>OW971934.1:2410000-4810000 GCA_943193695.1 Acrobasis suavella | reverse complement strand
TTAATGTAAATGTGCATAATATAATGTTCATTATACCACATAAAATTATATAAATAATACGGTATATCAATTGATCTTTATATTAAAAAAAAGTATATTAAATAACATTAGGTTGTATGATCATTAGAGGATTTGTTGTTATTACATATATTACACACCCAGTTACAACAGTACCTAACAAATCGTGAGATGGAAGATGATGGGTCAGAAAAGGTCATTTTCAGTTAATTCTTCTGTGATATTTCTTTTTAAATCAAAGTATTTCTTTGGATCAGTTTTATGTAAAATACGAAAATAGAAATAATTGTAAGCCCTTTTTAAAATAAGATGAATTTATCGATCAATATGTACGCTTTTAGATTCAAGGGAGGTTACGGATATATGCTATGTAAAACCGATAGAAAATGTATAACAGTGTAAAGTGGTAGGTACTGAAATATATACGGATAATACGGATTTCATGTACACCTGCATTCTACATACATATATTTATAAATAACTAGCTGTAACCCGCGACTTCGTCTGCGTAGAAGTCAAAAAACGTTATAATAGGATCTTTAATTGGTTTTTACGATATAAATTGTGTTACAATATCCCGTTCCCGTTCCCGTTCCCGTTTCTTAATAATATAAATTCGCAAACCCTAATGCATCCAGGGGATGCAATTTTTAAAATCTAATTTCTGTATTATTATTTTTTATTGACCACTTATTCAAAATAGTCACGTGTCTCGCTTCAAAAATGACGAAGATTCATATAAACTTGCAACCCCTATTTCACCCCTATAGGGATGTAATTTTCTAAATAAATGCATTATTATTTTCTACTAACTATTAAAATAATTTGAAAATTTCATGTGTCTCACTTTAAAAATTACGAATTTTCATACAAACTGGCAACCCCTATTTCACCCCCTTAGGGATAGAATTCCTAAAAATCCTTTCTTAGCGGACGTCTCCTAGCCACACCACAATCTACCTTCCTGCCAAATTTCATCTTCATTGGCTAAGTAGTTTGCGAGATTTCGTGATGAGTGAGTGAGTGATTTTCACTTTTATATAGGTATATAGATAGATAACAAATGACATGACAGATGATAAAACAGCAAATCTAACAGATAATAGAATTAGCATTACAGTAAACTATTGTGGCGGGGCTTTATGGAAACATGGGTAAACCAGTCAAGTTGGACGTGTGAATGGCAGACTAAACAATAGTCATGTCTGGCCCATAGCCATAACTACAGCGAATGGAAATAACTCACGGCGTGTTATTCGGAATGGGATCACTGTGGGTTACTATTAAAGTTATATATCATTCATAATGATAATTCGGAAACAACATATTATGGTCTAATTATATAAACATTGTATCATTATTATCAATAGTCTAAAAAAAAAGGCCGCATCGCCGCTGTCTCTATGTCTATGCCAAAAATTGACGTATGAAGCCGTGAGTTGTAAGCGTTACATCTTATCCAACTTGTTATAGGTAGGGTAACTTTGACCAAACAACTGACAAGAATATTTGTTTGTAATCGTTTATATATACAGAGTTACTGGTAACTAATGCAAAACCTCTTAACATCAGAATCAAACTCTCCAACACATTATAGATCTGCAAGAAAAAAGGCAAAAATTGCAGAAAATAAAATGGGTCCTCCCATACAAATTCACTGATCACCTGGTCGAGTTTCTATGGGGATTCCAATTTTTTTTCTTAGATTTTTTTTTTTTCGTGCAGATTTATATTATGTTAGGATTGTGATTCCGATGTTAAAAGGTTTTGCGTTAGTTACCAGTAACAATATATAATTTATATAATATATTCCTTATAATATATATAATATATAATAAGGAAATAAAGCTTCTTTTGTTGTTAAAGAAAAATAAAGCTTAGTTTGAGAAATTAAAAGGAAAACTTATATATTGACCAGACTCCAACCGATTGTTAGATTTAGATTGAATTCACGGAAAAATAAGGAAACAGAGAAAGAACATTTTCCATATCAACTAGGTAAAAAAGATAATGTACAGAGTAAAAAATTACAACGTTTGTATAATAAAAGGTGTGATGTTTGAAAAAAATATTATGATGATCTTTAACTCTGGTGGTCAATGAGTGAAAGATTAGCAAAGCTAAAGTAGTTATAAGCTGAACTTGTGTGGCTAGTGCCCTCTCAGTATCATACGTGTTGACCACTGAAGTTATAAACGTTTTACTACCTAGGAAGTCTTAATTGACTCTTCCGTATTTATTTACGAGCATAAGGAAGTCAACAACGCGAGTTATGTTGATTGTATATGGTTTTGTGTGTACACGTATATACACGTATCTACTCTACATACACGCAATAAACGTCTGTTATCTATCGGCGGCCGATTTAGTTGAGTCCAGTTGATTGAATGTTATAATAATGGAATATTTTGAGCTATTTATAATTGGCCTTGCTTGTCTTGTGTTTTTCGTGTGTCTGGAGATATGGATTAAATTAGCTTTAAATGATCAACAAGTCACGCAAATGACAAATATTTTCAATCGTGTTTCTAATTTATGACTGGCTGCATAAAGCTACTCGTATTTCAACAGTCTTGTCGATGTGGATTTTTTTAATAAGTAAAATTTTACGAACATTGTTTGGCAATAGGATATCTCATGCAAAGTTTACGCACTAGTATAAGAATAAATAGATTGTCTTGGATAAAGGTAAATATTGAGAGCCCCACCGGCAAGAACTTCTCCCTAATCCCTAGTACTATGTAGCTTTTAAATTACATATATCAATAATACCACGTCACAAATGCTTATTAGGCTTATTCGCGCACCCTTCTTTGAATTCCATGATATGATCTAGCATATCATCATTCTTAATCATTTTTTTTTACTTTTACCCCTGAGCTTCACGTCTTATTAAGATTAGTTCAGCTTTTTGAAAATGTTGATATTTGTGGGCAACTTTCCAGTTTTCTTTCTAGCAAATCGAACTAGACCTTAAAATCCCTGTTATCACGGAATACGATGTAGATTTATGATTTTATCGGATAGTAATCTCGCTCGGATAAATAACTGTGTTACGTGCGTATAATTATTGCTAATTTGTATTCATTGGATATTAGCAATGAGCACTGTTTAACTTGCAAATGGTTGTGATTTGTGACATAGTTGAGAAGATGATGTTTGTACTTATTTCAAAATCGTTATTACGAGTAAATAATGTTCTGTCTTGTGTTCTTTGCTGGTCTGCTACTGCTCTAGTGGAAGGTCTTCCTATAGGAATGAATGTGTCTCTTCATAGTAGACTTACGTACTTACTTACAAATCGTACATTAAATTGTTACGTAGTAAAAAAATATATTTTTCTCAAACATACTCGGAAATGTAGGCATTATTGTAGTTAAAAGAAGACATGAAGTTTGTAATTCTTGGCTCGTGCATTACTTTGCTGGACTAGGCCAGGAAAGTAGTATGAAAATTCATTCCTGGCCGCTGCTCAAAACAAAAAGACGAATAAAGTGTATTCAGAATAACAGACAGTGACATTGACGTTTCAGATGACAATTCTGTTTTTACATTTAGCAAAGACATTAGGTAAGCGTTTAATTTCATAACTTGTCATACAGCTAATTGCTACCACATAATAAAAAATGCACTCTTTGAGCATTATTTATATTCCAAAGACCACAATTCTATTAAAATAATGTTGTTATAAAATCACACGACAATTTGCTTAATTTTCGTTGCGATAGAAAAAAAATCTACAGTATTACATTTTTTGCCTAAAATATGACCGGGCCGTATGGGTTATGTGTCCTTTGCACAAAAAAATGCGGGAACGCAGTTTCTTTTCTTTCAAAGTACGAAGATACTTTTGCAGTGAAATATTTGCATATTTCTGGTTATTTCTTTAATGATTTCCTCACATTTATTTAGAAAAGCTCTATACATGCCTCGGCGGGAATGGCATTGCCGGTCTCGTAATTATTGTCAAGTTGAAAACTACTCGTCCACCAACGCCATATTTCCCGGCCTCTGCAGTAATGTACTATTTCAAAATGCAAATTGAAAACAACAACACAAGCTCACAGAGCAGGAATAATGTAGAGAAAAAAATATTCAAACAACAAACATGCTCCTTGAATTTATTCCTTTTTACAAAGTGGCCACTGCTTTAAAATTACGAACAGAAGTTACGAGAAATTTAAACTAGGTAAATTGGGTAGATGACTGGGTCAAAATTAAATTATTCGGTACAGTTCAAAAAATAAAACGTCATAAAATAGTGTCACTTTTCATTGATCATATCCATTTTCAACAAGATTTTAGATTTATTAATGCAAATAAAAAATTGATATATATATGAGCGCCATTTGACTCCATAAAAGCTTGGCATCACGCTTTTGTATTTTAGACAAAATCCCATGCAAAATGTTTGTTTTGACCTTTAGAAAAAAGTATCTGATTTCACTTGTTGTCATCTAGCGGATTCTGAATAGAACAAGCCTGGAAATCCTAAACAGGTCACTATTTTTTGCCCGTTTTCCATCTTAGAGCCAACATCTTTCTTAAACTGCAAGCGGAACTCCCACCTTCGGCTTTTCGGCTTCTGTGCTTGCAGATACTCTGCCTTTTGGCCAGGTCAAGAGAAGACGTCATGTCAATGTGATCGTACTAATATTAGTACTAACAGAGCACACATGCGTCAGTCGCCAGACTGATACTGGTAACGTATGTTAGTTATCATTGTAAACCTCGGTTTGAACTGCATTGACACGTACAGATGTCTGGAGCAGTGGCTGCATTAAGGCCGGTGATAACACGTATTATGTACATATATGTATTTTGTAGTATTGATATAACTATAACGTATTGCGTTGTTGTAGATATCCTGTCCTATTTATATTAAAGATGCTAAATTTTGTATAGATGTTTAACGGCTGGACAGATTGAGATAAAATTTGGAATGTAGATAGCTTAAGACCCAAACAAAACAATAAAGATAACTTTAATCTCGGAAAAATGACAGGTTCCCGTAAGGTTGACAAGTTGTCATATACTTTTTGGGCATGCAGGCAACACCTCTGTACCATATACTAGCTGTTGCCCGAGGTTGTCGTTGCCTTCCAAAACAAGCAGGAATATTGTCAAACAAAGACGAAAAAACATTAAATCAGATTAGCTATAATATTTTAGACAACTAAATATATATTCTATACTCTAACGTACTCGACGCAATGTAAATGGAAGAAATAAAAACTTTTATGATGATTGGTAACACTAGACATGTTATTAGAAGAACATTGACTTTTTTGTAAAGAAGAACATAAACGATGATATAAATGAATAACAAATTAATACATTTTGATATTTTTCAATTACATCTATTCTTATCATTATAATAAATTACAAATAAATAAACAAGAACATGTTAAGCAAAAAGTAAAACATAAAGGAAGGATGTGTCTCATTTGTAATAAAAGAATTAAAGTACTTACATGTTTTTGTATCTGCTTAACAATACCCTTGTCTTCTAAGCTTTAGGCGGTTTAAACACAACTCCATATTTCAAATTTTACCCAAAAGTGTACGTTAATGAGGAGCAATTTGTTATGAAAAGAAACGAAACGAAACTGCGATCGTTTAAATTCTAAAAATAAAGCTCACCTTTGCCGGTGTTATTTTTAATACGAGTTTAACATCGGAGGTAGTAAATATCTCGATCCCGAGTGGAATCTGGAGTGTTTATGTTTAGTTGTACGAATCTGGATCCATTGATGAACATTCTTTGTATGTACTACTTGAATGCCGGTAAAAATATATGATAAAAATTGATAGTGCAAATTGAATTATGTTCCAATTTAAACTACTTGTAAATCCAATGCGTTAAACAAATCTTTCACTGAAATTATCTAATAAGTTGAGTGAAATACAATCAAACATATTGATACTGAAAGAGAAGGTAGATATGAAGGATCTCATTGCCACATCACGTGAGGTTGTGTAAAGATAATTAAAAAATCTACGCTAATGATGTTAAATTGCATGGATAAAGAATAAGGGAACATTAAATGATCAATGCATGCGTATGGGGATTATGTGGGAAAAGGAGTATAAGATAGATATGAATAGTTTCATGAATATTTTTGCGTACTGTAGATCAATTAGAAGATATCAAAAATCTTATGTTAAAATTGCTCTATGTTACAATGTTTCTTGAAGAATTTTATAGATGTTTAACATGGCAGAAAAACAAAGCTGTTAACCAAAATTTAACGACACTGGAGCATAACAAATTAAATAATACACATTAGGTGTACGTTATTTTACTTACATTAGCATACTCAATCTTAATTTAGGTACACGCAGACTTGTTTTTGCCAAAACGCCAGAGAAAGTTTTGACTAAATTTAGACTCTGTTGTTTGTGCTTTATTTAAAAACAAGGACAATCAAATTTAAAAAAAGTAAAATTCAATATATGTAGGGATTGTTGGTATAATGAATTTGTTTGGCTCGCCTCAATAAATTTAGCAGAGTTTAAAATCTTTTGTATAAAAACTGGTGCACAGGTGTATCCTACTTGCCGAAGATAATTGTCGGGTTCTACAATTGAATAATCGTTAATGCTTTTCTGTAACCTACATATCGATTGTTGGAACGAACAGAACGAAGGTCGACTCAGGTGACAACAGACGTCGAGGATTCGTGGCCGGTATATCAATATTTACTGGCACGTGTGTCAGCAAGCGGCGAGTGGAAAAATAAATTGTTTATCACTTCTGCCTCGCTAACGCTATTTGCTGACACATTTCTATTTGCCATACATTTTAGGATCATTTGAACCTTCTGGTGTAGGATGCGAACAGCTTCAAGTATTTTTCAATAGGCAACAACTAATGACAGCATCATGCGTAAATTTCGAAAGGATGATGCTGTGCTGATTGCTGATTTTTTTCAAGGTAATGGGTAAAGAGTTCTTTACTGGGGTCGGTGTGAGGTCTACTTGGTACCTACCAAGTAGACCTCACCCCGACCCCAGTAAAGAACTCTGTTGTTGATGACGCAAAGAAGTTGATGACTGGTTGATTATGTACGATGTGGTACTATTTGCTAAATGATTTTCGGCGTCGTAGTCTTCGGCGTGATATTGAACGCACCCTTACCATTGGTCTTATTCTGAGCGCTAGTGATCCAGCCATTAGTTTTTCTAGTTTAATCCGGATTTCAGCCCACACGCTATAAGTTGTTTCGAGACAGGGTCTGATAAAAAACAACCAGTCGGACCAGCTGTCCATATGATTATGATAATATGCATTATTAAATTTAAATTCTATTATGTCGAGAAGTGGCTACAATCTTGCTAACTGAATTTAAATGTTCTTGAAAGTGGTGCTGGCTTGCTGCTAAAAGCTGGATTTTCTTACTTCTTACATACCTTATAATATAAGATATTTAGGTTTAGACAGCGAACTATGGGATAGGAGCATAATCAAGCGCCCAAATTACCCCATCAAAAGTAAATTGCCAAAAGCGTTTTTGACGTTATTCCACGGCCAATCAGCGGCTGCTTTATGATGCTGCGTCATAGCGGGCATTAGCTGACACTTGACGCTGCGTTATGCGACAGTCATTTTGTACAAAAAAGAGGAGTGTTTTAAGTTAGACGCTAATGTCTGGCCGTCTAGGCGTCTGTCTGTCTATGCGTCTGTCTGTGGCATCGTAGCGCTCAAGCAGATGGACCGATTTCGATTCAGTTTTTTTACTTGAAAGCAAGTTCCTTGCGGTGGTTTTTAGATATATTGAAAATCGGTTCAGCTGAAAGTTATTGGGAATTAACACTTGAAAGTCGGTGTTTTATTAATTTGCCTGGCCAATAATAGATGGCGATACGGATATCAATTTCACAGAATATGTAGTTCCGCTAGTCATCACTAGATGGAGTAATGTTTACAGTAGAAATTAAAACGCGCTATCAAGTTTTTTTTTCATAACTTTCGGTTTGTGAGATCTTTTTGAAATCAATTCAGCGGGTCATAAATTATGGAGGGGTGAACGTTTAAAAGCCGGGTTTTTTTGTCTGCTTGTAAGCTTCAAGTGCCACGAAATACATATTCCATTCAATTATTACCTTGTTTACAAGAGGGTCGCAAACAACGTAGAAGGTTTTACGAAAAATATGGGCTGTAGGAAATAAATAATTTGATATTATGATAATAAAAGGAACATATCTGAATGTCGAAGAAATGAGAAATTACAGGTAAATTCATTATCCATTTATCCACCCCATCATTTCCTTGTGGTATTTACGTTCAATGCCTCTTAATTTCGGAAGTAAACATGAAGAAACGGATATAAATTAAGTAATGAATTGCAGTCCCCTTTATGCATCAAGCTGTTATTCTTTTTTATTTTGAACGCTAACACGTTGACCTTTAATCGGGACACAGTTCTTAAAATAGCTTTAAAACTGCTTTTGTGATGTCATTTCTAGATTTAATGCAAAGATCGTGCATGTGACCGTACTGAGTATATACGCAATATGCAGCTACAGTATGCTGTTCTAGTCATGCAATGTAATCAAGGCTTGGAACCGGTACCAAAGTTCAGGTTCTGTACCGGTATTTAGAGGTTCTTTTCATTTCGGTACCTGGGTACCTGTTCTAGATGGGTACCGGTACTCCTCCTTAAAAGTACAGGTACCTTATTAAGGTACTTGCTGCTATCTGCTTAAACTTGTACTCAATCTGGCGTGATTTGTATCGGTACTGGTATAATACCGATACTGATAGACAAATATTACCGGTACCTACAGGTAGTACAGGTACTTTGTCTAGCACATCGGAACTGCACCAAGTTCAATGGTTCCTGTTCCCTAAAAACCGGTATTTCAAGCCTTGATTGTAATGTTAATCCTTTGTATTTTGAAGCTAGTAAACTTTTTAGGATTTCGAACCTCGAAAGGAAAAAACGGAACCTATAAAGGATCACTTTGTTGTCCATCCGTCCGTTCGTCTGTCTGTCAAGACCCTTTTTACAGGAAAGCGTGGAGGTACCAAGCTGGAATTTATATCAAATACTCAGGTCTACCTACTGTCCCTTGGAGCTGAGAAAAATCAAACTTCTAAGCAAATACAATAAAATACAGCCGTTTATGCAGCAAGTTTCCACTTTTCGACACTCGCAAGGGAATTAAAACCTATGGTACTTCCCGTGAACTCGGAATCTTCAAATTTGGTATGAAGCAACGTCTTATAGCACAGTTAAAGGAAAAATTACGATAACCGTAAATTTTTTGTTACATCATATAATAAAAATATTTTAAATAATTTTAAACTTACTACCCCTTTCCTCATGAACGCGTAGAGGTATTAAACTGAAATTCATATCAAATACTTAGGTCTATAATACCTTTAAGCTGTAACAAAATCAAACTACAGGTTTGTACGGAACCCTCGATGCGCGAGTCCGACTCGCACTTGGCCGGTTTCTTGGTATGTATGATATACTAGTTTCATAAAAAAAATTATTGCGAGTGTTTCAAGAGGCTTTTGTTTCAAAGCAATAATGATCTTGTATATTTCAATACAACCAATATCGATTGTCATTGTCAGACTTCCGTTAACTTCAGTAAATTACCTTCAAGGGCCAACAAATATTCCCCCGCAAGGCTACTGGCCTACGTGCCTCGCCGTACGCAGACCTTGTTTACCGCGACGCCATATCTTCGTGCCCGATTTTTAACAGCTAACCACGTTAATCGCTTTGGTTATTTGCGTGGTAATTAGTGGTTCTGTAGAATCTTCCATTGTGTAGATGCATGGATGAATTGATACGTCAATGCCCTCGTTTATGCGTACCTAATTGAAGCTTCTTAAATGCAAAAATTCTTTCTTTTCCTTAGCAGGATAAACGATGTTGATCGTTCAACATTAAAATACTAATAAATCAGTACTTTATTGTGTCTATGAATAAACAATATGGTCCACCACCCAGAGGTCCCAGGTTCGATCCCCGGTCAGGGCAAGTTGGAAAATTCAAAATAGCCTTTTTCAAATTGTCCTGGGTCTTGGATGTTTATCTATATATTATATGTATTTGATATATGTACAATATAGTATCGTTGATTTAGTATCCCATAACACAAGTCTCGAACTTACTTTGGGGCTAGCTCAATCAGTGTTATTTGTCGCTATATATTTATATTTTATTTAAGTACAAATATAATATTCGTGCCAAATGGGGCAACCAGTTTTAGTGATAGACCTGGAGCACATAGGTTTTTTGGTTTTTCCTTTTCATAAGTTAATTTAAAAAAAAATATCGTTCCTAACTTCCTACTGAGAGAATAAATTACACGTGCCGCCTTAGTTCCAGGCCATCGCCTTTGAACCGATTTGAATAATACTCTATACACGTCAATTCCTGCTTGAAAATTCAAGGAGATGTAAACATCCCCGGATTCATTCATAGGGGGTAGCTGGGGAACATCGGCCTCGTTCCACGCAGGGCAATGACCCCGCTCGGCCGTCAGCTGTTGCACACATTTGTCTAGGTACGTATCTCGCGTTTGACCCACATTCACACATCGACACTCGTTATAAGTTGACAACAAACTGAACTAAACAAAATTTTCCACTTGGTCGGCCCTTTGCTGGATTCATTAGAAGAAATTAGCTGTCTTTGACCTATTTATTGTAGAAATTGGCTTAACCGGATAATAAGTTTTAGTGGGCTTGCCATTTTTTTATTAAAATATTTTTACAGGACTTAATTTTGAGATTCGACTAAACCACAGAACTATATCAAGTGTCTGTGGACTAAACAATACTTCAAAATAATACTCACTACTCTATTCTCCTCCTCGCTTTGGTAAGTTTAGGTATATATCCTGCGGATGAAAATGATGGTAATGATTGCTAAATATGAATACCTCTTTACCTGACTAGTGACTGATCCTTTCAGATACTCGGTTGGCTAAAAGAGATCCCTTTCTAGGATAAGCCCGCCTTTGTGCAAATTGTCATAGTTTACAAATCTGTTATAAATAATAGTTATAGCATGTTATTTTGTTTTGTATTTGTACAAATAAAGAGAATAAAAACACTTAATGCTATTAAAAGATTTGTATGTACTTACATAAATTATATCTCGTGCTAAAAATGTGAAAATCAGCCTTTTCAATACTGAAACTATTCCATATCAAATAGCCTGAAGCGAAGGATTACGATTAGATGTGGCAGGTATCGCATTTTTATGTTTCGATAAGAAAGTAGATAAATTTTTAGGATTGTGGGGTTAAATGTGCAGGCACGTGATCTATTTTAGCATGTTTCTATTAACAGTAGTCCATAACAAATGTTATTGACCTTTAATCTCTATTGGTTAAATAACTACCACTTCTAACTCTAATGTCGATACCGTAATATGAACATGTCTTTTCAATTAAGATCTCCGTATATACGTCTCATGTTGAAAACATCAAAAACATACACAGAGACCGCAACGTTTGCGGCTGTGGTGCATCTCCACAGACAATGGCCCACTTGCTGAGTTGCCCAGCGTGCCCCTACACCTGCACGCTGGAGGACCTGTACAATGCAAGCCCTAACGCAGTTCAGGTCGCTGATTACTGGGCCCAGAGAAATATCTAATCACATGAACATCGACACGCTAAGAAAAAGAATATCAAACTCATGATTATTTGCAAGTATGTCTTATTTATCGGTATCCGACGCTCCATCATTGGGAGAAGCCTCTGTCCAGCAGTGTTATGCGGCTGAAGTGATCCCTACGGACTGGTGGGTCGTGTTCGACCAGTCTCACGAGGACTTTTAAGTACTGATGTCTCCATTGTAGTGGGTCAGTAGAGCATCATCATTAATAAATCCGTCATCATCATCATCGGCTCTCCATCCTAATCATCTTAGCTTCAAATTTAACATATAGGTACTGTTCATCATAAATTATAGTATGCTTTGTACTTTCCACTTTAATATGCTTTGTACTTCCTGGGTCAAAAAATAAATTAATTGATACCGTTGAAAGAATAACACGTCACAAAAATGTCACTTGTCATGATTATTGCAAAAAAAAACATATTGAGAGCGCTTTCTGACTTCATGAAACTATGGCGTCCATTAGACTATATTTTATACAAATCCAAAGATTTAGAATATACAAGTAGGTTACAAATCCCATAGGAAATGTTTGTTTAGACGAAAAAAGTATCTGATTTAAGTTGCTGGAAATTGGAATTCATGACATTTCAGCTTTCCTAACAAACGCGAACGAACAGATTTTTTTTTTGCGTGTCAGCAATCTCATGAATACGCAACTTTATTTAGTTTTGATAAAGTCAGTATTTAATTAACATTGTTTAGTCAAGTGATCCGTCTATGTTTGGACATGATAAGTGATTTTCCGTTTCTACAACAAACAACAAACTGGATTAATTTCCCGTAATACAAAGGAAAGTGACAAAACCTGACGGATTTGTCCACACAGTTATGTTGCCGATAACATAATGCTGCTTATTAGATATCCAATTTGTATTCGTAATCAATCATAATTTCCCCTATAAAGTTAAACTATTTTAAGGCTAAATTGATATTAACATGTTACTGAACAATTTTTCTCAAGGAACATATGGTTATATCAAAGTGACCAACCAGCTGATCCGAGTTTCTTTGGAAAATAAATTAGCTATCTCAGCTTTTCGGTTGCAAAAAACAAAAAAATCTTTTGTGGGTTTTAGCTTACGCCTCTTTAATAAGATTCCAGATAATGTAGTAGCGTTACCATTATCTAAGTTTAAGACTGCCATTAAAAATCATTTAATCAAAAATGCGTATTATCATGTAAATGACTATTTATCATCGTCTGATCACAATTCTTGGAAATAGATGACTGCAAATTTTAATTGTATTGTTTAAATATATAGTATAATGTATACCTAGCTAAAGTGTAAATCTGTATTGTAACTGTAATATAGCCCATCAGGCTGGGTAGGGACCAATACTGAACTGGGTTTCTTTCGGCGTAATCTTCCCAGCAGTGGTCGTTCCGAAACGCTAGTAGATTTTAGCTTAAGTACTAAAATAATTAAAAAAATGACCTTCAATAAGAGATAAATTTATCCTACATTGAATAAAAAATTTTGACTTTGACTTTGAAAACAAAAAAATATTTTTCATATTTCCATATAAGTTCCTTGGGAAAAGTTATTTAGTGTGATTAACTGAATATATCTATAGTTCCAGTATATTTTGTTATAAAGACGTTATATAAGCTTTATCCTAAAGGTAGGCTCAGTACTCGGTAGGCATACAAGTATACACTGGGGTATCGATCGACTAATCCCCTCAGGGGTGAGGTCTACTGCGTAGTTTGAACGAGGACCCGTTTTACCCGCAGATGTATTCAACAATAAAATCAAACTTTTCATGGGTTAGATGTTTACTTATTGAAAATTCAGCTTGTAAAGAGCAGAATTTTGTCACCATTTTTTGGTAGGTACCTTCTATACTTCAATGGCAGTTACAAGTTTTTAAAATCAAAATATTAGCAAGTAAATTGTTAAAACTTGTTTCTAGAATTTTGTCAATTTTGCAAATAACTAGATATTTACTTATACAATCAACGCTTACATGTTTTTAACATATATACTTAGTACAAAATAGATCTTATCTGTTGGCAAAATGTTTGCCAAATTCGACGATTATGTAACATATTTTTTAACGTGTTATCGTCTCATAATGGACTGTTTAGGCAGTGTCAACCAGAGGTACCATCTACATTTTGTGCAGTGTACAAAGTAGGGATGTAAAGATTCCGATTCCAATACCGATATATCGCCGATTAAATACAACCGATATGCATGCAATTCGAAAAGCGCCCGAAATGTACTACGCGCGCTCGGCGACGTTGCCGTTCCGTTGTAAAAAGCTTTAAAATCAAAATAAGTATATCGGTTTCGTTTCGTGAAATAAAGGTTTTTGATTTAGAATCTTTATTACATTTACGAGGTTAAAGTATATCAACATTTTTTTTTTTCACTTTTACAATTTATGAGTACTTTATGAACGGCCGAAGTTCAGGTAAAATTTGTGCAAAAAAGCAGATTTTTGGAGGCTCACATTTCGATAGAAACCTAGAAATAGCGCACAAGATACCTGTTAGTTCAAAAGTTTTAACGAAAGATTTGTTACAACGCCGTAACCACGTACAAACGTTTGTACGAAAAGTAAAACAAGTTGGCCGCTCTTAAGCCATCGATATCGGTCATCGGCATCGGTATCGCCGATTTATTTACTACAAAAATCGGTATCGGCATCGTATCGGCATGTATCGTTACATCCCTAGTACAAAGTTTCTTGTATTTTATTCCGCACATAGCTCGTATAAGGCTGGTTTCACAGCTGTACGGGAGAACCGTACAATTCGGCTTTAAATGCTGTACTACGGGCGACCCGTAGAGGAATCACTTGCAGTGCTATGAAACGAGAGTTCGGTACGATCCGTACGATTAACCGGGTGGCGTTGTACGGGCTTTACCCGGAGCGTGTTCCGTACGGAACGATCTGCATCACTGAAATGTTCTTGCTTAACATGTGTCACCGCTCCGGGTGCTGTACGGGCGACCCGTATGGATAACCGCAAAGGTGTGCAACCAATTTTTAAAAATTGAAAAATGTAATCAGGATATGGAAATTGTTAAGTAAAGATCGTGTAAAAAAAAATCTTATTCCTTCTTATTATAAAACGAAGCTTAACTTTAGGGCTGGGTTTGAACCATTATTCACCGAAATGAAGTAGACAGTGACCAACGAGTAGATGACATTTTGCAGGATGTCTTCTTTTTTGGGCGTATAATGGTTTAACCCGTCAGCTTCCAGACGGTCGGATCCGACCGAGAGAACAATAGATACAATAGGTTTGCAAAATTGCGGTTGTTGACGGTTTAAATCAAGTTCCTAAGTGAGTCTGCGTTTAAAGACGGATTAATAATAATTTTTCGTTTAATGAAGTGAATTACAGCCCTAGGCTCTGACAAGTAGTAGGTAGTCCAATTTTAATTAAGTAAAATGAGCGATCGTGATCGCCTTTCTTTTTTCTTTTTCGAAGAGTTTAAATACTTCTTGCAGTCCAACTGCAAAATGTACGCTTGTTTGTGAAGTCTCGGTCCAACGCTTGTACGAAAAATATTAATAGCCACACTATCTTTGTTGTGTACTTTACTTACTGCGGAATAAGTTTTATCTCGTTATCTTCGTGCAATCAGCGGACTGTTTTTGGTGCATGTGTCATATATGCCAGTCTCCATTTGCTAGTTACATAATGAATTTACTTATCACTTGTAAACATAACCTGCTCAAGGTCGTGGTTTGTGGTTAGTACCGGTTGGTGTGAATGTAGTGATACATCGCCAGTAGGAAACTGCGGGAGAGTATTACCAGCAATAAATAAATATATACATATATGGACAAATCAACCAGATTGAGCTAGCGCCAAAGTAAGTTCGAGACTTGTGTTATGGGATACTAACTCAACGATAGTATATTTTACAACAAATACAATAGATAAACATCCAATAGATAGCAATGTATTTTATCTATATGTTGCTTCGTTGTTGTCAGGTTAGGCCCAGGGCCCGAAACTTTTTTTTGTAAATAGCCATTTATGTCCAACTGCTAGATAAAGGCCTCCCCCCTTTCCTTCCACGATTTTCTATTCTTGGTCTTTACTCTAAGAAACTACTTAAAAAAAAAAACGCAAATAGCTCATTGTGCGAATAACAAAGAAAGTCCAAATAAATTTTATGACGACCCAAAACCGAAGAGCTTGGCGAAGGATGACGAAGAGAGTCCCCAAATAAAATGGTATAAGGCTAGGCAAAGAGAGCTCTCATAGTGCCAAATGTTTCTATTCCACGAGGAAGATCATGGGATGGATAAGAATGTCACTAACGATGACCTCTTGAATTAAAAGAAGAAGTTACATTCTTCTTCTAATTACAGAGTTAGGCTCTTGTTTGTGAAGCAACAAATCCTTTCCACTTTTCTGTGTTTTTAGTCTATTTCTTTATAATCTTGTCAGTGCGAATATTTATTTTGTCTTTCATATGGTTCATAAAGCCTTAATTCTCTTGGTCTTTTTTCGTCTCAATTACCTTTTTATTTCTCTTCATATATACGCTTATTTTCTTTCTTCTAAAAATAACCAAATCCTTTCCTGAGCTAAGCCACTTTTACAATCAGGTGACATTTTATTATTACTTGTTAGGTTATCTAGAGAAACACGCGTGTTTATTTTAAAATCAGCCGACCTTTCTGATGTAATACAGTCAGCAAATTACTCAGGTAGTCCGTTTGTTAATTATGGAGATAATGGATTCATCATTGTCCTTAGTCACGACACAGATCACGTGTCAAACTAGAAGATAAAAGTGATTTACGTACTGTTGATTTAATTTTGATGGTGATAAATTAATTCGAACCTCAAATCTATTCCCAGCAAAATATGTACTTGAACATTTTGTTAGATATGAAATCCTCAGATTTTATGCTGTCCATGAAATACAAATCCGCGTAAGGATAATGTTTTATGTAGCAGAAATAATATCACGATATACTAAATTACAAAGTTTAATACAAAACACTTCATCAAAAAATTAAATAAAGAATTTAGATGATTGTTTCGTATATAGCCGATACGTAAGGTATCCTAACCAAAAGTCCAATTCATGGAGGTTTTAAGATAAAAAATTAGTAAATGTAAAGATAAGAATCCAATTGTAAGGTGATAAATGTGTTTGTATACTAAAAAAAGGATATAATTAAACTTCTCGTTATTGCACAAGAAAAGCATAGTAAGTAACTATAAAAAAAAGAATTACTCATATTTAGCAACCGATCCTCTGGGTGACCCTAGTATTCTCAAAAATAGACACAAAGAGTTCATACATAAAAAGTATGAGAACAAGTTTGGACAAATTGACGTAAACAAGTAACTTCTTAAAACGAATTAATAATAAAATGAACATTCTAGCATCAAATTAATTAAATCTTGTTTCTCAAGTTCTAGCGCGCAAAAAAGAACATCTCTGCAAGTAAACAATATTTAAAAAGTTGCAAAAAAGGTACCTACTTGTCTCCACGGAGCATGACGATCATATTCAAAGCAAAAAAAGTAAGATAAAGAAGTGCTGTAATGGGAGGTAATGTGATTTTACATAACAAAGTTCACCTTGACTTAGAGATGTTGTGCGCTAAAAGAAAATGGTCCACAATCGAATGGCTAGACATTCGTACTGAGTGCTCTGTAAATCTCACTAACTGCAAATAATGCAAGGCAATCTTGGGTTGAATTTTGAGTGATGGATGATAGAACCACAGATTCTTGAGTTCAAACCTCGGTCAGGATCTTTATAGAATAGTTGAGTTAAGGTATAATACCATAACTCAAGTCTTCAGCTTAATTTGAAGCTAATTCAATATGTGTATGTGTAATATGTCCCCAAATGTATAAACTATTGTCATTATTCAGTCATTGGCCTGCAGCTCAGGGTGCGTCATCCGGACACGGTATCAAATTCAATAGTTAATCGAAATACTTCTGCCTCCCTCCTGAGGGATCTGTTTTCATTTTGTCCTTTCTTCTACATATACTCATAGCTTGTCCAGGTGTGTTTATTTTATCAATATTTTTTAACGTTGGAATAACTACAGCAAAATCGAATGTTTTACAAATTTTCAAAAAGCTTAACAATTATACTTCTTACGACTTCAGGGGTGTAGCGTCAACCTCTTTGTTTTAATATTTTTCTAATTCTGAGGTATTCTTTTGTCGCGAGATTAATTTGTACATGAAGATGTTCTTTATTTTACGAGTTGCTAAAATGTGACAGACAGTTTGGAGCCAACCAGCGTTAGCCGGTGACTGATGATATTCACAATGTCAACGTTTGAAGTGACACGAAACACACAATTTAGAGCAAAGGTTGACGAACGTGCCAGCCAATCTGCTAGGTAATTATGTTGTTGACTGCTGCTATAATCAGACGCAGCCTCGAGTCTTCAATAACATTCAATAGAATTGTGAAGGAGTTTCTGACCGTGATTTACTAGTTATCTATTAAGAGGGGGACTATAGGTAAATTGCTCATCGCATATTGGATTTTTAAACTCGAGAATATACCACAAATAACTTTTTTTTTTAAATGTAGATATAACATTATATTTCAGATAAATTGGTCTTGTTAAAAACATAAAACTATAATATTTTAGTAATGAAAAAAAATCGCTAAGTTACGTCTAATTTTCAACAAGAATCCTTTTTTTGACAAAACTATGCGGGTTACTGAGTCAATATTTTTATACATAATATAAAATTATATTGCCGATAAGCCGTATTACCATCTGTCTAAAATAATGTATATTTCACGAGTAATTAAAATAAAACGAATTCGGCGCTTTTGGGCGCTTACTACATTCTAACTCCGCGCAAAAAAAAAATAGTAAATGTAATTTTTGAATAATTTTTTAACGTGGGTCTTAATTAGATAAGGTCCCATGATTTTGGGAATATTTCCGTTTCCGCCTCTAGAAATTATTTCACTCATCCTACGCAAGTTTGCATTCAATCATTCTTCAATATAGACCTTAAATAACATTTCTATAAGTAAGTTTGAATGTGGATTTCTACTTCCTCTTTATTCGGTTTTATTAACCGACTTTCAAAAAAGAGTAGGTTATCAATTCATCGCGATCTTTATGTTTTTTTATATGTATGATCAATTGATCACCAATTATTCGAATACGCCTGAACCAATTTAGAAAATTCTTTTTTTGTTTGAAATGGTATACTCTTATGTTTATGTTTTGATAATTTTTTTATGGGATCACTAAGAAGTGATCCCATAAAAAAATTATCAAAATCGGTTGGGTAGTTTGAGGGTGGAGTCGGTTTTTACTTTTTACTTTTGAAAAATTATACATAGCTGAATATAGATTTTACCCATAGGCCTTAAGGGCTATATGAATTATTCGGGGTCCAGTGCTGCCTCCATTTGAATTAAATTATTTGGTAGGAAACGGATATATCATTTAAAATTTTGTTTTGATCAAGGCCTAGATAACTAAAACTATTTTATAAACTACTGTTTACAGTTTAAAGAAAGAACGTGAGAAAAAATTACCAGTTTTGACTAATATGCGTAGAAAAGCTTCACGTTCTCTTTTTTAACTGTAAACAGTAGTTTATAAAATAGTTTGAAGAGTTATCTAGGCCTATAGTAATATACTTCAATGGGGGCAGCACTGGACCCTGCAAAATTCATGTATCCGCCAGCCAGTGTAACTCGACGTTACTACGTTGGAAGTCGCCATCTATTAGAAACTGACACCACGTACAATTTTTAGGCAGACCTTACATACCTTTAGGTGCATGCTCCAGCGAATTATATACAACATAAATAATATATATTATAGAACGAGTTGTAAGGATGCCTTTTTAAATGCATGGTTAATACAGACCGTGTTAGGATTACTTAGGATCGAATCGATTGTTTTGCATAAATTATTGGAAAAGCAGCAACTCGATAAAGCAGGTCATGGATGGTAAACAAACGTGCAATTGCGTATGCCTGTTACAATGTTAACTGTAACAAAGAATCTGTTATTTTGCGGATTAGCCACATAAATTACTCAAACTATTCTGTTATAATAATAATAATAATAATTGTCCTCCTAAACCTAATTGCTTTGAATGTTATACGCATCTCAGGATGACAATAGAATATAAAAAATATACATTTTTATAAGCTGTTCATGTCCCACAGGTAGGCAAGGATCTCCCCTCATTTCTACCACAACTATCTATCTTTTGTCTTTACATTTAACATGAATAATATTGTATTTTTTTTTTGTAAACGGATGATGTATGCCTTGTGTGGTAGGCTTTGTTAAATTTCATGATAAAAGAGATTGTTAGTATCTACTTTAAAATTATTGATACTGACACGGGTTCCTATTCTCAAACTTTGCATTTCATTTCAGCATCATAAACGGATGCTAAAAGTTAATTCTGAAATCTGCATTTAAACATTCCGAAAAATTTTTAGAATTTATCATTTGTATCTTTGGTTTAAAATATACGTATAATGGTTTCTTCATGAATTGTTGAATCTCGAGAATTTACCTACCAAGTCGCCATTCGTCACCGCTGCCATTTGATGATTGAATGTGGTAAATTCGTTATCAAGGCTGATGCACAAATTGATACCGTATTTTAGTAAGATATTTCATACTGTGTCGTGTAGACACAGGCTTAAACAGACTTCAGGGTCCACTTGGTGTAATATTTGACTATTTGTAATATTACAAGTTTATTTGCCAAGCAAATAAAAAATAACTTCAATATTTCAAGCGTTTACACATAATAACTTTTGAACCGCTGAACCGATTTCCGTCAATAATAGCTAAGAGCTACCGCAAGGAAACTTGCTTTCACGCAATAAACTGCATCGAAATAGGCTTATTCTTTCGGAGCTTCGATGCCACAGACAGACAGATATGCAGACAGACATTGTCGTCAAACTTATAACACCCCTCTCTTTTGTCTGGGGTTAAAAAGTATTTTACTGCACGCCTTTTATTAGAGATTACTTGATTATTTTATTTTTTTACTTTTACCACTGAATTAATGTAGGTACTTAAGTACTGACTACAAAACGGAAGACGGTAATGTTTAGATAACATTACTTGATTATTTTATTTTTTTACTTTTACCACTGAATTAATGTAGGTACTTAAGTACTGACTACAAAACGGAAGACGGTAATGTTTAGATAACATTACCGTGCGCGAGATTACGTTCTGCAGTGTCCCCTTGAACTCTGTATAATATGGATACATATGAAATAAAGTTAATCGCTATGAATCCGACATAGCTAGAAAACTGCTAAACATAGGCAGCATAAGAAATTTTTGTAAAAGATGTCGACCTGTGATAGCCCTACGTGTCACTCATACACGAATGTGTGTGTACAAACGTTGTATCCTATGGTTGTTTCTCAATTTTACTCAAAATGTATGATGCTTCACACTCTCATTTCTTCACAATCTCAGAAACTATACAGAATAAGTGATTCTTTTGAATAGGAACAACTACCTATCTAAAACTCGACAATAGTTTTAATACGAGTACAAGTACTTACAAATGTTACGCTCTAAGAACTTTCGTCAAATTCTCTAACTTAAAGGTCAACTCCAAGTAACAAAAGCTGGCACGGAACAATTATATCGGTCTTTTAACAAAGTTTTGAAGGTTTACATTGTGCGGTTCCAAATCTGACGGGTACAGCCTTCAGATCAATACCCACAGTCAATAGCACTACGATCGAATGCCCCAATTACGAGACCAAATATGTATTTGGCATAGGCGTTGATAATTGCTTGAATCCGCAACATAGGGTCGGTACGATTTATTTTAAGTTTATCCAACTAGTAAACTACATTTTAGTGCTCCAAATTAAAATGTGAAATATTTTATTGAGCGAAATAATCCAAGTTAAATTTTATCTCTGTTATTATAAAATTTATTTTCGTTATAGTTCTCTTAGGCTTCTTTGTTTTACTTATCTTAATGTTATTTATCAAGAACGTCATGAAGAACGTGAGTTTTGTTAAATTTTTATATTTTTGTTGGCTTATTCTAATCTCGCGCGCTGTTGTCAATTTGATGTGCTTGTTATTGCTCGACGTTATATAATTTTGTTATTGTTTTGGATACAGTAATATCTACTTCAATATCAACATAGTGCGTAAGCCCCAAGTTATCTGAATTCTGTATTTAGTCATTTAGTTTATGATAGTACGTGAAAACGGACGTAATCTTTATTGCGCGTTTGCCTGCGAATATCTTGATAAGATGTTATAAGTTCTCGCCTAATAAAGTATTATAATGTTATTGTAATAGCCATATATGATAGAGGTGACATTGCCATTAGTTATTTCAATTACATGTCAATATCATTTAGTTATTAATTATTACTCACCTACATCATTAAATGCGCCTCTTTAAAAAGCATCAATTCGATTCATATAAGTTATTTTTTAATTCTAGGTTAGTTACTAGGAATTCTTTGTAGTCACCTAACGTAGTCACTCATATTAATGGCATTATCTAGTACTTACCTAATGGGTACCTAAGTACTTGGTACTTGCCTGGAGGAGATCGCTCTAAGCGATAAGACCGCCCGTTGTACAAACTTATGTATACATATGTATTATATTTTTCTATTGTAAATCATTTTTTATGTTTTTTGTATTGGTGCATTAAATAGTTTTTCATTCATTCTTACCTACGTCTACCTATAAGTTTTATTGCACCCTTTATTTAGTTTAGTTGGCATTTTATAAAGATTTTTTCAGTATGACACATGCCAAAGTTTTAACATAACTTAAGATAAATTTATACTTAAGTTATGTTAAAACTTTGGCATGTGTATATTAACATAACTTAACATAAATTGATACTTACGTTAAAACTTAAAAAAGTTTTAACGTAAGTATCAATAAAGGACCATGAAAATATTCATATTACAATTTTTTATATGTTCAACGGTGTACTGCTAACCAACAACCATTCAAGCCAACTAACTATTCGCGCACACAAAACGCGTAATTTGCTTTACTTCATCTAAACGAGCGCTCATCCTTGACCGAAATCGAAACGTGATCATTCGAAGACTCGGAACGATAGGCTTCGTTTTTTATGTAATCAACAGCTACCACAAAAACTTGTTTACCACTCAAAACTATCGATGTTTTCTGCGCATAACTGGATTGTTGTCCGATGCGATTTTATTTCCTTTTATAATAGGATTGATCTATTCAAAAGTCAGTAAGGATGGTAAATCAAGGACCGATTTGAATTTTAAAAGCAAACATCGCTCTGGAACTTTCCACTCGGCTATGGATTATGAACGTACTCGTTTTAAATATACAAAACGCGTTATGTAGTGGGCTTAAGTGTACTGTTGATGACATCATTATAGCTTTAGAGCTGGCCAAACTTGTTAGGTTTGAAATTAATACGGCGATAAAAGTGACCGAGCTTCCTACTCGATAAGTTGTAGCGGTATCTTACTCAGAAGTAACCAAGGCATGGCCCCCTATAACTCGAGTTACATTTACGGAAATCTATTTTTTATGGTGTCAATCATTATTTATCTCGACGGTATCGCATCACCTACGGCCGGGTACAGTGACCCCGAAGATAACAAATTTCGCTTGCGCAAAGCCATAGAATTGGAAATTTTGGTTTATCTGAATTTCTGATCGACCTGTCCTTGACCATTCGCTCGTGGATCTGCAAATTTGGGACCGTGCAGGTGTGAACTGGTTTTAGTTAGACACTGTTTCATAAACAATATGTATATACTCAAACTTGATGTTATAAAGTTAAATTATCTAAGTATTAGTCATAAATCATAATGCTCAGAATTCAAACTAAAAAAAACTTCGATCCTAAATTAAATTAAAGCGAACAGTAATCTGGAAACCTAGTCCTTTCTAATTTAAGTAAACAAATGCATGCTAAAAAAAGTAATAAGGGGCTATCCGAATTTTTATGGTCCAGTGCTGCCCCCATTTGGAATAAATCACTTGAAAGGAATCGGATATATCATTAAAAATTTTGTCTTGATCAGACCCTAGATAACGTCAAAATGAACTACTGTTTACAGTTTAAAGTGAGAACGTGAAGCTTCGAAGCGTGAACATTTTTGCTAATGTGCTTAGAAAAGCTTCAAGTTGTCACTTTAAACTACAACAGTAGTGCATATAACTTGTAGGGTTATCAAGGGTCTGATCAGAACAAAATTTAAAAATGATATCTCCGATATCAAATAATTTATTTCAGATGTGGGCAGCACTGGACCCAGAAAAATTCAAGTAAAAGCCCCAGAAGGACTAATTTTGTCACTCCAGTCGATCTATAGAATTATACTTCTGTTATTATGTCTTACATACATAACGAACATTTTCTACTGATACAGTGAAGATTATTTCTATCGATTGATTCAATAAGAAACGCGTTTTCCTACAATCTTCGGGACCTGTTTACGCTGCAGGAGATTAAGCATCTAGTATAACCATGTATGTTTTAAAACACGTTTTTATCTTATTTTATCAATACAAGAAATAGATTTTAAATGAATAGAAATCTTCATACAGACTCGATTAAACCAACTGCCTAATTTAGTTTTCTGACCTTTCATCAGACGACGTTTTAGAAAGATACTCCTCTAATTTAGAATAACAAATGCAATGCATTTATTTTAGAAATACTTGATCTAAATTGATTATATCAGAAGTTTATGAAAAGAGGCCAAAAGGGTAAATGCGTTGATGAATATATAAGGTCAAAATATTACTTTGAACTGAACTGAATTCATCCTGAATTCAGTTCAGCATACTGAACCTCCAAGGAACATGTGTCGAAATATGAAAAATAGTATTTGTGGCTTTGCATAAAAACTCATATCCACTATATTATTATTAATAGCCATCGATGTCCCAGTATTGGGCAAAGGCCTCTCTCTCACTTTTCCATGACTCTCGATTTTGTGCTATTGATTGCCAGTTTTTATTGTATTCAATAAGGTCATCACACCAACGTGTCTGAGGGCGGCTTCGTTGGCGCTTGCCATTTGGGATCCAATTGGTAACCCTTTTGCTCATTGGTCATGGCACTTCCTAATTACATACCCAGCCCAGTCTCATATTAAATTAGCTGCTTTTTCTGCAACATCTATTATTTTTGTTTTTGAGCGTAGAGTGGTGTTTCGTAAGCGGTCGGAGATTTTAACGCCGAGAATAGGTACTACGGTCCATACTTCGCTGGAAAACTTTTAGCATATGCTTTTGGATGTCAGTCATCAAGGGTCGCCCTGTTTTATGTATATATTAATAGGAAATGATGGACCTGAGATGGAGATTTATGTAAGTAGGTTTGATATATTGGTTTTATAATGCGTCGAATATATAGGATAGAAAACCCTGTCGAAAGCTGTAGTATAGTCTACAAAATCAAGATATAGAGTGAAATGGTACTCCTGGTGTTTTTCGATGACCTGGTTTAGAGTTTGTAG
The DNA here is from genome assembly GCA_943193695.1 of Acrobasis suavella. Lineage (NCBI taxonomy): Eukaryota > Metazoa > Arthropoda > Insecta > Lepidoptera > Pyralidae > Acrobasis > Acrobasis suavella. The sequence continues at coordinate 4,784,851 of OW971934.1, read as the reverse complement.
ATGATCAATAGCGGAAAGACAAAAGCCAGCTTGCTCAGTGGGTTGGGCTTTGTCTAGTTTGGCTGATATTCGGCACTCTATGATTTTGATAAAGGCATTAAAAAGTTGTGATACCAAGCTGATTGGTCTATAACTTCCGATTTCGGATTTATCACTCTTTTTATGCAATAAAGATAATATTAACTGATCGGTCAAATTGTAAGAGAGACCAAAATACTTTTTTCATATTTCGATATCTGTTTCTTGGGGAAAGTTGTTTAGTATCATAAACTGAATTCACCCTTAAAATAGTTTTAGTATGTTTTGTTAGACCCTGTATTTTATATACATAATACAATGTGTATTTTTTTATACTTGATCAAATGAAATCTGCGGATATTAGACGAAATATTATCGATTAAAAACCGGAAAGAAATCGTTATTAACACTTCAATTTTATTTTATGTTCTAAAGGTCGTGTTTCGATTTTAATTTTTTTCTCTTCAAGTAAACGGCGTATTTAATTTAAAGTTGTCTCATTATAAACTACAAAGTTTAAGAAGCTAAGAAAGTAAAAAATAATTAACAATACCAAACAGGAAATTAGTTAAAAAATAATTGACGAAAAAATGAAAGTGTCTGGAATTTTTAAAATATCTAATATAACTTTTTTTTTTTGTTTTTTGTTGAAATCATTTCGTCTAATATCCGCACATTGCGTTTGATCAAGTATGAAAAATACACATTGTATAGAAGCTCATGGTAGATGATAACCCATGCTTATCGTATGTGTCAATGTTGACGATTACAATACAGAAAGCCATAACTGTCGCAAGGTTGACGCACATTCGTTTAAACAGTTTAAAGTAAACAACGCCTTACTTCAATCTTTAATAATTGTATGTCCCAAGCTTAGACCATTTCGTCTCAAGTGATTTTAACTGAATTCAAAAAAGAGGTTATCGATTCGAATGAACGTATATGTTTTTTTATTGTATGTATATTCACCGATTACTTGGAAACGCCTGAACCAATATGGAAAATTCTTTTTTGTTTGAAAAGACATATTTGTCAGTAATTCCGTAGTAATTTTATCAAAATCGGTTGTGTAGTATGGTGTCGGTTTTTAGTTTTGATAAAAAAAAATTAAGAATTAGCTAAATGATCAAACTATTATGATTTCAACATAAGGTATAGTATACTTTAGTCAACATCGTAGTCATAACTCACATTGCGAGACTAACACACACAATTAATTTGTTTTAATAAAAAAAAATAAGAATTAGCTAAATGATCGCACTATATATAATGTATCCAAATGTATTCTTAAGTGAATAGTTTGAGATTTCAACATAACAAACAACAAAGGTATAAGTATGCTTTAGTCAAAATCATAGTCATAACTCACATTGCGAGACTAACACACACAATTAACTAGTTTTAATGAAAAAAAATTTTAGCTAAATGATCAAACTATTTTGTATTCAAATGTATTCTTAAGTGAATAGTTTGAGATTTTAACATAAGGTATAGTATGTTTTAGTCAACATCGTAGTCATAACTCACATTGCGAGACTAACACACACAATTAATTAGTTTTAATGAAAAAAAAAAAGAAAGAATTAGCTAAATGATCATACTATTATGTATCCAAATGTATTCTTAAGTGAATAGTTAGAGATTTCAACATAAGGTATAGTATGTTTTAGCCAACATCGTAGTCATAACTCACATTGCGAGACTAACACACACAATTAATTAGTTTTAATGAAAAAAAAAAGAAAGAATTAGCTAAATGATCATACTATTATGTATCCAAATGTATTCTTAAGTGAATAGTTAGAGATTTCAACATAAGGTATAGTATGTTTTAGCCAACATCGTAGTCATAACTCACATTGCGAGACTAACACACACAATTCAAGAATATTGTCCTAAAGGTTATTGTCATTATATTTAAATCACATATCACCTGCTGTTTCCCAAATGACTGTATTATATAATATTTGTTCTTAGGTAAATGTACGGGTTATAAGCAGTAAATACTTAGGTGTTGTATTTATATTGTGAGCCTGTTGGCCTTTTTTCAAGGCGTGCCAGTGAACTCTATTAAGTACTTGTAATGTAACTAACGATGACACAACGAGTACGTGTATAAGTATAACCTTGTAGTGTACAACACATATAATCTCATTGTTATAATAACCATTAAAAGTTGTATTGGATGCCAAAAGACAAAAAAAACCACCGGCGAAGTGCGAGTCGAACTCGCGCACGATGGGAACCATCTACTCTATCTATCTTCTTCTTCTTCTTCTTCTTCTATCTATCTATATAAATATATATAACTCAAAGGTGACTGACTGACATAGTGATCTATCAACGCACAGCCCAAACCACTGGACGGATCGGGCTGAAATTTGGCATGCAGGTAGATGTTATGACGGAGGCATCCGCTAAGAAAGGGTTTTGATCAATTCTACCCCAAAGGGGATAAAATGGGGGATGAAAGTTTGTATGAAACTTTGTCAATTTTATACCGATCGGGCTGAGACTTTGCATGCATAAAGCTACTATGACGTAGGCATCCCTTAAGAAAGGATTTTGATAAATTACACCCCTACGCGAGCGAAGCCGCGGGCAAAAGCTAGTTATCTATAAATGACCGGCCAAGTGCGATCATTATCTATAAAAGAATCACGTTTGTTGTATTAACTTTATTCTGTTTTTAGTATTTGTTGTTTTAGCAGCAACAGAAATACATCATTTGTGAAAATTTTAAGTGTGTAGCTATCACGGTTCGTCAAATACAGCCTGGTGAAAGACATACAGACAAACGAACGGTGAAATTTTAGTAACAGGATCCCGTTTTTACCCTGTGCGTGCGGAACCCAAAAAATCAGCAAATTCTTATATAGCATCTAGAAAATTGTCCTTGCTATTAATATTTTAGGTATAAACGGGATAAAATGTTTTATAAACCAACATATTATTCGCCAAAAGAAACCCAAAAAAAAATTTGTTTCTACAATAGTACATACCTGTCACTGGGAGGAATTCCTCCCAGGTCAATTGTTTATCTATTGTTTTATGTTTTTCAACAGATGATGAGTTATGGGGATACCTGAATTTTCCGGGGTTCAATGCTGCCACCATTTGAAATAAATCATTTGATAGGAAACGGAGACATCACGAACGAAATAACTTTCGTAGCGAATTATTAATTCGTGGCGGAAAATCTTACACTTTTTTCTTTTTGTTACATTAAATTTACAAAAATACTGACTTGTTCTGAGTTTGAACTGGGAACATCGACCATCAGACATTCTCTCTCCCAACTGAGCTATCGACCAGATGGTCAAATTTGTGAAATTACCTTTCACTTTAGTTCGTTCTTAATTCGTAATTCTTAGCCCCTATCCGATCCCATTGTTCCTATAGCTCTAACTAATATATAATATCTCTGTACTTCTTTTCTTTTCACTGGCTTAAATTTTATCTTATCTGATCCGCCAAGTCCGTACCGTCCGTCCGAGAAGGAACTTCGTTCCAAAAATCTTACTTACTAATATTATAAACGCGAAAGTTTGTATGTATGGATGTATGAAAGTTACTCTTTCACGCAAAAACGGCTTTATGGATTGGAATGAAGCTTGGCATGTAGATAGCTTATTACCTGGATTAACACATAGGATACTTTTTATCCCGGGAAAATGTGAGACTCCCGTGGGATTGTCAAAAATATTCCACGCGGGCAACGCCGCGGGCATCGGCTAGTCATACATAATTCTCTTGCCTACCAGGTTTGTTTGTTCGACGATGGATGACTCGAGTAAGTAGTTTTAATTAGAGCTTCATGAAATTTGGTAAGAACGCCATGTAGAAGCAGCCAATAGAATTTAAGTTCGATTTGATTGACAAAAAGGAATATAATAGGTCGGGGAAAAAGTCTTTTTGCATTTTATATGAAAACTCAAAACATTTTTTAATATAGTTTTTTTACATTTAACTAAAGTATGTAGGTACCATTTTGTTCGATAACTTTTTGCCATCTTATAGGTAGGGACATGATCCCATTGCTTTAGAAATTTTGGGGCTTCTGATCAAAAAACTGCGTTAAGTAGTTTTGGCAGTCCTCTCGTGATATTAACCTGACACTGCCTAAAGAATTCTGAAGAGACCGAAACAGGTGGAAATCTGAAGGTGCCAGGTCAGGACTATACGGCGGATGCATTAACACCTCCCAGCCAAACTCTCTTAATTTTTGCTGAGTGGTTAAAGATGTGTGAGGTCTATCGTAATCATGATGAAAAACCACACCCCTTCTGTTGATTAATTCCGGCCGTTTTCTCTCAACTTCTTGCTTTAATCTTATCAGTTGTTCGCAGTAGAGTTCTGAATCGATGGTCCTGCCTGGTGGTAACAGCTCATAATGAATAATGCCCTTCCAATCCCACCACATACACAGCATCACCGAGTTAACCCGGGTTTCGCCACAGTCTGTGAAGCCTGACCGGCCTTTGACCATGACCTTTTTCGCACGTTCTTGTCATACGTGATCCACTTTTAATCAACAGTTATCAATTTCTTCAAAAATGGTTCGGTCTCATTACGTCGTAATAAAGAATCACAAATGAGTACAGGGTTCATTAGGTTTCTTTTAGAGAGCTCGTGAGGTACCCAAATATCGAGCTTTTCTGTGTACCCATTTTTTTCAAATGCGCCAAAACTGTTTTGTGGTCAATTCCCAGTTCTCCAGCTACGTCGTAACTACTGATATGCCGATCTTGCTCCACTTTTTCGAAAATAGCATCCATTTTATTCGTAACAGGGCGACCAGAGCGACGTGCATCTTTGACATCAAAATTTCCGGATTGAAAACGCTTAAACCAAATTTGTGCTACTGTCACAGACACTGCACTAGGTCCATAAACATCGCAAATTTTTTTCGCGGCTTGCGTTGCATTTTTACCTTTTTGGTAGTAACATTTTAAAATGTATCTAATTTCTTCATAAGATTCACTCATCTTGACGGTAAGAAAAACAAATGAAAATCACGCATTTTCCTAATTTGAATTTAGACTTATCTTCTTTAAAATTTAAACTTTTAAATGATACGAAAACCAGCCAGGTACAAATAGTATAGCCAAAGTGGTTTTATTACAAGTTCATACATACTATATGCGAAAAGACTTTTTCCCCAATCTAATATGGGCCTTTAGTAAATAAAAAACACAGAATACAAAATAAGCTAAATATTACCGTAACAAATCATACATAATACTCTTGCCAAGAATCAGTCATTCACACAAATAACTATCACGTAACGGACGTTTGGTAATTTATAACACCTTTCATCATTACCAGTTCATTGATAAGAAACTTTGCCCTCTAATTGCTACCACAACGTCAGACTAGGTGACAGCAGTATCGGTGTTGAAGGTAGTGAGTGCGTGACGCCGCCCAGGGGCGCCATACATTGAGGGGCGGGTGGCGTATGCAGTTTGTGGATTCTCGGGAAACGATGATCGGACAATTCTTTACCTGTTCCAAATTCTACTTACATTTTTTTCCTATAAATTCAAGTTGTCTACGAATTCTAGAAAATTTATTAGCAACGGCAATAGTTCGCGTATTCAACGCCAAAATAGGATTGCTACTCGCAGTCTTAGCATTAACTTTCTTGGAGACGATATGATTTTCAAAACTGTAACCATGTGTTTTTTCTGCGATGATGTGCCATGTTCTTTTTTATGGTTTGTCCAGCATATGGAAAGTGGGGCCGCAAGAATGTTGCCCAGGGGAACCGCAACTGCCATAACCGGCACTGCCTAGGTGCAAATTATTGCGGCTGCAGTAGATAAATGCAGTTGATCAGGCGTCGAATGTCCGACGCATTGTGGTCGAGTTGACCTGCTTGCAATAATTGATTGTGCCCGTTCAAACCGCACTGTGGGCTGAGGCGTGTACTGGACTAATATTGTCGTAGATAATCCTGTCTGTGTCGCGACAGACAACAAATAAATGTGTATTTACGATTACAGTAACTACGATGCTTGCGAAGTTAACTGTGTCTACCGACGAAGATTTTTCGTTTTAAGGCCATATTTGGATAACTAAACGCGCTGGCTTCTATGAAACTAATGCTTTTATTACCCGTATCACAAGTCAACACTGCCTCCAGCTATATTATCCCAAGTTAAATCTTATTTTCTACCCTTATGAAAGGTAAATAAATATCCTTCCCTTGTTTCCATTTCGCTTCATCTCGTACTGTTATTTTTTCAGTGTATATTGCATGTATTTATGTTAGATGTATATGTATATTTATTGTTATTATTGTATATACGTATGTTTATATTGACCGCAACGCACTACATAATTTCCCATTACTATTTTCTATATATAACGAGGTTGCCTGGAAGAAATTGCGTAGCGATAAGGCCGCCTTTTGAGCATTTCCTAGTTTTTAAGATAATTATGTCCTGTATTTATTTATTTTGTGCAATAAAGGGTATTGAATTGTATTGTATTGTATTTTACATTTAAAATTACCCTCTTTTTCAAGTACCATGTAATTCAAATGAGACATGAAAATTAATTTTGCATATAAATTACTAAAAAGGGTACTTACTGCCCTGGGTGGGAAATGAATTCAGTTTACTCTAAAAACCAGGGGCCAAAAATTATAGCATTGGATATACGATGACAATTTATTCTTTCCACAACTTCGAAACTATTAACATACAAAACACATTCAAAAGACTTATTACCAACGGAATTATTTCAGAGAGGAGAAAAACAAGAAAATATGCGTGCCAGTCACAGCAATTATTAAAACAAAAACATTTAAATTATAATCAAGAAATAGCATTGTGATTGTATTGCGTCACTCACATCAATATAGTTTTTAGGTTTTACAACAAATTGGGTGGGAGGATCCTATCAAATAAATTGTATATTCAAGTCTAGATGATGTCTTCAATCTCTTCAGAATAATAGTAGAAGGAAAAATATAAGGGAGATGAGAAATGGGAATACCGAGTATGAAGTTTTTCCAACAAATTAAAGAAAAGCTAGGAGTTGGTTCCTATCAGGACATTAAAAGGATGGCCGAGAGAAGAGAGGAATAGAGGCATCTCCACTTAACTCCACCGACAAGAGCAAGCCCTCAAATTACAAGGAGAAGTCTAGACGATATTTTATTTATTTTATTATCATCACATAAAACAGATTACAACTATTACATCTTATTTTCAATATACATTACAAATTTTGTTCACAGACAATTCAAAGAGGCAGGCCTCTGTGAATTGTCGGTCTGTTTTGTCAAAAAAAAATTGTTGTCCATCAGTTAAAATTCAAAACCTTTCAGCTGTTCTGTTGTCACGCCCTACTTTCCTTACGTTAAAGTTTCAAAGGACATCTGAAATGAAAGGGATACTCGTTCTCTTACTTGCATTTTGTAAAGGCGATTTTCTGAAATATGATGTAAAAATATGACATTAACACAATGAGGTAGAAGATGATGAAAATGATTTAGACCAATCACTTACTATTACTATTAAGTTTAAGGTATTGATTACCATTGGTGATTAATTTGATTGATCATCATGACCTTAAAAACTATTTTAACAACGTAAAAAATTGCCCATTGAAAAAATCCTGTAGGTATGTATCTATGTATATAATTTCAGAGTCAACAGGCACTACGAATGGCATTTTTTGTAATTTGATGTCTGAACTCAGGATTTAATGAGAGGATCGTGTAGCCGATACCTAAAAGATGAAAGGTGAGATAGATAGTGATCGTTTACGTGAGGTTGTCGACACAACCCACCACCCCGAGCCTCACATGTTTAAAACATCAGTCAAGAAAACAGCGCAAAAAGTCCACATCAGCATTGCAAATAGCTTGTAACCTTGGATTGGGTGACCGCATAATACATACACTGGCAGGCGGTAAAATCAGCTCACTTTATATCCATCAGCCGATTTAGAGGTCCGCACCTCGATCGGGATTTTCCTTTTATATATCATTTCTTATTCTTGCGCGTCAAACAAAAAAGGTATAAAAAAGAACCTAAGGGATTACTATTCGGAGTCCTAACATATCGAAAGCTTAAAGACAGAGGATCCTTAGATCTAGCTTCGGTGTTGGTGACCGTTGCCTAATTTACACGTGTACACTTGTAAATAGTTAAATGAAATTCAACAGTCCACAGTAAGTTCTAAGCTTCAATCAAGTTCGATTGTCACAAACACAGAGACACGAAAATCTTGTAAAAATGAGTAGAAGCCTTGGCTCGCACTGGGAGTCAAACCACTGAATTAATAAGAGTAACGTCAATGGACGTTCAAAGGCACGAGCTTGGTAACATTGGTAACAAATACGCTACAGAGGTGGTATCTATGTCGTAAATGCATCACATATAGCTAGCAAAACTCTTAATATTAGAAGATGTCTTATTTTAAAACCTCTAACAATCAATAAGCTAAGATTAGAATTTTAAAATAGTGAAGATTATTAAACTTCGACCTGAAGAGGGTCAAAGGGAGTGAGGTAGACTGTGGAGGTAGGCCCCGCAAGCGTCGGTGTGACGACTTAAGACAGTTTAAAAGGAAACGGTTTGAAGTATTACGCAATGAGATGTTTCATAGCTTAGCAGTGAGTACGACAGTATAGGTTTCCAAAAAAAAGATTAGAATGTAGAAGATAAACTTTAACAGTTACATGAATTGCGCATATTTAAAAGTTGCCTACACAAATGGAGTGCTACTAAAATATTAAGAAGCCTCTGCTCACGTGTCCGAGACATGGGAGTGTAAATTAAGAAATGCTTTGTTTTTCTTTCCAACTTCATTTTTAACATTAAGAAAGAGGCACTTACTATTCGAAAGAACAATTGTGGATCTGTGGATCACATGAAACAGCCGTAAAGTTTCCATCTAAACTATCAAACTTTGAACACGTTTATAGACAGGTGACAGTGACAAGTTTATTTTGCTTATATGGATGATTGTTTGCATAATTCATAATACCTCTTAAACTTTTTTTGACCTTTACAGGGAAGCGATTGATACAAAAAATGGACTGGATGGATGTTGGAATAGAATTAGTGATAATCATTGTCTGTGTAGGTTTCTATGGGCTTAGATTTTCGACGAGCTAGTTTCTATATTATGCTAAAAGTTTTATTCAATGGTCTAGTTAATCAGCAAATTGTTTATTTTGCTTTGTTTCATTTAAGGTGACCTAGCTGAAACCATTACGAACACATTTCTTGTTCTATACAAGTAATGTGAGTGTAAACTTCACCGTCGAAGAGAACTTGGGCAAACATTTGACTGACCTGTTATTTGTTCTGGCTTTAGTGTTCGCTCGCTAAGCATCTACAAATTTTGTATTACGTCAACTATTATTATATTGTTTACTGAAACTGATGTTTCTTAGAAACTCACACCAATTTCTGGCAATTTACATGTATGTATCATAATTTTTGTATTAATAAGGTCGGTAGCTTCGCAAAAATCCTGGTATCGCTCTTTTATTTAGTTTGTTGATATAATCTTCCGGAAACCGTGCATCGAATGCCCCAATGCTATGTTAGTATTTAGTATCTTTACAGGGTCAATTCTTTGTATATGTAAGTACTTAGTTCATTCTCAATCCTGGATTTCGTTAAAAGGAGACTTTATTACATAATAGACGACACCTTCATCTGCACCCACGCACATGTCGAGACAAGCTCCTTTTCTTTCCGACCAAAAAAATCCCCTTCAAAAATCTCCTCGATCTTCCAAAGTAATTTGTGAACGTCAGGTGCAACCGTTGAATTGGCGTACGTGATTCGATTGGAGCGGCGGCCCTGCCCAAAATATTCCTTTCCCATGAACACAAAGAGAACGCAAAAAATTTGACCGTCGGGAATACCCCGATGCAGTTCTAGCCTTTATTATCTATGCATGCTTCTAATACGCGTTTTTGGAAATGTTCCGTCCCTTCTTTCATAATACCCCCCTATGACGCTTGTGTTTTGTGTCAAAATTATTTAATACAAAACTCCAGAGATACGTTCTAAGAGGACCCTTCTAATAAATTTTCAATAAATAAGGGTACAGCCAGCTATAAAAGACCCCGAGGGAGAAGTGATGAGAGTGACAATTCGGTTTCATAATTGCTTTGTGATGCTAAAAATATATAAGCTTTTAACTTATGCCATTTGTATAACTTTTATGCGTAGTTAAATAATTGGCAAGTAAATTTTTTCTATCGTGTTTTTACTGTTCGGGAATAATTCTATGACATTTATTGCGTTGTATCACAACATTGTTTTCATTGAGTTCCAAGTTATCTGCAAACGTTGATAGGGTACTTAGTAATAAAACATAACATTTTATTTCTTCCTTTGACTTCACAAAGCAGTTGTAATGAGCATTAAGTATTGTAAGGGTCGAAATAATAGCGTTTCACAAAAGGACCGTAAATACAGTAGGGCGGGTGGATGCCTTTGTGGCCGTTTTGGGACAAAGGATACATCCCAATTTGAACCTTATAGCAGTTCTTACCACTACGTCGTTAAAGCTCAGTAGGGTGATAATCCTAACGCACAAAGCTGGCGTCGTACCTGTTTTATGTATAACTGTAATAGTAGTACGAGACATATTGATTTTAAGAAGAATACGCAACAATTCTCAGAAACTACGCAAGGGCTTACTACTTACAGCACAGTCAAGGTAGCTTTTTTGTTCTGACGAAAATATAAGTGCTAAAAATAGGAATGCATTTTAATTAACAGCGCGTAGGATGTGGATTGAGGGTTCAGCTGATGAGCTTTGGGTTAAATATGACAGAGTGTTAGCATTTGCGTTTTTAATAGTTTCTGATGATTTGTTGTCGTATTGTTAACCCTTCCTTATTAAAATTTTTAACAATGCAAGAAATGAATTAATGTAATGTTTATTAATTTAATGGTGACTATTTGTAGATCTTAATTTATATTAGTGCATTTATTTAAATTTACGTAAGCTTATACTTTCTTGAATGAGTTGCAGTTACTCAAGGCAGTCTTAAATGCAAATAACATAATAGAACCAAATTCTGTAATCTTATGGCTAGATAAATATTTTTTATAGATGATGTCGTCGAAAATAGACCTCTCTTAGATGTATCCATCAGTCATCTCCATCGATCTTCCCAGTATCTTGAAAGTTCGGCGTAGAATGTAGCCCAATATGAGCTTGAGATCATCTGACATGTTTTTTGGAGATAAGCATGATTACACACTGCTGTGATATCAACTCGTGTCTCGAGTCACATTTTATCTAGGAGGTACATACTTTAGCACAGTGTGTGCATAGGCATAGACTTTTTATGTTTACATATGCAGTTGATTTAATCCTTTTGAATTCTTTAAAATTGCTATCCCACTTGTTATGTTAATAGAGAAATTAAAATGCAACTATGTAGCCAAGCTTAGATTACAACGAAACAAAATTAAGACTATCGCCTATCTACGCATTCATTATTTGGTAGAGTTGTGCTTCAATTGGTGAGGGTTATGTTATTGTTATTGTCAGTCACGTAGGCCCACAAGCGAGAGGATTGGAGAGTGAGTGAGACAGAAATAGCGAACGAGGGGAAAACAGTGCTAGAGAGAGAGAGGGGAACATAGCGTGACAACAAAGATGGCGGCGGCGCCGGCTGCCGGTTGGACCGGTTTGCCCATACCACGTGCGTTTTGCGTCGTGCAGTCGCTCCCGTATTTTGTTTGTCAACAAACGCCCTGTGAAGGTCATTCATAGGGGGTTTAGAAGACAAAGGAATCCCTATTGCATAACATCTTAGGCAAATAAATAATTTTGTAAGAACTCAACTGGAGACCGGTCTTAGTTGGTCATTACAATTAATTTAGAGGACGTGACTTAATAACTGCGCAAAGCATTTCATTCAAATACCTACTCGAAATCGTCTCTTTCTTTGTTCTCATTTACTATCCCTTTAATTCCTTTTAGGGTTTCTTATTAGAATGTCAAAGGTAGTTATAGTTACTGTTTCTTTATTTCGTTAAATTAATTTAGTAGTAATTCCAAAATTTGGAACGTTATAACTACTAAATTAATTATATATTTTTTTGTTATTATTAAGTATTTATTTTTAATTTTGCATCAAATCTTAATTTCTTTTAAGCCTTTAATGACTTTTCCAAGTTATTTTCACTAAGATATATTGCAAAAAAGCTAACAACCCTAATATAGAAAAAATATCTGAAATGATTAGTCGCAAAATCATACATAATCAAAGGCATCTATCTAAGTAATGTAATGTTATGTTCGCTTCGATGATGCAATAGATTTATTTTGGCATGTGGTGTGATGTGTAAGTTTTAGGACGACATAAGCAGCGAATTATGTTGATACGTCCATAAACCAAATGCCGGTATTATATTAAACTACCGAAGGCTTAAAGACGAAGAGAAAAAATAGACGACAAAAAACATAAACACGTCAGCAGTGCGAGTGAGTACGCATGCGCTGGTGTGAGAGGCCACAACGACGCACTAGCTACAGCCGGCGGGGGGTGCTGCGGGACGCGAGGAGGGACGCCGGGTCGAGCCGGCTCAGCGAGCGGCCCCAACTCCTCAGTTGGATTCTAGAACATCAGACGGGCGGGCGTGTGTAGGATGGATCGTTAACAACATCAGCAGTTTTTCATTCCGCCTTCTATCAGTGTTTGTTTATTACCTTCCGGCACATTTTCCGTGAATCCTTCTCGACGGTGGTGCTTTATATTTTTATTTTATTTTAATTTTGGCGTTTATTTTCTACCTTACCTTTAAACGCCGTTCCGATTTCACGTCGAGAAGGCAGCCGCTCAAGTTTGAAAGCGGCTTTTCAAGAGTAGAACACCTACTCATTTCAATATCGCTATATCAACGCATCAAGCAATTATCAAGATGGTTAAGAAGGTCTCAGAAGAGAGTGTAGATAGCGGTAAGTTTTAAGCTCCTTTTTATTTTTTCTATGCGACGAGTTGCTACCTCATTGGATGAATTGCGCGAAGTACGATGTATACGTATATCTACCCCACTTTGTATATTCCACCAGATTTTTGACCGGCTTTTTCATCTTCCGCGCAGTTGATATCTTAGTTGTATACAGTCTGTTTGATACCTATAGGTACTGATTGATACGTTAGCAAAGCAATCCGTCACCTATCTAGTTTGTGTGATAGGATTACAACTTGGGTTTTTTATATAAAATTTCTTAATATAATGTGTTTTTTGCATGATAATCTTTATCTTCATCGCCTTCCTTATAAAGTCTACTTGATTTTGTAGAATCTTTATTACATAGTATCATTTGTTAAAAACATATATTGTTTAATTTGTTACTAGATAAATTGTAATATAGCATCCCTGCTGCATTGCATTTCCTTGGGAGTTAAGTCAACATATTTATAATTATTTTTAAAAATGAGGGTAGAAATTTTACTACTTTCTTCGTTTTGATTGTTCATGATTTCTTAGAATATACACCGAATCTTGCACCAAATTTAATAGAATATCTTGCATATCTAACCTCAGCTAAGTAACAATTACTGATTATAGTATTTATAGTATTTCTAGTGTAATTAAAGTAACTGAATAAATTTTATTGCCACGTGGTTCAACGTCATAGTCTTTTTTATAATTGTTTTCATTGATTTTATATTTTGTCGTACAAATAGAAGCATTACCTATGTTTATTTTATTGGCTCTTGAAACAGTACTCGGAAAAACTGACCACACTCAACATGCAGCAGTTGTATGCAGTTTTACGACTTGAGAATGACGTGAGATTATTGTTATTGTTCTTCAGTACACAAGTTCATTAGAATTCAATGTTGCAATTTAAAACATCATTACCTGCTCAAAGACGATAGTACAATTATAAAATTAAATCTATACAAAATATCAAAACCCCTAGTGGAACTAAACCTGATCGCAACAATAACAAAGAAAACGACTTAACAGTCTCGGTTTTGTTTTCATTGCAGTTTCGAATGTCTGAAATGTCAGAGTTCACATAACTGGTAGGAGTTAGGACGTTGACCGCCTGGTAACTGAAGCCACCAGGTTTCGTAACTTACAATTTCGCAATGTACTTATTCAGAGAAAATTTGAGCGCTGCTATAATAAGGCTTAAATAAGTAAAGAGCAAAATTTGCTTATTCATCCTTTTTTTTTTCGTTGTGATTCTGCTGTAAAGTGATACGGTTTCGGTTGTTACAAATTTGTAATTTTTTTGTCAATTCACAAAATTTTACTTTGCAAATGAGAACCTGTATTGCGAAATCTTTGCATACGCAAAATTGATAACAGAAAAGTTGTTTATTATTTTTAACGCAATTCATTCAAAGAATTCAAGGTTTCTGATTCGAATGAAAATGCGTTTTAAACACCTATGGCGAAACACGTAGACCGACACAAATTGATTTAAGTGGTTGATTGTGTATGCGATGGATTAATTGAACAAAATAATTGCAAACAGTATTAGATAATTATGCCAGTAATTTTAAAGCACGTTCACAAAAGATTAATGCTACAGTTACACTCATTCTATACATCCACTTTGTGACGCGATTGTCTTAATTATATGCTGCTGCCCAAGTGCCCACTGCGGAGGAAATTATTTAGTCGAGCCTAAATCCTCTCGGTTCTGTAATGTTTGCCCACTGTATACAATATATATACACGTATATGAACACTTCCAGCGTGATGTAAGCCCATTGTGTTCTCGGCTCATTTGCCGTGAAATACACATGGAGGTGCAGTTGTACAATATACACAGAATAATTCTGTCAGGAAAGTCGAAAAGCTATAAAATTGAGAAGCTAAGCATTTGATATTAAATTAACAGGAGTTAAAAATAGTCAAATTAAATATCGTTATAATAAATAATAAATTTCGTTGTAATGGTGTCTGATTTGCAACACTAATAAAGTCACGTGTGTTATTCGTTTTGGGTGTCGAACTAATTGTAGCCAATTCATTCTTTCCAGTCGTGTTCCTATGCATATGAATGGTATGGAATGCGTACATAATTCAATGAAATTTCATTACTCTCGACATCGCAGATTCGCCGTGGTCTCTGAAGCGCGTCGCCCCACAGCGTTCATTGCCAAGGTCACCAACTAAAACAAAACAGTCCCCAGTAAGTTACTGCGTTTTATGTAAGGCCTTGGGAAATTATACTACGTATCTTTTTTGTTTACCAGCGTGGAATTAATTAAACGTTTCCTGTTAAAAGTTACAAAATTATTCATCTTGATTAAGTCATTTCGCCAATCTATACTTTTGGCGGTTTGTTTTAGATTTTTTTAATATTTGAACTCAATCAGAATTATTTTATCGTGACATGCAAATATTTTGCCTTAAATAGTACTTTTTTAATGTGGTGATATATGTAGATTTAAAAATATAAGTAGGTACTTGATGATTTTAGGAATAGTTTAGAATTATAAGATTCTGTTTTATTCATTATGTATGATTGATCTGATGATATAATTCATTATTCTAGGTGTATAGCGAGAGTGAGGTGTATGCTATTAATTTAAAGAGTAGGGTTTTAAAAAAAAATACAGAAAAATTTGCGCCTCTAAAGTTGATGCCATTGTGCTTTAACTATAACTGATATAAGGAGTGCAGTTTTTTTTAAGAATATGGCGCTAAGAAAGCAAGCAATTTTCTTTAGGTAGGTAAAAAGACTTTTCGTAATAACCGTTCGGCATGCAATTTACTCGGCGTTGATTGAAAATCAGTCAATCGCGTCTATCGGCTGAGTAATACTGAGTAACCTTGACCGTGACGGACTTCCATACCCTGTTCGCAACAAGCCCCCCTCCCTGTAACCTCTACTGCGCTTTACTTTCCCAATCGATTTCCGCCGCCGACTGCATGTAGGGTCCCATATACGCAGGCACGGTAAGGGAACTACCCTATATTTCATTGCTCCTACTCACGTCATATCTTGCATCCCTATCTCGATTTCACAAGCTCTGTATTTCTGAACTATTCTGCGTCAATTTGCATCGCGATGAATCAGTACCATATTGGTTTGCTTCCACCTGTATGTTTTCATCTATGTATGCACAATACGTTTTCGTTCGTACTCGTGTTTTTCATTAACTCGAGGGTTTGATCAGTGAACGGTGAAAGTGGTTTTGTATGCACCCATAGTCTATTATAGTTTGAAGTGCCCTCGTCGGAGTTTCACCCAGATGTTATCTATGTAGTTGTTCAGTAGCTGTGCCAGGCCGCCTTGGCAATTATTTAACACTCGGTTCTACTTCTAGCCGCCTCGACTTTGCTCTCTCAGTACAATTATTAAATGATCAGATTCAGAAATGACAACATCGCTGTACGCCGGAGCGTAGGCGAAACTCGTCGCGATTATTCCACGAGCAATAGTCTCTTGAAGTTAATAGGCTAGATACAATCGTACGCCATTGTGATTGAGATATATTAGAGAGCAATTGACTGTAAAGTTTAGGGCACTTGCATGCAATTAGAAAGTCGTTCGTTTCGCTTAAGGGTAAAGACAAAAGTATAATGGGCTTATGATCAATAGATTAGAGAGCGTATTCGTGGCCAAGCGTTAATGCCAGCTGGCCAGATTAGAAAGTAGACACTAATCCCAGGCTAGGGCACGCTAAGGTGACAATTTCAAAAACAAGTTTGAGCCTAACTTAATCAATATTCCAACTGTCACTGTGATTGAGCAAAATGCTTTCGGTCAACATATTAATTCAACTGTGTCTGATGATTTGCATGTTGACTGGATTAATTTGCGTAACGATGACTCAATGTTTATTAAGTTACATTTTATATGCATTAAGAAATTAGATAATACTGTAAACAACCTTCTTTTCCTACTGCTTTTGTTTGATCCTGAAATTTACATATTTTGGGGTCATGTATTGAATTGGGCAAGGCCTCGGGCGTGTGCCAAACTTGAGTGAGAGCTTGAAACATTGAGAATCATACGATACTTGTACGGGTGCGTCGCACCAGTTGCCGAGAGATTTTACATAACAATGCCACGTTGGAGATGGCGTGCAAATGTTCTGCCACGTGGAGACTCGCACTGCCACCATTCACGCGACTATGTATGCGATACTCCAACTGAGTGTTTGGTTTCTTACTGCGGAGATTCAGATGCTTACAATGTTCGTTTCCTATCAAGTCTCCTCTAAGCAAGTGCACCCGTCTCGGTAGCGGTTTTCGTGCGTAGCCAATTTCTCAATCCGTTATTATTATCTTGCATCCGCATCAAATGAATAATGACCGTTTCTAAAATCTCTATTCTCTGTTCTTAGCGGCGCAGTTAGATCATGAATTAAACAAAATTGTTCTGATGTTAACTAAAGCCATTAAATTTATGGGATATCTAAATAAATTAGAAACGATTCACGCATTCAATGTAGCAATAGCAACCAATGTTTATAAACAAAGTTGCAATAACAAATCATTGTACGTGTACTGGTGCAAATGTTAATTTCTATAAACATTTAACACAATTTAGTACGCAAACAGGAAGTTCAGTGTTTGAATCGGGTGATTGTATGCGTGGGTGTGCCTCGAACCCGATTGTTACAATAGTTCGCTTATTGCGCATTTGCTTGTTGCTATACTTTGTAAGTACATACGTACTCAGTAAGTAGGTATACACACCCGCGCTGAGGTCATCGCGTGTTGTTAATTGTTAAGTTTCGCCTGTTTTATCACTGCATTTGACGAATAAGGCACATAATTACACGAATTGTTTGTTCATCGAACATCTATAATTTCGAGCACGTCACTTTGTTACATGTTCTGTATGATTATACGTTTGCTTGCCCGTATGAATGCGAAACTTTGTCAAAGAACAAAGCACGAGGAAGACATCGACGTGACTTTGTTTCAAGTTTTATATTACCAGCAGATTCTCGGCGGCTTCCTGCACGAGTTTCAAAGGAAGTTTTAAAATATGCGTCAGGATATGTCGAGATTAAGATTTTGTTGTTATCTTGTTACCATGTATCGAATTGTGGGACAAGTTTGCTCATTAGATGTTCGGAAGATCTGCTTTACGTAAAATTTTGCCCCTGTAATCTCATGAATACTCTAATGGGATTAAGCGAAGCTTTGTCGCTATTGATAAGGAGTATACGATGAGTTCGGTAGCCGGTAGCTGGCTGGCTCTTACGAGACCCGGTGATCGCGTAACGTGTGGGCGCGTACGCAGCTATGGGTGCGGCCGCGTAGGTCGTTGAACCGGCTTTGTTTGCCAACTCAGCCTGCACAGTCACGTCTCACGTCAGAACAACAATATTATCAATGACAGACTCCCTTATAGTAGGATTCGCATATGTGTTCAGGGAACACTGAATTATTTCAACACGCTCGTATTTATGATTCACCTCAGACACTCTGTCTCTTCCGCGTTTTCGGTTCAAAACGCCGACAAAAAACAACAGTTCATTAGCATCTTTACCGATGAAGTCAGTATTATCGACGATCGCATTAGAAACTATACAATAACCGGCCAAGTGCGAGTCGAAATCGCGCATTAAGGGTACCATTATCTGTAAAAAATACGTTTGTTGTATGGGAGCCCTACTTATATATTTATTTTAATCTGTTTTTAGTATTCGTTGTTATAGCGACAACAAAAAATCATCTGTGATAATTTCAAATTTATAGCTATCAGGTTTCATCATTAGATACAGCTCGGTGACAGATAGACGGACATAAGAACGGGTAGCTGAATCTTAGTAATAGGGTCCCGTTTTTACCCTATGGATACGGAACCCTAAAGAGTACCTACAATAATGTCCACTTGCATATTCCGATGTGTTCGTTCGGTTGGATATGCACCGAGGCATAATTTCAAAACCAAACATGGTGAAAACGTTTTAACAATGGCCTGGCACCAAAAGCGAGGAGAGAGCTGTCGACATGGGCTACGCTGCGTTATTGTACATACGTGGCATATGCAATGTTCTGCGATATTTATGTGCTCGACCCAGCCAAGGGTCGATTGCTTGCGAGCTTAACAACGACTTTTTATTCAGTTGGAGCAAAAAGTATTTTTATTTCTAGCTTATTTTCTATGCCTTCGACATTCCTGCATCTTTTATAACGTTCAACCTTTAGCTTCACGGACAAGTGTTTTGTTCATTCATTATTATTTACTATCTATGAATCACTTCTCCTTCAGACAACCACTTTGCGATCGTATTAGCATATGATAGGAAAATAGCTTTAGTTTCTATATAGACATGAACATGACTATCACTTCTCATGCGATGGCGGTAGCCTCAAGTCATCTGTCGGACATAATGTTAAAGGTAGCTCAATCCATTGTTCGGACCCTTATATCATCTTTTCACCTGTTGACTGACAAAAGACATACCAAATTAAGTTACAAAGTATTAAAAAAAACTAGCAAAACAGTTTTTCCGCTTATCAGCCGGTAACTCGCCTTAATTTACTATTCTATATGTGAAGCATATGCAGTGGTAGTCTTTGATAATCACAGTGATATCTGTTTGCCCTCAGGCGTCGGCCGGTGCAGCAGTCAGTCAGGCAGCGAACGGGAGATAGAGGAGAGCACCCGCGGGTCCGAGGCCTCGGCGCCGGTCCCCATCCCCGACAGCGAGGACTTGCAGCGACGCAAGGAAGAGGCGCGCAGGAAGCGCCGCAGGAAGAAGCGCTCTGGCAGCTCCGTTGTTACGTCATGTTTCCAAGGTTGGTTTTCCCTTTACCCGAAACTTCCCATCTCAATTCGCTTTGGTAAATAATTTTTCTTTTGATTTAATTCCGTCCTGCAATATATGTATATTAGAATCACATAGAACCCAATTAAAATCTGACAAGTCAGACGATGTTTTAGAATGCATGTCAGCATGATAACAAATCTTGCAGTTTCAGCACCTATCTAAAATGATGTCATTGAAGCTTCCTCGTGCCTTGAATAAGTCCAAGTTTTCTAAAACCTAACGAGTAATAGATAATTCGTCTACTACAATTTTAAATTTCTATAGGAATCTCATAACATTATATTGGATTCCTAAGCGAGTCTGTTCTAAGGTACTAAGTCTTTCATCCTGTAACTTCCAATTAAAAGCAGACAAGGCAGACGATATTTTAGAATTGAGGATCTCACAAGAACGTTGTTTGTAAGGTTTACGTTCCAAAAACAAATCCAATAAAGAGTCCCATTCAAAGTCAAATTAAATCCACCCACACTTAGCTGATTGAAGGGTATTCTCGGTAGACTCTATAAAGTTAACTTAATTGGTACATCCTCAGAGCTTCTGCGAATAGGTAGTCAAAAGTATTAGAAGGAATTAGATTATGTTCCCTTATTAAATTAAAATCGATTAGTAGTTACAGGTTTAGTATTTAGGAAACTGTTTTACGTATTCATATTTTATCAAGGATCTCCTTTAATTCTATCAACCACTTCATTTAGCTTTTCAGTTTAGAGCGCTGCAAAGACACGAAAATCAATTTTTGTTATAATCATAAAACTAAGAGCATCTTTAAAGTAATTTGACCATTGTCAAATTACATTGAAGAAAGCTTGTCTTATTTCTAGCGGTTATTTCTTCCATAAAAGCTGTTGTGCCTATTCCTACTTAGATTTTATTTCTGTAACATTGTTTTGGCGTCCTACTTGGCAAGATTTCATGTGCTTGTTGTGGCTACAGTACCCAGACAATTGTTTTAAAAGGTGTCAACGTATGCTCTGCCAATTCAAAGTGGTACTTACTTATCTAGTTTAGTATCGTTCGATGGCGCAGTGAATTCAAATAATAACCTTTACCACCTCAGCTAAAATGGCAATCACTTTTGTATTCTTCCTTTCGTAAGACATCCATCACCGACTTTAGTCTGATTTTTATATGAAAAATTGCCTTATTAACTTGAGTAGATGAGTCTCTTGTCCTCTCCCTATAAAGATTAACCTTCTAACTAATCCAAAAAGAGAGTATCTCGTCCTAGAGCCCGGTTTCAGTTTGGCGGTTGCATCTTTCACCATATCAGCCATAGGAAATTCACTGCTGGACACAGACCTGCCCCAAGGATTTCGAAAACGACCGATCGGAAGAGGTTTCCGTTTCCCGGTTTCATCTTTAGCTGTGCCTTTCGATGTGTTCGCTGTGTGTCCCTTCCAAAGTTTTCTTCTCCAAAGATGATGGTGCAATGGTCCCACAAGGATGCCAAAGACTGCGCGAAGTGGAGAAGAAAAAGCCTGATCTTTTGCTTTACGTACGACCTACCGCTTGCCATCAATCCTCCTTATTAAGTGCAAAGAGAGTATTAAGTCTAAAACTGCTTTACAAATTGTCCACAGACCTGTACAAGTTGACGGGCGAGGTACTAGGCGAGGGGGCGTATGCTTCGGTACAGACGTGCGTGAATATCTACACTAATCAAGAGTTTGCGGTCAAGGTCATCGACAAAGTGCCGGGGCACGCCCGCGCCCGCGTCTTCAGGGAGGTGGAAACCTTCCACTACTGCCAGGGACACCCGAATATAATCCAGCTCATTGAATTCTTTGAAGACACAGACAAGTTTTACCTTGTCTTCGAGAAGGTGAGTTATTTTCGTCATCTTTGCATATTTAGCAGCACTTTTTTTTAATGCTAAGTAGTCTTGATCTTGAAGCAGAGCTGGGCTAATCAGAAATGGCGGCACTCATTTGGTGCTTATTGTAGATTGAGTTTTGGATGACTTAAAAATACTTGTTTTAACTGTTTTTTTACCCTTTTCGCTTTATCAATCAGCAAGATGCTGCCTCAAAGCGCATACAATAGTTCTCTCTCCATGGCATGAGTAATTTGAAATGAATAGTCATCTGCGTGGTCTAGTATGATTAATATAAGTATAGTTATTACTGCATCAATTATTTTAAATCTAGGTAGGTAATTAAAAGCATTTATTATAATATATGTATGTATGTATATATATATATATATATATATATATATATATATATATATATATATATATATATATATATAGCAGAGATACACAGAAAAACATAGTATCACATATTCGAAATGAAGTCAAAACTAAAACGGTTTGTCGAAGTTCTTCATTTAGGACTAGTGTGTACGAATACGAATAAGTTTGAGATTTTTTATAATATAACATTCGACGCAAAAAAAGCGGTGGTAAGATTTTTAGACCATATGCGTGTCTATCTGTTTATGGTATAGTTCCTAAACAGATAAACCTATTTTGAATTAGTTTATTATTTCTTTAAATTGATCAAGAGTATCGATATACGAGCTACGATTTTAAAGAAAAAGTTTGAGTTGAGGATTTTATTTTGAACCTAGTGTAATAATTATATTAATTCTTTGACCTAGTCTTTATTCGATTGGATCGCGATGTGCTTCGTCACTTGTGTACGACACGCTTGCGGCGCAGGCGCACCTGACACATGTCGAAGGCATTTTAATTTAATAACACTATTTAGGTTACAGGGCATTAGTCATAATAACGCAAGAAACTAGATTATATACTATTGCATCATTAAGGATTTTCAAATTTAACTTACAGTACTTACTTACAAAATATAACTCAATAAACACTTTTTTGTTTATAATAGGGTTATTATTAACTTTTAAGAAACATATTTTTAATGTAGAATTGAACTTTTTAATATTAAAATCGCCTTCAAATTTTTATATTTTGTTTGTTTTCAACAAAAAAGTATTTATTGCAAAAAAAGTGTATAAAGTGTCAAGAATATTTTTAAATAAACAAAATATCTTACATGCTAACATTAAGTACCTATAACTGACTCATCCTAGTTTAAACAATACACATGTTTATTCTAGTTGAACAATGAAATACTTAATAAGTATTTTGTGTCTGGTAAACATGTTCAGTTATTTGTATAAAATGAAATTTTCTTTACAATTTCAATAATTTGATATTACTGAACAAAACAATAAGTAGGAGGAAATCTTGTGGATATATGTACCTAAAACCTGCAGTTCTATTTAATTAATCGAAATAAAACAAGGAATATATTTATATTTTATTTTAAATGTAGGTCGTAAGTATTGTTATTAATATATAATTAATTTGTTATTGTTTGATATAAATTGATTACAATAAAATATGACAAATGTATATTTATATTTACCTACGTGTATTTGAATTCTAGACCTACCTAATTTTAATGTTATATTTACTTACGGTATTTATATTTAGTAATAGAATTAATATTACTAAGTCTGTACTTTTACTTTATCATGTTTTGTTTACTACTGTTTTATTGCCTTTAATTTTTAATGGCCTTTTATCTGATTACGTTTTTTTTTTTCTTTATTGCCTGTCGATTATTTCTTAACAGGAAGGTTATTAAAGTTACGAGGTTGTATACATTATCGCATAATGGATGAAAGTCCAAACAGATTACTTGACGTATTGCATTTTTATCTGGTTTTCTCTGTGACCTAGCGCTTATCACAGAAATATGCAGACAGAATTTCCCTGCTACCTACGTTTTATTATAATTACAACTATCACAATAAAAACAAAGCCCATAATTTAAAACTTTAACTTAGGTTTTCATAAATTATTTTACCCACCTGCTACGATTTATGATCACGCATGCTCGTGGCAAATTCGGAAGGAAATTTGAATGAATGTGAGCAAAGAACGGACATTTCTCTAATGAAACACACAATAAACAACTTTGTAATGCTGCTTTCCTCGTCTCCTTCACACTTTGGAACTTGATTAAGTTAATTTTATTAATGTCACTCATAAAATTAAGTTAGTAGTTTTGGCGAAGTTACAAATTTTACTATTATTTCAGGCTAAAGTAAAATTAAATGAATTATTTGCTAACAACAAAACTGTCCATTGTTCCAGATCAACGGTGGTCAGCTCCTCTCCCGCATTCAGGAGCATCACTACTTCTCAGAGCCGCAAGCGGCCGAAATCGTGCGCGAGATCGCCAACGCCCTCCACTTCCTCCACGGCAAGGGCGTGGCGCACCGCGACCTGAAGCCCGAGAACATTCTGTGCGTGTACAGGGACAGGCTGTGCCCGGTCAAGATCTGCGACTTCGATCTTGGCAGCGGCATCAGCTTCACGTCGAGCCTTGCTAGCCCGCTGGCCACGCCGCAGCTCATGACGCCGGTGAGTTTTTACTTTGCTACAAGATTCTTCGACCACTGATTGGTCGGTGAGTGGTACATGCTTTCGTAAAGGCGGGCGAAGGCTTTCGCACCGATGGCAATAAAGATAAATTGAGAGGAGGGAACTTCAACACGGTGGGCGATACCCCTTTAGAACACTGACCTTACGTACCCGGCGTCTTAAGTTACCAACAGCATCCAAAAGACAATTTTAATTTCTAATGTGCCAGTTTTATTCGTAAAATATTTGTTACCAGCCAGAATCTGTTCAGTATTTGTTAATTTTTTTATTATTTTATAACTCCTATAAACTACTTTTTGGTCACATGAAAGGGTTACAAGTTTTTTTTTCTGCAAGCTTTTTTTGAAAGGCCGTAAAGTACTTCTTTTAAGACAAATGAAATAAGCCGAAACTCGATGAAGTTGACGACCTCCACCATGCTAGTCCGCTACCCAGAGATCTATTAAGTTCATCATCATCATCATCCGAGCGTATTCCCGGTTGCATCCTCAGCAGTAACGCTTCAGAGCCCGGGGTCCGTTACCTAACCAAGGAGATTTGACGAGGTTACTGGTTTTTACACAGAGCGACTGCCGTCTGACCTCCACAACCCAAAGGGCAAACCAGGAACCAATCCTTGGATAGTTTGATGGTCAAACGCTAGGTGGCGTTCGGGACCCACAGTTTTACGTGCCTTCCGAAACACGAAATCATCTTTCTTTTCGGATAATCAGGTGATTCAAGCCTGCAATATCCTATCCAGACTGGAAACAACTTTTCACAAAGTATGCTTCCCAGTGGGAATCGAACCCATGACCTCCGGGTCACAAGGCGAACGCCTTGACCACTGGACCACGGAGGCAGTCAAGATCTATTAAGTTAGTATGTACATATAACGGTACATTTTAATGAGTAACAACTTAATAAAAATAAATAATTATGAACATGACGCCACCTCGTTCCATATCCTTGTGTGTCGACATACTTACCGTGTTATCCATCTTTGACATTTTTGATAAGATAACAATAAAATGCAAACAAAATCACCACAAGCGGAGCGTCATAATTTTCGCTTAAACTTAAATTTATTTTAACACGAAAATGTTTATATAAAAAAAAATTGTGAAGTCTTTCTTAATATACATTTTCATGTTAATATTATTTCAAGTTTAAGAGAAAATGCAAGATATAGGTAGAGGGTCGAACCAGGTATCTCGTTGGCTGACTGTACGAGCTTGACTGCTGCACGCAGTGATTGGGCCCCGAAGGCCCTTTATCGAATGAGTTGGAGTGCTGGAGGGAAGGCCTTTTCCTTGCAGTAGGACAGTATAGACCGAGAAATAGAAACAGAAATAAAATAGGAACAAGGATAACATGTCTAACAGTGGATGTCATGCGGATGAAATGATTATAGGTATAAAATAAAAATATATAAATGTATAGGAACAAATCACACAAATAGAGCTTGCCCCAAAAGTAAGCCTAAACTTGTGTTATATGGGATACTATCTCAACTATACAATATTATACTTTATGATGAAAACATATATACATAGATAAACCCAGGACCCAGGAAAATTAGAAAAAGGCCATTTTCCGAATTTCCCTGGCTGGGGATCGAACCCGGAACCAACGAATGGCAGACTAGCGTTGTTACCATTACGCCACAGAGGCCTTGAATATGGTCAAACTTAAAGAAGATCATCGTAACATGGTGAAACTTGAAGAAGCTCGTCGAAATGTACAACTTGTGTGTACAACTTTATGGCGAGCAATGCGCAAATGTTTAGTTGCGTCTGATGTAATGTCAATAAAATATTATTTTAGGTAATAATAAGCAATACGTCAGGAAGGTTTGAAAATTCATATTATTAAGAATTTGACGTCAATGTAGTTGACACTGAAGCTTTACATGAAAAACATGAATTATTTCCTATTCTTATCATCCGCGTATCGAATTAACACAGATGTCCATTATCTTTCAATAACAAACGGCATGTAGGCATAAATATTAATCAGTTCTTGTTGCTATTTTCATAATGGTGATGTGGCTTCTGATTATACATATATATTGTGGAACAAAGCACAGGCTAAGCATAAGCTGATTGTAAAAGTTTTGACTAAAATTATAAATATTGATTCGTACAATAACTGTTATAAATATAAAATATGAACAGTTGCTTAACTGTTTTATTTAAGTAACTATTATGGAAAAAAAGAACTAAATATCAATTTTATTTTCAGAAACATCTCTCAACTCAGTAGGTAGGTATAAACTATTAATAAAAAAATTAATGGTTCATGAAAAGGAAATAAAAGAATAGACCAAAAAGAATATATTGTAGGCCTCTTCGACAAAGTAATAAAGTTCTTCTTCGAGCTAAGCTCTTGTCTACGGAGCAACCAATGCCTTCCATCTCTCACCGTCTAAAGTCAATTCTACATCCTTGTAGGTTGACACATTGACACAGAATTAATACCAGACAATGATTTGATCTTTTAGTTGATTTATAAAACTATCTCTGGGTCTTCCTTTGCCTCTTCTTTCATCCATTTTCCCCTTCAATATTACTGTTAAAACTCATCATGTCTAATAACATTTATATGAGAACACAGAAAGCTTTTTGTCTTTATAAAGTAAACAGGTAGGTAAGCATTTTTTTTTTGTTTAAATGGAATTTCTGTCGGCCGCATGGTTTACATTACTTGCATTACATTAACTTAATTACTTCCGTTATATCAGTATTCGGGAAACAACATCACGTGACTGCGGAATATTATTATAAATCATTGTTGCTTACCTGCCATTACAATATGCTTAGTAAAACAAAAATATGATAGTAAATCCTTCAAAATACGCAGTCAGATCGTCTGCTCATCGTGTTCTAGGGCAATTTCCGACGCCACTCCGTGATTATTTTTGTGCATCCAGCAAACGTGGCCGTTTGAGTCCTACTTAAGTTTAGCTGCTGCCTTCCTCAATCTGTGGAGTGTGGCCTTTGAAAGAGATATAAAAAGAAAATAGAGGGGAGGCGTCTACACAAATGGCACCCCGTAGCCTGGAAATCCATGTACGGAAATTCTGAGACTGGTTATAAAACCAGGCAAAAATTGTATCATTACAAAACCAGCAATGTATATAAATACATTGCTGGTTTTGTAATGACACAATTTTTGCCGATCTTTGGTAAACAGGCAATGTATATGGAATCAGCATCTTAAATTCAGCATGGGATCCCCAGTAGGCTATTAAAAAGCAAAAACAAAAAAAGGGTAAAAAAATGTGGCCGTGGTCCGCAAGCCAAGCCGTAAGTCTATAAAAGCGTAGGTACTTAAGTACTTACGTATTGTTTCGGTGGCGGTCGCCTGTCGCGTCGCCCAAGCCGGTCAATAGGATTACATTGCGTTACATAGTGATCCCCCAATCCTCTTAATCTGTAAGAATGTTACGTGTAATTGGGTATGGGCAGCTAGGGCGATAGTGATAAGCTTGTTATGACATTTTATGGTGTTATATATAAGGTGAGAGTAGGATTTAGATAGCCGTGGGTTATGTACATAAATTATTTACATTAGGTATCAGTTAATTAAGTTGTAAATGACAGCGAAATAACTGTAAATCCTAAAAATCACGCATTATTTAGTTATATTAAATTGTTTAAACATTTTTTTAATTATACCTTGTTTCCTACCTAGATATTTGGAAACGTAGACTAATCAGACGTCTTCTGGCTGGAGTAACAGACGAGAACAAATTATTTTGAAGCTAGGAAGACGCCGGTTATTTCTTTTAAAATGATGTCTGTCAATATTCAACATTGGGGTTGGATCTCACTAGTCAGCATGAAGCAGCACTTTTCTAAGCTGCTATCCTATTCTGTCGCTCAGAACAGTAGAAGCCGAAGAAGTGCAAAATGAAATAAAAAAAGCCATAAACATAGTCACTCTTCGAAAACATAAGCTTATAAACCATTTCCATTGCCCCCAGGTCGGCAGCGCGGAATTCATGGCTCCGGAGGTGGTGTCGCTGTTCGCCGGGTCGGCCGCGACGCACTACGACAAGCGCTGCGACCTGTGGTCGCTGGGCGTCATCGCGTACATCCTGCTGTGCGGGTACCCGCCCTTCCGCGCGGACTGCGGCACCGACTGCGGCTGGGAGCGCGGCGAGAACTGCCGCGCCTGTCAGGACCTGCTCTTCAGGTCCATTCAGGTGAGAAAAGCGTCAAGGTCTTTTTTTATTAACTTCTGCTGTCCCACTTCTGGGCAAAGGTCTCCCTCATCTCTTATGACAATGCTGCACAAATGTACAAAATGAAGGAGACATTTCATCGTTATATTATTTTTCGATGTACTTTTTTCGATTTAGTGATGTGGTATTTTAGGCAATAAAGGAAATTCTATAATCAGTGGTACCTGTGGGATAAATCAGTGTCATTTGTACCATCAGTGGTACCACCCAATGATACAGGGGGCTCGGCGGCTTCTATTCTCCTTCCAAATGTGCCGCTGCATGCAAAACTTCGTCTGACAACTGACTGTGACAGAATTGCTAGTGTATGAATGTATTGACTAGTATTGCCTAGTTTTAAGAAGTGCCACATATTTCATATTGTATGGCCGTATCTCAGCAGCAGGTTGCTACATGTTGCCATCGTCTCAATCATCTCAAATTGCTTGATGTGGTCGAGACAGAATTTCGCCACATCTACAGCCCTTTGATTGGCTTCCATTAGAACGTAACTAGAACAGGATGCGGTGGACGTAGGACAGCCAAGTTCCAGAGTGGTGGCTTGCGACGTCATTGCTATGTAAAAATCATACGGAATTTAGGAGCGCTGTATCTTCCAGTTTTCCAGTCGTCATGCCTATTATATTGAGGCGTTGGGACATTGATTTGAACGTTTCGATGGTGTTGTTGCAGGAGGGCCGGTACTCGTTCCCGGAGCAGGAGTGGGCGCACATCTCGGCGGAGGCCAAGGACCTGATCCGGCAGCTGCTGGTGCGCGAGGCGTCGCACCGGCTCAGCGCCGAGCGCGTGCTGCAGCACGCCTGGCTGCGCCGCGCAGACCCGCTCGCCAGGTTCCCCAAGCTGCAGACGCCCATCAACATCAAACGGTGAGTGGACATTACCTTATTATTGGGATCATTATTGATGATGTGGCTTAGTGGTCATCATGCCACGCTATCACACCAGTTCAAGGTTGGATCCCCGGTTATGTCAAAATGGAAAATAATCTTTTTCAGATTTATCTGGGTCTTGGATGTTTATCTGTATATGTATTTGTTATAAAATATACTATCGTTGTGTTAGTATCCCATAGCACAAGTTTCGAACTTACTTTGGGGCTAACGAAACCTGTATGATTTGTCCAACAAAAAAAATTAGTTGGAAATGGCCTCTCTTAATTAATGCTAGTTAATTTTATGCAACTCATCTTTCTTATATCGCCGCATGTAACATGTTTTTTAAACTCATCCATAGGTAAACAAGACAAGATTTGCAGATGATTTCAGTGCATTTAAATAAAGATTGGAAAGAATTATTTAAATCGAATCTATTCCTTTCTTTTTTCAACAGCAACATGTCGGCGCGCAACCTGTCGAACTTCGCGGAGTCCGCCATGGCGGTGAACCGGGTGATCCAGCAGCACTTCTCCATGAACTACTCGTACATGGAGCGGCCGCCGGCCGCGCTGCGCTGCAGCAAGTCGTGCTACCCGAGCCCCGACATGGCTTCGACTCCCGACTCGCCGGATTTGCTCGAGCTGGACGAGAGGCAAGAGCGGTGTGGTCCGTGCGCGGCGCGCTCGCGCTGCGCGGAGGAGTACTGCGAGCCGCTGGGGCTGTCCCCCCCCACCGAGTCCGAGCTGCTGCGCCGCCGCCTGCAGGACAAGCCGCCGCTGCCCGTGCACTAGCCCCGCCCCCGCAGTAGCTCCAGCCAGGATACAGCCAGCCAGGTGTGCTCTCGTTCGCGCCGCGCCGGACACTTCCGTCTTCTCCCCTCCCCCCCGGAGAGCGAGCTCCGAGCCGGAGTGCTGGCCCGACATTCCTCGCCGGCAACAGACCGCTCGGACTCAGTGCCAAGGATGTATTCCACCAGTGATGATAGCCGACCGCAGCAGCGGACGGCGCGTATAGAGCTGAAACAGTTTTATTTGAGCCTTTTAAAGATATATTTTTATGAATAAATAAAAACGACTGAATAGTTTTTATCGATATGTAGAGTATTTGTGAGTTTATGTTGAGGCGGCCCCGGCCGCCGCGGACCGACGACGGTCGATAAAAATCGTATTATATTGAGATAGTTGTGCTGATCTACTTTATTATCTTTATATGGACTACAGATTATTATTTTTGGATTTATGAAATCCGCGATTGAATTTGAGCTTATGTATTTGTGTAAATCGCCTTTCGTTTGTGGCCTATCCTTTGCAATAAATAGAAATTATGTAATTTTTCGATGGCGTTTTCGGATACTAGTCTGTTTATGTGATTGTTTTTTTTTGCATTTTACCAACGATGGAAAAACCACATCTCATTAATTAAGATTGAATCAACAATATTTTTCGTGTAAGGGAGTAATGGGTGGTATATGACATTTTGTTGAGGGTGCAAGTGTACAGTTTTGCATAATTACTTGATGGTAGAGTACAATAAGAGTTAGCTTACATTGTCCAGATTAGGTAAGGCACTTGGCTCGGGAAATGTCATGTATGGACTCGAGCTGTTGGGACGTTAAGTGTTGCATGGAGTTCCATGGAACTGCCATAACAATGTGATCCGTTTGAATACTTTTATATTGCTGAAAGAGTGAAGTTGAAATAATGTTAAGTGTAGACCTGCTAGACTGTAATCTGCGTACAAAGTTGATTGGAGAAAGACTCGCGAAGCGCGTACCGTTGAGCATACATATTGTTTATATTTCACAAATTTTATTATCCCGATAGATCGTATATAAGTAATTCGTTTTTATTTTTGTCCGCTGGCTTTATCCAATCAATACAATGAATTAGAATTTACGCAGCATTTGTTAAAATTTTGTTTTCGACTAAATCATTGATTTAAACTGTCATTTGAAATACAGATGTTTGAATTTTTATATTGGTTTTATATTTTGACCCCAATCTATTGAGGTAAGTAGATAGAAACTATAGACCATTTGTTTAAGTATTTAAAAGAATATAAACAATCTTGACATGTCTTTTGTCTTGGAAATATACACTTTATAAATCAATACCTTCGCAAATTACGAATTATGTATTATTGTAATTTGCAAAGGTATTGATTTATAAAGTGTATATTTCAATAAAAAGACATGTCAAGATTGTTTACATTCTTTTAAATTCCTGAACAAATAGACTATAGGAACACATGACAGACACCCATGTAGGATACTTTGTCAAGGATCTACTCGTAAAAACGCGGGTTACATGGTTATCAGTCTATTTTATCTGTTGTACTGTGTATTATTGAAAGGGCGTATGAAATCCGAAAACTTTTATAACACCAACTCGACAAGGGTCAGTTTAAACTACTGGATATAATGCTCGTGCGGTCTCCGAGACAGCGCGAGTATTTTGTCATGTTTAAATGTTTATACACTTTAGGCTGGTAATACGGTCTTATTTTCAATTGAATTAATAAATTGCTCGAGCATTTTTCCTCTGTCTGAACTGACCCTTACAGAGCATTGTGATCTCTATGGTAATAAATTTATGGTTGAATTTATAAATGTTGTATATTTATTAAAATGCTCATATTTCAATTATATTTTGTGTGTTAAGCGCCTGACACACTGAAAAGACGCGTAAGACGTGGACGGGGCGTAGACATATGTCTCTCCCGCGTTTTTTTTTATACGAAATGTATAGAAGCGTCGTGATGCAGAACACGCAGGATGGACGGGGCACGGACAGGGCACAGACACGACGCTTACTCGTCCGCGTCCTATGGTATAACACACAGAACGGAAGGGGGCAAGGGCGCAAGCAGACGAAAAAGGGCTGGGGGACTCGCGCGTCACTAGTGTTGCCATAAATGCGGATTTGTTTGTATGTCACGTCCGTGCCTCGTCTTTTCTATATGTTTTCAAAATTCATGACGGCGCTCCGTCTGTGCCCCATCCGTGCCCAGTCTGCGTCTTATGTCTTTTATATATGTCCAGCGCCTTGTGTGATTGTAGTGTCGTCGGCTTCAAGTTGCTATAATGCGTGAGGGCCTTCATCAACCAAGAACAATTATTAAATACCTACTTTTGTGTCATACGAGGGGGGGTCAAAAAGTTCGCGGAATGGAGGGGATAGCGGGGGGTGGGGGACCTGCCGCAGGTAGTAACTAATGAGCAACTCTTTGTGAGTATATATGCCAAGTTTGAACCTGATTGTGTCAATAACCTTTGACCTGTCGTCGATCAAACAAGTGAATCCGGAAGAAAAACTTGAACATGGAAAAAATCGAGTTTCGTGCCGTCATAAAGTTCCTCACTAAGCAAGGAAAACCACCTCAGAAAATTTTGGAAGAAATGTTATCAGTATACGGGGACTCTTGCCCTGGGAAAACCATGGTGTACAAGTGGAATAGCCTTTTCAAGCAAGGCAGAGAGTCTCTTGAAGACGACCCTCGCTCAGGACGGCCGATTGAGGCCACCACCTCAAACATCGTTGAAAAAGTGGAGAATCTTATACTGGAGGATACTCGTTTGAAGAAGAAACAACTTGCAGAAATGGTTGGAGTATCACCTACAACCATTTTAAATATTCTACACGACAATCTTGGGATGTCAAAAGTCAGCGCAAGATGGGTGCCAAGAATGCTCACACCACCACAGAAACAGCTGCGCGTCGAGTATTCAAAGGAGTTTTTAGACCTCTGTAGCGCCGACAAGGAAGGAATTTTTGCAAGACTTGTTACTGCAGATGAAACTTGGGTTCATCATTATGAGCCTGAGTCGAAGCAAGAGTCTATGCAGTGGCATAAAAAGGGTCAGCCCCCCCCTAAGAAATACAGGGTGTCACAATCGGCTGGAAAAATCATGGCAACTGTTTTTTGGGATACAGAGGGTATTTTATTAATAGATTATAAAGATAAGGGTGTTTCTATAACGGGAGAATACTACGCTAATCTACTAAGACAATTAAAAGAAGCAATCAAGGAGAAAAGGCGGGGAAAGTTGACAAAGGGTGTGCTGCTTTTGCATGACAACGCACCGGTACACAAGAGCCGCGTTGCGATGGCTGCCCTTCATCACTGTGGCTTCGAAATGTTAAACCATCCTCCCTATAGTCCAGACTTAGCCCCCTGTGATTATTTTTTATTTCCCAAATTAAAAAAAGAGCTTCGGGGGAAGAAATTTTCCGATGATGAAGAAGTCAAGTCGGCGATTTCGGCCTATTTTGAGGACAAAGACAAATCATTTTTTTTCGACGGTATTAATAAGTTAATAGAGAGATCTGAAAAATGTATTCGACTTAAGGGGGAATATATTGAAAAAGAAAAATAGTACAGTATTTTATTTCACCCCCCTTCCCCTCCGTTCCGCGAACTTTTTGACCCCCCCTCGTATATGTTGCAATTATCAAAC
Organism: Acrobasis suavella; assembly: GCA_943193695.1. Lineage (NCBI taxonomy): Eukaryota > Metazoa > Arthropoda > Insecta > Lepidoptera > Pyralidae > Acrobasis > Acrobasis suavella. Next base: position 4,751,098 of record OW971934.1, on the reverse strand, counting down.
GCAACTCCCTATGAAGGCTACTGGTATCGTATCCTCGGACTTGTCTGTCTAATACTAAAATTGACGAGTGATCAAATAATTGATAGAAGTGAAAGAACTGTGATTGTACAAGTATATGTATCGTATGTAAAAGAATTGTGTGATATGATAAAGAATGAAATAAATACCTACCTATCTGCTGCAGTCAGTTTTAGAATGAGAAGTTTTATTGCTTTCATGGTAAATCGCCGTCATTATTTTAGCTTTACACTGCTGGACAAAGATGTGGAGGATTTTCAAAACGACCTGAGCCGAGACGAAGAATGAGGACCTACCTTCCTTTCCGTACCCAAAGGGTAAAAACGGGACCCTATTACTAAGATTCCGCTGTCAGTCTGTCTGTCCGTCAGTCTGTCACCAGGCTATATCTCATGAACCGTGATAGTACATACCTAAAGGTGAACTGGTAGACAGTGCTTAGCATTAAATTGTACCTTTTGTACTATAACCTTAAAATTTTAAGTGCAATAAATTAAATAAATAAATAGGTAGTTGAAATTTTTACAGATGATGGTATTTCTGTTGCCGCTAAAACACCATATACTATCTTACGGGGTTCGCCCAAGGTGGGCGTAGAATAAACGGCGAATTTCTTACACTTGAGTTTATTACAGTACGTGTATGGTTAGTACAAGTTCGCAGGCGAGAGTGAAGTCGACCCGCATTCAAAACCCGACAATAGAACGATTCATGGAGAGGGCATAAGCCTCGCCCTTGACAAAGCTAATTGGGCGAGCTAATTAAGGCCCGCCCCTACGTCTTATACAATTGAAGAACTATAATAACTAATTATATTACAATTACTAAATATGACTAATGATAATATTAATTAGATATTATTTGTTATGGCCCGTAACAACTAAAAACAGAATGAAATAAACATTTAAGTGGGGCTCCCTTAAAACAAACGTGATTTTTTACAGATTTTTATACGGAACCCTTCGTGTGCGAGTCCGACTTGCACTTGGCCGGTTATTAGTAAAAGTATTATGTAATGCCGTAGAGTAGGTTTTTGACTGTTTCTAAACCCAACTGAACCAGAAGAAGATATTGTACGCGCGGATTGTTCCATTGTTTAAGTTTGTGTGTGACAAAAATGTCGAGATGCTCCCCCTTCCTCGTTGCCTGAATCTGACCAATTGCCGATTATTGCGTACCACAGATGTTGCGTTGGGTGTGTGGTGTTGAGACATAGGTAAGAGAGAGGAGCATTTCTTCTTATCGACCTCATCATCATCATTTCAGCCGCATAACGTTCACTGCTGGACATAGGCCTCTCCCAAGGATTTCCCAAATGAATGACCGATTAAGAGCGGCCTGCATCTAGCGCTTTCTAGCGATCCCGGTCAGGTTGTCTGACCACCTTGTAGGTGGGTGTCCTACGCTACGCTTGCCAGTACGCGGTCGCCATTCGAGGACCTTTTTGCCTCATCGGCCATCGCTTCGTCGCGCTGTGTGTCCGGCCCACTGCCATTTCAACGAGCCAACCTACCTAAATGCTCGATTTTGAGGAGCGGGAGGCCGCCTTGTGTGAGAGGTAGAATGTAGCGGATCTACCTAGACATAGATATCTTTCAAGGCGAGGCAAAACCTGCTTCGTCACTCGAAGTCTCGGAACTTGTTGACGACAGATTGGTATATGTTTACTCTTGTCGAGGTATTACTTGTTGTTGAGGGTTTTTGCTTGCCAAAAGGCCTCTGCTGCCACTTGCCTGCCTTAGGGCATTCTAGGTGGACGCGCCTGAACGTGGGTGACACCATAATAGTGTTGGGTTTCCATCCGGGAAAACTCGATTTGGGTAAATTCCCCGGAATATTTCCATTGACTACCCGACGGGAATTTATTCAGGAAGAAACGTTTATTTCGATATCCAACATCTAAAATAGGTAGGTTGTTGTTGTTTTACGTGAACGTGAGTGTTAAATAGCCAACACGACCACGACACTACGAATATCTTTTGTTCCGGAACAACCCTGAAACCAGTAGATTTGGCTCTTGAATGAGCAGTAAAATAAGGCTACTCTCAATATATGTCTGTTTATTTCAATGTATTATTATGTCTTTGCAACATAAAATGATAATAATTCAAATAAATCTACTTTTATTAGTAAGGTGTGTTCTATCTATACTTTAATGTCACATTTCACGTCTACTTGCATTTTATGCAAATTACTATAGCGTTTGTACACAATTTAAAAAATTGCGAAGGACTATTATAGACGTTTATAAATAATAAAAAAAAAATTGTTCAAAGATTGTTTAGAAGATTGGTGTTTTTCATTCAATTTTTGACTGTTAGCTTATAGTAACACATAAGACGGTTTGATAAAAATACTTATTTAGTGCCGAATTTCCAATCTATACCTAAACTAGCATTTAAATGTTTTTAAAATTCGTAAAGTTAACTGTCAAAATTTCTTTTTTGACATTTGACTATCTCCGTAAACAGCGGCCTTTTGACGCACGCACAGTTTTGACGTGATATGTCAAAAAATCAATCTGTAGAGGGCGCTGTCTATTGCTCAGCCACGTAAGTCAGGGTCGTATTTTTATTCTCGAAATTATTTTAATTACGTTGTTGCGCTATTTTCCTGAATATGTAAGAATGATTTAACAGCCCCATAGTGTGTGTACAGTTTTCTTGTGTATAAACTTCATCCCGACTGCGGTAAGTGATTCTTTGACCAATCGCCCTTCCGTCGTACTAACAGTGAATTAGCATGTTTTAATGAAATCTTTGTCGATATCAGCCTCTTTATCACAATGCAAACGCGCGGAATTGTTCCTCAATCAGTGGTAGACACATCTTAATCGTTTGATGTGCGGTAGTTTTATAGGAAACCCAATTTTGTCATTCCAGATTGTCAAGACATGTCCAACTTGCCACCAAACCCATATAATGTCCCGGGGGCTCCTCCCACGAATGCGAACCCCGGGCCGCCGATGTTCGGTACCAATCCTGTGCCATTGAGCCAACTGCCGCCGAGCTACGCCGGGCTGAAGCAGGACGCGAATTCCAATAGCCCTGTACATGGTGTTCTAAACAGTGGGATAATTAGTGTGAATAGTTTGAATCAAAGTGCCAGTAGTTCTCCTGCATTTAATCACCCTGGTATGATGCCGCCGCCTCAACCTGGGCCCCAGTCCTCTCCATTAAGACCTCCATTCAAACCAACTTCCATGGCTCCAGGTTCTATTTCACAACAACCCTTTAATTCAGCAAGCCCACAACCGGTCTCCAATGCTAATTCATCACCTACACCTTACCCTAATAACTTACCTCCTCAGCAGCGTCACATCAATGATAATGCACCACCTCTAGTTCCTTCTAGTCAGTTCAACCAACCTCTTATGAATGGACCTCCTATGTCTTCTTCTCAGGGACCGCCTATGTCTCAGGCTCCCGTTCAATATCCTGTTTCATCCAACTCCTTTAGTCCTGTGCCCGCTGTAGGTATGAGACCACCATCAAGCTCTGCTGGACTGCTGCCTAATAATTCAGCATATGGCCCACCACCAGTTAAAGCCCCAGGATTACAAGGACAAATTAATAATCAGCCAAGTGTGTCAATGCAGGGACCACAGTTTTCAGGACCAGCAAGAAATAGTCCTGTGATGTCCGGTCCTCCTGTCAACGGGCCTTCAAGTATTAGTGATCCTCATAAACCTCCAGTGTCTGGGCTACCTATGGGCCCGTCAAGAGTTGCAGGACCTAACGGATCACACTTTGGACCCCACCAAGGACCACCAATGACTGGAACTAAAATTGGAGCTGCTGGCCCAGGAAGCAATTTCCAATCAGGGCCTATGACTTCAGTGAATCCTCCAATTGGGCCTCCAGTGAGTGTTGCACCAATTCAGTCATACCCAGGCCCTCAAAGAAATGGGCCTTCAGGGCCAGGACAGCCTGTAAATCCTCCAGGACCTATGTCACCACCCAACAGTTTTGGAGGTTCACAGAATCTTCCTCCTAGATCACAATCAATAGGACCACAAAGTTTACCTCCAACAGGACATCACATGGGTCCACCAGGACCAATAGGGCCACCTAGTGGGCCTATGGGGCCATCTAAACCAACGATGTCTCCTGTGAGTAGTACAATGAATCCTCAGAGTGCTCATATGGGTCCTCCTAGTGTTCCTATAGGCCTCCCCAGTGGTCCTATGGGCCCCCCAAGTGGTCCTATAGGCCTTCCAAGTGGACCTACAAGTCTTTCAAGTGGACCAATGGGTGCTATGCCACCTTCAAATAGACCTATGGCACATCAATCTGGATTCATGGGCCCTAGTGCCGGTCAAGGGCTGCCCAGTGGACCACAATTGCCACCTGGATCTTCAGGACACCTAAATGGCCCTCCTGGACCAAGCAGCCTTCCACCTGGCCCTCCTGGCAGCTTACCACCTGGACCTTCAAAGAGTAACATGCAGAATCGTTACCCACAAATGCCAACAAGTAACTTCGTGAACCAGCAGCCTATGCCGCAGAACATTGGCAAACAGTATGCCAATTACCCCAACCAGGGGTTAACACAGCAGATGGGACAGTTGAGTGTTACAAAGCAAGGTTTTGATCAACTGTGGGGTCATCATATGGTGGACCTGCTCACGTGCCGGCACATTCTGCCCGAGTACCCTGAGGACCCGCCAGAAATAAGACTTGGACATCAGTTTGCTGAATCGCCTAACTGCAGCCCTGAGTGAGTATTCTATTATTTTTTTGCCTTTTAGTGGCTTTAAGGTTATCTACCCTAAATTTTAGCTTGAAAGACATTTATTTATTCTAAATACAATAAAGTTGTAGTTAGTACAAAAGGAACATGGTTAATATTAAAAATATTTTATAGTCCAATTTTCTTTGCGTGACAAACAGCTAGTACGTCATTTGAGCATGCACAATGCACATAATCCTTATAATAAAATATTTTTATGGTTTTTATTAAACTATCAAGAAAAATAATTTCACTTACATATATCCACAACATGAACAATTATTTAAAAACATAATATAACAGTTTATAGGTACAAAAAAAAACATCCCAAGGGAAGTGCAATAGCTCCATCGCTTGTTGATCAAAGTCCGAACAACACAATAAACTCATCATTGCACCAAATACCAAAGGTTTTATAAATATAATTTAGAATTTTACATAACTTTTGATCAATACTTAAATTTATATCACTGAATTCTCTGTAAGAGGTCTATTCCCAACAGCATGTAAAGAAGGCTGATGATGACAATGAATTCTCTGTAAGTCCATAAGTGTAGAGGATGTTTATAATCCTTCTCAATTAGTGAATAACTGAGCATAGTTACAGATAAGAAAACAGCAATAGCAAAGTTATAATAATAGATTTATATTTATTTACAAAATTCATGTACACAAAATACAAACACAGAAACAAACAAAGTAAGAACATTAAGAATATTACTTTTTTTTTATAAATTTGTATTATATTTAATTCATGCTGGATAAAAGTTATATAACAATAGAATTTTAAATTCTGTGAATGTAAGACAAAGAAAGTACAAGCTATATTACTATGCTTTATCAGATAAAACATCCATATGGAACACACAATGAATTTACCCTTGAAACAAGTATGGTTTCTTTAAACTTTTACATTTGATCTTTTGCATGCAATTCAATATCATTGAATTTGGCTCTAAAATCTATAGAGGAAAGACAATAAAAAAGATGCGTTGACCTTAATGACATGACCTTCCCTCAATGTTGACTCATGATCTCAATTAAGTATTCAAAACCTGTTCCACTGTGCTATTTATATACTTCAGCTTGATAAACAATGATTTCTCATTCATTATGTTAGGTATGTAGGGCTTAATCCTTACTTCCTTACTAATATTATAAATGTGAAAGCGTGGATGTTTGTTACGCTTTCACGCAAAAACTACTTAACGAATAATTATGAAATTTTGTACACATATTCTGGGAGGTACTAGAAGTAACATAGGGTACTTTTTATTAAAAAAAAAAAGCGTGGATGTTACGCTTTCACGCAAAAACTACTTGACGAATAATCATGAAATTTTGTACACATATTCTGGGAGGTACTAGAAGTAACATAGGGTACTTTTTATTAAAAAAAAAAAAGCGTGGATGTTACGCTTTCACGCAAAAACTACTTGACGAATAATTATGAAATTTTGTACACATATTCTGGGAGGTACTAGAAGTAACATAGGGTACTATTTTTACACTTTTTATTAAAAAAAAATACTTAAAAAAAAAAATAAAAAAAAAAATTGTCAACAAATATCAACATTTTCTATAGTTTCAGCTGTTTGGAATTTTTGAGGTTAGGTATCATTGTTATTTTTAACTGTCACTGAAAGCGTATGTCTAAAAAATGCCTCGGAAGCGTAAATCTACACTATCCAATTATTTAATGGATTCGATGCGAGCGAAGTCGCGGGTAAAAGCTAGTAATTAATAAATAAATTTGTAGAAAATCTTTGTGACTAAGTATGTGTGAGCAGACCTGCACATATCTGGACATTTTATATATGTATTTTTATAATTATGAACTTAAAAATTACTTTGTAATATATTTCAGTAACTTTCAAAGGTATATAAATTATATAAAGCTGTTATGGTAGGTGATCATAAGAAATAGAAACTTACATCAGAATTCAGGTAGCTTAAAAAATCTGACAACACAGAATCTGCTGGTTTCCATTAACTCAAATCAGATACTTAATGATTTTTAATGTCAAACCAACCAAACCATGACGTCATAGTTTCTTGGACTCAAATAGCACTCGGTGCTGAAACACATTACCGCGTCGCCGCACCTCTAAAATATTTTTTTTTGAAAGAATGAAAATAAATATAGGTATATTAATACAGCTGTTATATATAAGTTACAATCATGGTACTGGACATGCTTTCATTGTGTTCATCAAGCAAACAATGGTAGTAGTCTTATCAGTAGTGATGATAAATCTACTCTGCGCTCTCAAAATACACTATTTATTGCACTTACTTCATTTATTCGTAAATCATACTATTTTAATTAACATATTGATGACTAGCTGGTGCCCACGACTTCATTCGCGTGAAATTTAAAAATGACGACAACTTTATCTTGACATCAGATTTAAATGAAACAAAGCCTATATGTTGCTCCATTAGTACCATTACTGAAAACTGCGTAAATATCCGTCCAGTAGTTTCGAAGATTAGCGTAAACATACATACAGAAAAAAATTTTCTTTTGTCTTTTTTGTATTCAGCTACTTTTTTTTAATCGCGTGGAGACCGGCCGTGGTCTGCACTTGAATGGGTGACCACAAGTGGCATAAAAATTTACCGAGCTCCTCCGTGCTTCGGAATAAGCCGTTGGTCCGCTCTTCTGTCACCATTATATGGCAGTCGCCAAGCTATGTCAGATGCCTTTTGGCAGCTTGAAAAATCTGACACTAGTGTTGGCCACTTGCACACACGAAAAGCAAGCAAGCAAACGCGATCATTTTTTTTAAATTTTATGAAGTGTACAGTACAGACACGCGAGTATTACTGTATATGTATATATTGTTCTTAATAAGTGTAATGTTAAACAAAACTTCCTATGTCTATTATAAATAATACATATATATTTTGTAAAGATATTCAGAAGTAATTTATACTTAAAAACATTAAATTTCCATAAACATGTGTACGAATATTCTTGTGCCAAAGTAACAACATTTAAATTGGTAACATTTTGAAACACTTCACATCACTCACGAATTTTATTTCAAATATTTATGAACTATAATAAAATAAGTACGTACTTATTCCGTTTAAATTCTCATTTTCGCTTTGCATAAAATTAGATTGTTATTCTATCGAGTATTTACAAAATATTGTAAATTTAGAATCTTTGTTGCTGAACTTACTTACATAGTTCTCTGAGTCTACCTGAACAATCCGGCGTTTGTATGTAGGTATGTTTGTTCGATAACTTGAGCATCTTTGATCAGAGCTTCATGAAATTTGAAATGGTAGGCGTGTACATATGACTAATAGATTTTTTTTCAAATATGAGCCAAATTTGTTAAGGTTTTGCTAAGATATCGGGTTCGCGAGTTTACAGTTCGGAGCGAACTACTAGTTTCTATTAATTAATTCGTAAAACTTTATTGATCCTCAATTAAAAATTGTTTATAATTGGCGGACTTAAGGGGCTACCTGAATTTTGCGGGGTCCAGTGCTGCCCCCATTTAAAATAAATCATTTAAAAGGAAATGGAGATATCATTCAAAATTTTGTCTTGATCAGACCCTAGATAACCCTTCAAACTATTTTATGAACTACTGTTTACAGTTTAAAGTGAGAACATGAAGCTTTTCTACGCACATACGCCAAAAGTGGCCGTTTTTCGCAATTGTGCGTAGAAAAGCTTCACGTTTTTAACGCTAAAAGCGTTCTCTCCCAGGCAACCATAGCGAAAAACAGATAAATTGTTGCGGCGCAAGAAATAAAATAATAAATTTACAACACAATATACTTACATTTAATATACATATATATAATTATACATATAATATAATAGATATATACCATATAATATGTCAGTATGGTTAAAGCTTTTTAGTAATAATACACTGTCAGCTGTCATATATTTCTTCATAGTCATTGTGGAAGTAGGTAGACTTCCCAGCATCGACAAGCTTCACACCAGATTTAGCAAAATGATGGTTCTATAGATACTGAACAACAATTAAAACTAGAACATTCGCAAAGGGTAAAAACGGGACCCTATTACTAAGACTCCGCTGTCTGTTCGTCCGTCCGTCTGTCTGTCTGTCACTAGGCTGTATCTCATGAACCGTGATATCTACAGTTGAAATTTTTTCTAGGTGATGTAATTCTGTTGCCGTTATAATAACAAAGACTAAAAATAGAATTAAGTAAATATTTAATTGGGGCTCCCATACAACAAAAGATGTTTATTTATCAACGCGGCAAGAGAAACATTTAATTTTTGTATATATTACGAATTTACTTTGCACTTAGACTAGAATGTCTTCTGGTATTAAACAAATTCTAAATAATAATGATTTATGCATTTTATCACTAAAATAAGCGAATGATCTCTGACCTCCTTGCTTTATTTTATAACTTTACATAAAAAGGTACTTATTTCATAACTTGTATGGATTGATTGATTATATTACCAAGACGTCAAAAGGCTAGCTGAGGACAGACAGGAATTTAAAAAAACTCCACCGACAAGAGCGTCGCTCTTAAATTCGAATGAATGAAGTAATGGATTGATTATAATCTGTTTAATAATTTTTTTGAGGTTTAAAATTCATGCTAATAATGTCTGTGTTTCACGTTTGTTTTAATATTTTTTTAAATATTAATATGTTTTGTTCTGTACATACATACTGGTACATACCATTGAGCTCAAGTTAAGCGTCTATTTATGTTTCAGCATATTCCGATGTACAATCAACAAGATTCCCGACACTAACAGTCTTCTACAGAAGTCGAGACTGCCTCTTGGAATACTTATACACCCTTTTAAGGATTTGAATGTAAGTATTTTGTGTTACACTACAGCTTTGAAGTTCATTACGTTTCGAGCAATAATGTCATCCAACCATAGATACTATGTTCGTCATGTAAATATAATTATTCAAAACTAAAATCCGACTTCATCTCCCAACGGCTGAACCGATTTTAATAAAATTTCTATGAGGCCACCTGACAGTACCTTTCAAAACTGAGAAGAATTTTCCAAATCGATCCAGGTGTCTTTGAATAAAATCGGTTAACATACATAAGAAAGAACGCAACGAATTGATAACCTCGTCCTTTTTGGAAGTCGGTTGTAAACGTGGGCTACCGTAGAACGACATATTTTACCAGACTGTCGTAAAGCCCATTTAGCAGTGCATGTTTCTTGCCTGTTTACATACAATTTAACTATATAGCAATAAATGAAGTGTATGGTTGAGTTTAAGACCATATAAAATATGATGTGTCTATGCCTGGCGACTGACCACAGCGTGCAGGTTAACGAATATATGAAATAATTAGATCTATATTTGATCTACCAAAATATATATAACACATAATTTGTTCAGTTTTATTTTTCTTAAAAATTAAGTTCAGCCATATCAACGGCCCAGCGATGTACTTCTAAATTAAATAATCTAGGTAAGCAACATGTACCTACCTACACATATAGTTCTACGTCAAATGTCACTATACGTTTGCTTTTTACTCAATAAATACATTGCATTATTAAAATAATACTATCAGAAGAAAATTAAAGCCAGCAATATACGTAAAGTACTATGTAATTTTACTTATTGATTTTACAGTTTTTACAATTTTACAGATAGACTCATCAAATTATGGATTGTTTCAATTTAATTTTTAATTGCCTTCAAGATATCTTCAATCTCTTTTTAGGGTTTTATGATAAACAAGGAAACCTTATAGTTTCACCATGCCGTCTGTCTGTCTTTCTGTCCGTACGCGGTTTTACGCAGAGACTATAAGTACTACAAAGCTGTTATTTGGCAAGGGTATGTATATAAATTATTCCGAAAAAGTGGTAAAAGTTTTTTTTAGGTTTTCTGCCATGCAAGTGAAGTAACCCATTGTGTGGGATGTCGTTAAATAGGTCTTTTAAAAATATTGAGCTTGTAAACACCATTTTTCGATTAAGGAATCCGTTACTGAAATATTTGGTTTTATAGTGTACATTTTTATAAGAGTCAAGTGTATGGACATGTTAAAAAATTCACAGCAATAGTACACCATCAAAGCTAAGTGGGAAATTATCAGAGCTAAGTAGCGTTTACAAATTAGATATCAGTATCAACTAATTTATTTTTGACTCAGCAAAGTAGTTAATTCTCAATCCTTTTTATTTTAAAATGGCCGTCCTCGTTTCATTCGGCCGTCCATAGTCCAATTCGCGGCTTTATCGGTTTTCTGTGTAATAGATTCTCAATTCTTAGATGGAAAAGAATGACTCATGAGTAATATGTGGGAACAAAGGCGAAATCAGATACAGTTGTGGAGATATGTTTAATATAGATTGCTACTTGTTTTGCATTCTTTTTATCTGATACATGATTTGTTTAAGTTCAGCTTGCAATTTATTATATGACACTACCTATATAACTGGTTACATATATCTGTATTCCATAGTATGTTTTACATAGTAACTATTTCGAGGAGGTTGTTGACCTATGGGTACTCATTAGTAGCGCATTCGTAAGTAAGCAACCCCAGGCGTGGTCCGCACTTGGATGGGTAACCACAAGTGGCATAAAAATCTCTTGCGCTATTCCGTGCTTCGGAAGGGACATTAAAAAGTTAGTCCCTCCTGTTATTATTATATGGCAGTCGTCAAACTATATCAGATGCCTTTAGGCAGCTTGAACACTAAAAACAACGCCAAAATCACGTAAGCCTTTTTGTACTCTCTACCTCACTCCATACCACATTACAGATTTTGCTCATCTTGAATATTTTTATACGGATTGCATACGTAGTAAGTCGGAAATGTTGCCTATTTTGATAGGTTTAGTAAGACAACACTCATCAGGCCAATATTTTACCGGCTTAGGACCGAAAAAAGGAAGAGGAACCTTTTGTTTAAGTATGTTCACCGATTACTCGAAGACGCCTGGACAGATTTGGAAAATTCTTCTTTTGTTTGAAAGGGATTTTTTTTCAGGTTAGTTACATATAAATTTTATCAAAATCGGTTGTGTAGTTTCGTTTTGAAGTCGGATTTAGTTTTGAAAAATTATATTAGGGTAGCGATCCGACTATGTGAGTATATCATAAAGTTATATTCATGTTCATAATGATTTTATCCCGCGTATTAATAATAAGATTTTATAATGCTGTGCCGACACCACACAAGAGAGGGATAAGGATACAATTCAATAAACTTTATTGCACCAAAAGACATTTACATATTTGGAATACTTATAACATAAGGATAACATATAATGAGGTAAAAGAGGCGGCCTCGCCGAAGCAATATCTTACAAGCAACCAAAAAGAGGAGTGCGAAATATTATAATAAGATAACAGGCGCAGTTTGAATGTTACTACATGCGAACTGCGCCAGTTCCAATATTATGTACCTAATTTATGAAAGGATTAGGAAGAAGTCCTAATAAGGTTTTGCTTCCTTGCAGCACTTGCCAGTGATCCAGTGCTCGACCATCGTGCGCTGCCGCGCGTGCCGCACCTACATCAACCCGTTCGTGTACTTCGTGGACTCGAAGCGGTGGAAGTGTAACCTCTGCTACAGGGTCAATGACTGTGAGTGTCATTTATCTATCTGGGGGCACGGTAGTGCCGACGCCAAGTCGAGCAAATGCAAGACACACAGCTTTCGCGTGTTTTTCGCTAAGCAATTCGAGGCATTTTTGACACTCCTGTATTGTGGAAGAATTACCATGGGTCTTTATGTTTATCTATATTATTATCTTTTTATTATAAATATTTAGTAGTTGAGTTATATAGTATCCGGTAGTAAAAGTAAAAAAAAAACTTTCTTCGGGGCAATCTTAATTTATTGTGATTTGACTATAGCCCTCTTTAAATTATGTCCCACGAATTTCATCTGACTTGACACAGTTGGCCACAATTTGAGAGACGTAATTTATAGATGGCCCTTTATACTTCTAGTATAGCCTGAGAGTTGATGTATTAAGGGTATGTCCCTTCCACATATGTATTTTGTTTTAATTTATTTTGTATTTGAACTATTGATTGATATGAATAAATTATAAAATTACTATATATTTATTTACTTGTTTTATTTCCAGTGCCTGAGGAGTTTCAATACGACCCGGTGAGCAAGTCATACGGAGACCCATCCCGCCGGCCCGAGATCAAATCTGCAACCATAGAGTTCATAGCACCCGGAGAGTACATGCTGAGGCCGCCGCAACCTGCCGTCTACCTGTTCTTGTTCGACGTCTCACAGATTGCGAGGGAGTCTGGGTACTTGCAGGTAAATATAATAAATAATATATATAGGGACGAATAACACTGATTGAGCTAGCCTCAAAGTAAGTTCGAGACTGGTGTTATGGGATACTAACTCAACGATACTATATTTTATAACAAATATATAAATAGATAAACATCCAAGACCCAGGACAATTTGAATAAGGCCATTTTCCAAATTGCCCTGACCTGGGATCGAACCCGGGGCCTCTGGGTGGCGGACTAGCATGGTGACCACTACGCCACGGAGGTCGTCGCAGGTGAATATAGTCTATATTTACAGTCGCACAGACTTCATAGTAGAAGGTATAGGCTGAGACCACCGCAACCTGCCGTCTATCTGTTCTTGTTTGACGTCTTGCAGATAGCAAGAGCATCTGCATACTTGCAGGTATATAAAGTCTTTTTTTAAAGTCACATAGAGTTCATAGTAGAGTACATGCTGAGGCCACCGGATACTTGTATATTCTTACTATTTACTAGTACATTTTAAGTTTTTTTTTTCTTTCAGACAGACAGAAATTTGAATGATAAATAACCAATAATTAAAAAGTATTTGTGTATTGCAGGTGGTGTGTGACACTCTGAAGACGTACCTGGACGAGCTGCCCGGCGATGCGCGCACGCAGATCGGCTTCATCTGCTTCGACGCGCATATCCACTACTACCTGATGGGCGAGGGCTTGACTAGGCCTAAGGAGATGACCGTGCTCGATATCGATGGTAAGATTTATCATCATTATCATATCAGCCAAAGAACCGATGGCCAATGGGACGGAAAGGCTTTCGAATGGCGACTACGTGCCGGCAAGCGCAAAGTAAGACAGACATCTTAGTGCTGCCGAAAAATCGATAGTTTTACAATTGATAGTTTTAATCGAAAAAATGCCATCTATAGACACTATTACGAATAATTGGTGTGATCGCGTGGTGCAGTGCAGTGTGTAATTTTGGGTTTGAGTGGCCACTCTGGGAGGGAGTCTAGGTAAAACACATTCAAAGATTCAAGGAAGAACGAGCTTACGGAGCGCTCCTGGAAAGACAGTAAATGCTCGGTTAATTCATTTAATATTAGTTAATTTTAGTTTGTAAGTTTGTTTGTTCCAAACTTTCGCGGATACATACATGGTGTATGTATGTCAACAGCCTATGTATACCGCCTGTTAGCGGAATTGAATTATTATTGAAGCACTTAAGAAATGGTTCCGTAGTTCCGTAGTGCATTTGTAATTTGTTGTAATTGGTTTGAGTATGTCCACGCGTTTATTCTGCTCAGACACTATCGGTAGTATCGATATTACTATACTATTGATAACCAACAAAATTAACGTTAGTATCGACAGTTGGTTCGTCGCCCGGATCGATACTTCGATAGTCTATCGATAGTCTGTTTTTTTTTTAAATAACATTAGTCTATCGAAAGTGGACTATCGAGCGGCAACATTAGGACCCCTACCTGCTAGTTGGTCGACTTCAGTAGGGTTGCAGGAAGTCTGGATGCAGGCCCCTTGATCAGTCGTTTTGGAAATTCTTGGGGAAGATTTATATACTCCTATGTAATTCTTCATGTAAGCGCGTTTCCGGTCGCATCCTCAGCTGTGTTGCTTTGAAAAAAAAACAGGTTTAGCAAACCTCTGTTGAATTTTATGAATTTGAGGGTTTTTATTTTGTTTTCAACACATTAGCTCGGAAAGTGCTATTTACCACACTGATTTTACTTATGTTGTAACGATTAGTCTTAACATATCAGAGCTCACCGTCACAGAATTTAGTATGGTTGTATAACGTTCTTTGGAAGTTATCGGATAGAGTTCAGTAACACCAAAATATAAGTCAATGGTAAAATAAGTTTTATTAAAACTGTACACGAAATATGGTTAAAACACAAAATTAATATAATCACTACACTAAACTGGTTATAAAAATGGTTAAAATGTGTATATAGTATTAATGGTATGTCGATCAGCCACTGGTTAGAAGCGAACTGAGTTTAATTGTAGCATTTGTGACATGTAAAAGTGCTGATCGGCATAAAACTGTTCGATTGTGTAAACTCGAACAATGTAATGCCATTCATTAAGTACACATTCGAAATCGTGCCGGAAATATGACTTACCGCACGAGTACGGTTAAGTGATTTTTTAAATGTTTTACGAATAAGATGGAAATCTAAAATTTTGAATATTATTTTTAAAACATAAAATCTCTGCATGCATCCCCTAGCCTAGAACCAAACTATTACCAAACCTGCGAAAACTGTTGCTTACCACTTCACTAATTGTAATTTAAATAATTGTTTTAATAGATAAAATTGTTCTATTATTAAAGTTTTTTTTCCTTACTAATAAATTGTGTTGAAAAATGTAGTATGGCACACGTGTGTATTGATCTTCACAAGTTTCGGTTCCAAAAGACACACACGCGGGCTGCACCCTCTTGTGTGTAAACCCGCCTCGACTATAATGAACAACTTACCACACTTGTATCATAAAAGTACATTACAATATAAGTGCGTAATGGTGATTATAACACACTAGACGTAATAGAGCCGTGTTTAACCAATATACGCACGTATAAAGAACGATGTTTTTTGACACACTTGCGAGGAAAAATACCCAATAAACTAAACTTTTGATTTTAAATAAACTCAACCATAAAACTGTGGCTAAGAACTGTGGTGCACATTGTAATTTTCTCGCCGTCTTAATTTTTAAATTAGCTGCCTACTGGCTGGCGGCGTGCGGCGGGCAGCCAGCACAGGCCGGCGACCAGTTCCAAATTTGAAAGAAGCAAATAGTGCGGTTCAAGAATATAACTTCATTTCACTATTTGCGTTCATAACCCACGCATGTTTTATGAGCTGCTTTATATATCTACTCGTAGAACCGGTGAAATTAGATTCACTTTACAAGCAAGGGTGTTAAAAACTACTATTACAGACGTGTTCCTGCCGTCGCCGGAGTCGCTGGTGGTGAACGTGGGCGAGCGGCGCGAGCTGATCCGCGAGCTGCTGGGCGTGCTGCCGACGCGGCACGCCGCGCCCGCCGCGCCGCACGCCGCGCCCGCCAGCTCCGCGAGCGCGCTCGGGGCGGCCCTGCAGGCGGCCTACAAGCTGATGGTGAGTGTGTACAGCCGGGCTGCCGACGCGGCCTACAAGCTGATGGTGAGTGTGTACGGACGGCCTGCCGACGCGGCCTTGCAGGCGGCCTACAAGCTGATGGTGAGTGTGTACAGCCGGGTTGCCGACGCGGCCTACAAGCTGATGGTGAGTGTGTACGGACGGCCTGCCGACGCGGCCTTGCAGGCGGCCTACAAGCTGATGGTGAGTGTGTACAGCCGGGCTGCCGACGCGGCCTACAAGCTGATGGTGAGTGTGTACGGACGGCCTGCCGACGCGGCCTTGCAGGCGGCCTACAAGCTGATGGTGAGTGTGTACAGCCGGGCTGCCGACGCGGCTTACAAGCTGATGGTGAGTGTGTACGGACGGCCTGCCGACGCGGCCTTGCAGGCGGCCTACAAGCTGATGGTGAGTGTGTACAGGCGGGCTGCCGACGCGGCCTACAAGCTGATGGTGAGTGTGTACAGCCGGGCTGCCGACGCGGCCTTGCAGGCGGCCTACAAGCTGATGGTGAGTGTGTACAGGCGGGCTGCCGACGCGGCCTTGCAGGCGGCCTACAAGCTGATGGCGAGTGTGTACAGGCGGGCTGCCGACGCGGCCTTGCAGGCGGCCTACAAGCTGATGGTGAGTGTTTAAGGCTCAATTTACATTGCGACGCGCAGAGTCGCGCTGAAGTCAAGCGAATAGGCGCGACTATCCGCCGGCAACGCCATAGTTTGAACATTATACGATTGACATTAAAATCGCTGAGACTCTACCGCAATGTAAATTGAGCCTTAGAGCTAGTAGAGCTAGTGTGCACTCATCCATAAAAAAAAAACTTTATATACAAAGTGGAAGGGACATATCAATCGAACCACGGGCTATACTAGATCACTATACTATAATGAAATTAAAATAACCAATAAAACTTTGACATTCCCATACAAAATGCCCGGGCGGCTGTACACTTTTGAATGAAAATGCCGAATTTTTTTTTGTGTTTTGGCTATTATTACATTTTCATTATATACAGGGTGACTTTTTAACCACCAGCCAAATTAAAGTATTATGGTCTTTAGGAAAAATAATTAATGACATGTTTTTTCTTTTAGTACGACTCAGTATAAAAAACTTGAGATAAAGAACCCTATGTTTATCGGCAAAGTTAAAAAGTCACCCTGTATAGTGATCGAGTATAGCCTGTGATTCGATTTATTACGGGTATGTCCCTTCCACGTTGTATGTTTTTTATTTCAATGATTTTTTAGTATGTTATTTACACAATCAAAGACTAGTTTTATGGCTTTTCCTTTTATCAAAAATTATTACAAGAAAAAAATAAAAAATATTGCAAATTTTGAAAAAAAGAAAACAGAAGACATTGAAAACTAGTTTTTTTTATTGTGTCAACAACATATTAAAAATTATTGAGATCAAATAACATTTCGGAGTGGAAAAGCGTTTTCCCCATCTGCTTTTTTGTATAGACGGAGCGCGTGCTATTCTTCACTTTTAGCTCAAGCCCATTTTAGGCGGTCTAAGTTTCTTGCCTGAAGCAATAAATTATTCGTATGGTTGATGTTTTGCTCTTTAAACTTTTAAGACTTCGCATTGCATATTCTATTTAATTTCCCCCCCCTGTTATGTTGATATGGTACCTGAAGAGTGAATATTTATTTACAGGCGCCCACTGGAGGAAGAATATCTGTCTTCCAAACATGTTTGCCAAATGTTGGTCCTGGAGCGTTACAGCCGAGGTAAGTTTATCTTGAGTTCTTGTTAACGTAATGTTGTAACTTATATACTTGCTTATTATTATGCTTAATATACTTTTATTTTTGTCTTAACAAAAGTTGTTAGAAAGTTAGTTTAATCTGTGCCTGCCTCCGTGGTCCAGTCGTCAAGGTGTTCGCCTTGTGATCCAGAGGTCGTGGGTTCGAATCCGACTGGGAAGCATACTTTGTGAAAAGTTTGCTTATCAAACCTATCCATGGATTGGTTCTGATCTACCCTTTGGGTTGCGCAGGTCAGACGGCAGTCGCTCTGTGTAAAGATCAGTAACCTCGTTAAATCACCTAGGTTAGGTAGCGGACTCCTGGCTCTGAAGCGTTACCGCTGAGCATGCAACCAGGAATACGCTCTGACGATGATGATAAGTTTAATCTGTGATATAGTTTTGCAAGGAAGCTTCTCAGAGATCAGCGTGAGCAGGGGCGCTGACTTACCGTCATTTTAAGTATTGTCGATTTACCTTCTTTCGGACATATTTATAGTTTACTATAAATATTTTATGTTACTTATACCTTACATATACCTTACACTTAAACATAGCAATATGATTAAGTGTAAGGTTTTTATTGTAATCATAGATACTAATTCTTTTACAAACAAGCTTTTCTTTAGTTTTACCTGTCCTGTTGTCTGTCTGTCAGTACTCAAATCTTGCAAGTTAAACTCGACCCACTTTCTTGTCGAGCTGACAATGCAATATTATGATAGCCGGAAAGTGGCCAAAAGAACTCTGTAATGAAATGACGCAAGTTCGTTTGATTCGTCTTAAGAGCGGCCTTCCTGTCTTACTTCAAACGCTCGTACGTGATTATGACGTTGTAACTGATCTTTCTTGATTTTTTTTAACTAACAGGTAACTTTTGTGCTATTTCTAGGTTTTTATCGAAATAAAAATTTGGAGAAACAAATTCAGTATAAGCCTCCAAAATCTGCTTTTTTTACACAAATTTTACTTGAACTTCGACCGTTTAAAAAGTACTCATAAATTGTAAAGGTAAAAAAAATATTTCGATATAAACCTTGCAAATGTAATGAATAATTTAAATAAAAAAGATTTATTTCACAAACTGTTCCAGGTGATACGTGTTTTTCAGTAAGTTTCACGTATCACCTGGAACAAGTTTTATGAAATTTCCGCATCCTATGAAAAGTGAATATTCGTTCAATGGATGGTTAATAATAATAATTTCATTCAATTCAATTCAATTCAATTCAAATATATCTTTATTATCATAGGATATTTATAATATCTCTTAATAATCGTCACTTTGTTTTATTGCAATAAAATATAAACCGAGCCCTCAGGCGCCATCTCTCCCTTTTTGCTTTGCTTTTTTTTCTAGCATTGTCTTTGCTGAAATAACAAGCTTTTAAAACTATGCTCGCGTTGACGACAGAGCGGCCGGGAAGGACCGCCTTTATCAGCACTTTCAACTTTAAGTTCATTGTTTTCGATAAAATCTTGTTGTAAAAAATATTTTTTTAATATTTATTTTTCGTACTTTCCTTACAGAGAAGACCCCAACGCCCGGTCGTCCAAAGAAGTGGCCCACCTGAACCCCGCCACAGACTTCTACAAGCGGCTCGCTCTGGACTGCAGCGGCGCGCAAGTGGCAGTCGATCTGTTCCTACTGAACTCACAGTACTCCGATCTCGCTACCTTGAGTAAGTATTTATTTTATTTCAATCCGCTAGACGACAACAAGTGAAATCAGATACTTTTCTCTAAACGTCAAAACAAAATTTTTTTATAGGATTTATGAAAAATACAAAAGTATGAATGACGTCATGTTTTTTTTTGAGTCAGATAGCTATCTTAGTATTAATCAACAAGCAGGCGACGAAGTTTGACTTCATATAATTTGGAAAAAATATTGTTAATTTACTATAAACACTACAATCATAAATAAATAAAAAAGTGAGTGAATCATTTTTTTTTGTATCGATTCCGATTATCAACATTGCTCCATCACTTGCCTACTTTACTAATATGGCACCGCCCTTATATTTTCAATTAGTGTTGGGGAAATCCATGCATAACGGTCACCCGGTTATATCGGTTAACCCTTTGATTCGGTTAACCCATACAATAAGTACGGGTTAACCGCATCAACGAGGAAAAAAAAACGTGTAATATCATGCAGAAACCTTTATGTCGATTCAGTTCAGCAAACCGCAATTATAGGATAACAGGCTATTTCGGTTAACCAAAATATATGTTAACCGATTTCTAATTGGGTTAATAATAGATTATCTCGGTTAGGTTAACCTAACCCGTCCTAAGCAGCTGTTTTCGATCTTAAAAAACTATTTTATTTGCAGGTGGTATAAGCAAATTCAGTGCCGGCACAGTGTACCACATACCCCTGTTCCGAGCGTCGAGAACGTGGCAAGCGGAGCAGTTGACGAGGATGTTGACGAGGTATCTGACGAGAAAGATTGGCTTCGAGGCGGTGATGAGGGTACGCTGTACCAGGTAAATAAAAAAAAAACAAATCAATTCTTTATTTTTTTTATCATCACTTAAGGGGGGCTACCTGAAGTCCAGTGCTGCCCCCATTTGAAATAAATCATTTTAAAAGAAACGGAGATATTATTTAAAATTTGAAGCATTTTTGCGAAAAATGGCCACTAGCAAAAATGCTATAAAAAGCTACACGTTCTCACTTTAAAATATAAACAATAGTTCATAAAATAGTTTGAAGGGTTATATCAAAGCCAAATTTTAAATAATATCTCCGTTTCTTTTCAAATGATTTATTTCAAATGGGGGCAGCACTGGACCTCAGGTAGCCCCTTAACGGGAGATAAATTTGTCATAAACATTTTAAACGGTTAACTTACGATATTGGGGTCAAACTTTAAGGGGCGCTAAACCGTCGAAGTTAGGCACCCTCTCCTCCCGTCCATCCGCGCGGTTCACATGGGGCGGCGGTTGATTAGAGGAGCCCATATCCCGTCACCAGATATAACTAGGGCGATATATTTAGACTTTGCCCCTCTGAAAAGAAAGTAGCTTCAGTGCTGAACTCACGTAATACAGTTGATAAGGCCGATCAGATTTCGATCGATTTCGATGATCATCATCAGGGCCTGTCGCCGAACTGAACGCCGGCAGGAATTAAACGCTGCACTCTCGTGTGCGGATTGCAGCGTCATCATCATCATCATTAACGTATTTAAGAACTTAATCTTGTCGGTGGAGTATATTCCGTGCCTCCTGATCTGCAGCCAAATGCTTGACTTCCCTATACGACACGACTTCTGCCTTTTCCTTTACTTAATCCATGAACATCCTAATACCACGTATATAATGTGTGTAAACCGTTAAAAAATATTCATGAAAATCGATTTTTTACAGAGGCATTTCGATCCACACGTTCCACGGCAACTTCTTCGTCCGCTCCACCGACCTGCTGTCGCTGCCCAACGTGTCGCCCGACGCCGGCTTCGGCATGCAGCTCAGCATCGACGAGTCTCTGGCGGACCTGCAGCAGGTCTGCTTCCAAGCGGCACTGCTGTACACAAGCAGTAAAGGTGAGCCGGGATCC
Organism: Acrobasis suavella; assembly: GCA_943193695.1. Taxonomy (NCBI): domain Eukaryota; kingdom Metazoa; phylum Arthropoda; class Insecta; order Lepidoptera; family Pyralidae; genus Acrobasis; species Acrobasis suavella. The sequence goes on along the minus strand of OW971934.1, from coordinate 4,729,615 downwards.
AAACTTGGATCGACACGATCTACGGCAACTTCTTCGTCCGCTCCAACGCCCGGCTGTCGCAGTTTAGCATCGACGAGTCTCTGGAGGACCTGCAGCAGGTCTGCTTCTAAGTGGCGCTGCTGTACACTAGCAGTAAAGGTGAGCCGGGATCCAAACTTGGATCCACACGGTCTACGGCAACTTCTTCGTCCGCTCCACCGACCTGCTGGTGCAGCTCAGCATCAACGCGTCTCTGACAGACCTCCAGGTCTGCTTCGAAGCGGCGTTGCTGTACACTAGCAGTAAAAGTGAGCATAGATTCAAACTTGGATCCACACGGTCCACGGCAACTTCTTCGTTCGCTCCACCGATTCCGTCGGACCTGCAGCAAGTCTGCTTCCAGGCGGCGCTGCTGTACACTAGGAGTAATGGTGAGCCTAGGTTTATAAATAAATACATACGGACAAATTACACTGATTGAGCTAGCCCCAAAGTAAGTTCGAGACTCGTGTTATGGAATACTAACTTAACGATACGATATTTTATAACAAATACATATATAGATAAACACCCTAGACCCAGGACAATTTGAAAAAGGCCATTTTCCAACTTGCCCTAACCGGGGATCGAACCCGGAACCTCTGGGTGGCGGACTAGCATGGTGACCACTACGCCACGGAGGTCGACAAAACTTGGATCCACACGGTCTATGGCAACTTCGGCGTCCGCTCCACCGATTTGTCGGACCTGCAGCAGGTCTGCTTCCAAGCGGCGCTGCTGTACACTAGCAGTAAAGGTGAACATTTGGATCCCTACTTCTTCGTCCGCTCCACCGACCTGCTGTCGCAGTTCAGCATCGGCGCGTCTCAGACAGACCTGCAGCAGGTCTGCTTCCAAGCGGTGCTGCTGTACACTAGCAGTAAAGGTGATTCTGGATCCAAACTTGGATCCATATGGTCTACGGCAACTTCTTCGTACGCTCCACCGACCTGCTGTCGCTGCCTAACGTCATTTTCGACCCACACAATATAAACATGAATTATGGTTTTTTATAAGAATTTCAAGACATTTTCAAACATTTAAACGAAAATAAACATTTAATATCAAAACTAACGTGAGAAAAAAACATTATAACTATTTAAAAATGCTTTTACTCACGTAAAACTAATGATGATTATCTCAATCGATCTGAACTAGTTTGCCTTTTCTGACTTTACTTACTAATTTGAACTCAAGTAAGTTTAAATAGTTACAATTAAACGAGCGAGCGGATTTCTCTGAGTCTACTAAAACAATCCGGCGTTTGTATGTACATTTGTATCTCTGTTCGACGATACTTTGAGTAATTTTAATCGGAGCTTTCTGAAATTTTGTAGAAGTATAGATGTACCTACAATGTACAATTTTTAACCCTTTTACCGCGAGACTTTAAATCAGTGGTCGTGCCCCCAGCGCGAGGGGTAGTAAATCGAAATGAAATACCTACAACCGAAAAGGAATGTGGATACTTCAGTTATGTGCAAAACGGGCATTTATTTTGTCGGAAATATCCGACGCTGGCGGAATGGGTACGACAATGTTTGTCGGATAAATCCGACATTCGCGGTGAAAGGGTTAAGTTTGAACATGAGCCAAATCTCTACCCTTTCACTTCGAACGTCGAATTTATCTGACAATTAATTTTTTACTAAAATGTTTGTCGGATAAATCCGACAATCACGGTTAAAGGGTTAATAATTGGTTTCCGAGATATTGGTCACAGTTCGGGGCGAACTACTAGTTTATACGAGAGAACAATTTTATTTATTTTTTTAAACTTTATGCACAAAAATGTGTACAAATGGCGGACTTAACACTATATGCCGTTCTCTGCCAGTCAACCATTATTAATCTATCTTATTATTATTTATCCCCCAGGCGAGCGCAGGATCCGCGTGCACACGCTGGCGCTGCCCATCGCGAGCAACCTGACGGACGTGCTGCACTCCGCTGACCAGCAATGCATCATCGGACTGCTCAGCAAAATGGGTATGTCTTTGAACTCAGCAAAATGAACAAAGTCACGATATGACTAGTCATAATGCGAAGTAGACAATCTCAAGAAAGGAAAGCGAGCAAAATGTTCAACGATAACTCGAGTAGGTTTTATCAGAGCTTCATGGAATTCAGTAGGTGTGTAGATGGAGCCAATTGAATTTGAGTCAAACATGAGCCAAATTAATTACGGTTGCCGAGATGTAGGGTTTACGAGCACAGTTCAGGGTGCATTACTGGAGTAATAGGTCTACCTATGTAATTGACAATTTACAGTAAGTTAAAGGGAAATTTCAGTTGGAAAGGCCCTATATTTTTATTCTTTGTTTGTTTTGGTAAAAAATTTAAAGCTGAATAAAAGTCGCGTGATTCGATTCGTCTGAAATTCAGCTAATGTGTGCGAAAACGAAATAACGGCCATTAAAAGACTAGAAAGTATACAGCTGACTTTTTACCCACTTTTTACCCACCAGCCAAATTTTTGGAAAAAAATCGAAAAAAAAAAAACTTCGCCCTTTGCCGAGCGCTGATTTGAATGGGAAGCTGATTTTTTTTAGTTTTCACTGATTGTTTTAGTGGAAAGAGTTTAGTATCATGGACAGAACTTGCTCTAAAAATTTGGCTGGTGATTAAAACTCAGCCTGTATACAAAACTTCATACTTCATGCGTCTTGCTCTAGTTAATGAACATAGACATTTGGGCAAAAGAGATTAGTATGGAAAAATTTATAAAAAAAATGTCGCACCGTGGCAAGTGTACCATTATCCGGTGTGGACTTTTGCGGCTACGGAAACTGTCTATGAAAATAATATAAATAAATGAATACACACGGACTAATCACACAGATTGAGCTAGCCCCAAAGTAAGTTCGAAACTTGTGTTGGACACTTAACTCAACGATACTATATTTTATGACAAATACATTTATAGATAAACATCCAAGGCCCAGGTAAATTTAAAAAGATTATTTTCCATCTTGACCTGGCCAGTGATCGAACCCGGGACCTCCGATATGACTGCCTGGCGTGATGACCACTAGAAAACCTTTCTAGTTTTTTGTTGTCATATTTATAAGTTGTTTATTTTTTACAGCCGTCGACAGATGTGCATCAGCGTCGATGTCAGAAGCAAAAGAAGCGTTGATGAACGTAGCAGTAGACGCGCTATCAGCTCACCGACTTGCCCAGAATCTGCCCGTGGGCAATGTGAGCTCCGCCTTACACGCGCCCGCTTCGTTACGACTACTTCCACTTTACCTCCTAGCGCTACTCAAGAGGGTAAGTCTATTGTAGAATTTTCATTAGTAAGTTTTGGCACACAGTTTTGCCCAAAATCTGCCCGCGGGCAGAATAACAATTCCCGTGTGTAAATAGAGAAACATTATATACTCTGATCTAAATAATATTAAGTATATTTGTAGGAGACAGAGAGTAGGTGGACAATAATAATAATAATTGGCCAAGTGCGAGTCGGACTCGCGCACGAAGGGATCCGTACCATTATCTATAAAAAAAATCACGTTTGTTGTATGGGAGCTCCATTTAATTATTTACTTTATTCCGTTTTTAGTATTTGTTGTTATAGCGGCAACACAGAAATACTACTTCAACTGTCTAGCTATCACGGTTCATGAGGTACAGCCTGGTGACAGATAGACAGAGGGAGAGACAGGCGGATGGACGGAGAGCGGAGTATTAGTTACAGGGTCCCGTTTTTTCCCATTGGGTATGGAACCCTAAAAACGGGACGGTAAAGTCAGCGCCCCTCCTCGCGCTGATCTATAAGAAGCTACCATGTGAAACCACATCACAGGTTAAACTAACTGTCTAGCCCCCACAGTTATCCTGTGCACAGGGCTTACCGTCCAAGTAAAGTAGAGTATCGTCATAATGATTCGGTTATGTAATACGCAATCATTATAACAACGTATCACAATGAGTCATGTCTAGTCAGAGCTACACATTTACGTGTATGCACCGTACCACAGTCAAGCCAAAACTGCTTTTTTTTTTAATTGACAGACATAGGTTGCCTCGGACGGCATTTTCTACTTCACCGGACAAGGTTTGAGGAGCGAGCCAGAGGCCCGGCTTCCTATATTTATAAAATAGTAGCAGCAGCGTAAAGGGCTCCCACGGGGAAAACCTTGGCTTTGGGCGCGCTAGGGACTATAGCAAATTTTGGGGTGCTGCAACATCCATGTTTTGCCGGAAGGGCCGAAGCTACGGTGACAGAAGGGCCTACTTAGGACGCAAATCGTCCAGGTGCCGCCGGGCGGTACCTAGTAAACGAACTAAAGTTCCGACGCCTACGTATTCGATTACGACTAGTGCGGGGGGATCGGATCGCGACCAAAACTGACTGACCGTGCCACGCTTCGCAGTACTCAACAAGTTAGTAGTAGTAGTGGGGTTTGATTACAATGACTCGCAGCAAAACAACAGCTGTGTAACACCTGCGCCAAACACACGCGACACACCTGCGCCGATATTATTTAACAGCAGGTGTGTTACATTTTCCTCCGTGGTTTAGAGGTTAAGGCCTTGTGATCCGGAGGTCGTGGGTTCGAATCCCACTTTGAAAGCGGCAGTAACCTTAGCTGTAAGTAACTATTTGACGTCGACAATTATGCATGAAAACAAAGTGACTATTATTAAGAGGTATTATAAATATCCTACGATAGTAAAGATATATTTTAATTGAATTGAATTGACTTGGTAGCACTTCCCTCGGTGGTCCAGTGGTCAAGGTCTTGTGGTCCGGAGGTCGTGGCTTCGAATCCCACTGGGAAGCATACCTTGTAGAAAAGTTGTTTCCAGTCTGGTTAGGATATTGAAGGCTTGAATCACCTTATCATCCGAAAAAAAAACGATTTCGTGTTTCGGAAGGCTCGTTTACTCGTAAACTATGGGCCCCGAACGCCATCTAGCGTTTGCTCTCAAACCTATCCAGAATTGATTATGGTCTACCCTTTGGGTTGCGGAGGTCAGACGGTAGTCGCTCTGTGTAAAAACCAGTAACCTTGTTAAATAACCGAGGTTAGGTAGCGAACCCCGGGCTGTGAAGCGTTACCGCTGAGGATGCAAATGCAAATTTTTGTTCGATATTAGTAAATATCGAACAAATATGGCGGGATACGACGTAAATTCGAATAACCAATAAGTTCCTTTTTAGCACCCTTTTAGATAAACCCTTATAGTTTCGCCATGTCTGTCTGTCTGTCTGTCCGTCCGCGGTTTTACTCAGCGACTATAAGTACTAGAAAGCTGTAATTTAGCATGAAATATGTATATCAATTAGGCGGAAAAAACGGTAAAATAATATATTGAAAAAAAATTTTTTAAGATAGCTCTCATACATGTAAAGTGAAAAGTCATTTTTTTTCTCGACTAACCAATCATGTTGGGTATCGTTGAATAGGTCTTTTGAAAATATTGTGAGTTTGTGAACATTGTTTTTCGATTTTGGGATCCATTTCTAAAATATGTGCTTTTAAGGTGAAAAAATTTGTTAGAGTCAAGTGTCCCCCCCCTCTATCCGCTAAACGGTTATATATGGACACTTGAAAAAATTCACAGCTATAGGATATACATATAGGAAAACTATCAGAGCTAAGTAGGGTTTACAAATTAAAAAGTTATAGGCGATTAACTTCTAAAATGTACGCGGGATAGGAAAATTTCATACAAATTCAATAGAAAATTAGTTTATTACGTTTTTAGTGGCATGAACTTAAAGTTGGCGTTTGGAACTACGGAACCCTACTGCGCGTGTCCCGACACGCACTTGGCCAATTATTTAAATTAGGGAATGTTCTTTCTTTGTATTCATAAATTATTTGGTTGTATGATAAGTAAGGGATCGAGTTTGCGTTGCATAATGAAATTTTGTACAACATAATACTCGTTTGGGTGATATAATGGTTACTATGACACTGGGTGTTTTAATGATAAATAAGCTAACTGTTTCAGAAGCTTTTATAGAGGATTTATAGCATGGGTGTAGATAAATGAATATAATTTTTCTTTGCAGAAAGCATTCCGCACGGGCACTTCGACCCGGCTGGACGACCGCGTCGCGGACATGTGCGACATGAAGACGCTGCCGCTGCCGGCGCTGCTGCGCGCCGTGTACCCCGAGCTGTACCCCATTCACAACCTGAGGGAACATGTGCCTAAAGCGGAAACCGAGGACGACGACTGCTCGCCCGACCCGCCCAGACTGCATCTCTCTGCTGAAAGGTAGGAATTAAATCAATTCTTGCTAGCATGTCACTCTTAAAATTGAGAGAATCTAATGACACCTCTCAAGCTTAAATCCATCGAGCCGTTCAGGCCGAAGAACGTGCCAAACAATTAAACATATCACATACTCTCGAAAAACATAACCCTCCTTTGACGCAGTCGGTTAAAAATGTGGCCTTAATGTGTGTCAAAATTGCGTCATTGAGTGCTTAATTATGACACGGACGCCACGCCCTTTTGGCGTTTCCACCTTTTTTCTCTTCAGTGATATTAACAATAAGAAAAGCCTGGGTTTTTTGAGGGCGATAATTTTTTTTTTTATCGTAAGCAAGACGAATAAGACCAGAAATTGCAGTCGTTTATTTGTTTTAAATTAATGATACACTTTATAAAAAATATACGTTAAAGAAATCATTATCAGCTATTTAATATAACTGGAGACAAATGGGAAATCATAGAAATGATAATTCCCATTCGTCACCACTGGGGCCACGTGGGAATTGCAATGGAAGTCAGTCCCATACGTGCCCAGTGAGGACGACGCGATGGTGACAATCGAAACAAACAAATCTAAAAAGGACGGGACGGATGGGATATATCCGACAGTAGAGATTGATAAAATGTAAAAATACATTTGCAGGATAAACCAAACGGGCGCATACCTTCTGGACGACGGCGAGACGATGATGATCTACATCTGCCACGCAGTCAGTCCCGCCTTCCTGTCGGACACGTTCGGGGTGACCGCCTTCAGCCAGCTGCACGACGAGGCGAGGAGCCTGCCCAGGATCGACTCGGAGGGCAACTCGTTGCTGCACCAGTTCATCGACAAGTTGAACGACGACCGGCCGTATGCGTCCAATTTACTTGTGTTGAAGTAAGTATCAATAATATTATATGAATATGTCAGAATAAAAAGGGGAGAATGGACATCAAAATGAGATGGTAAGGTCCGCGTCCCACCTCGCGTCTTGCACCAGTTCATCGACAAGTTGAACGACGACCGGCCGTATGCGTCCAATTTACTTGTGTTGAAGTAAGTATCAATAATATTATATGAATATGTCAGAATAAAAAGGGGAGAATGGACATCAAAATGAGATGGTAAGGTCCGCGTCCCACCTCGCGTCTTGCACCAGTTCATCGACAAGTTGAACGACGACCGGCCGTATGCGTCCAATTTACTTGTGTTGAAGTAAGTATCAATAATATTATATGAATATGTCAGAATAAAAAGGGGAGAATGGACATCAAAATGAGATGGTAAGGTCCGCGTCCCACCTCGCGTCTTGAGAAACTGCCTTCGGAAACCTCATCCAGCTTAATGAACCCTCTATCACAGTCAGTTATACTGTGTCTAACAGGGCTTATTATAAAACAATTTATGAAAACATAGTATAAAGTCGTCTGTCCTTCTATGTATCATTATCTTGTCAGCCACAGAAAATCTACTGCTGGATGCAGGCCTCCCCCAAGAATTTTTTAATATTTTTAAGATACGGAACAGAATTTGATGTAGTTTTTATTAATAGGAGGAAGGTTTATATGTATAATACACACCCATATGAAGCCGTGGCGGGCCGCTAGTTCCTTATTTTTTTTTTTATTAGAGGATCTTCATCTATTCGAAGACCTACTTTACTGACTTTACTTGATCGAAGGACTGAGGTTTGGTCCGAGTAGTATTTGGCTGTATTTTCCATTCTGATCTTATATCAGTTTGAGCGAAAAAAAAAAAGCGAATGTGCCAGCTGATTCTCCCGCACAGATCGTAGATGTTGATCAAGGAAACAGCAGTCAACTTGAACTTTCCAACGAATAATTCCGTTTTTTTGTTTGTGTTCCAACTATTCTGAAAGAGATGTTGTAATGTTTGCAATAATCAAGTTTTTCTTCTCTAGGGACAACTCTCCATCGCGACAATTGTTCACGGAGCGGCTAGTCGACGACCGAGTGGAATCGGCGTTCTCCTACTACGAGTTCTTGCAGCACGTGAAATCGCAAGTGAAATGAGTGTGTGACTGTCGAGTGAGTGGACTGGCGCGGGTACCAGCCGCCGTAACTGTTAGGTAATGACTGAAGTGATTATCGTGCGACACTGCCCTAGAGTTGATAATTCGAAACCAATAGTAGAGGTGTTGAGAAGAGTTGATATATGATGAAAACACAGGGTCTCACTATCTTGGGAATCGTAGTAATCTCTCGTATTTTAAAATTTTGGTAATGAATGCATTTTTGTTTATATATTATGCAATGTTTTCGGACATTAACTATCGATAATTTAAGGACATGCTGTTGTCATCTATACGAACAACTTTTACTCAGGGAAAAATTTGGAATACGCGACAAAAATGCGCTGCTCCATACGTTTTTATGCGATTGGTATGTAATAGCTGTGGAGCAGCGAATTATTTGTTCGCAATTTCGTCATTTTTCCCTTGGTAAACGTTTTTTGTATAGATGACTACAGCATGTCCTTAAATAATCGCTAGTTCATGTCCGAACACACTGTATATTATTCAGTCTAATAACTATATAGTACACATAGAGCATGGGTATACTAACTTCTATATTATGTATTATAGATAGCAGCGAAACAATAAAGAGAAATTGTCGATAGGTCGTAATCGTAGAGGCGTAGGATGTGCGTACTACAAAGTCTTACCTTTGCTGCGATAAAAAATTGAAAGTTGGGCAAAATATCGATCAATCAAAATATTTCCAAATTGATCAAAGTTGGGCAAAATATCGACCAATCACAAAATTTTCAAATTGAAAGTTGGGCAAAATATCGACCAATCAAAACTATTCCAAATTGAAAGTTGGGTAAAATATCGACCAAACAAAACATTTCGAAATTGAAAGTTGGGCAAAATATCGACCAATCAAAACATTTCCAAATTAAAATTTTGGCAAAATATCGACCAATCAAAACATTTCGAAATTGAAAGTTGGGCAAAATATCGACCAATCAAAACATTTCCAAATTGAAAGTTGGGCAAAATATGGACCAAATAAAACATTTCAAATCTGCGGATTGTCAAAGTGCATATAGTTAGAAAGTTTGGTTTCATCGTGGAAACTATTGAGGGTTTTCAAAAATATGGGGACGTGCGGTCCAATAAATTGCTGTTATTGGATACATTTGACGGAGCATAATTTTTCAAAACACCGATATTACCCCCCAAAGTACAATACCGGTAGTAATAAAATTTCTATGGAAACACAAAGTAAGCACTTTTAAACAAAAAAAAACCCAAATAGGTCCAGGCGTCTTCGAATCATCAGTGAACATACATAAAAAATGTATCGACAAATTGACAACCTCCTCCTTTTTGGAAGTCGGTCAAGTGAAAGAGAAGACCTCCGTGGCGTAGTGGTCACAATGCTAGTCCGCCACCCAGAGGTCCCGGGTTCGATCCCCGTTTAGGGCAAGTTGGAAAATGGCCTTTTTCAAATTGTCCTGGGTCTTGGATGTTTATCTATATATGTATTTGTTATATAATATAGTATCGTTGAGTTAGTATCCCATAACACAAGTCTTGAACTTACTTTGGGGCTAGCTCAATCAGTGTTACTTGTCCCTATATATATATATATATATATAAATATATATATATATGTTGTCATTGGACTAATGCTATATTTTTTTTATATTTTTCACTAATATATATATTAGTGATGGTCCAATGACAACAGTTGATTGGACTTGACGTGAAAGTGTTTCCACTTGGCGTCGCATATTGTTTAAAACCATCATCAGTAATAAATTCATCATAGAAGCTTTATATTTTTGTTTTATTATTAATTTTGTAATTATTTCGATGGTATTTGAATTAGATGGATTCAGAGATTCAGTTGTTTATTCAGTTATTAGACCTTTACAGGCACTTTTACACGTCAAAAGATGATGTTACAGAAGTCTTCTTTTTTTGCTTTTCTGTTAAACTTTGTATATTTGCCAATAAAATTTAACATTTTGTATAACCCGTTAGCTATTTGTTAAATTATTAAGACGTGATTGTATGTATACCTGTATATTTTCTATATGTGCTCTTGAAAGACATATTTTCAACTCTTCTCACAACCTGTTTTAAAAGCTAAATGTTACAGTTTAGAGTTTATAAAAAGATTCTTAAGCAATAGTGAGCTATAGTTGTTTTTACACGTTTCAATCCAAATAAACTGGTGACGATTTCAGAAATATAGTGTTATCTCGCTCATATGATTCAATTCAAATTTATGTGCGACCAAGATAGACATAGTTATATGAATGAGCGATATATATAAAATAATATATTAACGAGTTAATACAATACACGTGGACTGAATCATATATGTGTTTGTACACAATAATTGAATAAAAATATAACTTTAATGTATATAATTTATTACTCATATTGTTTTGATTATTTTTTATTTATGTTTGTAATTGCAACGTATTGAAATAGTTATAAACAATAATGCCATCCATCTCTTTCGGAAAGTTCACTAGAATCTGATTGGCAGTAAACGAGGCTAATGATTTGACTGTATCTCCAAAGATTTCCCATTTGTGTATTAATTAAAAAAAAATATCGTCACACTATGCAATTAAATTTTGCCAATTGATTGTAATACATAAACATTTAAAAATGGTTGCTGGCTGTCGAAACGCAGTTTCTTAGTGCTTGATGTGATACGAGTTGAATAAAGAGTAATGTGTTTACATTATAATAGGTCATGGAATGTCTGTGTGGACGATTTGACTAGAAAAACACGGCGCGTTGACAAATTGCCTCTTTCTATCGCTTTATTTTGTATGACATAGATTGAGGTTTGACATTCACTGTGACAATGCGTCGTGTTTTCTCGGTCGAGTAGGAATACAATAAACTAAGTTTCACATTTAAATCACATTCATTATAAGGTGCCGCCAGTGGCGTGCATTCCATACAGACGAAGCAATTTGTCTACCCTGCGCCACTCTAATATAGGGTAGGCACTGATCACAGAGCCTTGTCACGTCTCTGGGTGCCGCCTCCATTAGGCGCGCTTTTACACCTTAAGGCGTTCAGCGTTGTTGTGCCCAATAAGTTTCTATAAATTTTAATTCCGCGGAATTTTTTCAAGTCCATCGTTGATGGGATAACTTTTACTCTTGTAAAAGTAAAAACTATAATAGATTTACGAGTAGAAAACCATCAATATCGGATTCTGATGTAATTGACATTGCCAGTGGGGTGTCGGACGAGTGGCGTAGCTTGAACCTGTATCACAATATGTCTAAGGGGCCTTTAACTGTGACGTAGCCCGAACCCTTATGGATAAAGGCTTTTTAGTACATAATTAAAAGGCGTTCATACATAAAGGCATACATTTAGGGCGTACGCTGCGATGGAGGGGATCACGCAGCGTCGTCAGTGTCACAAACCCAACGTGCGAAAGAGATAGCAGAATACGCCGCGTGATGCGGTGTCTCTGTCCCACGTACAGTTTGTGACACGTCGCGTACGCAGCAAATGTGCTTCTTAAAACAAATGTTTGTAGGAATTAAGATCATATTGTTCATGTAAATGAATCTATATATGAAAAGTTTGAATATATGAAAATCCTGGTTTGAAAATATAATTGGGTACTTTCCTGGGTTAAAAACAAATTACTTGATACTGTTATGGAAAAAACGTCTCGAAATAATGTCACTTGCCATTGATCACGTCCATTTTCAACGTGATTTTAGATTTATTATTGCAGAAAAACTGATATCAAGAGCGCTATTTGACTCCAAGACATTATGACGTCATTAGTTTGTGTTTCATACAAATGCCATAGGCAATGTTTGTTTGGACGTTTAAAAAAAGTATCTGATTTGAGTTGTTGTATGGAAAGTAGCGAATTATGATGGTTTATTAGTGCATAGCTTAAAATTTTACGAATTGACGCTTACACGTTCGAGGCCTGTATATTTGATGCGGCTGACAAGGCGAAAGCTACGCCTCTGTGTCGGACCTAATCCGTCTTATTATAAATCATGGACTAACTTCAGTACATACTTGGTTTAGACTATTATCCGTCCAAAACAAGAAGACCTTCCGCAGTATTCCTTCTCCTGGCAATTAAGAAGGGATTCGAACTGGGTCCAAAAAAATTGTTTTTGTCCGTCAATTAGACATCTAATAATTTTTCAAAACAAAAATTCTATGGGGCCACCTGGAAAGTATACCCTTTCAAACACAATATAATTTTTCAAATCGGTCCAGGCGTCTTCGAATAATTGTTTAACCTTTTATTGGAAGTCGGTTAATAATAATATTTTTCGTTTAACGAAGTAGTTAAAATTTACAAAGTTACAGCGCATCAAGTTTCAGAGTGGGGCGATTTACGTCACCGTCAATATCGTACTTGATCGTGACGTCATGCGAAATTTAAATGCGCTGTAGCTTCGTCATTATTTGCTTATTCTTTTACCTGTCCCTATAAATAAAACAATAGTCAAACAATTGACCTGGGAGGAATTGCTCCCAGAACAGGTAAGGGGTTATGAGAGAAAAGAAAACATACGTATATTATATGTAATATTTTTTAATAATCTACCTATGAGCAAACAATTTTTTTAAGACGAAGTGGTAGCTAAAGTGGCGCCCTCATTTGAAATAAATTGTTTAAAACTAAATATGGTGATAATTCAAAATTAGATTTGTATCAATGTCTAGAAAAACCTTAAAACTATTTTATGAATAACCTTTGAAAGTAATATTGGTAGTCCGTCCGTCTATTTTTCGCCAAAAGTGGCCACTTTTGGCGAAAAACAGTTTTAAAACTAGACGGACTATTAGTAATAATTTCTAGGTTATTCATAAAATAGTTTATTCTAGACATTGATTTGTATAAGTGTCTAGAAAGACCTTTAAACTATTTTATGAATAACCTTTGAAAGAAATATTGGTAGTCCGTCTCGTTTTAAAACTGTTTTTCGCCAAAAGTGGCCACTTTTGGCGAAAAACAGTTTTAAAACTAGACGGACTATTAGTAATAATTTTAAAGGTTATTCATAAAATAGTTCAAAGATCTTCCTAGACATTTATACAAATCAAATATTTAATTATCATCCTATTTAGTTTAAAACAATTTATTTCAAATGAGGGCGCCACTTTAGCTACCACTTCGTCTTAAGTCAACTTCCATATTGTGTGAATATTGGTTTAAATTAAGAACTAAAATTATTCTGTGTTTTATAATAAGACGGAATACGTTTCATGAAAACGTTATAATATTTAAACCTAGCTTTATTTATAAATTCATAACAGGTCACCACATAAAATGTATGATTATTTTTATATTACAGTGAACCTATTATGTTAATAATGAACAACGTTGCGTGTTGAATCTTGTAAATAAATCAATTGTTTCAAATAGCGTTTTCATTATATTGCATCACGTTAACTAGCTAGGTATACAATGCGTTTGTCTGTTTGTTCATTACTTCATTTGAATCGCTCGGCAGATTTTATAACGGTTTAACTTCTGTGTGGAGAGTTTCTAGCACAAGAGTTACATGGACTTGTTAAAAGTGTTACAAAGTAATAAAGAAAGTGAAGTTTATGTTGTCATTTGTTATAATATATATTCACAGCGTATATCATAGGTTATTTCAAATAAAACTTAAATATTTTAAGAGCAAGTTTAGTTAATAATATCTTCTGGACTATGCCTTAATTATCTAGTGTTATAAAACTTATAAGATAAAGAATGTATCAGATTGCTGGAAGGTGGATTGAAAATTTGCGATCTCAGATTTTATTACCACCCTTGGCGTGTAAACAATATTAAATCTGGTCAGGTACAATTGTACTTCCTTATAAGTAATAAATAAGTTTACAATAATGTACTGCAGTTAACTTATTTCAAAATATCGCCGCTGATGGTCTAAATATTTAAAAGTACTTGACTTAGTACTTTACACACACAGTACAGTCAGCAGAAGTGATACGAGTACCTATATAAAGAATTTGGGTATTTTCCTGGATCAAAAACAAATTATTTTGTACTGTTAAATAAATAAAACGTCGCAAAATAACGTCACTGAACTCGTCACTCGTCATTGAACATATCCATTTTAACGTGATTTTAGATTTATTATTGCAGAAAAACTGATAATAAGAGCGCTATTTGACTTTAAGAAACTGTGACTGCCTGTATTTCTTACAAATCCCGTAGAAAAAGTTTGTTTTGACGTTTCGAAAAAAGTATCTGTTGGAAAACAGCGGCTAGCCTATGCTGACGATATTACTACAGATTTAATATAAGTATTACATAGAGAACGGAATCTCATAAGATCCCGCGCAATATGCGTCCCCGTCCGCGAACGGGGGATAGGTGCGGGGACGGGAATGGGGACGCATATTGCGCGGGACCTTGGGAGATAACGTTTTGTATGTAATACTTATATTAATTCTGTGAAAATACTATAACAATCCAAAAAATCAGTACTCTTTATTGCACCATAAACAAAAGGAAATACAAAAACAGAAAAAATATAGAAATATGACACAAAGGCGGACTTATCGCATATTCATGTTTTCCAGCCAATCTTTGAGGCTCCGTCCACGTGCGTTATTCGAGAAAGAAACTTCAATAATTCATTTTTAATTGTTTTATCGTATTTTAATTAACTAAACAGAGTAGGTATGAAAAAGATATAGTTGTATTAGCATCGATGTTGGAAATTATACTTTATTATAAAACCGCGGTGTCGTTAGTTGGAGGTTCTCAATTTGTTGGAATCTTGTTTTTATGTATGTTTACTGATTACTCCAAGACGCCTGGACCAATTTGGAAAACTCTTTTTTTTGTTTAAAAGGGCGTAGTTTTTTAGCTGGACCCATAGAATTTTTATCAAAATCGGTTGAGTAGCTTGTAATTGTAGTCGGTTTTTAGTTTTGAAAAATTATGAATTTTATATCAGCGGGCTTCAATGCAATGCTTACCCGTTTTTCCTTTTAGATACTGAATCATGACACTGAACTGCTTTCCAATAAAAATTATTATCGAAAAAGAATCTGCTTACAATACAAATGGTTTTTGTATGGCAAGACGAAATTTTTGTATCGATTTATATATCTTCTTTTTACAGAAAATAGTTTAGTGGCATGGACTGAACTTGGTTCAAAAAGGTTATTGGTGTTTAAAAAGTGACCCCTGTTAATTTCATAATTTGTATTTACACATATGCCTATGTATTCGATCTAAGACCATACCTTGATTAGTGTACTATAATATAACTGCGTACATGACGATTTCAACATTTAATAGGGTCTGTCTTGATATCTCTTTATCTCTTCTATTGACTGTACAATATTTACTGTGTTTTATAATTGCCTTGTCTGTGCAAGATAATTATAAATTTATGGTTTTAATAACAAGTCTTGGGCAAGTCGCTGCGATAGATAGAAGTATCTCGATTATTTTCAAGCGACGCAATGAAAGATTTATATTTTTATTGTAATCCGGTATTAGGTGTATGATAGTTTCCAAATTATTGTATATTTATCAATACTTGATGTAAATTGTTAGGGTTATTTGTGAAATTATAGTTAGAATGTTTTATACCGCGACGAGGTAAGATCATATCGGTGCAGGATTTTAACACCGACAGTATGCAATAACTATATCTAATTTGTGTCACCGACTTGACGAGAGACAAAATAGACAAGGAGAAAATAGAGAGGAAGAAAGCTGTTCTCAGTTATTTGTAAAGGGTTGTTGCACACTGCTGTGGAGAGGCAGCAAATATATTGCGGCAGGCACCGGACTAACATTAAATTATGAGATTTAAATCATGCTCAAGTTTGATTTTCGTTACAATTAAAGGCGATGTTTGTTTGTTTCTCGTGTGTGTAAGTGACACTGATGTAGATTTTTAAGCATCTGACATAGCTTGACGACAAACGGCTTACGAGCCTTCCGAAACACGTGGAACTGCGACATTAAGTGCATGCCCTGCGGTACAAAATAGACCGTGTCTACTACTCAAACAGGTACATATTCCTGTGCAGTGCGACGCCGCTTAATTATTTGAGGATGCACAATGTACAGTCAAGTACCAAGATACCTGACCAGGCCCTCTACTTATATCTTAAATTTTCTGTTAAACTAAAAATAATATTAACATGAAATTATATATTCAGGAAGACTTCTGTCTGAATACAAATTTTCATGTTAATATCATTTTTAGTTTAAGAGAAAATTCAATACCTGACTGTACATATTGAAAATGTATAGATAGCAAAGAAAGTTCTTCAAATGCGTTATAACGTACCACTCGAAACGTCGCGTTGTTTTAGTATTAAAATTGTTTTATAGTAAAAAACGAAACGGTAGACGATGATTTTGCTGTCCGCCTGCTACTGAAAAATGAAACATTTTTGCATGATTTCAGTCCCATATTTGAATGTTGGTATTTTTTTTATAACAGTGTCTTTTGATTGAGCTATATTATATTGGATGGTATGGTGTACGTACACCTTATAGCCATTTCTCCGTAAGCTTTTTACGCAACCAGATATGTGTACCATTTCTTACGAAAAAAATTGGTAGCTAAATTGTATGAAATTGATAAGAAATAGTTTAAGGCCAATACTAGTTCTACTGAGTCGTAGGCGTGTAAATTACGAAACGAAAAATTGTCAAATGTTGAGAAATTATTTATTTCCAAAAATAAATGAATTAGAAAGGAGGCAGTCGGGAATTGTGTTTTAATTGTTATAATTAACATTTTGTTCCTACATTTCATTATAAAATCAAAGCTTGTGCGTTCAATTAAACAATTAACTGTAAAAAAAATCACGCGTAGAGCGGATGCACCCACACAAGTATTCAAGACACGAGTTTACCGAGACTGTGCATTTACTTATAACTTTTAGCTCTTTAAAAAATGGTTTAATTTAATAATCATTTTTTATAATAGTTCGTGTACTAAGTAATTTTATCTAAAAAATCATATATTATCCTTTCGGTTTATCTACTTTATGTCCAGTCTCTATTCTTTTTGGAGTAAATAGCGCTTCCCAATATCCAAAATCCTTCATCTGTTTGATGGGCTTACTGACTCTGGGTACAAGGCTACCGGAAAGTGACAATAAAGGACGCATTTATACTATCACGCTTAGTGGCAAGACCAAATGCTCCGTCAGTAATAAAGTAGTGAGTGTAAGTATGTATGCACAATATATAACTAATATTGCTATAT
Organism: Acrobasis suavella; assembly: GCA_943193695.1. Lineage (NCBI taxonomy): Eukaryota > Metazoa > Arthropoda > Insecta > Lepidoptera > Pyralidae > Acrobasis > Acrobasis suavella. The sequence continues at coordinate 4,712,130 of OW971934.1, read as the reverse complement.
AATTAAGTACTCAGTTAAAGTCGCTGGCACAGTCGCTCGTCTCTTGAATCATATATGGCGTGATTTGACTTATTGAGTAAATATCCAACAGAGGACGTTAGGCGGCTGAAATGATAATGAAGATGAGCAAAAAGGAAATAAAATAAAACAAAAGCATGCATTATTAATAAAGCACGGGTTACTCACGTAGAGAGTCAGCTACTGGCCGACATGTTTCGACCTCATCCGGAGGTTTTCATCAGGGCGAATGTGACGCGCTCGTGCACAAAGCCGCTGCACGACACACTGATGTTAATGGTGGGTCACGCGGGCGGCGCGAGCGATCGCTCGCTTCGCTCGTAGCGACAGTGGTAGGGATTGCTGGTCGACGACACGGGCATCATCACCAGCAGCTGACGATGAAGAAAATGATATTGAGGCTCCCAGTACATTCGCGGGAGTCGTCGACGCAGAAAACCAGCAATCCCTACCACTGTCGCTACGAGCGAAGCGAGCGATCGCTCGCGCCGCCCGCGCGACCCACCATTAACATCAGTGTGTCGTGCAGCGGCTTTGTGCACGAGCGCGTCACATTCGCCCTGATGAAGACCTCCGGATGAGGTCGAAACATGTCGGCCAGTAGCTGACTCTCTACGTGAGTAACCCGTGCTTTATTAATAATGTCTGAGTCTCACGTTAGTTTTAACCAAAAAAAGCATGCATCCTATTTATTAGCCTTAGTGAGAATGCCGCAACACTCCTGTGCACAGGTACTAATCGGGGCGTAAGGCTTCAGCTCGTCGGGGTTGTACTTCTCCGGATAATGGTCCAAGATCTCAAAGTCCCCGAGTTGGAAGACCCGGGACTCCAGCACCGTCCAGAAGAAGAGGCAGCTGCGGGCGCGCAGGAACTTGATTGAAGACTCCACGACGGCATGCACGGCACGCATGCACACCGGGTCCCGGTAGTATGGCGTGTTGAACATGAGATTCTTGATGTTGCAGCGGAAGACCTGGTTTAATATTTTCAACACATCGTATTATAAATAAATATATAAGGACAAAAGGGATTGAGCTAGCCCCAAAGTAAGTTCGAGACTTGTGTTTATACTAACTCAACGATTTAATATTTTATAATAGATAAAAATCCAAGACCCAAGACAATTTGAAAAAGGCCATTTTCCATCTTGCCATGACCGGGGATCGAACCTGGAACCTCTGGGTGGCGGCCTAGCGTGGTGATCACTACGCCACGGAGGTCGTCAATCCCATTATTCGTATGGGTGCGCCCAACTTCACGCTAAAAGTGGCCTTTGAGTTTTGCGGCCCTAGGCTCTATGCCCAAAAACGCTCTGTCTGACCCGTTAACGATAGAGATGTAATAGTATGTATGTATGTACTCGTATGTTTTGTGTATGCTGTATAACGACCTCGCTGAGAATGATGAACTCGACATCTTTTGTTCAAGCATAGACCTAAAAATTTTATTTACTCATTTCTATATTTGGCAACCTTTGGTCTGACGGTGGTCAGTCTGGTTCACTCAATCAAAGATTAACATCCTTATTCATAAAAAATTACAAACCTTTGCTAAACCTATTTTAGTTCAAATATGTTTTGTCTCGTTCTTTCAATGTCAAATATTCAAAAGAGGGAAAGGGACATAATATGTTTTAACTAAAGTATGTTTAGCAAACGGTTGTTATTTTTTATGAATTTTAGAGTAAGAATATACATGTAGAGGGTTTACTGAAAACTCACTGGTTAAATCAGTTTTTCTTATGTACGTAGGTAATCTAGTATTTTATATACTAAGTGTATGTAGGATAGTAATAATTTTATTATTGAAACTTGATTTAAATGTTTAATAACCATTATTATGTTGTATTTCTAATCTTGCTGTGTGCGCTGTGTGTTTTGGGCTACGGTCTACTCGTGTATTTATTTAGTGTAAATGATTAAAATCTGTTTTACGTACCCAAATAAATAAAATAAAATAAACATGAAGGTTGATTGATTGAGAGGAAGGAGAAAACCAAAGACAAGTTTATTAGCCAGGCAAATTAAAAAACCCGACTTTCAAGCGTTCACTCCCCATAACTTTTGAACCGCTAAACCGATTTCCATCAAACACAGCTAAGAACCACCACCGTCCACCGTCACGCTGAAAGTAGCCAGACCTTATGACCAGGACTCTATTTTGTAAAATTACCTCGTGGCCACACACTTCGAGAACACAGTGGTTTCTAAACTTGTCTGCAACTAGATCCACCCTGTATCCGAGTTTCTGAAGTCGATCTGTGATAAATGTACATAGGTTAAGTATGTACCTAGGTAAAAAACATTTAAAATTTGAAATTAACTTAATTTCTTAATGCAAAATGAAATAAAAAGTGTAATTAGATGAGGTATCTACTCAAAAAAATGGAAATTATTTAGGTATGTATCTAAGTACTCAATTACTTAAAATTTTCTTATTGAATACGAGTAACTTTAAGAGTAAGGAGAGCACCGGCTAACGAGTCTTCTAATGCAAGGGGACACGGAGGATTAAAGCGTTTAACGTGCCAATAGTACCTATGGCCACATCAACGTCCAGCCCTCAGTACTCAGCAATGCCTTATAAGACAAACCGCGACACCGCTAAGCCATCAAGCTCAAATCAAATCAACCTCACATCTAAGAAGCTGCCCGATACGGGCCTCACTTAACCCTTCATCTAACAACATTCCAATTTTTTATCGTGTGTCAATTTACGTTTGACGACTAACAAACTTGATGATAGCCGGGACCAACGGATGTACGTGCCTCCCGAAGCACGGAGGAGCTCTAGAAATGTTTATGCCACTTGTGGTCACTCATGCATGTGTGGACCACGCCCGGTGTCGCTTATCTTGCGAAAACGCTAGTACTCAATCTGTACTTATACCGGGCCACGGAGCTCCGCACTATTAGGCTGGTTTCAGAGTCATGCGTTTCGAACGCGCCGGCCGTCCAGACGCGCGCGCTTGTTATGTTACACTAGTTAGTAGCCGCGTTTTATAGTAGCGCACTTCAAACACACCGTTCGTAAAACGCGTGCCCTCGGCCAGCGCTGCCGAAGCGCGTGCGGTCTGAACGAAACGCGCGGTACCAGCGGTCCAAATGTAAGCGCGTGCTTTAAAACGCGCTGGTCAAGGCGCGTCTCGCCGGCGTAACTCTGAAATCAGCCTTACCAATGATCTATATTTCTTTGGTCAAACAGAACAAGGAAATAAGAGATAAGGAAATCACCTTTCAAACCGGTCAGCCTTTGGGGCTTGTAAGTAACATTGTTGAAGGTGTCGGTAGGCCCGTAGTGGATGGTTACATAATGTAGAGACATACTTCAACCTTATACCAGTAAAAATTCGTTATAATAACAATTACAAAATAATTAAACGTGTAAATTGTAAATCTTAAAAAAAATATTAAAATATAATTTGCACCTATGAAATTAAGAACCTGGAGCCACGCTGGATATCTGAAAATCACAGTTGCACAATGACATGGAATTGTGCAACTGTGATTTTCAGAAAATTTTCTGTCAATCAAAGATTTAGGTAGAATATACGATGTCAACGGAGTTTTTCAGAGATAAGAGATATAAAAAGATACCTGATTATTTAGTCATTTTAAGTAATAAACATTAGCAATCTTACTCACACGGTGAAAATGATTTTTGCTATATGAGCGACTGAAACCAGTAATCGTATTCTGTTCTTGGTTTTATCGTGGTGTCACTAAATGAGTGTCATTAGTGTCAAACTGATGTCTTTTAATCCTGTGAAATTAAATATCTGGTCATAGTTCCTTTTCTTAGTATCATTGTGTTCCAATCCAACTTGGTTGGATTAAAATGACAGATGCCATTTGGATGTCTTTCCTATTGCGTGAAACGTGCATAAATCTAACATCGACAATACGATACTCCATACTACACAATACTCGTTTACAAAACATTTACCTATTTAATTAAACAATCATCATCAACATATTTTACAATGATGTAGGTTAGGATTTTTGTGTTCTTTGCTACGGAAAAAACGTAATAAAGCGCAATATTGTGCATGGATAAACGTGTGACTTTGAATAAGTTTACGTATGAAAATAAAAGACCCGGAAAATGTGACGCTTATCGAAATACGACATTTGTGTGATGAAAAAATTCGAGTGAAGACGAAGACATAAAAGGTGTATTTCATTTTCTTTTTGTATTAAATTAAATAAACTTATACATAGGTATAAATAAAATCATGTACCTAATGATTTTATTCTCCTTTTTCTCTCATTTCAGACTTAAGAACTGATAGGTGTTATTGTTTTGAAGGTAGTTATTGGGAGTGGAATCCGGGACCTTTCGATCACAAAAATGCGTATCTATGCGTAAATCAGCAAATTATGTGTATTGAAATTATCTATACGAGAAAATATCGATAATGGACAGCACTAGTGTGCAGTAAGGCTTGTGACAACCTATAGAAAAAAGAAATAAAACATGTATTGAGATCTCGCTCTAACGCATTACATATGCCTTAAGAAAAGAAAAGATGGTTATATTGAATCGTGTGCTAATTTAGTACTCCTTCTTTGCCTCTTATAATTCTATGGAGATTTTCTACATAGGTATTCCATGGGTGTTATATTGCCAGTATAATATAAATCAAGAGTTATATTCTAATGCATGCAAGTAAAAAAATGCGGAAACTGTTTTTTTCCATAGTACGAGTTCCATAGTACACGTACGAGTATATTTTATTTTATTTAGAATTTTTTGATATATCTTTCTACATACATATTTATCGTGTTTATACATCCATGCCAAATTTCTAGACTGTGCAAAAAAAGTGACAAGTGTTTCTATCATAGAGCAACACGGAACTCTATTCAAAAACGACAATCATCGAACATTAATAAACAAAAAAAAGAACCTCTAAGAACATATCTGATTATATTTTTTTACAGGTATTATGTAGGTAATTATTTGTAAAAATATTTATTTTAATTAGTATTTAAATTAGTTTATCATGGCAGGTTTATGCCAGGTGACTATTCACTATGGACCTTGTTCGTTATTTCACAATTTGTCATACAAACCCCAAAAATTGGTGGGTCTGAGAGGTAAAAAGAAATTTCACTATAGTAGGTATTTCCATTTTCAGCTTATACCATAGAAGTAAGCAAATGCTCTTCCAGAAAAAATCTAGGTCTAGCATAGTCTACGCTTCCAGCACTCCAACTCTCTCGATCGGGGATTTACTAATTTCCTTTAGTTCTCGTGGTCCACCTGGCAGTCCACCCAGGTGAACTATTTGTAAAGCTATAAACGCTGTGTTCGGGATAGACCTACCGATGTATGTAACATGTCATTATTAATACGAACAACTTTTGCCTTTTTTTTATAATTCCGGAATCACGAAAAAATCCACTGCTTTAAATAAAAGCTCGTTGGCTGCTCCATAGTAAATTACATAGGTTCCATAGTAAATAAATTTGGATACTTAGGTACCTACCGCATAAAATGCATTCGCAAAGAGGGTTGACGTCGTCGTCGTAAAATTTTTGCCAATGCAATTATATCTATTGACGTGTAAAAGTGCCTGTAAAGGTTTAATTACTAAATAAACATTTGAATTCCCAAGGTTTGTCGTCAGCCGTCGTCAGTCAGAACGATCGAGAAACCTCAACAAATTGTTTCCTGCTTTTTCTAACTTAAAAGTTGTTGATGTTAACGCTTGAAAGTCAGGGCTTTCTCTAGCAAAAAATAGAAAGCTCTACGGATATCCATCTAGTGATGAGTAGCGGAACTTGATACGACTACGGTAGTTCCATTACTCGCCACTAGATGGTGTTTTTAATAATTGGGGTTTTTTTAATTTGCTTATAGCAAATTTTTACTTTAATTCCTATTTAGTGCTCCGTTTCCGGCCTAGAATGACTAATTTTCCTATGTCCTCTGTGTGGGGCAGAGGGTCACTACAGGGCTTTTCCATCTCGTGCTGTCTTGAGTAACTTGCTTCACTTCGGGTCAGAATCCGATTGGATTTATCTTTGCTTCGGTTTGCTCGGGTCTCTTTCATTGAGGAGGCATTGCCTGTTTCTAAATGAGAGTAGGCGTGAGCATGTGCCCGATTCCACTTATCCCGAGATCCCCTTTTACGATACGCTGTTTGGCAATCGGTGTCTTGGCACAGAGCTGCCATAGGGTTATCTTTTAGGTCGACAAATCACCTTCCATGTTTCCCGCCAAAAATAGAACCACTATATGTTTTGTGGATGTCGTAAGATGCCACTAAAGAGTCGCCTCTTACGACATCCACAGGGAAAAAATTGGATAAACGTCTCGTGTGACAACTGCACTGCCGAGGAGTCTTAACGTTTTAGTCATATTGTTATAAGTTTAACTAATTAAAAAATTTCATTTCTTGTACAACCTTTAATTGTGAGGCCTAATTATTTATTATCTAAGGCAAATATAATAGATAGCCGCATAACGTCCACAGCTGGTCATAGGCCTCTCCCAAAGATTTCCAAAACGACCGATCAAGAACAGCCTGCATCCAGCGCTTTCCAGCGACCTTGGTCAAGTCGTCTGACCACCTTGTGGGTGGGTGTCCTACACTTTGCTTGCCAGTACGTGGTCGCCATTCGAGAACCTTTTTGCCCCTTCGACCATCGGTTCTTCGCGCTATGTGACCCGCCCACTGCCACTTTAACGAACTAATCCGCTGGGCTATGTCAGTTACTTTTGTTCTCCTACTAATTTCCTCATTTCAGATTCGATCACGTAGTTGTATTACATAATGTTTTTCAATCGAATAAAAGAAGAGGAAAATCAATTCGGCTTTACGTTTGCTACATCAGAACCCTAACATTTATAAACTGATTCGAAAAAATCTTTTTTTTTGTGATTTACTTTCAGATTGGTTCCATAGAAATTTTATCAAAATCGGTTCAGTAGCTTGGTTTTAAACAGAAATAACCGAAAAAAATATAAATAAATATAAATATATAAATATAAATATATAGGGGGACAAATAACACTGATTGAGCTAGCCCCAAAGTAAGTTCGAGACTTGTGTTATGGGATACTAACTCAACGATACCATATTTTATAAAAAATACATATAAAGATAAACATCCAAGACCCAGGGCAATTTGAAAAAGGCCATTTTCCAACTTGCCCTGACCGGGGATCGAACCCGGGACCTCTGGGTGGCGGACTAAAATTAAAATCAGTTTTTTCTGTGGAAAATTTATTTGATGTTGTATTCTTGTTGTACAGATGTTCAAGCCCAGCAAATTAGGGCTCAAAAACCACTACATCTCTAATTTAGAAGAAATAGTGGAAAATGTAAGAAGCGTCGACGATTGTGCCAAGTGCTGCGGCATCATCACTAAAAATAACTCTCTAGTTTAAAAGAGTATTGTTCTTTCACCTCTAAATAAAAATAAAACAATAGAGTTAATAAATAAAAGGTCATCTATTGCAGGTGTATTCTCACGTTGACAGATGGAGGGTTATTACGAAATTATTTACAAGTCCCTGACTGAAAATGCTTTAAAATTTTGTGAAAATAAGTAAAAATAATTTAAGGCGTAGATAAATTAGTCAACGCACTACCTATATATATATAACTAATATAGCCTACGCTAGATAGCTACGTATAGCCTTCGGTGTCAAAATATATGAAATAAATGTGGGACTAACCCGAAATCACGAAAAATATATCGTCCGTTTTATGAAAAATAGTAGGCGTATTTGGCTACCTTAGAGCGCCAAAATGTAGAAATGTATCTGATGAGATACTTTTTGTGTGTTGGGTTTGACCCCATATTCAAAGTTATTTTATTAGTGATATCCATTATTCGGCTTGATATATTTTCAGAGCAATTTCAGTTGATGTAACTGGCAATTTCTTTTCAAATTTAGTTATTGCGGCTTTGGCGGTCAGGGACCACTTCTCATAGTGTCCAATTGCCACTCGTTCCGGTCTCCTAAAACATAAGCCGAGATACAAATGTTTTTTAAAGTATGTACCTATTAAGTATTGTAATGGATTGAACTTATTGTTGACTAGCTTTTGCCCGCGGCTTCGCCCGCGTAGGGGTGTAATTTATCAAAATCCTTTCTTAGGGGATGCCTACGTCATAGTAGCTTTATGCAAAGTCTTAGCCCGATCCGTTTAAAATTGACAAAGTTTCATACAAACTTTCATGCCCTATTTTATCCCCTTGGGGGTAGAATTAATCAAAATCCTTTCTTAGCGGATGCCTACTTCATAACATCTACCTGCATGCCAAATTTCAGCCCGATCCGTCCAGTGGTTGGGGCTGTGCGTTGATAGATTACTATGTCAGTCAGTCAGTCACCTTTGAGTTATATATATTTAGATTTAAAAAAATCCTTTATACAAGGTCAATTTTAATCAAGTGCCAATGTTTGAAGGGCACGCTCAGTCAACGATATTGAACAACTTTTCTAAACAAACTTGTATCGAAATATGAAAAAGATTTTTCATATCACATTGTAACCAATAGGGAATAGTTAGTCAAAATGATGTACTGGATTGTCCCTTCATATATGTGTACTTATTTCAAAAGGACATAAGTATATTTAGATTTTGTTTAAATTAATTAACGCTGTATTTAGACACTTTTTTAATGTTTTTTTTTTGTTTTTACTTTTTATACTTATACATGGTTTACAAAGTTTTTGTTTTCCAACTACGTGGTAGTAGTTTTCTATATTTATTTTAGAACTTTATTTTTTTATAATATTTCTTTGACAATGAGCATGTAGTTTGATTTATAATTCTACCAGGAATCACACGACTGTGACGAAACATAATAAGGCAATGTTTCATTTCTAGAAAATATGTGTTGCTAGTATAGTAATCAATAAATACTATTAATTTGTTTTTATGTTTAATTCTGTTGTAATATGCACGTACACACGTACTTTTTGCATACCTGCCAAATTTTACCAAACCAGTCCATGATACTGATCTAATTTCTATAAAAAATTTCGTCCTTCCATTCAAAATACGTTTGGCCGAGCGGTGACTTATTTGAGAAGCCGAATAACTTTTTTCATTTTTGGTAATTTTTTTTAATAAATATTTAGAGACAAATAACACTGATTGAGCTAGCCCAAAACTAAGTTCGAGACTTGTGTTATGGGATATTAACTCAGTGATACTATATTTTAAAACAAATACATATACAATATGTAACAAAAACCCTGTCCGATACTTGTAGAAGCAATTCAGACCGTCTATATAAACAACTTTTCCTATGGGAACAATGTTTGAAACTCTAAAAAGAAATAGACATTTTCATACAAAAGTGTTCGGCTGGCCTGGCAATTTGTATGAAAATGTAGATTTTTTTCTTCGAGTTATTTGTTACATTGGATAGATAAACATCCAAAACCCAGGACAATTTGAAAATGGCCATTTTCCAACTTGCCCTGACCGGGTTTTAGTAATAGTTTTTTTTTTTTAATGGAAAGTAGTATCATGGATAACACTTTCTCCAAAAATTTGGCTGGTGTGTAAAAAGTCACCCTGTGTAAGTGTATTATCAATTAGTTATTTATGCAATAATAGTATCACATGAGTGTTTTAATACCTAATTATTACAGTTGCATACAAAACTTTATCTACATCCATGATATGAATTCTCTATAAAATGTTTTAAATCCATAGGGTGTTGTACAGTGCTGTAAGAAAAGTATTGAATGCAACGTTGTATAAGTAGTCAAAAAATGCTCGATGGCGTCAATCAAGATCGCATTTTTTAACCCTCCTTATACAACTGTTGCATAAAATACTATTATGCAACAGTTGTATAAGAAGGTTCATAAAATGCAAGTGGTGCAAGTTACGTAATATCGTAAGGAGACGCCATCGAGCATTTTTTGACATACTTATACAACGTTGCATACAATACTTTTACTACGACTACACTTACTAAAATAAATACAAAAATAAACAAAGAAAAGTACGAAATGGTAGTATTTCGTACGTACGTATATTTCGTAGATACTAGGTATCTATGGAAGACTTAAACTTTTTTTTATTGACGTCTTCCTAGTGACCAAAAGTGCCATTTTTGAAACATGGAGTCACTTAAACGAATGTTTTTCATACAAATACGTTTGTTCAGTGACTCCACGTTTGAAAAATGGCACCATATGTTAAAATAACGATTTTATTATTTTGGCAGTATGGTAGATCTAAAGAAAAAAAGTTATAGGTCTATGGCTAGGAATATCGTTTTGGCGAAATAACGACACATGTGCTATTATATTAGGAATAGACTATAGACTTTTCTGAAATCATATAATCTATGTTCTTATATTAGTGTTCGGGTCCATTTAAAAGACAGATAACAGTACAGGAGTAGAAAAAATACTATATGCTTAACTTAGAAGCGGTAATAGTTCTGTAAAATTCATTGAAAATCTGTTTTTTGAAGTAGGCAGATGACCCTATATCTTCATGCAGATTACTCACTATATAACTGATTTCAGATAACAGAATTTTTATTAATACGGTGGACACCGGCAGAATTTACAAAAATATAAGTAATAAGTTAAAAATAATAGATATTTCCTGTCTTTATAATGAATAGGTACGGTATGCCGCAAAAATGGACTCTCAATTTCTCATACAATTATGATATGAGAAATTGGATAATTATAGTATGAGAAATTGGGACTCCACTTTCTGATACTTATTGTATGAGACATTGTCACTGTATATACAGGGTTAATGATAATTATTATATAAGTACGTCTGCCGCATACAACCGGAAAGATGGCCCGCCACTAACTGGATTCCAACTGATGGCTATAGGAAGAGAGGAAGGCCTAGAACAAGATGGTCAGACGACTTTAAAAGTTACGACAGGGAATGGAGAGGCCAAACGCTGATTTGTATGGAAAGCCGAAATTCTTTTTTTGTTTTTCGATAATTGTGTTGCTGGATATAGTTCAGTATCATACAGAGCTTGCTCCAAAAATGTTACTAGTGTTTAAAAAGTTCTTCTCATTTCCCGTATTTTCCCGTTTACGTCCTCAGCAGTAATCAAAGCCCGAGGTCCGCTACCTAACCGAGGAGATTTGACGAGGTTACTGGTTTTTTACACAGAGCGACTGCGGTAGTCCTCCGCAACTTATAGGGTAAACCACAACCAATCGTTGGAAGGTGGTTAAAAAGTTACACAGTATTTTTTAATCACCGCTGCCCATGGACAACTGCAACACCAGGGATGTAACAAAAGTGTTGCCGGTCTTTCAGGAAGATATAGACTCGTTTTTTGAAGGAAGGTAAATGTCGGTCCGAGAACACTGCTGCAAGAAGTTGATTCCACAGTTCGGTCGTACGTGGTAAAAAGTTCCTTTTAAAACGTACCGTGGTTGATTGCCAACTATCCAAGTGGTGGGACGAAATTTTAATTTCAGGCGGGTGGTGTGGTGGTGAAATTTTGCAGCAGGTATTAAAAATAAACAAATATCAAACTTTTAAAGAGTTTTGCTTTTCCTCAATGTGAGCTTCAACGGCAGACCACCCAATATGCCCTGGACTACGTTGGATCTCGGGTTGACCTGCGGTTTCCGTCGCGTGCTGCTCGCGGGTTCCACTGAGAACCGCTGCAGGACCGCGGCCAGGCCTGCCAGCGACTGCATCTGCCCCAGCCGGGCTCCTGCCAACAACAAACACTTTAGAAGGTCTTTCTATGCGAAGCGATGGTGTACAAGCAGTTTAGGTCTAGTATGTTTTTATGTATGTCTATTCATTCATAGGTATGTATGTCATGTAAGTATTGGATATTCCTTTTCGGACGGTGCGGACTTGGCGGATGCTAGCCAAAAAAGGGTAAGATATTTCCGTCACGAATCAAATTGAAAGGTAATGTCACAAATCTTACTTTCTCGTCCATAGCTCAGTTGGGAGAGCGTATGCCTGAGATGGTCGATGTTCCCGGTTCAAACGCAACTACCCATATTTATTTATTTTAAATATTTTTTTATGATTTAATTATTTATTTTAAGACAGAAGTTAGGTTTTTATAATATATCTATAACAAGTAAAATATAAAAAAATACTTATAACAAAATATAAGCATACTATAAAAACCTAACCGTAGCCGCCCCCTGGCAGCGGGGCAAGGCTACCGGCGTTTAGGGCCGCTTTCGACTTCCCTTATATTTTTTATGTAACTGGATAAATAATAATTAAAGTATTATATATCTTTTAATAAATGCTTATCTCTTGTTATAATTGTCTTTATTTTGGTACGAAAAGTAGAATATTTTCCTCGGTGATAAAGCTGTCTTAGTTTTGGGTGAACTTAAATCCGTCGCTACACTCAGGACTCGTCCTAAATCCCTCGCTTCGCTCGTGATTTAAGTACTTAACACCCTCGCTCCGCTCGGGAGTAAATCTCGAGCCCTTCGTTGCGCTCTCGATTTAAGTCGTCACCCGCGACAGAAGACACTGCTTTATCCCCTTGGTTAATAATCTACTATTCATAAAATTGATAACGATTCTGGAATGATCTTTGATATACATTACTTTGTTTGATTCTTAAATTATCTTTTTTACAATATTATGACACAGGCTCATAACGAAACAAACATGTTTACTAAATAAGTGATAGCTTTTTGACAAGATTAACATAAACACAATACCATAAAAAATTACCATCTTATTATGTACCTATATTTACGTACAATAGAATACATTAAGTGTACATCTTTATAGAAGTTGTTTGAAAAATGATTTATGTATTTACCGATGCACATTCTAGGTCCTTCTCCAAATGGAATATACGTAAAAGGATGCCTGTTCTTGATTTCTTCGGGTGTGAATCTTTCTAGTCGGAATTCTTTTGGATTTTCAAAATACTTTTCATCGTTTTGTACGGCTTGTATAGGAATAACAATTTTAACTCCGGGGTCGAGGGTGATGTTCAGTTCAGGAATAGTGTAAGGTCTAGTGCACTCCCTTGTAACCACCCCAAGGGATGGAAACATTCTCATCGCCTCCTTGAAGGCCATATCCAAGAGAGACATTTCTGCCACAGCATCATAACATAACTTATTGTTGTATTTAGATAATACTTCATCTATTTCTTCTTGGACTCTTTCCTGTATATCAGGGTTATAAGCAAGCTCGTGTAAGGTGTAGCTGGTGGCTGAGGAAGAGGTCTCAAACCCAGCTGCGAAAAATATAAATACTTGCGCGGCCATGCACGACAGCGTCATCTCCATCTCGACTTCGACTGGAGATCCATCCGGGTTCCGCTTTTCAATTGATTCAGCCTTTATTTTACCTTTCATCTCCAATTCTAATAAAAGGTCTATAAAATCGTTTCGGCCGGACGGCTTGCCATTTCTTTGTTCACGAACACTTTTAACGAGTTCTGTAGCAATTTTTTCGATTTTAGGATTTATAACTGGTAGAAAACCTCTAACTAATGGCACAGATTCCCAAAGAGCCATTCTTAGAACATCATAAAAATTTCGAGTGAAAATAAGTTTTCCAAACTCTCTAAACAATGATTTTTCATTGTTGATAGTATCCATCTCTATGCCGAAGCCGCAGGCTCCAATGAATTCAGTAGTGAATCGAGCCATCAGCTCTCGGACATCACAGTCGCCCCCACGAGAGACAATGTCATCGCCAACAGCACTCAGTTTTTCTGCGCATTTGACCACAAGTGGAAACATATTCTTCAGCTTGGCAGTTGTGAACGCCGGCGTAAGTCTCTGCCGCAGAAGTCTCCAGTTGTCTCCGTCCGCGTGGAATGGATTCAGCAAAATAGTATCAACTTTTGGATTCCGTGCCATGCCTCTAAAGTAAAAATGGGCAAAATCTGTATTGAGAATACTTCTCAGTATATCTGGATCCCTGATGATCAGTTCCGGCGTGCTAAATCTGTAGTAGCCGACAACTTTTTCGTTCGGGTATTTATTGTACAGTTCCTGTGATATCTCGGTGATGCTTTTGAAACCAAATGCATTTTGGAAATGCGTTCCAAAGGGCGGCACTGGAAGTTCATGTTTGACATTTCTCTTGGCCCAGTAGTCATAGTTACGTGTCGCATATAGATAGAATGCGATTGCCGCAAAAATAATAAGAATAATAAACATTTTCCGTTTTGTCCACGGTATACAATAAAGGATGAATAAGACACGCACGCAGCGTATGCGCAGAACGTACGGTAGGTACGACCGATCGCGGAATACTGAATAGTTCTATGCCCTGCAGGCCTGCAGTTAATTGAACCTTTCGCATAACAAACTAGTTTTATCATGTACTTATGGGCTAATCAACAAAACATTGGTAAAGTGATATCAAAATGGAGACGAGGTTTCTTATCAAACTTGTAATATATAGAATTGGTATCTAGCTGTAGCCAAATCATTACTGTTGTTTCGGTTATTTCTTCTCCATTTTGCAAGGTCTTAGGTATCTTAGGCCATTGACATGCATCATACTGTTATTTGGAGAAGAAAAAGAGGAAAAGCACACCCCGGGCTCCGAAGCAACACAACTTACGATGCAACCGCTAGGATCCAGTAAGAAATAGATATTTACCTAATTTTGAGGATTGTACAAGCTTTTATCACATGGTAGAAGAAAGATATCCGATGTTGTGATTCTGTGATGACGACCTCTGTCATGTGGCCTTGTGTTCATCATGCTACGCTGTTACACCGGAGGTCCCGGGTTCTATCCCCGGTTAGTACAAGATGGAAATTGATCTTTTTCAGATTGACTTGGGTCTTGGATGTTCATCTATAAATGTATTTGTTACAAAATGTAGTATCGTTGAGTCCCATCCCATAACACAAGTCTCGAATTTACTTTGGGTCTAGCTCAACTTGTGTGATTTGTCCGTAGGTATATATTTATTATTATTTTTATGTATGTAAACTTAAGTAAGTGTTGGTATCTATTTATCAAGCTAGGTGGGAAACAAATGTATAGCCATGCCGCCTCCGCCGGGGCCCGGCAGGCGGGGTAGACCGAAGAAGTGCTGGCTTGACGTCGTCAAAGATGATATGCGTGCTAATCGTCTTACAACCAAGGATGCTCAAGACCGTGCAAAGTGGAGAAGAAAAAGTCGGAAAGCGGACCCCGGGCTTCTCAGCATTGCAGCTGAGGACGCAACTGGGAAAACGCTGAGATGAGAGAGAGAGAGAGAGGTATCTATTTAAGGTGATTCGGGAGAGATGGAAAAAAGTATAGATGTGTAATCTGACATCACTCGACCTCCGAGGCGTAACGGTCAACACGCTAGTCTGCCAATTCGAAGGTTCTGGGTTCGATCCCCGGCTAGGGCAAGTTGGTTAATGGCCTTTTTCAAATTGTCCTGGGTCTTGGATGTTTATCTATATATGTATTTACCATTAAATATAGTATCGTTGGGTTTAGTCTCCCATATATAACACAAGCTTAAGTTTACTTTGGGGCTAGCTCAATCTGTGTGATTTGTCGCTATATATTTATTTATTTACTCAAGACCTTACATAAGTAGACTCACTGGAAAATTAGCAAAACACTTTGGTATGTCGGTAACTGGGTTCTAGGTCCACACTTATTATAAAAATGACATAAGGAGTTTCTAACAGGTCGACAAAAATTATCGAAAGTACAGTGGGTAAGCCTAATAAGACGATTGGAATTTGTTTATTACAATACCTACCTATACAGGTTGCACAGCCATCACATACTTGAAGCATTTAACAATTCGATGACTCGTGTGACGTTTAGGGTAGGTAGACTAACCTTTAGGGTCTAACTAGTTTGCAGATTTAAAATAAACACTAGGAACCAGAACAATTGAGAGGTATAATGAATGAGTAATAAACAGTACACACACAGATTCGAACAGAGATCTAGAAAGGGGCGTGAGCCTAGCACTAGGTCTGATGAGTAGCCAACGAGGGCTACTTAGCTTGGTGTTGATTCCGCCGCGTGTAGAGTCGCAAGAGGCCGGCTGCAGTTTATTTTATTTTATTGGCAGACATAATGTGTCTATACCTGGCGACTGGCCATAGCGTGCAGGTTAACGAATATATAAAATAATTAGATCTATATTTGATCTACCAAAATATATATGACACATAATTTGATCAGTTTTATTTTTTTCATAAATTAAGTTCAACTATATCAACGGCCCAGCGATGTACTTCTAAATTATATAATCTAGGTAAAAAAATGTACCTAAACAATTAGTTCTACGTCAAATATCACTATACGTTTGCTTTTTACTCAATAAATGCATTGCATTAGTAAAATAATACCATCAGAAAATTTAAGTCAGCAATACATATACGTAAAGTACAGTACTATGTAATTTTGTTTATTGATTTTACAGTTTGCAGTCAGATTTTGGTCTCCATTACAATTGTTTATAAATCTACAAGGATAGTTTATTTTTTTTTACTTGAATAAAAAAAGTTATACATGTTATATTGCCAGAATTGCACAGTTTTTGGATATGTTAGTCTAATCTAGCTTATAAACATGTAGGTGAATTTTAATAAATGTATGCATGTTTGTTTGTTTTTATGCGTATATCGCAAAAACAATTAGTTGAATTGAAAAGAATACTTTTTTTGATCTGGTATACATAGTTCGACTTAGGTAATAGTCATCAAAATCTCCTTTTATTTTATTTAATAACCAAGCAGAGTCTCGGAACAATTAAAGGGGTGTAATAAAAAACCGGCCAAGAGCGAGTTGAACTCGCGTGAGGGTTTCGTACAATGCCAAATATTTTTCGTAAGTGAACGTATTATATTGAGTTTACTACTTTATTTTGAATAGATAGAATTCTCATATTATGTTTTCCTGTAATCTACAGGCAATGAACTATGTTTATATATTTTTTTTCAAAATTTGTCTCAATGGATTTAGAGATCAAGGGACAGAGGGATGGTAAATTTTCTTCTGCTTTCATGAATAAACCCAAGATTATTTATTTTATAATAATAAGAAAAACATATTTGAGATCCTCATAACGAGCCCTTTCATTTGATATATGACACAGTAAGGCTCCTAAAACATTTTTTATATATCCTAATTCGTCCCTCGAAAATGACCTTAATAAAAAAAATATTTACTTTGCACATCTATGTTTGTGTCATAGAATAACATCATCCTACCAAACTTCATTAGATTTGGTCTAATAAATTCGGAGCAAATTGGCTGTGACAGACGGCCGGACATACAGACGCACGAATGATCCTATAAGGGTTCCGTTTGATCTTTTTTTTGTACGGAACCCTCAAAAATAAAATACAAAGATAACACATAAAATATTTATTCACAGTTGACACAAAAATCTGACTGCTAACTGCGAAATCATCATGTAAAATGACATAGTACTTTACGTACATTGCGGGCTCTAATTTTATTCTGACATTATTTTTTTGATAATGCAATGTATTTATTGAGTAAATAGCAAATATATAGTGACATTAGACGTAGAACTAATTATTTAGGTGCATTTTATTTACCTAGATTATATAATTTAGAAGTACATCGCTGGGCCGTTGATACAGTTGAACTTAATTTTTGGGAAACATAAAACTGAACAAATTGCGTGTTTTATATATTTTGGTAGATCTAATTATTTCATATATTCGTTAACCTGCAGGCTATGGTCAGTCGCTAGGTATAGACACATACAGACATAGGTTGCCTCGGACGGCATTTCCTACTTCACCGGACAAGGTTTGAGGAGCGGGCCAGAGGCCTGGCTTCCTATATTTATAAACTACTAGCAGCAGCGCAAAGGGCTCCCAATGGGGAAACCTTGGCTTTGGGCTCGCTAGGGACAATTCCAAATTTTGGGGTGCTGCAACCCCCATGTTTTGCCGGAAGGGCCGAAGCTACGGTGCCAGAAGGACCTATTTAGGACGCCCGGCTGAAGCTGCTCCGGGCCTTATATGGCCTCCGGGCGCGGGGCACAGCGTAGATGTGCGACCACGCCACACACGCTTTATCTGAGTTTTTTATTATAAAGGATAATTATTGAACAACTTCCCTCAAGGAACATATTGAAACATGAAAAATAAATTTTGGCTTTCCATGCAAACTCTTAAGGTAGTTTAAGTATTCTCGTATTTTTAGCCGACTTCATCAGGGCCAGGATCAATTCGACCCGTATGTTTATTTTTATATATCTTCGCCACTTGTGAACCGATTTTAATAATTCTTTTTTATTTAAAAGCCTTTAATACTTAGTAAGTTCCATATTAATTTGGTAAAGATAAGATAAAGAACTATGAAGATATGGAAGAAACTTCTGAAAGAAAAATGTAGTCAGTTTGTAATAACTTTATTGTACTGTAAAAACACGCAATCACATTAAATAACAACATAAAGAGTAAATTAACAACGGCAGAATGATACATATAATAATGGAATCTCTTCGAGTCAATCGGCGAAGAAAAAGTTAAGAAGACAATTACTCACAAGAAGGGTATAGAAGTTCGTACTTACATAGGATAAATGAAACTATCATTAAATCTAACTAAAATAACTACACATGCATACTTGCTACAAGATATAATACATAAATATTTATGAATATACATAAACATACAATGCGACATAAATAAGGCGAACAAAAATGGCGGACTTCAAAGCATTTTTGTACAAATTCCCGACATGTAAATTGAACTAAAATGGCGGTTATCGGCGCAGGTACAAATAATGCGCCGACGACCGCCAATTCGTTACAATTTACGTACTTCTACTTTGAATACTATGTCTGCATTGAATACGGTGGAATGTCCAAGGGCAGGTGTTTTTTAGCACATAGACGACCATTTACCTGTCGGTAAGAAAATTATCGTTCCAAATAGACAGGAGCGGAAGGATTGAAGAGGACATTCAATAGAAGAATAAGAATATGGGTGTTTCCGTTGTTTTTTTGTTATTATGTTAGACCTTGTACCAAAAATTTTCCTTGTCCTTTGAAACGTAGACTTGAACTGAAGAACTTTTATGATATAATGTTAGAAAAAACTTGTTTTGCCAATATGGTTTTGTGACGAGATATGATAACTACCTATTATCGATAGTCATATGGGCAAAGTATTGTTGCTCGTAAAAAACTATCTACTATAGTCAAAAGCACATTTACACTTGTAATTGTTATACAAGAAAGTTAAGACTAATGTTATAAAGCTTATCGAGCTCTTGATTGTATAATAAATACAAGAATCGATTGAGAAATGCAACCTGCCAAGAGACAAGCTGGTCAGTTGGACATAAATACGAAAGCATTTAACGGAGATACTTTTCTTTTTCTTCGTTTTTTTACTATCTATCTATACATATAACAAAACATTGAAAGAAATTGGTTTGTACATTGAATAAAATTACAAAAAAAAAAAAAAAAACAAAAATAGTGCAATAGAGACATTGTAAACGCTAATCTCTGGAAATACTGGACGGATTCGAATGAATCTTTTTTTGTTATATAGCTGTTAAACCTGGGCAGCATGTAGGGTTTAATTGATTTTGAAAAATGGAACACCTGATGCAGAACCATAATGTTTAAAAACCAAAATATTTAAAATTAAAATGTCTTATAATTGAAATTACTATCTTATCTTACCTTATTGAAATTATTATCTTTGTTATTAATTCTGCAATTATTATTTACTAGCTTTTGCCCGCGGCTTCGCTCGCGTTGGGTGTAATTTATCAAAATCCTTTCTTAGGGGATACCTACGTCATAGTAGCTTTATGCATGCAAAGTCTCAGCCCGATCGGTTTAAAATTGACAAAGTTTAATACAAACTTTCATCCCCTATTTTATCCTCTTGGGGGTAGAATTGATCAAAATCCTTTCTTAGCGGATGCCTACGTCATAACATCTACCTGCATGCCAAATTTCAGTCCGATCCGTCCAGTGGTTTGGGCTGTGCGTTGATAGATCACTATGTCAGTCAGTCAGTCACCTTTGAGTTATATATATTTAGAAGAAGATAGAAGATATTTGTAAAAATGCATGTGTGATCAATGTAATAGATATAAGTCGTTTTTATCACAATTAACAACTTAACAATAATGATCCAGCTAAATATGAGAGATATAAAAATATCGCATTACCAAAAGTTGTTCAGCCTGATGAGCATTTTTTATTGAGGTATAGAAATCGAAGATCTGGAACACCTGATGCAGATACACCGGAGTCGTAAAGTTCGCGCGAACGAAGTCTTGGGTATCAGCTTGTTCCTATTAATTATACCACACTCGTATTTTGATGGCCCTCATTATACGACAGTTTATTTGCATCACACAGCGGGCGCAAGAGCTACTTCTTGGCTTCGACTTGACAGTTTTTTTCTAAATGGCGTAGATTTTAGTTCTAGGATGTCCATGTCGATTCCGGACGAGAACCTAATAATAATTATTGCTATGAAGAAAAATATTCTATCGTTGCAAGCTTGTAGCTCTCTGAATATTTTTATTAGTAATGCCAGTACAAGCGTAAAGAATATTTGAACATTTTTAGACGCAACTTATTATTTAAGTGATCATGAAGCGAATTAGTAAAAATATTCTTTTGTTTATCTGCCACTGAACTGTAATGTAAGATAAAAGTTATCTCTTTATTGTGCAGTTAGCTTAATAAAGAGATAACTTGTCACCAAGGTCGGTAAGAGCCTGCCAGACGTTGATACTTCTCTGTTATCGAGTAGTGTAAAAATATCGCCCGCGTTACCCAGTCGATATGATATTAGTTTGGTTAATTGTTGTTTTTATCGTACTTCTTTACTTTTATGGAACCAGTAATTTCAACTACTGGACCAAGCGAGGCGTCAAACATGATACACCCATACCCTTCTTTGGTAACCATTATTACAATTTCTTCGGAAAGCAAAGTATGGTTCAAATAGCAGCAAAATTGTACAACAAGTACGACGTGGAGAAAGTCGTTGGGTACTTCAGGTGGACTGAGCCGACGCTCATCATCAGGGATCCGGAAATAGTGAAGCATGTTCTTAACACAGATTTCATACACTTTCACCCTCGAGGGCTTGGAAGACTACCTGAAGTGGAACCTCTGATGTCCATAAATCTGTTTCACGCTGATGGGGACCGATGGAAGCTGATGAGGAAACGGCTCACCCCTGCGTTCACCACAGCCAAGCTGAAAAGTATGTTCCCGCTAGTGGTAAGATGTGCTGAGAAGTTACAAGTTGTGGCTGAAGGCATAGTGTCTCGAGGTGGTGAAGTGGATGCCAGAGACTTGATGGCCAGGTTCACCACAGAGTTCATCGGTACCTGTGGTTTTGGCATTGAAATGGATACTTTAAATAACGAACATTCACTGTTTAGAGATCTAGGACGGAGAATGTTCAACCCTTCATTCAAAACGTTTGTGCTATTTTCTTTGTGGGAACTATTTCCCGTTTTGAGAAATCACATTTACGTTCTCGATCGAGATATAGAAGATATCATGCGTAATATTGTAAAGAACATATTAGAACAAAGGAATATGAAACCGTCTGGCCGCAACGACTTTGTAGATCTGCTGTTGGAACTGAAAGAAAAGGGTAAAATAAAGGGAGAATCAGTGGAGAAAATGAATCCGGATGGTACTCCGGCGGAGGTAGAAATGGAAATGGATTTTACGACCATAGTCGCACAGGTTTTTATATTTTTTGCGGCTGGATTTGAGACATCATCTTCGTCTACAAGTTATTTGCTACATGAACTTGCTTATAATCCTGATGTTCAGCTTAGAATACAGGAAGAAATTGACGCAGTGCTATCTAAATATGATAATAAGCTTAGCTATGATGCCATTGCAGAAATGAATTTTTTGGACATGGCGTTTAAGGAAGCTATGAGATTATTACCGTCAGTTGGGACTATTAACAGAGTGTGTGCTAAAACTTATACAGTACCCGGCGTGGGCATCACAATTGATCCAGGGGTCAAAATTATTATTCCAGTACAAGGCATTCAAATGGATAAAAAATATTTCGAAAATCCTGAAGAGTTTCGTCCGGAAAGATTTATGCCAGAGCAAGAAAAAAATCGAGAGCACTACAGCTACTTACCCTTTGGAGAAGGCCCTAGAATGTGCATCGGTGAGTTTGTGTTCCTACTGTGCTAGATAATAGTTTGTCTATTTACCTACAGCTACAATTTTTTTTTTAAAACACTCGGCTCTCATAAATGTATAGAATAATCCTATTTTTGGGTCTGTACGTAACATAGGCGCGTTAATTCCTTTTTTTTGTTTCTTTTTTTTTATTTTGAAACAAGACTTAAAATTAAGTAATTGCATATGAGGGCGACATTTGTTCGTGTGATGGACCACGAACCTGATAATTAGAAGATCTTTTCATTATCGTATTCAAGGAAGATATATAGTTATTTCCATGATAATCTTATCTATACAATTTTTTTCTTGCAAAAATATTTAAGTATAACTATATAACTAATAATAATAAATAATTTAAAAAGTAGATTAAGTATAATTTTAATACAGATTACCGAATTTTATTGATATGATTATATTCATATATTTTATATGAATATAATCATATCAATAAAATTTTATTGATATGATTATATTCATATATTTTATATGAATATAATCATATCAATAAAATTCGGTAAGTACATAGCTCTCGAGACATAAGCTCAGCTGTACATTTGTGTGAGTGCACACAGATCGTATAGGTGAGACATCGACTTGAGGCACGGCACGACTTGCACTGGTTTATGCTGGTTTTTGAAACTCAGCCTGAGTCGCGGCACGACCCTCGCGCGCATTTTTCGCCTTCGCCTTCAATTTCAATTTATTTATTGCATTTCACATTATACATGTATTTGTTTACACTACACAATCACTTTTTAAAGTAGTAGGTACAACATGACATGAACCCTGATAGGGCATTGCAACATAAAACAATGGACGGCATGCGGATTTTAGATTAGTTTATAAAATGATTATGTGCAAAATGTTATTTCTTATTATTGATGTCTTAAAATTAAGTTTATTGTTTATTTTATTTTTTTCGTTTAATAAGTCAATATTTCCGTTATTTACGTAATATAATATATATCTCAATTACTTATTGTTATTTTTATTAATTTAAATGTCAATTAATTCAATGTCATTGTAGATTATATTATTTGTCATTAATTTTATATTTTGTCAATTCTATATCATTAAAAAACGGGTGCTAATTAAACAAACTTCTTTTAAATAGCATTATCCGCCTCTAAAAAACGTTTGCAGAATTTGTGTATTCGCTTTATTTTTGGCTTGAGGAAATTTGACCACGTCTCCGACTTTCGCAAACAACTCAAGTGGCTCCCCATCCGCCTTCTCTTCAATGTTCTGTACAATCCTTCCTATCCTCCCTACTTACGTGAAAGATTCTCTTTCGCACGGCCTGTCAACGCTCCCTGTCGGTCCACCCATAAATTAATCCTTCAATTCTTAATTCATAGCTCCGCTACCTATACCCACTCCTTTTCCGTGCAAGCAGTTAGGCTATGGAATCAGTTACCACTAAAAATTCGTGAATCAAAAACCATAACCACGTTTAAGAAACGAGTAAACGATTACTATCTGTCTTTATCATCCTGATCATCATATTTAGAAATATTATCTTATGTATTCATTAATTCTATATATCAGTATATATTTATGTATTTATGTAAGTTTATTTTACGTACGTCTATGTAGGTATGTTTATTAATTTATTTATGTTTCTTGTAGGTATAAGTTTTTATTTATCTTTGTATTGTACACGTCAATTACCTCTTTCTTCCCATTTCCTCTCGCGGGTCTACTGGAAGAAATTTCTTTTGAAATAAGTAGCACCTATGTACTACGTTAACTTTTATAAGGTTTTATTTGTAAATTTTCAAGTGTACATGAACCAATAAAATAAATAAAATACGTTGCCTTATAAATTACTAAGTCAGCCACAACCAACGTGCATCTGAATAATACTTTCCTAGCCACTAATTATCTTCCATGTAAGCCATTGAAGATAAATTGTCATCAAATAGTAAATGATGGCCACTAATATTAACTCGGAACTATTGAGAGGAGATAAAAATAAAAAAAAAATTTTGGTAAAAATTTGCATTATGAACCGTTGATTTAGGGGCTGAAAGGGGACGGCAAGGAGAGGGTGGGCGGGAAGGCTAGGTTACCGATGTATATAACTAAAAACTTGCAAGCCGAGATATTGTTTTATTTCGTGCCAAATTTTCTTTACGGATATTTCGAAACGTAATCTCCGGCGCTACGGGAAGTGCAGCCCCTCCGCCCTTACGTAAGAAGACGCAGGCACTCATTCTCGCCTTCGCAGCTTGCTTTGGCTTGCTGGACCAGCCTTAGCCATTACGGCTCGCATGGTGCCTGCGTTTTCCTACAGCGGGCGGGGGCTGCCCTCCCTCCGCGCTTCCGGCTATAAAAAAACACTCGATTATAGGGCAAACAAGACAATGTGAAGTCGGGGTTGGCCTGTTCAAATTTGCCCATAACTTTCATGTAAATAAAATTGGTTCTCTGTTCTGGGACCATTTCTGTCATCTATCCTGTTCAAGTTGAGCTACATATCTCTTCCGAGGTGGGGTTCCTCATTCATCCGGTAGAGCCACCAAAAACTTTGGGTTCTCCAGTCTCCTCATCCTCTGATGAAGAACCAGCGGTAGCGGTGGATTGGGACAAAAACTGTTTAGCGATAACCCAACCTCAAAATTACTCTAGTCGTCTCGCGCACTCGCGCTAAATCGTGCAGTGCAGTGCAGTGGCTATTTTCACGATAAAAGAATATGAAAGTATTTAATTTACGTGCTAAATGATGATAAATGATGATGGCTATTGAGGCTTGAATTGTATTTTTTGAGGAGCTTGTATTGAAGGTGTAAAACGTAAAATAATAATAATTGATGAGCTGTTAAATCCGGGGCTGAGTTAGTAAATTTGGAGGCAATGTATAAATCAGAAGGACAACTTAAAATAATTGCTGATCTTTATTTGCTTTCTTTAGAATATTTAGTTGGCGTCGTACAAAAGACGAATTAGTTTATTAGAGGCTATCTCATTTTCCCATTGCTTGTTATAAATTAAGAAGCTTTATCACGTCGCCAAAAAAATATTATGTCGCTTGAGTTATTATTTCTCTTAAAAACTCGCCCAGAGTGTAATATTTTTTATCTACAAGGAGTGCTTTTAATCTTTTATTTAAAAGTGAATCCTTTTTCTCTGCTCTAAGCAGGTCTGGGAGGGCATTATACACTTTAATTGTCATTGCTAGCGGTCCAGAATTAAACATTTCTAAATTACGAGTATTATTCGGCCACACTAACATATTCTTCTTTCCTGTAGGATAGCGTCCCG
The DNA here is from genome assembly GCA_943193695.1 of Acrobasis suavella. Lineage (NCBI taxonomy): Eukaryota > Metazoa > Arthropoda > Insecta > Lepidoptera > Pyralidae > Acrobasis > Acrobasis suavella. The sequence goes on along the minus strand of OW971934.1, from coordinate 4,686,712 downwards.
GTAAATCGTCTTTTTTCGTATAGTACTGGGGATAATTCCGTACAAATTTGCAACATTCTAAAATATAATTATACACATGGCAATGTCAGTATGTTTAAATTTTTAAAATGAGACCTACATTTTTCTCTTTCTTTAATATTTAATATTATTCGTATGCATTTCTTTTGAAGAACTAGTAATCTAATAAGATGTGAGCCACGAATATGCATATGCATAGTATGCTGTTACCGCCGTTGTCTTATTCGTGGATTTTTTTAGTTCATGGAGTGCGTATGTAAATGTATGCAGTTTGGTTACTATTTTATCTGCGAGATCTTTCCCACTCATATATGTGTCTAGCACCATTCCGAGTAATTGAAAGGATTTGACAGTCTCGATATCTTTACCATTATATCAAAATTTTATATCCAAAGATTCTTTTTGATGTGGTCTGAATTCGATTATTTTCGTTTTATTACATTTTATTTCTAAGTTGTGATCAGTTAACCACAATGTTACTTTGTCCATATTTTCGGTGAGCATATTGTTTAAATTGTCAGATTTTGAGCAAGATACGTCGTCTGCGAACAGTACACATGTCTGAGTCATCGTTTTAGGTACCTAAGTCATTGATGTAGGTGAGGAATAATAAACATCCGATAACGCTTCCTTGGGGTATCGAACATTTCACAAATTCTACATCTGATATTACTGTTGTAATCGTCCCGTTGTCAAAGTCAAAGTGCTCGATTTTTACAATTTGTTTTTAATTTTTAGGTACGATTTATACCATTTGTGAGCTACCCCTCTGATACCTACACCGTATAGCTTGTTTAGCAGTATTTTATGTAAAACTTTGTCGTACGCTTTCGTCATGTCCAACATCGTACCTACAGCATATTTTTTTATTAATAATTGTAGTTAGAATTTCTTGTACGTAATTATATGTCGCGAGGATAGTTGGCCTATTTTTTCTGAACCCATTCTGGCAGTCATCGAACATACAGAATTTTTCACAAAAATCGTAGGTCTCGGTTCCTATTGCCTTTTAAAATTTTTGACTCAAAAAAATGTGTAAGGTATCGCTACGGGACGGAAGTTTTCTTTCCTTTTTTGTGTATGGGCTTTATTAAGCTTGTTTTAAACCTATCTGGGAAAATACCTTCCACAAAGGATTGGTTAATAAGTAACGTGAAAGGAAAGGTGAGTTTGGAAATTCGTCAACGCCGCAACTAAGTATGTTTATTTTTTAATTTACGCAGTATGGTGTTTATTTCCGCTAGTTCTACCGGGCGCAAGTAGATGATATCAGTCGAGTACTCGAGTCACAGAATAAGTACTAGGTCGAGTTCATTACCGGTTGACCTTGAGGCGGCTGCGTTCCACTCGGTATGCCCACTGATGCAAAGTATTTATTCAATGTATTAGCAACTATTTTAGGGTCGGAAGTAATTTTGTTATGGACGTTCAGTTTTGTTTGTGTTGTTCTGTGGTTTTATTTGTACGTTCTTTTATTATATTCCACATTGTTTTGACTATGTTGTTAGACCTTTTTACTTGTCTAATATAATCGAGTTTTTTTAAAATATTTTATGACGGTTTTCTTATAAGAATCGGAAGAAGAAACACCAAACCAACCAATCGCCCGAGATGGCCTACAAGCAACACTCCAAAGAAATAGATGTCGCAATAGACCACCGACACCAATATCGCTAAGACAGTGATCAGTACACCAATCAGGGGCACTGGCCATACAAAGACGAAAATAAAATAAATAAAACCATGTGGATCACTTACAAAATAGTAAACTAAACTTGGTATGAGGTAATAATACGATGCGGGGAAAAAAAACGGGAGTGACGAAAGTGAAGGGGGGGGGGAAATTATTTACTTTTTTTTTTTCTCCATCTTCGAGGCGCTGTATTTTTGCGAATTTTTATTATTTTGCTGAACTAAAAAATGTGGGGTCCTTGATTTTTGATAAGCCTCAGACAGAAATCAGGAGCCAGAACCCATTAGAACAAAGAAGCAGGATTCAGAAATCGAACTTAAAAAAAAAAATGTACATAGGAACCAGAAAAATCAGTAAACAGAAACAGAAATTCGGCTGCGAAAAACAGAAAACCCAGAAGCCAGAAGTGAAGAATGTCAAGACCAGTAAACTGAAGTCAGAAGTCAAATTCCAGAAGACAAACCAGAAGGCTGCACTATTACGACAGTGTCAACAAATCTCTAATCTTACGAAGAAGACCTGCAGAGCAACGCGACGGATACAAAACAACAAAGCAGTCTATTATCCTTCCAAGTATATATCATCACACACCAAGTATTATATCTATCCTCCCCATACTGATTTGATGCTGGTATTCGGTCGGTTCTTTCAACTCCCTCTCTCTCCCCTACTCCCTGACTGCGAATATCTCCTACACTCCTTTATCCCTATCTACGAGTCCAACTGGTTTCTCGAGCCATGAGAGTGGTATAACGAGGTTTGGCGTCGCCATGTTCTAGGGACTGAGGACGATATACATGCATCGGCTTTGGTCTGCAAGCGTGATGACGTACTCTCCAAGGTAAACCTCATTCATAAGCTCTTGCAGCGTAACTGCTGGCTGGGCGGACTCAGAACAGAATATTTTATGACGGTTTTCTTTAATGTTTTTTCATATTTTTTGCAGTAATTTTTGAGAGTGTCACTTTTTGAATTATTTGTCAATATTTTTAAAAGACTTTTATTTTTACACGAAATTTTTATTCCTTTAGTAAGCCATTGTTTTTTCTTGTTTGGTTTTATTATTATTCTTTTTTTGGGAATGCATTTGTCTAAAATTTTTTTCAAAGTATCGTCGAAAGCATTGCAATTTTCATTGATATTTTGGTCAGTTTTTATTATGTCACTCCAACGTATATTTTTCAGTTTGGTTTTAAAGTGAAACATATTCTTGTTATTTTGTTTCTTGTTATTTTTTTATATGTCAATGGTTTGTGTTTTAAAAATAAGTCAGTTTTTATCGTTAGACTCATATGATCACAGAATCCGTAGTCAATTACTTTAGCTTGTATTTTTTTGTCCTGAAAGTTAGTGTAAATGTGGTCAATACATGTCGATGTCGCTTTAGTAACCCATGTTGAGTCCTTAATATGGGATGTAAAATTGTACGCTGCTATGATGTGGAATATTTTTTTTGACTCTGCATCGTTTACTATCGAGTCAATATTGAAGTCACCCCCTATTATAATACGTTTATTTTTATATTTAAGTGTCACATAATTTAAAATTAATTCCAATTGTGTAAGAAAATCATTAATCCGTTTGTCGTTCCAGTATAATGTAATTACTAATAAATTCTGTTCAATTAATTCTATCACGGATAATTCTATCAGAAATTCAATCGACATATCTACAATATGTTTCCTCTCGGTGTACTCCACGTCCTCTCGCAGTAGTATGCAAACCCCAGCTTCGTCGTATCGTAGTTCCTTCGGCAGTATGCGCTTGCGATCTTATAACGATTGAAGTGTATGAGTTCTAATTTTTGCTCTGATAAAAATGTTTCTGTTATACAACAAGCATGATAAGTGTTCCTAGTCTGGTCGAGGAATACCTCAAATGTAGTACGTTTATTAAACAAACTTTTTCCATATTTTGTACCGCCTTCCTTCATCTTTGGAACCACTAGCAGCTTGACGTTCAAGTGTTTTTGTGTTCGAATTTTAGTAAAATAAACTAATATGAATTATAAATCATATAATAAAATAAATTAACACTATTTTGTGTTAATTTATCAACGGAACCCTTATAGGATCACTCAATTGCTCCGATCTACTGTATCAAAACAGATGAAATTTGGTAGGATGGTTTAATCCTATGATCCAAACACAGAGGTGCAAAGTAAATAAATATTTAAAAAAAGGGTCGTTTTCCAATGACAAATTAGGAAATTAAAAAAAAAGTTTTGCAAACTTTACTATGTCATGTATCAAATGAAAGGGCTGGTTATGAGGACCTAAAATATTTTTTTTGGTATTTTTGTAAAATAAATAGTTTTGATTTTATTTATGAATGAAGAAGAAAATTTACCATTCCCCTGATATCCGAAACTACTGAGCCTAAAATTTTATAATAAAAAAATACAAAATATAATTCATTGCTTGTAGATTACAGGGGAAAATCTTTGGCATTGTACGGATTGTGATTCTTGTGCAAGTTAATCTCGCGTGGAGAGGGTCTCCACGCGAGATTAACTTGCACAAGAATCACATCTTTATTATCGCCTTCCAGGTGCTCGGCTGGGTCAGATGCAGTCGCTGGCAGGGCTGGCGGCGCTGCTGCAGCGGTTCTCGGTGGAGCCTTCCAGCAGGACCACCCGCCAACTCCGGCGCAACCCTAGGAGCAACGTGGTTCAGACGATCCTGGGGGGCTTGCCGCTTAAACTGACTGCCAGGAAAAACAAGATTGCGTGATAAGTACCAGGGTCGGTTTAACCCTATCAGGGCCCCTAGGCAATGCAATTTTCGGGGCCCGTCTCCTTTAACCTCTTCTTACTTTCTAAATTTTTTTTTGTTACAAACGTCTCTTTTTCAACTTTTTTATAAATACTTTTTAAAGTACTACTATTTATGAACCCTCAAATTCATAAAAAATAACAAGCGTTTGCTAAACCTTTTTTAGTTCAAACATGTTTCGCCCCTTTCCCTCTTTTGAATATTTGACGTTGAAAGAACGAGACAAAACATATTTTAACTAAAATAGGTTTAGCAAATGATTATAATTTTTTTATGAATAAGGGGGTTAGAATTTAATTAACTGACAACATGCGTAAAAAAAGGAATAATGTTATTATTTCTGAGGAAGTATACAAATAAAAAAAAATATCGATGAAATATAGTTTTTTTTTCTTTGTGCGTGCACGGGCCTCTTGGCGATGCGGGGTTTGTAGATGACGTACCCATATGTAACTCGGACTTCGATAACAAAGAATTATTGTTTCATACATAAACAAACTGATAGAAAGGGATAAACTTCCTAAGTTAGAGAGAGACAAATTTATTTTTGTATACTCCAACAGTTTTTCTAGGCCCAGATATAATATGCCTATTTTTACGTGCTTTTTATTAGCCTCACTTGTGTGTTTGTATGTAACGGAATATTCGAACGCGATTTTTACCTACTTAAAAACTTTAGATCCTTCCATAATGATCTGGGAGAAAAGTAAAAACTTAGAATGTACCGAAGTAGTAGGTGCCCATCAAGGGAATTGGTTTAAGGGAGCTACCTAAATTTTTTGGGGTCCAGTCCTGCCCCCATTTGAAATAAATCATTTGATAGGAAACGGAGACATCATTTAATATTTTGTCTTGACCAGGCACTAGATAACCCTTGAAACTATTTCATGAACTACTGTTTACAGTTTAAAGTGAGAACGTGAAGCTTCTATACGCACAATACGCACATACGCCAAAAGTGGCCGTTTTTCGCAATTGTGCGTAGAAAAGCTTCACGTTATTAAATGATTTATTTCAAATGGGGGCAGCACTGCACCCCGAAAAATTCAGGTAGATTAATATTCAAATCATGTTATTAGGCGATGCGGCTAACCATCACTATTTTGATTCCTTCTTCCACCTTCTTATCACAATAAAAGGTGGCCTTTGAGTCTTGCGGCCTTAGGCTTTATTTGCTTAGTCTGCAAAACCGAAAATGCTCCGTCTACCCCGTTATAAAGACGTGATAGTATGTATGTTAATAATACGATAGAATGATGACGTTTTTTTACTCAATGTACAGTCAAGTACCAAGATACCTGACCGGGCCCTCTACTTATATATTGAATTTTCTCTTAAACTAAAAATGATATTAACATGAAAATTTATATTCAGACAGATTTTAATTAAGTCTTTCTGAACATAAATCTTCATGTTAATATTACTTTTAGTTTAGGAGAAAATTGAAGATATAAGAGGGCCTAGTAAGGTATCTTGGTACTTGACTGTACTTGAACCATTAAAAAAGCAAATCGTATTGGATTGAATGTGAAGTAGCGTGAAATGTACAAATAGGGACTAAACTTTTTCATACTAAAAAAAGCTTATTAAGTATGTTGACGAATGACGAGTTGCGAAGTAAAACGAATAACAAATAATTCGTTATCAGAAAATAAGACATACCCGTAATAAATCGTACCACGGGATAATCGTATACTAGATCACTATAGTATAATGAAATTAAAATAACAAACAAAAAAATTCGACATTCCCATAAAAATTGCCCAGGATGCTGCACACTTTTTTATGGAAATGGCGAAATATTTTTTTTGTGTATTGGCTGTTATTTTAGTTTCATAATACCATAATGATCTAGTATAGCCTGTGGTTCGATTTATTACGGGTATGTCCCTTCTACGTTGTATATTAAGCAAGGGTCAGTGACAATGTTATAGTTTAATAAGGACCTATTTATTATCTCGACCAGGATCATCAGGAAAAATGAATTATAGTTTGTAACACCCAAAATCTCACGTGATTGCGTTGTACAAAGTTAAAATGAGTTTTAACTTTGTACAACAGCAAGTTAAAAAATACTAAAAACACGCTATAGTGGTTAATCGAACTAAACAGTAAAAACATCGTGGTAACTAAATAAGTCCCTAGATGGCGTTGTACAAAGTTTTTTTACTTTTTGTTTTGTTTTTCGTGTGTTTAAGTTGTCAACCTGTTGTCAGATTTTTCAAGCTTGCCGACTGCCATACAATAACAGCCAGGACCAACGGCTTATACGTGCCTTCCGAAGCACGGAGGAGTTCGAGAATTTTAAAGTCACTTGTCACCCTTCCAAGTGCGGACCACGCTTGGTGTCGCTTTACTTGTGAAAGCGTTATAGCAATGTGCAGTCCCTCCGGGCCACCGAGCCTATTTTTAGGGACCGTACAAAAAATGAAAAGAAGAAACCCTTATAGGATCACTAGTGCGTCTGTCTGCCCGTCCGTCGGTCACAGCTAATTTTCTCGACCAAATCAGGTTAAATTTAGTAGGATGGTGTAATTCTATGACCCAAATACAGCTGTACATAGTAAATAAATATTATTCTTTTAAATAAGGGTAATTTTCGAGTGACGTGAAATTAAAAAAAGAATTTGCAAACCATACTGTGTTATGTATCAAATGAAAGGGCTCCTTATGAGAATCACAAATATATTTTTGTCATTATTGTAAAATAAATAGTTTTTTTCATGAAAGAAGACGAAAATTGACCATACCCCCTCAGCTCCGAAACTAAAGAGACTAAACTTTAAAAAAAAACACAAAATATAGATCATATAAAATAAGACAAGAATTCTATCAATTGAAAACAAAATGGTAAACTCAATATAATACATTTCTTACTTCAAACTTAGTTCTTCACAAAGAAATAGTAGTAAATTCACGTTTCACATTCAGTAAGAGTACCTTTTGTAAAATATACCTCGAATGAATAAAAAAAATTACTTTGGCATTGTACGGAACCCTCTCCACGCGAGTTCAACTCGCACTTGCCCGGTTTTATTATTATAATTTATTTGTAGTTCACTCTGAACAATGAATTTAGAAATTCTAAGTCTTATAAAACGCAGATTATCTTTAGGATTTGGTTTAAACCAAATCCAAATGAAGTTGATAATACGAGTATCTAAAGAGAACGTGACATACTGCGAGAGAGAGAGGTCGTCCTGTTTAACCCCTTAAACATTATTTTTAAAATGTTTTTTCATCCAATTACTGTTACAACAGTTACAGCGCGTAAATTAATCAGAGAGTGGAAAATAAACTGTTACAAAAATATACAAAAAAAAAGAAACATTAATTGAACATGATGAATAAGTCACATTCATAAAAAATCCATCCTCCAGAATCAGTTATACTATAGTAAGCGTAGACGTTTTGTGAATATGACTATATGACCAATTTAAGAACATTTTCCATGAATAGGTGGCTTTTTTCCAACGTGGAGTTACTAAACGAACGATTTTTCGTATCAAAAACTCATTCGTTTATTGACTCCGCGTTTCAAAAATGGCACTTCTGTTCACATTTAGCAATATTAACCACAATGAGCAGGTTTACGAGGAACAAGATGAGCAGGACACGAAGTCTTTGACTTCATTGACGCGCAGAAGTAGCTCGTCGCTCCAGCGGTGCGCCGTGCGGTCTACGGCTGTAGGAATCGCAAGATAGGACAAGTCACCGTTATCGCCAGCCTGTTGAAAGTAGATAGAAAATTTGTACGGATTTATCTCTGGTTCATTCTTTCGTTCATTCAGTTGTTCGCCATGTTTGTTTTCTTAGGAAACCCGCCATAAAGACAAAAAAATTACGTTCTAAATTTTCGCAATTACTTGGTAAGCGATAAGTGGTAAAAAAACAACACACTTGTTTTTCTTTCGCCGCTTACAAAACTCAGGTCATAATTAGAGGAGTTTCTAAGAAATCTTGGATAAAGAGAATCAGTTTCTGAACCATAACATTCCAGATATATGAGAAATTTTAGCTTGAACTTGTCAAGCTTTTCATGTCTGACATTCGTAAGCGCATTGTAATGTTACACTTGTAACTGGTGGGGGAAGGGATAAAGGGATAGAAAATGAGAATGATACTGCGGTCCGTACGCTCACCTTTCACCCTCTCTCATCTCAGCGTTTTCCCAGTTGCGTCCTCAGCTGCAAGCTGAGAAGCCCGGCGTCCGCTAAACCTTTCACCATTTGTGATTATTTTGCGATATTTTACTAAAAGTAGTAAATTATTTAAAAGTGTGACCTGGCTGGCTGTGCGCATCGCAATAGCTCTACAATCTTATATAATTTGTCACCGACGCACTAAAAACGTCGGAGGCAGACGTATATTGTATTTTTTTTTCTTGCCTTTCAGGTCTTATAGTTAGGCAAAGGCCTCCTCTTGTTATTTCCAGCTGTTTCGATCTTTAGCTACTTCTTTCCAATCCTTGTCGAAAGGAGACAGGTCGTTACTCCATCTCATTTTAGGCCTTCCCGTTGATCGTTTCCCGTCTTCTGGAATCCACATGTTCGGTTTGTGAGCCCATCTGTCCGGCGCCATTCGGAAAATGTGACCCGCCAAGTACCATTTCAATCTGGCAATCTTCCTTCCTACGTCGACCACTTGGGTGATGGAGCGCAGCATAGTGTTCCTGACACGGTCTGTACGTTTTACACTCAACATACTGCGTTCCATTGCCCTTTGGCAAACCTGCAGTTTGAGCTCTTGTTTTTAGGCAGCGACCAAGTTTGAGCACCGTAGGTTAGGATGAGCAAGATACACATGTCCATGAGCCGTTTCTTTAGCAATGTAATATATATAATAAATAATATTGTATTTTACGTTGTCAAAATATTTAACTGATTAATTTTTATCATTAAAAGGCTTGGAACTACCCGAAAATATTAAAGCTGTCCTGCATATATCGCAACATGAAGAATTTGATAAAGATTATTTATAAGCTCACAATGAAAAAATTGCGAAAGAGGAATATACTTCCTCGCATCTAAGGCCAAAAAATCACGTGAAAATGAGTTTCTTTCGGCGTTTCTTCTCAGCAGTGGTCGTTACGAAGCGCTGGTATCGGCAGCTTTTCTTTAAAAATTAATTAAATTTCAATATACTTTATACGTAACATAAATTATACTTATTGACGTGTAAAAGTGCCTGTAAAGGTCTAATTACTGAATAAACATTTGAATCTTGAATCTTGAATCACACCACGCTATGACAATGCTGCACAAATGTACGAGATGAATGAGACATTTCATTGTTATCTCATTGTTCGATGTACTTTTTTCTATTTAGTGCTGTGATATTTTTTTAGCAATAAAGGAAATTCTATTCTATCTAATCTTAAACTTTAAAAACTTGATAAAAGCGGATGTGTACGCAATATTGATATGATTTGTAGTTAATCAACTATTCTCCTGTCTGCACTTTTATGTTTTCCGAAATCGAAAATAAATGTTGATAAAAAAATATGCCGGTAGGGATGCCACCTGGTGCTCAAACTAGTGGTTGCCGAGCTACCTCATTGGTCTGTGTCGTCATCAGCCGTTACGTACCCGTTGGTGTGCAGCAGCGCGTGCTCGGTGAACACCCCGGTAGGGATGCCAACAGGCGCGTGCTCAAACCAAAGTAATTGCCGAGCTACCTCATTGGTCTGTGTCGTCATCACTCACTACGTACCCGGTAGTGGTGCAGCAGCGCGCGCTCGGCGGACACGCTGGTGGGGATGTAACCTGGCGCGTGCTCAAACCGAAGTGGTTGCCGAGCTACCTCGTTGGTCTGTGTAGTCATCAGCAGCTACGTACCCGGTAATAGTGCAGCAGCGCGCGCTCGGTGCACACTCCGGTCGGAATGCAACCTGATCCGTGCTCAAACCAAAGTGGTTGCCGAGCTACCTCATGGTCTGTTTAGTCATCAGCAGCTACGTACCCGGTAATAGTGCAGCAGCGCGCGCTCGGTGCACACTCCGGTCGGAATGCAACCTGACGCGTGCTCAAACCAAAGTGGTTGCCAAGCTACCTCATGGTCTGTGTCGTCATCAGCCGCTACGTACCCGGTAGTGGTGCAGCAGTGCGCGCTCGGCGGACACTCCAGCGGACATGGTGCCGGGCACGTGCTCCCACACGAAGTGGTTGCCGAGCTCCACCACGTATCTCGGCCGCACGGCGTATTTGCTGCGGTCCTTATAAGCCAGCGGTGAGGCTCGCCGCCGTGTCTTGCGCGCTGTCACCAGCGGTACTTTCGTGTTGGCGTCGTCCTACAACAAACATCGGGCTCAGGCTATAACAAAATAAAAACGCGTATCCTCTTTATGCCTCGAGCGTTCGTATATCGAAACAAGTATTATATCGTAAACATAGACAATTATTTCCAGTTTGTGAGAAGTTGCATTCCACGCGCTGACAGACGGCGTCAACTTTTTAACCGACTTCCAAAAAAGCAGGAGTTAATCAATTTCTCACGATTTTTTTTTGTACGTGTATGTTTGTTACTTCTTCACGTGCAAACGGCTGGACCAATTTCGATAAAATTTGCTATGTACGAAGCTGACACCCTGGATTAACACATAGGCTACTTTAGGCGCGGGTAACATCGCGGGGCGCAGCTAGTTGTACATAAAAGTAAACATAAAGTGAACATACTACGGCGGACTTATTTCGTATAGGGATCACTTCCAGTCAACCGGCCAGTAATTGAGAGGAATGCTTACTTATTATTATGCGTTATTTTTTTATGTATGTTCAACGATTATTCGAGGCCGCCTGGACCGATTTGAAAAATTCTTGTTTTGTTTGATCTCTAATTATGGTATATTTGTCGGGGGACTCATAGAAATTTTATCAAAATCGGTTATGTAGTTCGAGAGTGAAGTCGGTTTTTAGTTTTGAAAAAATATTAAAAGCATTTAGATGCTATATAATAATGTACCACGTACCTCCCAGTGTAAATAAAAAAAAGTATTTCTAAACAGTAAAGATGATGGCGACTTTTTTTGCTGATGATACCCGGCGAGAATTGACCTCAGCATCAGTGGCAACGAGTGATACCGTCGAGGAAGTACCAGCTCGTCGATATCTATGACTAGTAGCCAGCCAGCGTTGGGCATCGACCGGTACAGGCAGTCATTAAAGGCTGCGAATAGACCCTCCGTTCTGGAACATGGAAAAATAAGAGTTTGTATTTGGCTGTTTCGTCACCGTCAAAAAATGTAAGGTTATTCAACCTTTGGGCCACGTTCTGCGACATGACCGATATCAGCTGATTAAACTTATTATGATGAGCAAAGTCAAAGGCGAAAGACGCGTTGGAAGACGCAAAACATCCTGGCAGAGGAACATGATGATGAACAAAATTGTTCCGCTTGGCAATAGATAGAGAGGAGTTTAGGAAGCTGACGGCCTATTGAGGCTCTACAAAAAGAAGAAGAACTTGGCTGTTTACTCTTTGAGCTATAACATCGAATTCTTGAGAACTTTTTACATCCTGAACAACAACAACTAAGTATAATAACCAAATTTCGTGCAGTAGTAGTCGACTATGCAGATCACTGATCACTTTTTGACTCAAGAGGTAGACTAAATAAAAATATCTAAGAATAAAAATAACCGGCCAAGTGCGAGTCGGATTCGCGCACAAAGCTTTCGTACTATTATCAATAAAAAAACACGTTTGTTGTATGGGAGCACCTTTAAATATATATTTTATTTTAATTTAATTACTTATTTTAAAGTGCTATAACTCAATATTCTATGAACATTTCAAGCGTCTACCTGTTGATGAAGCATCAAGCAATAAAGTACAAAAAAAAAACACGTTCGTTGTATGGGAGCCCCTCTTAAATATTTATTTTACTCTGTTTTTAATATCTGTTGTTATAGTGGCAACAGAAATACATCATGTGTGAAAATTTCAACCGTTTAGCGGTCACGGTTCATGAGTAAAGATCTGAATAACGGGTGCTATTGCTATCAAAAGTATGGATATGACTATATTCTAATATATAAAATTCTCGTGTCACAGTTTTCGTTGCCATACTCCTCCGAAACGGCTTGACCGATTTTGATGAAATTTTTTGTGCTTATCCGGTATCTATGAGAATCGGCCAACATCTATTTTTCATCCCCCTAAATGTTAGGGGTAGTCCACCCCTAAATTTCTTTTTTATTTTTTATACAAAATTTTTAATTTCTTTTTTTTTATTATACAACATACAAAAATACATACAATCTATTTATATGGCAAAACAACGTTTGCCGGGTCAGCTAGTAATCTATAAATAAAACAATCATAATAATGTGATTTCAGGATATATTTTAATCGAAAAAAATATACTTATCCTGAAATCACATACTTATGATTGTTTTATTTACTTAGTGTCCAATTAGATTCTCGAAAAATCCCGGAATTTTTATATCATATCCATGCTTTTGATAGCAATAGCAACCGTTATTTCGATCTCTGTTCATGAGACACAGATTACCTATATGCCGGACGTAGCCTGGTGACAGACAGCTTGCTCACCTAATTTCCACCCCGGTCACGATGGGCAGTTTCCATGGCAGCAGCGTGACTAGTCCCTTTCTACGGTAGTATTCCAGCACGCAGCTCACTGAGGGACTGGTTGATACATTGTACATGTAGAAGTGAGTCGCGCCCAGCAACCTGTTGAACTCGAACCACTCCACCAGCCAGTCCTGGCGGGCAAACGAGGAATGGAGCGGCTTCACGCACACGTGAAGATTTAGCTGCAAACACATTATGAGTAAATTCGTATCTACACACAAACTTACACTTACTACTTTACTTTTGTCTTTCTCACATTCCTCTCCATCCATTGGTTGTCTGGAAGAGACTTTCGCTTTAAGGGGCTACATGAATTTTCCGGGGTCCAGTGCTGCCCCCATTTGAAATAAATCATTATATAGGAAACGAAGACATCATTTAAAATTTGACCTTGATCAGACCCTAGATAACCCTTTAAACTATTTTATGAATTACTGTTTACAGTTTAAAGTGAGAACGTGAAGCTTTTCTACGCACAATTGCGAAAAACGGCCACTTTTGGCGTATGTGCGTAGAAAAGCGTCACGTTCTCACTTTGAACTGTAAACAGCAGTTCATAAAATAGTTTAAAGGGTTATCTAGGGTCTGATCAAGGTCAAATTTTAAATGATGTCTTCGTTTCCTATCCATTGATTTATTTCAAATGGGGGCAGCACTGGACCCCGGAAAATTCATGTAGCCCCTTAAGCGAAAAGATCGCCCATTGTACTTACTTACTTAATTTAAAATTATTTCTTTGAGTTACATTTTTCTTTTGGTGTACGAGTTATCAATCTATCTACAAGGGGAGGGGATACAGAACTGTAGGTCACAGGAATCAGAAATAATTAGCAAAATACTAGGCTAAAGGAGTTGAGTTATAATTTGCCAGACTGTTTTTACCGTGATCCCCTTTTTTCCCTAATTTTTAAATGATAATTATGGTTTCTAATAACGACTTTGTCATAATCATAGTTCACATAATGTTTTACTATCATAATTTTCTGTTAACATAATCATTGATTATTATTACTTTATTTATTTATAATATGGTTACCCTTTTTGGCTTTCTCATAACTAAATTCCTTTATCTAACGCTTCTCACTTACTAACATATCAAAAGATTTGATTCATACTTAACATAACTCTGCTAAAGTGATTTTTGTAAATAGTACTGAAATTAAGAGCAGCCTTCCCGTCTTACTTTTCATACAAACGCTCGTACGTGATTATGGCGTTGTATCTCATCTTTCTTGAAAACTTTTAAACTCATAGGTATCTTGGGCGCTATTTCTAGGTTTCTATCGAAATAAAAAATTGAAATTTAGAAAAACAAAGTCAGTCTAAGCCTCCAAAAATCTGCTTTTTTGCACAAATTTTTGCTGAACTTCGACCGTTCACAAAGTACTCATAAATTGTAAAAGTTAAGAAACTATTACGATACGAACCTCGCAAATGTAATGAAAATTTTGAATACAAAACATTTATTTCACATACTTGTAAGGCTTACTGATAAACATGTATCACCTGGAACAAGTTTTATGAAATTTCCGTACCCTATGAATAGTTAATATTCGTTCAATGGATAGTTAATAATAATACTATTTTCATTTAATAGAATGCAAACCATGTCCTTAGGCACTATCTCTCTCTTTTTGGTTTGCCTCTTTTTCTAGCATTGCCCTGGATGAAACACCAAGCTTTTCAAACTATACTCGCTTTGAAAACAGAGCGGCCGCGGGAAGGGCCGCCACATTTTTTTAAATATTTATACATGATTGTATTTTTCATAGCAAATTAATGATACCTATATTTTTCAAATTATATGAAGTCACACTTCGTCATATGCTTGTAAAAATCCATTTTAAAAATGAAAATGATTGTTCGACCTCTACAGATGTAACTGCCAAAAACTGTAGTTTATCGTAAAGCTCCATACAGTTTCTGTTAACAATACTGCAATTAATTTGAACTTCCTTATTTTCTGTTAACTGATTAATACTTTTTACAGACTTATAGCCTGGATATTCATTTAATTTATTTGTTACTTATTTTCCATTAACTGTTTAATACTTTTTACAAACTTATAGCCTAGATATTCATTTAATTTATTTGTTACCTATTTTCTATTAACTGATAAATACTTTTTACAAACTTATAGCCTGGATATTCATTAAATTTGTTTGTTAATTTTGTTTTAAAACGAAGTTTCCAAATAAATAAGTTAAATTTCGTAGTCATATGGAGTAAGACAAAGTGCCCAAATTAACAACACATTTTTTTTTAAATATTCATAAAAGATTAAGTGATAAATAAAGAACGTAACAGATTCTTTCAAAAAAGGAACTGAAATTTTCCCTTCGAACAAACTCTTTGGACATCATGCTTGACCAAAGAGATTGAAATACACATTTTTCATATAGATCCCCACAGCCCGAAACAGCCACTGTCTTCTACTACTTTACGGCCAGATAATTGAGGAACAAATCACTTAAAGATATAGGTCAATTTGATTCAATTAAACAACTGTAGGTATAGCTACCGCAGTGCCACTCTTTGGCTTCGTGTCCTGGACAATAAGCAGATTAGTATGGGGTTTATCAGCCCACATAGTAGATAATACAGCCACTGACGCGCCGACCGTCTCTTGGGGCTTAACGCCAGAATCGTCAAGCAGGCACAAAACGTAACTCGCGCTGTATTTCAAGTCCCAATTTTCTTTGATCGCCTGAAATAAATTTAATTCTAATTGAGATCTAATTAATGTTGAACAAGTCCTCTGGATGGTCTGGCCAAGTATGGGTCTGGTAGTACAGAGGGTCGTGCTTCTGCAGTGGAGACAAAAAGACCTGATGATGATGATGTTGACCAAAAGTTTTTCTCCAGTATCCATTTTACGTACATTGCGTGCTTTGAAAAAATGACATTCATATTGTTCATAGTAAAACAGATAATGTACTTACATGAAATTATACACAGTAAGCAGTCTACATGTAAAAGCGAATTCTAAATGTTGTCTTATGATCTGTCAACCTCATAAAAACATTTCCCAGTTAATCGTCCATGTTACCGTCATATTGTGTCGAAACTTATTTAATAAGACTGTATGGAACCTAAGCTGCGACACTTCGAATGCAGACATTATGTCTTTCGTGTGTACTGTGCCTATTCATTTATTCTAATAAATAATCAAATTTGGAACTCTTCTTCCTTCCTTTTCAGATGGGGTCGGCACGGTACATCATGTCTCTCCATTTCATTCCATCCCTTGTTTCAACCGTTAGATTTTTAATATTTATTAATTTATTTAACTTCATACACAAATACAAGCCTAAGGCCTTATCTACCAGTTACCCAAACGGGTGACGTAGAGAATGACAGGGGTAGTGCAATACTTGAATAGGTATGTGGTGGAAAAAAAGACTATATGTAAAAAATAAACATCAAAACAATGAACTACATACAAATAATACACACTATTAAGTGTGTACTATGATAAACAATACCTAGATACTATCCTGGCTTACAAATTTCATCCACCTTTTCTTCGGCCCTCGTTTACATATTTCAATTCCTGTCTACCTTGACATTTACTACCTTTGCCACAACGTTATTGTTTTGTTTCGTGATAACGTGGCCCCATACAAATCTGTTACTGTTTGTTTGGTTATTAGCGCTACTAATAAGAGCAAAGAACATGTGAATGAATATCAATTTACATAACATGTACTAACAATTAGTAATCTATACGTTGCGCGGCGAACTACTCGTCAGCACCGCGCCAGGCCAGTGTCACTCCCCGTTTAGGTATCGAAAATATAGCTAAATTATTACTATGCGCGTAGCGACCACTTCGGAGGGGAAAATTCAGTTACATGAATCGTTTGTCCAGAGTAATAAGAATTACATTGGCTTGCAATGGATGTCTAGGTATTTAAACGAAGATGTGAGGAGTTCTGACGCGAGCTAAACTACCCAAACTATAGCGCTAACCACATTAAGTTGATATTTTTATGAATTTCTTTTCTGAGTAAGACTTCTGTACGTGAGTACTAATCCTTATTTTGTGACCGCGCTTCTTTGTCGCTACGATTAACTGCACGTTCATCATCATTTGTGTCGGCCACAATTCTTGCATACCTGGACCTTGGCCTCGAGCGTAAGTGTGCGATTGTCTGGTAACCATATGCGACAGATGACTGGGTCAGCGCCACTCGTCCTAGTCGCTGCGATTATCCGCACGGCTGCTACCGTCCGCATCTCAACAAACGCCGAATACACGTAAAATTTAAATCTGTATTGAAAAAAAAATAGATTTTTAGAAATATTTAATGCCTAATATGTTGAAAATTACATTTGTATGTACTGTAGCGTGTCTGCTACATTTCGGTTGTTAATAAAAACTCTTTTTATTTTTTTTCTTTAAATTGTCCCTGTTTTAAATTTGCTGCACTATTTAAGCAGCGCTTAAAAAAATAAGTATTTAGTGCCACGAATTTATTATAAAAAATAAAATAAAAAATAGGGTTGACTAATATAAATCAATTTAAATATAAATAAAAGGTGCTGAAAATATTTTCTAAATTCTAATACACCGCGTGCTTTTGCGTTGCGTTGCGTGCGACATTTTCGTTTGCAACGACTTTGTACCTTTGCTAGAAGCATAATGATGTCACTACATCATTATCTTCTATCAAAGGGTTTCATGTTGCCATAGTAACAATTTTTTCTACTCCTGGAGGTTACCATTATCTCTTTTCAATTAACATTAAAGCAAATATAAGAGTGTAGGTAAGGACTAAATATTATCGCGAAGACTGAAAAATGAAAGTTCTGCGTTAAACTCGTCATAAATATATTTGGTAGAATATCTTAAAGGTATTGTTAAAAATATCTTCTCGCTCTTTCAAGTGAAATCATATTTTTCATTGTAGCATCTCCCCAAACCAATATTATATTTATTTATTTAGCATTTATCGGCTGACAAAAACAGAATCCCGAATCGATAGTGTTAACCAATCACGAATCATACAAAGAAAACCTGCAGAGCCAAGCGACGGTCACAAAAACAACAAAGCAGAAGTATATATATCACACACCAAGTATTATCCCCATACTGAGTTGATGCAAGTATTCGGTCTGTTATTTAAACTCTTTAAAAAAAAACTTAAACCAATATGGGTGCGAAACGTGGAAGGTTACCAAAAAGATCACGCAGCCCAGGTATTTATCAACCACTGCCTGCGGGAAAAACTTGGCATTTTCTGGCCTCAGAAGATCTCCAACGAATGCTTATGGGAGACGTGCCAAGAAATGTCAATAGACAAGCAGATCATGCGCCGCAAATGGACATGGATAGGCCATACTCTCAGGAGAAAGCCTACACGCAGTCCGAAGCAAGCCCTAGAGTGGACCCCTTAGGGCAAGCGAAAAGTTGGCCGTCCCAAGCAGACCTGGCGACGCACAGTTCCGGCGGAGACGAAGAAAATCCGGCTAACCTGGCTTAAAGAAAAGCGCGTAGCCAAAGACCGTTCGCGATAGAGAAAGACTGTTGAAGCCCTCGGCCCCACCTAGAAGCCTTAGAATCTTAAGTCAAGTCAGTCACTATTAATAAAGGACCGTTATAAATTCATACCTGGTTCCAGCTACTCTTTGCCAAACTCCGTCTTGAGGAATATCCTTAGGAGGCAGTAATTGTTCTCCCCAGTCTTCACCTCCGGTTTCCGTGCTGCCGTCCGAGCCCTTGAAATATGATACACAAAGTTTATAATATCTACGATAGTTATTACTTCCTTATATTATAAGATACCAGCAAGAAGGTTTTGCATTTTTTTTTGTATGCATCAAGTGAAAACGCAAAAATAAAAAGGATATTTGAAAATAAGTTTGTCGTGTTGGTTCACAAGAAATGATCGAGCTAATCTTATATTACGTGGCAATGGTAATGTGGTAAAACGCGCCTAGCCTATAATGGTCAAGTGCATATTTACACATTCAAGCGATGCAAGCAAATGCAAACTTTGTTCGCGAGGTACAGTAGGTATACACTAGTAGGTGTACTATACACACCTATAATATATTTAGGTGGTACAAAATGTTTACTTTTTATTTTACGACGATATCTTTATGTAGGTACTTAATACCTTGACAGAATGAAACATCATTTATTTTTTTTCTATAACAGCACCTAATATGTTTTTTGTTGTAGCTAGCCCGTTCCGTCAGGGACTTCGGAAATTTAAAAAAAAAAGAATTATCTGCTAATATCGTAGTGCCAGGTATAGCTTATGTAGAAATGGTAGGTTGTGACTTCTTTACTTTCGCAAATGGTCCTCACTCAAAAATTGGTCACTTTCGCAACACGTCAATTTCGCAGCTTGTCACTTTTACACTTTGTAATCTTCGAAAAATGACACTTCGCAACTGGACATCAACAACTTTTATACCACATTCCCCACGGCGAAAAGGCTTATCACTTTCATTGCCAGGTGTCCCGATTTGAGCGGGACGTCCCAATTTCAGACAACTCCCGATTACACTTTGATCGGGACGCCGTCTGTTCCAATTTTTGCCAGATGACATTAAGGCGGCCCTTCCCGGCCGCTTTATCGTCAACGCGAGCATAGTTTGAAAAGCTTGTTATTTAATCCAAAGCAATGCTGGAAAAAGAGGCAACACAAAAAGAGAGAGATAGCGTCTGAGGGCTCGGTTTGCATTCTATTGAGCGAGCTATCAATAACAAAAATAATATACTTATCAGTGACAGTAGGTACACTTTTTGGAAACAGAACCACACAATTTAGGCTGAAAATCATAAATTTTAAAATATTTACAAAACTTACCTGTATAAGTTTTTTAGAATTGTTTCGTGTTGTGCCTACGTTTGGCCTTACAAACATTATAAGCTGAGTGAAAAATATGACTCCGAACACCACAAAGATCATTATGAAGATGAAAAAGCTAATGTTTGCACGATAAGGGCGCGCTTGCCACCTCATCGTGCCAGTGACGAAGAACTGTCATTCCCGCGAAAACTGCGGCAGCCCCACCGGCCCTTACGCACGCCCTGTGCCACAAAACAACACTAATATTTATTTTAAACACAACATGGAATTAATTTCTCCCGCGTTCGCTTCACTTTTTATGTTTTTGTGGCTTTTTGGCTGACAAATGTCACTGAAAGTCACACAAACCCTATGCACCAAAGATTTAGACTTAGTTTTTTTTTCACCATAGCACAAACCTAAAACTGTAAATTCAGGGTGCCTAGTTTATTAAAAAGTAGTGATGCGATCAAGCGACTCATGCATTAGATCAAAATAATTGGTTTAATATGGATTTGAGCCAAAGGGGTGACGACAGGGCCAGAAAAGTAGAAGGTTAATTAGCCCCTCTTTTAGATAATCCATAAATAATGGACCCATATTTTCTAGTTTGCCAGAAAATTCACAAAGATACGAAGCATTTAAGTTCTGGAGTGGGGCTTGCGACGTCACCTCTATGTAAAAATCGTACGTAGGCGTGACGTCATGCGAAATTTCAAAGCGCTGTAACTTTGTCATTTTTTGTTTTGCAGAGAAAAGAAAAAATACGTGTACATTATTTTTAAAAAATTTAACCTCTTTCTTATTATTAAAGAGCCAAGCTCTTGTCTGTGGAGCAACCAATGCCTTCCATCTCTCTCTGTTTAAAGTCAACTCCTTAACATCCTTGTAGGTTGAAGAAATACATATATTCAGACATTTCGCTGTTTAGCCCAGAGATAAGAGATGGGTTATAATTCTTTGGCAATTCTTAGCCAACTGTAGTTTAGAGTCCTCTCTGCCATGGGATAAGTGTCGAGCCATCTGGACGTTTTACATCTGTCCTGGAGGTTCTAGTTGACACGAGATGTTAGCCGAAATAAGTGCTTTTCTAATTATGTCATTAATTGCATTGTTTCGAGACAAACACAACGCAAGCAACTAACCCCATGAAGACCATCTGCCTCTACCGTACTCCCACATACACAACCATGAGGTTTAGATACAACCATGAGGTGAACAACCTAACCTCAAGGCTGCTGATACCTTAAGTGAATGGTTGTCCAGAAGTCCTGCCTCCTGCCTGTACATAGCATTGTTAGTGCGGTGGGCTGGTCACCTTTAGAAGTCAAATATTATTAATTCAAATGTGGAATAGCAGCACAGAAATCTTTTTAAGTACATGTTATGTTTTTATTATGTACTAGCTGATGCCCGCGACGTTTGCGTGGACTTTATGACTTTGTGACGTATCTACATCAAGGGTTCCAAATTTTACATTTTTATACCTCAACAAAAATGCTCATCAGGCTGAACAAGTTTTGCTAAGGTCTCATTTTTATATTACTTGTAGTTGAGCTCTACGAATACGGCTCTGCATTAGGCAATCCATTTTCCAAAATCAATTGTACCTATTCTTTATGTTACTCTGCTCAGGCTTAACAGCTATATAACAAAAAAGTTTCATTCGGATCCGTTCAGTATTTCCGGAGATTAGCGTGTACAAACAGAGAACAAACAGACAGACTTTTAAATAAATTTTTACTATTACTATGTCTTCAGCGCTCCAGTATTTTTTAGAAATAAACTCAATGTACAAACACATTTTTTTACTGTTTTATTATATGTATAGTACGAATATTGTTAAATTACTTAATTTCAACAGTGTGGAGCATTTGATTACCTGTCTTGCAAGATATTCCAGAAGAGTTCTGAAACTACTCATTTATGTTAAATCTTCAATTTTACAGATGTCAATTAATATTTAATTTAGTTAGGTTTGAAGGATATTGAGTAATATGTTTATGACCAAGTTAATGGTCAAAAAGATAGTCAAAAGAAAAATATTCGGTATGTGTGAAATAGTACAGTTAATAAATGCTATTTTGCTAATTAAATTGTGTTTTCCATAGTCCAAGAATTTTTTTTTACTGCGTGTTCTTTGAACATCTGCGCTATCTTGGGCTAAAATACGAGTATAATGATAGGATTCAACGACCTTACATTAAGTAAAGCTCAATAAAGATAAAGATAAAATTTCTTTATTGCACCAACTAAGTATGACAATAATCAAAAGTACATTTAAAATCTAGTAGGTACAAAGGCTTATCACTAAAGCGATTTCTTCCAGCCAACCTTTGGGTAGAGAAAACTATAAAAGATGTGGGAGAGTTGGCGCAGTTAGAGTATTACAGTGTAGCAGAATATAAGTATACCAATAAATAACAGGAGTACATACTATAACAAATAAATTAAAAATAAAGTAATATAAATACATAAACTATAAAATTTATACAAACACTAGCTTTTGCCCGCGGCTTCGCTCGCGTAGGAGTGTAATTTATCAAAATCCTTTCTTAGGGGATGCCTACATCATAGTAGCTTTATGCATGCAAAGTCTTAGCCCAAAGTTTCATACAAACTTTCATCCCCTTTTTTATCCCCTTGGGGGTAGAATTGATCAAAATCCTTTCTTAGCGGATGCCTACGTCATAACATCTACCTGCATGCCAAATTTCAGCCCGATCCGTCCAGTGGTTTGGGCTGTGCGTTGATAGATCACTATGTCAGTCAGTCACCTTTGAGTTATATATATTTAGATAGAAGATAGATTAAGAAAAGTAAATTAAAGTAGCCAGTGAAAAGAAAAGGAGTAAAGAGATATTAGTTAGAACTAGAGGAAAGATAATAGGACGTCACGAAATCTTTGAGTTTTTTCAATGATAGCACTTTACGAATATCCAATGGCAAAGCATTCCAAAGTTTTACTGCCTGAACTGAGAAAGAATTAGAATAAAAATGAGTACTATGAACAGGAATTGAAAGTTTAAAGAATTAATCAGAATTATAATAGCCCAAGATAACTATGGTGCGCCCTATTTCGACATTCATATTCGACAAACATATTGCAAAATTGTCAAAAAATTAAAGATGAAATAAGAGAACATACATACACACATTACGTCTTTATCTCTACTGACCTCTTTACTCTTGACGGCCTCTGTGGCCTAGTGGTCATCATGCCAGGCAGTCACACCGTAGGTCCCGGGTTTGATCGCCGGGAAGGTGGAGATGCAAAATGATCTTTTTTAGATTGACCTGGGTCCTGGATGTTTATCTATACAACGTATATCGGAAAGGGGGGTATCAACCCGAAATGGAGTAAACATACTGTCGCGTAAGGAGATGAATGACACTGTCAACAAAAATAATTCAACTGAAGGAAAATTTCGTTAATAGCGTCAGAACACGATTGGCCTAGTGGTTTAAACGATAGACTATGAATCCAGAGACCGCTGCTTCAAATCACAGTCACTTATAGTGTTTTTGAAGTTTTGAAAGAAGTTTCTAGATTATACTAGACTAAATGGAAAAGAAAATACGGGACAGATAACGAGTGAGAGAGAAGGCGATAGAAAATTAGTAATTTGAGTTTGGAACATTAATGGGATTTTGTTCAAATTCGGGAGGTATATAAACGGAACAAGGCGCCGCCGAAGGCAGTTTAGTTGGAAAGTGAAATCCGAAGAAGGAAGAAAAGAAGAAAAAAATAATAGTAGTGAGTAAAGTGAAACAGTGAGTTAAGTGAAGTGTTCAGTGCAGTGAAGTCCACGCGAGTGACAGTGCAGTGACGTTTCCGTGTGCGTGACATTGAAGTGACAGTTGGAGTGCAAAGAGGACTGACGCTGTCGATTGTGAGTACCGCTTGTGTTGTAAATAAAGGCACCAATCCATAGATCTATAGGATTGTTGTTTCCTTTCCTATTCCCAACCCAATCTCGTGACAACACTAACAATAACAATAAGTGAACTACTTTTACTATGGGACCATCCCTTCGCAAAAAAAATCTTCACCTCGATACAAAATTAAATACATACTGTGCCAAATAATGGAGCAGCAGATTTTTTTTACTTTTTGGAGATGGTCCCATAGTAAAAGTTGTTCAAATTTATTAGTATGTACTCCCTTTCGGGTCGATACCCCCTTCTGTTACACGTTGTTTATATATTTGTGAAAAAAAAATTAGTATCGTTGAGTTAGTATCCCATAACCAGAGATCGGAATTACGCGTGCTATTGCTATTAAAAGTATAGACATGACTAAAAGTTCCGGGATTTCTCGAGAATCTAATTGGATACTAAGTAAATAAAACAATCATAATTATGTGATTTCAGGATAAGTATTGTTTTCGATTATGTTGATTTATATCATTTTACTTGCAAAAATCAATCTTTATTTTTGAACTTATAGCTGGTAATACTTTTAATGCTGGCAACCCCCACTTATGTCATCTCTCTTCTCTCTTGCATTATGCTAGTGAGTCAGACATACATTCTTCCAAGTAAAAGTTAAAACAATATAATTTCATACTTCACCAGTTAAATAGTATTTTAATTTAGCCCAAACCGAACAGATATTCCAACAGATTAAAATATATTCTGAAATCACATAATTATGATTGTTTAATTTATAGATTATATTGTCATATCCATACTTTTGATAGCAATAGCACCCGTGATTCCGATCTCTGCCTGTGAGATTTGTTCGGATATATTTATTTATTTACTGGCTAAAGAAAAGACTTTGGTTACATCCAAATGCCACAACAAGCTGGTGAAAAATAACATGTCAAATCATATCTCATTCTTAAAACGCAAACCATGTTTTCTCGAAGATCGGATTGCATAAAATAGATGCAACAACATAAAATAGAGCTTGCAGGAATGCTAACAAACGAGCTTGCCAATTTGCACACATTACATCACTTTCACCTTGAAAATTAAGAAATTGGATTTATAGATTTCATTTACGCATAACGTAGATTGATATGTACGATAGAAAATGCAACAAAATTATGAGTGGTTATAAATTATGTAGTTTGATGTCGGTGTCCATTAGGTAGCGTTTTGTTTGGGAGTGGTGTGGTGATGGAAACACGAGAGCCGTTGATTGTATTTATTTCATCTTATTAAACCTACTCCTTCCATAGTGACGACTATAACTCTATTTAGTACAACTTAAGCTTATATACTATAAAAAGATAGTTAGTTATCTTAAAGATGCCCACGTTTACCGAAAGGTGCAATTATCACGTATCACATAATTATATTCACGTTACTTTGATATGCAACTAATCTGCATATCATCACGTTACCACAACAACATAGGAACACAGACCCGGTTTACTATCAAGCAGGGTAAACTTCCAGTCATTGGATGCTAACAGTCATTGGACAGAACTCGAATGAAACCTTATTTAGTAAGGTTGCTTTCAAAACGAGAACACAGCAACTACAGAGATAAAAAGCTATCAGCTGCAGTGGACAGTCCAAAGACTGGAAGTTTACCCTAGGTATTATTTATGTTAAATAAATAAATATTTAGGGACAAATAACACTGATTGAGCTAGCCCCAAAGTAAGTTCGAGACTTGTGTTATGGAATACTAACTCAACGATACTATCTATATTATCTATATATATATAAAAGAAAGTCGTGTTAGTTACACCACTTATAACTCAAGAACGGCAGAACAGATTTGGCTGAAAATTGGTAGGGAGGTAGCTTAGAGCCAGGAGACGGACATAGGATACTTTTTATCCCGTTCGACAGCGTTCCTGTGTGCGGAACAAAGTTCGCCGGGTCAGCTAGTATTTTATAATACATATACAACGTGAAAGGGAAATGCCCGTAATAAATCGAACCACAGGCTATACTAGATCACTATAGTATAATGAAACTTAAATAACAGTCAAAACACAATAGTATTTTTTGCAACTGTTGCATAAGAAGGTTCATAAAATGCAAGTGGCGCAAGTTACGATGCGAGCCTTGGCGAGCATCGTAAGAAGACGCCATCGAGCATTTTTTGACATACTTATACAAAGTTGCATATTGTATGCAACGTTGTATAAGTATGTCAAAAAACTTTTTCTACGACTACATTTACTAAAATAAATACATAATAATATTTTTTTTTATTGACGTCTTCCTAGTGACTAAAAGTGCAATTTTTGAAACATGGAGTCACTTAAACGAAAGTTTTTCATACAAAAAAACCGTTTGTTCAGTGACTCCACGTTTGAAAAATGGCACCATATGTCAAAATAACTATTTTATTATGTTGGCAGTATGGTAGAACTAAAGAAAAAAGTTATAGGCTATGGTTATGGCTAGGAGTATCGTTTTGGCGAAATAACGACACATGTGCTATTATATTAGGAATAGACTATAGACTTTTCTGAAATCATATAATCTATGTTCTTATATTAGTGTTCGGGACCATTTAAAAGACAGATAACAGTACAGGAGTAGAAAAAAGAATTATTTGCCATATCCATACAAAAGTGTGCTGCCGCCGGGCAACTTGTATGCGAATGTAGATTTTTTTTGGTTATTTGGTTGTCATTTTAATTTCATTATACTATAGTGATCTAGTATAGCCTGTGGTTCGATTTATTACGGGTATGTCCCTTTCACATTGTATAGATAAACATACAAATGTGTATTTCAACTTTTAAATTTTTAGTTTACTGTGTCGTCGGTGGAGTTTGTTTCTTTGTTGGTCAATTAATACTATGCTGAAGTTCTGCTCCATATTAATGAGCCGCCTTTGTAATTCTCGAATTAATTTATAATAATGCAAATTGGAATGTGTCACATCTTTATTTGACGCACATGGACAATTTTCTAAATCAATAATCGCAACCAAAGTGAATAACATAGATCGCAACCATAGACCTATAGCGTATAGTGCGTTTGTTTAGGTATTAAAAAGATTGTAAAAAATCACTAATTGTATATTCTAAATCTTTGTAAACAATCGTGACATGGCTTTTTATTGTAATATACGCTTTATAAATCAATACCTTCGCAAATTACAAAATATTTATTTTATAAATTATAAATTACATAATTTATTTGAAATTTGCATATAGGTACTGATTTATAAAGTGTATGTTATAATAAAAAGACATGTCAAGTTTGTTTACATTCTTTTATATACCCAAACAAATGGACAATAGAATTTTTCAAAATCAATAATCGCAACCAAAGAACATGGGTTATTTTATTCTTTGCAAAGAACAATAACATAGATCGCAACCACAGATAAGCGCAATCTAGATTTTTTAACTTTCAACAGAACCTCTATGGGTTATAAATCTACGAACAGAACAAAACCGACATGACTTTACGCAGTAAAAAAAATCTAGGTCTATAGACATGACAGCTTTGCTATTCTTTCTTTTTGCTCTTGACAGCCAGTCCTGCAAGCCAGAATAGAGTTTGGTACAAGGAGGAGGCCTATTCAATACATATTTTTCAGACTTAAAAAAATTGCACAATAGATTTTTAAATACTCGGTAGCAAGATAAAATTATGTGATATGATTCGTATCTATATGTACTAATACGGGTTGATAAATAAAAGAAAACAAGCAGTTGCGGCAAATTCGTGCATGTATTTAGCAATTGTCTTATTACATCTCCATTGTAAATGTTATTATGATAGTATAGATCCTAGGTTGTTAAGTGTGATTAAGGCCTAGAATGGATCACTCCATCTCTAATGTGATTGTCCTAAGAGGCGACTAAAGGGGCAAAATACTATATTAACTTGTGCAGCAATTAATATAATATATATATTTTTTTTCGAGATTGGTTGGTGTTCACTGCGCCCAATTTACTAAAATTTTATTGTCATGTAATGACATTTTCAGTTTATTTTGAAATTCATATAAAATATATTGTTCAAATTCTGCGCTTGCGTTCCCTGAGAAAAGGGATCACGCTTACACCTGAAAAACTCACTACCCTATATAATTGCTTCGGGCTTATCCCGAAGCAATTATATAGGGACAAATAATACTGATTGAGCTAGCCCTAAAGTAAGTTTGAGACTTGTGTTATACTAACTCAACAATACTATATTTCATAACAAATACATATATAAATAAACATCCAAGACCCAAGACAATTCGAAAAAGTCCATTTTCCAACTTGCCCTGACCGGGGATCGAACCCGGGACCTCTGGGTGGCGGACTAGCATGGTGACCCCTACGCTACGGAGGTCGTCGAATATTGACTTTATTTATTTTAATTTAATATTTATTTAATTAATTTTTTTATATGTGTGTATAAGAATTGCTATTAAAGTATAGGATTATGTGTTATTAATTATGCTTTTGTTTTCTGGCTGTCAATTTGAGTGGCAGGCCTCCTAAAACTGACTGCACCAAGTAGCTCCTAGGGTTGAGCTTGAGATGGCGGGTGGTCCTGCTGGAAGGCTTCACCGAGAACCGCTGCAGCAGCGCCGCCAGCCCCGCCAGGGACTGCATTTGACCCAGCCGAGCACCTGCAATAAAGTTCCAACCGTTGACATAGATATAGGCCTCTAATTTATTTTTAAACTAAATAAATATATACGCACAAATCACACAGATTGACCTAACCCCAAAGTAAGTTCGAGACTTGTGTTATGGGATACTAACTCAGCGAAACTATATTTTATATCAAATATATTACAACGTGGAAGGGATTCGACATATCCGTAATAAATCAAACCACGGACCTCACCAGATCACTATAGTATAATGAAATTAAAATAACAGGTATAAGTAAAAAAAATATCGGCATTTCCACACGACATTGTGCAGCCGCCCGGGCAATTTGTATAGGAATGTAGTTTTTTTTTGTCTGACTGTTATTTCATTATCATTATACTACTGTGATCTATTACAGCCGAAGTTCGCTTTATTACGGGTATGTCCCTTCCACTTGTATAGATAAAGATCCAAGACCCATGTCAATCTGAAAAAGATCATTTTCCATATTGACCTGATTGAGGTGGGGGGGGGGGGGGGGGTAGTATTTCATACTTTTCTTTGTTTATTTTTGGATTTATTTTAGTAAATGTAGTCGTAGAAAAAGTTTTGTATGCAACGTTGTATAAGTATGTCAAAAAATGCTCGATGGCGACAAGGCTCGCCAAGGCTCGCATCGTAACCTGCGCCACTCGCATTTTTTAACCTTCTTATACAACTGTTGCATAAAATACTATTATAAGCAGTTATTGCGTATTTGTATTCGAAGTTCTATTTCACATTCATACACCATTTTTGATAAAGAAAAACAACAAAACTTATGTAGCGTGTAAATTCATGCCACGCGACATTCTTCGTATTATGCAATAATGTTTAGTCTGCTTCCCGTTATATTTATGTGCCCAAGACCTAGTGCAATTTGAAAAAGGCCATTTTCCAACTGGCCCTGTCTGGGGATCGAACCCAGTTAGTATAGATGTCTGGATGTTTCTTCCGCTTCCACGAAAAACCGGTAAACTAATTGAAATGAAATTTGACATGTAGTTTTTATTACATTTTTACATGATGTTATTTAACTCGCAGTGTATCTTGTATGTATGTTTGTTTAGGTCAAATCTTGCAACTCAACTTTCAACTAGTTATCCTCAACCGATTGTGCTGAAATTTTGCATATTTTGGGTAAATCAGATGAGAATACAATATTATGGAGTTTTGATGATGGAGCCGGGAGATATTCGACAGATCTCAGTTATTAAACAACATAACTTCATTGAGTAAGACTTGTTTAATTTGTCTTGGCAACTACTTTCATCATCATCATCCGAGCGTATTCCCGGTTGCATCCTCAGCAGTAACGCTTCAGAGCCCGGGGTCCGCTACCTAACCAAGGAGATTTGACGAGGTTACTGGTTTTTACACACGAGCGACTGCCGTCTGACTTCCGCAACTCAAAGGGCAAACCAGGAACCAATCCTTGGATAGGTTGATGATCAAACGCTAGGTGGCGTTCGGGACCCACAGTTTTACGTGCCTTCCGAAACACGGAATCATCTTTCTTTTCGGATAATCAGGTGATTCAAGCCTGCAATATCCTATCCAGACTGGAAACAACTTTTAACAAAGTATGCTTCCCAGTGGGAATCGAACCCATGACTTCCGGGTCACAAGGCGAACGCCTTGACCACTGGACCACGGAGGCAGTCTTGGTAACTACTTTATAATAGACAATGTCAAGGGTCTGATCACGAAGACGGAAGGTGGTCGATGGAACTCAGTTATAAAACGACGCAACCATCTGTTTAGCAAAAATGATTCCAAAAATAATACATACTAAAGTCAAAGTCAAAAATCATTTATTTATCTTTGGATATTTGTATCACTTAATCATTGTAATTTTTTGAAGTGAAAACTTCTTTAGCGGCGTTTTACAATTTTTTTTGTAATGGGTAAAAAATGTTAAACTCGCGTCAGGACACGTGACCTGATCAAAAATTCGTAAGGCGGATGGAGAGTAGACAGCCGGCGCGGCGTAGGAGAGGCAGTATCCCCCTCTCTTTCTACGGCGCGGCGAAAATGTATGCCTGCGCCTGCTGTTTCGTTTAGGCGGCGCAGGGCGCTTGCGCGAATGTTCGTGTGTTTTTATGTTACAGCGTGCCAAGCGCATCCATGGACTTTTTAATGTTATATAAATTGTCATGTTTGTGTACGATAGCGCAATAAATAAACATTGAATTCTACCACATAAATGATAATACTTTTATTCTATTAAAAAAATTCGTGCAAAATTATTCCCTAATCATTCCGAAATATCAAAAATGCACAACGTTAATATTCAAGTTTTCACTTATGCCGGCACTCTCGGAGAGCAAACCCGTCGTCTTTTTTCTTTCGATTTCATAATAGGTAGTTGTTGACGTCAGATCATTTACTTAAAACTAAGTTTACTGCCGCCTTCTAACCTCAAGTCCAGAAGAAGCGGTAACAAACTGTACTGCAGCATTTTCTCCAAAAACGTCAACCTTACAATTATACTGATATTAAAGTTAGATATGTGGACTGGGAATACATTGTTATGTCATAATTATTAAATAAGAATGATGTCCAATTTGAAAATAAAGTCAATTTGTGAGTGTACAAATACCTACAAACCTTTAAGATTGGCAATTTAGTATTAAACTGTATAAAGTTTCCCTTAAACGATTTACTGACTGTTTTTAGCCTTTAATACGGGATAACTAAATCATTTATGTTACGATTTTTCTACCCGTCAAATAACATGTTTTATTAAATAAGGAAATATTTTTAAGCTAACGAAAATTAAACCTAACACTCGTCTATCGTCGTTTCAGTTTGGCAGACTTCGACACGGTGTTTGTGTGCGTGCGACTAGACGTATGCGTGTAGAGAGTAAGGCGTTTTCGAATAAAAATTTATCTAGATAATTATTCGAATGAAAATTTATTCGTGGAAAATTATTCACGAGTAATTCATTCGCGAATAACTTATGATTTTATTCGTTATTCTAAATAACGAATATATTTTTTAAAACTTGCCTTTATATTTCAAGCGATTACGTCGGGAATAGTTACATTTTGGAGTGTACGAGAGTTTTCTTTTTAAACGATTGCATCGAAAAAATTGGTCGCCATTTTTAATTTTTTTTTACTGGACCGATTGCCTTCAAAATCGATATCTGGGGGTCCTTGTGGTCTCTTATAATGAATATAATGTCGAATTTGAAAAAGGTAGCCGCCATTTTGAACTTTTTCGTTTCTGGACCGATTGCCTACAAAATCAATATCTAAGGGTTCCTTGTGGTCTCTTATAATGAATCTATGCTCGAATTTGAAAAAGGTAGCCGCCATTTTGAACTTGTTCGTTTCTGGACCGATTGCCTACAAAACCGATATCAAGGGGTCCCTGTGGTCTTTTATAATGAATCTATGCTCGAATTTGAAAAAGGTAGCCACCATTTTGAACTTTTTAGTTTCTGGACCAATTGCCTTCAAAATCGATATCTGGGGTCCCTGTGGTCTCTTATAAAGAATCTATGCTCGAAATTGAAAAAAAATTGCCAATTTTGCCAAACTCTGAGACTAGCTGTTAATTGCCCATAATAAAAATTCCTGAATAATCTACATGTATTGTAAGATTGATTGTAAGATAATAAAAATATTTTTAACGATATTAATTTCTCATTTATTCAATAAAAAACAAAAAAAATTCTTATCGGTCACCACGCTCAAAAAGAGTAACTTGAATTAATATCAAAGAAAAAACTTGAATTGATATTAAAGAAAAAAATACTGCATAAATAAAAAATATAATAGCTTTACCGCGGCAGTCCCCGAGTGCCACACGTCTTTTTTTTCTTACGAGTATATACATTATATTTTCAAATATGTACTGGGTTGGTGCAGTGAGTATATCAGTTTCTTAAAGAAATCTCTTTGGGGGTCCCTCGATCCTAAATCGTAAATAAAACGAATTGCCCTGTTTTGTAAAATAAAAATAGTCTGTATATCAGCTAGATCAAAATCATTAGCCTGAGCCCTTTGCTATCGTAGGTTTGCGTGCCGAACTATTATTTGATTTATTTTCTTATTGTTTGTATTTTGTCAATGTAACTGTAATAAATATTTGTGCCTTTAGGGCCGTAACAGACGCGGCGCAAGTTGCGCCGCGTAACATCTAGTGATGGGCGGTGCATAAATACTCAATCAACCCATTTGAATATTTACTCAGTAGATTGAGTAAATACCCGATAAATATCCTTATTTATCCATTTGGTGAGTAGATTGATCTATATGAGTTGCGAGTCATAGTTATATTCATATTCATTATTTCATGTTTTCTTGACAATTTGGAAACTTAAATCTAATTATACACTTGCAATTTTTGACGGAAAGTGTGTGCATACACCATAATATGCTAAAATGTAGGTAAACGTTAAATGCGACGCTAAAATATATGAAAATACCATACTAATCGGACACTGAACGTAGGCTGCTTTGACTAATTATATTTTTTTTTGCTAGGAGGTGTGCAAGGAGGTGTAATTTTATGTTAAAATAAGTAAACAGACATCAAATGTGATGTAAATATATGAGCACGCTCTATTTACTCTATTTATTAAATCTAGTGAGTAAATACCCAAATGGGAAGATTGACTACTATCCACTGCCCATCTCTAGCTGTTACGCGACGCACTTGCGCCCCGTCTGATCACTTACAATACCAATCATAAAATGTACCTGTTATAAAAAAATCTTACCAATACACATTCTGGGACCCTCTCCAAATGGTAAATAGCTGTAGGGCTCTTGATTTTTTTCTTGTTCAGGTGTAAATCTTTCAGGTCGAAATTGTTCCGGATCTTCGAAATATTTCTCATCTGTTTGGATGGCTTGAATTGGTATGATGATTTTGACACCTGGATCAATTGTAATATCAAGACCTGGTATAGTGTAAGATTTAGCACACTCTCTGTCTAAGACGCCTATTGATGGTAACAATCTCATAGCTTCCTTAAATGCCATGTCCAGAAGAGTCATTTCCGCGATGGCATCATAGCTTAGCTTATTGTCATATTTAGATAACACTTCGTCAATTTCTTCCTGGATTCTAACTTGGACTTCGGGATTATAGGCAAGTTCATGTAATAAATAACTTGTAGACGAAGATGATGTTTCAAACCCTGCTGCAAAGAATACGTATACCTGTGCAACCATCGTTTTGAAATCCATTTCCAGTTCTACTTCCGCTGGAGTACCATCTGCGTTAATTTTCTCAACAGATTCTCCTTTTATTTTGCCCTTTTCCTTTAGTTCCAAAAGCAGATCTATAAAGTCATTACGACCAGAAGGCTTCATGTTTCTTTGTGCTAAGATTTGTTTTACAATATCGTTCATGATACTTTGTACGTCTTTCTCTTGAACGTAAATATAATTTCTCAAAAAGGGAAATACTTCCCATATTGTTAATAATAAGAAGGTTTTGAACTTGAGGTTAAACAAACGCCTGCCCAGTTCTCTGAAGAGCGAGTGTTCATTGTTTATAGTATTCATATCAATACCGAAGCCACACGCACCGATAAACTCTGTGGTGAACCTTGCCATCAAGTCTCTGATATCTATTTCGCCACCTTGCGACACTATGTCTTCAGCCACAACTTGTAACTTTTCAGCACATTTTATTATCAATGGAAACATATTTTTTAGCTTAGCCGTAGTAAATGCAGGAGTGAGACGTTTTCTTACAAGTTTCCATCTATCACCTTCAGCGCTGAAGACATTGAGACCCACTAGAGGTTCCACATCGGGATGTCTTCCAAGTCCTCGACGGTGAAAGTGCATAAAATCCGTATTAAGAACATGTTTCACTATTTCCAGATCTCTGATTATGAGTGTAGGGTGGTTCCACTTGAAGTAGCCAACGACTTTCTCAGTTTTATACTTGTTGTACAATTCCGTTGAGATCTGAACCAGACTGCGCTTGCCGAAAAAGTTGTCATGATGGTTGCCAAATAAGGGTATTGGAGCGTCATGTTTGACGTTCCTCTTGGACCAGTAGCTAAAGTTCCTCGTCCCGTAAATGTAAAGAAATGTAAGACATGTTAAAATTATTAAAAGTAATATCATTATATCGACCATCAAGACACACAGTCTTAGACAAACTGCTTATTTAGGACATACTTATCAGAATGATAATTTTCGTGCGAGCGAATTTTTCCGAGTCTACTAAGATAATCCTACGTATGTACGTCTGTTCGATGACAACTTAAGTTCGTGTTTCTGATCCAAGTTTCATGAAATTTGATAGATGATTAACTGGATGATACAGAAATATTTTCTAAATTAGAACATGAGCCGGATCAGAGATAAAGTTGTGTGAATATGAGAAGGCGTCGGGCGTTTACCGTATGGGGAAAACGGCTAGTTTTATTTCTATAACTGTTATCTTGTTATTTTGTATATTGTTGATAACTTTTGAATAATACCTTCTGCTTGGAAATTATTGCATTTAATGTATTGCTTGATAGACGTTTTGTTATCTAGACCATAAACTATTTAGGAATTATTGCAATTTGAATTTAGGCATTTTGCTAGTCGTTTTGTTCTCTAGGCGATTTACAGCTTGGCTATTTGCCTTGTTGACATTAATTTTATTTTATTTAGTCTACTTTAGATTACAGAGCAATGTGTGTGATATTTTTTCATGTATTTTTAAGGAGATTATTTGCACCATGGAATCTAATTTAGATAATTTTCAAAAATGGGTGTAATCCCTATTACGCTGACAAATGGGCAGAAGGACAGCGGGGGGGTTTAAGAGAGTCAAAAATATAACAATAGCATTTGAATGTAAGAGTGCAAGTCCGATGTAAAAATTTAACGTTGAGAGCACATTTCGAACTTTCTTTGAGAATTCGTATTTCATATAATTTGAGCGTTTATAAAGTTGAATAACTACTATACTTCGATACTCGGTCATTGGGCATGTGTTCAAAGTAGGGATGTAAAATCCTAAATAAGAATGGCTAGGAGCGCTAAACTAGGGGCTAGTGCAAATGACAGATATAAAGCCCTCCCAAAATCCTATTTGGAAGGGCTATATATCTGAAAAAAAAAACGTGAAAAAAATAAATAGTTATTTACCTCTCATCCAAGAATATGTTTGGAATACAAATTGTTTTAATTTTCTTTCTACTAACAAGCAGACATAATGCAATCGACAGGAAATAAAATTTGCAAGAATAATACAAAAGGCGCTTGCCAATTTGCACACATTGCTGTCACCTTGGTTGCTCTTTGTTGTGTAAACTGGTTTTATTTGACGACCTCCGTGGCGTAGTGGTCACCATGCTAGTCCACCACCCAGTAGTCCTGGGTTCGATCCCCGGTCAGGTCAAGTTGGGAAATGGCCTTTTTCAAATTGTCCTGGGTCTTGGATGTTTATCTATATATGTATTTGTTATAAAATATGGTATCGTTGAGTTATTATCCCATAATACAAGTCTGGAACTTACTTTAGGGCTAGCTCAATCAGTGTAATTTGTCCCTATATATTTATTTATTTATTATTGAAGAGGTATTATTGTACACGGTAAAGAAGAGTTTGCAACTCACAAGAAAGCTCAATAGCTTAAGGAGAATGGAATCTTCAGTTTGCATCGACAGACCGCCTGCCTATTAAACTAAGTAAAGTAAAGTAAAATAATTTATGGTCTCCAACAATCTTTATAAAATTCATTATGAAAAACAGTTTTTAATCGAGATTCTTAATGCAGAGTAAAGGAGACCAGATCCTGATGAAGGAAGGGTCTGTGTTACAGTACTCTAGACCTCTCGCCTCTGGATAAGCGATCGTGTTTATATCAAATCGGGGTTGTTTCCGCGTTTGCGTGATATAACAACAATGTTTGGAATAATGAACTAAAGTGAACAATATTGTCTAGTCTAAACTTAGCAGTAGTTTTACAACAGTCGTGTGAAACAAGATAAAAAGAAATAATACAGATTAGTTTTAAAGAATACACATCAAAATTAGGTAAATATAAGTAGATATGTATACTTATACAAAATGAAAAATAAAACTTATACCTAAATTTAAACTAAAATTACTAATCTCAGAAAATTTTAATAACATCCAACCAATCACAACAATCCAAATATCCACTCCCATTTTAAAATTTTCTTGATTTTATCCTGTCTTTAAATTTAAAACAGAATTATATTTTAAACAAGTAAGCAGATCTCATAAAAATCAGCATAAGGATCAAACGATACATTTCTTAATCAACTAGACCACCAGCGTCGAATAATTTGAATTTGAAACTATTCTTAAACGCACATTGTCTAAATAGCATGTTGTCATAATTAGTAGTGGTCTCAAGATTAATATCGTCCAAAAATGAGGTGGGTGGTCTGAACTCATGTGATAATGAGTTTAAAGTTTTCGTCAATCTATTACAATAAAATAATATTGAAGGTACAGCTCAGTTCGCTAATCTCTTAAGTCTAACAATCTAATGGTTGGTTTTACAATGCGATAATGGAGTCGTTAACCTTTGCCCAGTGTGTAGATAGAGTATGTATCCAATCCATTTTTGATTAGCATTTTTGACGGGAAAAGGAGGGCAAGAACCTTCAGCAATTTTAACCGAAGTTAGTTTAGAAGTTTAGTATAGTGACTAGTGCATTCTGTGTATTTCTTAATTTTAACAATAATTTAAAATTTTACACATTTTTACAATTAGATTAAAATCATAGGCTTGCTCTGCCTGAGTCCTTTGCTATTTTACACGTACACGTGCCGAACTATTTTATTGATTTTCTTATTCTTTGTATAATAATACGTCAAATATTTGTACCTTTATAATATCGATAATCAAAAGTGTCTATCAATTAACAAAACACTCACCTATACACATTCTGGGGCCCTCTCCAAATGGCAAATAGCTGTAGGGCTGTCGATTTTTATCTTGTTCAGGTGTAAATCTTTCAGGTCGAAATTGTTTCGGGTTTTCGAAATATTTCTCATCTGTTTGGATGGCTTGAATTGGTATGATGACTTTAACGCCTGGATCAATTGTAATATTAAGACTTGGTATAGTGTACGTTTTAGCACACTCTCTGCTTAAGACGCCTAGTGATGGTAACAATCTCATAGCTTCTTTAAATGCCATGTCCAGAAGAGTCATTTCCGAGATGGCATCATAGCTTAGCTTATTGTCATATTTAGATAACACTACGTCAATTTCTTCCTGGATTCTAACTTGGACTTCGGGATTATAGGCAAGTTCATGTAATAAATAACTTGTAGACGAAGATTATGTCTCAAACCCTGCTGCAAGAAACATGAATACCTGTGCAACCATTGTTTTGAAATCTATTTCCATTTCTACTTCCGCTGGAGTACCATCTGCGTTAATTTTCTCAATGGATTCTCCTTTTATTTTGCCCTTTTTTTTTAGTTCCAAAAGCAGATCTACAAAGTCATTACGACCAGAAGTCTTCATGCCTCTTTGTTTTAAAATGTTTTTCACAATATCATTCATAGTGCTTTCTACGTTTTTCTCGAGAACGTAAATGTAATCTCTCAAAAAGGGAAACACCTCCCACATTGTTAATAATAGGAAGGTTTTTAACTTTGGATTAAACAAATGCCTGCCTAGTTCTCTGAAGAGCGATTGTTCATTATTTATAGTATTCATATCAATACCGAAGCCACACGCACCGATAAACTCTGTGGTAAACCTGGCCATCAAGTCTCTTATATCTATTTCACCACCTCGCACATGTCTTCAGCCACAACTTGTAACTTTTCAGCACATTTGATTATCAACGGAAACATAATTTTTAGCTTAGCCGTGGTAAATGCAGGGGTGAGTCGTTTTCTTAAGAGTTTCCATTTATCACCATCAGCGTGAAAGATATTGAAACCCACTAGAGGTTCCACATCAGGATGTCTTCCAAGTCCTCGGCGATGAAAGTGCATAAAATCCGTATTAAGAATATGTTTCACTATTTCCGGATCTCTGATTATGAGTGTAGGGTGGTTCCACTTGAAGTAGCCAACGACTTTCTCAGTTTTATATTTGTTATACAATTCCGTTGAGATCTGAACTAGACTCCGCTTGCCGAAAAAGTTGAGATGATGATTGCCAAAGAAGAGTATCGGAGCGTCATGTTTGACGTTTCTCTTGGACCAGTAGCTGAAGTTCCTGGTCCCGTAAATGTAAAGAAATGTGAGACTTGTTAAAATTAATAAAAGTAATATCATATCGACCAGCAAGAGGTACAGACTTGGACAAACTGTATAGAAGATATCAATAGATAATTATTTATTGTGAGAGCGAATTATTCCGAGTCTACTAAGATAATCCGACGTTTGTATGTATGTTCTACGATAACTCGAGTTCGTGTTTCTGATCCAAACTTTATGAAATTTGGAAGGTGAAAACCTTGATGAGACAAAAATATATTTTTTTATTAGTACATGAGCCAAATCAGAGACAGAGGTGTGTGAATATGAGAAGGCGTCGGGTGTTTACAATTTGGGGCAAACGGCTAGTTTTATTTTTATATCTGTTATCTGTAGACATTTCTGTATATTGTTGATAACCTTTGATTAAAACTCAGGTACTACTTTGAAATGGTTGCATTTTAGGCATATTGCTTGATACACGTTTCGTTCTCTTGAAAATTTACTACTTAGGAGAGCCAAAAATATAGAAAAAGCATTTGAATTTTAGAGTTTGCACTCTAAAATTCAGATGCTTTTTCTATATTGTCCAATTTAAAATTTTTATGATAAAGCCACATTTGGAACTTTTTGAGAATTCATATTTTCAAATGCCATCCAATTCAATGAAAATTCATTTGCCATCCCGCGATTTTATGCGGTACAAGCCTTTATACTTGTGCCAAAAATGTGGGAAGTAAAAACTGGATTTACAAAGTTGAACTACTATACTTCAGTAATCAGTTATACAGGGATGACCAAAGTAGGGATAAAAATACTTAATAAGTATGGCGAGCAGCGCCAAACTAGCGGGTAGTGCAAGTGACAGAAAGGGAAAAAAACCGAGATAAAAATATATTAAAAATATACATACAGTAAAAATGTGGAATTTCCTCTACGCTTGGAATAAGAATTGTTTCAATTTTCTTTCTCACAATGAGATAGTAATGCACTCGGCAGAAAATAAAATTTGCAAGAATGATAACACAAGGCGCTTGCCAATTTGCACACATTGCTGTCACCTTGGCTACTCGTGGTAAAGTTTTATCTAATGAAGAGTTGCAAACTCTTCCATACAGTGTACACAGTATGGAAGAGTTTACAACTCACGGCTGAGCTCAAGCTTCAGTTTGCGTGGACAGAAACGCTTGCCCATGGTTTGACTATAATTTACGTAACGGCTAAATCGTTGCATGACCATTGAAATGTTTTTTTTTTATTGTTTCTTACGTGTGTAAGGCCACTGGTTTAAGATTTTTCAAGCTGCCTCAAGGAATCTGACAAGGCATGACCACTGTCATAAAATGATAACAGCCGAGGCCCACGGATTTCTGAAGCGTCGAGGAGCTTAAGAAATTTTTGTGCCCTTGTGGTCACCCATTTAAGTGCGGACTACGCTAGGTTTTGCTTAGCATGCGAAAGCGTTAGATCTTAATTTTTTGCTATTGTTATGAAAAGCAGTACAAAACACAACAAATGATAGTGGAGAGTGTAGACACGCCATTGGAAACGGTGTTAACGAGACTGGCGCCAAAGTGGCATTTAGCAATGTAAACTGCAGAAGCTATTTTTTCTTTTCTTATTTTCGTTTCGATATAAATTGAAATGACTCATGCACATTGCAACGCGAGGTATTTTGCCAATTTTCTTGACGAACGAAAAACGAAAAACGCCAGAA
The DNA here is from genome assembly GCA_943193695.1 of Acrobasis suavella. NCBI lineage: Eukaryota > Metazoa > Arthropoda > Insecta > Lepidoptera > Pyralidae > Acrobasis > Acrobasis suavella. Next base: position 4,646,384 of record OW971934.1, on the reverse strand, counting down.
AAGATTTTTAAGAACGTTGAAATTAGGTTGATTTATTAAAAATAGATTTTTTCTGGGCCCTCTTATACCGTCTAAATACGCTATAAGTAATATAGACGTGAATAGTACATAAATAAGTATGTATGAAACAACCAGATGCTACATATAATTGTTGAGTTGATCAGACAAGAATAATTTGAAGAAGAGCTCGGATAATATTGCTAAATATGTATGAAATAAAATAAGAGAGATGTAAAAAGAAATAAGGTAGGTAGATAGATGTCTGCTGCATAGGCGTCAGAAGATCGAGAAAGACGTGGAAAGAATGTGTAATGACAGATATGAAGGAACTTGTTCAAACATGATGAATGACAGAAAGAAGTTGACACACAGAACTGACTCCAAATAGGGAAGTGGCGAGGATGCTGATGTAATAAATAAATTAGAACTTTGTTGAAGTTTTATTCATGGTTTTTGAATATTGCATTGCAGTGACAATAGAGTGCGCATAAAAGCAAAATTTCCATTATATCTAACCAATTTTAAAACGCTAAATTTCCGCTCTCATTAAAAAGAATATTAATTTTGTCCTGTCTTTAAATTTAAAACCGAATTAAATTTTAAATAAACAAGCACATCTCATAACTATCAGCATAAAGATTCGATTGGGCAAGTGGTAAATTTCTTAGTCAACCAGACCACCAGCGTCGAAGAATTTGGCACAAAGAATCTTTGATCCACGAGATTGTTCAAACGTAGTGAGGTAGAAATATTATTGTACTGTGGGAAGTAATGTCTCAAGGAGAGGCTGCGGAAGTCTCCGCACCTGAGTTATGAGCCGTTATTGCAGGACTGCTTTGAACTCTACAAAATAAAGATGAAATCCCGGTTTGCAAGTCACTATTTATTTTATTTATACTCCTAGCTAATATTTAGCTAAAAATAGACAGACCTGGAAAATACTCCTTTGACAAGAACTTATTAGTAATAGTTAACTTATAGTTCTGTAATGAAATTGATACTCATAGTAGATTCCACGTTCGAGATTGTGGTTGATCATTTCTCGAATAAGGTTGGGTTTATAACAGCATAGTAGGCAACATGAAAAGTTTGACATTACTAAGACAATAGAGATATGAGAAGGAAAGACTGCATATTACTGTTCACTGCCACTTTCAAAATAACAATCTGTTAGTTTGTTTATTTATAAAGATTTACTGTACTTATGGATGATGCCATTTTGGTATAAGGAGAACGAATTCCATTAGTATGCTGCCATCAAAGAGAAGGATTTAGAATAAGAATGTGAAGAATGAGGAGGTATATCAAGAAGAATATTGTCAGCAGAGCGTAGGTATTTCATTATTTTAACACGTAACGGTGCGTGGTCGGCAGTAAATGGGTTAAACAAATAATTTGAAAGTCCGATAAATGAAATTTTCAGATCAAATCAGATATTTGTACAGTTTTACTTTTTGTGTTATATATTTAATTTAAAATAAATAAAAAATATTTACAGGATCATAACCAGATGAAGAAGTGCGATTAACGAAGGAATTGAAATAATATCTCAATAACAAAAAACTTATTTTTTTTAAAACCATTATTCACTCAAATATTTCTGTAGAAGATACTCAAAACATCTTACGTATTTATTTATCCACAAAACACCAATAATACTAACTGAAAACAGTTTCGTTCGGATTGTAAACAAAATAATAGTCACCGTTTGACAAAAATAACTGTGGAATGCCGGATACTGCAATCCTGGTTCGTATAGGCGGCGCAGGTGCTGAAAATTTTCAGTACGAGGTAGCTCTCCGAACGGCGCACACGCATATAACGCAGCTACGAAAATAGCCTCCATCGATATTATACACGATAAACTTTGTAACCACGACACTGAAAAAGTTAATTCGATATTTAAAAGTGGATTCTTTGTGGACAGTGACAAGTGAAGAGACTTTAAAAGGGTTTTTGGAATCATTGAGGTGGAAGTGGGAACTATGAAGGTTTTAACAGTTCAAGACAAAGTGACAAGTGTTGGGAATGAGAATGAGCCGACAGTTGAGGTGGAAGTTTCTAAGCCTACGAAAGAGGAATTAAACAGGTAATCCATGAGTCATATTAAGGAATCGTGGATTTTTGTAGTCTAATTGGCACGTCGATTTTCTTGTTAGTATAATGGATGAAAGATAAAGCTTAAGCAATGTTTTATTGATAATGATAATGGGCCTCAAAAGTTGGAGTGCTGGAAGAGAGGCCTTTGCTCTGCAGTGGGACAGTATAGGCTGAAAATAATATATTAATAGATAATGCAATTCATAAGTGATTCATGTCTTTCAAATTGGGAATAGTTGATGAAATGTTTCTATTTATATTTTTTTAAATACAAAATTTAATCAATTGTGTTACCTTTATGAGAAGATTTCCCTTTTAGTTAAAATTTAATTAACAAAAAGCTGCTGTTATTAGGTGGCCATTCTGGAAGAGATGGCAATGATTAAGTTACTATGCCAAGTACTTGTAGTAACACAATCGCTGCACCTTCTGATTGAACGACAGAAGATTTTTCAGACGGACTTTTTGATATCACAGCTTGAACCCAGTGTTGACAACAACAAAGTTTAAGTAGAATAACTGGATGAATTAGGCGTGGATGAAGCAAGTTCGCTAGGTCAGACGCTTGGCTCCCTGCCAGATGACACAACCGCGTGGTATGCGGTGTTTACGTGTGGCACGCGTGTCGTGCTTCTGCTGAGGAATGCGATCTTGTTTTCTTCATCTTCAGTTTTTCGATACGCACTTTTTGCTCTCCATCAGAAATAAACGAGACACTGTTCAGAACTTTTTTGCAGAGAAAATTCTATTGCATTTTAAAAATAACACAAATGTATGGGGTTATATTGGCTCAATATATGTTAGAGGTAGTATTTATTCTGCGAAGAAAAGATTTGAATTGTGACAAATATTAATGATTACAATAATTAACTAAACCGAAATATTAATATTCTATTTACTAGCATCAAATAATTTGATAGTCAAAAGACTTAAATTCATATTTTCTCGACAAAAGCAATGTTTTTTCTACATGTTTATATCTTCTTCAGAAATTATAATATTTTTTTTCCTTTGTTACAGAGGATGTCCTCTTGGTGTTTCCCGCGTCACAGACTCCCTCTACGTCTGCGGGGCTCACGCCCTCCCCGGGGCAGTGAAGGCTCTTCGCCCTGGTCTCATCGTCAGCGCGGCTCCTGAACTACCCCCACCTCCTGAAGACTATGTCCCGAGACACTTCGTACCACTGCTAGACACGCCCAGTTCTGATATGCACCCTTATATGGACCGAGTTGCAAACCTGATCAATGAGGTTAGTGCCGAAATTTAAAATTGAAAATATAATTTTCTGATTTAAATTTAAACATGTAAATGTTAATCTGATGTTAGTTAGTAATAAAAAAAATTATATTTGACAAGCACATCTAGTCATCCCAAGCTGATTAACCATACATTAAATCAAACATGCCATGCTTTATCGGTACCATAAAAATTATACACAGTGATATCTCAAAGAAATTCGAGATCATAAAGAGGAAATAATCATAACAGAGGTTATAGGTATCAGATTAAATCTAAGACCGTTTATAAAAAAAATACTGGAACTTAAAGGAATTTTTGACAACTCTCTTGTTATTAGTGTCTTATATGTCAAAGATGTTTATTGAGATTAAATAACGGTGTTTTTGTTTGGTCATAGGTTGTGGAGAACGGTGAAGTGGTACTGGTCCACTGCGTAGCTGGAGTGTCTAGATCCGTGACGCTGTGCCTCGCATACCTCGTCAAATGGCAGAAGATGTCGCTGAGAGACGCTTACCATCACATGAAGCAGAGAAGGTATTTAAACATTTGCTGAATAGGCTTTAAAGTTGAAAAGTAAATTTCAAAGCTCTTTAACTCGTATATTGGCCTTACCAGTATTAGATAATTTCCATGAACCTACTAGATACCTACCACAATTAATAGTGATTTGATATTGGGTATTATTTAACTTTGTTCACGTCTATGTAGTAATGGGAAATAAATTATAATCAACGTAATTTTTGTTTTCCCTAGGCCACAAATCCGACCCAACACTGGATTTTTCAAGCAACTCATCAAATTCGAAGACAGACTTTTCGGAGAAGCATCCGTCAAAATGGTTTACTGCGAAGCTATTGACAAGGAGATCCCTGACGTTTACGAGCCCGACTACAGGGGTATGATGTGGTTCCGGCAGCGATACGGACCCATTGAGAAGTGCTGAAGAAGGTGAAGAAATGAATGATAGAGTGTGAATGCGGAAGGAATAAAAGACGACTGTAAATAATAAGACTGAGCGGATGAATGGTTTCATAGTGAGAGGAGGAATGAAGATAAGTTATCTAATAGAGACAGAATTGTTTTGTTTGTTGATTGATTTATTGAATTAAATGTTATCGTCTTTGATAAGAGGAATCTAAGTATTGTATCTCCTGTATATTGAAAGCGTGGAAACGTTTTAAAATCAGTTCCAGTTGAATGGGAAATAAATTATAATCAACGTAATTTTTGTTTTCCCTAGGCCACAAATCCGACCCAACACTGGATTTTTCAAGCAACTCATCAAATTCGAAGACAGACTTTTCGGAGAAGCATCCGTCAAAATGGTTTACTGCGAAGCTATTGACAAGGAGATCCCTGACGTTTACGAGCCCGACTACAGGGGTATGATGTGGTTCCGGCAGCGATACGGACCCATTGAGAAGTGCTGAAGAAGGTGAAGAAATGAATGATAGAGTGTGAATGCGGAAGGAATAAAAGACGACTGTAAATAATAAGACTGAGCGGATGAATGGTTTCATAGTGAGAGGAGGAATGAAGATAAGTTATCTAATAGAGACAGAATTGTTTTGTTTGTTGATTGATTTATTGAATTAAATGTTATCGTCTTTGATAAGAGGAATCTAAGTATTGTATCTCCTGTATATTGAAAGCGTGGAAACGTTTTAAAATCAGTTCCAGTTGAATGGGAAATAAATTATAATCAACGTAATTTTTGTTTTCCCTAGGCCACAAATCCGACCCAACACTGGATTTTTCAAGCAACTCATCAAATTCGAAGACAGACTTTTCGGAGAAGCATCCGTCAAAATGGTTTACTGCGAAGCTATTGACAAGGAGATCCCTGACGTTTACGAGCCCGACTACAGGGGTATGATGTGGTTCCGGCAGCGATACGGACCCATTGAGAAGTGCTGAAGAAGGTGAAGAAATGAATGATAGAGTGTGAATGCGGAAGGAATAAAAGACGACTGTAAATAATAAGACTGAGCGGATGAATGGTTTCATAGTGAGAAAAAATTCAACTGGAACTGATTTTAAAACGTTTCCACGCTTTCAATATACAGGAGATACAATACTTAGATTCCTCTTATCAAAGACGATAACATTTAATTCAATAAATCAATCAACAAACAAAACAATTCTGTCTCTATTAGATAACTTATCTTCATTCCTCCTCTCACTATGAAACCATTCATCCGCTCAGTCTACGAGCCCGACTACAGGGGTATGATGTGGTTCCGGCAGCGATACGGACCCATTGAGAAGTGCTGAAGAAGGTGAAGAAATGAATGATAGAGTGTGAATGCGGAAGGAATAAAAGACGACTGTAAATAATAAGACTGAGCGGATGAATGGTTTCATAGTGAGAGGAGGAATGAAGATAAGTTATCTAATAGAGACAGAATTGTTTTGTTTGTTGATTGATTTATTGAATTAAATGTTATCGTCTTTGATAAGAGGAATCTAAGTATTGTATCTCCTGTATATTGAAAGCGTGGAAACGTTTTAAAATCAGTTCCAGTTGAATGGAATCATATGCTTATTTTCTCTCACCATTCTAGTTAAATTATATCAGTTAAAAAAATTTGGTGTTATATAATAAATTAGTGCTATTACTTTTGACTCACTTGAAGCTACGCTCTAACTCGTTCCACGTTTTTGATGTGAATGGAGGCTTAATGTTTATCTTTAAATGTGTTGTCAATCATTAGTTTACAAATGTATTCTTCAGATTTTGTGAAAAACATTCTCATTGAAGCTATTGTAGAATAGATATTTGCGTGTCAGCGTCACTATACATATGTATAAGAAATGTGATAATTTATTGTTAAAATAATTTATTTTAAAGATAAGGGACCAAAATAAATGCCTAATGTAATTTAAAATGTCTTTTCTTTAACGACTATGACCACCTCCATGACGTAGTGGTCACCATGCTAATCCGCCACCCAGAGGTCCCAGGTTCGAAACCCGGTCAGGGTAAGTTGGAAAAAGCTCTTTTTCAAATTGTCCTAGGTCTTGTCCGATATCTATATATGTATTTGTTATAAAATATAGTATCTTTGAGTAAGTATCCCATAACACAAGTCTCGAACTTACTTTGGGGGTAGCTCAATCAGTGTTATTTGTCCCTATATATTTAATTACTTCTTTATTTATTAATTTAACTAAAGCTTTTACAAAGACTTTTATTTACATCTATAACATCGTCACAGGAAACGATTACTTTTAAGAGTATAATCAAAGAATAGTCTTTATAATCAAAGAAGTGTCAGAGAAAATTATTACTTATATGAGAAATAATAAGAACAGTCTTCAAATGTAGATACCTAAAATTGTATATCAGGGCTTTTGTAATCCTGTCTAAGATTACACAAAGGAGGCAAATCACTACATCATTTGCCTCAAGAGTTCATCCATTTGCTATGGATGGTCTGTAGTTAGTGGAAGTAGGGCCAACATCATTATGTGCTACATATATTCCAGGATAAAGTGCCAGTGGCATTCGCGGCAAAGAAGTCGCGGACGGAAACTAGTAAGATTCTACTGAATTCAATTGGTTACAGAAATGGAGCAAAACCGTTTGTATAAATATTTGCATCATCTCCGATGTCTAATTACATCACTATAACTGTAATGAGTAATCCCATTGAGGCGAGTTGATGGCCGCGTGGCATTGAGCGGCCAAAATACATCGATCCCCGCCTGCGGGGAGAGGAAGGGGGCGCCTGAACAATTCGATGTATGTCTTCCGTGTTGCATCACAGGTTTGTTAAACATCAACACTGTAACTGTTTGTTCAGCTGTATGAACAGATAAGTAGTAAAATGCTGATTGGCCAAAATGTGAGAATACCAATTAGCTAATAACTTTAGAAGCTTGATAGCTCAGTCAGCCAATCAATGTTCCGAAACGCATCGATAGTTTTTCGTTAAAGTAACACCCAATTAATAACTTATATATTTAAAAGCATTACAGGTTATGTACTTGTACTATACATATTGATGTGTAATATTACCTGCAATGGTAGAATTTTACTGAAAAAATATTTGATTCTTGGTTGATTCTTTATTCAGCGCATTGTTAAAACTTAATCAATGTTGAAAACATCAACAACTTTTTCTGCAACAGTACAAAAATCGCATCTTAACATGCACAGCACATATTTACTCGATGTAACAACCTTTTAGTTAAAAAAGAAAGAAAAATAGGCATACAGCATAACATATTATGAGATAATCCTGATACCTGATGGGGTGCCGGTAGCACCAATCTTCCACAAGTGTTATCAATCCTGAAGAAATAAATATTTAACGCCCCTTTTGAAAAACTTTGTACTGTAATCTCTCGAGAAACCAAGACACTTCATGAAGTTCCTCAAAAACACTTAAAAATTTAGCTTTACAGTTATTTATGCCTATGTTTGATTGCGTTACATCAAGCAAATCATTAGCAGTGGTTTGTTCACCTGCCATAGAGGCTATGCCTATAATGCCTATGTTGGGTTGCGTTAGATCATTGCGGTTGTTGCTATTGGTATAATGCCAAAATTCTGTGCGTCGTTTCAAAAGTCTGCCTTTGGACGGATCGTTTGCAAAAAATATTGTTTACCTCCACAGTTGCCTTAAAAGCTAAGAGCGTAAGATTCATAATGGTTTAAATAATGTGTGTCTTTTTTGTTATTTTTGACAGAACACCTGATTTGCAGTATTTTGGCAGTCTCATGATTCAAGTTCAGTGTCTTTGCTAATTACTACGCAAACACGTGTGTCATTACGTGGTTTTTGTGCGTACTTTTTACGCAAATAACCAAAATAGCCTGTTATTTTAAGTTGACAAGTCGTTAGGGATAATATGCGAAAGCAGGATCGTCAAACAATTCTTTTTCCAATGTGGTGAATCACACGATTTAAAATGACTGAATAACATTTTTAATTTCGTTTTGACAGCTTGATTTCTTTTGTTTTGTCATAAAATACATAAAAATCAAGTGTTTTCAAATAAACTTATTTCAAAATATTCAATTTTTTTTTATTGTTATTCATGATGAAGATCCACATCATTGCAGATATAACTTTCATTACAATCTATAAAAAATATCCTAAATTAAGATAGGAGACAGTTTTTTTTCTCTCTTCAAGTCTACGACATTTTACGATAAAGTTCTGGCTGTCTCCAAAATAAACACCATCAGCAGGTACGTTTTCAAATTCTGCTTTTCCATGACTTGGCAGTAATTTCAGTTTTCTTGGCATAAGTTAGGACTAGTGCATTAAAATGACATTTGGATTGTTCCCAACCGGCTATTTTGGCGTTTGTACATGTACCAACCTAACCCATTTCGGTTTCCCGAGTTATGAAAATGTCACACTGTGTGAGGAAAGGTTTATAGGACAACTTATGATTGCCAGCGAATTTATGTCCTCTCAACTGTTTTATGTACAGTGAAGGCCATAACGCCGGTATAAACCTAGTTTGCTGATGTGGATTTAAGTGCTTTTCTTCTCATTAGTGTAGAATGTTGATACTGCAACTCTTCAAAAGCAAGTTTATATACTTTCAACAGCGTTGTAAATGGTTTTTCCTATACTATGTTACTTTTTACAAACTCTAATTTCTGTATTCACTCTAAACAACAATGAAAGGGTCTCACCGGATGTATAAGAAGGGTTTCAGAAATATTGTTTATGATAATCTTCAATAAAAAGAAAACTTTTTTCTAACATCGATCCCGCATTAGTCCAGCATTTTCACTTCTGATATTTCAAACACGAAGACACTAAACGAACTTTTTTTTGTATGAAACATCCATTTGTTTAGTGACTCCGCGTTCATAAAATGGAACGCTAAATATTCATAAAATCTTGCTAAAGTAGCGCACGTTTAGGGCTTGATCCTTGCCCCTTAGCCCTTAGTAAGAAAAAGCTAGCAGAGTGAAGGTTACTTTATACTGTACGGACTAAAATGTACCCAAGCTGTCCCCATAGTATTCAGTTCCTTGTTTAACTTCTCCATAAACATCCAGTTGCTTTCTTGATTTCATCCCAATATCCTGCTTTGCCCTCCTCTCATCATTTTTCCATTACATCACTCTCTTGACGAACACCGTGGCCTAGTGGTCATCATGCCACGCTGTCACACCGGAGGTCTTGGATTCGATCCCCGGTCTTGGGTCTTGTATGTTTATCTATATCTATCTTATACTATAATAAAAGAGTAAAAAAAATGTGTCTGTACATTGAAAATTTTTCAAAAAAAAATATTTGTGGCGATGGAGATATAGTAATAGAGTAAGAAAATAAAAAAAAATGTCTGTCTGTTTGTCTGTTTGTCTGTTTGTCTGTTTGTCTGTTTGTACACGCTAATCTCCGGAAATACTGGACGGATTCGAATGAAACTTTTTTTGTTATATAGCTGTGAAGCCTGGGCAACATATAGGCTATAATTGATTTTGGAAAATGGAACACATGATGCAGAACTATAATGGTCCAGCTAAACTATAAAAAATATTAAAATGCCGCCTTAGCAAAAGTTGTTAAGTCTGATGAGAACTTTTTGTTGAGTTATAATACAACTGGCCAAGCGCGAGTCGGACGCGCGCGAAGGGTTCCGTACCATAATCTATGAAAAATCACGTTTGTAGTATGGGAGCCCCCCATAAATACTTATTTTATTCGATTTTTAGGGTTCCTTACCCAAATGGGTAGAAACGGGACCCTATAACTTAGACCGTCCGACTGTTAGTCTGTCTGTCTGTCTGTCACCAGGCTGTATCTCATGAACCATTATAGCTAGACAGTTGAAATTTTTATAGATGATGTTTTCTTGTTGTCGTTGAACAAAAACATACTAAATCTATACTACAAATAAAAGAGTAAAAAAATGTGACTGTACATTGAAAATTTTTCAAAAAAAAAGTTGTTTCGTCCGAAGAAGAACTTATAAGTTCAGAATTTGCGGACCTTCAGAGCATAACACACCAGAAAAATTCTTGGATATGTGAACGCTCCCGCCGCCGCCGCTGCCGCCGCTCCTGCCACCGCTGCTGCTGCCGCCGCTGTCGCCGCCGCTGCCGCCGCTCCCGCCGCCGCCTTCACCGCCGCTGCCGCCGCAGCCGCCACTGCCGCCGCCACTGCCGCCGCCGCTCCCGCTCTCGCCGCCGCCGCCACCGCCGCTGCCGCCGCCGCCGCCACTGCCGCCGTCGCTTCCGCCGCCGCCGACGCCTCCGCCGCCGCCGCCGTCGCCGCCGCCGCCGCCGCCACCGCCGCCACTGCCGCCGCTGCTCCCGCTCTCGCCGCCGCCGCTACCGCCGCTGCCACCGCCGCCGCCACTGCCGCCGCCGCTCCCACCGCCGCTGCTGCTGCCGCCGCTGCCGCCGCCGCTGCCGCCGCTCCCGCCGCCGCCTTCACCGCCGCTGCCGCCGCCGCCGCCACTGCCGCCGCCACTGCCGCCGCCGCTCCCGCTCTCGCCGCCGCCGCCACCGCCGCTGCCGCCGCCGCCGCCACTGCCGCCGCCGCTTCCGCCGCCGCCGACGCCTCCGCCGCCGCCGCCGCCGCCGCCGCCGCCGCCGCCGCCGCCGCCGCCACTGCCGCCGCTGCTCCCGCTCTCGCCGCCGCCGCTACCGCCGCTGCCACCGCCGCCGCCACTGCCGCCGCCGCTTCCGCCGCCACCGCCGCTGCCGCCGCCGCTGCCGTTTCTGCTCCCGCTCCCGCTTCCGCTCCCGTTCCCTCTTCCACGTACCCGTTCCCGTACCCGTTCCGCTCTCGCTCCCACTTCTGTTCCCACTCCCGCTCCCACTCTCGCTCCCGCCGCCGCTCCCGCCGCTGCCGCCGCCGACGCCGCCGCTGCTGCTGCCGCCGCTCCCGCCGCCGCCGCTGCCACCGCTCCCGCCGCCGCTGCTGCTGCCGCCGCTGCCGCCGCCGCTGCCGCCGCTCCCGCCGCCGCCTTCACCGCCGCTGCCGCCGCCGCCGCCACTGCCGCCGCCGCTCCCGCTCTCGCCGCCGCCGCCACCGCCGCTGCCGCCGCCACTGCCGCCGCCGCTTCCGCCGCCGCCGACGCCTCCGCCGCCGCCGCCGCCGCCGCCGCCGCCGCCGCCGCCGCCGCTGCCACTTCCGCTCCCGCTCCCGCTTCCGCTTCCGTTCCCTTTTCCACTTCCGTTCCCTCTTCCGCTCCCGTGTCCGTTCGCCGCAGACGCGCCAAAGACGGAAGATTAAATTCTCATATCGGCACATCACTACAGACCGGCGTTTCCACCGAACTTAAGCGGCTGAACTTCAGCTTATTTAGTGTGTCATCCCCACCGAACTTTAGACACTGAACTTTAGCCGCTAAACTTCGGCATAGTCTGCTGAGACACTTAAAGTTTACTGTGAGTGGTGCCAGTGAAACTGTATTTATTCCGCGTATAACAATTTTCCTTTTGAAAATACACAGTTTTACAAATACACAGTGTTTACTTGCTTTCCTATGAAAATAAGTCACAGTTTTAGAGGCTTAAAGCTGCTGATGTCGATCTAAGGACTGCTTTTTCGCATGGCCAACTTAATGTGGCTTTCTCCAGGGTTAGTAACACTTCAGCTCTTTTCATATTGGCTCCCGAAGGAAAGAATTAAAATAATATTGACTTTTAACTCCTAACACTGTTACAAGTACTTTCTTATCTCTCTCTATCTTTCTCTCTCATAAGTTGTTATTTATATTAATACGCCGGAGTCATAAAGTCCACGCGAACGAAGTCGCGGGCATTAGCTAGTACTATAATAAAAGAGTAAAAAAAATGTGTGTGTACATTGAAAATTTTTCAAAAAAAAAATATTTGGGGCGATGGAGATATAGTAATAGAGTAAGAAAATAAAAAAAAATGTCTGTCTGTTTGTCTGTTTGTCTGTTTGTCTGTTTGTCTGTTTGTCTGTTTGTCTGTTTGTCTGTTTGTCTGTTTGTCTGTTTGTACACGCTAATCTCCGGAAATACTGGACGGATTCGAATGAAACTTTTTTTGTTATATAGCTGTGAAGCCTGGGCAACATATAGGCTATAATTGATTTTGGAAAATGGAACACATGATACAGAACTATAATGGTCCAGCTAAACTATAAGAAATATTAAAATGCCGCCTTAGCAAAAGTTGTTAAGTCTGATGAGAACTTTTTGTTGAGTTATAATACAACTGGCCAAGCGCGAGTCGGACGCGCGCGAAGGGTTCCGTACCATAATCTATGAAAAATCACGTTTGTAGTATGGGAGCCCCCCATCAATACTTATTTTATTCGATTTTTAGGGTTCCATAGGGTAGGGTAGAAACGGGACCCTATACCCTATTACTTAGACCGTCCGACTGTTTGTCTGTCTGTCTGTCACCAGGCTGTATCTCATGAACCATTATAGCTAGACAGTTGAAATTTTTTCAAAAAAAAAAGTTGTTTCGTCTGAAGTAGAACTTATAAGTTCAGTATTTGCGGACCTTCAGAGCATAACACACCAGAAAATTCTTGGTTATGTGAACGCGCCATACTGACACCAAAAAATTAAAAATCAATTAATAAAGAACTTATGACGCAAAATATTGTTAACTAGCTTGTGCCCGCGGCTTCGCTCGCGTAGGGGTGTAATTTAACAAAATCCTTTCTTAGGGGATGCCTACGTCATAGTAGCTTTATGCATGCAAAGTCTCAGCCCGATCGGTTTAAAATTGACAAAGTTTCATACAAACTTTCATCCCCTATTTTATCCCCTTGGGGGTAGAATTGATCAAAATCCTTTCTTAGCGGATGCCTACGTCATAACATCTACCTGCATGCCAAATTTCAGCCCGATCCGTCCAGTGGTTTGGGCTGTGCGTTGATAGATCACTATGTCAGTCAGTCAGTCACCTTTGAGTTATATATATTGAAGATAAAGATATATAGATATATATTTAGATTTCTTGGATAGTGTTGTTGACGACGCCACCAATTATCCAGTTAAGTTTCTTAATTCACTTGCAGCAAATGGACTCACGGCTCACAAAATAAGTCTTAATGTCGGAGGGCCAATAATGCTGATGCGAAATTTGACTCCGCCGAAACTGTGTAACGGAACCCAACTTAATGTCTCAGCACTGTTTGACGAAGTTCAGCGGCTGAATTTCAGCCAATGCATGCCTGCAATGTTATTTGCATTACTAGCAACACATAACGCCGAACTTCCGATGCTTTTGCCTGAATCGTACCCGTACCCGTACCCATACCCGTACCCGTACCCGTACCCGTACCCGTACTCGTACCCGTACCCGTACCCGTACCCGTACCCGTACCCGTACCCGTACCCGTACCCGTACCTGTACCCGTACCCGTACCCGTTCCGCTCCCGCTCCCACTTCCGCTCCCACTCCTGCTCCCGCTCCCGCTCCCTCTCCCGCTCCCGCCACCGCCGCCGCCGCCGACGCCGCCGCCACCGCTTCCGCCGACGCCGCCGCCGCCGCTCCACCGCCGCCGCCGCCGCCGCCGCTGCCGCCGCCGCCGCCGCCGACTCCTCCGCCGCCGCTGCCGACGCCTCCACCACCGCCGACGCCGCCGCCGCCGCCGCCGCCGCCGCCGCCGCCGCCGCCGCCGCCGCCGCCGCCGCCGCCGCCGCTGCTGCCGCCACCGCTGGCGCTTCCGCTCCCGCTCCCGCTTCCGCTTCCGCTCCCGTTCCAGTTCCCGTTCCCTCTTCCACTTCCGTTCCCTCTTCCGCTCCCGTTTCCGTTCGCCCCAGACGCGCCAAAGACGGAAGATTAAATTCTCATATCGGCACATCACTACTGTCCGGCGTTTCCACCGAACTTCAGCAGCTGAACTTCAGCTTATTTAGTTTGTCATCCACACCGAACTTTAGACACTGAACTTTAGCCACTAAACTTCGGCATAGTCTGCTGAGACACTTAAAGCTCACAGTAAGTGAGTGATGCCAGTGAAACTGTATTTATTCCGCGTACGCCACTCATCCCCAACAATTTTCCTTTTGAAAATACACAGTTCCATATGTTAACTTGCTTTGCTATGAAAATAAGTCACAGTTTTAGAGGCTTAAAGCTGCTGATGTCGATCTAAGGACTGGTTTTTCGTATGGCCTACTTATTGTGGCTTTCTCCAGGGTTAGTAACACTTCAGCTCTTTAAATATTGGCTCCCGAAGGAAAGAATTAAAATAATATTGACTTTTAACTCCTAACACTGTTACAAGTACTTTCTCTCTCTCTCTCTCTCTCTCTCTCTCTCTCTCATTAGTTTTTATTTATATTTATACGCCGGAGTCATAAAGTCCACGCGAACGAAGTCGCGGGCATCAGCTAGTTACTAATAATGTAAATGTTTGTTATAAAATATTGTGTCCTTAAGTTAATAGGCAATAAAACATATTGCCTATTAACTTACTTTGGGGTTAACTCAATTTGTGTGATTTGTCCCTATATACTATTTATTTTATTGACTCTGTAACGCCCATAGACCATTTATTTCTCTTATTGCTCAAAGAATGACCAATTCACTTCCATTTTATTCTTCTTACTACGCTGAATTAGGGGGTAGGTTATCATGCAGCGAAATAATCTGTGGGTGAATTTCTGTTTGTCTACTTCATATATTAGTACGTCGTCGTTTACTTCAACATCTGCATTCCGTTCTATTTCCATCGCTCATGTTTGACAGCGACCTTTGAATGTTACATTTTAGCGTTACGATTTGGCACTTATTATTTTGTTTACAGAAATAAATTGGACGCTGATGGACAGCCAGACAGTAATTGATATTCATATATAGTATAGTTATATTATGTGCATTGTTGGTAGACTTATTTTAAGACCGATGACTACCTTAAAGACAAAAAAGTCTGGCTTGAGCTCGGCGCGGGTCCTTTTTAAAAGTTTTGTAGACTCACAAAGTCATAATTTGGTACATCTGGTCCACACTGATGTTTTTTTATGTTATAGGGCGGCAAACGAACAAGCGGGTCACCTGATGGTATGTTTTTGAAGGTTTCAATGTCGTATCGGTCCTGGAACACTGCTGCAGGACGTTATTCCATAGTTCGGTCGTACGTGGTAAAAAGTTCCTTTTAAAACGTACGGTGGTTGATCGCCAACTATCCAAGTGGTGTGGATGAAATTTTAATTTCAGGCGGGTAGTGCGGTGGTGAAATTTTGCAGTAGGTATTAAGTCGAACAATTCTTCAGAGCATTCCCCATGATAAATGCGATAAAAAATGCATTGAATCTACAAGTTGACATTATTTTAAAATTTCCTTATTCTAAAAATTTAATTTAAATTATGCATAACAAACAATGTAATATTCTCCCATGGATAAAATGCTGCAGTGCAGTTTATTGTATCTTCTGCACTAGCGCTTAGGATGCGGCAATAAACTTAGGTGTCAGTAAGAAACCATTTGTCGCCAACAATTGTGCAACAAAATTACTTAGATACATATTATCACACCTGTTTCCCATGGGGGTAGGCAGAGACTATGGATTTTTATTTGCTACGTACGATCCTTGCAAACCTCTTTTGCTTCGTCAACACTCATCAGTCTCATTACTCTTTTCATGCATGCTCTCCGGTTTAAATTTACGAGGGAATTAGAAAAAGACAACTATTAAATAATTTATTTTTCAATGGAAACAAGTTCAATTGCAAAAATAAATATAATGTTACATTTCCTTAACAATTAAGTTTTTTTTTGTCCTTTTCTAAATCACTTGCATATAGTCTATTTGGTCCTAGTCTTTTTTAAAGCTCAAAACAAAGCGACGATTATTGAGAGATATAAAAATCCTATAATAATAAAGATATAATGAATTTTAAATCAAATTGAAGCGCCGAGAGTAAGCATTGTACCTTTTATAGCGTTGACACATTGCACGTCTTGGATTTAGTTAGTATTTTCTGGTAGCCAGAACAAACGCATAAACGTTTTGTTTATGGTTCAATCAAGAGTTTTTTATAAAATGAGACTAGAAACGAAAATATTTTATAAATGTCTTATTTTACAATACGCTATGGCTATCTTGTACCTTTAGATCTATGCTTTATAAGTTAATAAACAATGACTTAGAGTGGGCTTAATTCATCACCACTTCACGGTCTTTTGCATTCTTGGGTATCATTGGGCACTTATTCACATGCACCATCTTTCAGAAAAGGATTGGCATGTGATTCTGTACTCATATTTAACACTTGTCAATTACATGTAAATGACATCATTTATATTACAATATGTGTAACGAAATGGGTAACAGTGTTCGGAAATACATTCATAAAGGTAACCCGTTTATAGCGGTTAACCCTTTTTCGGTTAATCATTTGATTCGGTTAACCCATACAATAAGGTTAACAGTAACCTGTATCTGAATAGGTTTTTTCGGTTTTCAGTGATGCATAGCCGTTTGGTTGTGTCATGCAAGCACTTTTGCAGCGACAGGTACAGTGAACGAGTGACGAGGAATGAAAATCATGAAGAATTTTGTCGATTCGGTTAAAGTTAACCGCAATTATAGGTTAACAGGCTATTTCGGTTAACCAAAATATATGATAACCCATTTTCATTTGTGTTAATAATAGATTATTTTGGTTAGGTTAACTTTACCCGTGTAAACCCTGTAGGTTACCAATCCGAAAGAAATGGGATAAATCAAAGTGAACCACTTCTACTATGAGACCATCCCTATATCCCATCCATACCTTCTTTTTGGTATGGTTTTCGTTACACATTGTATATGTTTTCAATTGAGATGTTTATTTAAAAGTAAAAAAGAATAAAAAAACTTGAGAGGTGTCAAGTTTTCTGCGTTCTAAAATCAAGTTTTTATTATCTTCATAAATTTGAATAAACAGAAAGTATCGTTACAACTTTTGGTCTTAATTTTTACATCTAGCTCCCTTTCGCAACGCGCGATAAGGAACTCCGTTCCAAAAACTACGTTAGGAAGAAAATCTGTTATGTCTGATTAAATTTGGAAAGTTAATTTGAAAAATTCTCAATTCATTTAAATTTTTCTAATTGAAGAGCGGACCACTTACAGCTGATACAGGAATATAATTCATAAAAGCATTACTAAGGCAATGGATGTGTCAATTAGATCAAAAATGTGAATTAGAGGTAAAAGGCGGAGTCAATCGGCCTAACTCGACTAATTGTCTGCTTGATCCTTTTGGCAATGAACACATTTAGAGCCATTAGTCATTGCATACTATTTATACAATGTGTATTTTTTATACTTGAACAAACGAAATGCGCGGATATAAGACAAAATTTATCGATAAGAAACCGAAAAATAATCGTTATTAACTTAATTTTTTTTTAATGTAAATGTTGTGTTTTTATTTTATTTTTCTTTTTAAGTAAACGGTGTATTTTCTTCAAAGTGGTATCATTTGAAAGCTACGAAGTTTAAAAAGCTAAGAAAGAAAAAATAATTGAAAATACCAAACAGAAATTTAGTAAAAAAATAATTAATTATGAAATTAAAGTGCCCCTATTTTTTTAATAACTGACATACCGATGTTTTTTTAAGGTTTTTTTATCGTGATTATTTCGTCTTATATCTGCACACTTCGTTTGATTAAGTGTAAAAAATACACATTGTATACAAATTTGTGCTATAGCAGCAAAAAAATGAGTTTATGTCTCTATCTAATTACGATTCATGACATACTTAAAACGGGATAAAGGTCAACATAGAAATTACTTAACATCAATAATTTTTATTTACATGTTCCACAAATTCTTAATTTCTTTTTTTTAATACTTTATATTGTCATTAAATATTTTTAAAAAGTAAATAATACAATTTAATCTTAGCATGTTATTCGTTATGGATAGCATACGAAAAAAAGGATAGTCGAGACTTACACAGGAAAGAGACCTGTGGAGAAAGAACTTTGAACAACAATGGGAACTACGGCTAGGTAAGCCGAGTTTTGAGTTTATAAAACCTGGCTGATAAAACTGAGATACAGTTGCGAAACTAAAATTATTCAACTTTTTGGGAATTCTACTTTTTGATATTTCAACATTATAAGAATTCAACATTTTGCGAAACGAAATATATTCAACTCTCTGGGAATTCAACTTTCTGGGAATTCAACATTTTAGGAATTCAACTTTCTGTTCCTAAAGGACAGAAAATAGTATTTCAAAATCTGAAAAAAAAATGTATTATTGTAGTCAAAGTCACATTCAGTTACATAATCTAACAAACTTCACACGATAAAAAAAATCCCAATGCAACCCCTTTTTTACCGTCTTTCAAAAAGGAGGAGGTTATCAACTTTTTATGTATGTACCGATTATTCGAAAACGTCTAAACCTGATTTGGAAAATTCTTTTTTTTTTGTTTGAAAGGGTTTACTTGCCAGATAGTCCCATAGACATTTTATCAAAATTGGTAGTGTAGTTTAGATGTAAAATCAGTTTTTAGTTTTGAAACATTATTGTGATATAATTCTTTTGCTTGAGCAAAAGAATTATATCACAATATGTCTATCTATAAATATTTAGTTGCTTTAATTGATTAAAGCAACAAAATATTTATAGATAGACAAATTCACAAACTTCCCTTTAACCCGTTAAAAAAAAAACCTATGCCGTCTTATTATAAAACCCAGACTAACTTTGTTACTAGGTTTAAACCATTATCTGACCAAATCAAGTTGACATCTAGTAATATTACACTATCTCACCTGTCAATGTCTACTTCATTTTGGGCGTATAATGGTTTAAACCTAGTAACAAAACTAGTCTGTGTTTTATAATAAAACGGATAATATCTACATTCCGAAAAATTGTGCGTTCATTTCCCGCCTCCGTTCCCCAGACAGTCGAAATACGTGGGAACTAGAAATCTGCGGGGTGCCTTGCCCATCACCTCATCCGACCGGGCAGTTGGAATACAGAGCCTTAAAAAATATTATACTTATAAATAAATTACCCATAGTTAGGTACCGGCACTTGACGACCTCCGTGGCGTAATGGTCAACACACTAGTCCGCCAATCCGGAGGTTCTGGGTTCGATCACCAGCCAGGGCAAGTTGGAAAATGGCCTTATTCAAATTGTCCTGGATCTTGGGTGTTTATCTATATATGTATTTATCATAAAAATATAGTATCGTTGGGTTAGTATCCCATAACACAAGCTTAAGCTTACTTTGGGGCTAGCTCAATCTGTGTGATTTGTCCCTATATATTTAAAATATACTTGTCTATGAGATATTACCCACATTATGAGCAAGATTCATACCAGCTCATACAAACCCATAAACAACTCGTTATAGGTACTTACAGGTATAATAAACTAATAAGATTTACGTGTGCCTTTAATAATTAATTTAGATGAATATAAGTAACAGTGGATTTATTAGAGTTGGGGCGGGAAACGTAAATTAAAGAAATAAAATTAAACGCTTTTCTTACTGCCAAAAAAATTTTTTTGGCCTCTTACACAAGTTGATGGATCAGCTGATCCGAGTTTGTATGAAAAGCTAAAAAATATTTTTCATAATCCCACATATGTTCCTTAGGGAATGTCGTTCTCTAGCACGGACTGAATTCACTCTTTAAATAGTTTCAGTATATTTTGTTAGACCTTATATAAATTATGTGCTTTGGGTCTTGCGGCCCTAGGCTTTGTCTACCCCAGTGGCCCCCCTTTTTTTAGGTAGATTATACTGGGTAGTACCAGATATATTATTATCAGTTCACTTATTGGAGTCTCCTGGCACAATCATATTCTTAGCTTAAAAGGCTACAGCGACAAAAACATTGTAACCTAAGTAGTTACCAAATAAACTTTCTTTTAAATTTTACTTTTATTTTTATTTTAAATTTTCTTTTTTTCTTTCTCTACCACCTTGTTTTAAATAACTTTTTCCTCTACCCAAATGTTGGCTGGAAGAGATTGCATTTATAGCGATAAGTCCGCCTTTGTGTCTATATTTTTCTTGTTGTTTCGTAATTGTTGTGTATCTATTATGGTGCAATAAAATTGATTTGCATTGTATGTATTTGTAGAGAGGCTGGTGATTTACTGGAATCCTGCCCTGAAACCTTCAGGGGGAGGGATTTTCAGTATTGTCCCCGTGAATTCTTATTTTTATTCAGGAATTTTTTAGTTTTTTTTTTTTTTTTTACTTTGTGGTCTTCACTTTGATTTGCTATAGTTTCTTTGCAAGACTAACTTTGGTTCATTAGTAGAGTCGCTGGATTCCGATCTATTTATACTGTCACAGCACTTTAGCCGAGGAGCGCCGGCTGCCGTGGCATTCCTGAGACTATTCGTGTCCACAATCATAAAATGTAAGCTGGGACAGAAGAATATTGTGCCATGTAGAATTCGGTATTTGACTCGTTTTTAGTAACACGTTACGAAACCGAAAACATAAATAATATTTACTCCGCTCAAAAATAAGCAAGTTATAAGCCTTTCAAATCCGGTGGAAGGCGAAACTGTCAAATAACAGAAAAAGGATGGATATACACCCGCCTGACGTCACTGGCATTAGGTGTCACGCTTACGAAAGAGATAGCGAGATGTCCCCACCACGCTCCCACTCTTATATTTAAATGAAATCGCTGCCTCATTTAATAACCGATTTACTTTCTATTTTTGGAAAACTGCTTCTTGTTAGTGTTGTTGGTTATTCATAAAAAATATTATCCAAAAACAAACTAAGTCAAATAGCCTATTAATAGCGCGCGAAATCACTCTTTATATTATACCGCAATAATAGCCTAAATCTCAAGTAGTTAACTCTCCTTACTCGCACTCTACACCTAACCATTAACCATTCGAATCACTGACTTAAGTTATTCTGCAGATACTTATGAAAAAAAATCTAGCTTTATGTTTATGTAAGTATAATTTTTTAAAAGTCTGCACAGATTATGTAGTACTTAAGTAAAGTAAAGGCAACGGTTTGTCACACAACTGTGGCACAATTTTTGGAACCCCATTTAGTTGAACCAATAGCATTATAGATGTCCGGTAGTCAATACTTACAAAGTCAAAAGCCTATGTCGGCCAAAGCCCACATATCATATTTCCTACATAGTATATTAGACATGATTGTAGAAAACAAAGTAGCAAAATGTTTACATTAAAAAAAAAGAATGATAATTATTATTTTAAAAGTACAGTCGCTAAAGATTCTTATATTAACAGATTCTTATATTAACAGATTCTTATATTAACAGATTCTTATATTAACAGATTCTTATATTGAAATATGTCAAAGGTCAGTCAAGGAATAGGGGTGACGACAGGGTCAAAAGAGTATAATTGTAATTAGTCCGTCTTTTTGATTATTCAAAAATAATGGACCTATATTTTTCAGTTTACCAATACAGTAAAAATTCTCAAAGATACGAGGCATCAAAGTTCCGGAGTGGGGGCTTGCGACGTCACCTCTATGTAAAAAACGTACATACCTGCGACGTCATAAGAAATTTCAATGTATCTTGGTCATGTTTTGTTTCTCAGAGAGAAAAAAAAATACGTGTTCAATATTTTTTTATAACCTAACCAATGGACTAAACATATTTTTCCATTCGTCATGCCTATTCTGAAGGTTGAGGAATGCATTTATGCGAAAAGTTTAACAACTGGCCGCCGATGTGAAACTTCGTTTTTGTTATTGCAGAAGATATTCATGCATGTTGATAGTCGACTTTAAGGCGTAAGAGGCGACTAAACGACAAACGTTTAGTCACCTCTTACGACATGCATACATGGAATGGCGTAGTCCCAATGAGCTTCATCTGTTCTTCTCTAATTTGAGCCGCATTCCTGAGTCACGATGATTTGAAGTACAGCCGATATGGCGGTGCGATTTTTTGGATGACAGATTTAAGCAGAAGAGAAGTGGAATGCAATTATACGTGGCTGTTTATGAGACGGGGTAAATGTATGGGTGTTGTAAAAGAGTTTTGTTTGGAGTGGTATTGAAACAATCAAACAAAATGAAAAAGTATCTCTTAACATTTTTCAACACTCAAATCTATATT
Source organism: Acrobasis suavella (assembly GCA_943193695.1). Taxonomy (NCBI): domain Eukaryota; kingdom Metazoa; phylum Arthropoda; class Insecta; order Lepidoptera; family Pyralidae; genus Acrobasis; species Acrobasis suavella. The sequence continues at coordinate 4,624,031 of OW971934.1, read as the reverse complement.
TTATGACCAGACATTTTGGGTGTTTTCGAATAAATATATAGAGAAAAATCACACAGATTGAGCTAGCCCCTAATTAAGCTTAAGTTTGTGTTACGGGATACTAATCCAACGTTACTATATTTTATGATAAATACATATATAGATAAACATCCAAGACCCAGGACCATTTGGAAAGGGCCATTTTACAACTTGCCCTTGCTGGAGATCGAACCCAGAACCTAAGAATTGGCGGACTAGCGTGATGACTATTACACCAGGAAGAGTGCCAATGTAGCTCAACAGTACAATCAAACGCACAAACACTAAGAGTTCCTTAAAGGTTCTAAATCTGGATCACTCAGGATCTGTGTAGGTTAAATAATCCAGACAGAAATGTTCCCGAAAGTATTTCTATTCTATTTTTGACGACCTCCGTGGCGTAGTGGTCACCATGCTTGTCCGCCACCCAGAGGTCCCGGGTTCGATCCCCGGTCAGGGCAAGTTGGAAAATGGCCTTTTTCAAATGGTCCTGGGTCTTGGATGTTTATCTTTATATGTATTTATCATATTATCGTTGAGCTAGTATCCCGTAACACAAGTCTCGAACTTACTTTGGGGCTAGCTCAATCAGTGTAATTTGTCCCTATATATTTATTTATTATTTTATATTTATTTATTTATTGTGAGGTAAGTCTATTAATTCGAGGATGCAAATTCAATTTTGAGTTTATTTTGGTCTGGTCTTAATCATTATCCGAGCGTTACTCCCGGTTGCATCCCTTTATGGGGGCAGCACTGGACCCCTAAAAATTCAGGGAATTTATAGTATATCAAGGGGATACCCTTAACCTAGATGATTTGACAAGATCACTGGTTTTTACGCAGAGCGACTGCCGTCTGACCTGCGCAACCCAAAGGGAAGACCAGACCAATGCCTGATTAGTTTTAGTTTGATCTGGCCTTGATATCGTACAGTTGTGATGTTCAAAAACTTTATGTCTGTCTACATTTAACAGCCAGGCTCTCGTCAGTGTCATTGAATGGAAAGAAATCCAGAGAGAAAGTTTTTGGCAGAGATAATGAAGTCCATAAAATACAAAACTCCATAAAATACAATATACGGCAAAATTGAAACATTACAATAAAAACTAAATAATAAAGTAATAACTGTACTATTCTAAAACTCAGTATCTAAAATAAACTTAGATGCTAAAAATAAATAACATTTAAACAAACTATTATTTAAAAAAACTCCTGTAAATTTTGCCCGTACGGAAGAGTACCCAGAAGGCTGGCAGCATTGCCACGTTGGATGGCAATGTTTATTCGTTGTGCGTAATAAATGCAACCCTCTGGTCACCTGATAACTCAACCAACCTTTATACGAGTAAATTCTGCATTTTCCAAGTAATAAATCAAAGATTCCAATATATGCTGCTCTCGTTGGAGCGATGAGTCATGCCTCATGAGGAAGCTTGGCTCGCACCTGCAGCAAAGGTCGCCATCAAAGAGATGTGCCTGTGATTGATGACTTCACATTCACAAACGGAATGTAAATGACGTGCCCAACTACATTACAAAATTTCTTATTACAAAATTTCTCATAAAAAAATTTGTAAATAGGTTTTTCGGCTCAAGTCGAGACGAAGAGAGTTGAGAGTTTTGTAAGTAGAGTGAATAGTTAAAACTATTCGTATTATTACGACGAAACAATCTTTTTTGTGTGTAATTCTTCGTTTGCATAACAAAAGAACTTAAATACGAGAATTGTGTAGAAGAATTAGTTAACTTATTATAAGAAATGTGCACGTGAAGTCTAATTCTAAAAATAATATCTGGCTTTTTAACTCTATTAATAATATATTTTTTCTAAACCAAAAACTGACTTACCAACCCAAAAAATTTTCCAAATCGGTCCAAAAGTCTTCGAATTAATCGGTGAATATACATAATAAAAATAAAAAAAAAACATAAAAGAACGCGACGAATTGATAACCTCTTCCTGTTTGGAAGTCGGTTAAAAATGATTTTTGCCAAAAAAGGCACAGAGCAAACTAAATTAAAACCATATTTTACCTATACTACTTACTCTTATAACCTAATTTAAGGCAAAAAATGCCTCTTTGATCATCAAGTCAACGTTTCCGTCATAGCTACTTCACATCAGAAGTAGGTGAGACTGTGAGAGTGAAACGATTCAGACGACCATAGCTGAAGTGCCATTTTTGTAACGTGGAGTCACCTTAACAAATGGTTTTTGATACAAAAACAGTTCGTTTAGTGACTCCGCGACTGAAAAATGGCATCACAGACGTGACGACTCAATTCCACCTAGCGGTCATTTATAAAACAAACGAAAACCATTAATATTGAGAACAAATGCGCTATGACATAATAAAGTTCGGTTCACACCTGAATTCTATTAGTTGCTAGCGCAGCCCTAACACGAGGTATGTTGGCCTCCTGCCAGAATGACACCAGCCGTAGGAATGTGGCTCATATCTCGTCACAGCACGTACTGAGAGGTGGAAGGGTGTCTTTGTAATCAGCTCGGGAGCTCGAAGACTGAGCTTTGTTAAACAAATCGAGATGTTCCCATAACCCTGTTTTCCCTGACAAATTCACTATTAAACTATATAGCAAATTATCTAACCACACTATAAAGTCAAAGTCAAAAGTCAAAGTCAAAAATCAAATGTCATTTCTTTTTTCTTTCGATTTCTTAAAAATACAAATGCGTTCTTATTAGTTGTTGACGTCAGATACGACGTTATTTACAACGCGCTTAGTACTTACTGCCGCCTCCAAAGCGCAAGTACAGAAGAAGCGGTAACAAACTGTACTGCAGCATTTTCTCCAAAAACGTCAACCTTACAATTATACTGATATTAAAATTAGATAGTCATAATTATTAATTAAGAATGATGTCAAATTTGAAATTAATGTCAATTTGTAAATAAAGTACATGTACCAATTGTACTCAAATTATGTCATTTGTGAGTGTATAAATATAAATAAACCTTTAAGAGGGACCCGCGCCAAGCTCAAGCCAGACGTTTTTGTCTTTAAGATAATCATCGGTTCCGTAATAAGCTTTCTCACAAAGTACTTTCTTTACATAAGCTTTCAATTTTCTATTTTATTATAAAACTTTATACAGTTTCCCTTAAACGATTTACTGACTGTTTTCAACCTATAATACGGGGTAACTAAAACATTTATGTTACGTCAGTTTCTACCCGTAATATCACCTGTTTTATTAAATAAGGCAATATTTTTCCTCACATACATTATATTTCAAATATGTACTGGGATGGTATGTACAGTAAGTATATCAATTTTCTTGAAAAAATCTCTTAGGGAGTCTCTCGATCCTAAATCATAAATAAAACCAATTGCCCTTTTCTGTAAATCAGCAGCACTCCCCCAGAGAAGAATCCCGTAGGACATCAGACTATGAAAATATATTCATTCAGAAAGATTGCTTTCTGGTAGTAATTATTATATTTTTTCATGAAATGTAATGGCCATTTTGCATTTTGAAACGGCGAAGTTTATTGGAAGGATTGGCAAGACTGCAAATGGATTCCGAGATTTTCACAATTTGCATCGAATTGTTTATCTTAGGCTTATCACTTGATACATACATAAAGCGTACCTTTAGGTAGGCCTTTACGTTCGTGCTATTGAAGTTCATCACTAATGTACCATAAAGTAGGCCTACCTTACCTACTTAGAGTAATATAGGTAATTAGTAAAAAATAAATGAAATATCCTCATAAGGCCAAGTGACTTTAAAATTAAACTGGCCTCCAAAACAATCAAAGAAGTACTTCTTATCAATGTAGTGTTATCTAAAATATCCAGTCAACTGTCATTTGTTATATAATAAATAAATAAATGTTATAGACTTTCAAAATAACATCATAAATTTTATTTTCTGTACGTGTTATAATTTTATTACGTTACTTCTACAAAATAAATGGGCCAAATTTTTCTTGACTGTCTTAGCGAAGACACTGCGTAGATATTGTCCGTCTATACCTATAGTTAAAAGTGTTAAACCCCGTCATAGTTATAATTATAGCGTCGAGTCAATGAACTAACTATACATTATCCTAGAATAAGATCGGGTGGCTATCAAAGGTCTACCAATTAACAATGGGTTAGATAGTGTCAGCAATTGTGCTTGCCAATAGTCTTACAACCAAAAATATTGGAGACCATTTTAAGAAGAGAAGAAAACATACCCCGGGCAGTAAAGCTAAGGATGCCTTAGCACGTTTCCGGTTTCGATTTGGATTATTAGATTCGATTTAAGACATCTACCTGAAATAAATACAGTATATAGTTATCTGTATACTACAGAACGCCTATGATATTGACTACCTTCGTGGTCTTGTAGTCAAGGCGTCCGGCTTGTGTTACTGAGGTCATGGGTCCGAAATGTTCGAATCCCACTGGGAAGCAAACTTTATGGCAGTTGTTTCCAGTCTAGTTAATCACTTGATTACCCGAAAATCAAGATGATTCCGTGTATCTAAAGGCACGTTTAAACTGAGAGTCCCGCCGAACACCATCTAGCGTTTGCTTAAACCTATCCAAGGATTGGTTCTGGTCTACTTTTGGGCTGCGGAGGTCAGACGGCAGTCGCTTTGTGTAAAATCCAGTAACCTCGTCGAATCACTAGGGTTAGGTAGCGGACCCCGGGCTCTGAAGCTTTACCGTTGAAGACATAACCGGGAATACGTAAGGATGATGATGATAAACTATAAATATAACGCTCGGAGTTATGTTGGTTTGACTCCCATACAAATGTATTGCGGTAAGCGTAGCCGTGGTCGGATGACCATGACAAGGTTGCAGGGAGGCGCTGGATGCAGGCCGCTTCCGATCAGCAGTGGACTTCCTGTGGCTGATATGATGATGATGATGAAGCGTAGCCGGGAAGGCAATCCCTTTGATCGTCAAATACAAAACTGTTTCAGTTTTACGGACTGAACTTTCCCTAACCTTAAAAACAATTAGTGCCTAGATTCGACTTTCAAACGAAAAAGTAAAACATTCCTACAATAGTTTAGTTTGGTGGAAAGTTAACCTAAAGTAACTGGATATTTTAATTTATGCTGTAATTCAGTCGACGAGTGAGTCAGAAGTCGGTTAACCCTGAAAGTTCAGTCCAAAGTTCAGCAACCTTGGTTATGACCGGTGATTCACTTGATGAAGCTAATAAGGTAGACACTAAAATTATGATTGGTCTTGAAGATAAAGATAAATTTGTTTGTAAAACATGTCTTACTATTAAGAACAACTGTTACAAGGAAGATATTTGTTGGGAAGAGTTGTAAACCAAACGCTATAGGATTGGGTTCATTCTGAAGTGGTCTTTGTTTGATAAATCAAGTCATGATTTCATGAACGTGTATGTTCTAAAAACGGAAACATTTTGTTACGGAAACATGAATTGTTCTGGTTACGGAAACATGAATCTTCTTCTTATTCCTTACCGTAGTAGGGATAGGGCAGTAGCATGCGACTCTTTTCCATTTACCTTTATCTTTTGTCATTGTATTTGTTACATTTGTCCTACTATTCATATACATCTTTACGCATTTCATTCACCTTATCATTAGTCTTCATTAGTTCACATCAATTCAAATGTTTATTTAGTACTTAATTGAACCTTTAAAGGCACTTTTACACGTCAATAAGTATAGTTTATATTCCGTGTAATTATTATTAAAATTATATTTATTTTTAAAGAAAAGCTGCCGATACCAGCGCTTTGCAAGGACCACGGCTGACAAAATCGCCGAAAGAAACTCATTTTCACAGTATTCGTTCACCCTCTCACCGAAAGGGCTTTGTCATATTGTTGAGTCATATCTTTAATTAAAAAATACTTTTAATATAAAACAATATCAGGTGAGATTGAGGACAAATGCCCTTAACCAATATATTGTAAAAAAAAAATCGACACATTATACGACCGAGTTTACAAACGAGTTAACAAACATAACTTACATAATAAGAAATACTACGTAGTCAAAAAAGCGAAGATGAGCTGGAGATGCGAATTTTTTTAAATCACTTGTCACATTACGAATTGTTTGCGCGAGCGTTTCCAAACGGGCGCATTTTGAATGCGAAGTATTTGCAAAGATCGGCTTTGACCACTCGTAGTTTTTTACATTTGTAGCGTAGATATGTCAAAGAAAGCTTTCATCGCGAATTCGTTCCAATTCACGCTGCCTTTTTATTCATGGCGATTGAGTGAGTGAATGAATTTTTAGACAACAATAGACAAATTTTCGGAGATATTGCTTTTCGCTGACAGGACAGTTTCAAAAATACGCCCAAATGGTATTTTACGCGAGTGGTTAGTTAGAAAACTACACGTTTTGTTTTTTGGTGAGTCCCTCAATAAAAATAGTCACTCCTGACCAGTCCCTGCCGGCAACACCCGTTCATCAGTAATAAGTGAAATCTGTTTACGCGAATCCCTAAAATACTGAAGCCCTGGAATCCGACCAGGCTAATTTAGCGTGTTCCTGCGCACCAGCGCTCGTTATTCGTTTATTTGCTCCTCGGCTTCGCACAAACAACCTCTGTTTGAAATCACCTGTCTGGACGAGTGGTCGCTTCTGGTACGCATAAACTGGTTATAAATACAGTACAGGAACATTCAGATTATTTGGAATATCTTATGTTTGCTGAAGCAATCTTTGTTTGGGATGTATGTGCGGCAACTTATACAATATGTAACAAAAACCCTTTCCGATCCTTGTAGAAGTCGGACAGGGTTTTTGTTACATGTTGTATACTAACGCACTTTAAAGGGGATACATTAATATTTCAGACTCCAGTATTGCTCCCATTTGTAAAAACAAATAATTTAAAGGAAACGGACACACCTACTTATCATTTGAAATGTCGGTCTCCTACGGCTCTAGATAATCCTTCAAAGTATTTTATCTACGTTTAGGTTTAGGTTTAACTACGTTTAGGTACAGTTTAAATGAGAACATAAAGCTTTCCTTCGCACATTTGCCAATTTGTGACCAAATTTTAAATGAAATCTCCGTTTCTTTTCAAGTAATTTGTGTCAAATGGGGGTTCTGGATTTAGAAAAATTCATGTATCCTTAAAGTAAAAAACGTCAAATGGCGGGCTCAAGTTCCAATTGCAGGTGGTAGGGCGCATTACAATAGCGTTGCCCTATACGATATACGAGTTCGTACTTGGCATACAAATATCTTAACTTCTTGTAAATCTTAAAGTCTTGGCATTGGGTTATAAAAACTTACAGTATGACATTCTATTTTAATTTCATTTATTTGGTTTACTTAAATTTATGTGAATACTAGCGGCGCCCCGCGGAGTTACCCGCGGAAAAATAGCCTATGTTAACACATAGGCTATTTTTTCCGCAGGTAACACCGCGGGTAACATCCAGGGTGTCAGTTTCCTGCACACCAAATTTTACCAAAATTGGTCCAGCCATTTGCCCATGAAGAAGTAACAAAATTCACACACACATTCATAAACTTTAGTGTGATAGATCATTATTTAATTATATTTAAATCTGTTTAAAAATCGTCAAGCCATGTTACCGTTTTTTTTTGGGCAACTTGTAAAACCGATCACCAGTATTGACCACTTAAAGGAAAACTGGAATACGAAAAAAGGCAACAAAAATATAAAACGCCTCCGTAGTATACGAGCTTCACGATATGAAAGACAGCTGAAAGTCATACAAAAGCTACTGAATACTTGATCGGCAGTAAACATAATAGGTATTCAAAGTTCAATGGACGCCACGTCGTTTAGTCACCTGAACTGTCAAAGTTAGCGAATGAATGTCTAAGTTACAAACTGACACACAGGTTGTGCTCTTTGTGTGTCAGTTGTTCGTTTAACACTTTATACGTAGAGGCTCTGCACTAATAGATACATACAAACTTAAGATCTAACTAGTCGCAGGCCGGAACTCGCAGGTGGGCCCGGCTAAAAGCATGCTGTCTCACCTAACATTGTGTTCGGGCGAAGCAGTGAGGTGAAAAGCACGATAAATTCATAGTAAACCGTGCGCGTAAAAAATACGTAATGTCCTATGGGAAAAGGGGTTTTATGCAAAAACGATAAAGTTTTTTAAAATCTTGGTTAAATAAGCCGTGTCGGTGAGGACTTAGTTTTGGAGATTTTACATTTCCTTTATTACTTATTTACGCCGAAAGTTGCGTAAAAATAACAAAAGAAAAAAAAAAACGAATTTTTTATCGCTCATAAAGTCATACTTTTTAATGGCTTTGTTTTTTACTTTTACGTATCCATACCGACAAAATTTATAATCAGACAAAACGAAATCATGTTAAATTTTGAATGTACAATGTCTAACAATGGAGGAAATCCCATCCGAAATTTGTGTAGAAAAAGTATCCACTAGTTTGCTCTTAATGCCATAGCTTTGTCTCACTGGTCATTTTGGAATTTGCTCTAAAATTCTTTTTATCGCAATGTCCCACGCATGCGTTGTATCAACCACAGAGTAAATATAAACAGTTTATTGGGTTGCATACCTCTGGATCGAGATCTGACCCACTTGCACTGTCCACCTCGCTATGCGCCGGATGCTTCGCATTCCAACGTCTTTCCGAAGACCTGAGGCCCATTTTTCGTTGAAATAGCTTATGTTTATGTCAAAAAAAGACTGATTTGCAAAAATCTGCTAAAATATTTTGCAAATATTTGAAAAATGTTGTAAAAGGGGAAGAATGTTTGGTACAAACTATATTGTAGGACAGAAATTTCATCATTACACTTTGGAAACAATTTTTTTAGAGAAATCATGCGTACGCTAAAGTTTTGTGTAAAGGGCACCTTCTATGATTTTGCCAAAAGAATTTATTTACTGGACTTTCTTTATAACTCTAACTAAGGATGCCGCTTTCGGAATTGCTAAGGCCAGAGCAACATTTGCGCAGTTGCGCCCTATTTGGATGACGCGGAAGTTAATCCGAAGAGTTAAGCTCAAGATATTATGGTCTATCGTAAAAACAGTGCTCCTATATAGCTGCGAAACTTGAAAAGTCACGAAAGAACTAACCCAGAAGCACCAGGTTTTTGTTAACAGAAGCCTGTGCCAGACTCTCGGCATTCGATGACCGTATGCGACAGCTATAACACGAAACCCCGATCGACCAACAGACAAAAAGCCGCAAATGGATTGGCCACAACCTCCGAAGAAGCCAGCCCTGACAACTTGACAACATACCTAAAAAGGCCATAGAGTGGAATCCCCAAGGAAAGCGTAAAGTCCTGGCGACCTACCGTGCTCGATTAAATTAAGAAAATCAGCAAGACCTGGAGTGAAGTTAGGCGCGTTGCTCAAGACAGCTTGAGATGGAGAGTCTTTGTGGACCATAAGTCAAAAAAGGCCAGAACTTCGTAACTCTAAACCAGGGTGGAAGAATTTCGTCAGGTCTGCATAAAATTGTGCACTAGAAACAAAACGCATAAAGACATTCTGCGATTTGTAACGACAAATCGGGTGTTCTGCGCATCACCTCGCCTTTAGTAGATCACGTAAACAAGGAAGATAAGACAGCTACGAGTAACAACATTTTGTTGGCCAGTATTTGAAGGTTATTAGGAAGGAAGTATAGTATCTGTTGATTCAACAATAATAACATTTTATTGTTTTATAGATGTTTATTACATGTTTTAGGCCTCCAAAAGTTTTGGCAGTTGGCAAGAATAAAGCCTATATTTTCATCCTTGCCTTCAATAGTTGCTTTCAGCGATGCCTGTAACTACGTAACTAAACTTTTTTTAATTTATTTTTGTATATGTGCAATAAAGAGGTTTTCATTCATTCATACTTATATAAGTAGAAAGTTATAGGTTATGTTATTTTAATAAAAATGTACTTCCAGTTATACCGCTTGTCATACAGAGAAAATCATAAAAGTACAATATTTATAAAATACCACAAAAATCTCTAGCGTGAGATATTGTGCCTGCATATCTAAATTTATTATCTACCTATCAACTTTGACAACGTGTCTATGTATTTTCTGCCAAAAAGCCGACACTAAGATCTTAACGATCGAATACCTGTACAACAAAACAAGATTGAAGTCAAATTCTTCTGTTATTCATTTCTTCACAAACCGAAAATACACAGGAATGCAAACATTTCATGGAATGTCCTCTGTCTGGTCACATTTTATAACCAGAACCGTCCTTTTGGCGTCGCAAGATTCGGTGTCGGCGCCACGCGAAGTAAACAAAGTATGCATTTATAAATAAACACATCCATCGGTGAGGGAAACCATTCTTAGCCAAAGATCTTACCGTGCTTAGTGCTTTTATTCATTCTGTGACCGCATGATTTAGTTCATTTGTCATTGAGGACGAAAAAAAAATTACTTATATACACTTAAATAATTATAAAAAAAAAACTATTGATTTAAGGAGTACCTTCTATTTTTTTCGATAATTTAATAAAAAGGTCTGAGCTTTTTAAATTAGTACTACAGCACTGATTTAGAATGATAGTTTTAATGAAGTTTTTTATAATTTGTTTATGCGAGTTAATGTTTACATCAATTTGTTATCAAAATTCAGGACAGTATTTAAGTACATACGTAGTTTATTTAATTTAGATTAGTAACTTTATGGAGGAGAACAGTAGATGGTTAGTGCATTTTAGACCATGACCCTGGCAGGCACGATCTCTATAATAGGTGGAAGGATATTTATTTCTTATTCTTGGTTCTGTCTATATAATATATCTATATAACCAATTTTAAGAAGTTCATGTAACCATTAAAATAGTATGTATTTTTTGTGGGCAGTCAATGTTATTATTTGATTACCCACACAAAAATATTTTGCGAACTGCATTGAAGTTGGTCATGTCTTATATACACTGTTCTTTTTAATTAAGTACAAATATTTTAAGAGGTGATTCAGTCCATCATTTTGAACAACTTTTCCCAATAAATATATATCGAAATACGAAAAATTTTTTTGCATTTTTCATAGTAACGATATCACGTGACTACTTCGATCTGTATGAGAACCTAAATATTTTTTTTCGTATTTCGATATATATTTATTGGGCAAAGTTGTTCAAAATGATGGACTGAATAACCCCTTAAAATATTTGTACTTAATTAAAAAGGACATTGTATATATTTAAGACATGACCAACTTCTATCAACCTCTGTCAACTTCTGACAACGTCTGTATAAGTAGGTATATTTGTTGAGGTTATGAGACCAAACGTGTATGAAATGATTATGTACCTATAGTTATTGTTAATATTTTTTTGCGAGTTGGATGAGCGTTAAAACCTTGAATGTTTTTACTCATCCCATTTCGAAGTATAAATTTATTTTTTTGTAAATCAATAAAAATAATGAAAAAGAATTGATAAAAAATAAATCAAATTCGGATTAAATAATATCATCCACGCCTTTTTCGTATTAATTGTTATTTTAGGTTTAAGTAAATAATTAAATAAATAAAAAGTGTTGGTAAAAATAAATTCAATTGGGATCAAATAACATCATCCACTCCTTTTCCGTATTTATTGTTATTTGAGGTTTTGTTATTGGAAACAAGACCCAAGTTCTTAAATTTATTGATGATGATGATGTTTGACCAAATAAAATGTGAATATATAAATCGTGCGGTGGAATCTTGCACTACATTCATTGAGTCATTGGTTAAAATGATCGCGAGCTCTCCGATGTGTCAGGTGCGCCCGCGCATTCTATTATTGGGGTATTCTATTTCAGAGTCGAGTGCATCTTTAATGAACCATGCGATTTGTAAAAACCATTTTTTGTGGAAAGCATTTTTTTTAGCTTGATTTCGTGGGTATGTTTTTATTATTTCTGTGTTTGTCAAGGTATTAAACTTTTTATTTAAAAAAATTAAATATCCGACAGTCGTTTTTAATATAATTTTTCAAAACTATCAATTCAATTTAATTCCAATTATCATAGGATATTTACAATATCTCTTAATAAATCGTCACTTTGTTTAGTTGCACAATTGTTGACGTCAAAAAGTTACTTAGAGCTAAGTTTACTGTCGCCTCCAAAGTGCAGAAGAAGCGGTTACAAACTGCACTGCAGCATTTTCTCCAAGGACGTCAACTCTCAATGAAATTAAAATTTAATGTTGATATGTGGTCAGAGAATACATTGTTTGTTATGTCATACTTCAAATTTAATTTTTTTTAATGTCTAAATTTTAAAATAATTTCAAATCATGTTGTAGATTCAGTATGTACCAAAATAATGGTATTTGTGAGTATACAAACCTTTAAGAGGGACTCTCACCAAGCTAAAGCAAGACTTTGTTGTCTTTCCTTTTGAATTATGTAAATACACCCGTATTTCGAAGTTATGTCGTAATAAAAAACTCACATACATACATTGACCTTGAAAACGTTTCACTCCTTTTTAGTCGCGTAAAAATATATTTTGGGACTTGGAACGCATTTACTTTCAGGCACAGAGTTTGAAAAAAAAATTGGCATTCATTTTCGATTCTATATTTAAACAAAAGTTTGGCTGGAAATAATATCTTATTTATAATGTTGCCTTTGTAGCTAAATGCCAACTTTTGGTAAAACCACAAATTAAAAAAAGAAGTTTGGTTTCAAATATTTTATTTTTATACACTTTTTTAGGGTTCCGTACCCAAAGGGTAAAAACGGGACCTTATTATTAAGACTCCACTGTCCGTTTGTCCATCTGTCTGTTACCAGGCTGTATCTCATGAACCGTGATAGCTAGACAGTTGAAATTTTTACAGATGATGTATTTCTGTTGCTCCTGTATCAACAAATAATACAATAAATACTTAAGTGGGGCTCCTATACAAAAGAAACGTGATTTTTTATAGATAATAGTACGGAACCCTTCGTGCGTGAGTCCGACTCTTACTTGGCCGTTTATTTAAATATCCGCACATTTCGTTAGATCAAGTTTAAAAAATACACATTGTATACATTACTTTATTTAGTAAAAAGCTAAGCAGCCTTCTATTTAGCGGTGGGTACAAATTTTGTAAAAGTGAATAGCATTAGTTATGTTCAGTAAGAGATATGCTCCTACATCAATCTTTTTACAAACATAAGCGCATTTTAATTCCCCAAAACATTAAAAATGCAGCGGCTATTTGTCAAGTAGGTAAATGAGTAGTACAAATCCTTAGTCAGAATAATACAGTAAAGAATCGCTGTAAAGCCCGCGGCGGTGACATAAGACAAATGGTAGACAAAAAGTTGCTAAGATCATTAATGTAAATATCTAGAGCACAGCGGATTATTAGCTCGAGAACTATCTTAAACAGGAATTTTACGTTTTTGTTTAAAACTATCGGACATATTTCTATATTCTCTTGTGTTATTCTTTCATTCATTCAAAACTAAACGTATTGTTTAGTATCGTGATCAATATCCATTTTAGTCAGATATTTCGATGGCCAAGTGTGGTTAGACGCTGGGCCAGCAACATATGACTTAGTTTATCGACACATTAGACTTTCAGTTTATCGACACGATGCAGAAGAAGAAGTATCCCAATATAATTAATAGTCTTCTCCTAAAATTTGACTAGAAAATATCAGAAAAATCTAAAAAAGTGCACTCTATCTCTTATTGCTTGTTTATAATTTTTCAAAACTAAAAACCGACTTCACCCCCAAACTACACAACCGATTTTAATAAAATTACTTTGAGATCACCTGGACAGTATACCCATTTAAACAAAATAATAAGTTTCCAAATCGGTTCACGCGTCCTCGAGTAATCAGTGAACATACATAAAAAAAAATAAAGGATCGCGATGATGTTGCTAGAAAGCACATTGTATAATGCGTGAGATACATTTGTTTCCTATATAATTTGTTCAGGTACACAATTATTCGTTTAGCGTCAGTTGCGCAACGCAATTCGGGAAAACATCACATGAGTAATGTTTGTGAGAGCCAAACCGATTGGAAATCTATATTCTGAGTCTCTAGTCATTCACAGCTGAGCAATTTGTGGGGCAATGAGTGCAAACGATTAAAACAACTTTTGTTCTCATAGGTACCTGTAAGGTCTTATTTAATTTGGACAGAAGTTTGTAATTATTTACCCCTCGGATTAAAGGAATTTAAGAATTTGAAATGAGCAAAAAGAGCTCTCTTCTAGAAATCCTTATTTGATGAGAAAATTTAAAGCTTATGTAAAGAGAGTACTTTGTTAGAAGGCATATTACGGAAGCGATGATTAGCTCAAAGACAAAAACGTCTGGCTTGAACTTGGCGCAGGTTTGAATTTGTATACTCACAAATGTCATAATTTTAGTACTATCAGTATATGTTTAAGTACTAAATTTACAAATTGACTTTAATTTCAAATTGACCTCATCCTTACATTATGACATCACAATGTTTTCTCCAATCACTAATTTAATATCCGTACAATTGTAAGTTGACGTTTTTGGTGAAAATGCTGCAGTACAGTTTGTTAGCGCTTCTTCTGTACTTGCATTTAGGAGGCGGCAGTAAACTTAGTAGTGAAATGATCAGACGTTAACCTATTATGCAATCGAAAGAAAAAATTATGCAATCGAAAAACCTATTAACCTATTATGCAATCGAAAGAAAATATTGACAATTATATCAAGTGATACAAATATCCAAAGATAAATAAAGGATTTTTAACTTCGACTTGTGACATTGACTTTATTAAATATAAATAGGTGTCTGAACAAATTTAATGTTCACTATTTACGAGTAAGTTTGTAACCATTTGATATACTATCTCGTAGGAGTGACGTGTCTGATGAAGAATTTGTTATGGACAGGACAGTATTATTAACTGAGTAACTATCACGAATGAAGTCAGCCGGGAGCAAGTGTACCTACAATTATTTATTTAGTTGGGAATCGTTAAAAAATTCAGTTAAGTGGGCCATACCCCAGAATCCCAGGGCCACCATAGACTGCGCAGAACGCGGCGGAAATTCGCATTTTTACAGTTTTATTTAGCCTACAGTCCGTGACATACAAATGTTGACTTTTATGTATTGTGTCAATTGTCCCCGAAAATAAAACGCCACTTAACTCGTCTATTTATTTATTAACATTCTAAAATGTAACAGGTGGCCCAAGGCCTTTTCTACCAGTGAATTTAAAGGTGGTGCTAATAAAAGCAAAATTTTGGACGAAGGTACTGGAAGTACTAAAGGTACTTTACTATATACTAGAGGTAGAAAAATATTTTTAGCTCACCGGCTAGATTATTAAAAAATATTGTACACGTATATTTTATTTTCTCTGAGAAACAAAAAATGACAAAGATACAGCGCATTGAAATTTCGTTATCATCACGGCTACGTAGGTACGATTTTTATACAGAGGTGATGTCGCAAGCCCCCAACTCCGGAACTTTGATGCTTCGTATCTTTGTGAATTTTTACTTTTTTGGCAAACTGTAAAATATGGGTCCATTATTTTTGAATAATCTAAAAGACAGTTAATTACAATTATACTTTTCTAACCCTGTCGTAACCCCTATTAAATCAATATACTTTTGGGATTTTTTGTATAGGTTATGTGTTTCGCCGCTTTGCGTATGTATATTTATCTTTTCCCTCGTACCTTCAACGATATCCACAATACCTACCATGACAAATGAGGTATTGTTCGAAGCGTCTTGGCTACTTGGTTTTGAACTTTCAAATCCTCAAAATATTCTTATCACTATAAAAATAAAAATAGTCATTTCTAGTTTTTAGCAGTTTCTAGTAGTTATATATTACGTTTTATGGTTCTTGTACCATTTCCGAATTTTGAAAATTTTGCCTAAAACTGTTCTTAGAAATACCTGTAACAATGTGTTCGCATATCTACCATTTAGCCAACAAATCCGTGACATACAATACTTGACATTAATTTATAGAAACAATTGTCCCAGAAAATAACACGCCGTTCACATTTTCCCTCCATTAATAACTCAACTACGCAAGCTTATGAATAAATGTTGTTCTAGAATCTAAACCTAATAGATTTAGGACTATTGAGTCCAAAGACATTAAACATTCGCGAGATAAAGTCCTTCGCCTATTACAAAGACTCCACGCCGACGGCACTCCGACTCTACTCGTCATCATAAAAGCGAAAAAAGGCTTCCCCGAGGATTTTCAAAAAAATGACGAGACCTATATCAATTTATAGTTAAGTTGTATATCGTGGTATACAAATTAGAATTTTCAAACTTTTTAAATGGTGTATTATTCTGTCTATTATTCTGTATTCTGTCAGAGACTATGGATCTCCACTTGCCACGATCCTTGCAAACCTCTTTCGCTCCGATAATTCGCATTATTTTATTTTTTATATTATGTACTCCTATTATTTATTGGTATACTTATATTCTTCTACACTGTAATACTCTAACTGCGCCAACTCCCCCACATCGTTTATAGTTTTCTTTACCCAAAGGTTTGCTGGAAAATATCGCTTTAGTGATAAGCCCGTCTTTGTACCTACTAGATTTTAAATGTACTTTTGATTATTGTCGTACTTAGTTGGTGCAATAAAGAAATTTAATCTAATCTTATCTTATTATTCAGTTCATGAGTGATCTATTTGCAATATCGGCATTTTAATTGAAAACCGTTCGACGTATGGTACGTGTATGCTCAAATGTAAGAATAAGGCTCAGAGTAGCGTGGAATTGGTGTAATGGGCGAAGGCCATAGTTCAACCTATTTTTTATTTGCGCAAGAGAGAAGGCAAAAATAATTCTGATCAAAAACATAGGCACATGACGCCTGTAAATATGTTGCGAAACAATTAGGTAATAGTATTAAATAGATTCGCGGAAAGTGTTCTATTTTGTTTATGTAACAGACCAGTACCTGATGTAAAAATAAAGTGACGGAAGATAGATTTGTCTATCTAAAAGGTACACCCTTTTCAATAGAAGGCTATTGAGGATATTAATACTTAAGTATAATATCTTAGAAAAACGAAAAAAATGAAAAACGGCACCATTATAGGATCACTGTCTGTCTGTCCGTCCGTCTGTCACAGCCAATTGACTCCGAAAGTACTAGATCAAAACAGGTGAAATTTGGTAAGATGGTGTAATCCTATGACCCAAACACAGATGTGTAAAGAAATAAATATTTTTTTTTAAATATGGAATATGTTCGGGGGACAATTTAGGAAATAAAAAAAAAGTTTTGCATGCCTTCCCGAGTCATATATCAAATGAAATAGCTCGATAAGAGGGATATACTTTTGTTGTTAGTGTAAAATTAATAGTTTTGATTTTATTTATGCAAGAAGAAGAAAATTGAGCATTCCTTATCTACTGAACTAAACAACAGAGCTTAAATTTTGAAAAACAACAAGTTATAGTTTATTGCTTGTAGATTAGAGGAAAACCTATAAGTATTCTATCAATTGAAAATAAAGTGGTAAACTCAATGTAATATATATATTTAAATATATTTCAATATAAAAGTTCACTTAAACACCTCTAGATAGCGCTAGTAGTAGCTGACTCGCGTCTTACTGTGAGGATTTCAAATGTGATATTTTGTATTAATTTCAAAACTTTGGCATTAAAAGATACCCTCTCCACGCGAGATGGCAATAGGCCGATTTTTTTCTTTTTCCAATGCACATCACTTGAAAAATCTGACACTAGTGAAGGCCAGTTACACTTAATCAATGGATAGCATTTAAGAATAGATTAATTTATGCAAATTCAAAGTTACCAAAAAAATCATCCCAACCCATAAGTTAATAAAAGGAAAAGGAGGAAGAAGGATGTTAATGGATGAAGTAAAGGAAAAGGTAGAAGTCGTGTCGTAAAGGGAAGTCAAGTTTTTGGCTGAAGCTCTGGAAACATGGAAAATAATCCACCGATAAGAATAAGTTCTTAAATACATTGTGGATGATGATGACCCATAAGTATTTTCTACCCATAGCAGTTAATTTTATCCCAATGCAATAAAATAAAAGAAATCTTAACTCACTTTCCAAATACATAATTCTACGTATTGAGTGAAGAGTGGATTTAATAATCGTAAAACGAAAGGAATCTAGGAAAGTGTTTACTTTTCGATACATCATACATATTTAACGATAAAAATAAATCTTGTGCTGATTCATGGACTATGAGTGGGAAATACCAGTGATGTTACAAATATAGATTTCTGAGAATAAAATATCAATAAATCAAATGTAACTAGGTCTATTATGTCAATAAATAACAAATCATGTAATATCAACATTTGAATTAAAATTAACTTAAGTGTTTATTCAGTTAAATGCCAGGTTTTTGCAAGCACTTTTTCATATCAGTAAAATTAACATTGAATTAAAATAGAAGAAAAAAGGCTTCAAAAAGAAAAAAAAGGCAACAATCTATTAGCGTTCTGGGATTATTTTGAGACCGAAAAAATATATCTTGATCTGCATGCATAAAATGTTCAACTAAACATTATTCGTTTGCTGAATGCGTCCAGAAAGGTGGGGCACTTTGGTAACAAACTGGTCTCCTGAAGATGGTCGCGGGAAGTATTGGTGTACCGACTTACGGCAGTTTAAGAAGGAATGGTTGGAAGTGGCACACAATCGACATATTTGGAAGGAGATGAAGAGACCTAACTAGCAATGCGCAGTTTGTTATAAGGTTTTTAGCACTTCACCTATTCAGAAGAATATTGTATTCTACGATCTAAGCTCTAATAAAATGTATTAAATATTTTAATAAGTAAACAAATATAATTTAGAGTGTCAAAAATGATTAGTTTGCTACCTAATATATTCGTCTGTGGAAATGATCTCACTAAGAGTTTCTAGACTATTACAATATCAATTCAATTTTAGTATCGAGTGCTGTGAGTGGTTTCGTTTGGCCATTGATCCGAAAGGAATCCTTAGTACTGGCGCCAAGATAATAGGAGTAATTTGTATTTCATTTGAAGTAATGTCTTCAGACAAGGCTATCGGTATGCTTTCATACAAAGCCTCAGTTTGAGTGTTGTTAGTCATGCCCTGCAAATGGTTATTTACACTTGTAATGATGCAATGTTGCAATAAACCCATCCTTCATGTCTTTATATACCTCCTTTCTCCATCATTTCATTATGTCTGCCTTTTCATTTTCAATTCAAAATTAAAATTATAAATTTTACACATTCGTTCCTGATCATTCTAAAAACGTTCCTTCACCCCTCTCGTACAAGCAACTTACAATTGTTGAATTATATAATTTAATCGGTTCTGACAAATTAATGAATTAACCCTTGTCGTGTATCTCTCTTGCTGACTGTTTTGTCGGATTTCAAATTGGTGCTCCCACTTGATATCAGCTACTAGCTGAGACTATCACTTACTAGCTGAGACAGGTGGAGTTTCCACACTATTACTTATAGTACAAGTGCTTGGTATTCCTAACCGTATTTATTTTTCTTCTTCTTATATTTAAGAGCTAGGCTTTCGTCGTTCTTTAAAACAATAATGGTGGTTCCTGACCATGAAAAATGACGTGCTGGAATGTGTAAACAAGCGCCGGATTCTCAAACTTGTCTGAAAATACACGGAGATATAAACGTCGATACTTACGAGCTAAAGGTGAAGGTTTTCAGTGACTCAACCATTAGACCGACAATTTTTATACTGCGTAGAAAGACCACACTAGCCGAGTACAACAGATAATACGATAACTGTCATCCTCACAAGAGCAAAAGAGATAGCGATCAATTTGACAATGAGATAAGATTTCATACACAACATTATCATACACAGAATTATAACCCATAGAGGCATCACCCTAGCTCGAACATCGTCGCACTAAAATTGAATTTTTCAAATCGTAAACTGTGTAATTTTAATAATTAAAAAATAAATAAATATGTAGGGATACATATACAGATAAACATCCAAGACCCAGGACAATTTGAAAATGGCCATTTCCCAATGCCCTGACCGGGGATCGAACCCGGGACCTCTGGGTGGCGGACTAGCATGGTGACCACTACGCCACGGAGGTCGTCTCGATCGTCTCGAATTTGTAAGTTATCTTAAGGGAATACCTGAATTTTCCGGGGTCCAGTGCTACCACCATTTGAAATAAATCATTTGATAGGAAACTGAGACATCATTTAAAACTTTGTCTTGACCAGGCACTAGATCACCCTTCAAACTATTTTATGAACTACTGTTTACAGTTTGAAGTGAGAACGTGGAGCTTTTGTACGCACAGTTGTGAAAAAGCACTTTTGACGTATGTGCGTAGAAAGGCTTTACATTTTCACTTTAAACTGTAAACAGTAGTTCATGAGATAGCTAGGGTTATTTAGTGCCTGGTCAAGACAACATTTTAAATGATGTCTCCGTTTCCTATCAAACGTTTATTTCAAATGGGGCAGCACTGGACCCCGGAAAATTCAGGGTATCAGGTATCCCCTTAACTTGGAAAAATGGTATGGTACTGATTTACCGATAGTTCGTTGAGTAGGTACAAATACCATTTTAACGTCACACAAAAATAATTCGTTTCTGGTTACATGACTCAACTAATGAGCACTTTATGTCATTTATGTAATTTGCCTTTTGTGCTTTCCACTTCTGTAGAGCATTAAGATTTTATTTATTAGACTGTGTCGTTTTATTTATTTTTATCCTATAACTTTGTAAGCGTAGTTAATAAAAGTAAAAGAAAGAAACGGTTACTTGTAGGTTATAATGAAAGAATGATAAGCATAGATATACTGTTAATAATACTGTTATAAAAGTATAAGTACTGTTTTTGGGTTTTACTTAATTTTATTAGGAAATAATAATAATCGGTCAAGTGCGAGTCAGCCTCGCCGAGGGGTTCCGTACCATTATCTATAAAATGTCACGTTTGTTCTAATAGTAATATTGGGGCTCCAATAGGAGCCCGACTTAAATATTTACTTTATTCTATTTTTAGTATTTGTTGTTATAGTGGCAACAGAAATACATCATCTGTAAAAATTTCAGCTGTTTAGCTAGTAAAGTTCATGAGGTACAGCCTGGTGACAGACAGACGGACGGACGGACGGACAGCGGAGCCTTAGTAATAGGGTCTCGTTTTGATCCTTTGGGTACGGAACCCTAAAAATTATCACAAAATTGATAAAAGTAAGTAGGTATGTAAGTAATTCGAATGTAGTATATTTTTTGCATTATTAAAACAAACTTATTGGTTTAAAATATACGTCTTAAAATAACATGTTAAGTGTGCAAAATTCAACACCAAACACTTCCTCTAAGGCCGGATACTCATATCCTCACTGTCCTTTCTAGTAAGTGTATAGATTACATAGTACGTTATATCAGAAATGGTAAAAAAAGGTGAACGACAATTCATCCAGCTGACTCACATAAGTTCTAAAGCGATCTATCCGACGGACAAAATGAAGTCCAGCGAGGAGATCAAGTCCCTGGTACAAAGAAATATCAGGTCCGAGGAAATGAAGCTGCACGTGAGAGGTATACGAATGACAAGGAATGGCGGTGTCATCATCAGAACTGAGAGCAAGGATGACGTCGAAAAACTAAAGAAATCGGCACAACTAACTACCTCTGGCATCACTGTGAATGACGCACATAAGAGCAAGCCCAGAGTAGTTATAATCGAAGTTCCCTCTTCTATGCAAGAATCTGAAGTTTTTAGAAGACTTCGAGCAGAACGAATTGAGCGATAAACTGCAAGGCATGAGTTTCGACGAATTTTTGACCTCTACTAAATTGAGCTATAAATCGGGGAAAAAAGACGCTGAGAGATGTAACTATGTCCTCAAGGTTACCCCACATATTCACAAGGCCATTATTGCAAAAGACAGGGTATTTATTCATTGGTCGTCATGCCCAGTACGAGACTTTACACTAGTGTTTCAAGTGTCAGCAGTATGGACATGAGGCCAAGTCATGCCAAGCGGATTACGTCACTTGCGCGCAGTGTGGGGTAGTTGGTCACGTGATCAAGGACTGCCCAAAGAAGTCCGAGCCACCGAAATGTACAACTTGTTTGCACTTCAATGAACCATCCGGTCATAAAACGGGTGACTCTGAGTGCCCTGCTAGGATTGCGGTCGAAAAGAGGTACATTAACAGTATAGATTATGAAGGCGCCTAGGAGCGCTACTTATCACAACATTTTCAGTTCTTTAATATTTTAATAGTTAACTAGTGTACGTATACAAGTAGCCAGGTAATTTATAGATAATGTCGCATAAAATTGTGACTGAGCTAGACAACGTCTCCATTGCCGAGTCAAAGGTCTGTGTGGTCGAAAGTTGTAAATTACTTCTATCCTTCTACAAAATTAATAACTGGTTAGTAGTACTAAATCAAAATATATGGAGTATATAAAAAAAAATACCTTAAGTTCTCTTACTATCAGCTAGAATAAATGTCCACTTAGATATTATTATTCTTACTGAGTGAAGGCTCTCATCTAATACTAATGAACCAATAACCCCATATAGATGGGTATTTTCACTACAGCAGTACTAATAAAATCCTACAGAATGATGGAGTAGTGGTTTATTAAAATCAATCTTTTAAGGACGTTGTAACTGTCTCACATACTCTCCTTGATGCAAACAGTGTGGTGTTAAAAAAAGGCCAACATACTGAACATATATATTTACCGTTCTCCGTCATATAAAAACATAACAAGCTTTCTAAGTTCTCTTGAGTTTGACACTATTCTTTATAACTTGAAATAGTTTCAAAACATTATTATCGTTGGCGATGTTAACATAGATATTTCCAGCGATAACGACGATGACCATAGTCCTGATTATTTAAATCTCTAATTATTTGATCATTTAAATCATGAACATCTTCCAGCGCACAATTTTCGGACAAGCATCAATAATTCTGGATTAGATCACATTATGCTAAAAACAAAATAAGATCCTAGTAATGACATTCTTAGAGTAACTTATACACGTTATCGTAACTATTTATGTAATCTTATTAAAAAACAAAAGAGAAGATATGAAAGAGATAAGTTAAATAAAACTGGACTAAACCCAAAAAATAAAAATGTGGGAGGCAATCCGAAAAGTTACTGACATTAACAAATGTGTAAATAAATCAGAGTCCGTCCTTTCTATTAAAATTACACCTTTAGAATAAGTTAATAACGTCAACCAGTTCTTTTCAAATGTTGGTACAATATTAGCGGAAAAAATTACGCCCATCCAAAGTAATCGCACATACACGCTACCAGCTCCTACATATGGATCTGACTCTGAGGAACACGAAATATGTAGCATTATTGACTCTTTAAAGACCTATGCTGCTGGGATGGGACAATATTATCTCTTCCAAAATTCTTAAATTAAAATGTATAATCCAGAACTTTGTGCGGCGGATTGAAATAATTAAAATATACAAACCAGATCTTTGTGCGGCCATTACCCATATTTGTAATCTATGTATTACTAAGGGCATTTTTCCTAAAGTTTTCAAAATTGTCGTTGTCCATATAATATAAATCTGGAAAACCGATCGGGTTGAAAACTACCGCCCCATATCAATATTGCCAGCATTATTCAAAATTCTTGAACGAATTATGAGTAAAAAAGTCTTATCAATTATCTTGAGAAAAACTTACTTCTTACGTTTTCGTCCAGGTAGATCTACCTCTCAGGCAGTTGAAGTTCTTATTGACAATGCTATTAAAGCTCTCGATTCTGGCACCCGCTGTCTAGTAATTTATCTTGACCTCAGTAAGGCATTCGATACCGTCTTGATTTCTCTGCTTATTTCAAAGTTAGAAAAAATAAGCATCCGTGGAACACAGCTAGAGTTATTCCGTGACTATCTGCCCAGTCGGACACAACGTGTTAAGGTTGGTGCTTACACTAGCTTTGATCAAAATATAGAATTTGGAGTCCCGCAAGTGAGTATTTTGGGTCCAAATTTGTTTAAATGTATGTGAATGATTTGTGCAATCTATTCCTTTAAATTTGAAAAGTAGTGTCTTATGCTGATGATACTGCTCTAATATTTGAAGTAAACTAAGATTGGCAAATAATAACGAAGATACGGTGCATTTAAATTTCGCGTAATATCATGATCAGCTACGATTTTTAACCTAGGGTGACGTAAATTACCCCCCATATATAATATTTTTTACCACTTTGCTAAATAAACAAATATGACTCCTTTATTTTTAGATAATCCAGTTGACGAAATAAATAAAAAAATAAATTTTATACGCAGTCCACATCCATATTATGTATGATTTATGTGTCGTGGCCGTGACGGTGACCTGTTTCCCGGTCTTTGATGGTTGCTCCGGACTATTCGTCATATTTCGCTAATTAGGGCTCGAACGTACAGACGAGCGATAAAGTCGTTGACTGTCGCCGACCAGGGTCGTGAGTTGTCGCTGGCACTAGTGTTACCGAAAAATTGATAGTTTTACAATCGATAATTTCAATCGAAAAATGCCAAACCATCGATAGTATCTATAGCTGTTCTAGACCAATACTATTGATAACCAACAATACAACTGATAGTATTGATCATGAAAGCAAACCAACTATCGGTAGTACTATCGATAGACTATCGATAATATCGGTTTGATTCAAAAATACCGAAAGTCTATCCATAGGTTCTCGATAGTGGAATTCAAAATTCAAATGTTTATTCAGTAATTAGACCTTTACAGGCACTTTTAACATGTCAATAAGTATGGACTATCTAGCGGCAAGTGCAGCAACTTTAGCTGGCACACTGTCGCTCGTCTGTCTTTATACCTTATCTTATATTATGGAACACTTGATTTAATGTTATCGCCCCGAAAAGGGAGTATCGGGTGCTTAGGATTCGTCTGTGTACCTATAAAAGTTTCTTCATTCGAACATATAACTTTAAAATGCCTGAAAAGATTCAAAAGAGATTCTGAAGAGGTCCCGCTTTCGATCCCCGGTCAGGGCAAGTTGGAAAATGGCCTTTTCAAATTGTCCTGGGTCTTGGATGTTTATCTACATATGTGTTTGTTATAAAATGTAGTATCGTTGAGTTAGTATCCCATACCACAAGTTTCGAACTTACTTTGGGGCTAGCTCAATCAGTGTTCTTTGCCCCTATATATTTATTTATTCAGATGTAAGTATCAAAAACCGGCTAAGTGCGAGTTGAACTCGGGGGGGGAGGGTTCCGTACAACACCAAAGTTTTTAAATTTATATAAAATATTACATTTGAAAACGTCATAGTAAAATACGAGTTAATTAATAATTGCGTCATCTAGTGGTGTTTTAGTGAACTATTTCCGTACGTGAACGTATTTTATTGATTTTACCACTTTATTTTCAATTGATACAATTCTTAATAATTTTCTGTGATCTACAAGTAATGAGCTAACTATATTTTGTATTTTTTTTTTTCAAAATTTTAGGCTCAGTAGTTTCGAAAACCAGGATGGTCAGGGCAATGGTCAATTTTCGTCATCTTTCATAAATAAAATCAAAACTATCTAAATATATATAACTCAAAGGTGACTGACTGACTAACATAGTGATCTATCAACGCACAGCCCAAACCACTGGACGGATCGGGCTGAAATTTTGCATGCAGGTAGATTATGACGTAGGTATCCCCTAAGAAAGGATTTTGATAAATTACACCCCTACGCGAATGACAAAGATTTAAAATCCTCATAATGAGCCCTTTCATGTGATAAATGACGCAATAAGGTTTGCAAAACTGTTTTACTTTATTTCCTAATTTGTCCCTCAAAAATGACCCTTATTTAAAAAATATATTAATTAACTTTGTACATCTGTGTTTGGGTCATAGGATTACACCATTCTACCAAATTTTACCTGATTTGGTCCAGTAGATTCGGAGCAAAATAGCTGTGACAGACGGACGGACACACAGAGGCACGAGTGATCGTATAAGGGATCCGTATTTTCATTTTTTGTACGGAACCCTAAAAATCATCCCAAGAAACATAAACTATATTTTCTTTGAAAGTTTAAGTGATTGCCCTTAATTTCTGTTTCTTATGTACTTTGTTAGACTGAAACAAAACATGTAATATAAAGATCAACCTTTTAAATCCGTAAAATAAAAAACAATGTTGTTCAGCCAATACATTTTTCAAACAATGAACAATGTTTTTTTTTACAACCTTGAGTAATTGATGTTTCCTGTAAAATCTCATTATTGTCTCAAGTTTCCGACAGTGTATATACCTAAGTAACTTTATACAGACATTAGTTTGCCTGTCTGTCTTGTAGTTTATTAAGATTTTTTTTTTAAAGAAAGTTATTACTTATTTATTTCAGAACGAAAAGCTAGCTTCAAAGTAAGTTCGAGACTTGTGTTCTGGGATACTAACTCAACGAAACTATATTTTATAACAAATACATATATAGATAAACATTCAAGAGCCAGGTCAATCTGAAAAAGATCATTTTCCATCTTGACCTGACCGGGGATCGAACCCGGGACCTCTAGGTGACAGCCTGGCATGATGACCACTAGGCCACAGAGGTCGTCTCTGCTAGCAACTGAAATGTTTCTATATAGCATTCAAAAGCAAATAACTGATTCACCTTCAATAAAATAGATCCCACCATATCCAGCTAACCCACAAACCAGATTAACAGACACGAACAATAAAGTGATCTTGATCTAAATCTATTAGAAATAGATTGGCAATGAATACCACGTTTATTTTTGGCATGTTAATACCGGGTATAAATGTACCGACGACATATAATGGAGGGGGTGACTCATTCTGTTAATATGAACAACTTTTCCTATGGGTCCAACGCCGTGATTCCGAAAAAGATTACGTATTTTTTCTGTATATAAACGTGTTAAGTTAAGTACATGAATATTTGGGGTCCAATGTTGTCCCCATTTGAAATAAATGATTTAAAAGGAAACGGAATGTCATTTAAAATTTTGCCAAGAGTATGCTCTAGATAACTCTACAATTTTATGAACTACTGTTTACAGTTTAAAGCAAGAACGTGAAGCTTTTCTACGCTCATTTTGGCTAATATGCGTAGAAAAGCTTAACTGGAATTCCTCCCTTCTCTCAAAGTCGGGAGTTTCAAAACAAAAAAAATAATCAAACGCAGCACAAAATTATTACGAGTGGGTATGTAGGGTGATATTCGCACGTGGCCATATTGCCTCACAAAAAAAAAGCGTCTGTTAATTAGCAAGCTTTGAGAACAACCCGTAAACAAACTGCGAGAATAGTCTACGTCGTAGCCATGGCATTCTTTAGATTCTTTTGCGGCGCGACGTCTGAGAATATTAAATTCATACAGCAAGATCTTGAAGATTAATATTACCTGTTGATATTTCAATGTAAAGAAACTCAGTAGGAAAGAGTAGGCATTTTAGTATTTATTTAGGTATTTTGGTTTATATAACGTAAAACAATTTCTCGTGAAATTATGCCTTAAATGCATCAGATCAAGTTTACTCACACCGTTACCAGTGCCTGTTTTTAACCGACTTTCAAAGGAGGAGGTTATCAATTCGTCGCGATGTTTCACCGATTATTCAAAGACGCCTAGACCGAATTTAAAAATTCTTCTTTTGTTTAAAAAGGTAAACTTGTCAGGTGGTTCCATAGAAGTTTTATCAAAATCGGTTGTGTAGTTTGGGGGTGAAGTCGGTTTTTAGTTTTTAACAATTTTTATAAGTAAGAAGCATTGTACACTTGAATTTAAATATATATATATTTTATCACACTGTACATATATAGCTACATTGTTTTGGCGTTTGAATGGGCGTACCAACAAAATTACTATAATTAATATCTATAAGGCAAATTACCTAATCTGTAAATCCGCTAGCAGTCTATCAAATATAAATATATACAATATATACAGACAAATAACACTGATTGAGCTAGCCCCGAATTAAGTTCGAGACTTGTGTTATGGGATACTAACTCAACAATACTATATTTTTTAAAAAATCATAAAAAAATACATATGCAATAGATAAACATCCAAGCCGAAGATCAATCTGAACAAGATTATTTTCTATCTTACTCTGACCGGGAATCGAACTACCAATGTGACAGTCTGGCATAATGACCACTGCTACAGAGGTCGACAATCAAGCAAAATGTCTAAAATGCAATCATTCCTAAATTGTAAATCGCCTAGAGAACAAAACGTGTATATAGCAAATGTCTAAAATTTGAAGATCTAATCTAATCTAGAGATCAAAATGTCTATACTAAGCAAAATGCTTAAAAATGCATTCTATTTTTTATTTCTATGCAGCAGTACTTAGGGCAAGATTTAGAACTTTCGATAAAATATGCTAAAAAGGTTCCAGATTTCACAATGCAGAGGAAATACTTTGTCAATGACTTCCCGGCCTGTCTCGTTTAAATCGTGATGACTAATATGCTAATAAATAACTGCTATAAGTTTCACTGTACGGAGCTTCCGTCTAGCAAGAAAAAGTTATAAAAGTATGGTTGTTCTTACAATAGAAATATACCATTTCATGGACTCTGTCTACCTCGTTGGGCATATAGATGTGAATAGTGTATCTGTATCCCTAATCTTGTCTACCCTCACAACACCTAATCAAGGGAATACTTAAAATTTTCGGGGTCCAGTGCTGCCCCCATTTGTAATAAATTATTTGAAAGGAAACGGAGATATCATTCAAAATTTAAATGTAATGTAGGTATTCGTGTAATTAATTTATTGAAATAAATGAATTGAATTATGTTTAAAATTTTGTCTTAACTAAGCCTAGATAACTTATAAACTATTGTTTACACTAAAAAGGGAGAGCGTGTAGGTTTTTTACGCAGTTAGTCAAAAGGGGCCGTTTTTCGCAAATGTGCGAAAATAGCTTCACGTTTTCTCTTATAACTGTAAACAGTAGTTCATAACTGCTTCATGCTTGGTCAAGGCAAGATTTTAAATGATATCCCCGTTTCCGTAGTAGTTCATAAAATAGTTTGAAAGGTTATCTAGAGCTTGGCCGAGACAAAATTTTAAATGGTATCTCGTTTTCTTACAAATAAATTATTTTCAAATGAGAACTTCAGGGGAAGTCAGCAGTCGACCCCGCAAAATTCAAGTATCAGGTGCAAGTTTCTTGCTTTTAAGGGATTTGTATGGCTGAAGTTTTGTTTGAACCATGCAAGTTATCTTATTTGGTTTTCTTATACAATTTTGGGATTGTATCACTGAGATCATATCATAAACTAGATAGATCATCCTTCAAAAACGCTCCGGCTTGAACGAAACCATAAACTTTTGACATTATGTAAACAATTTAAATACGCGTGAGAAAAAAAGTATTTTCTATTCAGTCTAATAATAGTCTGCAAGATACCCTTGGAGCGTCTGTTTTGTTAAAAACAGGTTAAAAATAGGTTCTTTATGAATTGGGAGTTGATGTTTACCTAGCGAATGTTTAGTTAACCACCCACTGCTTTGGAACAACCGTAGGTGAAGTAAAAACAATGCGCGATATTGCGTCGAAACGTCAAAACGTGATGTTGAATTTAGCAGGAGATGAATTGCTTCCATTTCATATGATTTTACATCGCGCAAACCTATTTATCACACATGACAAATGGTGGGAGACCTTTTCCTCGCAGTGGGCCAGAGTAATCAATAAAAACATATCATATTGGTACATTTCTGCTTCACTGTCAGTGCAGAAAAAAACCGACTCTATTGACTACATGTCAGTAGATGGTACTGTTTTGTTTATTTTTTTTCACCTATGAAGGTGGAAAAAATAAACATGAGGTGGTAGTCATGAGACTACCATAAAGTTGAACGTAGAACTTGGGTCTTATGACCTTATCTGTCTATCCCATAAGTGAAATAAACGTGGTGAGTACGTATGTATGATTCACGGTAAAATACGTCGCTTCGGTTTATATTTTCGCTTAATACCAAAAAATTCGACAGTTGGTTACTCCGCTTGTGGTACAAATGAATGAAAAACTCTTTATTGCATTAATAAAATAATAATTGGCCAAGTGCGTGTCAGGCCACGCGCAGTGTAGGTTTCCATAGTAATGAATGCCAACTTTGGGTTTATGCCACTGAAAACGCCTAAAAACTAATTTTCTATTGAATTTGTACGAAATTTTCCTTTTCCGAGTACTTTGATCGCCTACAACTTTTTAATTTGTAAACCCTACTTAGCTCTGATAGTTTTCCTTTAAAGTTCGTTATATATACTATAGTTGTGAATTTTTTCACGTGTCCATATTTAACCGTTTAGCAGATAGATGGGGGGGGGACTTTACTCTTAACAAAAATGTTCACTTCAAAACCAAATATTTCAAAAACGGATCGCTAAATTGAAAATTAACAAGCTCATAATTAATATACATATCCATGCCAACTCACAGCTTTCTTGTACTTATAGTCGCTGAGTAGCAGCAGAGAGACATGGCGAAACTATAAGGGTTCCTCGTTTACTACGGAACACTAAAAAAAATGTTTTATAATTAAAATAAATATAAATCACAGGAACAACGGCGGGCGGTCTTATCGCTTTTTAGAGTGATCTCTTCCAGACAACAGTATAACCGTTTTATATAAGTATCCTATCATTATCTTGTCTTTGGACGGACTAACGAAATAAATTGCAAAAACATTCAATTCAAAAAGTAAATAAAAGCAACGAATAATTCGCGGTATGCTCAAAAATAACACTTCTATATTTCAATTGAGTTATTTTCAGAGTAAATCTGTAATAATGTGAAACGACACATTGGAACACTTATTAAATAATAAAAAAATGTTATTCTGGCCGCTGTGGAGGACAACGCATCGGAGAAATATTTGGCAGGGGTGCAAGGACGCAGTTTACAAAACTGTGTGTGTGTTTTGCGACTTAAGGGACACTAAAATACTTTTTTGGTACAGTTACATACATAAATGAATGTACGGCGTATTTGTCATCAATGTCATACAGCCATTGTGATCTATAATAAAGGATAGATGGAGTCGATACGCCAAAAAGACGGTGGAAGCTGACCAAGGTCATCACGCAGCGGCTCCATCCAAGCGGTCCAAGTCTTTATAAATAGTTGCCTATGAATTGGCCTTATGCTCAGGACTTCAGGAGGGATCCCTCCGAGGCAGGCGCTAGAATACACCCCTCCGGGAAAGTGGAAACGTTGTCAAAAAAGCAAAGCTGGCGATGATCGGTAGCAGAGAAAATTAAGGGTTATATTGGCCTGAAGTGAAGCGTGTTACTCAAGACAGAGAATCAGTTTATTGTCTTTGCCCTACCTTGGGGATGTACGACTGTAAGTAGTAAATAGAGTGTAGTTTAATCACTATTTTAAAACTATTTAAAAAATCAGGAAGCATTTACAAAGCAGTGCTGTTTGCTCACAAGCGGACCATAAGAATTTGAAATGAATCGAGCCAAATTTTTGCATCTTACTGTACGAATATTAATATTTATTTTAGCACATTCCCGTCGGCACGTGCAATTACTATTATATCTTTAGATTGGAAAGGTCAACACTCAGCCTTGTTGAAACGGTGTTTACGTTGCCAAATTAGAGGTGGCATTGCGTATATCACTCAAGCCGAAATGGAAGAGACTTTGATGTTTATGTTTTCTTTTAAGGATAAATGGGACATATATTTATGAGAAAACTTTTTTCTTTATAATATTAAGGAAGGCAGGTTGAACAATAAGATTGGCAGTTGGAACATTCTTTTTCTTTTCTTCCAGGCCCGCATGGGAGAAATATTTGTTGAACTGAAAATAATAAGAGATAAGATACGGAATGAGTATGTTAGGGGACTTGCCAAGAGCCAATAATTAAAAAATAAAAAAAGATTAGGATGGTACGCCCTATAAACTATGTGTTCGGTTACGTACCAGCGATAATTTAAAGACTTTACTAAGGGAAAAATTATAAAATCGCGTAAAAAAAATTGGTTACTCGATAGTTATGACATCTATCGCATAAAAATGTATGGAGCAGCAAATATTTTTTCCACGGTATCTTGATCTTTTCCTTAGTAAAAGTTGTTTGTATAGCTGACGACAGCATGTCCTTAAATTATCGCTAGTTCATGTCATGCCATGTAAAACTTTTCTTATGTTTTTTGTATTGGTGCAATAAAGAGTTTTTCGTTCATTCACTCAAGAAAAAGAAGTCAAAACAATCCATCATAAGAATCCATTACATACTAGTCACGAAACGTGCAAATTGTTCGCATTCAGCAACACTGTTCGCTGAAGATCTAAAAGGGGATTTTATTGCTGCGCAGAAGTTTTGAGGTACCTCCATAATCCTCGGATCGCCGATACGAATTGGCACTCGCTTGAAAACAATAAAACCGTGGTTGAATTGTTACAGCCATTGTTTTGCCAAAACGTTACACGTTTCAAACCGATCCGATGCGGATGTAGGTACTTATATTTAATTTCTTTATTAGCACACAAAACAGTTTACAATCATATATTCTGTAAGTACTTACATTAAGTTTTAAGTATTGTTCTAGATCATGTTCCTTACTTATTTTTTTTTATGGACAAATAAAACTGATTAAGTTAGCCCCGAAGTAAGTTCGAGACTTGTGTAACGGGATACTAACTCAACGATACTATATTTTATAACAAATACATATATAGATAAACATCCAAGACTCAGGACAGTTTGAAAAAGGCCATTTTCCAACTTGCCCTGACCGGGGATCGAACCCGGGACCTCTGGGTGGCGGACTAGCATGGTGACCACTACGCCACGGAGGTTGTCGCCTAAAATGTCTGCTTAAAAATTTAAATACAAATCAAATCACAAGGCAATATATTACAGATTGACACATTTTTAATAAAAACAAAATATTAAAAAAAAGAAGAACTTAGGCAAGTAAAATAATAAAAACTATATTTACATTGATTATTATAATATTTATTCTTTCTTTAATTAATATAATATTCTGAATGTAAAATTTCTTTTACCTAGTATTACTTCGTATTTACACAAAAACTTAAAGGATCCAAGCTCCTCTAATACGGATTGTAAACAATCGTAAGTAATAGAATAAACTTCCATGATTTCTTGTTACCTTCTCCTTCAACCAAGTCATGCAAAGTGAAGGCTTTGATTGTCCATCTGCGTGCAAACATTTTTAGGAATGATTTCTGCGATAAGCTTTACAACCGGCCGCCGGCCGAATCGACCCTCCTTGTGAATGCAGTTGTAGCTCGAGACGTTTGTGTTAAGTGTTTAGTCCTTTAGTCGCTTCTTAAGACAGTGGAAGAGATGGAGTTGTCCTATTTCATATGGGTCTTTTCAGACTTCAAAACTGCCTCTGTGGTCCAGTGGTCAAGGCGTTCGCCTTGTGACCCGGAGGTCATGGGTTCGATTCCCACTGGGAAGTTTACTTTGTTAAAAGTTGTTTCCAGTCTGGATAGGATATTGCAGGCTTGAATCACCTGATTATCCGAAAAGAAAGATGATTCCGTGTTTCGGAAGGCACGTAAAACTGTGGGTCCCGAACTCCACCTAGCGTTTGATCATCAAACTATCGAAGGATTGGTTCCTGGTTTGCCCTTTGGGTTGTGGAGGTCAGACGGCAGTCGCTCTGTGTAAAAACCAGAACCTCGTCAAATCTCCTTGGTTAGGTAGCGGACCCCGGGCTCTGAAGCGTTACTGCTGAGGATGCAACCGGGAATACGCTCGGGAATACTACAAACTAAAGATATAACAGGAGTTTCCTTATAAACAGTTTTTTATTGATAGAGAACTAACTGTCTATGGTTTATATAGACATTCAGACGACTTTCTAAACTGACTATTTGCGTTTGTGACCATTCGATACTAATACGAGTTACTCATTCGAAAAGTTTCATAACAAAGGTAGTCGAGCGTCATTTGAAGTCTACAAACTAAAAATACAACCGGAATTTCCTCATAAACAATTTTTTATTGATAGAGAACTATCCATGGTTTATTATCAACATACGCGTGTCGTGAAGTGTGTGATGCTGGGCGGGGCGGCTGGGCGGATGCTGCCTACGTCGTCCTCCCACCTCGTCACATGACTAGAATGACGCCTTTAGTGATAGTGCACACTTGTTTAACGTAGTAACGTAGATATTTTTAACCGACTTCCAAAAAAGGAGGAGGTTATCAATTCGTCGCGATCCTTTTTAGGGTTCCGTACGTCTGAATACAAAAACGGAACCCTTATAGGATCACTCGTGTGTCTGTCCGTCCGTCGCTTACAGTCAATTATCTCCGAATCTATTAGACCGATTAAGTTGAAATTTGGTACACATATCAATTCCTGTGACCCAAACACAGAGGTGTGACGTGAGCAGATGAAATCTGTATATGGGGGGTCATTTTTGGGGAGGAAGGGGAAAATTTAAAAAAAAAATTCTGAAAACTGCATCGTGTGGCATATCAAATGAAAGGTCTTGTCGAGAAGATCTTAAATGTATTTTTTTGTAATTTTAAAATAATAGTTTCCGAGTTATTCAAGAAAATAGACGAAAATTGACCATTCCCCCCCCCTTATCTCCGAAACTACTGAACCTAAAATTTTGAAAAAAATACAGAAATTAGTTTTCTCCTTATAGATTATAGGAAAACCTATAAGAAGTCCATGATATTAAAATAACATGGTAAATCACTCAATATTGTGCGTACCAACTTACATTTGCAGGTGGAATGTGTGGGAGAACATATTTTTTAACTCCAATGTTAAGTTTTGAAAATAAAGTGGAACACTCAATATAATACGTTCACTTACGAAAAATCTTTGATATTGTACGGAACCCTCTCCACGCGAGTTTAACTCGCACTTGGCCAGTTTTTGTTTTTTAATGTATGTTCACCGATTATTCAAAGACGCCTGGACCGAGTAAAAAAATTCTTTTTTTGTTTGAAAGGGTATACTTTCCTGGCGGTATCACGGAAATTTTATCAAAATCGGTTGTGTAGTTTGGGGGAGAAGTCGGTTTTTAGTTTTGAAAAATTATGTAAGGAGAGGTTACAAGTACCCGGCGGACATATATGAAGGGAGTGAAGAGTATAAATAAAGTGATAGAAGTCTATCAGGATCGTTGATTTGCGCCCATGAAAAAATAATGTCAACTTGATTACGTGTGTACGATCTCACATAAAAGTACTTAAAGTAAATAGACAGAGAACATTACGCCTAACTGGGGGTCTACCATGACCATTTACCAAATTAGCAGGGCAGTTCAGTTTAGGTCCTACTGGACTTAAACTGAACTGCCCTGCTAATTTGTACCATGATACCCTTTACAGCAGGCCTGCAGCAGGATGTTTAATCTGACGTCATTAAACTGAGGACCTGTTAGGAAGCCATTGCTTTTGAAATGCTCCTCAAATGCCAAAATCTAAACGGTCATGGTAGACCTCCTGAATTTACAAAGACTTAATAGTGCAACCGTTAATACAGTCAACAAAATAATAAATACTTCAGATTAAGAATAATAAGAGTTTAAATGACACAGAAAAACATACATTACTACTCCACAATTTCATTGAGAAAATGAAACAACTTACACTTTCATTCAAGTGAGGCCAGTGCGTATGCCCACTAAGTTGCCCACGCTTGCTCAAAAGTTCTGGCAAGTGTGTGCGCACTGGACAATGTATAAATAGAGGCTATTGCCGCGAAAACAGCTGCTTGCGTGTGCTGAACCCGTGGACACTGTTTCCATTCTCATACGTACTCGTCATTAGGGGTTTTCAAAAATATATACGGGCAAATAATAAACAGATATGGAAAAGGATAGCACAGTAAAGTCAGAACCAATAAGCTTCTGTAATTGGAAACATTTGACGGAGCAAAAGGGATGGTCCAATGACAATAGTCTGTTGGACCTGACGTGCTGCCATCTGGCGTCAGAAATATTAAATTTACAAATGGGTCTGCTATAACAATTAAATGCGGCTGAATAAATAGCCCAAACATTTTGGATATATACCGGAGGGTCCCATTATTAGCGCTTTCGCAAGTAAAGCGATAGCGAGCGTAGTCCGCACTTGGATGGGACAAGTGGCATAAAATTTTCTTGAGCTCCTCCGTGCTTCGGAGCTCCGTGGCCGTTGCCGCCGTTGGTCCTGGCTGTGATCATTGTATGGCATTCGTCAAGCTATGTCATGCTTTTAAGCAGCCTGAAAAATCTGACACCAGTGTTGGTTACTTTCACACACGAAAAACAACAAAACAATATTGATTAATATTTACAATAATCGTGTCGCATATAAAAATGGGCACAGCCTACGCTACATTCCATCCATTGAGGTGTGACGTGTTAGTTTATTCGAAATGCCTGCTAAACCGACGATGAATGAAAACATTTTACATCACCGCTCGCCACACCACCGCCCGCCGTCACGTTATTAGTACATCAACTAAAAAGACGATTTTCACCGAGTTATTTACACTTAAAATAACTTGAGCCCACGCATTGATTTGGGATGATATTATTGTTATTAAAATATGCTGGTTAAATATAAAATAATTATGTATAAAACATCACGATATAAGTGGCTTTGTATCATAATTCTGTCTTCTTTTTTTCTGATTTTTGTTTTTCCTTTTGTTTTTGGTGCAATAAAGAGTATTTGTATTGTATTTTATTGTAATGGGTCTTGTCTGCTTAGAGCCGTAATAACCAAAATGCTTTGTCTGCGCCATGATCAGTTTTTCCGATTCGCATGGTAAGAGAAGCAGCTGGTTCATTCTCAGATTTTTTCTCACATTCCAGAATGGAAAATGATGATAGTTAGGGTAATAGTCCAAGTGGTCATGTTTACTAGGGTAATAGTCAAAGTGATCATGTTTACTAGGGTAATAGTCAAAGTGATCATGTTAACTAGGGTAATAGTCAAAGTGATCATGTTTACTAGGGTAATAGTCAAAGTGATCATGTTAACTAGGGTAATAGTCAAAGTGATCATGTTTACTAGGGTAATAGTCAAAGTGATCATGTTTACTAGGGTAATAGTCAAAGTGATTATGTTTAATAGGGTAAAAGTTAAAGTGATCATGTTTACGGTCAAAGTATTTTTAACTGTGCATTATCCGGAAAAACTAAATTATTATGGAATTTTTAAACTAAACTTGTTATACTATTCAATTTGTATCAGTTGAGTAAGACTTTGTCAAAGTTTTTATTTGAATTCCTTACAGACACCCACTGAAGATTTAAGTAGCTCTTAGAATCGTAAAACTTACATGCACGTGCTACGATGGTAGCAGAGTTTCTCAAAGGGGGTACCTAACCTACCCTATTACTATTTAGTGCTACGAAGTCTAAAATAGCTTCTCGTAATTTCAGTGTCATCTATTCTGAAATACATAAACTATGCAAAATTGGAGGAGCGACGAACGAATACGCGAATGTAGCGCAGAGTAAGCGAACCTTTATATTAGTTTTGGTGACACCGGCTTTCAACAGATGGCGCTGATATGAAAGAGATAATAGGAAAAATATATATTTTTGCTGTAACTTCTATCTTATTACCTACCTGCAATCTGAGGATACAACTAATAACCAGCCAAGTGCGAGTCGGATTCGCGCACTAAGGGTTCCGTACCTTTATGTATAAAAAATCACGTTTGTTGTATGGGATTCCCCTTACATATTTATTTTATTTTAATTTAATTATTAAAGTGAACATAGAAATTTGCTTCCTGTTAATATGTCAAGCGTCTTCATGTTGCCGTTATTTATATCGAGCAAAAACGGCAAAAAAATCACGTTTGTTTTAATGGGAGCCCCCCTTTAAAATTTATTTTATTTTGTTTTTAATATTTGTTGTTATAGCGTCAACAAAAATAAGAAATACGTCATTTTTTGGTACACCTGTGTTTGCGTCATAGGATTATACCATCCTACTAAATTTCACCTGATCTGGTCCAGCAGATTCGGAGAAAATTAGCTGTGACAGACTAACGAGTGATCCTATAAGGGTTCCATTTTTCATTTTTGTACGGAACCCTACAAAACAGACAAGTCTTTAAAAAGGAACATATGCAAGACGGAAGAGTATAAACTAACTTAAAGCAAAGAATAACTTTCGGGATGTTTTATCCCGTCAGACCTATTAATAGGCCTTGGTAAATCTACTGAAACTAGCCATTTTCCTCAAACATTGTCTGCACCTTGCTTTTTCATCCCTACTCCATTAAACAACAGAAACAAATCCACTGAAAAACCTATTCATTCCTCAGAAAGTAATTACTCTATTAATCTCCGCAACCACGAATTTGCATTAAAAAAACCTCGCGAGAATCTAAATAATAAATTGTCCATTGTTGGTGGCCCGAGTCATCCGAATATATATTTATTTATGCAGACAACATAATGAATTCCCTAGGGATGCGCGATTATGCAGATTTTTTCGCTCTCTCTTCTCTGTGTCCTTATTACTGAATACTGTGTGATTGTACTCGTAACTCAAACAATATTAGGTTTTTTATGAGTATTTTTCCTACATTGTTGTACAAAGCTCTATAATATTTTTATTGGGCTTTTAGGTACATAGTATGTAAGGTGACGGAAACGTAATGCGTGTTAAAGTTACCTACTACGAATTTCTCCACTGGTAAGGTCGAATTCAATTAAATTTCTTAATTATTTTGAACAATGTACATTTATTAGAAAATGATAAATATATAAAAATAAAATAATTTAAAATCTAATATTAATAAAATATAAAGATTTAAATCAGAATTAGAAAATAAAATAAAATAATAGTAATAATAATGAGAATGTCAGTAAGTATCTTAAAAGTCTAGAATTGGCCAATAGAGTAGCAGCACTTTTTCAAAAGACGATCACGCAACTTGGGCTTGAACAATTGATGATTGCAAATATGCTTCTAGTCGTATCAAGGTTAAGTTCGCTGGTTCAATTCCCGCTCACATGGTGTTTTTTCACCATTGCTTATTTCATTATTTAGTTAAAACTGTATAATTTTGTACGAAATGCAGAGTTTATCACGATTTTATCCCGAATGGGTCAGACAGAGCCCCTGAAAATTCAAAAATTCCAAACGTACCTTCCTCGGGTTGGTCCTGGTCTACCCTTTGGGTTGCGGAACACAGATGGTAGTCGCTCTGTGTAAAAACCAGTAATCTTGTGAAATCACCTAGGTTAGGTAGCGGATCTCAGGCTCTGAAGCGTTAACGCTGAGAATGCAAGCGGGAATACGGGATGACGATGAGGCAGACAGAGTCCAGAGTTCAAAGACCCAAAGTCCAAGAGAAAGAGCGATGGTGAGTGAGAGGGTGGAAAAAGGAATCAAAATACCTGGTCATGGGTGTAGACCCATCGCACTTTAACATGATTCGCAGTGTTTATAAAATATAGACTGCTAAAATTAAGGTTGACGATACATTCAAAGTCGAGGGTCACACGGGTTACACCTGGATGAGAGCAGCACAGGACCGAGATGGGTTGCGTCGACGAAGAGAGGGCTATGCTCAGCAGTGAAGAAGGGCTGGAATGATGATGATGATACTCGTCAAAACATAATAATAATCACTGTCTGACTGTCACCTTTATGAAATCACAAAGTCTACATATTAAGAGTCCCCTTACCCTAGAATCAGACTTTCCCATAAGTAGTCTAGCTTTTGTTTTGAATATTGGTGAAATTATGTAATTTCACAGAAATTGCATATATTAAGGCATAGAGCTAAGTAGTTTTCACAGTCAAAATATGAAATTAAAAGAGAAATACAGTGTATCATATCATATTGGACATTCAGTATGGAAACCTTCTACACTCTCATATTTTCTTTTAAGCTCATATTTGACTGTCAAAAATTTGTAGGTAATATATCTCAATACGTGTGTATATGCAACTTCTCACGTCGTACGTACGTCTATCTAGTTTTTATGTTGAAATGACATGATCTCACATGTCATTTCAAAATAAAAGCTAGACTACGTTTGTATGGAAAAGTTTCGGGTAAAGGATTCTTAAGACGAAGTGGTAGCTAAAGTGGTGCTCTCATTTGAAATAAATTGTTTAAAACTAAATGCGGTGATAATTAAAAATTTGATTTGTATTAATGTCTATAAAGACCTTTAAACTATTTTATGAATAACCTTTCAAATTATTACTAACAGTCCGTCTAGTTTTAAAACTGTTTTTCGCCAAAAGGGGCCACTTTTGGTGAAAAACAGTTTTTAAACTAGACGGACTATCAATATTACTTTTAAAGATTTTTAATAAAATAGTTTAAAGGTCTTTCTAGACATTTATACAAATCAAATATTTAATTATCACCACATTTAGTTTTAAACAATTTATTTCAAATAAGGGCGCCACTTTAGCTACCACTTCGTCTTAAGGAAGAAAATTCATTAATCAATTGGATCTCATATACATATATCGCTTCAAAAATCGAGTCATTAACTCTAATTATATGAGAAATTATGATTCCATTTTGAAGTCTGACCGCATATATATAGTTCGTAAATATCTGTAAAACAAGCTTAGCAAATTTAGAGCTGCTATTAATTATAAATGAAGAATAGAGACCGCTTGAAAACAACTAGAACAAAACGAGGGAACCCAACAAAAAGTCAAGTCAGCAGACGCGAAACTTTTCGATATCGAAAACGATGACGAGCAAACAGATTACAGAATAGCGCCGCGTCGTAATTCAATAATGAAACTCGGAGAAATGGCGCCAAACGAGGGCCAAGAGGAGTTTAATGCTAAATTTGCAGTTTTCAAGCATTTTGTTGGGAATTTAACTCGTTACAAAGTTAAATATCAACTTTTGGTATGTTTAGTTAACTTACATATATAAATAAATAAATGTATAGGGACAAATCACACAGATTGAGCTATATAGCCTCAAAGTAAGCTTAAACGCGTGTTATGGAATACTAACCCAACGATAATATATTTTATGATAAATACATGTATAGATAAACACCCAAGAAGAAGACAATTTGAAAAGGCCAGAACCCAGAACCTCCGGATTGGCGGACTAGCGTGTTGACCATTACACCACGGAGGTCGTCGCGTTTTCACGCTTGTTTTTTGCTTTCAGTCAACTTATTTTTATGGGTTTATACAGGGTGACTTAATAACCACCAGCCAATTATTTGTAGTAAGTTCAGTCCATGATATTGAACTACTTTCCACTAAAACAATTAACTATATTACTAAATTAAAATCAGCACTCAGCTGAGGGGATTTTGTAAGGGAGAATATTATAACTTTTTATACAAAGTTGTTAATTATCTTGGACTGAACTTGCTACGAACATTTGGTCGGTGCCTTAAAAGTCACCCAGTACATTTGCCCCATGCTGATTTGGGAGAAAAGCAAATTTTCTTCCAAACCAGCATGAAAAAATTAAATGTTTGTAAGAATGATGCTAAAAAGCTTAACATTTTCTTCAAGAAGGCTCGCTGCAACTAAATACTTAACACAACTATTTTCAACTTACAAAATGTAAGCAAAGTTTCAAGGAAGATTAGTTTAACTTCAAAGCTAGAAGATGTTAAAAGGAAAATGTTTAATTAGAGGAGCGGGTAGTTAAGTCGTTTTATTACATGCAAACTAGCTTCCTGAGGATTTGCCCGTCATTGCCTTCGCGTCCTCGGTTTAAGGTGCGTTTACAGGCTAAGATTGATAAAAATCAAAACGAATCTTCATTGCAACTGTTTGGAAAATAAATACCTACATGTTCGATACTTACACGCCTCTTTCTCTCTTCTGAAAAAGAATTCTTGATTGCTTTTTTTTAAAGACGTTATTAAAATGCTATATACGGCTTATACGGGACAAATCACATAATGAGTCAGCTTCTGGCCGACATGTTTTGACTTTATCCGGTGTTTGTCCGCAGAGCGAATGTGTTTAAAAACGCGAATACGAAACTGCCCCATAAAAAGTTTAGTATCGTTAAAAGTAAGTTTACGATACTAAACTTTTTATTTATCTGACTTTTTTCGTGAGGAACCCGTATCAATAGTACTTGATTGCATTAAGGAAATCATTTTCCTACAATTGCCTACTTAGTTAACAAAAGGCTTTCAAATTAAACAAAAAGTTACTTATTCTTCTTCATCTAATTCTATGTTTCAGTAGTATCCTTAATTGCGCTACTTCGGGTTCCGAGGGCCATTTTTCGACCATTTCTTCTTCACTTCGCACGGTCTTCAGTATTTTTCGAAACTGAAATGGTTTAGATACTAACATGAACCGTATTACCACAGAATTAATAAGACGGTATACCTTTAAACTTGTACCTACTCCCATGACACGCATTTTTATAAAAGAAAAGAAATGTGTTGTCGTGGGACACCAGGTAGGAACGAAGTTCCTTCGGCTAATGTAGAATCGACACAATTTGCAAAAGAAAAATCGTGCTCAAAGGTATTTATACACTACTCGCTTGTGTAAACGACTGTCGCGCCTGCGCACGTCTCATTTAACGGTTTTATTTAACGAGGTCATCCTTACGGTTTTACTATCACATTTTTTTCAGTTCGGTCGCGCAGCAAAATCCCTATCTCCTCCAAGCCTGCCGTAAGGAACTTCGTTCCAATAAATATTTTGGTTATATTCCCAAGACAAAAAGTACCTAGATCAAAAAATAAAATGTAAACACTTTCAGAAGAATTAATCGGGTTGTATAAACCGGCCTTCATTTTGATTGCCTGAACTATTTGTTTTAATTTCGCGCCTTTTTTTATTGGCTTAAGACAAACGACTTGCGTCGTCCTTCGCCGTAATTAGACGTGTGATGACTTTGTTTATTGGAAGCTTTGTTGTTTATTGCAGCTCAAAACGAATCATTTGTTTTTGTTGTTGTGTTAATGACTAGCGGTCCGCCTCGGCTTTGCACGGGTATAAGGTAAATTTTCCTGGAAAATGTTCTACATGTTAGTGAAAACCGCACAAAAATTGACTTAGTAGTTTCTGAGTTGATCGAGTACATAGAGATAAATACACAGGGAAGAGTTTATTTTTCGCGCCGGTACTTCATTGAGTAGAAGTCTATTTTTTAATAAGCATGAACACATACTAATCATTTCTTTATCCCTTATAATAACCTAGCCACAGCTTATGCCTATAAGAACCAGAGATCACGTGTAGCGATGGTGAATGTGTAGATTTTTTTTTTTTCAAAATAATAGTCATAAAACATGCGATGGAGACAATTCTCCATTATACGAGTATCTAGCTGTGTCAGATGCGCGCCCATTCGATTGCTCGACATTAAGAGCAGCCTTCCCGTCTTACTTTTCATACAAACGCTCGTACGTAATTATGGCGTTGTAACTGATCTTTCTTGACTGAACTTATGAACTAAAAGATATCTTGTGTACTATTTCTAGGTTTCTATCGAAATAAAAAATGAATATTTGTAAAAACAAGTTCAGTATATGCCTCCAAAAATCTGCATTTTGGCACAAATTTTACCTGAACTTCGACCGTTCATAAAGTACTCATAAATTATAAAAATATAAAAAGGGATTTCGATAGAAACCTCGCAAAACTAATGAAAATTTTAAATAAAAAACATTTATTTCACAAACTCGTAAGGCTTACTGACAAAAACGTATATCCTGGAACAAGTTTTATGAAATTTCCGCACCCTATGAATAGCTAATATTCGTTCAATGGATAATAATACTAATTTCATTCAATACAGTGCAAACTGTGCCCTAAGGCGTTATGTCTCTTTTTGGTTTGCTTTTTTTCTAGCATTGCTTTGGATGAAAAAACAAGCTTTTCGAACTATGCTCACGTTGACGACAGAGCCGTCGGGAAGGGCCGCCTTAACGAATAAAGTATTTACTTTTTCTTATTCTATGTAGGCAGACCAAACCTGCATAGATATAATGTCATAGGTCGTTAAATCGGTACTTTAGTTTTTTTGTTACTATCTTAAATACATAGATAACTTTACATATTGAAATGGTAGCACTCAGTATTCGATTCTCGTTCAAAATGTATATAAAAATAGGTGTTTAAAAGTAAACCAAATTATCCAATAAAAACAAGAAGTGTGGACACTCGCCCTGCATGCGTTGATAAGCGGTTTATAACAAAGAGCCGAGTTTGGTAGGTAGATACCAAGCTCGTAACGACCACGCAGTTTCCAAATATTATCCCCTTACCCTAGACCTTTCCATACAAACGTAGTCTAGCTTTTATTTCGAAATTACACGTGAGATTTCAGCATTATTTTGAAATTTTAAAGCAACTGCATATATCTAGGCATGTAACTAGTTTTCGACGGTCAAATATAAACTTGAAAGAAAATATGAGAGTGTATAAGTTTTCCATACTGATGGTTAAATATGATATGATCTACTATTTTCTCGTTTAAGTTCATATTTTGACTGTGAAAACTAGTTATATGCCTTAAGGGGCTACCTGAATTTTTCGGGGTCCAGTGCTGCCCCCATTTCAAATAAATCATTTGAAAGGAAACAGAGATATCATTTAAAATTTTATTTTGATCAGACCCTAGATAACCGTTTAAACTATTTTATGAACTACTGTTTACAGTT
Organism: Acrobasis suavella; assembly: GCA_943193695.1. Taxonomy (NCBI): domain Eukaryota; kingdom Metazoa; phylum Arthropoda; class Insecta; order Lepidoptera; family Pyralidae; genus Acrobasis; species Acrobasis suavella. Next base: position 4,579,428 of record OW971934.1, on the reverse strand, counting down.
TAAAGTGAGAACGTGAAGCTTTTTTACGCACATCCGCCAAAAGTGGCCGTTTTTTGCAATTGTGCGTAGAAAAGCTTCACTTTCTCACTTTAAACTGTAAACAGTAGTTGATAAAATAGTTTGAAGGGTTATCTAAGGCCTGGTCAAGACAAAATTTTAAATGAAGTCTCTGTTTCCTCTCACATGATTTATTTCAAATGGGGGCAGCACTGGACCCCGAAAAATTCAGGTAGCCCCTTAATATATGCAATTTCTTTGAAGTTTAATAATTTCACTAATATCTGACATGCCGTTTCAAAATAAAACGCTAGACTACGTTTGTATGGGAAAGTCTGATTCTGTGTAGGGTAAGGGGACTCTTAAGTAATTTCATAAAAAAATTCTTTGTCAATTAAGTAATAAGTATTTTCTTGGTTTTTTTTTTGACGTTACGTGTGATCATGAATTAGCATGTCTTCTTATGTTTCAACGAAATCTAGAGTTTAATTATTTGGTACGGTTTTATCAAAACTCATCTCGGTTTTTCGAACAAAGCATTTCCAACTGTTGAGGATAAGTCTTGTGGAATTTGTGAAAATTGGAAGCGTACGAGTGTTGGAGCTAAAGTACCGCAGTGTCGGGCCACCTGTGTGTGTTGTCTGTTCCCAAGTAACTCGTTAACTGAAGGGTCCGCCTTGAGGTAAACGCAGAAGTCTTAAGAATCTACTAGAGAGCTCTTAAGTTGTATATACCTTATTAAAATATGTCCACGGCTACCAGAGGTCTCTCTCAATAAAGACGTGATAGTGTAAAGGTATAGAATAAGTGTTACAATATATTTAAAAAAAAAAACCGGCCAAGTGCGAGTTGAACTCGCGTGGCGAAGTTCCGTACAATGCCAAAGTTATTAAATTAAAACAAAATATCACATTAGAAATCCTCACAGCAAGACGAGGGTAAACTACTACTAGCGCTATCTAGTGGTGTTTTGCAGAACTATTTTCTGTAAGTGAACGGTATTATGTTGAGTTTACCGCTTTATTTTCAATGGATAGAATTTCTATAGGTTTTCGTGTAATCTACAAGCAATTAAATATATTTTGTATTTTTTGGGAATGGTAAATTTTCGTCTTCTCTTATTTACAATAATAACAAAAAAGTAATTGAAATCCTCTTAACCAGCCCTTTTATTTGATTAACACAGTAAGGTTTGCAAAACATGTTTTGTTAATTTTCTAATTTGTCCCCGGAAATAGATTTTTTTTTTGGGACATAGAATTACACTATCCTACCAAATTTCACCTGATTTGGTCCGGTAGATTCGGAGCAAATTGACTGTGAGCGCTACTAGACAGACGGACAGCCAGACAAACGCACGAGTGATCCTATACGGGTTCCATTTTTTCATTTTTTTGTACAGAACCCTAGAAATTATATAATTAAAACGATGGATATAATCGTGAGTAGGAAAATAAATAAGTTGTTTTAATTTTAAGAATAGTTTGAAGTTTTGTATATAGTTTGAGATTTAGTTTTTTCTAGCTGTTAATTTCATAATGTTAAGTCAATAAACTATATATGATTCTTGATTGAAAAAATATGTATAAGTAGCATAAACTTGGGGAAAATTAACAAATAGTTAAATATTTTCAAAACATTCTTTAGCATTAAAACATACTGCTTGAAGTCATTTATTTCTTTATTATTAATCCTGATTTTCTCTTCCTCCAAAAATTTTGAAGTGAACATAGCAATAATTTACACCGCTTGATTTAATTTACATTTGGAATGCACTGGGATTGTGTCCCGATGATGCATGACCCCTTTGTCCATTCCCGAGAGGAAATTTCCTTTCACTGTTGCTCTATTACAAAGTTGATTTAGTGATGTCAAGATAGTAATGGGATTATTACGTTGCAATAATTGTTGTAATGTAATACAGCACTGTTTTGAAAGTAATTAATACATAAAGAACAAATAATGCGTTTTGCTAAATAGAGCATTTGAGTTGCTGACTAAAAAGATTTATCATGTTTGTCTTACCCTTCGCACTGTCTTATAATAATGCCTTCTTTCCAATTTTAGACATTTTATTTAATTTACATCAGAGATAAAAATAAGAAATACATAGTTACATTTCAAACGGTAATATGAAAAAAAAAAAAAACAATTGGACTGGACGAGATACTTAGGATAACTGACATCATTGAACAATCTCTAGAAAATACAAAAAGTGTGTTCAACTATCTTTCTAGATGTAACACAAGCTTTTGATAAGGTGTGGCACAAAGGCTTCATTTTAAAACTTAAAAGAATGCTTCCCTAAATCTTTGTAGAGAAACTAGCGTCTTATATAAGCGATAAAGCCTTTAGAATGCGACAAGATCATGCATATTTTGAAGTTAAGGAAATAAAAGCTGGAGTACCTCAAGGAAGTGTATTAGGTCCGGTCCTGTACCTATTATACACCTGCGCCATTTCTGAACTAGAAAAAAACACTATTGCAACCTTTGCTGATGAGACGGCTATCATGTGAGGAAACAGTCATGCAAAAGTAGCAGAGAAAGTCCGCAGCAGCTGTCAATAAAGTTCATAACTGGACAAGGAAGTGGCGAATTAAGCTAAACTAAAATCGAAGTCTGTCCTGGTCAACTTCGCATAATAAATATGATGAATACTGTCCCGTCTATATGTATAAATGGATAGCAGGCACCATATGAAAACATTGCTACGTACCTTGATATGACACTTGACGCGAAGATTCGCTAGAAAGCCCACGTCAAAAAGAAAAGACATGAACTTGATATAAGATTCCAAAAGATTAACTGGCTGCTTGGAAGGACCTCTGCATTGTCAGTAAATAACAAAATACTACTTTATAAAAAAGTCTCTATGCCAGTATGGACTTATTGTATACAGCTATGGGGCTGAAAAAACAAAGTAATATTGAAATAATTCAACGCTTCCAAAATAATGTACTGAAGGCCATTGTAAATGCGCCCTGGTATATAAAACCTACGGACAACCTACACCGGGACCTTAACATACAGTCAACAAAATTATCAAGAAATACGCCAAAGCACATGAGTATAGACTACTTCACCATGTGAATGTCGAGGCGATCTAGCTCCTCGACTACACGGATATAGTGCGACGTCTTAAAAGAAGTAAACCTTTTAAACTAGTGTAGTTTTTAAAACAATACATTGATATTATAGTGCAGTGATTTGCCAGCAGAGACACAATAACAAAGTGCCTTTCCCCTAATAGAGACAGTAAGAAAAGTGCCAATGGACACATTCTTAGTCAATATTGTATAAAACTAGGTCAGTGTTAAACTATTTATTAGTCTTAGTTAAAGCTAGATTGTAATATTATTAGCGTACTTATTTGCTTTAGTGGTTTAAAATATGTAAAAAAACAACTAAAATGTTGTAAAAAAAATGTTGTCATGTCTGTCCCTTTGAGAGTCTACTTGGCGTTTTCGTGGGATGTTATTTGTCTACGAAGATTAGTATAAGTGTTCTCCGTGTGTGACGCACCTGGTGCTACCCAGCCGGTAAACAAGGCTGCGGACTTAAATTGGGTAGCTATCTAGCTTTACTTATATGATATGTATTGTTTACTATGTGGCGTTCTTTCTCTGTTCGAGCCGCACGTGTAAGTCACTGCTACCACGGAATAAGTATTAGTACTCAAGTACAGAAGTCTTACAAAGAAAAGAAATTCTAAAAAATATCTACTTAATGTGCTTAGCGCTATGTTTTTATTTAGCTCGCGTCAGAACTCCTCACCTCTTCATTTAGATACCTAGACATCCATTGCAATCCAATTTCATTCTAATTACTCTTGACAAACGATTCTTGTAACTGAATTTTCCCCTTCGAAGTGGTCGCCGTGCGCATAGTAATAATGAAGGTATATATATATATACATATATTTTTTTTTTTTTCATTACCTAAACGGGGAGTGACACAGCCCTGGTACTACTTACTTTCCGACGCGCCCAAACGCTTGCAAGCTTCAAATCGTTCAAATTCCAATTAAAATCTTATTTTCTATGTTAAGAAAGGTTAATAAATATCCTTCCCTTGTTTCTACTTACTTTATTTATTTTGTACTATTCATATAATTTATTTGTTCTGTGTAGGTTGTATGTATTTAAGTTAGATAAATAAGCATGTTTATTATAATCAGTATATAAGAATGTTTATTATATAGACCACCCCGTACTACCTAATTTCCCATAACTTTTTTCTATATAGCGAGGTTGCCTGGAAGAAATTGCTAAGCGATAAGGCCACCTTTAGCGCATTTCCTAGTTTTTTAAGATAATTATGTCCTGTATTTATTTATTTTATGCAATAAAGGGTATTTTGTATTGTACGGTCTAAAAAAATATAGGTGTAAGGAAAATATTTTAATTGTGAATTTAGTCTATAATACATAATCATATAAAAAACTTTCTACAATAACCGACAAAATTCTGAAAAAAAAGCGTACATGTTGTCCGATCAGCAGAATTACCTATTTTCTATGAGAAGCAAATACTTCAGGGAAATTATTTTTTCCATAGTAGTTTCCAAGGTAGTTTAATGAATCGAATATCTAAGAAGCTAGATATATATGGGCTATACTCTCCGGAGACAGCACCCATACATCTTTAAAGGTTTGAAGTGGACCCCGCAGTGAAAGCAAAGAGTTGGCCGTCCCAATCAGACCTGGAGACGCATTGTTGCGGCGGAGATAAAGACAATTTTTTATTTATTTAACTTTATTACAAATGTAATAGGCGGACTTAAAGCCATAGGCTTTATCTACCAGTCAACCCACTGGTGATGCCGAGATTAAGAAGTCTTTTGAAGGAGGTGCAAAATATGTAATTTTGAAAGGTATATTACTAATAATAATAATATAAGATATACAAAATATATTAATTAAAATAACAATATATATCAATAAACTTACATTCAAAATATACATAAATATGCATAATATACATAAAAAGTCAGAGATACGAGTAAATATATATTATTTGTATTCTATCTGACAGTTCCCGAAGATAATGTGCACGCAGTGCACTTTTAAACGCTACTCGAGTACAAGCCTTCTGGATATTGATCGGACAATTGGGCAAACCTGGCCACCTTGTCCTCATGTGGGCTTTATTAGGACCAAAGGTCAAGTACCAGTCAAGTCCTCATTCTGCTCTAAAACAGAAGCATCTGATACATTCTTCGTTTTTTCTGTTCTTCCAGTCCAGCACAAAGAATTACTTGCGTCATGATGAAGTTAAAATCCCATTCATGTACCTACTAAAAACATAAAATTCTAATACTCCCGTCACTATACACCGTGGAAGGGACATACCCATAATAAATCGAACCACAGGCTATACTAGATCACTATTAGTATAATGAAATTAAGGGGCTACCTGAATTTTTCGGGGTCCAGTGCTGCCCCCATTTGAAATAAATCATTTAAAAGAAAACGGAGATATCATTTAAAATTTTGTCTTGATCAGACCCTAGATAACCGTTCAAACTATTTTATGAACTATTGTTTACAGTTTAAAGTGAGAACATGAAGCTTTTCTACGCACAATTGCGAAAAACGGCCACTTTTGGCGTATGTGCGTAGAAAAGCTTCATATTCTCACTTTAAACTGTATTCAGTAGTTCATATAATAGTTTGAAGGGTTATCTAGGGTCTGATCAAGACAAAATTTTAAATGATGTCTCTGTTTTCTTTTAAATGATTTATTTTAAATGGGGGCAGCACTGGACCCCTAAAATTTCATGTAGCCCCTTAAATTGACATCCGAAACACAAAAAATATTTTCGACATTTTCTTACAAAAGTGTGCAGCCGTTCGGGCAATTTGTATGGGAATGTCGAAAATTTTTAGGTTATTTGGTTTTTATTTCATTTACATCATACTATAGTAATGTAGTATATAGCCCGTGGTTTGATTTATTACGGGTCCCTTCCACGTTTTATATAATGGAAATAGCCATATTTGTGAAAAACTAATTCTCACCCGTTTCCTAGTTAATCTGATGTACTGAAAAGAAACCATCGTGAGTTATATTATAATAATTTGTGTCTGCATGCATCTAAAACTGCTTTATTGCAAGATAGTGTAGTATGAATGGCACCAAAGATACCAATATAATCAAATACCGAAACAATATAAAGAATTAAATTTAAATTTATTTAAGAAAAGACTTAGTTATTGTTGACTGAAAATTGATATTTTTTATCTGATAAATTCTAATGACTTTGATTTAAGTAAGTAGTATATTATATTATGGTAGATTAATAGATTTATTATAAGTGGTATATTTGTCTAGTATTATGATAGACAGCCTTTCTGAAAATTTGCACACCTGTGATGGTAAAACATGCTTGGACGAAATGAAATGTACATATCTTGCTTGACAACGTCGTAACTTGCATATCTTTTCCCTTCTTTATTCAGTCCTGTTCGTTCCTTCTACTCCGCTTTACCTTAAAGAACGCTTTACCTTCTTTCGTGAGGACACGAATCGAAGTGTGCGTAGCACAGTCTCCTTTAAACTCTCAATTCCTGTTCATAGTACTCATTTCTATTCTAATTTTTTCTCAGTTCAGGCAGTAAAACTTTGAAATGCTTTGCCACCGGATATTCGTAAAGTGCAATCATTGAAAAAATTCAAAGTGACGTCTCATTACCTTTCCTCTAGCTCTAACTAATATATCTTTACTTCTTTTCTTTTCACTGGCTACCTTCATTTACTCTTTTTAATGTTCGTACCAATTTAATGGTTTATGTATTTATATTACTTTATTGTTCATTTATTTGTTATAGTATGTACTCCTATTATTTATAGGTATACATATATTCTTCTACACTGTTTACTCTAACTGCGCCAACTCCCCCACATCTTTTATAGTTTTCTTTACCAAAAGGTTGGCTGGAAAAAATCACTTTAGTGATAAGCCCGCCTTTGTACCTACTAGATTTTAAATGTGCTGTCATACTTAGTTGGTGCAATAAAGAAATTTTATCTTATCTTACTTACACATAAACATGTCCCAGTTACAGCACTGGTTCAAACCTCCATGGCCGCTACCCGTTTATGTAAGTTACTAATTACAGTCTTGATCAACATTCCTCAAAGACGTCCCTTTGTCCCGCCCCCAGCCTTTGTCCCTGATTATTGTAATTACTGCGTGTTATGATGGTCTTGTGTGATGTTCTAATTAATATATAGCTACTTATTTATTAATTTGAAACTTTATTGACCTCAATGGTACACAAGTTTTATTGCCATGAAAATTAAAATTACCAGCTAAGTGCGAGTTCTCGCGTGGAGAGGGTTCCATATAATGCCAATTTTACGTAAGTAAACATATTATAATGAATTTACCACTTTATTTTCAATTGATAGAATTCTTATACGTTTTCCTGTAATCTACAAGCAATGGACTACACTCTGCATTTTTTTTCAAAATTTTAGGCTCAATAGTTTCGTAGATCAGGGGGGGGGGGAAGAATGGTCAATTTTCGCCTTTTTTAATGAATAAAATCAGAATTATTTATTTGACAATAATATATAATAAAATAAAATTGAAATACTCATAATGAGCCCTTTCATTTGATATATTATGACACAGTAAGACTTGCAATTTTTTTTATTTCCTAATTTGTCCCCCGAAATTATCCCTTATTTTGTAAAATATTAATTAACTTTGCATATCTGTGTTTGGGTCATAGGATTACAGCATCCACCAAATTTCACCTGATTTGTTCCATTTGGTTTACGTAGCGCCATCTATTATTTTTCAGGCAAATTAAAAAAACCCTAACTTTCAAGCGTTACCTCCCAATAACTTTAGTAGTTGGCAATCAACCACCGTACGTTTTAAAAGGAACTTTTTACCACGTACGACCGAACTGTGGAATCAACTTCCTGCAGCAGTGGTCCCGGACCGATACGACATTGAAACCTTCAAAAAACGAGTCTATATCTTCCTGAAAGCCCGACAACGCTTTTGTTACACCCTTAGTGTTGCAGTTGTCCATGGGCAGCGGTGATCACTTACCATCAGGTGACCCGCTTGTTCGTTTGCCGCCCTATAATATAAAAAAAGCATAGATCTACGCAAAAATACATTCTTTAACTATTGTCAGGCCTGTGTTACTCACCGTTTAGGTAGGTATACCTACATTATTACTATGCGCGCCAGGACCACTTCGAAGGGGAAAATTAGTTAATAAATCTTTTGTCCAGATTAATAAAAATGAAATTGACTTGCATTGGATCTCTAGGTATGTAAACTAAGAGGTGAGGAGTTCTGATGCGAGCTAAATTAAACCATAGCGCTAACCACATTAGATAATTCTTTTCTGAGTGAAAGTTCTGTACGTGAGTACTAGTACTTATCTGTGCTTGGTTTTCCTGGCATCTTCTTTCTACTTTCATCTTTTCTCCATTTTGAGTGTAGGTCTCCTTATATGCATACCATTCTCTTTGGTCTTGAGCTTTTCTTATCCAGGTCTTTCTCGTTACGTGAGTTATGTCATCGGCCCATTTCAACGCTGGTCTTCCTACACTCCTGTGGCCCTATCTTAGTGTCCATTTCAACCATAAACACATTTCCGGTACACAAGAGGTTAAAAGACAAAGTGGTTAGCAACCCATCACTATTTTGATTACTTTTGTCAGTCTTGCGGCCAGAGGTTCTAACTACCCAGTAAGAGATAGTTACGTTGTAGTGTTTAAGTTGTGGATACTTTTATGTAATCTATATGGATCTGTGGTATGGATAAATCCTTGTAAAACTATGAAGTACAATAAAATACATACATACTATCTCCATAGAATTAGTACTAGTACTCACGTACGGAAGTTTTATTCAGAAAACAAATTCAAAGTAATATCTACTTGATGTGCTTAGCGCTATGGTTTAATTTAGCTCGCGTCAGAAATTCTCACTTCTTCGTTTAGATAAATATATACGGATAAATCACGCAGATTAAGCTAGCCCCAAAAAAAGTTCGAAACTTGTGTTAAGGGATAGTTACTTAACGATACTATATTTTATGACAAATACTTGTATAGATAAACTTCCAAGACCCAGGTCTATCTGAAAAAGCTCTATATTCTATCTTAACCTGACATGAAGGATGCAATCAAATGCATTTAAAATTTCCCATTTTCCACGAGGGAGAGCAATAAATCTGTAACTGAAAGTTTTCAATGACATTTGAAACTTGGCTAATGGGAGCACTTCTTCATGCCGCAATCTATGGGTGAAATACGACGGGTTTCGTGCGACGCGAAAACTTGATCGTGTATAAAGTTTCATTCAAAAAGGTGACATGGAAATGCGTGTGGAATCATAATAATTTTATACCAACCAGTTTATTTGCCAGGCAAATTAAAAGATCCCTAGACGGCACCATCTAGTGACGATAGGCGGAACTACATATTCCATTTGATATCTGTAGTGCCATCTATTTCTTTTCAGGTAAATTAATAAAAATTACCGACTTTCAAGCGTACCCCATAACTTTTGAACCACTGAACCGATTTCCATAGTTAAGAACCACCTCAAGGAAACTTGCTTTCACGGTAAGGTAAAAAAACCGCATCAAAATCGGTTCGAGAGCTACAAACACATAGACAGACAGATATTGGTGTCAAACTTTATAACACCCCTCCTCTTCATCAGTTCCGCTTTCTAAGGTCAATAAATAACATTTAGGTATAATAATATAGGTCCATGATAATAATATAGTTACAAGTCACTAAATGTCTGCCGTGTCGTTTCCGGCCAAGAATAGGACCACTCCACCAAGTGTAAGTGGCCAACACAAGTGTCAGATTTTTCAGTCTACCTAAAGGCGGCTGACGTAGCGACGTGCCTTTAAAATACGGAGGTGCTCGAGAAAATTTCATTCCACTTGTGGTCACCCTTCCAGGAGAGGAGCTCGGTTCTTCTTTTCGTGTCGTTGGCTCAAACATTAATTTTTTTCACTTCAGAATGATGCCACTGTTACAGTGTTATCCGAGGCCCCATAAAGGTCACATTTAGTGCAGCTGGTGGGGCACGATGAGCAGGGAATGAGGTGTGACATAGTCTGGTCGCTATTCTAGGAGCTCGGTGACCCGGCGGGAGTGCGCATTACTTGCACTTTCACAAGTATAGCGACTTCTGGCCTAGAAAAGGACCACTCCACCTGTTTGTCGTAAGATGCGACTAAAGTAAAAAGGTTTATAACTTAATTTTAATATATACTCGTGAGTTTACAACTCACAGAGGAACTAGTGTGTATGTATACATCTTACATTGCCTTCGCTCGTTAGCAACAACAAGGCATATCCTTTCAAGCATGTGCATTACCACTAATGACCCCAACCTCAAGTCTAGCTTTTAAGCTCCTTATACACTGCACTTATACTTTAGGCTTACTGCATACGAGCGACACTGTGCAAGATTTTCGATCGCAGTCGACTGTGTTGTTGCCAGCAGACAATTCGAGAACGGGTGCTGCCAGGAGGGACTGGTCTTTTTTATTACGTAATTTACTTGTTCGCAAGCATTACATGTTATAATGTGTCAACATTGTATTATATTATAAGTGTATATTAATTAAAAGATAATAATTATAATATGACAAAGCTCTTCTGGCGAGTAGGTGACCAATACTGTGAAAATGAGTTTCAGTTTCAGCAGTTGGTTGTGACGTGCTGTAACGGTAGCTTTTCTTTTAAAAAAAATCAAATTTTAATATACTTTACAGGTAACTTGAAATTGTAAAAGTACCAACCTGTAAATGTCTAATTACTAAATAAACATTTAAATTTTGACACATTTCACCGAATGTCAGGTTTATGACGACAATCAAACCTTAATCTTAGAACAGATATATAATAAATATTCAAATATGTTATTGACCTTAATATATTTCTAATGTATTATTTATACGCAGGAAATGAATGAAATAAAGGAAAAGGCAGAAGTCTTGTTGTATAGAGAAGTCGAACATATAGTTCTATAAAAAATTGAAGATGATAATTGACTAAATATTGTATTTGACGACCTCCGTGGCGTAGTGGTCACCATGCTAGTCCGCTACCCAGAGGTTCACTTTTAAAAAGTATCGTCGCCTGCCAATAGTTGATAGTATTCGATGCAGTCGAGGATGACCTCGATTTCACATAGTCGCTTATCCGACTGTCTGTGGCAACTCTTACTTTTACTTGTAAGACAATCTGGCTAGCTAGAGGGACGCATTTATCAGTGTGGCACTAAACCTTTGGATTCAATGTAATATAGTCAAGAGCGACTGTGAGAGGATAAAAGCGGGAGGGAAGGCCAAAAATAAGTAATTACAATTTTTTTTGATACAAGTTTTTTCTAAAACAATGAACTTAAAAAAAGTGCTCCGCAAGTCGAATCAAGTAAGCCTAAACAGAATAAGGTTTGCGTCGATTCCGTCTACATCATCAGATCAGCTCCATGCTAAGAGCAACCGTGTTGCACTATGGCTCCATGTCATCATAACATTTTAGTGTCGCGCAAAATACGTTTGCGTGCAAAATTTCAGTTCAATCGAAAACCAGGAAGTGCCAACAAATTTAACTTGCAAGATTTGATTACATACTGACAGACAGATAACGGGACGGATGAAACTAAAAATAAAAGCTTGTTAAAAGATTAAAAGGAATGCCGTTTCAATTATATGAAGGTCTTGGGAGTAGTTGAAAATGTGGCTTTCAATGGAGCGAATAGGAAAGAAAAGACAATTTGAGTCAACGTCATATAAATAAAAAGAGAATAGGATAAAGTCAATAGCTACGAATAGCCACATACAGTACACACAAAAATGATGTAGATGTAACGTTTATATCGTAGGTATGTCGGGAATACCATACCTTTTTATATTGCTATGCACACACTTTGAAAATTGTACAGGTCGGTGGAAGTTTATTTTCTTTTTGTGTTCGGTTTTTAATTTTTGTGCGTGTGCTATAGCAGAAAATAAATGAGTCTATATACTAGACACCACGCATTTTCGCGTAAATCTACGCATCGGCATATAAGACGTTAAGAGGATACCTAAATTTTCCGGGGTCCAGTGCTGCCCCCATTTCTAATAAATCATTTGATAGGAAACGGAGACATAATTTAAAATGTTGTCATGACCAGGCACTAGGCACCCTTCAAACTATTTTATGAATTACTATTTACAGTTTAAAATTAGAGCGTGAAGCTTTTCTACGCACAATTGCGAAAAATGATCACTTTTGGCGTATGTGCGTAGGAAAGCTTCACGTTCTCACTTTCTGCTTTCGCACTGGACCCTGGAAAATTCATGTATTCCACTCTGTCTCCTTATAATAGTCCACAATGCACCAAAGATTATTTATAAACTTATCTAAAACTTACTTAGGATTAAGAATTACAAAATATTATGTGTGCCTGCCTGTGTCCCGATATGCACGTATGATACAAAACATAGCATAGGTAGTTATTATTTCCCCAGATCCTACTACCTAAGCAGCTTATGGGAAAAATCAATTTCGTTTTGTCGCTGCCTGTAGGGTGACGAAATTGATATATTTTTACAAGACAGCATTGGTCTTTACCGTAATAGTAAATAAATTTAGGTCGTAAAATTAGGGATTCAATGGTCGTTCATTGTGTTTGTAACTTCCAAAAGGAGGATGTTATCAATTCGTCGCGATATTTTTTTTTATGTATGTCACCGATTATTCGAAAACGCCTGGACCGATTTGAAAATTCTTTTTTTGTTTGAAAGGGTATATTTATTAGGCGGTTTCATAGAAATTTTATCAAAATCGGTTGTGTAGTTTGAGGGTAAAGTCGGGTTTTAGTTTTGAAAATGCAAATTTTTTGGAAAACGCTATTATTTACGGAATTCTTACGGTTGCCTAGTATGAATACTAAGAAATCCTTGAGATTTTTTTTTTCAAATTAGAGTATTCGCTTTTCTTGTGGTACTAGTAAAGAAATTACATTATTTTAGTAAGGCGCATTTCGATATTCTTTATTTTTTCTCTCAACGAGTGAACCAAGCTAACAGCGTCATCTCGCACAACTCGCGCTCTACTTAAGAGGGGTGATCCAAAAGTAATGATAATCATATTGTATTACTAAACCGTACTAAAATCCGAAAATAAAAAAATGCTTGCTCGTATACGAGCAAGCAATCCAAAAATCGTATAAATAAACCATGATTCCAAGGAGGTTTCATTTGAATACGGACTACTGAAGAGATGACATCGAAATGGAGAAAGACGAAAAAAGAGCTGTAATAGTATCTCTGTTTGAAAAAATGTCTGCCAAAGACATACACAGTGACTTGGTGAAAACATTGGGGGACTCTCATCATCATCATCATTTCAGCCGCATAACATCTACTGCAGGACATACGGCTAGGCCTCTCCCAATGATTTAAACACGTGAAACATGCTCACCGCGTCACCTCACGTAACCCCACTTGCAACGAAAAATTAATTTCTCAGGTTTTGTTACATATTTTTTGTCCTCTAAACGCGTGAAACATGCTCACCGCGTTACCTCGCGTAACCCTACTTGCGCCGACAGAATTAATTTCCTGGCCTATAACTCTCCTATATTGGAGCTTCGACGACAGTAGCGAGTGGCTGGATTTATGGCGTTAGTGTCGCGGGCAGGTAGGGTTGCATTGCGTCTATGTTTTATATAGGTAGTGTATATCTTCGGGGATTTTCTGGTATAATGGATAATCTAAATCATTTTTTTTTCACACAGATTGAGCTAGCCCCAAAGTAGGTTCGAGATTTGTGTAATGGGATACGTACTCAACGATAATATATTTTATAACAGATACATATATAGATAAACCTGTCCAAGACCCAGGTAAATCGTAAAAAGATCATTTTTCATCTTGACAGGGGATCGAACCAAGGACCTCCGGTGTGACTGCGTGGCACAATAACCACTAGGTCACAGAGGTCGTCTATCATATAAGAAGGATTCGATATTTTATGGGCTAATCTGGTTACAAGGTGGACTCTTATAGGTGGACAAAGAAAATGGAGTAGGCCAATAAAGTTTTGGTATGATTATAGCAGCTTATGTGATAAGTAGAGGGAGATGGGGGAGTCCCTTAACTAGCAGTGGAACAGTGGATGTTAGGGCTTAGCTTTAGGCTACAAAAGGGATCCACAGGTGGAACAGCCATCAGATATGATGGTGCAAACACAAAAAATAAGCAGTCTTCCACCAATCAGCGGCAGGGTTAGCTGGAAGTGGTGGGAAATTCAGTAGGGCTGACATACAAAATGCCACATAGGTCCAATAACGGCTCTGTGTCATGGCAATTCAATGCCGCCAGTAAAAAGGCATTCCTCTGTCACAAGGCTGCAGTAGTGACAGTATTGGCAGAAGACCGAAGATGCGGGATCTAGAAGTGTTTCTGTGGAACCCAAATACTGAGGTACGGAAGGCAAACGGAAAAACCACCGTACTATAACCCCTATAAAATGGAGGGAAATCCACCGACAAGAGCCCAAGAGTGCATTTAAATATACGACGAAGAGAGAGACAATGAATCGTTGGAAAAAGGCAACAGTACCGTTAATTTGTATCCGTTCGGTCCAATTCTGCCGATTGACTCTTCAGGGAGCGAGCTATCTTCTGCCAAGACATTTTACCTTTCTGTAGGACTAAGTATAAAGTTTATTTTAGATAAAATTACTCTGCATGAAAGACGCATAAGAGGCAAATCATCCACTTTCTGAAATTACATTTGGAAATTAATTCGAGAAATTATCGTCTAAGAAAACATTAAAAGATCTCTGTCCACATGTCGAATGGGATACGATTTTTAACCTCCGACAAAAAGTGGACTTATTATAAGTTTAACGGCAATGTCTGTCTGTCTGTTTGTTTGTGGTATCGTAACTCTTAAGCGGTTGGACCGATTTCAATGCGGTGCTTTACGTGCAAGCAAGTTTTCTTGCATTGCGATGGAAATCGGTTCAGTTGTTCATAAGTATATCTGGATATCTTTTAATTTTGCCTGGCAAATATAACTTGTTGTTTTACTAAACAATATTAGTCTTGAAGGAGGCAATGAAAATATTAAAAACTGAAAACTACATCTATTTGAAATTGGCATTGTAAATTTTTCAGGGGTTGAATAATAGCCCATTCCGTGCGAGATGAATGCGCCTACATTGCGATGCAGGATATTCAATTTGTATCAATCGCCGGCGATGGAGTCTTGCCAAGTGGGATCAAATTCTTGCCAAGGTTCGACTCCAAAAGCGACCACGAAACAAGCGCATAAGATACTCACTTAGCAAGTGATAAGACGACCTGGAAATAGCTATAACCAGGCCGCTTCTATCAACCATTATAGAAAACCTTGAGAGGTCCAGCATTGGATTTCTTGCAGCTGAAATGATGGTAAATGATCAAACTTTCACCAAGTCGACATTATCTTCACCTCAAGACGAATTAATCGAGCCCAAACTCGATGGGGTTGCGTCGTTTCATTACAGAGTTCCTATGGCCACCTTCCAACTCCATCATCAGATTAGCTGCATGTCATCATATTATTGTATTGTCACGTAATCAGAAACCGGGAAGTGGGTCAAATTTAACTCGCAAGATTTGATTACAGATAGTCAGACCGGCAGATAACGGGACAGGTGAAACTAAATAAAAACTTGTAAAAATGCATGATTTACTTTGTAAAAGCATAATCAATTTGCAGAATTCATCGTTTTTTACTATTTTCCATTAATATACATACATGGTTATGTGTGTAGGTATATATTATATTTTATTTATAAATAGGAATATATATTATGATGAATTCATAAAGACAATAATAGAAGGCAAAATATAAGGAAGAAGGGGAAGAGGAATACAGCTTTATTAAGCAAATAATGACTGCCGAGATAACGGTTTGATGTGCTTTCCAAAGCACAGAGCAGCTCGAAAAAAATTATGCCACTAGTGGTTACCAGTATCCGAGTGCGGCCATGGGTTTGCTAAACTTGCGAATAGTGTTGTAAAAAACTTGAGTCCGGGAGTCTTAATATTCTGACTCGACTGTAAATCACGAGACTCGACTCAAATAGAGACTCCACTGCCTCGATGTGTTAGTTATACTACAACCTATATAAATATTTATTTGTACTTTTTATAACTTGAATTTGTTTTTATCATTATTGTGTTTTTTTTTCTCCTCCGAATAAATGGTTTATCTATCTAGATATTGACGTGTAAAAGTGCCTGTAAAGGTCTAATTACTGAATTCTGAATTTTGAACAGTGTAACCATAGTAAGTAGATATAGGTCTGTATGTTCACCGCATTTGTGTCCATGCATAGCGGCGTTGCTGAACGGTGAACATGCCGATCCGTGTTCGATGCGGGACACTGAATTATTTGCATTTCCACTCGGTTGTACGGATTTACATACTGGAAATGCTTTTATGGTACACTATGTATTCAGTCCATTTGGTAAAGTGCTTAGATATAGGCGACCGAATATATGTGACGAGTTAATTGAACGAGCGAGCGAAGTGAGCAAACTTAAGTTCTCAGAGTTTACTTGAACAACCTGTGTTTGTATATATATTTATATACGTGTGTATGTTTGTTTGACGATAACTCGATAATTTTTTATATAATTGGAGCGTCATAAAATTTGGTAGTTGTAATATATAATGGAATTTTTAAGCAGAATAAGATCGATCAAAAGACGGGTCGCTAAGTCAATTAAGTATTATGTTTTTACAGAGTTCGTAATCTTCTTGCAAAAGACACTTGATCGATCAGCTAAACGACGAGAGAGTTATAAATCGTCGTCGACGAACCGAATGTCGAATGAATTTGAAATCGATGCTTCTCAGTTCGACTGGGCTAATTCGATTTAATTTTAACTCCCGACGCCAAAAGATGGGTGTTATAGGTTTGACCCCAATGCATGTCTGTCTGTATGTGTGTCTATCAATTTGCGTGTCCGTCTGTGCGTCTGTCGACATTGTATTTCACGGATGGATGGACCGATTTCAATGTGATTTTTTTTTCGTGAAACTAAGTTGTCTTGCGATGGTCTTTAGCTAGATGTTTAATGCAAATGGGTGTAGCGGTTTAAAGGTTATGAGGGATGAACGCTTGAAAATAGGGTTTCTTTTTATCTGCCTGGCAACTCGTAGAACTTACTTTGTTAGTATAAATTATACAAAAAATATTATAAATTATTTTGAAATATTTTATTTTTATTGAAGAATTGGAAATTATACAGGATTTGTTACTAAAGCTTACATCCAATTCAAATTTAATTATTATTTGTGTATTTATGTTAAGTTCTTTTTTGTTTTGGAGTTATGGTGTTATTAGTTTTCATCTCATCTACTCGTCTGAGATGAGTGTAATCTATGTTGAATCGAAAATAATGTTGACAGTCCAGCACATATAAAATGATAAGAAAATAAAAAATAATTGCCACAACTGTCGTGATTTTTTAAATTTGGAATATATTTCGTCGTCAACATGGTTTAATGTAGGTAAACATTTTTATGTTCTTCGCTTCGGAAAAAGAAATAAGTATAATTAAAAAAGCACATTTTTTCTCTTAGATTCAAGTCATTACCGTAGTTTTAGGTAAATCTATTTTCAAGCGTTCATCCCCTATAATCCTTGAACCGCTATCCTGATTTGCATCGAACACCTATTTAAAGATCATCGCAAGGAAACGTATTTTCACGTAAAAAGAAAACACATTGAATTCGGTCCATCCGTTCGAGAATACAATGTCACAGACAGACGCACAGACGGACACACATACAGACAGACATACATTGGGGTCAATCAAACTTTCATGCGTCTGGAGTAA
The DNA here is from genome assembly GCA_943193695.1 of Acrobasis suavella. Classification (NCBI taxonomy): domain Eukaryota; kingdom Metazoa; phylum Arthropoda; class Insecta; order Lepidoptera; family Pyralidae; genus Acrobasis; species Acrobasis suavella. The sequence continues at coordinate 4,561,537 of OW971934.1, read as the reverse complement.
AAAAAAAATAATCGAATTAGCCAGTCGAAGTGAGCAGCGTCGATTTCAAATTCATTCGACATTCGATTCGTCGACGAGACGTTTAATCAAAAATCGGCTGGCCCATTTATAGTTCTTTCGTCGTTTAGCCGATCGATGAAGTCTTTCGCAAACAAATTACAGACTTGTTTTTTCAATCGACAGAAATATAATACTAGGTTTTATCTTGGGTTTTAAAAGTCGCAAATACGGTTGTTTTCGAAGTCATGGAAAGTCTAAATAAAAAATCGCTCACTTATATTAATTTTATCTATGGATCATATTTTACGTAGGTAAAAGAAATAAAAAGCATTTCTTTGTAACTAAGTTATTTTTTCCATTCCTAGCAAACCAAATGGAATCAATACATCCTGACCATTACAAGAACTTTGACCGAGAACATTGACCTGATTGATGAGAGGGTTCGTTATGCGGAATTTATGCCATCTGCGGAACCCTAACTAAAGACCCATTTGTATTCCTGTAAGTAGTTTCCTTTGGGCCGTCTGATTTAGTCAATTTCATTGAGCGTAAAGTAAATAATTGAATAGATATGAACATTAGGACAAATTACACAGATTGAACTAACTCCAAAGTAAGTTTAAACCTTGTTTTATGGGATATTAACTCAAGGATACTATATTCAGTGTACTTTATCTGTCGTACATCGTTATCACATACTTTTGAGTCTATATATTGTGATAAATACATATCTACATATACTGGCTGCGCCCCGCGGTGTTACCCGCAGAAAAAACCTATGTGTTAATCCAGGATGTCAGCTTCCTGCATGCCACATTTTATCAAAATTGGTCTAGCCGTTTGCGCGTAATGAAGCAACAAACATACACACACACACACAAACCTTCGCCTTTGAAATATTAGTGTGATTATATTATTGTGATATTACACACACACACACACTCACAAACTTTCTCCTTTATAATATTAGCGTGCTGTGATAGTGTGATACCTAAGACCCAGGAAAATGCCACTTTGCCAACTTGTTCTTGTTGGGGATCAAATCTAGAACCTCCAATTGGCGGGCTAGCGAGGTTACCAATACGCCACGGATATCGTCAATATGTGCACACATGCTATTTATCAACCGGATGTGCATGCATTTTTTACAGAAATTAAAAAGGCAAACAGGCCCACCTGATGATAGATGGTTACAGCTCTGGAGCTCAACTTTGCATTTGTGTGAGTGCACACAGATAGTGTAGGTGAGACATCGACCTGAGGCATGTAACGGCCCGCACCGATTTATACTGGTTTTTAAAACTCGGCCTGAGTCGCGCGACATTTCCCTACCGCGCACTTTCCGCCTTCACCTTTATCTTTGGCACCGCTTGCAGTGTGTCGTTTCAGTGATGTGCTTAAATTTTAATGAAATAAACTAAGATTAAAAATAAATAATATGAAAATAAGCCACCACCTGGCTAAAATTGTCAGTAATTATGATTATGGCAGATGAAGTTTCCATTGCAATATCCCAGCATCAGTCCATCCTAATCTTATTTCATAACCCATAGATCTTTCCCTTTTTTCTTGCAACAGATCTTTTTCCTGCTGAAACCTATTTAACGGTACGCCTTTCATAAGAATATCCATGAACTATTTGTGGCGGGAGCGTCACATATCATCAACTTCTCCAAAGGGCTTTTACGTGTTGGATCTGTTACCCCACGCAAGCCTCTCAAAGGACCGGGGTGAAAAGACCCTTGATACAAAATAATAAAATAAAAATAAATAAACACGATATCGTGTTTTACTTAATAATCAAATAGTTCTTTTCATTTGTAATAAAACATTGATTTTATTTACATTTAATTTTTTGACTGACTATTTTTGGCGCTCACGAAAGAAAAACCTATTCTCACCTAGTTGTAAACTTAGTTTCAAATTGGTGTATACCGTAAACTTAGATAGGTAAGTACCATTAAGTAGCAATCGGGAACTTGCCCGTTACTGCAGTCCATTAGCTGCTGCTACGGCAGTGCAATAAACATTATAGTAGACGAGCCCACTGCAAGATTATTGGCTTTTAATTACTCGTACCTATATAAGACATTGTTGAATAATCTTGTTTTCTTATCGAGTGTATTAAATAGCTAACACTGAATTCAGATTTTTCGGGTGGCCTTACTACTTAAACGTAGGCCGTAGCTCAATGACTGCCTGGCATATAGCGACAACAGTCAATAACACACTTGGCACTAGTGAACTAGTGCGATGTTTTCCTCACGACTTTTTCCTTCACCGAAAGTAAAAGTTGAAATGTACCGTACATGAGTACAAAATCCAGATACAAGTATTGCTGTAAGAATTAAATTTGTGTCTCAAGTACGCAGATCCAATGCCTAAACCACTCGGGTACCACCGCTTTTTTATATAAACAACACACAAGATTTGAGCAAATGTAACGTAACATGAACATGAGTACTAAATGGGTTAAAAAGGACAATTAGGACAATATCAGAAAAGTATTATTTTGAGACAACGGCATAATTCTCTATTTTTCGTAAAGTTACCCTCTTTAGCTTTTTTTTAACATTTTCCCGAAGAAAAAGAGATATGCCCCGGAAGCGTTGGTTTGACGTCTTGCGACATTTTAAAAGTAAATGGTTGGAAGTGGCACACGATCGAGATATTTGGGAGGAGATGGGGGAGGCCTTTTAACAGCAGTGGGACAGTAAAGGTTAATAAAAAATACTATTTTTAAGTAAAGTAGACATAGGTAGAAATGCATTTGGAAAATGTTCACCTTCTAGTTCACCTAAGGAAAAGTACCACGCAGTGGCTTATGCTAATAATATCAAGCATTTTTATTTGAAGAAGCATGTCTTTCAGTTTGCTCTGCACTATTATCTAGATATCGGGGCGTGGATCTCGCGAATGAAGTCTTGATGCACGGCAGCCGGGTTTCTCCAAGGGGAAGTATGTAAAGGGAACTATGTGGCTGCTCGTAATATACCTAAAACGTCTAAAAATATATTCGTCCTGAGACTATTTTAAGGTAGGATTCAGTCTATGATAATGAATAACTTTCCTTAGGTATATACCTTATATCGAAATATGAAAAATAATTCGGTCTCCCGTACAAGTTGACCGATCAGCTGATAACGAGTTCGTATGGAAAGCCAATATGGATTTTTTTTTCTAGACTCTTGGGGTGTCCCACTGCTGTGCAAAGGCCTCCCCTTCCTTCTTCCACAGATCACTGTCCATAGCAGCCTGCTGCCACTCCTTCTTGAAGCTGCTGATGTCATCGAGCCATCTTCTCCGTGGTATTCCACCCTCAAGGATGCTTTCCGGGCCCATCTATCCGGATGCATGCGGCACACATGCCCCGCCCAGTCCCATTTAGGTTTGGCAGTCTTGACGCCGACATCAACAACTTCAGTTCTAGAACGCAGATCACCATTATTTACCCTATCCACTCTTCGTACTCCTATTATGCTACGTTCCATTGCTCGCTGGCATACCTTGAGTCTGGACTTTTGACTCTCCGTCAGAGACCAGGTCTGTGCGCCATAGGTAAGAATGGGAAGGATACACATGTGGAGGAGCTTGCGCTTGAGACACAGCGGAAGGTTGCCCTTCATTGACCAGAAGCTCTTCCAGGCGTTTGGTCGATTTCCTTATCCTGCCTGTTACCGAAGCTTGCTATCTGGCTCAAATAAGTATAGTAAAATATAATATGGAAATAAAAAAAAAACATATTTTCTTATATGTTCCTAGGGGACATTTGTTCAGTAAGTCCGCCAATTAGCTGATCTATAAAGTTTTACTTAATAGTTTTTTTTTAATAAGCCATAAAAAATTTATGAATCTCAATTTAGATAGAAACAAGACTAACTATTTAATTACCTGTAGCATATAAAACATAGATACCTTTCACAATTGGGTGCAGAATCAACCATATCACATTTACCTAGAAAGTCATAACATTGCACAGTTAATATACTTTCGTATTTATTTTGTTACATATAGTGAAATATTGTCAACAATGTAGACATGTACTCAAATGTCGTTCCACCAGACCCTACACCCATAAGTCTTGACATTTGAAGATATAAGCACTTGCTTTTGACAACACTAGCAACCTCCATTCGAAATTAAACTTTATTCCAACCACACTTAGTTCTGAATAGAATGTAAAGTGTGAACTATTGAGTTATATAGAAAAGCAGTGAATCAGAGTAATGCATCATTAGGCAAGTTGTGTTTGGCATTCAAGGTCCCTAAGGGGCGCGATCACAAAAGATAGTACAGAAGTATAAGAACAGGCGTAAATTCACAAATTGACACATATTAAACAAATAATTTTGCAAGGAATTTTATGTAACCAAAATAAATATATTGTAAAATTGAACAAAAAGAATTCAACTCAAAGAAAATTTAGTCAGTAGCGTCAGAACACGGTTGGCCTAGTGGTCTAAGCAATGGACTATGAATCCAAAGACCGCTGGTTCAAATCACAGTCACTTATAGTGTTTTAGAAGTTTCTAGATAATACTAGACTAAATGGAATAGAAAATACGGGACAGAAAATGAGTGAGAGAGAAGGCGATAGAAAATTAGTAAATTGAGTTTGGAACATAGATGCGATTTTGTTCGAATTCGGGGGTATATAAACGGAACAAGGCGCTGCCGAAGGCAGTTTAGTTGGAAAGTGAAATCCGAAGAAGAAGGAAGAAAAGAGAAAAGAAAAAAATAATAGTAGTGAGTAAAGTGAAGTAGTGAGTTAAGTGAAGTGAAGGCCGCGAGTGTGACAGTGCAATGACGTTTCCGCGCGTGTGACAGTGCAGTGACGTTTCCGCGCGCGTGACTGTGAAGTGACAGTTGCAGCAACGAGGACAGACGCTGTCGATTGTAAGTACCGCTTGTGTTGTAAATAAAGGTACCAATCCATAGGATTGTTGTTTCCTTTCCTATCCACAACCCACTCGATATTATCACAATGTGTTACAATTGTGCATTAAATTAGTATTATAATATTTTAATAGATTTGCCCATAAAAATAAGGGTTGGTCTTGTGAGCGCTACTGCCTGATCTCAGTTACCTATCTCATTATACTTGGCATGTGTTGCAATCTCTAGCTAATGATATTAATTGTCATTAAATGTCACGTTTAGTTTATTTAGGTACGGGTCGATACTAACTCCGGATTACAGGAAACATAAAATATGGTTTCAGAAATGGATCTCTGCTGGCATGTCTTTCTTTACTATAACTACGTTAGGTCATCTCTGCACTATTTATTTCGTTTAATTTTTACATATTTATTTCGTCCTGCAATAGTGTCACAGACAGTTTGCTGTTTACTACAGATTTTGCAGTAATGGATAACACAAAAAACAATGGAGTCTATGGCTGCCCGGCGTCTATAATTTATCCCTCAAATAAATGCCTTGCAGCTAAACTTTTTATATTTAACTACAGTATAGATTCTGTACTGTTTTTATTTTGTCCAGCAATCTACAACAATTGATATTTCGCATTGAGTGTCATCCACAGTTTGCTGTTTACCACAGAATTTGCGGTAGTAGATAACACAAAAGACAATGCAGTCTATGGCTGCCACGTCTATAATTTATCTTTTAAATAAATGCCTTACTACAAAACTTTTTAGTTTTTATTACAATATAGACAGAGTATTATTTCTGTACTATTTTCATTAAGACCCGCAATCTACAACGATTGTTATTTTGCATTGAGTATCACCCACAGTTTGCTGTTTGCTTTTATCTTTCACTGCAGGGTTTGCAGTAAAAGATAACACAATAGATACGGCAGTCTGTAGCTGAATGACTGTAGTACATCTCTGAAATGCCTTGCTACAAAACTACAGTATAAATGGTTATTTCTGTACTATTTTCATTTTGTCCCACAATCTACAACGATTGATATTTCGTATTGAGTGTCACTCTCAGTTTGCTGTTTACCACAGGGTTTGCGGTAATGGATAACACAATAGATACGGCAGTCTGTAGCTGAATGACTGTAGTACATCTCTGAAATGCCTTGCTACAAAACTACAGTATAAATGGTTATTTCTGTACTATTTTCATTTTGTCCCGCAATCTACAACGATTGATATTTCGTATTGAGTGTCACTCTCAGTTTGCTGTTTACCACAGGGTTTGCGGTAATGGATAACACAATAGATACGGCAGTCTGTGACTGAATGACTGTAGTACATCTCTAAAATGCCTTGCTACAAGACTACAGCATAAAGGGTAATATCTGAACTGTTTTCATTTTGTTCCGCAATCTACCACGATTGATATTTCGCATTGAGTGTCACCCTCAGTTTGCTGTTTACTGCAGGGTTTGCGGTAATAGATAAAACAATAGATACGGCAGTCTGTAGCTGAATGACTGTAGTACATCTCTGAAATGCCTTTCTACAAAACTACAGTATAAAGGGTAATATCTGTACTAATTTCATTTTGTCCCGATCTACAACGATTGATATTTCGCATTGAGTGTCACCCTCAATTTGCTGTTTGGTGCAATGTTTGCAGTAATGGATAACACAATGGATACGCACTACAGTCTGTGGCTGAATGACTTGATAATTATAGTAAACATCATCGTTTATGTAGCGGTTCATCAAAATATATCATCAATTTTTCGTTTTTCGTGTGTGTAAGTGAACACTGGTGTCAGGTTTTTAGGCTGCCTAAAGGCATCTGACTCAGCTTGACGACTGCCAAACAATGATGACAGCCGGGATCAACGGCTTATACGTGCCTCCCGAAGCACGGAGGAGCTAAAGATCTTTTTATGCCACTTGTGGTCACCCATTCAAGTGCGGACCACGCCCGCACCCGCCGCCGGGCCACCGCGGCACCGAGCTCTTCATATATATTTCATTCAATTAATAAATCATCTATGTAGGTATGTATGTTTTAATCGTAAAATATAGTATTAATCGTTAAGTTAGTATCCCAAAACACAAGTTAAGGCTTAATCAATTGGGGCTAACTCAATCAGTGTAATTTGTTATCATAATACAATCTAACCGTTAGATTGTATTATGATAACAAATAACACTGTTACATTCTTACGTATCATATCTAAACAAACTATTTTAAGGGTAGCTTCAGTCCATGGCACAGAATATTGTCCAGATCCGTCGAATTAAATTTGACAAAAATTGTACAAATGGTGGACTTAACGCCATATGACGTTCTCTGTCAGAATAAACAATAGAAATACCTTTTATCCCGGAAAAATGTTGGGATTCCCCTGGGATTGTCAGAACTCAGACCACGCGGTCCTTTACATTTCATCATTGTCATATGGGTCCCATAAGAAGGCTTAAGGTCACTCAACGTGCTATGGAGAGGGCTATGCTCGGTGTTCCTCTACGTGATCTAATCAGAAATGAGGAAATTCGTAGGAGAACAAAAGCCACTGACATAGCCCAGCGGATTAGTTCGTTGAAGTGGCAGTGGTGGGACTCATAGCGCGACAAACCGATGGACGATGGGGAAAAGGATCTCGAATGGCGACCACCGCCCGATCAATGAAGCGTAGGACACCCACCCATAAGGTATTCAGGTCCAGGGAATACATATCCAAATATAAAAAATAAACAGCCAAATGCGAGTCGGACTAACGCACGACTCACATTGACAAGTTTGCATCAAGGATATACTCGTGTGTTACTCTGTTATCCATTAACCGTGATCCCATTTCTTAGTAAATGTATTCATATTGGTAAGGAACGGCCCGCCTAAGTCATGTCGCAGGTACTGCATGGTATAAGTACGGGAAGTTTGTTAATTGTGAATGGCTATGTTACACATGGGTCTATTATGTACTGGCCTCCTAATTTAGAGGTATAAGACCGAAGGTCTATCTGATCTAATTCGTAGTGACGACAAAGGAACCACTAAAGGGACTACTGGGAATAAACGAACGATTTGACATATATTTAAGTAGGGCCGGCTTCAAAAATGGACCCATAATTTTTCATACAATAGGGGTGACGACAGAGTTAGAAAAGTATAGTTGTAAGTAGTTCGTCTCTTAGATTATTTTAAAATAATGGATCCATATTTTTCAGTTTGACAAAAAAGTGAAAACATAAAGATACGAAGCATCAAAGTTCCGGAGTGGGGGATTGCGACGTCACCTCTATGTAAAAATCGTACGTAGCCATGACGTAATACAAAAATTTAAATGCGCTGTATCTTTGTTATTTTTTGTTTCTCAGAGATAAGAAAAAAAAAGTACAATATATTTCAAAATCTAACCGATGGACTAAAATTATTTTCCCATTCGTCACTCCTATTAGTATGAGAGATTATGACTTCATTTTTGAAGCATACCGTACATACAGATATACACTTCTTGTTCTCAGCATGTTTTTGTCCACTGCTGGACAAATTATCATATTTCTCAGGCTGCCTAAAGGCATCTGACTTGGCTTGACGATTGCCATACAATAATGACAGCCGGGACCAACGGCTTATACGTGCCTTCCAGAGCACGGAGGAGCTCAAGAAATTTTTATACCACTTGTGGTCACTCATTCAAGTGTGGATCACGCCCGGTGTCACTTTATTTTCGAGAGCACTAGTAATGTGCCCGCTGGGCCATCGAGCTCCTACCTTTTGATATACATATTGATATATCTATACAATTATAGATATAAAAATAATACCGACCCACTTGTTGGGGCTTCTTCTACACTCAAAGACATTGCGTAGTTTGCATCCTTTGCTCTTCAAATCTTGTAGGAGTCTTGTTCCCGCGAGTGATATATTTTATAATGTTTCTACCTACCTTTTCTTACTTCTTCTTCGATACATACGTGTGCAACGGCTACAATTTGCTTATCTTGTAAATCCTTAATAAATCAAGAAGTGACTATTTGGAGTTTAATTCAAGAAACCAAGTCAAAGAAAATCATTTGCAGTATATGCAGCTAAAGCATATACATTTTGGTGGCCCATGAGAAGAACAAGACTATAAATCATTACCGACGTCAAGGACGGACAACGTGGTCTTCGTCGTACTAAGTCAAAATCAACCCAAAACATCCCTGGGATCGAAGTGGAGTCATCATTATCTGGGAATCAGTGCAATTCGGACATAGATGCATCTAAAGCACCAACCGGACATCGCAACCCAAGCTAAAAGATAAGTGCCTTCCTTCGTTCATACAATCTATCCAACTTCCTATAATTTCACACAAACATCGCTAAATTCATGTTAAATTCATAACAATATTACAATTTACACGTACTTTCATACATTTCCTATGATATTTTAGCCGATTGTTTCCAAGTAGTCGCTTCTTTGCATTACGTAATCTCAATGCAAGCTGCCATTGAAAACTAGGTCAAGGTTACGGAAGTAACTATTGTTTTTTTTTACTATTAAAGTAAAATACAGTATTCCCCTTCTATATATCACTAGATTACTATAGTATTAACTGAAATAAATCATATTTCCTTACTATTATATGCCCACTTGCATTAAAACATTTTTTTTCACGTCTAAAATCCACTTTGTTTTACTTTCAAGTAAGTAATAAGTATTTTCGTAGATAACTCATTAAATAAAATAAATATTTTCCATCGTTAAGGTCCCATCTAAATCAAAAATTAGTTTCTGTTCATATTTTCACATTAGTTTGCCGACTATTCCAGGGTATCGGCTCGCCGCGCTGCAAGGTCACGCCGCTGCAGTTTGTTATCAGTTATCACTGCACTGCGTTATCAGCCGAGCGCCGCGTAACCGGTTATCCTGACTGAACAGCTGACGCCTTAGCAAGGAGCGTGAGAATTTAAATTGCTTACTTGGTAGTTAGTGAGATTAAAGGTTTTTTTTATTACTATTTTACATTTACACATTTATTCTTGTTTTGCAAAATGACTGACAAAGGTGTCACACCTCCCTCATTAAAAGAGTTAACTATAAAGCGTAGTTCTATAAAGGGTCAAATAACGAAGTTCAAACATTATTTATCTCAATTAAAAAGACAAGAATATCTGACCAAGTTGGAACTCGCCGAATTAAATCTAAAAATTTCTAAATTTGAAACGTTGTCTATCAAGTTCGACGATTTGCAAAGCGAGATTGAAGTGTTGAATTCAGAAAACATTGACTTTGAAATAGATGAGCGTGATGCTATCGAGCACGACATTGTGGTAAATATCGCGTGTGCAAAGTCATTAGTCGAAGCTCATACTGACAATGATAAGGATCAGTCTCAATGTTTTCATGATCATAAGAATTTCAATTTTCGTTTGCCATCTTTGGACATTTCCAAATTTAACGGTTCTTATTTTTCTTGGCCGTCTTTTAGAGACACGTATGAAAGTTTAATTCACAACAATGATCGCATTTCATCAATTCACAAGTTTCATTATCTAAACTCATATCTCGAAGGAGATGCAGCCAGACTCATAGCTAATCTTGAAGTGTCATCAGCAAATTATCCTGAGGCATGGAAAATTATTTGTGATCGATATAACAACAAAAGGTCCTTGATCAATCATCACCTAAAATCTTTGTTTACTATTCAGCCTCTCGCACGTGAGTCGGATAGGTCGTTGAGATTCTTAGTAGATCATGTCACAAAGAATTTGCGCGCTTTAGCCAGCCTAGACCAGCCGACAGATAAGTCGGATATACTGCTTATTTATATGTTGTCTACAAAATTAGATAATCAAACTTTGGTTAAATGGGAGGAGTACAGAAATACTCTCGATGATGTACCTACTCTAAATCAATTTTATAAATTCTTAAATGATCGTGCTGATGTCTTAGAGGTTTTATCGCGCAACAAGGGTGACAGCAATTTTCCTAAACCTGCATCCACTTCTTCTAAAAATTTTACACCTCATAATTCGAATAAAGAACAAGGTTCAAGGTTTAATCATAGTCGTGTGTCACAAACAAAATCATTTTCTGTAACAAATCAAAATAATATTAAATATACTTGCATAATTTGTGACGACGCACATAGAATATATGACTGTCCTGTATTTAAATCTAAGAGCATTCAGGACAGAATAGCTGATGTTTCTAAATATAAATTATGTTCAAACTGCCTAAGACAAGGACACCTACTGGCCGATTGCCGTATGGGACCCTGTCCAGAATGTAAGCAAAAACATAACAGTTTACTTCATCAAAAAATAGATGCTAACATAAGTACAATCGGCAACGAAAGTGAATTCGTATTAAATATTTCTAATCAAACTCAAAATCAAGTGTTGCTCTCTACCGCGCTTATAGAAGTATGTAACCCTGTCACAAAACAGGTCGAAAGGGTTCGCGCGTTGCTAGACTGCGGCAGCCAGTCGTCTTTCATAAGTAAACATTTAAAACAAAAATTATCATTAAGTTCTAAGTGTATAGATCCCATTAGGGTCATTGGCATTGGTAATACCTGTGCAAATCAAGTCGTCGAGACATGCTCTGCTCAACTACGTTCAATAAATAGTTCTTACAATATGACAATATCATGCTATGTACTAGAAAGTCTAACAAGTGAGATCCCTAAAGCTCCTATAGATTTACGAAACATTCCCTTACCTAAAAACTTACCGTTGGCCGATCCGATGTTTCACCAGCCCGCCCGCATCGATGTCCTCCTCGGAGCAGACGTCTTCTGGGAGATCCTCGGCAACGAGACTAAATCCAATAGCAAGGTCGGTCCTATATTACGAAACTCTAAATTCGGATGGCTAATTTCCGGTCCTCTGCCTTTATGCTCTAAAAATAAAGGTACAATTAATTGCAATCATACTACTAGTATCAATTCATCAGAAGAAAATATTGACAATATACTTACAAAATTCTGGGAAATCGAAGAGCTTCCTAAGAGGCCTATTCTTAGCTATGACGAAAAATCATGCGAAAATCATTTCATACAAAATACTACTCGCCTGGACACTGGTAGATTTTGTGTTAGGTTACCATTGCTTGACACGCCTGACTGTCTAGGAGATACTTATAATCTTGCCAAAAAAAGATTCCTAAATCTGGAAAAAAGATTTAGACGAAATTCCTCACTTAAATTGCAGTATACTAAATTCATAAACGAGTATGCCGAATTGGGTCATCTCTCTGAATCAGAAATATCAATTCCCTATAACTCATATTTTTTATGTCACCATGCAGTGCTTAAGAAAAGCAGCGAATCAACTCGACTAAGAGTAGTATTCGACGGGTCATCTCCCTCTTCTTCTGGTTTTGCACTGAACCATATATTAATGGTGGGCCCAACTATGCAGGATTCCCTATTTTCCATTTTAATCAGAAGCAGACAGTACAAATTTATTTTATGCGGCGACATTTCCAAATTTTATCGCCAAGTACAAGTACATAGTGACGATCGCGATCTGCAACTGATATTATGGAGAAGAGATGAGTCTGAGCCCATTAAAACATTGAGATTAAATACCGTCACTTACGGCACCGCAAGTGCGAGCTATTTGAGCACTCGATGCCTGTGGCAGGTAGGAGAAGAGGAAGAAGACCAAATAATTAAAACTATCATCCAAAACGATTTTTATATCGATGATTTGATTACGGGTTGTGATGATGAACAACAATTAATTCATATCAAAAATTCAATTATAAATGCACTAAACAAAGGTTGTTTTCCTTTACGAAAATTCAAGAGCAATTCTTCTATAGTTTTAGAACAAGATAAAATAAATTCACAAGATAATCTAACTATCAGTCAATCTTCTAGCACCCTTGGACTTGGGTGGGATCCTTCTAAAGATAGTCTTAATTTTCCTCTAAAAGATTTTACATATCATGACAATATTACCAAAAGAAACATTCTTTCAAGTTCATCTAAAATCTTTGACCCGCTTGGACTTCTTAGCCCTTGCATCATACAACCAAAGATTATCATGCAACGGTTATGGAAGAAGAAGCTGGATTGGGACCAGCCTGTCCCAGACAATATTAAAGAAGATTGGCTACAGATCTCTAAAAACTTTTCTTACCTTAAAGACTTTCAAGTTCCTAGGCTAGTTCTTTGCGATAATCCTAAAGAAATAGAACTACACACATTCAGTGATGCTTCTCAATCAGCTTATGGGGCATGCATTTATATGCGCTCTATAGATTCTAACAATCAAGTCTTTACTCATTTACTATGTTCTAAATCGAAGGTTTCTCCAATCCGGCCTACTACCATGCCACGTTTGGAATTGATGGCATCCTTGCTTGCTGCTAGACTTTGCGTATCAGTCCTAAATTCATTGCGATATAAACCTACTCGTATTTACCATTGGTGTGATTCTAGTATAGTCATCGCTTGGATCCACAGTGACGTTTCTAAACTTAAGACTTTTGTCGCAAATCGTATCATGGAAATACAAGAAAAAACGCAAGCTAGTTCGTGGCGCTACGTTCCAACCGATGCAAATCCGGCAGACCTCATATCCCGTGGCGTCTACGCGAGCAAGTTGGTGTCTCTGAAGCTGTGGTGGTCCGGCCCAGACTTCTTATCTGAAAACATGACAAAATGGCCTAAATTACCCAATAATAAAGCTTGCAAAGTTTTACCTGTAGACTTACCTGAGTTAAAATCCAATCCCGTTGCTATAGTTGAACCTGTAATAAAATTCGAACGATTTTCTAAACTAAATAGACTAATAAGAACTACGGCATATGTACATCGATTCATATACAATTTAAAAAATCCTAAAAACAAATATTCATGTAACCTATCTTCTGAAGAACTAGATAAATCTTTTACTACATTATGCATCATTGCACAAAGACAATCATTTCCTATTGAATACAATTTATTAATAAAAAACAAACAAGTAAGTTCTAGATCTAAAATTTTATCCCTATCTCCGTTTATGGACAAAAATAATTTGATAAGGGTAGGTGGTAGAATAGATACCTCTGGCTATTCATACGAAAAGAAACACCCAATTCTTCTTCATTCAAAACATCATCTTACTAGACTTTATTTCGAAAAAGTACACTTACAAAACATGCATGCTGGTCCACAACTGCTTTTGGCAACTATAAGAGAAACTGTGTGGCCAGTAAACGGTAGACAATTAGCTAGAAAAACAATTAATAGATGTGTTGTTTGTAGAAGACTCAGTGGTAATACTCTTCGTCCTAAAATGGGTGAACTTCCACCTCAAAGATTGACTCCCGACTATCCATATTTGTCCGTTGGTCTCGATTTTGCCGGCCCGTTTTTTATTTTAAACCGTAAAGGTCGTGGCAGTTCATTGATCAAGTGTTACTTATGTTTGTTTATATGTCTAAGATACAAATGTGTCCATCTTGAAGCTGTTAGCGACCTGTCAAAGGATGCTTTCCTGATGACACTTCGACGATTCATAGCTCGACGAGGCAAGCCAGCAGAAATATTCTGTGACAATGGTCGTAATTTTGTGGCTGCGTCCAGGGAGTTGTCAGATTTTTTGAAAAACATTAAAGACCCTTTGAGTCAGTTTGCCATTCAAGAAAATTTACAATTTAAGTTCTCACCCCCCTATGCGTCACATTTTGGGGGAATCTTTGAAGCGGGGGTCAAATCTGCTAAATTTCATTTTAAACGCGTAGTTGGAAACAATCACCTAACATTTGAGGAAATTTTAACGTTATTTGCTCAAATTGAAGCGATTTTAAATAGTCGTCCTTTATATCCTCTTTCGTCCTCCCCTGATGATTTCCTATGTCTCACACCTGGGCACTTCATCATTGGAAGACGTTTGACTGCATTGCCGTCACCCAACCTACAAGACTGCAAAGAAAGCAATTTAACAAGATATGAAAAAATCGAAAGGATTCGACAACACTTCTGGAATAGATGGCAGAAAGAGTATATATCCGAATTACAGCAGAGAATTAAATGGAAGACATCCCATGCTAGTCTAAACATCGGTGACCTCGTTCTCCTACATGAAGACAATGTACCTCCCTTGAATTGGCGACTTGGGCGAGTGGTTCGCTTATTCCCTGGTCCTGACGGAATTTCGCGTGTCGCTGACATCAATACGGCGAGAGGATGTGTTCGTCGTCCACTTGTGCGTCTCTGTCCTCTTCCTACAGAAGCGGATCTACGTGTTGAAAGCCTTCAACTTTCAACGAGGCCGGAAGATGTTGGGGCTTCTTCTACACTCAAAGACATTGCGTAGTTTGCATCCTTTGCTCTTCAAATCTTGTAGGAGTCTTGTTCCCGCGAGTGATATATTTTATAATGTTTCTACCTACCTTTTCTTACTTCTTCTTCGATACATACGTGTGCAACGGCTACAATTTGCTTATCTTGTAAATCCTTAATAAATCAAGAAGTGACTATTTGGAGTTTAATTCAAGAAACCAAGTCAAAGAAAATCATTTGCAGTATATGCAGCTAAAGCATATACATAAACTAGCCCGATATTTTTTTAAAATTCTTCATACTTTTACAAACCTCTGTTCATGAAAAATTAGCTATGACCGTGCTGCATCCACGAGAGCCCACCGTTATTTTTTATTCGGACTCCGCTCCCAAAATCTCACGTATCCGGAATAGCAAACGAGCTGTAAAATGATGCGGAAGGTTAACAATTCAGTATCTACAAGACAGCTTTGTTTTTTTGCAGTAGGTTTGAGTTTTTTTGTTAAAACCTTTCAAGGAAAGTTCTCACATATTCTGTTTCTATATTGCCTTGTTTTATATTTAAAAACAACGAGATCAGACGACAGGCGTATCTTATAAAATTTCCAATTTAACGTCACCTTATTTTAACTTTTTTCAAACACAGATTTTCATCAAACATTGCTAAGAATTACCGCAAGGGAATTTGCTTTCACGGAAAAAAACGCATCGAAATCGGTCCATCGGCTACGATGCTATAGAAAAACAGACAAACAGACAGATCGACAGACATCAAACTTATAACACCCCAGTTTTTTTCGGTGGATAAAAATAAGGAAAGTCTGGCACGTCTGTGGCTCTTCGTCCAAAAGTGTAGCATCAATCACCGGCTTTAAAGATAAAGCCGGTATTAGCTGGTGTGTCTAGGTATTAAACACTAGGTTTTAGAACATAATGTGAATTTTTACCTCCTACCATATTAAACCCCCATAAATCGGAATCCATACTTCAGAACCTTGAGACCCTTACCGTTACATTCCGATGGGCAAACGTCATCAAAGGGCTATGTCTAACAATTTGTCGTCCCTTGATTGGGCGAGCGACGCAAACGCACCTGTGTCACCCCTGGCTAAGTGCAGAGCCCTAAACAAAGGATGGTGATGGAGCAAGTTATTAGCTTCCTGCGTATTTTTGAAGTGAAAACTTCTTTAGCAGCGTTGTACACTTTTTTTGTAATGGGTAAAAAATGTTAAACTCGCGTCAGGACGTCAGGACAAGTGACCTGATCGAAAATTCGTAAGACGGATGGAGAGTGGATAGCCGGCGCGGCGTAGGAGAGGAAGTATCCCCCTCTCTTTCTACGGCGCGGCGAAAATGTATGCCTGCGCGCCTGCTGTTTTGTTTAGGCGGCGCGGGGCGCTTGCGCGTGGCACACTATAAATAAATAAATATTGTATTCTACCAAATAAATGATAGTACTTATATACTGATAATTAAAACAATTCGTGCAAAATTATTCCCTAACCATTCCAAAATATCAAAAATGTGTGCAACCCGTCGTTTTTTTTAATCAAAATTGGTCCAGCCATTTGTGCGTGAAGAAGTAACAAAAATACACACTCACAAATATTCGTCTTTTCATTATTAGTGTGATGTGATTAGTAAGGATAATAGTAATGAAGTAAGTATGCCCTTTTTTATAAAGTGCAAATATTTTAAGAGGTGATTCAGTGCATCCTTTATTGGGACAAGTTATGTAAACTTGTCCCAATAAATGTACATATATCGAAATACGGACAAAAATCATTTTCTATAGTATACAATATCACGCGACTACTTCGATTTGTAAGAGAATCAAATTTTTTTTCATCTTACATTAATTGGGAAAAGTTCTTCCAAATGATGGATTAAATCACCCCTTAAAATATTTGTAGTTAAAGAAAAGGACATTGTATATTAATCGAGGTAAGTACTTATCTATTGTTTTACGGTTTATATAATTATTTCAAATTGAATTCAAAGTTTCAGCGCAAACCTTGCACCAGGCGCCAAGACGTCAGGTGTGTGCTATTGTCGCTGCTGCCACTTGAATGCCTGATGCAAGGGATTGAGTTTTGAGCTTTTAGCGTCGAGGGTGCTTCGGATTAATCGAAAGTCTGTAAACTTTTACACCAGCCCGTCAAGTTTAAGGCGTGTCAACAAGAATGGTGTAATACTTGCTTGTAAAGTAAAATAATATCAGAAATAGCTTCGTTTGTACATTTCATCAAGTTTTAATAGGTAAAATATATTCTACCCTTTTATTTATTTATTTACCTATTTATGTACACGGAAAATTTATACAGAGAATACATCAAATAAAAGTTGTACAAAGGCACTACTTATCTCAAAAGAGATCTCTTCCAGTAGGCCTGTGAGAGGAGATGTTTATGTATGAGAGGCATACAGGCGTGTTTATACATGAAATAAAGGATTTTTCCTTTTCTAGACGTAATTTGAACATGTTCAAAGGTTAAGAGGGAAGTACAAGCAAGCAATCCGAAGTCGTACATATTTAAAAAAAAAAGATGGAGGAATATGTTTTTACACTCATAAGTGTTACCTGATCGAAATGACTTTTTTGTATGTTATTTGACTCAATAAAAGACAAGGTTTAATGGTCTTTCTTTTTTCAAAATTTGCATTTTTTAAAATTTTAGCTAATTTGAAAAAGGGTACTTTAATTGTGAAAATAAATTAAAAAATTAATTGAGATCAGATAACTTCGTCTTGGAGCTCGGTGGTCCGGCGGAACTGCGCATTACTAACGCATTCTCAAGTCAAGCAACACCGGGCGTGGTCCGTACTTGGATGGGTAACCAAAAGTGAGATTAAAATTTCTCAAACTTCTCCGTGCTTTGGAAGGCAAGTATAAGCCGTTGGTTTCGGCTGTCGTTATTGTATGACAGTCGTCAAGCTATGTCAGATGCCTTTAGGCAGCCTGAATAATCTGAAACCAGTGTTGGTCACTTAGACACACTAAACTAAACACAAACAAACTAAGAAACAACTTTCTCTTTGTATGAACGAGTAAGTGCTATATGTGCCTCTTAAGGGACTACCTGAGGTCTAGTGCTGCTCCCATTTGAAATAAATCATTTGAAAAGAAACGGAGATATTATTCAAAATTTGGCTTTGATAAAATCCTAGATAACCCTTCAAACTATTTTATGAACTACTGTTTATATTTTAAAGCAAAAATATAGCTAAAGCATATTTAGCTAGCATATAGCAAAAAAAGCTAAAATGCTATAAAAAGCTACACGTTGAGAACGTGTAGCTTTTTATAGCATTTTAGCTAAAAGTGGCCGTTTTTGCTGCAGCACTGGACCTCAGGTAGCACCTTAATAGGAGAGAAGATTTAAATCATTTAGTTATGTTTTCTATAAAAAGACAAAATGTTGAGTTTGACAAGTTTTGCGTAGTAACAGTAACATATATTAAAATTTAAGGAAATGGAAGTACCTCAATATTGGAGAATTTGTTTTTCTAACTTACATAAAACGGAAATAATTATCTTGAAAGCAACAAAATCCAGTATTTGAAAATCCAAGTAATAAATAATGTCTTTTTACACAAACCAGGAAAAAGAAAATGTTCCTATTACAAAAGCGTGTATTTCAATTTACAAATATAATAATTTAATCCCGTCACATAATAGCGTACACAAAGCGGAAAAACCTCCGCCACGAGCATTTTTCTTCAGAAAAATCCCGTACACTTGTCACAAAAATGCCCACCGTTTTTTAGGGTTCCATACCCAAAGAGTGCTGACGGGTTCCTATTACTATAACTCCGCTGTCTGTCCGTCCATCTGTCACAGTGCTCTATCACTTGAACCATCGATGAAATATTGAACTGTAAAGACACTTGAATTTTTTTACCGGGCTTATACTACAGCAGTATATTATAATGATAAAAAAAATTACAGTCAAAACACAAAAAAAAAACGACTTTCCTATACAAATTTGTCGGGCGGCTCTTTTGTAATGGAAATGTCGATTTTTTTATTTTATTTATGACTGTTCTTTTTATTTCCTTATACTATAGTGATTAAGGGGCTACCTGAATTTTCGGGGGTCCAGTGCTGACCCCACTTGAAATAAATCTATTGAAAGGAAACGGAGATTTCATTTATAATTTTGTCTTGATCAGACCCTAGATAACCCTTTTAACTATTTTATGAACTACTGTTTACAGTTTAAAGTGAGAACATGAAGCTTTTCTACGCACATGCGCCTAAAGCGGCCGTTTTCGCAATTGTGCGTAGAAATGGTTTACGTTCTTACTATAAACTGTAAACAATAGTTCATAAAATAGTTTGATGGGTTATCTAGGGTCTGATCAAGACAAAATTTTAAATGATATCTCCGTTTCCTTTCAAACGATTTATTTTAAATGCGGGCAGCACTGAACCCCCGAAAATTCAGGTAGCCCCTTAAGGTTCGAAGTAATACGAGTATGTTCCTTCCACGTTGTATATTATTGTAGCGGCTATAATAAAAAATACTAAAAATAAGATAAAGTTAAAAAAAAGGTCGTCATACAAGATACATGTTATTTTTTGCGTTTTAACTCGATCTTTATAATGGCATTAAGCTAGAAAGTATTCCGTTACCGAAATATAAATATATATAAGGAGGTACGGGACCATGCATAAACGAGTCCGACTCGCACTTGACCGGTTTTATTATCATTTATCAGCTCTCGTGGCCTATTTATTATGCGAATAATTCGCAACCTTATTTGTGTTCGGGATCGCGGGGATAAATCAGAAATATTAGCGCCCATTTGGTGGTCCGAGCAGGTATGTGACAGTAAATAGAGGCATAGAAGCGCAAAGCGGCATTTTTTTTAAATCCATCTTGCTAGCACTGTAATATAATACCAGAAATAGTTCCGTACTTAAACAATTAAGACTTGAGACAAATTACATTGATAGGGCTAGCCCCAAAGAAAGTTCGAGACTTGTATTATGGGATACTAACTCAACGATACTATATTTTATAACAAATACATATATAGATAAACACCCAAGTCTCAAGACCAAGGACAATTTGAAAAAAAGCCATTTTTCAATTTACCCTGACCGGGGATCGAACCCGGAACCTTTGGGTGGCGGACTAGCATGTTAACCACTACGCCACGGAGGTCGTAAAATGTCATATACATTTCCAGTTTTTTAATTGCTTAAGATAAATATCTATAGTTTTAGTTACTACTATAAAAATAAAATTGTTCATAATTTAAGTAAGACAGAAGATATACAGCATTTAGCAACATGGTGAGCATGAGCATGAAGCGAGAGAGATCTATGAGGATCGTAGCAAGTATGGAGGGTAAATGGAAGGAGAACTGTCTCTGTATGTAAAAAGTGTCCGCTGAAATGTGTTAAATTAGGGTGGCGCTACAGTAGCAACAGGGTAAATTTTAAATCAAGCGCCATAATTACTATTTTAGGTTATATTTTTCAAAATATATTGGACAACGTAAACAAGAAACGTTTATTAAATTTAACTTTTACTAGCTGACTAATTTAGCCACAAAAATTATTTAACCCAGTAATTCTGTGACTCGGCTAACTTCAATTTGTCACCAACGGCTACATTCATTCCATACCCTTTGCTGCAGCTAGCGCCACTCTTGGAGGATTTTTCAACTGTTATTTACTGCGTACAGCTGGACACTTTTTCAAATATCCCCCATATAAGATAGTTCTCCTTCCATTTACTCTCCATAGTAGCAAGTAGACATCCATAGTCTCTGCCTACCTCTATGGGAAACAGGTGTGATTATACGAGTATGTACTCGTATGTATGACGATTAGCATTATAATCTATGGCCAAAATAAGTAGAAATGTCGATGTATTAATAAAAGTAGGTACTTATATATGAAACCTGAATTGCTTTTCCTAGCATAGAAAAATAATGACCTAATTTCGCCTCTTTGCGCTTTGTAACTCTATGCCAGAGCAGAAAAATACCAAAGCAGAGAGCGTACTATTCAAGCGTTCTGGTGGCAATTGTTTGTACGCAGTGCTAGCTTGGTTTACATTTTTTTATTTGAATAAAAGGCTTTGTGTGGCCTGGACGTATTGTGGAAAACATTAAAAGCCTGGGTTTAATCATAGATAGCCTTTAGTAGTGTGCTTTGTTATAACATCGCAATACATATAAAGCAGCAAATCTTATGTTAAATACAGTAGATTTGCTGCTTTATATGTATTGCGATGTGGTGTAATACAAATAGGCAAGCTATCTGATAATTCTGTAATTAAGTCTATGTTATGTAAGTCATGCAATTTCATGAACGATGAAGCCGCATGAAAAGCTGGATTGCAGAATGCCTTGCTATTTGGAAATAAGTAATTATTAAAAAAAAAGTTTAAAAACAAGCTTTTATCTAAGACAACGATTTAAAAAGTTTAGATCAATCAAGCCCAAACTCGGTGTGGTTGTTTTGCGTGCCTACTTTTCGGATTAATCGTGAGATCAGCTAATGCAGTTCAATGACACTAAACAAAAGTTTTAAACCTTTTGTGTGTGGCTATACCGGATTCCGGTATAAATCAATTATTTTACCACTGTGTCTGGTTTTTGCAACACACAAGAGGTTAAAGTGATACAGTTTTTAATAATTGCTCCAAATCTAAATTGGAAAGTTTTGAAAAGGACTTATTCACATATGAATTAGTGGTATTTACTAAAATTGCTTAAAAACATATACTTACTATTACTTTAGTTTTACAATACATACTGGTATCATTTGTGCTTACATACAGGTCCAAAAATCCCCAACTCAATTAAAGCGACGTCGTCTTAATCCTATCAAGACAATTTTCTCCTTCGATGGCAGTGAAAATCCATCACATGACGCGTCTCACCCATGTACCTAAGGAACAATTAAGTCTATAATACTGAACATTTTGCTTTAAATTACTCATATTATAATTTCCATGAAAATATCTAGGGAAAACCACATACGCTAAGCGGAGATCATTTTGGTAGATCATTTTTTGTACTAAATAAATATTGAGAACAAAAAATAAATATATGTCGGAGATGTACGTCGATGCCTTGGCTGTATAAAACTAGATTCCTTTACTTTGAATGATTCGATGACGTTTGGCAGCAGTTCCATGTCAATGTCATTTTGAACAGTTGACAGAAAAAGATAGTAGAGAACGCGGGAACTGGAAAGTTCATGTCATATCTTGTTCGATCGGAGGAAGATTCAAGAGGTAAAAAAAGTGAAAAAAAAAACTGGTGAAGTGGGACTACTGGGAGTTCATGATGTGTTCATGGATTGAAATCGTAGTGCCAAGGTGTTAAACTATGATTGTAATAAGATTTGACGTGACAAGTTCATGGATTGAAATCGTGGTGCCGAGGTGTTAAACTATGATCGAGATAAGATTTGACGTGACAAGTTCATGGATTGAAATCGTAGTACCGGAGTGTTAAACTATGATTGAGATAAGATTTGACGTGACCAGTTCATGGATTGAAATCGTGGTGCTGAGGTGTAAAACTATAATTGTGATAACATTTGACGTGACTTCGTTATTGTCAACGTTCATCGAAGCATTTATTGAGGATTCGCATTCCGTGACTTGAGTTATCCATCGAAAGATTCAAATACGTCGGTTTCCTGATTGAATACCCTGGCTCTTATCTGGTTTCCGCCGAATTATATATCTTTCTTTCTAATAAATAGAAATATATTACATAAATCACAAGATTTATTAAATATAAAATAAATAATGTACCTATAGAACCAGAGGGTTGAAACTCTATATACTCAATAATTATTACTCCATACTTTATCAAATAACATGCAAACTACTTAAACAATACTTCTCGTACATTATGCCTACTCAGTATGTATTATGCCTAGGTCGGTAAAATGAATTATGTGTTAGATCGCAGATCAGATAGATGTGTTAGATTTAGCCGCTCGTTTCTTTTAGTAAGGTTTTCTATTTTGGTCACAAACTCGTGAGTCTTGTAAAACATTTCCTACTTATCCAATATTCTCAGTATGTGGTAAGTACGTACACGCGAAGGCTGCCAAAAAGCTCCTGTTTTAGCACCGTAAAGTCGTAACTGCATGAGTGGCAGACGCATAAATCAGTATGCGTCGAACATTAAATCTAACCCCACTTCACGGTGCCAACGCGGTGCCAACACTGCGATCTATGAAAATATTGGGGAGAACTTTCCAAGCCTGTGTCAGAAGTTACATCACAATAATACATTGATTTATTCCCAAGGGATTTGAGAAGCGCGTGGTAGGCATTACTTACGTGTCAGTCGTTGTAGTCAAAGAATTTTATTCTCTTCTCTAAAAAATTTCAAAAATGTCAAAAATCTTTTTGTTTCCCATATTAAAACGTAACTTATTTTTCTGAACAATTTTTTTATCCGATAAACTTCAACGGGTCGGGGGTGACTCGCTAGGTCTTGCTCACAGAGCCACTAGTAAAAGGTAATTATTGACAGCAGATCATTTACCTTCTATTCACGTCGCATCCATCGATAACATCCTTGTTTTACATTTTTTTTATACGGACAAATTACACAGTTTGAGCTAGTCCCACAGTAAGTTCGAAACTTGTGTAATTATTTATGGGATACTAACTCATTGATATCATTCTTTATAACAAATACACATATAGCTACACTTCCAAGACCCAGGTCAATCTGAAATAAAACTGGCCAAGTGCGAGCTCGCGGTACAATGCCAAAGATTTTCCGTAACTAAACGTATTATCTTGAGCTTACCATTGGAATTTGAATTTTCAAAATTTTTGGGTCAGTAGTTTTGAGTTTATGGGGGGAGGGATGGTCAATTTTTGTCTTCTTTCATGAATAAAATCATAACTATTAATTTTACTATAATAACAAAAATATATTTGTCTCTGCCTACCCCTGTGGGAAACAGGCGTGATAATATGTATGTATGTATTTATGTATTTGAGCTCCTCATAACGAGCCCTTTCATTAGCCTGATATATGACACAGTAAAGTTTGCAAAACATTTTTTCATTTCCTAATTTGTCCCTCGAAAATGACCTCTATTTAAAAAATATTTATTTACTTTGCACATCTGTGTTTGTGTCATAGGATTACACCATCCTACCTAATTGATGTGGTCCAGTAGATTCAGAGCAAATTGGTTGTGACAGACGGACGGACAGGTAGACGCACAAGTGATCCTATAAGGGATTTGTTTTTATTTTTATTTTTTGTGCGGAACCCTAAAAGATCATATTCCATCTTGACCTGACCGGGAATTGATACTGGGACCTCCGGTCTGACACCCTGGCATGATGCCTTTAGGCCACAGACGTCGTCGAGGTCAATTTATCTTCCATCTTCGTCACGGTTTCATTTTTTTTCTTCCACAAAAAGAACCTACTCTAATGGAAACAGTAAAATTCAATGTGCTAATACTTTCGGCATTTACCTCGACGTCTATGAGACAAACCGCAAACCTTAGGGTGGATTACACTGGGGTGACTTAAGACTGCTTGCGGTTCCCCTACGTAACAAACCAAATTCAACATGCACTCGAAACAACTTGATTCACTTGTTTCACTCAGGTAATAAGGGTGATTATGAGGCTTTTGGAGTGAAAATGTAAGTTTGCTTGTGTGTGAAATATGATAATCGTCTCGTCTGATGATGGTATTCATAGTTAAAGAAGCCTTAGAAATGTTGGAGAAAATTAGTGTCTGTTTCATAATATTGTGTGTTGTGTAACTACACGTAGTTTGCTGTGTATATAGCTTGTATTTATAATTTTTTTAGCCTGTTTTTGTGTCCCACTGCTGGGCAAAGGCCTCCTTCCTTCCACACGTCCCTATTCAGATTTTTTTTTATAATTATTTTATGTCTCTGGATACTAGACTATCCTTTAGAGCCAATCTTTATTTTATCACTTCTTTATTCCTAACCCTTACTATACTATGCAATGCAATCAAAGGTTGGTGTAGGTCTTTTGATTGCTTCAAGGGAGCTTCTGGCGACAAATCTATACGAGCCCACTGGTTTTCATAGCCGGTTGAGTGGCGGACGGCGCCTAAAGACGCCCACCACAGTCCGCAAATAAATATCACTACAGCCGCACTATGAGTGTCCACTTCAACAATTTCACATATTGTCCATGAGCATGAGCATTTATAACACTAAACTACACCGATTTCATATTATAAAGTCCACTAGAATCAACTTGCAAAACAATTTAAAGCAAACTCCAACTGAACCCCTTGACTTCCCGCCAAAAACTCCTCCCTATTCAGAGCAGTTTGCTGCCAGTCACTCATGAAAGAGTCTTTATCGTCCCGCCATCTCTTTCGTGGTCTACCCCTGCATCTACGTCCTTCTGGCACCCATATTTGGACCGTCAAACTTACTGAATTAATCCGCTAACAACAATCAAATTTTCATACATTTTGTCTCGCAGGGAATACGCATGTTTTTTTATTTGCTTAATAAAATCCTTATTATCCACAGTAAACAAATATGAAAGAATTTTTAAAATATCCCAATCAGCGACGAACATGTGATACTTTAAAGTTTCAATAGAAAGAGAAGTCCGATATGGACTGGTGACGTCAAAGTCCATATCACCATTTGCCATAAAAAGTAGCTTACGAAGTAAAAAATAATCTTGGTCTATGGAAAGTAGCGTTTTTGCGAGTGAGATAGACATATTTTCGTGAAATCGTTATATCTCGTTCGTTTTTCACCAATTTTGTATTCTGTTTTCACTGTTAGTACTTTACTTTTGAATATTTATGGATAAACTGGTTAGATAACACATATTTTTTTGCATATTCCCTTATAATAAACAGGTACAAGATAGCCATAATGTATTGTGAAATGAGGCCAGAAACGAAATATGTTTGTGTGACCTTAAAAGGGTTGTATTTGTACTTAGTGCACGAACTATCGGTATAGGAGTACCATACCATTTTTCCAAGGTAAATAGCTTACAAATTTGCACAGTTTACTTATAATTTGTAGAATCCAATTTTCGTGTGTCGTTGTTTGAGCCAAAAAAAGGAAATTCCGGAATACTAAAAATATATGAGAAGAGTCAATTTGGGGGCAACTTCTGCCTTCCGTTTACTTCATCCATGAACGACCTTCTAGGTCTTTTTTTTTTGTTTCCTAGCTTTCCTTCTTCATGAATGTAAATGTTTAAAAAGGAATACTCTTCGGTACGTATGTTTGTTATTTTGAGATTCTGAGAGAGAGATCCTTATTGGCCTGGCTCAAACAACGACACACGAAAATTGGATTCTACAAATTGTAAGTAAACTGTGTTAATTTGTAAGTTTTCTTACAATTTGTAGAATCCGATTTTCATGTGTCGATGTTTAGCCAATCCGATAAGGGGTACGTTTTGGATGAAAGCTTGACTCATTGTCAAATTGATCGCTATCTCTTTTTCTCTTGTTAGGGTGACAGTTTATCATCTGTCTCACTCGGCCTGTATGGTTACGCAGTAAAAAATTCTAAGTCTTTGATTGCAAATATAATCATTCATTCGATGCCGTTGTAAATATTTTTTATACAATATGTAACAAAAACCGTGTCCGATCCTTGTTGGAGCAACTCAGACCATCAATATGAACAACTTTTTCTATGGGACCAATGCCTGAAGCGCAGGTATCGGTAGCTTTTCTTTGAAAATAAATTAAATTTTAATATACTTTACACGTAACATAAATTATAGTTGTTGACGTGTAAAAGTGCCTGTAAAGGCACTTTTACACAATTACTGAATAAACATTTGAATCTTGGAACCTCTACAAAAAAATCGTCATTTTCATACAAATGTGTTCGGCCGGCCCGGCAATTTGTATGAAAATGAAGACTTTTTTCGAGTTTCAAGCATCGGTCTTTTAGGAAAAGTTATTCATATTGATGGTCTGAGTTGCTCCAACAAGGATCGGACAGGGTTTTTGTTACATATTGTATTACGTCTTCTAACTACCATTTTAATTTTATCGTCTGCTAATTTTCTATTTCTACTTTATACTGTTTTGTACTAAATGAATATTAAGTTTACACGATAACAATTCCGCCCTGTGTTTTATTAGGTACAGACCTAGCCGTGTATCTTCAGAAGTTTATAGTTGGTGTATTTAGCAATTACAGAAGTTTATAGCCAAGTCTTCGCATATCGCACTATAGATAAGAGATAAGACACACGTCCTCAGCTACCGAGGTGAAAACATACCAGGAACCAGCCGCCAGACAATCTGGCATGTGGCACGGTGCCACCTCCCAAACTAACAGCTCCTGTCAGAATGTGTACAGTTTAGATCTACAAATAGGCTTTGTTTTGTTCTACATGCCACTAAGGAGAATATTATTGTTTCCAGTGCGTTAATAAAAGTAAGTCCGTGGCGACCTCTACGCCACTTTTTACTTGGCGCTGACACATCCTACATCTCGATATCAGAGTTTGCTTGTAACTGCCATATAATAGGTCTTTACCTATGAAATTGCCGTTCTGCAGTACTGGCCATTTCAAATTAAAATAATTTTTGTTTGGCTAAGAATTCTAATTTAAAATTAATTTTATTTTAAAAAGATGGAATTCTTTTTCCAAAAGTAGTCATTTGTTTATTGATTAGTGTTACATTTTCATCGCATTTCAATCTTTTTTGTCATCATGGATACGTTAAAAATTCGAGTAATTATGGAATATGAGTATCGTCGTGGCAGCAACGCGGCACAAGCGGCACGCAACATCAACGACGTTTACGGAGCGAACACTACAAACCAACGCACCACTTTTTATTTGTTTGCTCACTTCCGTTCTGGAAATTTCGACCTGAAAAATGAACTTCGCGGTCGTCCGAAGACTTTGGTCGTCAATGACGAATTAAAGGCGATTGTGGAAGCTGATGATACACAATCTACGGCTGAATTAGCAGCAGCTTTCGACGTTAGCGTCAAAACAATATTGGTCCATTTGCGTCAAATTGGCAAGGTAAAAAAGCTTGACAAATGGGTGCCCCACGAACTCAATGATCGCCAGCGCGAAGTACGCGTCGAAACGTGCCTTGCACTGCTCAACAGACACACCAATGAAGGAATTTTGAACCGCATTATTACCTGCGATAAAATGGATTATGTTTGATAACCGCAAGCTCTTAGCAAGTTGGTTGGAACCTGGTTCAGCACCTAAACAATGCCTAAACGAAAACTTACCCCTAGAAAAGTGATGGTCACTGTTTGGTGGTCTAGCGCCGGTGTGATTCATCACAGCTTTTTACCAAACAGGGTGAGCATTACTGCAGATGTGTACTGTGAAGAACTAAACACAATGATGGAGAAGCTGGCACATCTCCAACCAGCATTGGTCAATCGCTCCTCTCCGCTGCTCCTGCACGACAACGCGCGACCTCATACTGCACAGCAGACGGTCTCCAAGTTGCAAGAACTGGGGTTGGAAGCTCTCCGTCATCCGCCCTACTCACCAGACCTTGCGCCTACAGACTACTACTTTTTCCAGAATTTGGATAACTTCTTGGCGGGAAAAAAAATTCAATACCCCAGAGGCAGTACAAAATGCCTTTGAAGAATTTGTTGCCTCCCGTCCAGCTGATTTCTTTAAGAAGGGCACCAATAAACTGCCATTGCGTTTTCAAAGATGCGTTGATTTCATGGGTAAATATTTCGATTAATACAAATAAAAAATACATGAAAAAAAATCGTTTAAATTTTTTCATACGAAACGGCAATTTCATAGGTAAAGACCTAATATACAACCTCCGACAACAATTGCTATAATCTCTAGCGCACCTGAAGCCGAGGTTTTCCCTTTGGCAGCCCTTTGCGCTTCTGCTAGTAGTTGTTAATATAGGAAGCCGGGCCTTTGACTCGCTGCTCAAACTTTGTCCGATGAAGTAGGAAATACCGTTCAAGTCAAACTATGTAAGTCAATTAAAAAAAAAAAAAGACACTGGCTTATTCGGCACTTCCGTCAAAACATGGGTGTTGCAGCACACCAAATTGCCATAACCCCTAACAAGCCCAAAGACGAGGTTTCCCTTTTATGATATCTAGGGCAGACCCTAGACTTGATGGAGTTGTAGTTTCAATACTGAGTTCTACTAACAGTTGTGTAGTGATTGATGAATTTTTGTAGTGAAACTGCACAACTCCATCGAGTTATTTCACTTGACTTAATAATTACTTACTTAGGCTTTACAAAACAATCTTGTATAAAAAAAATCCATAATAGTTATTTCAGTTAAATTGCATTCAACAACAACGTAAAATCCAAAACATAGACATTGTAATCAACAGAGCTGAAACCAGTTTAGCTAATGAATATTTGTTTTTCTGTAAATTGGACAAGTGTATGTAAACTGGCAAAACAAAACAAAGCAGCGATTGGTGCTGTAAAAGCAAACAAGCGCCGGTAACCGGGCAGCCAATAAAACTATAAAACAATAAAATTATAAATCCCGATGAGGAATGTTTTTGCGTGACAAAAAAGGATTTGTCCGTTTTGGAACCTTCAAAATAACAAACAGACGTACCGTAGAGTATTTTTAATAAATATTTACATTTATAATCATAGAGGAGGAAGGCTAGGAAACGAAAAAAGAAGACCTAGAAGGCTGTTCATAGCTGAAGTAAACGAAAGGAAGAGTTGCGCCCAAAAATGACTCTACCAATATATTTTTAGTATTCCGGAAAAAGTTCTAGGGTAAAATAAAACATAAACAAAGAAAAAAGCATCATGAGAAATGCTTGCAATTTATTTATTTATTTATAAATTACATACAGCCAATACCAATTGAAAAACTATGGTCGCAAATGGAGATCCGTTCATCGGTAGGCCGTTGCTCCCGGCTATCATTAATAAATTGCAGTCGTTTTAGATGCAGCCATGTTAGATGCCTTTAAGCAGCCTAAAAACATTCAACACCAGTGTTGGCCACTTACACACACGAAAACCTAACAAAACATGAGAATGGCACTCGACAAGGGTTCTAGATTTGCAAACTAGGGTCTTACTCTAAGACTGTTTACACATTACCCCGCCTGCGAAATCTGATGCCTTGAATTTTTGACCGACTTTCAAGAAAGAGGAGGTTATCAATTTGTCGTGTTCTTTTTTTAATGTATATTCACCGATTATTCGAAGACTCCTGGACCGATTTCGAAAATTCTTGTTTGAAAGGGCTTACTTGTCAGATGGTCCCATTGAAATTTTATCAAAATCGGATGTGTGGATTGGGAGTGACGTCGGTTTTTAGTTTCTTAAATAATATTATTTAGCATATCTTGATGAGTTTTTATACATTTTTGTCTTACTGCATAAAATCATTGTCGCGCCATACTTAAATTCAGACTTAAGATAGCTTAGAATGTGTTAGGAACGAAGACCCAAGTGGAATATATCTTTGGCTGCATGCACGCGATCGCAAACAACAGGTTGCTTTGTTAGCAGCATTTTATGTGCACTGTATTTATTCACTAACCAAAATGAAGACGGCTACAGAAGCATAGCCTTATATAGAGGTATTTTTTGATTAAAACGAATGCGAGACACAGACATTATTGACAAGCTCACGTAGAGAGTCAGCTACTGGCGGACATGTTTCAACCTTATCCGGAGGTCTACATCAGGGCGAATGTGACGTGCGTACACGGAGCCGCCATGCGACACACTGATGTTAGTGGTGCGTTGCGCGGGCGGCGCGAGCGATAGCCCGTAGCGACTGTAGTGTCGGCCAGTAGATGACTGTCTACGTAATTAAATCTAACTTTGTCGACCTCCGTGGCGTAGTGGTCACCATGCTAGTCCGCCACCCAGAGGTTCCAGGTTCGAACCCCGGTCAGGGCAAGTTGATGAAAAATGGCCTTTTTTAAATTGTCCTGGGTCTTGGGTGTTTATCTATATATGTATTTGTTATTAAATATAGTATCGTTGAGTTAGTATCCCATAACACAAGTCTCGAACTTACTTTGGGGCTAGCTCAATCAGTGTTATTTGTCCCTGTATATTTATTTATTTATTATTATTATTTATTTATTTATTAACTCGTGCTTGTTAAGAATATAGAGGTTTTTTTTAAAAATCATCCGGGCGAGATCTAACGCAGCTTATTTCTGACGAGCATTTCGTTATGTTTTGATTAATTATTTATACTCATAACAAATACATAATAACTGGCCAAGTGCGAGTCGGACTCGCGCACGAAGGGTTCCGTACCATTACCTTTAAAAATCACGTTTGTTTTATGAAAGCCACACTTAAATATTTATTTTATTCTGTTTTTAGTATTTGTTTGTTATAGCGTACAGAAATACATCATCTGTGAAAATTTCAACCATTTAGCTATCACAGTTCATGAGATACAGCCTGGTAACAGACAGACGAACACGGAGCAGAATCTTAGTTATAGGGTCTTCTTTTTATCCTTCGGGTACGGAACCTTAAAAAGCCTCTATTCTACTAATATTATAAACAATCTTTTTTAAATTCTCGTCGAATAGGTTCTGCGATTCTTAATACTGTGTTTAAATATATGAAGTATAAGTCAATACTCCGGTGTCAGTTTTTTTAATGTTTTTTAAGCTGTCAATACATACTTGAACGACTGTCATACAATTATGACAGCCAGGCAATGCATAGAGGGTTTGTTAATCTGATTTGATGATGATGACGCTCTATTTTTCTGAGGAAAGTGATGAAGATTTCACTGTTTGGTATATATTCTAGTGGATGAAATGCTCGAATGGTGCCATAAAAACCGCAGCCATTGTCACAGAGCCGCATCTGTACATTACTTTAATTTATATTTACAACGCAGCCTGACGCAATTTCATTGAATAAATAAGTTTATTAAGTTGTTTTCATAATATTTTTCACTTTGTAAGCGAACTAGGGACCATTAAAATTAACCTGTCGTTAAATTTTGCAAAATTGTTGCCTTAAAATTTTAACAAATACCATCACACACGAACTAATTGCTGAATTGCTCCAAATGGCATTTATATTCGTCCAGTATTTTTCAAAATTTTAAATCACCATTTCCGGTGCACCGATATACTTGTAGGTACCTACTTTATTGTGTTTATTAATCTGCGCTCACACAAAAGATGGTTAGTAGGTAAGTAAGTACATGAACCCTGGCAAGGTGTTACGAATTTATATGACTTATTTGTATTTAAGAAGAAAAAAAAAGAAACTCGTTAAAAATTGGGTTTTGCGTTTTTCAGAAAGCTAGAATTATGTTAACAGCCATGGCTCCTTTCTCACAGGTATAACACTTCATAGAAGCGGAGTATCATTTATGCCTACTACTACAAACGAACCTGTACATCGGTGAACATGTCAATGTGTGTGTATGTTCGCCAACAACACACTCAATAATTCGAGAACGAGGAAGAGGTGCCGGGACGGCGAACGGGGACGCATATTGCGCGGGACCCTAGGAGTTTCCCTTCTCTATGTAGTGCCGGAACAGAAGGAGCGCAAGTTGCGTCGCGTAACAGCTAGAAATGGGCAGTGGATAGTACTCAATCTACCCATTTGAGTATTTACTTACAAGATTTAATAAACAGAGTAAATATAGCGTGCTCATATATTGACATCGCATTTGATGTTTGTTTACTTATTTAAACTTATAATTATGTCTTTGCCAACCTCTCAGCAAAAAAAAAAATATGTCAAAGAAGCCTACTTTTAATATATGATTAGTATGGTATCTTCATATATTTTAGCGTTGCATTTGACGTTTACCTACATTTTAAACATATTATAGCGTATGCACACACTTTCCGACAAGAATTGCAAGTTTAAAGTAGATTTAAGTTTTACAATTGTCATGAAAACATAAAATAATGATGATGAATAGAATTATTGTGAGTCACAACTCACATAAATCAATCTACTCACCAAATGGATAAATACGGATATTTATCGGGTATTTACTCAACCTACAAAGTAAATATTCAAATGGGTAGATTGAGTATTTATACACCGCCCATCACTAGCTGTTACGCGGCGCAACTTGCGCCCCGACTGTTCCGGCCCTACTTAAAAATATATATATATTCTTCTTCAAAGGGGCTCTTTATTTGGTTCTGTATTCCCCACCACGCCAGCCTTCCAAAGAACCGGTGCGAAAAGACTCGTAATTCCCAATAGAGATAGAAAAAGGTATTACCAAAAAAAAACACGAAATTTTTAGGCAATCTTAATTTACTTTCATAAAATTTATATGGCACTAAACGTACCTAAAATGTAAGAAATCTATTCATTTTTTTAAATATTGATTGAATAAACTTCAAATGAAATAGGAAGCCGCAGTACTCCAGTACATCGTCTCAATATGTTATAAGCCTTCGATATGAAGCCTTTTAGTTTGGTATTTGTACTGCTGTTAGCTTCCTTGTAATTGAATTACTTGGGAACATAGGTTCCTAAGGACTCTCTATTCGTATTGATCTTATAGGATAAAAAGTAAATATTATTTTTATTTTTCTTCATACGTCGTAATAGCGCTGGGCAACGGCAGACGTGGCAGACTCAAGAAATGCTGGCTTAGCAAGGCAACGACATATCTTTGCAGTCTCTGTAGTAGAACATTGTGACGCATACCTACTTACGTCAAAAGATGCTCGAGATAGTGCGAATTGGAGAAGAAAAAGCCGAAAAGTAGACCCCAAGCTTCGCAGCAGTACAGCTGAGGACGTATCTGGAAATATGCTGAAATGAGAGAGAGAGAGAGAGATACACACATACTAATTACGTCTTTATCCCTGACGGAGTAGACAGAGCTTCATAAGCTCAGGTCATTAGGGACCACGTTAGAAAAATAATCAAAATAATATGTAAAAACGGTTTTTCGCCTCATAATCCGCTTTTACCATGATTCAGATTTCCATTCTGACTCCTCTAACCATTTTCTCGATGGGCTCTTGCGATTTGCGCACTTTTTGTTTCTGATCAGCATACCAGAATGAACTTATTCTAACAGCTAAAACCCAAAGAAAAATGCATGACGACCTCTGTAGACTAGTGGTCATCATGCCAGGCAGTCACACCGGAGGTGCCGGGTTCGATCCCCAGTCAAGTCAAGATGAAAATGATCTTTTACGGATTGACTTGGGTCTTGGATGTTTGTCTATATATGTATTTGTTATAATAAAATATAGTATCGTTGAGTTAGTATCCCATAACACAAGTCTCGAACTTTCTTTGGGGTTAGCTCAATCAGTGTGATCTGTGGGATTTGTCCCTCTTCTTTTTCGTATTATAAAAGAGCTAAGCTCTTGTCTGTGCAGCAACCAATGCCTTCCATCTCTCTCTGTCTAAAGTAAACTCCTTAACATCCTTGTAGGTTGAAACATTACTTTGATCCTTTAGTTGTTGATTTTTTGATCCTTTATTTTCCCCTCTAATATTACTTTAAAAAATTCATCATGTCTAATTAGGTGTCCTAACAATTTACCTCTCCTAGAATTAATAGTTTGAAGTAGTCCCTATATATTTAGGTATTTTCCTTTTGTAATAAAGCCTCAAATTTTTGACATATCTAAAACACATTTACGTCTCCTTCTATCACTTACAGAAAGTTTCTCCAATCCATTCGTGTTCCCGTTCCTAAGTAACGGCAAATTTTCTACCCATGCCTTAGAAGCTATGCGGCGTGGCTACGTCGGCAACTCGTTCGAGGAATATTCCTACGGATTCCTGTTCAAGTTGCCTGGTATTCCTTTACCGATACAACTGGGAAATGCAGTAGTGTGGATGTTTGGAACAAGATGTGATATTCTTGATATTGGAAAATTCTCTTAAGGTACAGCTATAGACTAGAGCCCGGAACTGAATAACGAGTTAATCTAGGTAACTAGTTTGGAACATAAAAGGACGCTACTGATTTCTTATGGTTGTTTTTTGGATGATTTTTCATCATTTTAACCCATAGCTCCAACAGTTTTGTTATATCTTAATCATATATTAGATCTTTATATATCTAAAGGTACAGGATACAGAACGTAAAGAAAAATGTGACCAGAAATAAATGATTTGCGTAACCTTAAAATAAAAGGGTTGAAATTGTACCTACTACACGACAATCGCTTATGCAGTACGACAGCATCTTTCTAAGGTAAGATAACTTATAAATGAACACAAAGTTTCGTGTGATGAGTCTTGTACCAATACTTGCCACATGGCCACTTTGATTGATCTCTGTCGAGGATGACGGTTAATCGTATTATTTGTCACATTCGGCTATGGTGTTCTTTTTACAAACTTTTATTCAGTTTCACCTGTCCCGTTGTCTGTCAGTCTGTCTGTAATCAAATCTTGCAAGTCAAATTTGACCCACTTCCTGATTTCTAATGGAGCTGAAATTTTGCACGCATGCGTGTATCGCGTGACAATGCAATATTATAATGGCATGGAGCTGATCTGATGATGGAGCCGGAAGGTGGCCATAGGAACTCTGTAATGAACATCGCAACCCCGTCGAGTTTGGGCTCGTTTTATTCCTCTTGAGGAGCACTTTAGATAAAAGCTTGTTATAAAAAATATCTTTTAAATAATTACTTTTTACATAGTAAAAACAAATCAAGCTATAAGGGTAAAGCCATATTCATAGCGCCGCCGAAGTCGCTGGTAATGTGTAGTATATCTAAGTACTGTTTAATGATGTAGATTAACATGTAATTAACATACTTTTGGCACCCCAAAAGTCCTTAAGCCGTAATCCTTGCGTAATCCGCTCATGACTGAAACGAGGTCATGTTTTGCTAAGACTTGCTGTTTTAGCTAAGTTACAAAACTGGCAAAGCTTAAAGTGACCAGTAAGTCCACAAAGTCAAAATAGATTTACCGTTTCACGCTCTTGGTAAGCAATGCATGCTCGTTATACTACTACTATATATATATATATATATATGTACATACATGTCATATACATACTATCATATTTTTGTCGCTAAAATGGGCAGACAGAAAATTTTTGGGTCTTGTGGCTCTAAGTAGACAGATCCCAGGGCCGCAAGACTCAAACGCCACTTTTAGCGTGATGGTGAGCGAGAAGGTAGAATTCAAATAGTGATGGGTTGCTAGCCGCATCGCCTGTTGACAATATTCTCATTTTCGCTTAGTCCCTCGATATGCGCGGGAAGAGAAGCAGCTGAACATACTAAGTTTTTTTTTTTCCCAGATCAGCATTGAAGGATTTTCTTTGTTGTAAGTATCCCAAAAAGATAAATTTTCATTGCTTTTAGCATGACACTGCCCGTTAGTTTCGAGATTGGACAAAAATGGTACTGTCGGTCTGTCTGTCTGTCCGGCTGTTCTCGCTTACAGGTCGCATTTCTCAACCGATTCTTGTAAAATTTTGTTTAAAAAAAAAACTCCAAAAAAACATTGTTGATTCAGTTTTTCCAATTTTTTTGAAATCGCGGAAGTACAGAGGCTGAAAACTTTGAATATATCATATTTCAGTCATTTCAAAAAATTTTCAAAATTGTTAAAAAAAGTTTTTTCTTTTAACCCTTATTAAGAAGCTACTTTTTTGTCAAACAACTTTTACGGAACGAGGTGACTCGCGAGGTCTACAGTTCACAGAACTAGTATTAGTAGCATATAACATACGTACCTAGTACTTGGGGTTTTAATATCCAAATTTGCTATGGTCGGCAGATAGGGGCTGTCTTCAAAGGAAATAATTAAGCTTAGTACACAGACGCCATGCGGCGAAGTAATTTCACGCTATCAAGTCTTTTTATTGACATGATTGTGTGGTAATTTTGTTATTATTTTATTGTAGGTATACTTTGAATAATTTCTGATAATAACGTAAGGTAGAATAAATTAGGTATTTTTTTTTGGATAATTGAAAAGTTAATGATTTGATAAATTCGTTTTTTTTATTATTTGAAATTTCAAAACTTATAACGCCGGCGGATGTGTAATCACACTAATATTAAAACGGCGAAAGTTTGTGTGCGACCGTGTGTGTATGTTTGTTACATCTTCACGTGCAAACAGCTAAACCAATTTTGATAAAATTTGGTATGTAGGAAGCTGACACCCTGGATTAACACGTAGGCTACTTTTTATGGAAACCGCGGGTAACACCGCCGGGCGCAGCTAGTGTTGTATAAGGAACCTATTATCTGGCTCTTGGGTGTTTATCTATGCATGTATCTAGTAATATTTCATTGATGGTATGTATTTATCATAAAAAATAGTATCCCATCCCATAACACAAGTTTAAACTTACTTCGGAACCATCTCAATCCGTGTTATTTGTTATCAATTTATATTTATTGACCAAAACTATTGTAAAAATTAAGATTCAGTATAATTCAACAATTCTAAAAGTGATTGTGAAGGTTTCCTCAAAATAAAAACATTTCACAAACTTGCAACGATTAATTAGTGAGATCAGACCAATTAAACAGGACACAGATTTTTTTGGGGTCTTGGTCTACAAAGGTCTCGGTTAGTTGCAATCACCTATACTTTGTGTTTCTAGACTATCCTTAGGAAGTACCGAGTCTTCATCATCATGTCTTTTTTAGTCTCCACAGCAGGAGTACGATCTTCTTTACTACCAGATCCATGCTTGGCCAGAGCAGCCAGAGGATTTGGCCTACACCCTCCACGTTTATAAGCATTTTTTAGCTTGTATTTCCAAAGTCGCATTCTACGATATAAACGGGAAGACTTAGTGTGGTCTGCCGGAAACCACACGGCTAAGTACTGAGTATATATATTATGAAATATACATACAGTGACAATATATTCCACTAACCTTATCCAAAGCCTTAAATCTAGCATGAATGTCCAGACGCGACTATCCAAAGCGACCTAGGAAACGTCCTTCTTTGTACAGAGAGTTGAAGCACACTTGCTTCTTTTGCTAGCAAAATAGTTAAAAAAAATATTAACGACCGCCATTTAATATTATGACATTTGGCAGACGATAGAGGTAACCAATGTTACTTTAAGTTGAAGCCAAGATTTAAGAAATAAAAAAAATGTAGGTCTATGAGTTGAAGTATGAACCTTTTCGGTTAAAGGCTTTCGAGCCAAACGATTAGCTACTCTACTGCTAGACTAGTCCTATTAGTACAGTCGATAACACAAAAATATGTATAAACTATTCAGTGTGATTTTTATTAATTGAGTCAATTACAAGGAGCATCACATCTTTTGAAAAAGTCCGTCTTTTTCAGGATTCAGGTGAAATAAATAAATAACGAAAAACAACACGCACAGATCAATCTAGCCTCAAAGTATGTATAAATTGTATTTATTTGTAATATTATGATACTAACTACTGAGTTTATATTTTTGTAAACCTAAGACGCGGGACGTTTTGAAAAGGGCATTTTCCAGCAAATTTCTACTTGCCCTGGCTGGGAATCGAACTCAGAATTTCCAGATTTTTGAACTCGCGTGATAATCATTAAGAATTCCTTCACCCTAGACTTTTCCATACAAACGTAGTCTAGGTTTTATTTTGAAATGACATATGTGATGGTCGGCAGTATTTTGTTATTATAAAGAAATTGCATATAACTGGGCACATAACTAGTAGTGACATCTACACTCTCATGTTTCCTTTAAGTTCATATTTTGACTGTAAACACTAGTCATATGCCTTAATATATCCAATTTCTTTGAAAATACATAATTTCGCCAATATCTGACATGCCGTTTCAAAATAAAAGCTAGACTATGCTTGTATGGGAAGGTTTGATTCTGTTTAGGGTAAGGGGACTTTTAAGCCACGGAATTTACTTTAGTATTTTACTGCTAGTAGCAAGTCAGTTCAGTACCCAGCGAATACTTACTACTCATCAAAAGCAACTCTACTATCCACATTCATTTATGCAGACCTCATAAAACGCTCCCTGGGGCTGCCGAGCGGAAATTATGCAAATATCGCTCTTCGGCACTCGAATTAAGAGCAATTATTGCGTGCGATCGAGTTGAGAACGGCTGATTTAATTTGCTACACTTGTTCGGGATGTCGATAAAGTGATGTTAAATTTTTTATGGCCTATTTGTTGTTACTTTATTGCCAAAGTGTTTGAAAGTGAAAGGGACAAACACGACAAGCATCATAACAGTCATGTCAATTGTGTTTTTAATAACAGATTTTAATTTATTAAATGCGATTAGGTACTTCTCTAAGTCTCTCTTCATCATCATCATCAGCTTTCAAAAGCCCACTGCTGGGCATAAGCCTCCCTTTGTTTGCGCCATCCCGTTTTGTCCGCGGCCGCTGCTATCCAGTTTTTTCCAGCGTTTCTTGATATCTTCGACCCACCGAGCCACCGGACGCCCCACACTGCACTTACCATTTCTGGGATACTACTCGGTGGCGGCCTTACTCCACCTAAGATCGTTCCTTCTAGCCAGGTGTCCCGCCCAGTTCCACTTAAGAGCTGCAATTCTAGAGAGTACGTCGTCAACTTTCGTTCCTACGGCGAATGGTGCCGAGAAATAGACTCTTTACAAAAATCTTACAGGGAGTTCGGTGGCCCAGCGGGAGTGCGCAATACAAGCGCTTTCGCAAGCAAAGCGACACCGGGCGTGGTTCGCACTTGGATGGGTGACCACAAGTGGCATAAAAAATATCGAGCTCCTCCGTGCTTCGGAAGGCACGCAAAAGCCGTTGGTCCCGGCTGTCATCATTGTATGGCAATCTAAGCTATGTCAGATGCCTTTAGGTAGCTTGAAAAATCTGACACCAGTGTTGGCCACTTACACATTCGAAAAACAAAAAAAGAACTTACAAAAGTGTCTCGACATAGCGCTCAAATTATACAGGGTTACTTTTTAAACACCAATAAATTTTTGGAGCAAGGTCTGTCCACAATAAAGATATTTGATTTGATTTGATTTGATACTAAACTATACCATAAATACAATTATTGAAAAACGAAAAAATATCGGCTTTCCATACAAATCAGCGCTCGGCCAAACGGATTTTGATTTTGTCGAATTTTTTTTATCGATTTTTAATAACTTTTTTACAGAAAGTACTTCAGTATCAGGGGCTGAACTTGCTCCAGAAATGTTGCTGGTGCTAAAGTAATCCTGTATATAATCCTGTATATTTTCGAGAAATTCGTGAACATACATAAAAAAAAGAAACATTACCTCGAATGAATAACCGCCTCCTTTTTTGAAGTCTGTTAAAAATAATGTACACTTTTACGATTTATCCAAATACTAAAAAATCACAGAGATACGGTGCGTCAAAGTTAAGGAATGGGTGGGGACTTGTAACGTCACTTCTGAGTGAAAATTGGGTTAAAATAAATAATAATCCGTGAACACACGTAAAAAATAAAAGATTGCGACGAATTGATAACCACCTCCATTTTGGAAGTCGGTTAAAAAATTGTGTTGATTCAATTTGCATAATGTTTATTAAAAAGAGGGCAAACGAAAGACGGATCTGAGTGAGGAGTACAAAGCGCAGACCTCGCAAATGTCCTTATTTTTATTAAATACACATAAATGAAGCCACCACTGCAGAAAAAAAAAACACGACACTTACAGAAAACCCCTAAACTGCGGCTCTCGAAGACACAAAATAATTCATTGTGTCGTTCCAATTTACATCATTTTGAAAGGGCGAACAAAAGACGCTCAGAAAGAGGAATACATGAACACAGGGGAGACATCGCAAATCTCATATTTGTTAAAAATACTCATCAGTAAAGACAGTGCAGGGACACAATATGCTCTTGCAATCGGATATACGCGCGTGTTCCTATATAACTCCTCATGATTAGTTTGTCTGTTCATCCGTATAGCAAAAACCTGTGACTGTTTGTGTAAACTGTATACCAAGTGTTGTTGACTTTACATTCTGAACCTCTATAGCTAGGTACCCTCTACACTCACCTAGACATACACTTAGCTAGGAAGCATACAGTGGATTCAGTTAATAACTTTAAATAAATAAATAAATATACTCGTATAGGGACAAATTACACTGATTGAGCTAGCCCCGAAGTAAGTTCGAGACTTGTGTTATGGGATGCTAACTTAACGATACTATATCATATAACAAATACATATACAGTGTCCTTTTTAATTAAGTACAAATATTTTAAGGGGCGATTCAGTCCATCATTTTGAACAACTTTTCCCAATAAATGTATAAATAAATACGAAAAAAAAAAATTTAGGTTCTCATACAAATCGAAGTTGTCACGTGATATAGTTAGTACGTAAAATGCAAAAAAAATGCGTATTTCGATAAACATTTATTGGGAAAAGTTGTTCAAAATGATGGACTGAATCACCCCTTAAAATATTTGTACTTAATTAAAAAGGACATTGTATAGATAAACATCCAAGACCCAGGACAATTTGAAAAAGACTTTTTAGTAAGATTATTGAGTGATAGATGCCAAAAGTACCTACAACACCATGGGATAGAACTTAAAAAAAAAACACTTAAAAGTCCCACAGAAAACCCCCGAATTGCGGCTTTCGAAGACACAAAATAATACATTGTGTCGTTCCAATTTACATAATATTTATTAATGAGAGAGCGGACAAAAGACGCTCTGAGTGAGGAGTGCGAGTACAAAGCGGAGACATCGCAAATCTCCTAGTATTTGCAAAGCAAGGAGGGATTACGCCCTCGGCCCTGCCGGCAAATATTGACATTTCGCTGTTTTAATGCCGACGTCAAACAATCGACGATCTCTGATGGCTGCCCGTTTAGGCGGGTACATTCTACCCTGTAGGTGTGGGTATCACAGAATAGGCAGCAGCGTCTTAGAACAACACTTTTATACCATCTACTGCGATCACTAGTCCGTTTATGCAACGGCACAGAATTAATATATAAGTATTTGATACAGAACGGAAACTTCTAGGGTCCCGCGCAATATGCGTACCCTTTCCCCGTCCCTGCACCTCTTGTATAGTTTCGTTTGTAGTACGGTAGTAGGCATAAATGATACTCCGCTTCTATGAAGTGACATGCCTGTGGCCAGTGGTAATTAGACTCTCTTCAGCGGGAGAGACCTTTAGCAGTGGACGGATGTGCTCATATATCAGGCAGTCCACTGCTGGTCACACAAGAATCAAAGGCCACCTTGCGGGATGGTGGGCAAGGTTATAAGATTTCGCCCATGTTTATTAAATCCTGTTATCAAGTTAGTTATTGAACTAATTATCCTGTCAATACTTGGTGTGTGTCACTATTGGGGGACCTGTCATTTTTTAAACCAGATGGTGCCAATTCGTCTTGCCTTGTAGACTGTACATCACAAATAAGGGCCTACCCACTTTTGCAATTCAGCCTTTTCTACTTTTCATTATTGCGTACGTCTTGTCACCTCACAATGCCCGCTAATGCCGGCGCCTGTTTGCTCTGTTGTCACCAGATCAATGGGATCTCCCATTATCTGGTGGCGGAAATTAAAACAACGTATTTATTAAATCAGGCGGTGCAAATTCTTGTTGCCTTTACGAGAGTGAACTTTGTAGACCGATAGCACACCACAAATAAGGGCCACCCCACTTTTGCAATGCAGCCTTTTCACTTTTTACTTATTGCGTAGGTACATCTTGTCGCCTCACAATGCCCGCTAATGCCTGCGCCTGTTTGCTCTGTCGCCACCAGATCAATGGGGGATGGAAATGTATCTGTGTATTTTTTTGTATACTTAGTAATTTTGATATTGATACGTTTATGTTGTATATGTTTAAATTATACTAGCTGCTCCCCGCGGTGCTATCCGCGGTGCTAGCCTATGTGTTATTCCAGGGTGTCAGCTTCCTGCATACAAAATTTTATTAAAATTGGTCCAGCCGTATGTTCGTGAAGAAAAGTAGTTCCAAAGTACGGCTGTCAAAGTCATTGTTATTATGGAAGTGACAATGTTTTTGATTCCAAATGAAAATATATATTGCATACCATATCACCATACCGTAGAATATCTAGCATTGTGTTGCGCAGTCTAGGTTTGTTCGGTAAAAAAGGTAAACATAAGTTTCCGAGGAATTTGTTTAATGTACATTCATGCAAAATGGACTATTATTATTATCTAAGAACAATCTATATTAAATAAATAGATGTCAAAAAAAACAATTACTTATGTCAAATAAAAAACACGTCCGTCCGTCCGTACTTAATGTCACTTATTCATCGTCATCACAACCACCATTATTGGTGTTATACCACTGGTCACACAAACTTTCACAATAAATCAATACAGCCTTTACAATGGATGACCAGTTGTCAAAACTAAAATCAAATTCAGTGTTGGCGCGACGGAGTGCAGTGACCGTACTAATGGCGACATTGCGCGCGATGTCGTGTGGCCACTGTCTACGTGGAAGATGTCATGTGGCCGACTGCGACCGCGCCTGTCCACCGGGATCTCCTGTTCGTTAGGCACAGACAGCACGCACAGAAGAT
Organism: Acrobasis suavella; assembly: GCA_943193695.1. Lineage (NCBI taxonomy): Eukaryota > Metazoa > Arthropoda > Insecta > Lepidoptera > Pyralidae > Acrobasis > Acrobasis suavella. The sequence continues at coordinate 4,517,901 of OW971934.1, read as the reverse complement.
TGTGTAAAAGAAGACAGTCGACCGAACCTCTTAGAAGCTTTAGCAGGTGGTGTTTAGTTGTACCATTCTCCGCAACTCCAATGAGTTATATCCTAGCTGACCAAACAAGAACTTAGTTGGGTACAAGTATGGATAGTAGCCGTATGATTTTTTATATAAGGCCGTTAGGAAGGTTTTTTGTACTTTTTCAAGCATCCGTGTATATGTGACATGATACAGATTCCATACACATGCGCTAGATTCTAGTTTGCTTCTTACTAGGGCAGTGGATAAAACGGTCTCGAAACAAACCTTTAATTATACAAATATTTATTGCTTCAATCAAACTTTATTCCCTATGACAATATAAACCCTTGTTTTTAATTTTTTTAAACCACGGAGCCACTGGCGGTCGTATGCAGTGTGGTTTGGAAAACATAGATTTTACGAGTGACTTTCATATGCGGTCTGCTGGAAGTTATTTCATATCCTGAACGGGGCGCATCAAATATGTAAGGACTAGACGATATTCTAGATAGTCAATATTTAATGTACCAACCCTGAGCGGCTGTACAAAATATAGAGACAGAGATGTATACTCATAATCTCCTAAAGTGCTACAATTCATGTCACTTACTTTTTTCTTAACGTTAATACAATCATTGTTTATGGCATTTTATGAATACGTCAATACGTCATCATCATAATCTGAGCTGAGGAAACAACCGGAAAAATACTTCCCGGTTGCATCCTCAGCAATAACGCTTCAGAGCCCGGGGTCCGCTACCAAAAACAAGGAGGTTTTGACGAGGTTACTGGTTTTTACACAGAGCAACTGCCGTCAGATCTCCGCAACCCAAATGGTTAACCAGAACCAATCCTTGGATAGTTTGATGATTAAACGCTAGATGGCGAACAACACGTATAGTTTATATAGTGGCCGCAAACTTATCCGCAGCCCAATCGCCGCTTCTGCGACTAAGGTTGCGGCCATGATTACGACCAGTCATGGTCGTGGACGCAACCGTGGTCGCCGTCTAGTGTGCGAAGTGCGTTACGTCATTTTCGTACATTACGTCATTTTTGTATCGTACCTTACGGTCATTTTCGTATTCTCGTTATTCTGTAAAAGCGGGTTGTGGCTAATAGCTCCTTAAAAGGTTCCTTGGGCGCTATGGCTCATTAAACTTGAATTTGGTCAGCGATTGAATCTATCGGTTAGTTTTTATGGGAATGTAGTTAGTGACGTGTAGACTGGAGTTACATGCGACGCTCGAATGCCCCTTATGCTAAAGGGGAAAAAATTGCAAAGCTATTATCATAAGACCTGTTGCTTGTTGTTTGTAATAACTTTATTGTACTATGAAAACATAAAATTGATAATGTTTATTATTTTTGCTTCCTTTTTTTGGTTCTTATGTTTTTATTTTTAGTTAGTAGATCTTAATAAATAAAAAAATAGATACCTACTTAATTTAGTCGGAAAGTATTTATAATTTATTTCTAAAGTATTGAAACGTTCTCAATCCTTTAAGGGAATAATAACTTTTAGTTTGGTCTACACACAATGAAATTTTCATCATCATCATCATCATTTCAGCTGCATAACGTCCACTGCAGGACATAGGATTCTCCCAAGAATTTCCGAAAATGACCGATCTAGAGCGGCCTGCATCCAGCGCTTTTCAGCGACTTTCGTCAGGTCGTCGGACCACCTTGTGGGTGAGTGTCCTACGCTGCGCTTGCCAGTACGTGGTCACCATTCGAGAAACTTTTTGCCCCATCGGCCATCGGTTCTTCGCGCTATGTATCCCGCCCACTGTCACTTCAACAAACTAATCCGCTGGGCTATGTCAATAACTTTTGTTCTCATACGAATTTCCTCATTTCTGATTCGATCACGTAGAGAAACACCGAGCATAACCCTCTGATAGCCCGTTGAGCGACCTTGAGCCTTCTTATAAGACCCATAGTAAGGGACTACGTCTCAGAGCCATAAGTCATCACTGGTAACACACATTGATTAAACAATTTTGTCTTAAGGCACTGAGGTATTTTGGACGAGAAGACACTGCGTAGCTTTCCGAAAGCTGCCCAGCCGAGTCGGATTCGTCGAAAGACCTCTTTCTCGAAGCTGGAACTTCCTGCCTGGATCAATTGACCCAGGTAGATATACTGGTCTACAACTTCGAGGGTGGAGCTCCCAACACAAACAGGTAGGGGCGCGACATGGACATTCGACATTACTTTCGTTTTCTCCATGTTCATTTAAAGGCCCACCAGGTGGGGAAACTCGATTTAGGTCTCCGAGCATAATAATTAAGTCCTCCATCGATTCTGCCATGACAACGAAATCGTCGGCAAATCGAAGGTGAGTGATATACTCGCCATTGATGTTGATACCTAATCCTTCCCATTCCAGAAGCTTAAAGGCATCTTCCAGTGCAATAGTGAACAGTTTCGGAGATATAACGTCTCCCTGTCTTACACCTCTTTGCAGTGGAATAGCCCTCGTGCACTGCTTCTGTACTCGGACTGGCACAGTGGCGTTACTGTATAAGCACTTCAACACTTCGATATACCGATAGTCAATACGGCATCGCTGGAGAGACTGAAGCACGGCCCATGAATGACATTTTGTTAAAAATCTTCTAATGTTATTTTATTCAAGGCTAAAATCATGGTTGAGTTTAACGATGGCTGATCCGTGCGTCAACTCTGAACGGGTGCTGCCGGAAGGGACTGGTCAGCTCGGCTTCGCTTTTTTGACTACTTAATATTTTGTATTACGCAATTTATGTTTGTTTACTGGTTCGCAAGCATTACATGTTATAATGTGTCAACATTGTATTATATTATAAGTATTTATTAATTAAAAGACAATTATAATAATATGACAAAGCCCTTCTGGCGAGTAGGCGACCAATACTGTGGAAATGAGTTTCTTTCGGCGTTTCTTCTCAGCAGTGGTCGTTACGAAGCGCTGGTATCGGTAGCTTTTCTTTAAAAATAAATTAAATTTTAATATACTTTACACGTAACATAAATTATACTTATTGACGTGTAAAAGTGCCTGTAAAGGTCTAATTACTGAATAAACCTTTGAATCTTTGAATCTTTGTATTTATATTTGTATCACTTGATAATTGTCAATTTTTGTTTCGATTTCATAATAGATAGTAGTTGACGTCAGATCATTTACTTATAGCTAAGTGTATTGCCACTTTGTAAGCGCAAGTACAGAAGAAGCGGCAACAAACTGTACTGCAGCATTTCCTCCAAAAACGTCAACTTACAATTATAATTATTCGGATATTAAAATTACATAGATATGTGCACTGGGTATACTCTTCGTACCTAACGGTCTCAGAATAATATAGTGCAAGAAAGAAATTGCGTCACGTATTTCATTCTTCATATTGTAGCTGCAATCCAGTGCATGTCTACGAAGCGCTACGAGCCCGCTACGAGAGCGCTACGAGCTACGAATAGCTACGAACACTTGGTATTCAGGGCAGTGTGCTGTACTAATAAACTCTTGGCATGCAAGGAGATATTATGTACTAAAAGTACTAGAGAAGGCACCGCATTTTATTTGGGAAACAAACAGTAACATAAATTATTATCAATAGCAATAAACTTAAGTAATGCAAAAACCAATCAAGTTTCCTCAGATAACTAATACAGAAATACGGAACAGACTGTTAACAAATAAAAAAAAAATAAGAAGTTGGTAGTCTAAAAACTAAATTATAACCAAAAAAAAAATATTATTTTATCACAGTTCATCCCGTTTAGTCGTAATTATCTCCACTAAGTCGCTTGGTTGCTCTGATGCCCTTGTATTTTGCACTGTTTATAAGCGAAAATCATACGAGAACATTGTAAACATAATTAAAATGCCTTGGTCTGTGTTAAATACATACACACATATTATCACGCCCGTTTCCCACAGGGGTAGGCAGAGTATGGACCTCCACTTGCTATGATCCTGACAGACCTCTTTCGCTTCATCTATACTCATCACTCTCTTCATGCAAGCCCGCTGGTTACGGGTACTTCTGACCTCTCCTTTTTTAAGAACGTCTGCAATCTGATCGCGGTACGTTCGTCTAGGACGACCCTGACCCCCTCTACCACTCACGTTCGCTTTGTATACCTTTTTAGTAAATCTTCTTTCATCCATCATTTCTACATGTCAGAACCATTTTAACATTCCTTTCTCAATTTTCGTTACTATATCTTCTTAGAAAATTTAAGGATTACGGCATAGAGCAAAGAAATACCGCACCGCGACAAAAAAAAGAAAGACGTACCGCGACCAGATTGCAGAGGTAGATAAAGCGAAAGAGGTCTGTCAGGATCGTAGCAAGTGGAGGTCCTACCCCTGTGGGAAACAGACGAGATTACATGTATGTGTGCAAAGAAATAACCGTCTATCGGTAAGTAAGTAACCAGATAACATAGTTCGAAAATTAAATGGCTACTTATGATAAAATTCACGCCGCCATGTATTTAAAAATAGAACAAGGGCCAATGTTTGAGAAAGCTAGTCTATCTATGTCAATGTTGGCATGCTTCAATCTGCTCGATTATTATTTAGACAGAACTAAATGGAATCCATATCTCGTTTACAATTGTTTTAATTTTAGGTCTACGGGCCTTGAACGCACATTTACTTTACTTTCAATAATTCTTTCGCATAATACAAATCCTTTTTTTGTATTTTCCGTTAACAAAAGCGTAAAAATTACATTTATAAACATTTCCTGGCCGAAAGTCAATGCAAAATAGATAACTTGGTCATAACTAAAATGTTTAGATTAAATGATGTGATTTTGAGACTTTTTTCTTTAATTTTTAAGAGCGGCCTTCCAGACTTATTTTTCATACAAACGTTCGTACGTGATTATGGCGTCGTATCTGTATTTTTCTTGAAAATTTTTGAACTCACAGGTATCTTGGGCGCTATTTCTAGGTTTCTATTCAACTAAAAAATTGAAATTTAGAAAAACATAGTCAGTATAAGCCTCCAAAAATCTGCTTTTTTGCACAAATTTTAGCCGAATTTCGACAGTTCATAAAGTACTCATAAATTGTAAAAGTAAAGAAAATATTTCAATACAAACTTTGCAAATGTAATGAAAACTTAGAATATAAATCATTTATTTCACATACTTGTAAGGCTTACTGATAAACACATATCACCTGGAACAAGTTTTATGAAATTTCCGCACCCTACGAATAGTTAATATTCGTTCAATGGATAGGTAATAATAATACTAATTTCATTTAATAGAATGCAAACTATGCCCTTAGACGCTATCTCTCTCTTTTTGTTTTGCCTCTTTTTCTAGCATTGCCCTGGATGAAACACCAAGCTTTTCAAACTATGGTCGCGTTGAAAACAGAGCGGTCTGAAAAGGCGGCCTTAACATCGGTGTATAAGCATCTATTAAGTTACTTTATACAGCCTTCAAGTCATTTATTTAGCTATATCTTACATTAAGTTTGTATTACGCATCAACTTTGGGACTTTAATGCATAATTGCTAAATTTACAAAAAAAAGGAATTTAAATAATGATTTTTCATAACTTAAAACCCACTTCAATACTAAACTTCTCAATCGATTTTGATAAAATTTAGACCACTTGACAAGTATGCCCTTTCAAACAAAAAAGAATTTTTAAAATCAGTCCAGGCTTCTTAAAGCAATCAGGGAACATACTTAAAAAAATATATACATTTGATTTGATTACCTTTTCCTTTTTGAAGTCGGTAAGGAAAAAAACAATGGAAAACACCTAAGTATATATCCAGTTATAAATGTTATATTGAAATCTCCAACCCTACCGAAAATTGGGTTTAACATGGTACGACAAAGGACACCTTTGAACAAAAATGGATGATCGGTGACCGCCATCAATTTTGTCGAAACCGCGCGGGTCATATTATTTATGAGTTTTGGCCCATTTCTCACACTTCAACACCAGTGTTTACGAGATATATACGAAGGTGTCGTGTGCTAAATCATGTAAGTTTTGGGGCTGAAGGGTGTTTAAAATATCTGATCGTGGGTTTGATGAATGACTTGAACAAAGTGCAAATACTACACTAGTAGTGTTGTAAAAGTATTTTTAACTGACTTCAAAACAGAGGGAGGTTCTCAATTCGATTAAATCTTTTATTTTTATGTATTGCGTCTTCGAGTAATCGGGAAACTATTTCTCGAAGACGCCTAGACTGATGTGGAAAATTCCTTTTTGTTTGATATATAGGATACTTTTCAGTTGTACTTTAAGAATTTTATCAAAGTCGATTGTGTAGTTACGGTTTTAAACCAAAATAACTGGAAAAAATATAGAATTTAAGTATACAATTGTATTTAGTTTTAGGTACGTTTTGAAAAAAAAAAACAATACTTAATCATTACACAAACGTATATTACAGACAAATTTCACTCAATCTGTGTAATTTGTTCTTATTTATTTATTTAATAAGATCTGAAAGGAGTGTTAGAAGATATAGACATTTTATCACACTTATATTATAAAGGTGAAAGTTTGTGAGTGTGTATGTTTGTTACTTCTTAACGTGCCAACAGCTGAACCAATTTTGATAAAATTTGGTATGTAGAAAGCTAACACCCTTGATTAACACATAGGCTACTTTTTATATATACCGCGGGTAGCACCGCGGGGCGCAGCTAGTAATTTAATAAGATGTGAAAGGAGTGTTTGAAGATAAATTTATGCTCCACAGTAACCAGACGCAATATTTCACATTCATTCATGAAATTGGTAACAATTGTCATATCGTTAAAATAATGTCTGAAGTCGTTAGGTTACTTGGAAATTTGTTACAACTCTACTTAAGGCGACACATGAATCTTTTGGGGTCTAGTGCTGCCTCCAATTGAAATAAATTATGTGAAAGGAAACGGCGATGTCATTAAAAATTTTGTCTTGATGAAGCCCAAGATAAATAACCCTCAAAACTATTTTATGAACTATTGTTTATAGTTCAAAGTGAGAACGTGAAGCTTTTCTTCGCACATTAGCCAATAGTAGTCGTTTTTCGCCAATGTCAAGACAAAATTTTAAATTATATCTCCGTGGCCTTTCAAATAATTTATTTCAAATGGGTACAGCACTGGACCCCGAAAAATTAATGTATCCTCTTAAACGTGATAGGAGTATATACTATAGAAGATAAGTGTATGTTACTCTGCAGCCGTCGCAAGCGATGTCGACGCAATATTTCACATTCCTTCTGGTTCACTGGCTTTCGATCGTCGCCTTGTCTGCATACATTTACGCTGTGGTTTAACCAAAGATAATGCTAGCGGATCTGTAAGCTGCAGACCTCTTCTGAGTCTGTCTTGAAGTTTATCGGATGAAGAAGTTCGGTCAAATAATTAAATTTAACCAAAAAAAAAGAAAACTACTTTTTTAGGATTTTCTTCCACATCTTCGAAATTCCTGATAATATCTTTACCAAATTAAAATGAGACCAATTTGGTACTAAAGACTTTCAAATAAAAAAAGAATCATAAAAATCGGTTCACAAGTGACGAAGATATCGCGTAACAAACATACAAAAAAGTTATCAGTTTTTAAAGTCGGTTAAAAGATCTGTGTATTTTTTTCTTTCAATTTTCATTTTCTTCAATTATTTTGAAAGTAGATTAGAGAGACCTTGGCCGGGGACAAAATAAGTAAACAATAAAATAATACTTCTGCAATTAAAGAAATACTTACTTTAAGAACAGGCCATATATAAAAAAACAATATCATTATGGAAGTGTTTTGTTAAGGCTATTTTCCACTAAAAATAAATATCAAAGTAACCATCTAATATTCACAGCACCTAATAATTTCGCCTACTTTAGTATGCGCTGAAGACTTGCATACTATATGCAGTAAGTACGCAATTCTGACGTTTGACACAAGAAAGGATGGACTCGGTAATTAGAATGGGGATTTATCAATCAAATCCGTGTGAATTATCGAGCATTTTGAGTAGGGTAAATAATAGGGAAATTAGTTTATTTTGAGCTAAATTACCAGGTAGATAGTAGGCAAGTGTTTTTCAGAAATTGACATTTTCAAGCGTCAAACCATGTGATTGTGAGTCACTTTATAAATCATTTTTTAGCATTTTTGAACTTTTTTTGATGCCTCAGCATAAAGTTTTTATCAAATTTGTAAGATTATTGAATTTACTTTCGTAGTAAATAAATTTTTATAGAAAAAAGTTACCGAAATATCTTACACTTTTTTATTAATAATAATAAATTAAATAAAAAAAATCGTTTGCTGGATTCGCGCCGGGAACATCGACTCTCCTAACTGAGCTATCAACGAGATAGTCAACAAACTTGTGAAATTACCTATAAATTCGTTCATTTCGTAGTGAATTATTAGTTCGTGACGGAAAAAAGTGTAAGAAAAAAGTGACGGAAAAGTTCGTACCGTTGGAAAAGAAACGTCGTAAAAAAATCTAGTGCTTATTTTACTTTACTTTCATTTTCTCAAATGATTATCAGATTTTCAGGAGAAATACTACATTTTATGTACAATGTGAAAGAATCCTGTTCACAGTGAAATTGGTTATTTAGATTTAATTACTTGCAGTTGCACGACCTTCTTGTGGTTTTAAGTAGCAAAAATGAACACCATACTGTAGGAGAATAGCAAAAAGGGAACCCAGGCTCTAAAAAAACACAACTAACCAAAATAGAACAAAAGATCCAACTTTAGCGACATAAACAAGTAAGTTTATTGCAGCCCAAAAGCCAGACCTCCCATTTCAGGATATTCTTTGAATAGGATCAGGTACGTATGCCCAAAAACCTTGCATTGTTTCCCAAAAATTAAATCAACGCCCTGCCCACACCTCGCATGCACTTGAGGTACACAAAAAGCATCCTAAAACCGCGACGCCACTGGAAAAGCACAAAGCATAGAATTTATCGTCGACCAGTGTGTATAGCATTTGCAGACATAAAGTTTGCTTTCTAGAAGCAGTGCGTTTTGGGTTTTTCGAAGTTTTTGAAGAATAGAACCATTATTACTTCACTCTTGATATCAGCCTGTGTATCTCGCACTTTTACAACGCCGTTTTCATTAGTGAATGTACTAGGAAATGTTGCGGAATGCAGGGGGTAGGTAAGCGGAATACTCGTAAGTATAGAGTAAAATTTTCAAGACAAAATAGAAGGATAGCGAGTTTAACTACTCTAACTTATTTTCAGTTTCAAGGAGATGGTTAAATATTTGTTTTTCTTTGCGGTAAGTGTTATTATTCTTGTGGTTTTCGTCGCTTTGTACGAAAATGGTACGGTGGCCCGCCGCAGCATGCAATTGTTTTCAATATGCCTTATCCAGTGACTTGCTCTCTGTTATAAATTATCCATAAATAATGCCACAACTCTCTACAATACCGCACAACTTTCTCTTTGTGCGAAAATTTTCAGGTAGCTGATCGCAGCGTGCAATCGTCTTCAATATGTCCCATCCAGTGACTCGCTGTCTGTCGTCAAATGTCCACAAACAATGCAACAACTCCCCACAACACCGCTCAACTTTCCCTTTGTGCGATAATGTTCAGGTGGTTCGCCGCAGAATGTAATTGTTCTAAATGTGTCTACTTCAGTAACTCGCTGTTTGTCGTCAAATGTCCACAAACAATGCCACAACACCGCACAACTTTCCTTTAAGCTATGATGTTCCCAGGTCGTGCCAAAGCTTGCAATTGTTTTCAATATGTCTCATCCAGTGACTCGTTATCTGTTTGTCGAATGTCCACAAACAATGCCACAACTCCCTACAACACCGCACAACTTTCCCTGTGCGCGATAATGTTCAGGTGGCTCGCCGCAGCGTTCAATTGTTTTGAATACCACCGGATTAGGTTTAAAACCGGCTACGTATGTGGACTATGGTTATTCATGGATGCCATCAAGAATGGTGGATTTACATTTTAAATCTGCTTTGATGTTAAGCTAAGTTTTGTGTTTTTTTTTTGCGTTAGTGTCTTAAATTTGAATAGCAAGTTTGAATGCAAATATATTAAAATATTCTTTGTGAGTCTAATATAACTATAAGCACTACCTATAAGTAAAAGTTCGTGTCATCATTTGAGTTTACTAGTGTCTTCCAATGGTCTTCTTCTTATCGAGTGTCACTGGCATCAGTGACAATACTGCCAGCAGTGGTGCCATTTTGAAATGCGGACTTACTAATCCAACGGTTTTTGTATGAAAAATCAATTTGTTTAGGTGATTTCGCGTTTCAAAAATGGCAGTTCAGAATTGTTCTGAATGTACACAAAGTTACAGGTGCAGAAAGACATACGCAGGCACGGAGCGGAGTAATCCGTTAAAGTGCTTAAAGTGAGAAAATAAGGGTTAAGTTTTAAAAGCCGCCTGTCTCGCTTAAGGTGTGGTGCAAAGGATAAACGTCGAAGCGTGTTTTTGAAAATTGAATTTTATATAGGCTTGTATTAACTGCTTGTATACTACACTCAGAATTTTTTTAAATATTAGTTTTACTTTCTCTTCCTGCGTACATTGCAGCCAATCGAGGAAACAGGCGAAAATGCGAGACATGTTAAGGGGAGACCTGAATTTTCCGGGGTCCAGTGCTGCCCTCATTTGAAATAAATCATTTGATAGGAAACGGAGACGTCATTTAAAATTTTGCCTTGGCCAGGCTCTAGATAACTCTTCAAACTATTTTATAAACTACTGTTTAAAGTGAGAACGTGAAGCTTTTCTAAGCACAATTGCGAAAAACTACTACTTTTGGCGTATGTGCGTAAAAAAGCTTTGAAGGGTTATCTAGTGCCTGGTCAAGACAAAATTTTAAATAATGTCTCCGTTTCCTATCAAATGATTCATTTGAAATGGGTGCAGCACTGGAACCCGGAAAATTCAGGTATACCCTTTAATAGGCGATGCGGCTAGCAACCCTATTAAAGGGTATACCTGACCGGCTATTTGAAGTCCCTTTTCCACCTTCTCGCCCACCATCACACAGTGGCTTTTGAGTCTTGATACCCTGAGCTTTCTGCTTAGAGCCGCAAGATCCAAAATGCTCTGTCTACCCTTTTAGGAATAAAGACGTAATAATATGTATGTATAGACTAACCCAAATTCTACTGACCTACTAGGAGTTCAGTAACCCGGTACAGCTGGAGAACGTAATACTAGCATTAAACCCCAAATGTAGTCTGTAATGTGGTCTGTGGTGACCGCCATTGGCTTGCTTTTGAATATGCTATACCTAAGCCGGATCCGGTAGTCAACATTAGATAGTAGTCGCCAAGCTATGTCAGATGCCTTTAGGCATGCTTGGAAAATTATTCTAGCGTTGAGCACTCGCAATGAGTAAAAATAAAGAAAAAAAAACAATTGTAGAAATAAGTATGTACCTAGTTTGTTCTAGAAAAATCTGAACAGGATACGAAATATCATTAATTGCCATAAAACAGTTTAAGAAAACTTTGCAAGAAGGCACAGGAATGCCTCAGCTTGTGTTACCCCGTAACGGAGTCTGAGGTAACGCATCCCGCCCACTCCCTGTGATGGTGTGCAGGAGTTTTGAAATGGGGCTAAGGGATTTTATCATCATCATTTCAGCCGCATAACGTCCACTGCAGGACATAGGCCTCTCCCAACGATTTCCAAAATGACCGATCTAGAGCGGCCTGCATCCAGCGCTTTACAGCGACCTTATTCAGGTCGTCTGACCACCTTGTGTCCTACGCTTCGCTTGCCAGTACGTGGTCGCCATTCGAGAACCTTTTTGCCCCATCGGCCATCGGTTCTTCGCGCTATGTATCCCGCCCACTGTCACTTCAACAAATTAATCCGCTGGGCTATGTCAATGACTTTTGTTCTCATACGAATTTCCTCATTTCTGATTCGATCACGTAGAGATACACCGAGCATAACCCTCTGATAGTGCGCTGAGCGACCTCAAGCCTTCTTATGAGACGCATAGTAAGGGACCACGTTTCAGCGCTGTAAGTCATCACTGGTAACACACATTGATTAAACACTTTCATCTTGAGACACTGAGGTATTTTGGACGAGAAGACACTGCGTAGCTTCCCGAAATGCTGCCCAGCCGAGTAGGATTCGTCGAAAGACCTCTTCCTCAAAGCTGGAGCTTCCTGAAGTATATATGTAAATATAATTAATTTTAATTGTTTATCCACATTTGACAAAAAACAAGGTTATTATTAATCATGATAGACGATTATTAATAATTTTCAATTTATCACTCTTACCGTAACATAATAGGTTGGGAGAAAAGTCTTTTCGCATTTTATATGAAAAATAAAAAAAAAATTAATATAGTGTATTTACATTTAACTAAAGTATGTAGGTACCATTTTGTTCGATAACTTTTTACCATCTTATAGGTAGGGACATGATCCTATTGCTATAGAAATTTTGGGGCTTCTGATCAAAAAACTGCGTCAAGTAGTTTTGGCAGTCCTCTCGTGATGTTAACCTGACACTGCCTAAAGAATTCTGAAGAGACCGAAACAGGTAGAAATCTGAAGGTGCCAGGTCAGGACTATACGGCGGATGCATTAACACCTCCCAGCCAAACTCTCTTAATTTGCTCACTGGTTAAAGATGTGTGAGGTCTAGCGTTATCATGATAAAAAACCACACCCCTTCTGTTGATTAATTCCGGCCGCTGTCTCTCAACTTCTTGCTTTAATCTTATCAGTTGTTCGCAGTAGAGTTCTGAATCGATGGTCCTGCCTGGTGGTAACAGCTCATAATGAATAATTCCCTTCCAATCCCACCACACACATAGCATCACCTTGTTGCGATTTAACCCGGGTTTCGCCACAGTCTGTGAAGCCTGACCGGCCTTTGACCATGACCTTTTTCGCACGTTCTTGTCGTACGTGATCCACTTTTCATCAACAGTTATCAATTTCTTCAAAAATGGTTCGGTCTCATTACGTCGTAATAAAGAATCACAAATGAGTACACGGTTCATTAGGTTTCTTTCAGAGAGCTCGTGAGGTACCCAAATATCGAGCTTTATTGTGTACCCATTTTTTTTTTCAAATGCGCCAAAACTGTTTTGTGGTCAATTCCCAGTTCTTCAGCTACGTCGTAACTACTGATATGCCGATCTTGCTCCACTTTTTCAAAACTAGCATCCATTTTATCCGTAACAGGGCGACCAGAGCGACGTGCATCTTTGACATCAAAATTTCCGGATTGAAAACGCTTAAACCAAATTTGTGCTACTCTCACAGACACTGCACTAGGTCCATAAACATCGCAAATTTTTTTCGCGGCTTGCGTTGCATTTTTACCTTTTTGGTAGTAAAATTTAAAATTGTATCTAATTTCTTCATTAGATTTACTCATCTTGACGGTAAGAAAAACAAATGAAAATCACGCATTTTCCTAATTTGAATTTGGAATTATCTTCTTTAAAATTTAAACTTTTAAATGATACCAAAACCAGCCAGGTACAAATAGTATAGCCAAAGTGGTTTTATTACAAGTTCATACATACTATATGCGAAAAGACTTTTTTCCCAACCTAATACTTATCATTTGTCATTTGGACCACCGACAACAGCGTACATACGACAATCGGATCGAGCTCTAAATAAATAATGAGGGAACGTGCGCAACCGGTGCGGGACGGCCCGGATACTTTTAACTTTTTTAATAACACCCAAGCAGATGTGTACGTACCTTTACTTCAGGCCTCATATTATTTTAAAATACACAGTACGACGGTTATCTATTTGTTTATGCATGATGTGAAATAGCTCAGTTTAAAATATTTTGAATTTGGAATGTAAATTATTACAAACTGGCAACTTTGACATTATTGATGTGAAATATTTTAGTACTCGAATGGAGCTCATTATTTTATTTACGATTGACAATCTACCGTTATAAAATTGTACCAGTTTTATAGGAAAAAGTAAAATAGGTCTTTTTTAGTTACAATTCATGTATAGTATTAAACATAGATACTTCTTGTATCGACTGTACTCGAACATTTACATCCGTGATCTTTGTAGTTTTATGGAATTTAAAAAAAAAGTTTCAGTACAGGAAAAACTATAAACATTTTGCAAGCAATTACTATTAAAAACTATGTCAGGGGTAATATTTTAGTATGGTTTCGTCCTAAAATTTACTTTTAATTATTCCGCGCTGAATTTCCGCGACACAACAAGGAATCTCAGCGGAATTTCCGTGCAAAATGCGCCGTCACGCCGCTTCACATTAGATATTCAGGCTCCATGTTAGGTATTCGAGGTGCGACTGCGCTATAAGTACCCGCCTGTCTCCGCTTGTGTTACTAAATTTGAAACGTTATGAATTTTATATAGGACTGTCTAGAACAGTGCTAGAACGGGCTGCGGTTTCACTTGGAGGTAGTTGTATATTATAGATAGACGGTGTACTTGCTTGTCGCTTTTATTTTACAAGTTTTTATGTTACTCGCGATGTACCTAACTTGTATATAAGTATTTATATTAAGGGGATACCTGAATTTTCCGGGGTCCAGTGCTGCCCCCATTTGAAATAAATCATTTGATAGGAAACGGAGACATCATTTTAAATTTTGTCTTGACCAGGCTTTAGATAACCCTTCAAACTTGTTTGATAGTTTGAAGGGTTATCTAGAGCCTGGTCAAGACAAAATTTTAAATTATATCTCCATTTCCTTTTAAATGATATCATTATGGGGGCAACAGTGGACCCCGAAAAATTTAGGTAGCCCATTAACGTCAAATCTTGCAACTAAATTTTCAACCGATTTAGTTGAAACTTTGCGTAGGTACTAGAGATGTAAAGAACTCGAGTCTTTGAGTCTTAATTCGATAGACTCGGCTCAATTTTACAAAACTCGGTGTACTAACAAAACTCAGAGCCTTGAGTCGAGCCGAGCTCCAGTCCTTTCTCGAAAACTCGAGCGCCAAATTAGAACTCGTATTTCAAAAAGAGCTCAAGTCTTAAAAAAAAAGCTCACGTCTAAAAAAAAACTCGAGTCTAAAAAGAGCTTATTTTATTTATAATTTTATGCTATTTCCTGCGACTTCCTAAATTGTAGCCTATGTGTTAATCTGACATATAACCTACATTACTGTAAAGTTTTAACCAAATCCGTCCAGTAGTATGTTTGTAAAAGAGTAACAAACATTTTCATATATCCATTCATACTCACTAACTTTCGCATTTACAATATTAGTAGGATTTTCAAAAGCTTAGAATACTAGATTTTACAAAAAAAATAACTTAATTACTATTATATCTCACAAAAGTTACATATTTTATTCCCTGTATATTTATAAAGGAACTCCAAATGGAAAAAAACTTGAGCGCGTCTCGTCGCGTAAAACGACTCGAGCGCGAATTAAGACTTGAGCGCCATGTTGCGCTCGAGTCTTTATGTAGACTTAAGTGCTCTAGTCTGGGGGTCTTGTTGTAATGAGTCGAGCTGTGCAATTTGTCAGCCGAGTCTAAAATTTAGGACTCAAAAGACTCGAGTTTTTTACATCCCTAGTAGGTACTGATGTAAGTCGGATGAAAATACAATATTATGGAGTCAAGCTGTTCTGATGATAGAGCTTGAAGGTGGCCATGGGAACCGTGTAATAAAATGACGCAAACCTATCACGTTTGGGCTTATTGCATTTGTCTTGTTATAAGTACAGTGGGTCACTTAGAATAGTCTATACTACCTATAGTATAGTAGTTCATAAAAAAGTTCTTCTGCTTTCTTGGCCCTCTTCTCTACAAGGAAATTAACTACAAAGTACTTATATTTCCACTGAATACATATGATTGCAAAAAGATTGTAAGTGAGTGGTTACAAAAAATGACATACGAGGAGACCGAACGATTGATGGAAACTGTGCGCTGACTAACTTTATTTTTATTATTATTATTATTTTGTTTATACTTTCAATAAGATACGTTATAGGTAAAACATATTTTTGTTAAGAATTTAATTTATTTGTTGTTGTTTAGAGGTAAATTTAGTTTTTTTTCTTTATATATATATATATATTTTTTTTTAAATTGCTGAATTTACGTATTTTGTTAAAGTAAGCGAGTCCTGGTGACCCGTAATTACAGGTTCTTCGGAAACCTAGCATGGGCACCAGTCCTCCAAAAACATTTAAGTTAGTACCTTTGATATTAGTTGAATAAGTTTTTATTTCTTGTGTATTTTGTATAAAATGTAATGTAATGGAGGAAAATAAAAACATTTTATTATTATATTATTATTATTATAGTATCAGTTAATTGTACCAATAGTACATAGATACCTTGTATTAGTACTTTTCTGTGTGGCCCACTGTACATAGATGTCACAATAAAAGCTATATAGCTGGCCAAGTGCGAGCTGAACTCGCGTGGTCGTGGTTCCTTACAATGCCAAAGGTTTTCCGTAAGATGAACGTATTATATTGAGTTCACCAGTTTATTTTCAATAATTAGAATTACTATACGTTTTCCTTTAATCTACATGCAACGAAGTATTTATTTAGTATTTTTTTTTTTCAAAATTTTAGCCTCTTTAGTTTTGGAGATCGCAGGGCCGGGGGTGAGGGCTAGGTGGGAGGAATGGTTAATTTTCATCTTTTTAGGGTTCTGTACAAAAATTACAAAGACAGGATCCTTATAGGATGACTCGTGCATCTGTCTGTCCGTCCGTCTGTCACAGCCAATGCTTCAAATCTTCTGGGCCATATCAGATGAAACTCGGTAGGACCCAAACGTGGAAATGCAAATTAAAAAAGTATTTTTTTAAATAAGGGTCTATTTTTTTGAGGAACAAATCAGGAATTTATAATATAAAAGGTTTGTAAACGTTACAGTGTCATAGATCTAATGATCTAATAAAAAGGGCTCGTTAGTTAAATCAAAACTAAACAATTTAAAAAAAAAAAACAAAAATCACCCTTACTGACCATATCAGATGAAACTAGGTAGGATGGTGTAATTGTATGGCACAAATATGGAAGTGTAAGTAAAAAAATATTTTTTTAAATAAGGGTCTATTTTGAGGAACAAATCAGGAAATTATAATATAAAAGTTTTGCAAACCTTACTGTGTCATAGATCTAATGAAAGGGCTCGTTAGTTAAATCAAAACTGAACAATTTAAAAAATAAAAATTACTGTTATGATGACTGTGTGATGATGTAGGATAGTGTAATTGTATGACCCAAACATGAAATTGTAATTATTTTTTTTTATATAAGGTTAATTTTTGAAGAACAAAAAAGATTTGCGAAACTTACTGTGTCATATATCAAATGAAAGGGCTCGTTATGAGAATCTCAAATATATTTTTGTAATTTTTGTAAATTGAACAGTTTTGTATGACACAGAAAGGTTTGCAAAATATTTTTTTTAATTTCCTTATTGGTCCGCCGAAAGGGACCCTCATTTAAAAAAAAAAATTACTTTGCACATCTGTGTTTGGGTTCTATAGGATTTACACCACCCTACCAAATTACACCTGATTTGGTATAGTAGATTCGGACCAAATTGGCTGTGACAGACGGACGGACAGACAGACGCACGAGTGATGCTTTATGGGTTCTGCTTTTTAATTTTTTTATGGAACCGATTTTATTTAAATATTATTATTCTTGTTACTTTTCAAAAATGTTGCTGTTGCTTTGGTAAGGAAATTTTTGAAAAATTATATTATAATAAAGCAAGTCTGCTTTAAACATGCGTCTTTCTATTCTATTTTAATAAAACGTCTTTACAAACCCACGCAATTTTATCTCGAAGTTCTCTTCAAAGTATGAATTCTATGCAGTGCAGATAGACTCAGTCTTTTCCATGACAAAGCGTCTGTCCTTTGGGACTTATCATAAACTGCAAGAGAGCGGTGTTCACTGCGATTCTCCGTTCAATGCACTCAATATGAGGAATCTGAAATGGGGAATATGTTTTTACCTACCTTATATTCTTACTAGGTATTTATGTCTCTTAAATGTGTCGTCATACAGAAAGAAAATACAAAAGTACATGTCTCATTGAAATTCTATGTCCTTAGAAAAGACGTAGGACGCGGATGGGGCACGGACATGGCACAGACGAGGCGCTGTCGCGACGATTAAAGATACAAACAAATACGTAACTATCGCAACACCGCGACGCGCGAGTCCCCCCACACAAGTCTATAACCCCGATCCGCCCGCTCGCGTCTGTGCCCCGTCCGTTCTGTGTATTCTACCATAGGGCACAGGCGCGTAAGCGTCATGTCTGCGCCCCGTCGATGCCCCGTCTTTTCTGTGTGTTCTGCATTGCGATGCTTCTATACATTTTGTATGAAACGGATGCGGAGCAGACATATGTCCCCCGCGCCCCGTCCTCGTCTTACGTGTTTTCTGTATGTCCAGCGCCTTAGACATCGGCCAATTGTTAAAGCTACTACGCAGATAGCGTTTTCGGCACTAGGTATGCCACATGGGCTTCTAGTTTAAATTAAATAGCCCTTAACGAATAACATCGAGTACATTATGGTCTAAGACCAATAACAATTTGAGACAACTTATGTAACATTTTATTTTTCGCAAGTGTCGCATCTGCGCTGTTTTTAAAAAGCTATGTATGTATAACTTTTGACCGACTTAAAAAAAAGTAGGAAGTTATCAATTGGTCGGGATCTTTTTTTATGTATGTTCAAGGATTAGTTAAAGACGCGTGGACCTATTAAGAAAATTTTAGTTTGAAAGGGTATACTTACCAGGCGGCCAAAAATATCAAAATCGGTTGTTAAGTTCGGTGTGGACATCGGTTTTTTAATTTAAAAAAATCATATTTTTAATGGCTGCAGCAAAACAATATTGATAGCAAAAGTATAAGGAGATGGCGTGTTAACGCGTGACAATAAAACACGTCGACACGCGGGGCGACGCAAGCTTTAATGAAAATAAATTGTACCTACGACTGAAAACAAACGAGTGGATGGTTAAGGGGAAGACTTGCACCCACCTTAGCATTATAAAATGTGATCGCACTTATCACTGACATTTTATGATGCTAAGTTGTGCGAAATTAGAAAAAAATACCGAAAGATAATTCAAAAAGTGTCAATGTAATATATAGTTCAGTATATTTTTAACCCCCAACTAAAAAGAGGGGTGAAGTTTGCTTTTGTCTGTCTGCCTGTCTTTCTGTGTTTCAATCTGTGACATTGTAGTTAAAAAAAACCGATTTCAAAGCGTTTTTTTTTAAGACGATGTGGTAGCTAAAGTGGCGCCCTCATTTGAAATAAATTATTTAAAACTAAATAAGGTGATAATTAAAAATTTTATTTGTATCACTGTCTAGAAAGACCTTTTAACTATTTTATGAATAACCTTTGAAAGTAATATTGGTAGTCCGTCTAGTTTTAAAACTGTTTTTCGCCAAAAGCGGCCACTTTTGGCGAAAAACAGTTTTAAAACTAGACGAGTCCGTCTAGTATTAATAGGTAATAATTTCAAAGGTTATTCATAAAATAGTTTAAAAGTCTTTCTAGACATTTATACAAATCAAATTTTTAATTATCACCTTATTTAGTTTTAAACAATTTATTTCAAATGAGGGCGCCACTTTAGCTACCACTTCGTCTTAAACGTGAAAACAAGTTTCCTATTTGTGGTTTTTAGCTTATGTTTGATGGAATCGGTTCAATTGTTTCAAAGTAATTGAGGGTAATCGCTTGAAAGTCGTTTTTTTTATATTTGCCTAGCAAATTATAGTTGTGATTCAGTTGTAATATTTAGTTTCACTCCTCATCACTATATAGCGTTTTTGAAATTTAGGTGATTTTTAATTTACCTTGCTAATAAATTTGTTAGGAAACAGTCAATGGGCAGAGCAGCGTCCTCTGTTCAATGACTTTATAATTATCTACTACGCTTTTTTTTACTTTACACGTAACGTAAATTATAGCTACCTATTGTCATGTAAAAGTGCCTGTAAAGGTCTAATTACTGAATAAACATGAATGAAATTTGAATGTTATGTGTGTATTTTTTATAAAAATTGTATCGTTGAGAGTTTTCTATAACACACGTTTAAATTTAGTTACTTTGGGGCTAGTTCAATTAGTGTGATTTGATACTATCTATTTATTTATTTTTATTACTTACCCGTCATTCCATCGCGGTGATTATAATTAAATCCTCCCTTTATTAGTAGAATCCTTTATCCGAGCAGTAGACTGATATAAACTGTAAAGATCTAAAGAAACTAATCCAAAACTGTAAGTTATATTATAGTATTTTATGCAAACAGTTGTATAAGAAGGGCATAAAATGCAAGCTTTAGCGAGCATCGTAAGAAGACGTAGAAAAACATTTTATTTTAAAAAGTACATAAATATCCATGAAAACTGCCTCTTAACAGCACCACCGCTCGTCCCGACACTCCGCTTTGACTCTCGACAAATTAAATCAATTAGGGTTCAGCTTTTGTCCACCAAACGTCCTCCATTTGTTCGTATTACGGCCTCCTTTATTCCACTGCGTTCTTTGTGATTTTAACTGCAGTGTTGTTTATTACCTGGATATAACTTGCGCTCGCTTAAATTGAGGCGAATGATGCTCTTAGGAGCACCTATTTAAGTAAATTGGTGAGTTGAAGAGTGTATTAGTGTTTGTGGTTACAGGTTGAGGTGGTTTCTGTTGATTTAAAATAGATCTTCTGTGTGAGGATGTACAATAAGTTTTTTAAGGAAAAAATACATTTTCGTACTAGCTTTTATTGTAAGGTCAAAGTACTTATTAAAATAAATCAATTAAGCCCAAACTCGATGGAGGTGCGTCATTTTATTACTGAGTTCCATCGACTGCCTTCTCTCTCTCTCTCTTTGTCTCCGTGATCAGACCCTAAGCATCGTCTGCCATAAAGTGCTCATCAAGACAAATCAATCGAGGCCTACTCAATGAGGTTATGTTGTTTTATAAATGAGTTCCTTTGAATATCTTTCGGTTCCATCATCAGAACAGTTCATTGACTCCATAATATTATATTGTGATCCAACGTACACAAGTGAGCAAAATTTCAACTCAATCGGTTGAGGATAACTGGTTGAAAATTGATTTGCAAGATTTGACCTAAACAAACATACATACATAGTTACATACAAGATACGATTTCAAGTTAAATAAAAGCTTGCAAAAAATATATGTTTATTTCTTAAAATACTTCATACATAACAATATAGCCATTTATATCTGTTGAGCAACGCTACTACGAGTATATACTGCCCTTTTTCTACGACAATATTTAAAAAAAAAATAATGTTTAAAATATTAGTTTATCTATCTTATTTCTTATATGCTTTCCTTAAGACAAATGTAAAACCTGCTTACAATGTTTGAAAATGCCATTGCATCATATCCTATTATTTATCATCTTTTTCCTGTTCTTTATTATATAACCAATACATATAAAACTGTAAAAATCGTGTTTGTTTTTTTTCTGTTTGTTAACGTATCTATTTTCTTAATAAATACGCTAATTGTATTACGATCTAGCCTAAACTCAGACTAATGAGTAATTTATCATTGACCTAGTTTTATAAAATTCTTATTTAATAAGAATGTGTCCATCGGCACTTTTCTTACTGTTTCTATTAAGGGGAAGACACTCTGTTCATGTGTCTTATTAAAATTATGAAAAAAAAGTCTTAGCGATAAAAAAAGTAACTGAACACAAAAAATAATTTTTTTTTGTCTGTATGTATGTATGTTCACGCTTATCTTCGAAACTACTGGGCGGATATTTACGCGGCTTTCAGTAATAGATTAAGCTCAGCTCGGAGCAACTTAGCGGCGGTGTTTCATTAAAATCTGAAGTCCGGAAAAAATTGCCATCATTTTTAAATTTCACGCTAATAAAGCCACTAGCTATCATGTAAAGGTACTAGCTATCATGTAATAAGATAGTTTCTATAACTGATTTTTTTATTGCTTTGCATCGCACATAGTTTTTCTTTTATTATACATAACACGATCACGTTATATATGTACCACACCATCAGATACAAAAGACAATATGACAGCGCTGTCAAGTAGGCACATTGGGTACAGCTAGTACAGCAGCAGTGCGTTTAGCTATCTTAAACCTATCCAAGGATTGGTTCTAGTCCCCTTGGGTTGCGGAGGCCAGACGGCAGTCAAATCAAATCAAATCAAATCATTTATTTCGCATAAGTGCAATACACCTAGCTGTTTCCAGCATGCAAAAATAATTAAATAATACATTCAACTTACATATGTCATAATTTTTGTCAAAGTGAAACAGATACTAGCCACATAATAATAAATCATAGAATTAAACATTATATAAAATTAAATTAGAGCATGTATCATAAAATTGTATATAGAATCGATCAAATACTATACAAATTATCTCATTAAAAATCATTAATAGTCGCTCTGTGTTACTGCGCCTTAACAGTAACTACTTAATTTATTAGGTAGCAGACCCTGGGCACTACAGCATTATCGCTGAGAATAAAGTAAGATGATGATGATGACGCTAAGAAAGAAGATAGAATGTGCAACAGTATTTCGAAAAGTAGAATACACGAACTGGATACCAAACTGAACTGAACTGATAGAAAAGTCATGGATTTTTTAGCTATTGGGTGCAGAACCCTAAAGCAAATTTAATATAACAGCGTAATCAAAAGTTCATTCGTTCGAGCTCTATAAAAGAATCAATGGGAACAATTTACTTTGAAAACAAAAACAAGTGACTGTCGAAATAATAGGTATTCCCATTTATATTCTTCTCCACGACGAATAGGTCAACTCACACGATACCACGAATAATTTATATTTTTGTAAAAATAAATATTTAATACTTATAAGAACTTTGTAAACCTGTGTTCCACAATAAAGATATTTGATTTGATTTGATTTAGCTATCCTAAGGGATTTTATTAAAAAAAACACAAGTACTAAAAAACATTTGAGATTATAATCCATAATTGTAATTTGACATTAATTTAATAAATTAAACAGCAATTTTAAACAATTTCTTAATAATTAAACCGAAATATTACTGACTTGCAAAACAAGTAAAATACAAGATAGATTTCACCAAGGTGTTATCCGCATGGCGGTCGAGCAGCAAATGGGCCCGCCACCTTTTTTTTTTTTTTTGAAGTGACATGCATAGGTTGCCTCGGACGGCATTTCCTACTTCACCCGGACAAGGTTTGAGGAGCGGGCCAGAGGCCCGGCATCCTATATTTATATACTACTAGCAGCAGCGCAAAGGGCTCCCAAGGGGGAAACCTCGGCTTTGGGCGCGCTAGGGATTATGGCAAATACTACTTAGGACGCAAATCGTCCAGGTACCGCCGGGCGGTACCTAGTGAACGAGCTAATGTTTCTACGCCTACGTATTCGATTACGACGAATGCGGAGGGGTCGGACCGCGAGGTTCCTCTGGCTGCTCGGAGCCGCAAAGGTATCGAATTGGACCATGTCAGCCATAATCTGGTCATCGGAATCAGAGAGAACATGCCTCGGACGTCTGCCGGTGAGTCGGCGAGGGTTGTGCTCCGGAATGTAGTTAGCTGGGGCCCGCCACCGACTGCACGCCCGGTTTTATAGGCAAAAAAACTTTAAAAAAATAAGCGTGGCTTATAATATATATAAATATTAAAATAGTTTTTGTTTATAAGATATTAATAGATTTAATTTGTATCAAGATTTATTTTAGTTACTTCGTTTAAGTTTAGTTTAAATTTTAAATATGTATTGATTTTGTGAATAAAATTATATATAAAACATTTTTTTTGCTCTAATTTGGTAAAAACTTGGAAAAAATCACTTTCTTGTTACCATGTCTAATTACCTATGAGAACACGTTGTACGTGGTACCCTCGCACTATGTACCCAGCTCATCGAAAGAAGACTTTTTCATTGCCTTATATATTGTACGGAAAATAATAATAAATAATAAATATATACGGACAAATTACACTGATTGAGCTAGCCTCAAAGTAAGATCGAGACTTGTGTAAAGGGATACTAACTCAACGGTACTATATGATATAACAAATACGTGTATAGATAAACATCCAAGACCCAGGACCATTTGAAAAAGGCCATTTTCCAACTTGCCCTGACCGGGGATCGAACCCGGAACCTCTGGGTGGCGGACTAGCATGGTGATCACTACGCCACGGAGGTCGTCAATGTGGAAAAAAAAAAGAATTAACGTGAATTCTTTTTTTTTTCCACATAAGAGCGTTGGTTGACACATTACGACACCGCAGAGGCAGCGCAGCGGCGAGTACTGATACTTATTCTGTGGTATTAGCGAAAACGAGTACCGCAGCGTCGTAGTACTTGTTAGTACTCATTTCGTCCTCCTTTAAACCTCACATATTAAATTTATAATTTTTTTAGGACCTTTAAGAAGTTACGATTTAGAAAGTAATACGATAAATATAAATGGACTCTATACCTTCTTAAAACCTTCTCTAAATAAATTGTTTATTCCTGTTCCTTCTGAGTTCCCCTCAAAAAATGTTGCAAATGAAATCGAAGGATTCTAAAACAAAAAAGCAGAAATAAAAACATCAATTGTGAAACGTGACAGACGCCATTTTCCGGAGAGGTTCAAAGAAAAAGCGAGGGACGGTGTTTACTTGATTTTGTCTGTAATTTGCGTGGGAGACTGTTTTGAGTATTGCTAAATTTCCAATTTCAGTTGTTAAATTGTATAAATTGTTTGTTTTCTTAGAGTTTAGTCAATTTGAATTTCAATAAAAAGAAATAGGCGTGTTGACTGAAAATATTGTTTTGGCCCATTAGAAAGATTATTAAAAAATGTTGCAAACATATTTTTTATTTCTTCTCACTAAGTAATAAGTGGGACTGGGCTGGCCATATAAGCAGGATGCAACTCATGCAACTGGATAGATGGGCTCAAATAACAGCCTGCAGGCTGGCGACGAAATAGAGGGCATTCACACGATGGGCCCACGATCAGGTTCTTACAGACGAGCGACACTTGACGCCGACCGTCGGCGAACTCGACCTTGTGTCGCGTGACACATGACAATCTGTCAAAACGGTCGCGCAAGCGTCGCCGTTAATCGGCAACTATCGACGACAACGCATTTAAATGAGAGGTCACGGCATATTTGTGGTGATACATACATACTATCATGTCTTTATCCCTAACGAGGCAGACAGAGCTCAGGCCCGCAAGACTCAAAGGCCACTTTTAGCGTGATGGTGGGCGAGAAGGTGGAAAAAAGAAACAAAATAGTGATGGGTTGCTAGTCGCATCGTCTATTAAAATATTTTTTAGCTTTTTCGCCCAGTCCCTCGATCGGCTTCTACGGTCAGCGCGGGAAGAGAATCAGCTGGTACATTCTTAGTTTTTGCTTTTTTTCTAAACCAGTATGGAAGATAAGACTGTAGCTATAGCACAGAACAAGTACAAGTACTCACGTACAGAAGTCTTACTCAGCAAAGTAATTCAAAGAAATATCTAATTATCTACCTAAATTTTCCGGGGTCCAGTGCTGCCACCATTTGAAATAAATCTATTAAAAAGAAAGGGAGATATTATTTAAAATTTTGTCTTGATCAGACCCTAGATAACCCATTGTGAGAACGTGAAGTGTTTCTACGCACATACGCCAAAAGTGGCCGTTTTTCGCAATTGTGCGTAGAAAAGCCTCCTTAAACTGTAAACAGTAGTTCATAAAATAGTTGGAAGGGTTATCTAGGGTCTGATCAAGACAAAACTTTAAATGATATCTCCGTTTTCTTTCCAATGATTTATTTTAAAAGGGGGCAGCGCTGAACCCCGGAAAATTCAGGTAGCCCCTTAAGTGGTTAGCGCTTTGGTTTAATTTAACTCGCGTCAGAACTCCTCACCTCTTTGTTTAGATACCTAGACTTCCATAAAACTTCATTTTTATTAACTACTCTGGACAAACGATTTATGTAACTCAATTTTCCCCTCTAAAGTTATCGCCTCGCGCATAGTAATAATGTAGATATATTTTCGATACTTAAACGGGGAGTGACACAAGCCTGGCTACTTTTAATTTATAAAGTAAAGTCGATAACTTCATTGTGTTATTTCCAAGTTTTAATTAATAAAACTTGATGTTCCTGCTACCTGTACGTGTTTCACTTACCAGGTAGTGTTTTTGTTACGAGTTTGCATATTCAAATGGCCGAGCCGGTAGTGCAACTTTGCCCGTAAAACATTCACTGTGGCGTAGTAGAACGTGGATCAACAGAATATAAACTACGCTAGTGTAAAGTAGAGGAGAATGATGTGATGAGAGATGAACCACAAACATACGTCTCTGAATCAGTTTTTTTTATTATTCACCTTTTTACAAAAAAATGTAAACGGCGGTCTTAAAGCCTCGGGCTTTCTCTATCACTCAATTGACAGATTGATATAAGAAGTACAATCCAGCAAAATGGTTTTAGGGGATGAACGACTGGCATTATACAAAAATGGGCTTTAACGACAGAATAAATACTAGTACTCACGTACACAAGTGTTATTCAGAAAAGAAATTCAAAGAAATAACTACTTCAGTGATTAACGCTATGGTTAAATTCTGCTGGCTTGAAAGGGCGTGGAAGACAGTGTGACAAAAGAATGGCCGCTAAAATTACCTACTGTGTTATTTTTGCTACATGTAAATAAAAAGCACGGGAGTGCAGACAGTGCCGCGGGCAAAAAGTTGTGTAAAACAAAACGACGCGTTTTATCTCCGCTTCTTTGTGACGAATGCAAAGAATTTTACATAACGTTCCGTATTCATGGTCATTCCTTGTGTTCCAGGCTGTGGGAACTCCATCTGTCTCAGCTAGTAGGTGTGCTCCCACATGAATTATGTAGATTCAAAACAGTCGTAGAGTAAGAGAGAGACACAACAAGGGTTAGTACATTTATTTGTAGGCACTGATAAAATTATATAATTCAAGTTGCTTGTGCTTGTATCAGAGGTAATGAAGGAATGAGTCAAATATAAAGGATGGAATGAAAGTGTCAAAACTTTAGAAATTGAATTTAAAAGTGAAATTTGAAAAGGTGGACAGAATGAAAAGATGGAGAAAGAAGGTATGTAAGGACATAAAGAATAGGGTTTATTGCAACATCGTTACAAGAGTAGTATGTAGTGATTTTCCTGCTCTTCCATGCTGGTCTGGGAGAACAGAAATAAGCCTGCACCGGCGGTAAAAGCGGATCAAGGCACACATATCTTCTACTTAATTTTAATTCTATACCCACCATCACGCTGTAAGTAGCGTTTGGATATAAATAACGGGCCTATATTTTACCTATGGACCTCCACTATGATCGACGATCGTCGATCGATACGTTCTACAATCCTGACTGACAGACTCTGTCACTTCATGTACAGTCAAGTACCAAGATACCTGACCAGACCCTCTACTTATATCTTGAATTTTTTCTTAAACTAAAAATGATATTAACATGAATATTTTTATTCAGATAGATTTTAATTAAGTCTTTCTGAATATACATTTTCATGTTAATATTATTTTTTGTTTATAAGAAAATTGAAGATAAAGGTAGAGGGCCTGGTCAGGTATCTTGGTACTTGAATGTACACTCCTCATACTCATGCATAAGAATATGCCCTTCGGTTACGGAGATGCATTTCTTATTCATTTAACAAAGTAGGTAGGGTTTTACCGCAAATAAATGTTCCAAGTACTCCTTTCTAGTAAAATATATAATTTCCTTTGTAGGATAATACCACTGAAGGCAGTCAAACGACATAACAATTCACTTTGAGAGATTTTGTGGTTAAGTAGCGAACTTACTGGCGAATCAATTGAACAAAGAGCTCAGTAGATATAGCCTAGCTTTTACCTCCTGCATTGCTTGAATTATTTAATATATTTATTTATAACCCAAATAATCTAGTCATTTTCATCTATCTATATCCCCGTGTGGTCTATTGAAGCGGCCCAGTAGTGGTCTATTAAGGGCTGTGGGGATGGGTCTAAATGAGAACTCCCAAATTCTTCGTTATCTTATATTTCAAAAAAAAAAATATGCAGAGCACAATTTTGGGTGCGGCTTCTAATGGCGTCGTCGTGAGAGAGAGCACCATAGATTTTGTGAGCAAGACCGAGGTATTCATTACAACGGAAGTAAACGTTTAGAAATAATAACAAAGACAATATGGTGTCCGTTCAAAAATCCTACATATATATATTATAATATATAAAAGCGAAAATCACTCACTCATCACGAAATCTCGAAAACTACTCAGCCAATGAAGATGAAATTTGGCAGGAAGGTAGATTGTGACTAGGAGATGTCCGCCCATCTGTTCCATCTCTAAGGGGGTAAAATAGGAGTTGTCAATTTGTATGAAACTTCGCTATTTTTAAAGTGAGACACATGAAATTTTTAACTAATTTTAATAGTTAGTAGAAAATAATATTGTATTTATTCGATTTTGAAAATTACAGTCCTATAGGGGTGAAATAGGGGTAGCAAGTTTGTATGAATCTTCGTCATTTTTGAAGCGAGACATTTAAGGAACGGGAACGTGAACGTTATAAACTTATAACAAAATTAGTAACGTAAAAAGCCAATTTAAATCTTATTAGAAATATTTTCGACTTCTACGCGGACGAAGTCGTGGGTTAAAGCTAGTTATAATATATATAAATTATGAACCCTTTCAACGCGAGACTTTATAACAGTTGTCGTGCCCCCAGCGTGAGGCATAGTGAATCGAAAATAAACACCTACAACTAAAAAGGAATGTGAATAATACATAGGTTATAGTTATAGTAGCAATACGAGCAGTGGTTTTTGTCGGAAATATCTGTCACTCTCGAGATGGGCACGAAAATTTTTGTCGGATAAATCCGGTATTTGCATTGAAAGTCAGTTCCGGCTAAGTCCTAGACACAGAATTAACATTAATATACAATGTGACACAAATAAGTTGAATAAAAATGGCACACTTCAAAGCATTTTTGTACATATTCCCGACACATAAATTGGACCAAAATGGCAGTCGTCTGCGCATTACTGGTACCTGCGCTGATAACCATCATTATGGTTCCACCTACGTGCTGGGAATTTGTTCAAAAATGCTTTGAAGTCCGCCATTTTTGTTTAACTTATTTGTACCGCATTGTAAAAGCCTATTTACTTTTCATCACAAACATAAAAAAAAAAACAAAATATTGACTGGACATAAAAGATTAAGTACCCAACTTAAACAAGTGTTTTATAAAAAAAAAAGATACAATACCTTTTCATCAAACGACGATTTTTCATCCAATTCTTTACATTTCGGAGGCGTGACAAAGAATATTGGTGGAATTAAAAATGGCCGCTTCGGAAATTCTCCCGACATCTGTACATAATCTCATTAATCTCGGCCTGACAAGATAATTCAATGGCCCGACTTCGGATGTAGCGATAAGATAGAAAAATAGGAAAATCGGGGACGGAGCAAACTCACGGCGCCAACTTGGCGATGGTGCCAGTTCATGAGCGATTTACGGACAAACGTCCCAAGATGTGCTGCTTTGGCGCCCAGGGTACATTTTCAATTACATTTAAATGAGCACCCAAGGATGCTAGACAGTGTGCGATGTAGATAATAAAAACCTGACCAATTTGGCTGTAAATTGTGACTGACTTCCTCCTCGGAAAAACAATTGTACAAAAGGTATGGCCGTACACATAAATAGGGCTCTGGCGCTTACAAATGTTTGAGCTATGTCAAATAAAGGCTAAACTAAAAATCATTTTCAAATCATTGCAAACACATTTTTACTTGGACATAATAAGATTTATATAAAGATATACGGACAAATCACACAGATTGAGCTAGCCCCAAAGTAAGTTCGAGACTTGTGTTATGGTATTCTGACAAAACTTTATCTTATAACAGATCGATGTATAGATAAATATCCAAGGATCCATGCTAATGTTGACTCAAATATTTTTTTTTGGCAATAAAGTGAATTCTGTTCTGAAAAAAAAATATCATAGTCCGTCTTGATGTGACCGGGGATCGTGCCCGAGACCTCCAGTGTGACTGCCTGGCATGATGACTACTTAGTCACCGAGGTCGTCAAATATATAAAATTTATGATAAATACCCGGAGCTCCATACAAAGAAATGATTGTCAACACCTTCTTCTATGTAGTTTTCTGCATATTCCGTTTCTTCATCATCATTCCCTTGTATTATTACATTATTATTGTCAATTTTCACAAAATCTTTCAACTTTTCTTGTTCTAAAGTTTTTATTCGGTCCTTTAGATATTTGTTTTCGTCTTTGTAATAATCCAGTTCATTGGTAAAATACAATTCTTTTAAATTAGAAATTTGCTTCAATATATCGTTGTGTTGATTATTTCCATGTGATAATGATTTCTGGATGTCTGTACACTGTTTTTGTATGGAAACTAGTTGTGTTGATAGCGTTTGAATATTATTCTGAAGAATTTTGTTTGTTTGTTTTGTTTCTTCTCTAACAATTTTTAACATTTCTTCCGACCTTTCTTTAGAGCTACGTTTTAGTATATTAATTGGTTTTTGTACATCTTCTTGCTGTTGACTTACGTTCGTCAGTGAGTCTATGAACTGATTTTGTATAAAGAGTAGTTGTTTTGATAACGTATCTATACTCGTTTGAAGAAGTTGTATTGTTTCTTGAGTAACAGGCTTTTCTGCCATTTCATCTTCCTTGATGCAGTTTGACGTATTTGAACTAGCTTTCTGGTTTTTTATATCGTTGTACTCTGACAAACTATTATTGTGTAAGTCAAATTTAGATTTTGTTGTTTCTGCATGGTCCAATTCAGGAAGGTTATTTTTGCATTCCATGCATATAAAGCTCTTTTTTCCATCCTTATGAATTTTAAAATAATGAAATAAGGAATTAGGACAATTGTATTTATCTTCACATTTTGAACAAGTCATGTCATAGTATTCTTTATCATTACCACTTAAACTGGAATCGTTACACGTTTGGTCATCCATGTTAATTTACAGAAACTGACAAAAACAATATATCAATACAACACTAAATCTTTTATCAGCGAAAAACTTTTTTTTAAGTTTTTAACTAAAGATTAGCCTATTTAATTTGTATTATTTCGTGCGCAACAACTTCCACACTTGACAGTAAGATTATAAATATTGATGGCGTTAAAACATGAAACATATCTATAGGTACATTATCAGATAAATTGAAGGGTCTGGATTCAGATAACGATAAAAATAAGACAGATTAGATTGAAAACATGAGTTTTGCAAACAATTTAGGTACTTCGACAATACTGCGTTTATTCAATGATAACTCGAGTATTTTAATAAGAACGTTTTCAAAAATAGCCGAGACTAATATTTATATTAAGTTCGTTTATAGAACAAATCGGTCAAGGGATGGTCGAGGCATAACTAACGAGGTAGTTAGTTTACTTTTAAATCGCTCAACGCTAATGGCAAAGACCTGCGGTCATAAGAACGTTCTCTTTTCATTCTTGATTGGAATGGCTTTGACGACAGTTATTGGTTCATTGTGACTCGATAAACAACCATTTCCATTCTATCTACACGTTCTTTAGTATTTCCTGCCTTTCATTAGAATACTATTGAAAGCATTCTATACAAACGACATCCATGGACAGAATGTGGCAATAATGAGATACTTTTTCCTGTTTTCTTATAAAAATTAGGTGCCGTTGTTTTATTTGTATATATAAAATAATCAAGTGAATATATTAAATCTAATAACAAGACCTTTACTTAGTATTTTCTAAAATTTTAATGTTCATCACTGGTTGTGCCTATACTTTTAGATGACTGAATAATACATCTTCATCATCAATTCATATTAACCGCAAGAAGTCTACTGCCGGACATAGGACATAATACATCATATCAGAATACAATTCATGAAAATTCTGTGATTGGAGAATAAATAATTTTCATAGTTTATTAATGGTATTATAGACGCAAAAATTTAAGCTTTTGATCGGCTTGTAAAATTTAGAAAGAAAGCATTTCTTCAAGTAGTTTTTCTAATACTTATACGTCTCATATTAAGAATTTTGAAAAATATTTTTACCTGCTGCAGGGGACTCAATCTAAAATACCTTTGATTAGAGACATTTCAAATATTTTCTCTCCCCAAAACTTTTGATCCCGATTCGTCAGCTGCCACACTTTAGGATATTATCCTCGGAGCATAAAAAGCTATATCTTCCGTTGATTAAGAAAGCCCCTCTCATTCTGAGGGCCAGCAATGCACCTTATTGGATTAACCAAGGCTTTGAAGTTCGCCCGTCGCAACGAAGACGTTTAGAACGCGTTAACGTAATAAAAAGTAGGTAATTCTTTAAAGGGACTTGTTACGGGAAAGTAAATTTCGTATTAACTAAGTGGAGGCACAAGTGAAGCGTATTTTAATTAAGTTTGTGTATTTGTGAATTTGGGAGAAGTTTAGGCAACGTCTGCTTTGTGTCATGTTTGTTTGTTCTTGGCCGCTTTCCCTTGTTTTATTGAGCAGATTAGATACCTATTTATTTATTGTTCACTTGGTTCTGTGGGTACATTTCTCGGTAGTTCACGCTTTAAAATTTAATGTGAGGAAGACTGTTTTAGTGTCTCTTCATTTCATGCAAAAAGAAGGATTAATGGGTACCTTTTGTATTGAGAGGTAACTTAAACGTGTTTGTTCTTAAAGGATTCAAAAACAATTCGGAGTAGTTAGTAGGTACGAGAATATGAGCATTTTCTCAAATCAAAATCTCAGAAATATAAAGCATTAATAATATGATTTGATAATCCAAATCATATATACTAATACTGATATTGTCTTAAATGATCTTATGATGCCTTTTATTGGTATTCTTCTCTATGAGGTCTCAGACGCCCAGACAGAAAAGAAAATACTCGTAGATATTATGTCATGTTATGTTATATCCCATTTTATGCTGTCAGTTAACATGAGCACATTCGATTGACTAAACAGCAATAAACAAACAGACCAGCTCAAAATCGAGTACTCCAATCACTCACAATCACAATCCGAAACACAATGAGATAGTTCACGGCAAACATCAGTCAGTGATGCAATTCTGGTTGGAATTACGATGCGATTGGCATTTCCGCATGATCCCTGCGTAAACAGGGATTCGAAGTAACCTATAAAATTATGCTGCTGCCTTTGAAATTTGCTCAATCACGGTGCAGATAAGAATATATTTTGAAATTCCATCTTCTCATCCTACCGTATTCAGGTTGCAATCTCAGCAGTGCTACTTCGGAATACTGGGTGTGGTTTTCTGCTCTTATTTCGAAGATAATATGCTTGTTTATAATTACCTAAAGATGCCGAGGGCATAAAGAAAAAGCCAGAATAGCACACGACTCAAAAATATCCTAAATCTGAAAAAAATACCATCTTCATCTCATCAAATCTTTTTAACCAACTTCAAAAAAGGAGGAGGAAGTCAGCTTGGAGTTTTTTTTTATGTAGGTTCTCCGATTACTTTACAGATTTTTTTGTGTGACATACGAGTTGGTCCCACAGAAATTTCATCAAAATCGGTTGAGTTGTTAGGTGAGGAAGTCGGACTTTAGTTTTGAAAAAATGTTGAACAAAGGCCTCTCCTCAAGCCTGTCATACTTATTTTATTTCGTATCATCATTTATTGAACGAAAAAACTATCTCCCAAATAGTCGCTTAAATGCCACTGAAATTATTAATCACACACCATTGTTTAAACTGTTTTGTCGCAATCCATTGTGCGATTAATTTGCCGTGGATCGTTGCATTTACAATCCTCGAAATCTCTATTCAATGTTCAGTAGATTTCTTATGCAAATAGACTAGTCATTTTAAGAGAGAAGAAAATATTGTAAAGTTTCGTGCGTTCGAATTCTTTGGTTTCCGTATCAAATATGTGTCTGAATTAATTATTTGGAGTAACTCTATTGTACAAATACATTATCATGCCTTTATTTATAAACAGTAAAAAAGTAGAGAGAGCCTAGGGTCGTAAGACTTAAAAGGCATGTTTAGCGTTTTTACTATAAGGTAATAATAAATCCTACTTAATAAATATATTTAGTATTTTGTAATACCTATATTAAAAACTACTCATTATTTAAAATAAATAAATCAGCATCAATGAAATAATAAAAAAAAACATTATCAGCAATAATTAAAATCCGGATAAATGTCATTTGTTTAAACGGTGTGTTATGCTTTGAGCATGACACTCGCATTGTTACACTATTGTTTAACTAATTGTTTGTCTACAAGTCTACGATTCAGCATCCCAAAATGTGTAAATTGTTTAAATGGCGTGTTATTCTTTGAGCGTGACACTCGCATTATCACGCTATTGTTTAACCACTCCATCGTCTACAAGTCTACGCATTAGCATCCGGATATATGTAATTTGTTTAAACAGCGTGTTATGCTTTGAGCGTGACACTCGCATTGTCACGCGATGATTAAATTGCCGATAATAGTGAATAGATTTTCCGTTTTCAATTACTGATACTAATGGATTTAGAATTTTGATGGCTGATTATAGAATTTGCATTATTAGAATTGCGTTTTGTTGAATTCCCAAGTACCTAATGATTAACTATATTTTCTTTAATTTAACTGATCAATGGCGTCTTTTTCAATGAACGAGTAGTCAAAATAAGTTATTGTTTTACGACATCTTGTCCTAAAAGTTTTATCATTAGATTCTTAAATTGATCTATCATAGAATGCAGATTTTGGTAATTTAAATGCTAATATAATGGGTGAGCCGTATGCCTATTTGCCTCATTCATCCTGTAAAAAATCAACAACAAAGTAAACACGTTTCTACCTTTTTGGTTTTCTAATATCACAACCCAGTTTCCCAGCACATGAAGGTTTTACGAGGTATAAAACATCAGTTTATATGCACATTGCGGTGCCACTAAAGTTTACGGCGCCCGGGACGGCTGGAAATATTGTCATAGACAGACATGTTGTGCCAGCCTACATACTAAATGTACCTAGGAGAATTTTCAAAGCAAGTAACACTTTTTCCAAGGGTGTATTTCTTTGCACTTAGTTCTTCGCCGAAAAAGACCTCAAATGACAAAGCTATTGAAGCGGTCGGATACCTAAAATCTAGTAAATACCATCGACCCGAAATGAAGATGAAATTGGTACTGAAATAACCGGCCAAGCGCGAGTCGGACTCGCGCAGGAAGGTTTCCGTACCATTATCTATAAAACAATACGTTTTTTGTATGAGAGCCCCCCCCTTGAATATTAATTGTATTTTAATTTAATTGTACCTTTGCAGTGTTGCCGTTATTAATACCGAGCAAAAAACGGCAAAAAAATAACAAGTTTGTTGTGTGGGAGCCCCCTTAAATATTTATTTTAGCCTGTTTTAGTAAGTGTTTAGGTAATGTTAAAGCGGTAACAGAAAGACATCATTTGTGAAAATTTTAACTGTCTAGCTATCACAGTTCATGAGATACAGCCTAGTGACAGAAAGACAAACAGACAAACGGAAAGCGGAGTCTTAGTAATATGGTCCCGTTTTTACCCTTTGGTTACGGAACCCTAAAAAGTAAGAACTTCTCTAAAGTTAAAACATAACCCTTTACCTGTCGTTAAAAATAAAACAATAGATAAACAATTGATCTAGGAGGAATTCCTCCCAGTAACAGGTAAGGGGTTATATAAGTTTCAAAAGAATTTTTAGTGTGGATTTTTATACTTTCTGCATCAAAAATACGAATAAAATCAGAAATCCGGTACATCCGCGCAACCAGCTTATCACATTTTATGCGATGTACATCTCATACGTGTAGGTAATAACCATAAAAATATCTAGATTTTTTGTACTGGTTTATAGCAGCTGGATTATTTGCTATACAACTTTACGACTTTGACGACCTCCGTGGCGTCGTGGTCACCATGCTAGTCCGCCACCTATAGGTCCCGGGTTCGATCCCCGGTCAGGGCAAGTTGGAAAATGGCCTTTTTCAAATTGTCCTGGGTCTTGGATGTTTATCTATATATGTATTTGTTATAAAATATAGTATCGTTGAGTTAGTATCCCATAACACAAGTCTATAACTTACTTTGGGGCTGGCTCAATCAGTGTTATTTGTCCCTATATATTTATTTATTTATTTATTTATTTATACTATATAATTTATAATGGCTATATAAGTAAAAAGAAGTGTGTTACAAGTTTGACAATTGGATTACGAATTTGTAAGGCCGCCTTTTGCGCATTTCCTAGTTTTTAAGATAATTATGTCCTGTATTTATTTATTTTGTGCAATACAGAGTATTGTATTGTATTGTAATGTATTGTATTGTATTGTACGATGCGTTTTTTTTAAGCTGACTTGATCGACATGTTACTTAGATACAGTTGTGTTGGGAGTTACTTAACATTTTTAATTTGATAGTTTTTATGTTGTAAGTAGTTGTGCACTGGTAAAAAAGATGTGGATGTAGGGACTTATCACAACCTGATTAGCAAAAAAAAACAATATATCGAAATGATTGAATTTATTTGAGCCGACCCAAACCAAATATTCAAATATGATTTGAACAACAGGGGGTTTACAATTCAATTTGAGATTATAATGAGAGTATAATCATCTCGCTGATGGGATAAAAAACGCATTTCACCATGTTGTACAAACTGCCGTGAATACAGAAAAATAGCTCTAGGGAAATTATAATTACTCGAGCACTATGGTTTCTTTTGAGTGACGTTGATTATAACAACTATTCTAATTATTCTACAGTTTTTATGTGATAATTTTACAGTGCAACAGTTAGTATTTGAGATTTATCTTTCTGTTATTGCTAAAGTCAACATAATTTTTTATTATTAAACATTTTTATCGTCATTTTTGATGATTTGTTTCACTCTGTGCTCTTCGTCCAACTGT
This sequence comes from Acrobasis suavella, assembly GCA_943193695.1. Taxonomy (NCBI): domain Eukaryota; kingdom Metazoa; phylum Arthropoda; class Insecta; order Lepidoptera; family Pyralidae; genus Acrobasis; species Acrobasis suavella. Next base: position 4,480,896 of record OW971934.1, on the reverse strand, counting down.
TTGTAATCGCAAGTGACACTCATCCATACGCACCTGAAGACGGCCATCTATCTATGGCTTTAACGGGTGCAACAAAACTGCTTTCCAGTTGAAGTTAACTGCCTAAAGAAAGGAGTCATCGTGCCACGAACGAGTTAACTCTACCGCCTGAACATCGTGTGGAAAGATGGACTGTTGAAACTGAACGAGCGCTCGTAAATAAATACCTGACTGTAGCTGCTTCTCAGACTTTGCCTAAATTAAATATTTATATCTGTATTCAATCTCAACATCCCTTTACTGCATTTTAACATCTATTTTAGTGAAAGCACCGCGAACATTTGTCGCGCACTTTGCATGAAGCTTAACATCTCTACTGTCAATAGTTTGCAGCAATATTACGCGCCCTCGCCGCAAATGATTTGCAATTATCGCTCAATAGAGTTATTACATCTACACGAGGGGGTCAGCAACAATTGAATTTTAACAATCTCTAATATTTGGGACACACAGTTTTCTAGCCCTTAAATTCTCATATCAATGAACTATAGTGCGTTTGTTTAGGTATTTAAAAGAATATAAACCATCGTGACATGTCTTTTTATTGACAAAGTATTTATTTTATAAATTATAAATTACATAATTTAAATACCTTAACAAATGGACTATAACGTCGAACAAAATAACAGAAAGTCCCAGTTGTCCTACTATGACAAAAAATCCCATTAGAACTACTGGTAGAACTACTAGGACTACCTAGATACCTATAATCTATACTATAATAAAAGAGTAAAAAAAATGTGTCTGTACATTGAAAATTTTTCAAAAAAAAAAATTTGGGGCGATGGAGATATAGTAATAGAGTAAGAATATAAAAAAAAATGTCTGTCTGTTTGTCTGTTTGTACACGCTAATCTCCGGAAATACTGGACGGATTCGAATGAAACTTTTTTTGTTATATAGCTGTGATGCCTGGGCAACATATAGGCTATAATTGATTTTGGAAAATGGAACACATGATGCAGAACTATAATGGTCCAGCTAAACTATAAGAAATATTAAAATGCCGCCTTAGCAAAAGTTGTTAAGTCTGATGAGAACTTTTTGTTGAGTTATAATACAACTGGCCAAGCGCGAGTCGGACGCGCGCGAAGGGTTCCGTACCATAATCTATGAAAAATCACGTTTGTAGTATGGGAGCCCCCCATCAATACTTATTTTATTCAATTTTTAGGGTTCCATAGGGTAGGGTAGAAACGGGACCCTATTACTTAGACCGTCCGACTGTTTGTCTGTCTGTCTGTCACCAAGCTGTATCTCATGAACCATTATAGCTAGACAGTTGAAATTTTTATAGATGATGTTTTTTGTTGCCGCTGAACAAAAACATACTAAATCTATACTATAATAAAAGAGTAAAAAAAAATGTGTCTGTATATTGAAAAATTTTCCAAAAAAAAGTTGTTTCGTCCGAAGAATAACTTATAAGTTCAATATTTGCGGACCTTCAGAGCATAACACACCAGAAAACTCTTGGTTATGTGAACGCGCCATATTGACACCAAAAAATTAAAAATCAATTAATAAAGAACTTATGACGCAAATTATTGTTAACTAGCTTTTGCCCGCGGCTTCGCTCGCGTAGGGGTGTAATTTATCAAAATCCTTTCTTAGGGGATGCCTACGTCATAGTAGCTTTATGCATGCAAAGTCTCAGTCCGATCGGTTTAAAATTGACAAAGTTTCATACAAACTTTCATCCCCTATTTTATCCCCTTGGGGGTAGAATTGATCAAAATCCTTTCTTAGCGGATGCCTACGTCATAACATCTACCTGCATGCCAAATTTCAGCCCGATCCGTCCAGTGGTTTGGGCTGTGCGTTGATAGATCAATCAGTCAGTCACCTTTGAGTTACGAGTATATATATTTAGATTTCTTGGATAGTGTTGTTGACGACGCCACCAATTATCCAGTTGAGTTTCTTAATTCACTTGCAGCAAATGGACTCTCGGCTCACAAAATAAGTCTTACTGTCGGAGGGCCAATAATGCTGATGCGAAATTTGACTCCGCCGAAACTGTGTATCGGAACCCAACTTAGTGTCTCAGCACTGTATGCCGAAGTTCAGCGGCTGAATTTCAGCCAATGCATGCCTGCAATGTTATTTGCATTACTAGCAACACATAATGCCAAATTTCCGATGCTCTTGCCTGAATCGGACCCGTACCCGTACCCGTACTCGTACCCGTACCCGTACCCGTACCCGTACCCGTACCCGTACCCGTACCCGTACCCGTACCCGTACCCGTACCCGTACCCGTACCCGTACCCGTACCCGTACCCGTACCCGTACCCGTACCCGTACCCGTACCCGTACCCGTACCCGTACCCGTACCCGTACCCGTACCCGTACCCGTACCCGTACCCGAACCCGTACCCGTATCCGTACCCGTATCCGTACCCGTATCCGTACCCGTATCCGTACCCGTACCCGTACCCGTACCCGTACCCGTACCCGTACCCGTACCCGTACCCGTACCCGTACCCGTACCCGTACCCGTATCCGTACCCGTACCCGTTCCGCTCCCGCTCCCGCTCTCACTTCCGCTCATACTCCTGCTCCCGCTCCCGCTCCCTCTCCCGCCGCCGCCGCCGCCGCCGCCGCCGCCGCCGACGCCTCCGTCGCCGCCGCCGCCGCCTACGCCGCCGCAGCCGCCACCGCCGACGCCGCCGCCGACGCCGCCGCCGCCGCTTCCGCCGACACCGCCGCCGCCGCTTCCGCCGCCGCTGCTTCCGCTACCGCCGCCGCCGCCGCCGCTTCGGCCGCCGCCGCCGCCGCCTCTTCCGCCGCCGCCGCCGCCACCGACGCCGCCGCCGACGCCTCCGCCGCCGCCGCCGCTGCCGCCGCCGCCGCCGCCGCCTCCGCCGCCGCTTCCGCCGACGCCGCCGCCGCTTCCGCCGCCGCCGCCGCCGCTTCCACCGCTGCCGCTGCCGCTTCCGCTTCCGTCGCCGCCGCCGCCGCTTCGGCCGCCGCCGCCGCCGAGGCTTAAAGCTGCTGATGTCGATCTAAGGACTGGTTTTTCGCATGGCCAACTTAATGTGACTTTCTCTAGGGTTAGTAGCACTTCAGCTCTTTTCATATTGGCTCCCGAAGGAAAGAATTAAAATAATATTGACTTTTAACTCCTGTTACAAGTACTTTCTCCCTCTGTCTCTCTCTCTCTCTCTCTCTCATTAGTTTTTATTTATATTAATATGCCGGAGTCATAAAGTCCACGCGAACGAAGTCGCGGGCATCAGCTAGTAAAAAATAAATAAATAAGCCAGACAGTATTTTTACATTCCATTCTTAAATGTATGCACTTATATTAATCTATCATCGCCTTCTCTGTCTGTATGCCATAGGATGGCAAAGGCCTCCTCCAACTGCCTCCAGTTCTCTCGTGGCAAAAAAGCTTGCCACGATCTATAAACTCGTGAACAACATTGTCTATGACCGTTGTAGTAGCAAATATTTTGGATTTATCTTGTTTCCGTATGTGTGTGTATAAGGATATTGTGACAAAAAAATAATAACAATATTTGTAGAATTGGTATAAACGGAATGTTTAAAATCTCGGGCACGTTCAAAATTCTACTTAGTCTCTTCAATTTGACAACTGGATTTCATGAAGTTCCCGTCATACTGGAGTTATCGTCAAACAGACATACACTACACAACGGATTGTTCAAATTAGTCGCTTGCTTAAAGGCTCTTATCGTACAGTCGGCGACGGTACTGCCTCTTGTCTGTAAGAGCGCTAAGTGACGGTTTCAACCGCCTATAAAAATGATTCAGGTTCTCCAGATAGTTGCCAGACTTATATTTATCTAGATCAGTATTTATTCAAGTTTATTTGCCAGGCTAATTTAAAGAACCCCCACTTTCAAGCGTTCACCCTAAATAACTTTTGAAAGACTGAACCGATTCTCATCAAACCGAGCTAAGAACCATCGCAAGGAAATTTTCTTTCACGTAAAAAAAAAACGCATTGAATTTGGTCCATCCGTTCGAGAGCTACGATGTCACAGACAGAAAGACAGACATTGCTATCAAACTTATAAAATCCCGAGCCGTGTGTCACAAAGATATGGGCGCAGATGGCTGACCAGATTTGTGACGAAATCCCATCTGCTTGAAAGAAATGCTGTGGTCGGCGAGACCGACTTACTGAGTCGATAAATAATTTATATCAGCCGTTTATAGCCTTTGAAGTAGGATAGAGCCGTTTGAGGTTTTATTATGACTATTCTTTTGTTTGTTACATATTCGACTTTAGTAATATTTTGTTAAATACATTAGTAGTACGTACTTATATGCTGACATGTGTGAGTTTAAGTACTTATTTTTTTTGTTCTTATATACTTTTTAAAAGTAAAACGAGTAAGTAATTTCTTTCATTTTGGTCAAAAATAGCTAGGCCTAGACTAAGATGAATAACAAATTTTTTACATACTATAAATAAATAAATAAAAAAGCCTGTTTATTTCCAAGTTCAACGTTAGACGTTAGGTACAATAAGTTTTACATATTAACTTATTAATAAAAAAATTGTTTACATACATACAAATTCAAATTTCCTCCATTTTGAATTCGGTTAAAAATAATGAATCTTTTTACTTTATTATTTTCTAATCAGACGTTAAAATCTAATACAAGACTACCAAATAAATTATATATTAAGGGATATCCCAATGGATATTAATCGTATCTCGAAACATAACTTGTCTAATGTGTATACATAACATATACACCCATTTGTACAAATACCAGTCTGACTGTTGAATCTCGTATTTACCAACACTATTGTTCCACTCGGACGCTGTTTGCCAATTAGTGACGTATTAATAATACAAAAGCAATAGGAGCTCCAATTATGGAATAATTTGCACCCCTTACACATAAAAATAGGGATGTGCAGGAGCTAAATGTACAGGCGTATCCAGCATGGTATTAAGGTGAAGTGACATTTTAGCAGTTGACATTTTAAAAGAACTAAACCGTTCGAACTAGTGTAGTAGTGACATATGTGTACGATAGTGAAAAATAGTGACAACGAAAACAAAAGACACATGAAGAGAGTGCATTCCCCTTAATAGAGACAGTAAGAAAAGTGCCGATGGACACATTCTTATAAAATAAGTATTTTATAAAACTAGGTCAATGATAAATTACGCGTATTTATTTACAATATAGATATGTTAATATAAGAAAAAAAAAATTAGCAGCAATCCTTTCGACGACACTAAAATCTGACCGTTTGAAAGAGAATACTGCTCTAAGAAGACTTGAAATTGAAGCTACATCGAAACAATTTCAATTCTGAAGTAGAGGATGAATAAAGGCGAAAGGAAAAAAAAGAACTATTTATGGCAAATGAAGATGTTTATGCCTTTATGACATAATGGAAATTAATAGTAGGTAAAAAGCAAGAGCTTTAGAATAAAGAATATTTCTATTCGCAGGAATTAGGCGAAGGCCAGTATGAGAACTTTTTTATCGCTCGTAAAAAAAAAGAACTTTACCAATCATCTAACCAGGAGATCACTTGCAGTGTGAAGGGTTAAGCTTTGTTTTTTTTTTTATCAGGTCCGAGACGATTTCGCATCAAAAATATGAGATGATCCTAAGTCACAATCCGCATCTAAAACTATACAAGCACCAAAAAATAAACTAATAAAATCAAGTCAATGTTGCTTACACCATCTAGGGTGGGTAACCAGCCTTGGCTGCGTCCTTCTCTAAATATATCAATTAGTTCATTTTGCCATGAGCACGCGCGAGACACGTGTCGCCCTAACAACTATGATCAGATCGTGTGATGAAGAGATTGCAGTTATCAGAAATGAAAGAGTGGTGTTCTAAGCTCTGTGCTTAGGGAGTTGTAAAAAACTCGAGCCTTAATTTTCAGACTTGAGTTTGTCCTGGAAGCGAACTTTAGTCCTGGAAATTGTGAGTTCTTTTCAATTCTGTCAAGTTTTCCGTGTGATAATTATATTCGAGTATTTGGTTTTTCACCTTTTAAGGTATTTAAGTTTTCTGATTTCTTTGAGTCCATTAAAGTCTCTTATAAAAATATCTCTAAAAAAGACTAATGGCTATATCGGACGCACTTGGGCTTACGGAATCTTAATTTCAAATTTTAGAGTCGAGTTTCAACTCAACGCGACACTATCATATATATAGGAGTTGTATAGATTCAGCGTTGAAGTCTCAAAAATATTACCTGTTTTGAAACGTAGTGGCGTATTTTTGTATAAAATACGCCAAAACGTGTACGACTCTACGAAAAAGAAAAGTCACCTAAACATAAGTCAATATCATCAGACAATGTCATTTAAATTTGGTCTTATTAAGCAGCAAACAGATATCTTTGTACTTTTGACGTTTAGCAAAGTCTCATTCACAGTAAATTCCGATAAGAGGGAATGAGACATATGATGAGTTTTATGTCAGATTAGATCTTTAAGAACCTATACTAGCTAAAATTTTTGCTATACGTAACCAAAATCAAGTGACTGCTGAACTCAGGGCTAAAATGTTTTTTAATTAAAACTACATGTTTTTGCTAATTAGAACAAAAGTTTAGTATATACTAATTAAATGGTAAGTAGCAAACTGGTTCATCTATTTTTTCCCAGTTTACAATTCTTTTTTTGCTTTTTGACATTATGCTTGCAACACCTGTCAATCTGTCAGTCCTGTCACTCCTATGTCAAGTTTTTTACATTACAATTCTAGTACCTAAATTTATTTTTTCTCTTTGATTCAAATTTTTCATCATTTCTTAATTGGTGTCTCGCGATAAGGACGGTAATTTAACTCCTAATAGCTTAATTGAGTCAGCAAGTTCAGGTGAACTATCAAGCTTATTAGTTACAGTGAGGGATCATACGCGATATCATGTAGATCAAAGGGCGGTTTAATATTACCTGATTCAGTAAATGTAATTACGTACTATAAGGCTCAATTACGTTCTTTGTAAATAAGCCTTCGAATTTTTTGTGTCCTAAAAACTTAACTTCTTTTTACTGGAGGCAAAATTTCGTGAAAAAATTATTTTTTCACTATTATTCAACGTGAAAGGGACATACCCGTACTAAATCGAACCAAAGGCTTTCTTATACTAAATCACTTTAGTATAATGAAATAAAAATAACAGCCAGAATACAAAAAAAAAAAAAATCGGCATTTCCATACAAAAGTGTGCAGCCGCCCGGGTAATTTGTATGAGAATGTCGAAATCTTTTTTCGTTATTTGGGTGTTATTTTAATTTCATTAGGTAATCTAGTATAGCCCGTGGTTAAATTTATTCCTTTCACGTTGTATAAATTAAAATCAGTCCAGTCCTAGTTATGGTATTGTTTATACAAAGAATCAAAGACTAGGCAGATAGAGCATGTTGGATTTTGCGGCTTTGCCAGAAACCTCTACGATGATGTACGTACTCGTATATTCTCATAATAAATTCATAAATAGCTCAAAACGTGTTTATTTTGTACCATTTCTCAGAATGAACCGAAATATTGGGTGTCTGACTCATGATTATCAAATGCAACAAAGATTGGATTTACGACCTCAGTGGCGTAATGGTTAACATGCTAGTCCATCAATCTGGAGGTTTTGGGTTCGATCCCCAGCCAGGGCAAGTTGGAAAAAGGCTTTTTTCAAATTGTCCTGGGTCTGGGATGTTTATATATATACGTATTTATCATAAAATATAGTATCGTTGGGTTAGTATCCCATAACACAAGCTTAAACTTGCTTTGGGGCTAGCTCAATCTGTGTGATTTGTCCTTATATATTTATTTTATTTATAATGAAAAACTCTTTATTGCACCAAAATAAAAAAAAAATCAAAAGGAAGTTTTACAATTTAAAATACATAGGTACAATGCGCGGTCTTATCGCTTAGAGCGATCTCTTCCAGACAACCGGTGGATGGAGAGGAACGTCGGCACGTCAGAAATAAGGGACGTGAAAAAAAAAAACTATAAGTTAAATAAATAGGTAGTTATGTTTCTTTTAATTGACATAATACACAAATATTCACAAAGAACTCAAAGCCACGCAATTATAAAGCAGAAAAATAGAAATCCCATCATTGAATATCTGCATCATTAGAATTACAAATCACGTACGGAGCACGTTTCTGAACGACAAAAGTTCTTTTTGAATGGAACAAGCGAAGCGGCAAGCACGCGGCTGTAGCGGCGTTAGGGGAGAGCGCAGTTGCGCGTCTGCCCAGGGGCGCCTAAAATGGTAGGGCGCATGAGTAAATGTGTAAGAATGAGAAGGTACACGGTGAAGTTGAGCGACAGCTGGTAGCGGCAGTGCCGCGCGGCACATGCAGCTGGATTAGCTTTGCCTCCGTGTGGCACGTGCAGCTCGTAAAGCTCAGTTCAGTTCACTGAGAGCGCGTTACTTGCCACGGGCCGTTCACTGCAACGCCACTTCTTTCAGCCGCTTCGATAGCCGCGTGGTTCTGAAGTCATTTCATACAAAACTATACTAACTACAAGTGTCGCCTGCCGCCGTGGCAATTATCGCGCAATAGGTACGTACAGCTGCCGCCGCCACCTGCCGCTGAACTTCAAATAGTAAGTTTTATTATATCTTGGTGCTAAACGTAACGTGCTAAACTTTGACCAGTATTCTCTCCGGGTTTTACAGGAATTGTAAGGTTGACGCTTTTGGAGAAAATGCGGCAGTACAGTTTGTTATCGCTTCTTCTGTACTTGCACTTGACGTCAACAACTACCTATTAAGAAACGATAGAAAAAAAAAATTGTCACGTGATAGAAATATCCAAGTTAAATAAATGATTTTTGACTTTTTTTACGGCCCTAGGGCACGAGATAGCTCGGGTAGAAAGTGTCATGAATCATTTATTTACAAAATTCTGGTTTGTATAATACAACGATTAGGGAAACACAAATCCTAATAAGGCGATGGACAGATTCTCATTGGCTGACGCAGCTTGCGATTCTTCCGTTCTATAGTGCCGTTTTTCAAATGCGGAGTCACTAAACGAACGGCTTTTTGTGTCGAAAAATCAATCGTTTAGGTAACTCCGCGTTTAAAAAACGGCACTTCTGTTTGATTGCCTTATTTGGTTCCCAACGAACGGCGTGTATGAATGCTAGTTTAAATGCCAAATATGGTTAAGTCTTGCCCAGGGGCGCCGCTTCTGCTAAAACCGGCACAACGATACAGTGAGTGAGTCAGTCAGTCATTCATAATGAGTAAACTAGTCAACCGTTGAGCGATGTCGCGTGACGCGCGCCGGGACACCAATTTGTAAATGTCTGAACTTTAGCGTTTGAATTTTGAATTTTATTTTGCTGAAGAGGAGTTGCATCTTTCTTTTATTGAATGTAAATCTTTTGTGTTCGCTATTTTGTACTTTTTTTACAAGCTTTTGCTATCATTATTTCTGTAATGAAATCTAGCAAGTTACATTTGACTAACTTCTCTTCTGAGCTGAATTTTGCACGCATACATATATCGTGTGACAATGCAATATCATGATGACATAGAGCTGATCTAATGATGGAGCCGGAAGGTGGCCATAGAGACTTTGTAATGAAGCAACCCCATCAAATTTGGGTTTGTTTGATTCGTCTTAAAAAGCACTTTAAACTTTTAAGTTCATGGGTTTAGATGAAAGCTTGTTTTAAAAAATATTATTGAAACAATTACTTGTTACGTATTTACTTGATGTTTGTCGTCTGATTTTCGAGTTTCTCTGTTCGGGAACACTGTCTTTTTGCCACCTGGCTTGTAACTTAATAATTCAACCACAATCTGTACCCGCAGCGTCGCTACTCGTCAATTTATGAGCCCTTTGAACTGAAGCCAGCAGATTCATATTTTCCCGGCCAATGGTCCTGATAATTACTGGAATTAAGCTTGTGAACTGATAACTTCCTTTAGTGTTGATGTTTTGAACCCCGATCTTAAGAGATGTGTGTGCGCTTACTTTGTTACTGTTATTTGTGAATTCATATATCTTTGATTAAGGTTCTTAGTCCGATGTATGAAGGATTGGGGCTGAGGAAGATCTACAGAAAGAAAAACTTGTTTGAGAGAATATAACCCAGCTTTATTCGACTTTAAGTTTAAAATCTAAACTTTATAATTCGTTTTTACTTCTTTCGTCTCATTAAACTTTGAACTTATCTTTAAAAACCACGTATTACAACTATTTCGTCTTTTCGCAAACTATTTTTTTACACTCATTCCAAAATTCCAAATTCAAACTTTCCGCGCATCTATTCCTTTCTCCCTCACACTATCTTACTTGTATCTTCTGTTCTCCTATTACAAATCGTAAGTTCCTTTCCATGCATAATTCTTTCATTCTACACGCATAACTTTCGATTCTGGTGTGAAAGTAAAAAAATATACCAGTTCCTTCTTATCAATGTTAAATAGATTTTTAAGCTAGACCTTCTTAAGCTAGAAAACAAGTCACTAACCACTTTTCAATTGTTTTCAAGAAAATAATTAACTTATTCTAAGTAAGGGCAGCAGAGATCAACTAAAATTTGTTCATCTCCAGTCTAAACTTGATGTATATCTTCAAATCATTAGCAATATTGAATTGGAACAATTTGATACTATTTTTCTGTAACTTTTACGTGATTTACGTCCAAAATCTGGGCAAATGTCTACACGAAAAGACGAATCGATTTCAATTCCTACTAAACTAAATGTAGAAACTTAAACAATACCCATTTTCACTAGACAAATAACGAACAACGAACAATTACAAGGCAACCATTCAACTGTCTCCATCTTCCCTCATTTCCTTGAAAGAATGACTCATTCCATCCCCAAGACGGGTCAATGTCACACAATACTTATATTTCAAATGTAACTACCAATGCCAACGTATTACTTCACCTACCCTCGAATGAATATACATTATGGTGTAAGTCATAGAGTTGAAATTTGCGTAAAGAGAGTTAGTAGATAAGTTTGTGGAGATTTTGTAAGTATATTTAATGGGGTGAGCGAAACTAGTAAGAGTAGGGTTCGGGGAGACAGTGACGAGTAGTGATAGAGCGATAATTGTGTGCGAATTGCCTGTCTTTCTGTGTGACTTAACATTTTCTGCGTTATTTTTACCACAGTGTAGGGTATCGTATCTAAATATATATAACTCAAAGGTGACTGACTGACTGACATAGTGATCTATCAACGCACAGCCCAAACCACTGGACGGATCGGATTGAAATTTGGCATACAGGTAGATGTTATGACGTAGGCATCCGCTAGGAAAGGATTTTGATCAATTTTACCCCCAAGGGGATAAAATAGGGGATGATAGTTTGTATGAAGATTTGTCAATTTTAAACCGATTGGGCTGAGACTTTGCATGCATAAAGCTACTATGACGTAGGCATCCCCTAAGAAAGGATTTAGATAAATTACACCCCTACGCGAGCGAAGCCGCGGGCAAAAGCTAGTTATGTAATATAGGTATGGTAATTTCGTTGGTGAAAATATTGAACATTACAAAGTTACGAGCATTTGCAGTCAATGATACTAAAACACTTTTCCAATTTGTGACCTGCTCCTTATAAAAATAATGAATATTAATAATTGGCTAAGTGCGTGTCGGGCCACGCAGCGTAGGATTCCTTAGTTACAAATGCCCACTTTGAGTTCATGCTACTAAAAACGTCTATAAACGAATTTTCTATTGAATTTGTATGAAATTTTCATTTTGCGAGTACATTTTATAAGTTGATCGCCTATAACTTTTTAATTTGTAAACACTACTTAGCTCTCATAGTTTTCCTTTAAAGTTCATTATATATACTATAGCTGACAAACTCATAATATTTTTGAAAGACCTATTCAACGATACCCAGATGACTGGGGAATCGAGAAAAAATTGCCTTTTCACATTACTTGTATGGGAACAACACTAAAAAAAATTTTTTACAATATTTTATTTGACCACTTTTTTCGCCTAATTAATATACATATTCATGCCAAATCACAGCTTTCTAATACTAATAGTCGCTGAGTAAAACCGCGGACGGACAGACAGACAGGCATGGCGAAACTATAAGGCATAAGGGTTCCTTGTTTACTATGGTACCCTAAAAAGTAAATGCACTATGCACTTACTTTTGTCAATGATTCTAAATACCACTTTCCGCAATGTAACCTGCTCCTTATACAAATATTATTATCCCGCATATACCTAATTTGTCGATTTACATTAAATTGACAGTATATTTTTAAAAGTAAATGAATATGACCTCACCATGGCAATAACAATGTCAATACTTACAAGAAATTACAACGATGAACGATGTCACGAAAATGTAGATTTGCAGCCTTATAGTTAAGTATTAAAAAGTGTAAAAGCGCATGTTTTCAATTTTTTCCACAAAAAATTATAAAAATCTGTTCAAAACTTTAACTGTAGATGTTACTGCTGTCAAGAGTTTGAATAGATTTTTCTGAAGTCTCAGATTAGTCTCAAATAATCACGCATCACCGAGTATTAAAAGAAAACCCTTTTATGAAAGAGAACACTTATCTACAAAGCTACGAACCCCGAGCTATCCTATAGTTATACGTTAGTCCTAACCCCTAACCCCTATACTTTAGTTACAAACCCCAGGCTATCAATAAGGGCTGTAAAAAAGCAGCATAATTGCTTCAAAGCTGCATTCGCACCCTTCAAGGGCGTAGTGCTGGCCCTAGTACAACAGGTGCCCTTGGGCTGGAATTATACAGCGCCCTTTGCCACTGTCTCAAAGAGCGTCTGTCGCGCGTGTACAGTAGTGTACAGCTCTTGAGATATAGGCTCAGCTTGTATTTGTTTGAGTACAAACAGATAGTGTGAGGTGAGACCAGTTTATACTGGTTTTCGAAACTCGGCCTGCATCGCGGCACGACTCTATCGCGTCATTTCTCTGCCGCGTACTGCCTTCATCTTCACCTCTGGTACCTCTATCAGCTTGACGTTCCAGTGTGGTTGTATTTGAATTATAAGTGAAATAAACGAACATTAATAATAAATAATACAAATTAACATTGTATTGTTATTATTTAATAATCAAAATAGTTCATTTCTTTCTAATAAAGCTTGTCCCTCGAGAACTGTACACACGATAAGCTGCGTACATTGACTACAGCCCCGAGACGAAGAAAGATTGGTGTACTTTTTCTACTAGGATTATGTGGCTCGCCATCTCTTTACCGTTCTTGTGTAGAAGTCAGGGACAAGTCGGGAGATTTGAAACTTAAGCCAGTCCAATGGTCGTTTGTGAGTCACCACAGCCTCATTGGCTGCTGCAGCAGGGCGCACCGTGTGCGTGCAGGTAAATAAAGTGAAGAAAGTAAAAAGTAAAATGCCCCTTTATATCTAGTATCCGCGTGATCGCCTGCCCAACCGCTGCCTGCCCAAACGCAGGGGCTGCAATTAGATGGGGTTTCGCTTATTCGCGCTTAGCGACATTTGTCCGGCTTATTCGGAACCACGGTAAACTGGCCCTTACTAACTAACAATGGTAAGCACGGTCATTATGAGCAATTACCAGAAATAATGGTAAGTAAATAGAGCACGCTCGTAGGCTTAAAATGCAACATGTTTCGCAAATTGTAAATGAGTGTAGGTGCAGTCCTGCTACAAAAATGGAGTCATATTTTCTCATACAATTAGTATCAGAGAATATGACTCGTAGTTATCTGCTAGACTAAACTCCTCTTTAAAAGGAAAACCTTCGTCAACAGACACTTATACTCTTTTAGCCCCTATTCTGAAGGGCCTGAAATTAACCATTCGCATTTTGTGGCTTCACAACCAATGAAAGGGCTCAAAGGAGTTGCGGAGCGAGCTAAGACAGTAATTAACAGTTAGGTAAGTACCTCCATAGACACTTTCAATCACGGCTTGGCATCAAACATTTTGCTTACCGTAATGACGTCACGATGACATAGGGATAGGGTTGCTACTCTGTAATTACCCGAATCAGGGTAATTCGGGACGCTGAGTACTGCGGGCTTTTTGCTCGTTAGTGGTGAGGCGGGGTTTACTGTCAGCGATTAGTGTACGGTGCAACATTGTTCAATAAAAAAAATATATATATACTCGTAGTTAAAAAATGCGTGAGTGTGTCGTGGAACACGGTAGGAATGAAATTTAAAAAAAAAACGTGTCACAAAAAAATTACGGCAAAATCTTACACTTTTTTCGCCTAGCCCCACATCAACATCGCCAAGTTCGTACCATCCGAAAAGGAACTTCGTTCCAAATAAGATCCTGTTCTATTATTGTTTTTTGGTACAATAATAAGATAACTAACTAACAGATAAAATATTCCAAGATGGTATATTTTATTCTACCAAGATAGTCTCCGCTCATAGGTATGTATTTTAAAAATAAAATGCATTACACAGCTGTTACAAGTTAAGCAACACTGGGCATAGTTACAAAGAAGGCGCGTAAAAGCCGTTGGTCTCCAACTGTCAATTGTATGGCAATTGTCAAGCTATGTCAGGTACCTATAGAAGCTTCAACAATCTGTTACCTACGATATTGAATGAGTGACCGAAACAAAATTCTCGAAACAAAAAAAAGCTACTTGGAAAATTCGTCAGTTGTATACATATATGTTTGACGCAAACTCATGTTTTTTTATTAGAACTTATTGGTAGAAGAGTATATAAGACCGAAAAGGTTTTTAGTCAATAGATTGATGAGATTTTATGAGATTTCATTCTGAGCGAAGTATTACCGCTGACACAGGCACCCGACCTCCACGCTCCATTGAACGCGGATAGCCGCGTCATCTCTCGGATTACCTTCCTTATAGGGATGGCTTCACCGTGAAAACTACCGGACGAGATCCCAAAGTAGAAGAAATATAGACCGCAAGAGGAATTTTGTTGGTCCATTATATCAAAGACCGAAATTATCCTGTCATTCCGTGAAATATGGAGATATGTAAATATAACACCGGCAAGAAACTAGTTCTTAAATTGATTGATATTATACTGTTTAACCAATAAGATAAATCGCGCTGGCATCGCATTCACGAAAGGCTGCCTGAGATACTATCTGTAGGACAATATGTCTAGATATATATCAAGTAGATATCTATCTAGACATAGACTAAGTAGATATATATTATTAAGTCATGATACTGTTTCTTAAGGGCGTCTAACACAAGAGCGTAACAAAAAAATTCTGCTATAATGTAGTGACGTTGTCTGTGACGCGTGACCAGAATCTGGAGGTCTTGAAATGCATCAAATCAATTAGCGACCAGTCACCACCGGTATCGCGCTGGCATTGCAATCACGATGAGCTGTCTAAGATACTATACATAGAATCCTACAGATATAACAATAAGGGGCATGGGTAGCACTGAATGTACATGATTGTTTGTAGATACCAACTCAACTATCTTTTTTTTTGTTCCGTATGTTTTAGCAACATTCGTTCCAGATCTTTTCACCTGCCAAAAAAGTATTTCAATTCATACATACATGTCTGTATCGAATCAAGTGGTGTTGTTTGTGTCTGTGACGCGTGACCAGAATCTGCAGCTCTTCAAATGCATCCAATCAATAAGCGTCCAGCCAGCGCCGGTATCGCGCTGGCATCGCAATTACGTAGGGCTGTCCGAGATACCATCTGTAGTATAATAAGGGGCATGGCTGGCATTGAATTTATGTTTGTGAATAGAAAATCAACTTTCTTTCTGTTTTGGATGGGTTAGTGGATTTTACGTATTTAGGATTTAGTGTAGATTGTGTCATTAGATAGTACGATTGTGATAATGTAGATTTTTTATATGTTTTTTTTTCTGGTTGTACATAGTTGAATGATTCGGTGGACAAATTACGTTGGGAAACGTCACTTCAATCATATAGGAAAATTCATTCGACGCTTGACAATTTGCCGAACGATCAACAACTTGTTTGGTGCCTGAGGATGCCTCGTTGAGAAGCAAAACACGTGTCGCGTATGCGGTGTCCGATGTTGCTGCAGCCGCAGCGGATGCAGCAGAATCGGAGGGAGCATGCATTAGCTGTTGGTGGCGGGTGCACACAGGCTGTTGGTGGCAGGTATGCTGGCACTAACAGTAGTGGGTGGGCGCCGGTCGGCAATAGTTTGCATGAACTAACTGGTGGCGGAATTGCACAAAGTAATTCAAATCATATAGTATGCATATAGGAGAGATTGCGAAGCAAGCAAAATCGCTAGTTCCACTGAATTGAACTTAAAAAATGAAGAATAAACAATCTTTATTCTTTTTTTTCGTTCTTTTTTCGGGTTACCCTATTACTAAGACTCCGCTGTCCTTCCGTCTGTCTGCAACCAGTGCTGCTGCTGTATCTCATGAACCGTGCAATAAATGAAATGAAATGAAAAACTCTCTAATGCACCAATACAAAAAAGAACACGAAAAGGAAGTTTTACAATTGAAAATACATAGGAATAATGGGTAATCTTATCGCTTAGAGCGATCTCTTCCAGACAACCGGGAATGGAGAGGAATGTAGGCTTGTCAGAAATAACGGTGATAGCTAGACAGTTGAAATTTTCACAGATGATTTTTGTTGCCGCTATAACAACAAATACTAATAACGTTTATTTTTATAGTATGCCGCTATAACAATACACATGGGATAAGTCCGCCATTGTTTATTTCCTCTTTCGCATGTTGTCTTTTTAATATTTTTTTTTTTTGTACTTTAAAGTTATTACAAACAATACTGAAAACTAAATAAAATAAATATGTAAATGGGTCCTATACAACAAACGTGATTTTTATAGATAACGGTACGGAACCCTTCGTTCGCGAGTCCGACTCGCACTTAACCGGTTTTATTTATACAAGCTTGAGAGAGTCTTGAAAATCTCAAATTACGATTAAGATTATAAATCCTCGACTAATTAAAGCGCGCACCTGTCCGATTAAGAATTAAGTCATTAGAACGCTGAAAGCCGTCACCACGGCTCCATTGTCTGAATTTCATTTTTCATTCCGACCGCGAGGTGCAACTGACGGCAAGATTTGAGAAGGTCGGGACAATGAAGAGGGTGGTATTATGTTGTTTCGTTCGAATTGTGGAATAATGGAGCACTGAATTTTACTTTCTTGGATTACCTAAGCGAAGGAAATCGTCTCGAAGTTGTTACTGTCGCAATATCAGACATTAATTAAAAACAAAAGGGATTTTTAAGTGGCGATTCAAATGAATGTAAATTTGGGTTCCCTTTTATATTGAATATATATAAAACCTTATCGGGACACTTACGGTCTGGTCCTGTGTTAGTTTTGGTTCATTATGCCAAGGAAGTAGTGAATCTGTAAATAAGTTAAAAACAGTAACAGATATATATACATAATAAATTAAGGTTTATTATATGTAATTTATTTGAAAATATCAATATATATTTTAATTTTTGTTTTTCCTTGCTGTACTTACCCCAAAAGATTACTTTCTTAGCATCACCTGTTGGTTGACTGTTATTAAAGGCATCAGGCCTTAAGTCCGCCATTTACATGTATTGTAATAAAGTTAAATAAATAAATATATATAAATAATCGAAAACTAGTGAAACTTTAACGGCCTAGCAAAACGAACACGACAGACAGACAAGCGAGTGATCCTTAGTGTTCCGTTTTTTTTTCTTTTGAGGTACAGAATCCTAAAAAATATGCTTGTTTAACTGGACCATAAGTTAAAGATTTATCTTCGTCTAAAATCTTGTATTTTACCAGCTGAATTAATAAATATTCACAAGTCTCTCGCATGATAAATAGCCGCATTCAAAGTTTCTTCTTTGCCAAAACTTCACCAAACACCCTATTCGGATCTTCCACTCCATTGAAACTAGTTTATGAAATCGAAAGAAACTACTCTTTCTGCCATTTTTCTTGAGTTTTATGCAAAGTGTGCATTGGATTTGAATATATCGAGATAATTCGGATTGAAAATAATTAATTAATAAATATACATATCACACAGATTGAGCTAGCCCCAAAGTAAATTCGTGACTTATGTTATGGGATACTAACTTAACGATACTATATTTAATAACAAATACATATATAGATAAACATCTAACACCAACGCCGAATAAGAGCATGTTCCATCTTGACTTGACCGGGAATCGGAACCGTGATCTCCAATGTGAGAGCTTTGTATGATAACCACTAGACCACAAGGTGGTTTTTTGG
This sequence comes from Acrobasis suavella, assembly GCA_943193695.1. Taxonomy (NCBI): domain Eukaryota; kingdom Metazoa; phylum Arthropoda; class Insecta; order Lepidoptera; family Pyralidae; genus Acrobasis; species Acrobasis suavella. The sequence goes on along the minus strand of OW971934.1, from coordinate 4,462,650 downwards.
ATTGGTGGCGTGGTAGCGCTTTTAAATAATAAATTATTTTAAGTGTAAGGCCTAGGAAACGTTGGAGTGATGACATCAGACAGTTTGAAAAGAACTGGTCACAGGTCGCACTAAATCGGGATAAGTGGAAGGATATGGGGGAGACCTTTACCCAGCAGTGGGACAATAAAGGTAAATAAAAAAAATGGTGTCAATGAAGAGAGGCTAATGCTCAACAGTGGACGGGAGAAGGGCTGAGGTCACAGAATAAGTACTAGTACTCACTTACAGAAGTCTTACTCAGAAAATAAATTTAAAGAAATATCTACTTAATTTGGTTAGCCCTGTGGTTTAATTAAGCAGCAGCAGAACTCCTCACCTCTTCGTTTAGATACCTAGACATCCATTGCAAGCCAATTTCATTCTTATTGCTCTGAACAAACGATTCATGTAACTGACCTTCGAAGTGGTCCTAATAATGTAGGTATATTTTCGATACCTTAACGGGGAGTGACAAAGGCCTGCTGAGGTGGAATGAGATGTGTAACCCTTCACTTTTATACAGAGTATATACACGCCTTAAAACAACATTTGGTTCTATTTTCATCAAGTCAAGAGTCGTTATACAAAAATGGAGACTCTTGTTCAGAGGTTTTCATATTTTCCTATCTACATAGCAACTATAATATTCTTTCCTTTTATTTTTTAGGTAGATATGTATGTTAACGTAAGATCTGAAAAACTAAAGGCTCTGTGAGTGAGTCTGTCTTTGCATAGCTTAAACTAAATAAACGTTCAAAACGCACAAAAAATCTCCATTTAAAAATGTCTCAAAGCTGAATCTTAAAAAAATCTAAACAATTATCCTTTCTACCCACAAAATTTCTGCCACCATCACCTTTCAAATAAATATAACTGTAATGATCTAATTTAGGTTGGAAAATACCATGTAATTTTTTTTCAGAACAAGATATATTATAAAATAATACATACCTACTTTAAGCGAGTCACCGACCGAACATTGCACATGCCCGTCCCGCTCCCGCCCGCCTCTTTCACTTCGTCAGGAACCAAAGCTAGCAAAATTTAAGTTAAAAATAGAAAAAATAAATATCCACCAGCATTGACGCGCGATTTGAAAAACTAAAACTAGACTAGGGGAGCCAGATATATATACGGCTAACAATGTAGGTATATATTTTTGAAATGTGCTTATCAAGACCTTATTTGATAAATAAAAAAATTACTCTCACTTTTTGTATGTAACATTCGTTATATACCAACATTTTGCATACAAATTGTAGCCTATGTCACCCGGTCAATAATGACGAATCGATTGACATAATCATTTGTAAAAATTGGACAAGCGATTCGGATGATAAAGTGGAATACCCACATGATGCATACATGTTTTAAGACTGCTAAAATCTCTTCTTCTTGGCTTTGCTTTAGTAGGGTAAAAAGAGTTAGTTTGTAAATACCGCTTGTATGAACCTTTAGTTGGGTCATTTTGAGCGCCCGATTATTCTTCCATCGTATACAGTTGTTGACTGTAAAGAAAAGTAGGTGTATCTAGTAAAACTGAATTCTCAAAGACAAATGGAAGATGCACCATTTCTTTTTTGCATCAACGATTACATTAGCAATTGACAGATAGGGGAGCTAAAAGCGTAGTCATGTCCGCCTTGGATCCCCAGTACCTATCGGTGTCAGTGAAGCGTCCTAACTCCTAAACTAAAGGGAAGAAAGAATTAGTTTCGCTCATCAATCATTTTAAGTTGCAAGTTTCGTAAGTTTCCGTTTGTGGATGAATAATGCATGTTTTGCGGGTATTTGCAAGTTTTTGTTGTTTTAACACGACTTCCAAATAGGGAAGAGGTTATCAATTCGTCGCGATCTCTTTTTATTTATTTTTACCGATTATTCGAAAACGCCTGTACCGATGTAATTTTTTCTGTTTAAAAGTGTATACTTTTCAGGTATTCTATAGAAATTTCATCAAAATCGCTTGTGTAATTTGAGGGTGAAGCCAGTTTTTAGTATAGAAAAATATTTGTTTCACTAATTTTTGAGTAAAAGAAGATGATAATGAAGTGTTAAAAATCGTTTGGCTGGTCGTCTGCATTCTTAAGGACGGTCAATGTCTGGCGTCAGCCGATTGTAAAACTTTTCGAACAAACGCGTTTTAAAGAGGGTTGCCGTCAGGCAGGAGACCGATCGTAAAAGGATCATTCTCACTAGTTCCATTGGCAAAAAGTTCCATGGAACAAGTGAGATTTTTTTCTCAGTAGTTACATTGACTTTGATAATGGAACAAATGAAACAAAACTTAATCAGACTTGTCTTACTAGTTCCATCGTAGTAAGTAGTACGGTTCCTATTCCACCCTTGACTCGGTCGTATGCTCGTGGGTGGAATTAAAAGCCAATTTCCACTGTCGCTTGTCTGGGCAGTAACTGTTTACAAATCGCAAGTACTCAATTTGGATAAAGTAGTCGTGAACATAGGCGTAAAAGAGTTGGCGGCCGTATATAAGTATGTTATGGACCAAGTGATTAATGAGTCATTGAAAAATTACCAAAAATAAGAGGGCAGTGTCATTAAAACTATTAAAATAATCAAACCATCCGTCCAATCTTACATGGATGAACTATACGTTTAATTAAACTACGAATAGGTACAAATAGAAACCTATATAATGTATATGTCACTTTTATGGACGCTAAATCAGACGCAGCAGACGCCGAGATCGGAGATAAGAGGAGATAAGCCTTTCTGCTTCATTTGGCGGGAAACTGCGCGCAACGGCGGGACTAATTTAATGGCTCTGCAGGATTTCCGGATGTGACTTTTTACCATAGTTATCTATCTGTAATTAGGTAAAAGTTAAGCAAGTAGATTAAAGCTTTAATAAAATGAAAAAAATTAGATTAAAATATGACTTTTGACAAAAAATATAAGTACAGAAATTATAACAGTATTCTATCTTACTTATTTAAATAAACAATAATTGGTGTATTTATTGTAAAAAAATCAAATCAAACCGAACTTTAAACTGAGATTTCAACTTTATTTGTCAGGTAAATTAAAAAAAAACCTAACGACACCATCTATTGGTAAGTGGCGGAACCACATATCCCAGCCGCTGTTAAGTGAAATTAATATCCGTATCGTCATCTATTATTTGGCAGGTAAATTTCAAGCGTTAACCCCCCATAACTTTTTACTCATTGAATCAATTTCATCCAACAAAGCTAGGAAACTTACCAAGGAAACTTACTTACACCACAGAATTAGTACTAGTACCCACGTACAGAAGTCTCACTAAGAAAAGAAACTCATAGAAATATCTTCTAAATGTAGTTGGCGCTATGGTTTAATTTAGCTCGCGTCAGAAGTCAGCACCTCTTCAATTGGCTTGTCAACTAAATAATTTAAATTTTTGTAGTTGGTTTAAATAGAAAATATAGACCATTTTAAGAAGGTAATTTGAATAAAAAAAATCTATGTGTTATCAGGATTTTTTTATATCATTTTAAAATTTGCACCGGAAGTGACGACACACAGCAATCAAAGTATACATTTTTCCTATGCTTGCACAAAAAAAAAATACAATGACAACGGTCATCTGTCAATGTCACCTGTTTAAATTATTTTTGTTATGTTGGTTGTAGTCGTTTGACATATATTGTTATAGGGAGATGACAGTGACAGTGACAGTACAATGGAATTATATGTACTTCATTAGACAGTACAGTACTGAAAGCGGAAATTGCCAATCTTCATCGTGACTTCACTTCCTCAAATAGGTTGACCTTGCTTGAAAATGAAGGTCATTTGGAGTTTTGCAAATATCTTAATAACTAAGACCTTATTTTAAAATCTGATTAGAGAAAGCTTCTCCTAGAGGCTATTCCTCGAAAAGGTTTGCGAATTACATCTTTTTTCAAATTACTTGACAAGCGAATTAGATAACCTAGACATCCACCTGCAAGCTAATTTCATTTTTATTACTCTGACTCTGGACACACGATTCATATAATTGAATTTACCACTCCGGAGTAGGCATACACGTATTTTTGAAACCTTAACGGGGAGTGACACCGACTTGCTTTTACGTAAAAAAGCCGCATCGAAATCGGTTCATCCATTCGAGAGCTACGATGCCACAAACAGACAGAGAGATATACATTGGCGTAAAATTTATAGCACCCCTCTTTTTTGACGGAGGTCTTTGGACCTCCGTCAAAAAAGAGGGGTCAATAAACGTCGATAGATCGAAGTAAAAATGTTTTTAATACTCACCCTTGTATTCATAAAAAACTTGAGAGGTATCAAGGTACACCCGGATGGAACAAAGTAAAATATAAAAATAAATAGGTCTAAATTACATTCAAACTCTTTTCTGCGTTCTAAAATCAAGTTTTTATTATGTTCATAAATTTGAATGAACAAAAATTGTCGTTACAACTTTTGGTCTTAATTTTTTCCGTCTGGCTCTCTTTCGCAACGCGCGATAAGGAACTTCGTTCCACCGTTTACTAAACCTATTTTAGATCAAAACATGTTTTGTCATTGAAAGAACGAGGCAAAACATATTTTAACTAAAAGAGGTTTAGCACTTGTTTGTAATTTTTTATGAAGCAGGTTTGATGCTACAGAAATTCATGTCGGTAATAAAGTGGGTATAAGAGATACTGTTTCTCCTGTGTTTAGTCTAGGTAGTTTTGGAAGATCTAAGCTATTAGACATTCAGCGGTCTGTGTTCTGCATAAATTGTAGTTTCGCGCCATTGCCCGTTATTAATGTTCAAATGCCTAGACACATAAATACAAGAGAATTCGACATTGTAACATTACATGGATAGAAAATCTGTGAACACTCATAATAAATGCATACATGAGATGAGGTTTCTTCGCTTTGTGTTTTATTTATTTATTATGGAACAAAAAATTGTTACAAAATACAGTGTTACTAATCTTACAGAATTAATAGGCTTTTGAGGATTCCGTACCCAAGAGGTAAAAACGGGACCCTGTTACTAAGACTCCACTGTCCATCCATCTGTCTGTCTGTCACGAGGTTGTATCTCACGAACTGTGATAGCTATAGACATCTGAAATGTTCACAAATGATGTATTTCTGTTGCCGCTGTAACACATAAGTGGCTCCCATATAACAAACGGGAATTTTATAGATAATAGCACGGAAGTACGAGTTCAACTCGCACTTAGCCGTTTTTATTAAATATGTGTACAAAATTTCGTAAAACAATGAACAATCTGTGAGTAATGAAGTTAATTCACAGACTATTGCATTGTTTTACAAATTATTAAAAAGAGATTGCTTCTAGAAAGTGAATATTTATTTTATACATAAATATGTTCTATGTCAAATACAATTCATGTGTGTCCGCTTTTGTATAAAAGGTTGCTAATTACACTGATTGAGCTAATCCCAAAGTAAGTTCGAGTCTTGTATTATGGGATACTCACTCAACGATACCATATTTTATAGCAAATATTGAAAAAGCTTTGCAAATTTAAAAAGGCCATCTCCCTTCGTCAAGTTTGGTTAAAACTCGTAGCTGATCGTGACGTCACACGAAATTTAAATGGGTGGTTTCTTCGTCATTATTTGCTAATCATAGAAAAGAAAAATACGTATACCTTACTTTTTAATAATCTATCTAATGAGCCGAAAAGATTTTTCAGTCCACATCCATATTAAAAATAATATAGATGAGTTAGATAGATTTTTACAATTGACTTACTTTACCCTTAAAGAATTATTGCATTTTTTACAGATCTTTCGATTCCATCTTATAAAAAAACAACGAACGCAGCAGCTTTCAAAAACTCTTTTCGAAGTAGGTACTGTTTTAGAAAATTCTCTGAAAATAGCCCTCAATCTAATTGAATTTCCAATTTAATCCTGTAGAGTACAAGTTTTTCCGTTTTCATTCAATTAAGCCATAATCAATTAACAATTTAAGCGGCCTTAGTAAGGATTGTTCACGATCCGCTGCCTCCAAGTTATAAGACGGAGTTTCCGATTCAATTTATGAGTTACGGCCAATGATCGTAAAATTCTCAAGATGTTTCTTTTACAATTTTCTATTCACCTATTATAAGTTCTACTGAACTATTCTATAGAAACAGATTTAAATTTATTTAATTAATTTCAAAACATTAAAAGACTTATGATGACGTTTGTATCTGGCCATCTGTACTAAACTACAGGACAGAATTTGATATTTATTAACATAGACAAGATTTTCCCGGAAATTTATAAAAAAAAAACACAAGGGAAATAATTGTGCATCATTTTGCTAACCTGTAGTTGTTACGTCGCACAAATAGTCAAAGGTCTCCCAATTGGTTTTGCTATTACTCGTTACTTGTTCAAAATATCATACATTTTTTCTGTGTATTGCAATGCAAAATCTAAAGACAAAAAAGTTGCAGTAGTTCCTCTAAAGGAACCACCTTAAGGGACTACTGAGAACAAACGATTGAGTAACTGAGTGCTTGTATATGCACTTGTTTGTCAAGACATCGACATCTACAGATTTCGGTATCGTTGACATATAAATCTATAGAAATATCTGTCGCAGTTAAAATTTGATGAGTTAAGAGACGAATTTCATCACAATGTTATTATCATTTTATTTTTGGCCCATTATGTAAAGAAGTGACTGTGCATTCTCTGATGAACTTGTACTTTCTCTTTGTACATGTGTGTACTTTGTCTAATGAACTTACTTGTATACATACATTATCACGTCTCTATCCCTGACGGAGCAGACAGAGCCCAGGGCCCCAAGATCCAAAGGCCACACTTAGCGTGATGGTGGAAAGGAATCAAAAGAGTTGTGGGTTGTTAGCCGCATCGCCTATTACCATGATTCAAATCTCGCCCATTCAATCGATCGGCTTTTACGATTTGCGCGGAAATAGAATTAGCTGGTACATTCAAAGGCTTTTTCTCCCAGACCATTCCAGCAGCGCTGGTATCGGTAGCTTGTCTTTAAAATAAATTAATTTTCAATATAAACTACACGTAATGTAAATTATACTCAATGACGTGTAAAAGTGCCTGTAAAGATCTTATTGCTGAATAAACATTTGAATTTTGAATTTTGCATGGAATAGATTTTCCTTATCGAGAAATATACATACGGCTTTTTTCCCTTCCCACTTCCAATTTAGATTTCGCTACTTTCTAACAAATCAAATCAGATACTTTTTTCTAAACGTCAGAACAAACATTTTCTCAAATATAGACTAATGACGTCATAGTTTTTCGGGAATAGCGCTCTTAATATCAGTATTCTGCAATAAAAAATCTAAAATCACATTGAAAATGGATATAATCATTACAAATGACATTATTTTGTGGCGTTTTATTTTCTTAACAATCCAAAATATATTTTTTTGACCCAAGAAAGTGCCCACAATAATTCTTAGGTGTAGTGGAGTAAAGTAAGCTTGTATGTGAATATCAATAAATAAATAAATAAACAAGGGACAACTTTCACTGATTGAGCTAACCCCTAAGTAAGTTCGAGACTTGTGTTATGGGATACTAACTCAACGATACTATATTTTATAATAAATCCTAGTCGTAATAGAGGTCGTCGATTGAAAGTTGTAATTTTAGTATGTTACTTGAATTCCATAGAAATTACATTTTGCTAGTTTTTTTACATAATATGCACGTAGCACATTTTTTTTTTGCTTTTAAAATATAGTTTCACATCAACCTGAGCGGTCCAAATAACGTACCAAAAATGCAGTTTTAGGTAACTTTTTTTTAATAATACTAAAATTTTCAATATAGGTTCGACTGAACTGGAAGCAAAACTGGGTCAGAAGTGTTTTGTTAAAAATATCCCAAAAGCCGCGAAAGTTTGGCGGTCCCGTCGCGCTCTATTGAAAAGCGAAACACCCTATATATGTACATATATAATATGTATCATCCTATAGACAGGACCTCAACATCGTGATTGATATTAATGGTGCGCCTTATCTCGGGTGTAGCGCTGGTAGGGTTACCTATCTTGAGTCTATGAAAACTATGTTCGAAAATCTGTAAGGATTATTTTCTGAAATCCTTCTTTTGAATGAATTTTGACGACCCCCGTGGCGTAGTCACAATGCTAGTCCGCCACCCTGAGGTCCCCGGTTCGATCCCCGGTCAGGGCAAGAGAAAATGGCCTTTTTCAAGTTGGCCTGGGTCTAGGATGTTTATCTATATATATTTGTTATAAAATATAGTATCGTTGAGTTAGTATTCCATAACACAAATCTCGAACTTATTTTAGGGCTAGCTCAATCAGTGTAATTTGTCCCTATATATATTTATTTTACTAGATGAAGCCCGCGGCGTTGCCCTCGTGGAACATTTTTAATAATCCCTCGGGAACCTCACATTTCCCGGGATAAAAAGTATCCTATGTGTTAATCCAGGTAATAAGCTATCTACATGTCAAATTTCATTCCAATCCGTACAGCCGTTTTTGCGTGAAAGAGTTACAAACATCCATCCATTCATACAAACTTTCTCGTTTATAATATTATTATTAAGTAAGATTTTATTTATCAGAAACTTTGTACACTCTGACTGACATTGCCTTACTTACTTTTAGGGACAGAACTCTTGTTGATGTTATTTTAAATAACTACCAGTCCTTTTAGTACCTTTTACTACCTTTGCCGTAGACGGGTAAAAAACGAATTTGTTCCTGTGGCAGTTGAAACTACTCGCCCGTGGTGTCTGGAAACAAAAAGCCATCATAAGTGAGATAGGGTGTCGGCCATCGCTTGCCTGACAAAGATTTCGACCCCGCTCCGGATGGTATCAGGTTCAAAGAAATGCCATTGCTATACATACATAAATGCAGCCGACGTGATGGGCACCTTTGAGCCAGGCGAGGTGGGATTTTATGTTCTGTTCATGTATCATGTGCTTATAGTTTTAGTTCTATAATTTACTATAATTTATTAAAGTGTACACTTTTGTATGAAAATGTTCGAGTTTCAAGCATTGGTCCCATAGGAAAAGTTGTTTATACGGTCTGAGTTGCTCCTACAAGGATCGGACAAGGTTCTTGTAACAATGAATATTTATTGAAATTTAATGAGTAAATAAATGAATTATATTAATAATAGTTATTAGCAAAAAATCATTCTTCTTCAAAGACTGAACAACAAATTACAACTTACCTAAATAAAATAATTCAATATAACATTAACGATTCTAGTACTACCTACCTACCTACTTTTATTTAATATACCTATTTATGATAATTTATTAACAAAACAAAACTTTGCAAGTTGGCAAGGGAATGCCTCAAATTATGTCAAACTGGACCGCAGTCCTAAGTAACGCCGTTTTCAGGCATCCCGCCACGCCCTGTGATGATGTGAGGGAGTTTAGAAATGGGGGCTAACGGGTTTACATTCTTATTCAATGTAATTAGTTTGACTATAACTAATATGAACATTCAAATTAAAAATTATGTGAAATTGCATCTTATTGACTTAGATAATGTAAATTATTCGTAATATAAGTATTATAGATAAATAAATCGCACATTGTGCTCGTACCTGTATGGTACATTATATAATCTCAAAGAGAAGTGAATATATAGAGTGTATGAATGTGTGGTCTTAAAATAAAAGCTTGGGGTTTACTTTTTTTTCTACTCCTGTACTGTTATCTGTCTTTTAAATGGTCCCAAACACTATTATAAGAACATAGATAGTATGATTTCAGAAAAGTCTATACTCTATTCCTAATACGTGTCGTTATTTTACCAAAACGATACTCCTAGCCATAGACTTAGATTTATTTTTCTTTTTGGCGAAATTACGGCACTTGTGCTATTATGAGGAATAGAGTTACAGGCTTTTCTGCAATCATATTATCAATGTTTTGTACCATTTAAAAGTCAAATAAAAGTACAGAAGTACAAAAAAATAATTGCATGCAATGTTGTATCAAAAAATGATCAAAGGCGTCACCTCACGATGCTCGCCAAGGCTCGCATCGTAATCTGCCCCACTCGCATTTTTTTAACATTCTTATAGGTAAAACTGTTGAATAAAACATTATTTGCTTATTTTAGAAATATAATTCAATTCCATATCCTTCTAATATTAGAAGATAATATTCTATAGCTTCGAATAAAATTCTCTGCAGCAAATTGTCTTCTCAACAAAGCGGTTTTATACTTGATCTTAACGTTCTGTGCGTTATAATTATGACTAACGTGATATTTATGCCCGAGAAGGGTTTCAAAAATTGTTATCATCATTACTCATCATAGAACCAGCCGCTATAGATGAATTGGATGTCAAAACATTACATAGTTGTAAGATAAACAAAACCATATCCTGTTTCAGAATCTAACAACGCCATCTAGTTGCGACCCCCGACGATGATGAGATTGTGAAAAATACTTAAAACCTGTTGCCCGCAGAGTTAAATGTTATTTATTTTTAACTGATTGTGCCAGAAGGAGGCTTATGTTATTTGGTTATATCTCTAGCACGCTCTACAGCTTAAATTGCTTGATGGATTTAAGCTTGAAAGGTGTCGTTAGATTCGTCTTAATTCTGATAGTGACACTGGTGTATACAACGTGGAAGCGATATACCCATAATAAATCAAACCACAGGCTATACTAGATCACTTTAGTATAATGAAATTAAAATAACAGCCAAAACCCACAAAAATCAGCGTTTCCATATAAAAAGTGTGCAGCCGCCCGGGCAATTTCTTTGGTAATGTTGCATTTTTTTTTTCGGTGATTTGGTTGTTGTTTTAATTTCGTTATACTATAGTGATCTAGTATAGCCCGTGGTGCGATTTATTACGGCTATGCCCCGTCCAGGTAGTATTTTCTTTTTTAAATAACAAAATGGCGGATTTTTGCGCCAAAACCTATGTCGTCAAAATGTTTTTTTGTTTACTGTGAAAATGAGTTTCTTTCGGCGTTTATTCTCAGCAGTGGTCGTTTCGAAGCGCTGGTATCGGTAGCTTTTCTTTAAAAATAAATTAAATTTTAATATACTTTACACGTAACATTAATTATACTTATTGACGTGTAAAAGTGCCTGTGAAGGTCTAATTACTGAATAAACATTTGAATCTTTGAATCTTTGAATCTTTGAATCTTTGAATCTTTAAATTCTATCGACCTCAAAAATAAGGCGCTGGACACACAGAAAAGACGTAAGACGCAGACGTGGCGTCGACGAAGATATATGTCTCCTCCAACCCGGCCGTTCTGTGTTTTGCGACGTCACGCTTCAATACATTTTGTATGAAAGGGACACGGAGTAGAATGAGAGAGCCAAAGTCAAAGTAAATTTTTTTTTCAATGTAGTTTAAATTTATCTCTTATTGAACAGTAGAAACAACTTTTCACAAAGTATACAATCCCAATGGGATTCGAACCCATGACCTCCGGGTCCCAAGGCGAACGCCTTGCCCACTGGACCACGAAGGCAGTCAAGGTTGTCGTGTTATAAGATTTATCGTTGTCTACTTTATCCCACTACTTATGTCGGTCTTTATAAAATAATTATTTAAATTATAATTATAATATCATATCATAAAGAAATAGAATGGCCTCTATTTCTAAAACGTAAAGTTGGTAGGCCTTTGAAAAGGCACATAATATGGAAATAGTTGTAAGTTCGGATACTTTGAAAAGTGGGTCGGGACGGGCCTTTAGGTAAGTTCGGGGTGGGCGCGCGAAAAGTTATTGAAATTTGAAGTATTTTGTAAGTACAGTTTAATTTAATATCTACGTGCATCGACACGACACGATAAAATAGTGAAGAATACGCCTTTCCGAACCTAAGGTTTCCTTCGGCAGGATTGATATTAGAGTTCATAAAATATCTTAATCAGCGACGAACATGTGATACTTTAAAGTTTCAATTAGAAAGAGAATCTTCTATCTTCTATCTATCTATCTTCTATCTAATCTAAATATATATAACTCAAAGGTGACTGACTGACTGACATAGTGATCTATCAACGCACAGCCCAAACCACTGGACGGATCGGGCTAAAATTTGGCATGCAGGTAGATGTTATGACGTAGGCATCCGATAAGAAAGGATTTTGATCAATTCTACCCCCAAAGGGATAAAATAGGGGATGAAAGTTTGTATGAAACCGATCGGATGAAGACTTTGCATGCATAAAGCTACTGTGACGTAGGCATCCCCTAAGAAATGATTTTGATAAATTACACCCCTACGCGAGCGAAGCCGCGGGCAAAAGCTAGTCATCTATACATTTGGCATATTTATTTTATTGTTTTTAGTATTTATCGTTATAGCGGCAACAGAAATACATCTGTAAAAATTTTCACTGTCTAGCTATCACAGTACAGCCTGGTGACAGTCAGACGGACGGAGGGACAGCAGAGTCTAAGTAATAGGGTCCCGTTTTTACCCTTTGGGTACGGAACCCTGAAAAATCTGCTAGTACATTATAAGTTTTTTTTCTTTTCAATGATACCAGTATAAGACTTCGTTAAAACGAGTTTTCTTATAATTTTTACTGAATTATAAAAAAGTCGGTGCGCGAGTCTGACTCGCACTTGGCCAGTTTTTGTGTGTCCCCCGATTATTCGAAGTCGCCTAGACCAATTACAAAATTTCTTGGTATCTTCTCAGTTGGGTAGTTCAGTGCTGAAAGTTTGTTGGCAGCCTAAAATAAAAAAAATATATATATTTATTACGTATTATATATGTGTGTATATGTATTTAGGTATATATTCATATGTAAGTAGGTAAAATAGAATTATTACTGCGCGCACCATGTTTCAAATAAATTTTTCCTCCACCCAAAGGTTGGCTGGAAGAGATTGCATTTATAGCAATAAGTCCGCCTTTGTGCCTATATTGTTTCTAGTTGTTTTGTAATTTTTGTGTGTCTATTATGGTGCAATAAAGTTGATTTGTATTGTATTGTAAATAGGTACTTATGACTATTTTCTGGCGCTTTCTCCCCATTTTTGTACCGTGCTACGCCGGATGGCACTACTATATTACAGCGGTGGAGGCGTTTCCGATACAGAGCGATAAATTACTTATTAAACTTGAATATTCGTTATAATATTAAGCGAAACGCGATGAAAACTTTTTCTATCACCATTTTGTATTATTGGTCAGTGCGATTCCTATTAAAATTTTACCATTTTATTTTTGCATTGCGAATTAACCTATCATTCGAAATAACACAAATTATTTGCTTATCCAACTTTAAGTATTACAAAATGCATAGATCAAGATTTTTTTACAGCGTCTATATACTTAGTCTAGCCATAAATATTGTATAAAAGAAAAAATATATTTTTCTATTGCAAATAACATTTTTTACTTTTACAATGCGTTAGTTTAATACATAAATATAAAACAATCTAAATATATATAACTCAAACTTGATAGATCACTATGTCAGTCAGTCAGACTGACATAGTGATCTATCAACGCACAGCCCAAACCACTGGACGGATCGGGCTAAAATTTGGCATGCAGGTAGATGTTATGACGTAGGCATCCGATAAGAAAGGATTTTGATCAATTCTACCCCCAAGGGGATAAAATAGGGGATGGAAGTTTGTATGAATCTTTGTCAATTTTAAACCGATCGGATGAAGACTTTGCATGCATAAAGCTACTATGACGTAGGCATTATTTTTTTTTTTTTTTCTCTTTATTGGGTTAAACAAACAAAAACACAATGAATACAGTTATTCAATATTAGTGTGTTGTAAAATAATTGTGTTTTCAACACCGTTTACCACAGATTACTCTAAAAAATACAATTTCAAACTAACATTTGTGAATGCTGCATACAATTTTAGATCATGAGCTCACGAATTTTTCTTTTGAAAGTAAAACCAGATGTTATTGTAATATCTATGCTATTAAAGTGCTCATTAAATGACTGAGTAAGCCGATAAAGCGGAGAGCGTTTACCGGAGTTAGTGCGACAACCTGAAAGTGCAAACATTGGACATTTGTTATTATTTCGGCGGTGTGTTCTACGTAGAACTTTGTAGTTTAATTTGTCTATCAATTGGCAACAGTCGTATCTGTTGTGAAATAAATCAAATAACAACATGGCCTCAAGGTGTGTGCGTCTAACATCTAACTTACTTATATTATATTTGCTAAGAAGATCCTCATATGACAACTTTTCATGGTAGCACCTGTAGTGCACACAACGCAAAAATTTGCGTTGAACTGATTCAAGAGCAATAAGCAAAAGCAATATACTTTTTGTAATATGGGTTCCATATGGGCACAGCATATTCAATTTGGGATCGGATCAAGGATTTATACAAATAAATGTAAGTTGAGGGTCGGGTAAACTTTAAACTAGTACGCATAATGAATCCATACAATTTAAATGTTTTTTTAATAGTATTGTCTATGTGTAAATCCAAATGTAATTGACTATCCAGGGTTACTCCTAAATCTTTAATGAAACCGACAGTATCTAATGCAGTTCCACATAAACGGTACGAATACTGACTTATCTTTTTCTTTTTTGTAAAAGTGATGGATTTACATTTGTCAATACTCAGACTTAATTTGTTATCTTTGCAATAGATACTGAAACGGTCGAGATCTTCTTGTAATTTATTGTGGTCTTGGATATTTTCTATGTCGTGATAAATTTTAAGATCGTCAGCATAAAGCAAATATTTACTATGTTTAAAACATTGTTGTATATCATTAATGAATAAGACAAATAGGAGAGGCCCTAAAATAGATCCCTGGGGAACCCCTGATGTAATGGGAACAAGTTCAGATTCGTATCCGTTAACCACGACCTTTTGCATCCTGTTACTTATATAGGATTTAAACCAACGCCATAAGTCTCCTCGTATACCGTTGTAGGCTAGCTTATCAAGTAGCAGTTTATGATCTATCCGGTCGAATGCTTTCCTAAAGTCTGTATAAATACTATCAGTTTGTCTGTTCTTGTCCAGTGTCTCGAAAAGATGTAAGGCATATACTAGTAGGTTAGTGACAGTAGACCGTCGTTTGACAAATCCATGTTGCTGTTCAATTATAAAATTGTGCAGGGATGGATATATTAGATTATGCACAAGTCTCTCTAACAGCTTCGACAAGGTAGATCGAATTGAAATGGGACGATAGTTTTCAGCGTTGGATCTGTCTCCTCCCTTAAAAATTGGAACAATCCTAGCTGATTTCCATATTGTTGGGAACACTCCCTCCTTTAAACATTTATTATATAAAATATAAAGTGGTTGACAAATAGAATATGCAGTAGATTTCAGAAAAATTGGGGGAATATTATCTAATCCGGATCCTTTCGAGGCATCAAGCTTGAGTAATTCTTTTAATACATTTTCAAGAGAAATTTCAATGCTACTCATTACAAAAGAGGATGATGGGTTTGTGTCTGGAATGTCATCGATATCATAGTTATCAGGGACACTTGACGGCTCAAAAACAGATTCAAAAAATTTTGAGAGCAATACTGGTATATCTTCAGATTTCTTTGAACATTCAGTTTTGTAAAATATAGTTTCAGGAAGGTTAGATTTTTTAGATTTATTTGTATCAATATAAATCCAGAAATACCTAACGTTATCTTTTATACCGTCTTCAACCGATTTCATATATTGTTTGTACGAGCTAGCGTACAGTATTACCTTAGGTCTATGACACTTTGACGTCACGCGGGCCGGCGCGTGTAACCTACATACTGCATATTTCATAAGTTAACTTTGTCTTACTAGTGCAATAAACGCATTCCGTGGTACCGGTCGGGTTTTAATTATTGACGTCCTTGACTCCTGCACCCAACATCCCGAACACACCGTGTCCACCTGACATCTGCATCATTTAAATGTACTGAGACCAAACTGTCCGGTACATTTTGGTCCTTCGAGCTTTATTTAGTGCTTTTGTAGTTTTTTATTATTTTTACGATTATAACTTTGACTCGGTCGGCCTCCCAGAAGCGGGTCTCACCAATCGAGTTGATTGTCGTAAAAATCGTATTAGATTTCATAAGCGCTAAGTGTTTCCAGTTATTTTGGACATCAGTTCAAAAGGATTGCTTTGTGACTCTTACTATAGTGACTATTTTGGTGAAGTGAAGTGACGTTACGTGACATTATTATTATATCTTACTGCGTATTTTTTTTTGTCTTGACGTTTTATTAGTGTTTATATCCGCATTCATCAAGAATGGATCTTCTTGTCAGGCAAAAGGAAATTATTGGCACCATCAAGAAGACTCATACGAACTTTAACAAGGATTCTGCTACTAATAAAACCGAAGCGTATATTCGGAAACGGGTTAGTACTCTTGAAAGCCTCTGGACGGAGTTTGATATTAATCACGCTAACATTTTGTCGGCAAATCTTGATCAAACTGATGAGTATTTCACGAAGGATATTTTTACTGATACCAAGTTTTTGTACGAGCGAGTTAAAGCTGTGATTAAGAATTACGTTCCTCCGTCGGACGACGAAGATGACGTAAAGAAACAACCTGTTGACGACCTTCTGCGTGAACAACGGACTAATTTCCGTGCCTTGAGCCGTCAAATAAGGAACATCAACCTTTCGAAAATCACGGAAAAATGGGAAATGGAAGATGAATTGAAAAATCTGCAGTCCCGATGGAAGAATATCGATAATCTTCATCTAAAAATTGACAATTTATTAAACGGTGAAGATGTGGATTACGATGAAGAATTTGCTGAATATGAAGAGAAATTCAAGGTGATAAAAAGGTCCCTAAATCAGAGGATATCTTCATGTGCACATCAATACGAGTCCACTCCTAAGGTGGAAGTGCCTACGTTCCATGGTGATTATACACAGTGGCCCACATTTTTAGATCTTTACAAAAGCAGTATCCACGATAACCCTACGCTAAGTGACTCACAAAAAATGCAACATCTGAAGGGGAAGTTAAGGGGTGAAGCCCACCGCCTCGTCCAACACCTTTCTGTTTCTTCGGATAACTATAAAACTGCGTGGGAAATCCTGTATCACCGCTATAACAACATGCAGATTCTGTTCAATAAATATATTGAGATATTTCTAAATCAACGCGTTATCGAAAAACAGTCATCATCTGAAATTAAACGCATTCCGTGGTACCGGTCGGGTTTTAATTATTGACGTCCTTGACTCCTGCACCCAACATCCCGAACACACCGTGTCCACCTGACATCTGCATCATTTAAATGTACTGAGACCAAACTGTCCGGTACATTGTTTATAACATTTGTGTGACTCACGTTGAAACCGGCTCCTTAACAAAGAAAAAATTTCGTAATCACATATGTTATTGTATTTTTTCCATTTTATCCAAGCTTTGTTTTTATTTTTAAAAATATGAATCAAGGCCGGTGAGAACCAGATAGGAAATTGGGAACATTTAACTGTTTTTTGAGGAACGTGTTTTCTAATAATTGAGTATATTTTTTCATAAAATTCTGACACTGCACTTTCTGCATCTTTATTTAATAAAAGTTCCAGGCATCCCCTAAGAAAGGATTTTGATAAATTACACCCCTACGCTAGCAAAGTCGCGGGCAAAAGCTAGTTTAAAATATAAAAAGCTTATTCGAAGTGATCTTCATTGGCTACAATACAGTCCTTTAAACGTTGAGGCCAGTTATCAATAGATGGACGCACTCTTTCAATAGGAAAATTCTTCACTGCCAATCGTATGGATTGTTGTTTGGACTCCAAATTATCATGGCGTTTAGAGCAAGCCGTGTTCTCTAAAACTGACCATAAATCATAGATCGGGCGGATTAAGATCGGGACTAGACGACGGCCAGTCTTCAGCTCTGGTGAAGTCGGAAAAGTTTGATTTCAACCAAGACTGCGTGGACCGAGCTTTGTGATCCTGTGCAGAGTCTTGCTGGAAGGACCATCTTGGTTATTGAACATGATGAACATGATGTATCTTGATACACTTGTGCCGATGTTTTGATATCTTTTTCACAAAAGTATGGCTCAGTCACTCCTTCATAGCTAACACCCCACCAAATCATCACTGAAGTTGGATAATGTCCACATTGCACTTTGTAGATTAATTGGGAAGCTTTCTTAGAGCTTCGAGCGGTCATTTTGTTTATAAACAAATTTTTTCTGTGATCTCCCTTTGGGTACCGCTTTAGTAGTTACTTCGATTTTACCACCCTATTATTTTTAAATTATATCTGTCAAAAAATGACCAGTACGTCTCTTATAGGCTGCAAATCCTAAGTCATCTTTTAAAATACGCGTCATGGTTCTAGGTGCTATCTTCATCTCTCGTGATAAAATCTTTTGCTTTCGGACAGGATTTCTTCGAATTCTTTCCCTTACTGCTTTGACCAACTTTTTCGTACGAACACTACGTGGACCGCCAATTTTTTTTCTGTCACAAACAGAGGTCTCATTGTAATTATTAATAGCCCGGTACACAAACATTTGACTAAAACCAAGCGTATGGAGAGTTTTAAAAATTGCATTTGGCTCCATACCTACTTTGTGTAATGCCATCACAGTGATTAGGTTTTCTTTATACACCCCACTCCATTTTACATTTTAATATCGCCAAATATTGTACAATGTATATGCGCTAAAATAAGAAAAGACAATGAATTATATGAAAATAACGGATTCCAAATTCAAATGTAATATTTTGTTTATTTTTGATTGTAACAGTATTTATGGCCAGACAAGTATACCTAAGAAATGGCTGACTTAATAGCCAGTAAGTATTACCTTCTTATCGAGTTTAATTCTTCTTTTTTTATTAAAAATCAGCATGATTTACTTTATAATTGAATACTGGTTACATTTAAAAGTACTGTGACCATACACAATTTGCGTAATAATACCAGCCTTCAATGTATGGTTATTAAATTTTTCGGCGGAGCGAAGCCAAACATTTTAAATTTCTCCTTTGACATGAGCAGGGACAACATTGTCTGATAACTTTTTAAATGGCAGGATGCCCCGCATAACGAAGTTATTGTACCGTAGGTGGGTTGGTTTAGTAGTTATTTTACCGGACTTCCAAAAAGGAGGAGTATATGAATTAGTTGTGATATTTTTAGGGTTCCGTACAAAAAATTAAAAAACGGAACCATCATAAGATAACTCGTGAGTCTGCCCGTCCGTCCGTCTGTCACAGCCTATTCACTCCAAATGTACTGGACAAAATCAGGAGAAATTTGGTAGGATGGTGTAATCCTATGACCCAACACAGATGTGCAAAGTAAATGTTTTTTTTTAATAATTATCATTTAGGAGGTACGAATTACGAAATTTAAAAAAACTTTTGTGTGTCATATATCAAATGAAAGATTTCATTATGAGCATCCCAAATATATTTTTGTTATTATTATGAAATAAATAGTTTTGATTTTATTTATGCATGAAGACGAAAATTGACCACCTGATCTCCGAAACTACTGAGCCAAAAATTTAAAAAAAAAAGAAATTCAGTTAATTGCTTGTCAGGCAGGAGACAGGAAAACCTATAGGATTTCTATCAATCTTCTATCTTCTATCACAATATATATAACTCAAAGGTGACTGACTGACTGACATGACTGACGGCTTTGCCCGCGGCTTCGCTCGCGTAGAGGTCGAATTTATCAAAATCCTTTTCATAGGGGATGCCTACGTCATAGTCGCTTTATGCATGCAAAGTCTCAGCCCGATCGATTTAAAATTAACAAAGTTTCATACAAACTTTCATCCCATATTTTATCCCCTTGGGGGTAGAATTGATCAAAATCCTTTCTTAGCGGATTCCTACGTCATAACATCTACCTGCAGGCCAAATTTCAGCCCGATCCGTCCAGTGGTTTGGGCTGTGCGTTGATAGATCACTATGTCAGTCAGTCAGTCAGTCATTTTTGAGTTATATATATTTAGATATATTGTAATGCTGTTAAAAATTAATAACAAACTAGATTTCCGGGCGTTGCACGAGCTGCCAGCAGCCCACGGTTTTTCGTACAGCTGTTGAGGTAGATTAAATAACAAGTCCAGTTGAGAAAATGGGTAAAAACTGCAGTCAGTAAGGGAAAAATGAGAAACAAGTTTAGATAATGACAAATATTATTCTTCATCTCGCCGTGTGGTTTCCTTCTGAGTAGAATAGGACCAATCCGCAGGACCACTCCATGTCTTCCCGTGGATGTATAAGGCGATTTGGGAAATACAAGCTAAATAAAGCATATAAACATCAATAAGTCTTCTCCAACTCGTCTGGCCAGCGTGGAGAGTGTAGGCCAAATCCTCTGGCTGCTCTGGCCAAGTATGGCTCTGGTAGTGCAGAGGGTCGTGCTCCTCCAGTGGAGACTAAAACCCAAAGACGGGTAGTTGGGCGTTTCGGACCGCTGTCGCCCAAGTACTGTTTCTGAAGAGGTCATTCGCACCGCGGTCCTAATTGCCCAAGAACTATTTTGTAATGCGTCGATTCGGACCACGGTGGAAAACAAAACAGTTCTCTTGTGGATTGAATTAGAACAGAGAACATTATGTAGTTTTATTACACATCCTTTGATTATACCAAGTTTTAATTGTATATTTATTCCAAAGTAAATATGATAATTGTGTATTATATTACAGTTTTTATTTTTTCATCACCTCTAGAAGAGATCCCTACGTGGGATAAGTCCGCCTTTGTATATTTGTTCTTTCGTATGTTGTCTTTTTAATGTATTTTTTGTCCAATTAAGTTATTACAAACAAACACTTTTCTACTCATCCGTACAAATAAATAATTGGTCCAAATGGGACCTACGCAAAGAGCATGGAGTTGGTCTGAATCGACCCATTCCAAAAGATACCTTGGGCCATTCGCACCGCTTCAACCCCTGCGATGCGAATAACCCAGAAACAGTATTTGGGCGATTCGGACCGCAGTCCGAACCGCTCGCGGCCCGAAACGCCCAACAACCCAAAAAGACCTGATGATGGCAAAATTTTGATATAACGTCGAAATTTTCGCGCAAAATAAATAAAACAAGAGGTTTTCGTATGGAAAATAATAAAACGGCGCCTTTGACGTCAAAGAAGGAATTCTCTTTAGCCAGCCGAGTGAAAATCATGGCGAATAGCTTCCCGAAATATTTACATGAAATCAACGGGTTTTTACCTATATCCCTGTTTACGAGCTGCCCATATTATTCAGAGGTTAGTTGGGTTTTTGCATTTTAATATAAAAGTAATAATACGTGTATGTGTAATACTTCGGTGGTTTGTAAGATTTCCTACCATAGTCATGCAGATTTATAAGCTTCCTACTGGCATAGATTATTGTCAGGCTTCCAATCGGTCGTTTTGGAAATCCTTGGAAAAGGCCTATGTCCAGCAGTGGACTTCCTGTTGCTGATTTGATGATGAATGTCAGCCAGGGAGGACCGCCGCCACAACGCAATTTTTGAGCTCAAGATATTGCACGCTTCACAAGCGGAGCGTTGAGGTAGTGCTGTACTCTCAATCCAGTATTTTTCTGGACTAAAACTCTGTCTCTATTATATTGATATTACACTAATACCTACAATAAGTACAGAGATATGAAGAACAGCCCTTTTTTAAACACATTCAGTACTCGAAAATATTTGTCAAGCATCAAATGTGAAAAAATGATTTTAAAAAATTGTTCGTGCTTGTCCGGATATCCGTATGGGGCTATGGACGTACATACGTGCCACGATCACGCTCAAAATACTTAATATATTTGTACTATTTTTTAAATAGCTTCATCACATCGCGGGATTTTTTCCCATTGAAAATTACTATCTATTTCAGTGTTGTTTTAAGTATTAATTAAATACTCAAATTACATTTTGCAAACTACTTATACATTCTTAATCTTTGGTAAACAACAACAAAATGCGAGACCTTTGATGTCCGCCTTTTTTTTTTTTTTAATTTACGGCTCTGGATACAAGTCGTTTGACTCTATTTCTTGTGTGTTGTGTATTATCATCAGATTGCCCGTCAGCCCCATTTTTATGTTATTTTTATAACCCTGCAGTGTCCCAGTGTTGGGCAAAGGCGTCCCCTCTAGTTTTTCATAAACTTCTATCTGTGGCGATAGTTTGCCAGCACATTTCATAAGCCTTTATATCGTCCGACCACTATGTTCAAGGGCGGCCTCTTTTTCATCGCCAGCTTGCAGTGACCCAATCTGTTATTATTTATATAGCGACCACGAAGGTACTAATGAAACCCATTGGATCTGGGTCGATCCATCACCGTCTACAGGCCAGGAATGGCAAAGGGATAATAGATAATTTATTTGAATTATGAGGAGTATTTATATCAAAACATTGTACAGTGTAATATTTAATGTACACGTCCAGTTAGTACGTGATATGCTAAATAAACAAAATAAATTATTTGCTTATTAATTAAATAAATATCTTTGTTCACATCACGTACAACTATAAGGATGATGTTATACAGCCCATCTATCCGGGTGCATCCTGCTTACATGACCAGCCCATTTTCACTTTAGCTCGGCTGCTTTCAAGCCCCATAACAATTTTTTTATTAACCAGCGTTATATTATGCTTGCACTCTTAGATTTTTGAAACTTATTTGGTCCTTATGGTCGTGGTTGCTTAACATATGTAAGCGCTAATATGAGAATCTTCTCATCTCATCCCAAGGCAGATGATTATTAGACAAGAGTATTTACTTACAAGTTTGTTTGCCATGCAAATAAAAAAATTCACCCCCTTTAACTTTGAAATCACTGAACCCAAGACAGAAACAAAGATTCACAGACACACAGACAAGGAAAACTTATAACACCCGTCTGACCAAGGATCAAGATAGACACAGTATGTTTGTCTGTATGATTTTGCTTGTCCATAACAGGCGAAATCGACTCATTTGTAGATCGTTACTTTTGTCTGCGAATGTTAGTTTATTACATCTGGCATTGAGATCCCTGCAGAAAAAATACCTTATGAGCATCCTTCCCGTCTTACGTTTCATACTTGACAAACGCTCGTACGTAATTAAGGCGTTGTAAGTGATACTTCTTAAAAACTTTTGAATTAACAGATATCTTGAGCACTATTTCTAGGTTTCGATCGAAATAAAAAGTTAAAATTTTGAAAAACCAATTTGGTATACGGCTCCAAAAATCTGCTTTTTTGCACCAATTTTACCTGAACTTCGACCGTTCATAAAGTACTCATAAATTGAAAAAATAAAAAAACATATTTCCATAGAAACCTCGCAAATGTAATAAAATTTTTAAATAAAAACATTTATTTCACGCACTTGTAAGGCTTACTGACAAAAACGTATATCGTGGAACAAGTTTTATGAAATTTCCTCACCCTACGAATAGTTAATATTCGTTCAATGGATAGTTAATAGTAATACTAATTTCATTCAATAGAATGCAAACCGTGCCCTAAGGCGCTATCTCTCTCTCTTGTTGGTTTGCCTTTTTGTCTAGCAGTGCTCTGGATGAAAAAACAAGCTTTTCGAACTATGCTCGCGTTGACAACAGAGCCGCCGGGAAGGGCCGCCTTAAGAGGCACTAAGGCATTTCACATTTGGTTGACTGTCTCGCTCGCACAATCACACATTTTTAAAGATTATTGAAAAATGTGACTCATTTGTAGAAAAGTGTTTCATTACTTTTAATTCAATTATATGTTAGATATTGTAGACATGTTTTTTGTATTGTTTATGTGTGTGTGTATCGAGAAATAGGTCATCAAAAATTTAAAAATTTGATGGCCAGATTTTCGATGTAGTCAATGTCTACACAATTTACAAACATGTATAAATTATCCACAATATAATTATATTGAATGTTAACGAAACACTTTTTTTACAAATGAGACACATTTTTTAATAATCTTTAAAAATGTTTGATTGTGCGAGCGAGACAGCCAACCAAATGTGAAATGCCTCTTAATCTGCCGTTTTGGGCCGCAGAACCAACCGCAGACGTAATAAAAAGCTGAATGAATATCATCACTTAATATCTTCTCTGACATGACTACTATCATAAAAAAGTGACACGCACAGTTTTCATACCAAGTAATGGATTTTCTTTATCTAGTAGAGATATACATATCTGTGAAACACCGTTTTTTCATCGGAGGTTGAAAACAACACCGCATAAGTTTAACCGTTTTATCAATGCTTCTTTTTATTATGAAAGATATATAGAAGATTTCACTTTTTATGTTTAACTATAGTAATTTTTAATTAAGATATTAAAGCACCCTTATCTTACTAAGCTTAATCACTGGGGGCGTTAAATCACGCCCTAATCAACCCCTCATCTGCGACCAACTCTATTACTATTCACATAGTGCAGAACTAGCAAAAATTGCTTATCACGCAGAGCAGTTCATAGTTTATCAACAGAGACATCTTCCTTGCGTACTTGGTTTGTGCTTCTTGTCCCCTTAAGTTTTGAACCAGTGCAGGACCCGTATCGTATCCGAGCAAGGTACGGGCGCGCCCGCCCCGTATTCCCTCGGAGAGAGTTGGCGCGTCGTGTTAATCAATACCCTTACCCTTAACTTTTCCATACAATGCGTAATCTAGCTTTTATTTAAAATGACATGTCTGATTCCGGCATTTTTTTTAATTTTAAAGGAATTGCATTATATTTAAGCGTTTAGCTGGTTTTCCACATTCATAATATGAACTTGTTGAAATTTTCCATGTTGTAAATTGAAGACAGAAGCTAGGGAAACAAAATATTATGGTGTGATTAGCGGAAAAAGGTCTTTCACATTAAAAAAAAAAGAAACACCAGTGGAAATATAATGAAGGCGCAAAAGGACTAGACCAGGTCCAGTCGTCCCAGGAAGGGACGACGCAAGATGCTCAGCCGAGATAACCTCAAATCTAATTGAAATACTGCAACTGCGGTCTGGGATGGACGCTGTGTGGTCCCAGCTCTTTATTTAATTTGGATTCAATTTGCAAAATCATTTTACTTAGGGAGCAATTTTTGAAGTTCCTTTTCATGAGAGGTAGCGGGGGACAGTAGGAAGCTAGTAAGCTTAGGATAACAAAAGGCATGTAAAATAATTTGAAAGCTAAAGCCTGTAGTGCTAGACGCGGACATTCCAGCATGTATGTAATGTTCGATGATAACTTGAGTATATAAAATAGTTTTCAGTGAAATCAAATGGGACTAATGTAAGTTTGAACGTGATTCCGGGTTGCCGTGATAGATTTTGTAAGAATATTTGAAATCACAAACAGTTCAAGGTTTAACAATTATTTGCCGTAACTGGGTTTCATTAAAATGATTTTTTCAATATTTACAGGTGAATACAAATGGCGATTGTGCAGAGGTATGCTGGTGAAGGCAACGAGGCCAAATACGCTTACGGTTTATAGGGCTTCACACGTAAAGCTTATTTTACCATGAACTTCTAGTAAAACCTTCTATATAAAACTATGAAGTCGCTCGGGAGCTATAGCTAACAGAGAATGAAAGCGTCTTCTCTGTAACGACTTTAGCCGTCTACTGTAATCATCCGTCTACCCAGCGAGGTGGGTATGATATAGGCAACTCCTCCTTTTATCCGACCACATAAAGTTAGATGAAATGAGAAAGATAAACAATTCTTTAATGGGAGAGGCCTTTAGTTATCAGTCCAATGCGGAGGCAACGAACTGATACAGAGGTGACAATTCGTAAGATTCTTTCTTAATGCGGTGTACAACTACCAAGTCATTCGCTCTCCAACTCTATACCAGGTTTTATTCCACGTGTATTTGTTACTGAGTATGTCTCATAAGAAGGCTCAAGGTCGCTCAACGGGCTATGGAGAGAACTATGCTCGGTGTTTCTCTACGCGATCGAATCAGAAATGAGGATATTCGTAGGAGAACGAAGGTCACCGACATAGCCAAGTGGATTAGCTCATTGAAGTGGCAGTGGGCGGGGCACATAGCGCGAAGAACCGATGGCCGATGGGGCAGAAAGGTTCTCGAATGGCGGCCACGTACCGGCAAGCGCAGCGTAGGACACCCACCTGCTAGATGGTCAGATGACCTGAGCAACGTTGCAGGGAGGCGCTGGATGCAGGCCGCTTTCAATCGGTCGTTTTGGAAATCCTTGGGGGAGGCCTATGTCCAGCTGTGGACTTCCTGTGGCTGATATGATAATGTTGATGACACTGAATTGACTCGTAAGAGACAATATTAAGTATTTAGAGACCCTAAAGATCCCATTTATCCCTGTCTTGTGTCCTTTTGTGTGCCAGTCCTTCGAGTATGTAGGTCTTCACGCCATCTGCACCTAGGTTTTCGGGGACGCCGATACACACAGTAAAATCACAGGTCCATGAGTCTGTAGCTTGCACCAAACCTCCCGGTCAGTAATTAGAACGGTGCAGAACTTCCAAGTCATTAGTTCTCCGCCGCTACACCACTAATTGCGGTCCAGGTTCTAATCCGGCGTGTTTTTGCACAATTACTCTGATCGCTCTAACGGTTTTCACTCTGAAGTTATGAAATCAAAAGGCCAACTCAGCTTTTATACTCTTGAAAGTATAGTTTATCCAAATAATATCGAAGGAGTTTATTTTTCGTATTTGTTAGTTCACAGGCGTATGCAATTATAAGCATCGGCGCATGTTAAAAACCATGACGTGGTTCGCTCTTGCATTGGTGGCTATAAATAACATAAATATAGGTATAGAACTCTACTGTACTTTTTAAGGGGATAGGATAAGGGGATTTTCCGGGGTCCAGTGCTGCCACCATTTGTAATTAATCATTTGATAGAAAACGGAGACATCATTTAAAATTTTGTCTTAACCAGGCTCTAGATAACCCTTCAAACTATTTTATGAACTACTGTTTACAGTTTAAAGTGAGAACGTGAAGCTTATCTATGCACACATGCCAAGAATGGCCGATTTTTGCAATTGTGCGTAGAAAAGTTTCACGTTCTCATTCAGTTCGAGTTTATGTATAAAGAAAAGCAATACTATCGATATTATCATTGGTTATAGTGTTACTTTAAAACAGCTATCGATATTGGCCTATCGATACTTTCGCATTTTTCGATTGAAACTATGAATTGTATAACTATTGAATTTTTGACCACACTAATCTCAAATGCCTTGATCATTCGAAAAATCAAAACCTAGTTAATTAACACACTCAAGAAGCAAGTGTTGTACCGTGATGTCTTCTGCGTTTTATTTATAAAGAATCCATTCGTAGCTTTTATAGTATCGAAAATACGTAACAAAAGTTACAAAGAATAAAGTATCGTCCTTCTTATAAAAGAATTCGTGTTATCAGAAACGCCACTGCAATATAAATTACAACAAAACTAGGGTTCAAAGTCCACCCATTCATTCCGCTCCGCTCTTTGTCTAATAAGATTTGTAGTTGGTGGTGTATTTGCTCTGCGGTGCGTATCTCGAGTGTGAATAGCCCCTTACAGGAGAAAAGGAAAGAAATTACAGGCGCCCGACATCGAGACGCTGTCTTATGGTAAAGGTGTGTAGTCACCCAGTTAGACAAATAGTAACAACCAGTACAACAAAAGTAGTAAATCCTAAGTATATTTAAAACCTTAACTAGGTTTTTGCAGAGTAGAATAGGACCACTCCAAGTCTTCCTGAGGATGTCGTAGAAGGCGACTTAGGAAATACAAGCTAAACAAAGCTTATAAACATAAATGAGACGTCTCCAATTTGTCTGGCTAGCGTGAAGACTGTAGGGCAAATCGTTGTAGCATTACAGAGAGGGTCGTGCTACTGCACTGGAGTCTATAAAGACTTCATGATAACGATAATGAACCAAACTCTGTCAGCTAGATTTTGCCAGTGGGTCATCTAGATACCACTGAAAAGATGACAAAACCCTCCAAAAAGATCTGTAAATGATGCAGAATAGGGAACAGTGGCGTCTTCTAGTGTTGGAGGACAAGATCTACCTACTTTCGATCGCTGAGTTGGCGTAGGTAATAAGAAAATAACCAAACTCTAAAACTCTTTGAAAAAAATCCTTGTCTTTTTGTAAAACATCAATGTCTGTGGGAGGAAATTTATATTGCTTTCTGAAACCGATGTCAGCGGGTTTCATAAGGTGAGGGTGAGATTAAGATGTTTCCAGCGTTTTTTTTAAATCAAGATTGTCTTTTTATAAATATACTAGCTTTTTCCCGCGACTTCATTTGCTAATTTTGTATTTTTATGGCAAAATAGGATTCCCCATACATAGTTTCACTTCCCTTTTAATTCCTTTTATAGATGATTTTTGGGAAAAAAGACTATCGTATGTCCTTCCCGGGGCCTCGAACTATACGCATACCAAATTCAATCTATCGTATGTCCTTCCCGGGGCCTCGAACTATACGCATACCAAATTCAATCTATATCGGTTTAGTGGTTGAAGCGTGAAGAGGTAAAAATCAAATATACAAGCTAATTAGGGTATATTTGAGGATTTGAAGTCAAAGAATATGATCTAACATGGGTTATTTTTTAACTATCATCATGACTAGACCTTGCCGTTAGAATTAGCGATGAGCAGCAGAAAGTTACCGGTAACTGCACACCCCAAAGGTATGCAAGACTCGACATCTACAGGATATCCTGAGTTGTAAGTACTTTTGGCTCCATTCGCAACTTTAGGAACCTTCTCAAGCTTCTAAGCGAGCATTTGGGGTTTTCATTTCGAGTAAATGACTTGATGTTTGTATGCATGAGAATTTTCATAAGTAATACACATTTTTGCACTAACTACTGGAAGGATATGTCTTAACATCTAACACTATTATAGTGTTATTGACTCAAACACACCCGACCAAGAAGAGTACCACGCAAACAAACAAACAAGTACCTGACAAGTCTCCTCAAGGATGCCGGCAGTAATATCTGGAGCACTTAGCCCGCGCCCTGTCCACTAATTACTTCGACAAATATTTACATCGCCGAGATTCTCCGCAGTTGAGAAGGTAGCGGCTATAGTCATGAGCGGAGCGATTTTCATTTTACACTGATCATTATTGCACTGTTTGGTTTGTCCGTGTTCGAACATGAGTGTCGAGGCTATTTTGCTCCACCAACGGGGCAACTGTGGGGTTCGGGGACTGAGGAAGTGCCAGACGCGGACCCTCCTAGCAGCGACCACACTCTGGCGACTGAAAGGACTACCGGGGATGTAGACGCGTTTTTTGCCGGTCAAGGCAAGTAAGAAAATGGCCTTTTACAAATTATCGTGGATCTTGTATGTTTATCTATATATGTATTTGTTATAAAATATAGTATCGTTGAGTTAGTATCCCATAATACAAGTCTCGAACTTAATTTGGGGCTTCCTCAATCAGTGTTATTTGTCCCTATATATATATTTATTATTTATTTTATTTAGGACTCTAGCATAATTAAACAATGACCTTTTTCTATATTTTTATAACTTCTTGTCTCTAGCCTTTATTCAGTTGTAGGACGTATCGTTTGCTATTGTCCCAAATCTCTCGTGCATGATATTTTCTTCTCAATTCCTAGCGCTCTTCTAGTCCATCGAACATAAAATACCTTGAGCGTAATTTGGTAAAGTACTTAAGTTGTGACTGTCTTTAAGCTACATCAAATGCCAAGTTTATTTTATAATGTCTATCTGCTTGAAAATCTTCCATCAGTGTTCTTACATACACAAAATCAATTAAACATAATATTATACACATATAAACATTTACATATTATGTCTGGAGGTATAATAACTATTTAAGGAAATATGAACATTTTGATTTCCACATACAAACCACGTACACTTATCAAAGTGAACGTGGCCTTAGACGTAGACGGAGCGTCTCGCCAAGTTAGGACATTCTTGACTGTTGCGAGCTTAACAAGACGAGATGAATGTCAGAAATGCTCTGAAATGGAATAAGTAATGCACTGTCGGAAGACTATTGGCATTGCACTTGGAGTAGATCGGAATATCGAAACGTACGGTAGGCCTCAGAAGTGGAGTCCCAATTTCTCATACTAAATGTATGAAAAATTGAGACTCCACTTTTGAGGCTTACCGTACATCACTGTATCGTCTATGTTTCAAGCCGGGGTGAGATTTTCTTTTCTATAATTTTTCAAAACTAAAAACCGACTTCACCCCCAAACTACACAACCGATTTTGATAAAATTATCAATTCTATTAATATTATTATAATATTATAAATTTATTATTATTATGTAGTATCCATGGTACCACCTGGAATGAATACACTTTCAAACAAAAAAAGAATTTTTTAAATCGGTCTAGGCGTCTTTGAATAATCTGTGAACAACATAAAAAAAATTAAGGATCGCAACGAATTGATAACCTCCTCCTTTTTTGGAAGTCGGTTAAAAATATAACGTGCGTCACTGTATTATCTTAGCCTGTTCCCGGTTGCATCCTCAGCTATGCTGCTTTCAATCCCGGGGTGCGCTTTCCTTCTCCAAATATAACATGCATGTCAATGATCAGCCAAGGATGTCATGAGACCATGCTAAATCGAAGCGAAATGGTCGGAACAGCTAGCCAAGCTATTACTTTGCTCAGTGCAAAAGAAAGTAAATGTCGACATTTTTAAGAAAAATTTAGAATATTTGTAATTTTTATTTGTCCATTTAGTTTATATTAAGCTGTACTTGATGAACGTGTACGCGGAACAGAAACTGTTAGTGCATGGAGTAATTTTCATCGACAAAGAATAAAGGATTTGGCTATAATCTTACGATCAAACCTCCTAGGGAAGGGTAGGCCCTTCCCTAGGAGGTTTGATGTCAACCCTGCTAGTAAATGTAGCTTACTCCTTTAGTCGTCTCTTACGACATCCACAGGAATAGATGGAGTGGTCCTATTAAGGCTGGAAGCCAAGCCACATGGCAAAGTCTCCTTTAAGATGAAGTGATATAGAAAGAAAGTTCTATTCGACATTTGTATGTATTACCTCTTTTTTTAGGTCTTGCAGCTTTTAGCAGACAGAGCCCAGGGCCTTAAGATCACTTTTAACTTGATGGTGGGTGACAAGGTGGAAAAAAGAATTAAAAAATAGTTTGCTAGCAGCATCGCCTATTAAAATAAATCGCATTTCCGCCCATTATCTCGATCGGCTTTTACGATCGGTACTTTCTTAGATTTTTTCTTAGAACATGGAAGAATAAAATGTATAATTTTTGCATCATAGCATCTATCGCTATTAAATCAAACCTTAGTAATGATGCGTCAAAACTGTCGCAAAAATTTAAATAAAAAAAACCTACAACAATAGGTACTTGCGACAGTGAGTGGCTACCTACCATCGATCACAACTAATTGACTAATGGCCGAGCGACACTGCCTGATTGATCGGGACTAAATATGACGTATCGCACAAACTTTGCCTGCAAATCATACGCACATACAAATCGAGGGTTGTGGGGTGGAGTGATTAGTTTATGTGTATCTATCTATCTATATAACGTGGAAGGGACATACCCGTAATAAATCGAACCACAGGCTATACTAGATCACTATAGCAAACAATTTGACATTCCCATACAAATTGCCCGGGCGGCTGCACACCTTTGTATGGAAATACCGATTTTTTTTGTGTTTTGGCTGTTATTTTAATTTCATTATACTATAGAGATCTAGTATAATCAAAAAAAGAAACTGACTGGCTGATATATTGACTGATTAATCAACAAACAGCTGACACTGCTAGGTCTAAAAGCATTTATTATTTTGCATTTTTTGCATAAAGTTTTGCACGAATGTTCCAAAAATGACGTCAGTGTGCAGAAATGTAAAAATTATATGTAAGTTCGCATGATTCAAAAGAAAAGTTTAGCCAAAAGTTTTGGAATTTACTTGCCAGCATGGAACAGCATTTTTTCTTCTCTGTCGCTCAGAACCGTCATTTGCCAGAGCACTGCGGAGTGCTCCGGATCTACACAAAGAAAATATTCTGAATGTGAAGGTAATACAAACATTTGCTCTAAATATAATACACAGTATGTTCAATGAACAAATTCTTATATATTATTTGATAACATTGTCTCTAAGTTAAGTCGTCTTAAGGGTGTGTTCAGACGACACACGCCCGCCAAGCCCACGCCTTGCGCACGACAAGCGCGGTTTGAATTTGTTGCATATAATTTGAGTCCTATCATCATTACAATTCAAATTGCATTA
This sequence comes from Acrobasis suavella, assembly GCA_943193695.1. Classification (NCBI taxonomy): domain Eukaryota; kingdom Metazoa; phylum Arthropoda; class Insecta; order Lepidoptera; family Pyralidae; genus Acrobasis; species Acrobasis suavella. The sequence continues at coordinate 4,430,440 of OW971934.1, read as the reverse complement.
ACCAAAGTTCAGTTGGGACCAGCGCCGAGCGGGCGCAAGGCGGAGGCAAGGTGAAAGCAAAGCGGAGGCAAGTCGAGCGCGTGGCGTAGGCGAGGCGTGCGCGTGTTGATGGATGAAAGAAGACTATCTTAAAAATATTTATCGTGTGGATTTGGATGCGAGAACTGGACCGGGTCGACCTCGACGAACGTTCTGCGTACAAATGCAGATGTTCTAAAGAAAGATGAAGTAAGGAGTACCTATAAATGGACAGCATGTAAGAGTAATGAGTGTTGACGAAGCAAAAGAGGTTTGCAAGGATCGTAGCGAGTGAAAATCTACAATATGTAACAAAAACCCTGCCCCATCCTTGTAGGAGCAACTCAGACCGTCGATATGGACAACTTTTTCTATGGGATCTATTCTTAAAACTCGAAAAGAAAACCGACATTTTCATACAAAGGTGTTCGGTCGGCCTGGAAATTTGTATGAAAATATCAATTTTTTTTGGGGTTTAAAGTATTGGTTCGATAGGAAAAGTTGTTCATATTGACGGTCTGAGTTATGCCTACAAGGATCGGACAGGGTTTTTGGTACATATTGTATAGTCCCTACCCATCCCCATGGGAAACAGGCGTGAAAATATGTATCTAAGCAATTAGAGTATTAATGTGTGATAAGACTCAAATTAATCAACAAAAAAAAAAACAAAGCGCGCTAGGCATGCGCTAGGCGTGGGCTTGGCGTGCTTGTGTCGACTGAACACGCCCTCAGATTACATTGTAAAGCTTCCTACCAACTTACATTTTATAGTCGTAAAGACAAAGATCATTCAAGTGCTTATATCTGAAGTTTCGAAAGCTATCGACCGTCATCGGAATCTTCACAAGTTTGGTCGTTATAGTTAAGGTACGGTCACGAAAGTAATCGCAAACATTTAACAAAAACAGAACCAATTACAGTCTTATAAAGAGACTTATTATATTAGAATGTAATTATTCCAATCACATATTTTTAGTAAAGGTTTTTTTTTCAAGTTTATTTTGTCAACTATTTAATTTTTATTTTATTGGATAAGGTACACCAACAGTATTAGTACATACTTAGCTTCTAATGTAAATACCAATGACAGGTATACACGACATTGACTGAAATATCAAAATAAGCTTATCGAGAGTTTAAAGTTATCTAAATTTGTGAAAATTTAATTTCAATTAAAATTAGATATAAGTTTATCTTCTTTGTCTTTTGATAAGTCCATGTGTTTAGTTAAATTTCCACAATAAATTATTAATTCTTTTGCATTTCACAGAATTTGCTAGAATGCGTACAGTTAACCAATTGTACTATTCGAAGTACAATGCTAGATCGATATGATGTACAGAAGCACAGTGCCAAGAGGTTACCTGATGTATATTCCACCACTCTTCCTTAGCATTACTCGACTTACTTCTCTTTTATAATAGACATAACAATTAAGAGAAACTCTAATTTATGGTAAAAGTATTCAGCAAGTTTTATAATAAAGTTTGCTAGGCAAATTAAAAATACCCTCCACTGTTAACAACACCATCTAGTGACGAGCAGAAGAACTTCATATTACATTTGATTTCCGCACTCCATCTAATATGTTCTAGGGAAAACTTTGACTTTCAAGTGCTTATCCCCAAGAAATTTTAATCAGCTAAACCGATTGTCATTAATATAACCAAGGACCAACGCAAGGGAACTAGCTTTCACGTAAAAAAACACATCGAAATGCCACAGATAGACAGACCATACAACATTTAGACATCACATCTTCTGTAGCCGTAGTCACAACCAGACCTTAACCAAACCGCGGTATAACTTAGTACTGAAACTGCAAATATTGAATGAACATCGCACTATCAAAAAGTAGCACTTTGCAGGACACTCGACCAGATTTGCCCGGGTTGTTCCGCACTTGGATGGATGACCACAAGTGGAATTAAAATTTCGCGAGCTCCTCCGTGCTTTGGAAGGCACTGTTGGCCCTGATTAACATTATTTATTTTATAGGTTTAAAATTGAATAAAATTAAAAAAATTAAAAATATCACCTTATAAAAGTAAACATAGAACATTATTTCTTCCATCATTTTATGACAGTCCTCAAGCTATGCCAGATGCCTTTCGAATTTTTGAAAGAATCTGACGGCAATGCTGACCACATAAATCAAACACGTAGTAATTATCAAAATTAATTGAACGAGCGAGCAAAGCATCTCAGTTTCGAGATTGGCCAAAAATGCTTTTGTCTGGCTGTCTGTCTGTCTGTCCGGCTGTTTTCGTACAAGTCGCATTTCTCAACCGATTCTCGTGAAATTTTGTGAGAAGGTTCGAAACTATACGGATTTTTTGTCGATTAAACTTTTCGATATTTTTCAACATGGCTGAAATATAGGAATTGAAAACTTTAAAAATATCATATTTCAGCCATTTCTATGAAAAATCATAAAGCTTTTTTGTTACCCTTAATAACTCTTCATCTGTTGCAAATAATAAAACAATATATAAACAATTGACCTGGGAGGAATTCCTCCCAGTGACAGGTAAGGGGTTATCAGTAACTTCGGGTGACTCGCGAGGTCTACTGCTTACGGAGCTAATAGTAATAAGTGATGAAAAATGTTCGCCACGAGTGAGAAGTAGTCATCAAATAAATCCATAATATAAATAAATAAATGTAACAATGCGGATGCTTTGGTTGATGTAAACTGTTAATCTGTATGTAATTTAAATAAATAAACAAAAAAATAAATAAATTAATAATTGCATTATGAATAATGCAATTATTAATGTCACAATATAGCTTAAGTACATTCTAGCCATACCTTAACCAAACGTGGTATAACTTTGCACTGAAACTGCAAATATTGGAGAAGTTTCGCACAAAAGGTGCTCCGATTAGCACAATTTGTTTGAAGCACGTTCCTTGGGATAAACCGGAGATAAACTGAAGCTATTATTGTTATGGATGTGCAAATTGAAAACACAATACACAAGGAACTGCGTTTAATTATGGGGGAATATTATATTTCTGTTGTTAGTTTTATCGAGTGTTAAAAAATATTGTCATTTTCATACAAATTGCCGGTCCGGCCGAACACATTTGCACGAAAATGACGTTTTTTTTCGAGTTTCAAGCATTGGTCCCATAGGAAAAGTTGTTCATATTGACGGTCTGAGTTGCTCCTACAAGGATCGGACAGGGTTTTTGTTACATACTGTATATGTAAAAATATAAAGTTATGTCATTTACAAGAAATTCGTTCCTACAGAATCATCTTTTTATCTTAATTCTATCTAAAATGTAACGTGCTAGAGATTAAGCGAAAAATTACAAAATTCTAAGGCCTTTTTTATCCTTGGGTTATCAATGACATAGATATTGCATTTGAAGAAGAAAAACCATTCTCTGAAGCAGCGTGCATGCTGAAATAAAACCAAGATGATGTCGCAGCATTAACTTTTTACTATATAACATAACTAGAAAGAAACAGACTGTCATTAAATAAATAAAAATAACCCTAAAGTAGTTCTCCGATGTCATAAACATAAAACTAGACGCAGAGCAGAAAAATAATTTCCTACATGACAATGACGTCATAAAACATGAATTTTCAAGCGCAGTTAAAATTTTATAGCTTGCGGTGGTAAAGTTTAGTTGATTCTTTTCAGGCCGACTTTATTGTCACTTAAAATCCAATATATTTTTTATTAGACACTCTGATTTGAAATTTAATAGTCTCTTTGGTAACACAAGGAGTGATATAAATTTTTTGCTAACTGTAAATTCCAACTTCAAAGCTAAAATCATTTATTTATCTTGGGGTTAGTCAAGTCAAAAACCAAATCATTTATTTCTCTTTGAATGTTGTATCACTTGATAATTGTCAGTAGATAGAGCGATTCACCTACCAGCGACTTCCTCCGTGGTCTAGTGGTCAAGGCGAACGCCTAGTGATCCGGAGGTCGTGGGTTCAAACCCTCAATGGGAAGCATACTTTGTGAAAAGTTGTTTCCAGTCTGGTTAGGATATCGCAGGATTCAATCACCTCTCTCTGTGTCATAAATAGTAACCGCGTCAAATCACCTAGGTTAGGTAGCGGACCCCGGGCTCTGTAACGTTACCACTGAGGATGCAATCGGAAATACGCTCGGATGATGATGAGGACGATTTACCTACTTAGATTTAATTGCATTTATCATGACATGTTGTAACAGGCCTGTGTCACTCCCCGTTTAGGTATCGAAAATATACCTACATTATTACTATGCGCGAGGCGACCACTTTGAAGGAGAAAATTCAGTCACATGAATCGTTTGTCCAGAGAAATAAGAATGAAATTGGCTTGCAATGGATGTCTAGGTATCTAAATGAAAAGTTCTGACGCAAGCTAAATTAAACCATAGCGCTGACCAAATTTAGTAGATATTTCTTTTCTGAGTAAAATTTCTATACGTACTAGTACTTATTCTGTGGTTGTATTTAGTAGATTTATTTACCACATGGAGAAATGGTCATCCCACACTACTCATCTACGGAGATAGGGAGAGGTAGTTTGGGGTTCAAACCCATTAAAACTCCATGGTGCATCTATCTTTTCATCTTAACCCGGTTCGTTTTAAACCTGACATTCTTTCGATTTAGTAGCTTAGGCCAAAGTTTCTTTATCAGCTCCGGCAATAATAAAAATAACCAGCCAAGTACGTGTCGGACCACGCGCAGTATAGGGTTCCGTAGTTACAAATGCCGAGGTCGAGTTCACTCGGTCTAAAAAGTCTAAAATTTTCTATTGATTTTTAATGTTTTTCTCTCCAAGTACATTTTCATACATAAGATGGTTACCTATAACTTTTCTATTTGTAAACCCTGCTTAATTCTGATAATTTTCCTATAAACTTCGTTATATATGCTTCCATTGTGAATTTTTCCACTAGTGTATGTACAACCATTTAGTAGACAGAGGAGACAGAAAGAGACACTTGACTCTATCAAAAATTTGCAACCAAATATTACAGAAACGGATTCCTAAATCAAAAAATAGTGTGCAAAGGCACACAATATTTTTAAAAGACCTATATTCAACGTGTTTCTATACTCAGCGGGAACACATGCTGTTTTGATAGAGGTCTTTCCGTTATATATATCTATATAATTAGGGCTATCACTGGTGACACAATTCAAAATTTGTTCCGAATTATTTTCAGAGTTATCGATTTTTTTTATAAATCCTCTAGCCAGCGGGCAACTTTTTTTGTATGAAAGTAATCAAGTTAAAATATAGTTATATAATTAGGGCTATGCTAACTATATAAGTATATGATAAAAAATATATAGGTTACATTCATCAAAACTAAAATATTACCTAATGAAAAAAAACTCTAGTCAGCGGGAAACTTAATACATACGCAACATACAGCATTAGAAAACAATCCTCAATTAGTGCTATTCGCGTGTACATTTTGTATAATCTTGCTTTTTGGATACCGCTTTTAGAGTGCAGATATATAAGGTGGTTTTCTTGCTGATGCAAATACTTCGTGAGATAATCCATATAAGCTGAAGAAACAGTATAGAAGATTAGTCTACTAAAAATTACAGTTACAGGCACATAGACAGACAGACAGAGCAAAACTTAAGAGTTCTCTTTTTACCATCAAATTTTTACGATTTGTCTTCATATGATTTCTTTTGCCTCTTAAGTTGACACCCTTCATTTCATCAAATTAACACTTACCTTTTTAGTATTTTGAATGTTCTTTCTCGAGGAATACATTTATTCTACTGGATATATCTAGGCATTAACTTAATGTTAAAATGTGCCTTCTGGAAAAATCTTCCATTATAAAACCTCAAGAGAAAGATAAACCCTCTAAATTAAATATCACTAAAATCCACAACGCAGCTCTTACACAGTTTGTCTAGCCGTCTCAACCGTATTAAAGCCCATAACTCAATTATATCAGAGAAATAAAAGAATCTTGGCTTTCACGGTCCGTTTCACTTGCCGACAAACTTACAAGATTTAATTGTGTTTTAAGAACAAAGGACTTGCCTTTACTGTAATTTCGTTTCTTTTATTCTGCTGAAATTTAGTTCGTTTTAGAATTTGAATAATGATGGTGGGGAGGTAAGTTATACAAACGGAAGTTTTTTTAAATGCAGAGAAAGAAAAAAGTGAGATTAATAAAAACCTCGTTTGCTGTAAAAAAAAGTTACCTGAAGATTAAAACAATTACTTTCTTTTAAGACAAGGTTCTTACTTTCCTGGGTCAAAAATAGGTCTTTGATATACTGTTAAGAAAATTAAACGTCACAAAATAATGTCATTTGTCATTGATCATATCCATTTTCAACATGATTTTAAATTTATTATTGAGAAAAAAACTGATATTAAAAGCGCTAGGTATTTGACTTCAAGAAACTATGATTGCATTAGCCTGTACAACATGACACAAATAAGTTGAACAAAAATGGCGGACTTCAAACCATTTTTGTACAAATTTTCGACCGATTTTGTTCAAAATGGCGGTCGTCAGCGCATTACCTGCCTACCTGCGCCGATAACCGCCATTTTGGTTCAACCTACGTGCCGGGAGTTTGTACAAAAATATTTTAAAGTCCGCCATTTTTGTTCAACTTATTTGTGTCGCATTGTATTTCATACAAATCCCATGGAAAATGATTGTTTTGACGTTTAGAAAAAAAGTATCTGATTCGAGTTGTTGGAAAGTAGGAAATCGTAACTTTAAGATAAAGTACTTACCTACTTTGAATAAAAACACATTTAATATAATATTATATATTATGTAATATAATTTAATTATGTTTGCCTTTTGTGTTAAAAATCTAATTAAAAATAACTGACCTTACTACTTTTTTCCCGAATTATCCTTGTCGGATAAAGCGTTCAACACAAAACAGTTCATCATGTCATTTATAGCGCTGCCACAAAATTAATTAAAGTATTAACTTCATGGCGCTACGCAAAATCTGACCGAATTTCTGAATAAAATTGTTCAGCGAAGTAGAACTTTCGGCTGGTATAGTATAGCAAGACATTTCTTATTGCATGCAACCCCGAATGCCGGCAAAAGTTTTGGAGTTGTTATTATTTGTCATTCTTGTCCTGTCTTGTATTGTAAATACAACTTTTAACTTATAACAATAGTTGAACTATTCGGCATAGTAAATGTTTGAAACTAATAAGTGTGTACATTACCAAGATTGTTTTCCCTAAGTACATCCTTAGCAGTTTCGCTTTTGGAGTCATTTTTAACCGACTTGAAAAAAGGAGGTCATCTATTTTTTTTAATGTATGTTCTCCGCCCCTTTTACTCGCAGACGCTTAGTGGTCCCATAGAAATTATATCAAAATTATTTCATGACTTTTCGGTTTTTCGTTTTCAAAAATTACTATCTCAAAATATGAGTACTATGTAAATGGTCACCGCTGCAAATTCTCGTAAGTATTAATTGTAAATTGTATTACAGAATGAATTTCTGTCCTATCAAATGTTTATTGACAGAGCGAGCGAAGCGCCTCAGTTTCGAGATCGGCCAAAAATGCTTTTGACTGTCCGTCTGTTCTCGCCTAGAGGTCGCATTTTTCGACCTATAGGCGAGAACAACAAAACAAGATATTTAGGTGCCAGTATTCATGAAAATTGGTGCCCAAGTGCCTTGCTTTATTAAAAATTTTGGCAAGTAAATTTTTGATTGGGAGGAAAATAGGGAGAAAAGGAAAAAGTTTTCTGTAGCGGATTTATCGACGGATTACAATCAAAATTGTGATGCACACGAACTTCGTTCTACACAAGATTTATCAAAAGAAATTCCGAAAAGGGAATTGGAAGGGGAAAAACGGGCTAGCGAGGTCTAATGTGTTCACAGAACCACTAGTTTTATGTAGGTACCTATAAAAAAATTGCATTGAAAATTGTATGCACGATGTACAATGGTTCTCCAAATTAAGACATCACACGAAAACCTCGTGAATTTTGATCAAATTTCGAGGCGAAATTTTTCATCACAGATTTTAATTTAGATATTAATCCAAGCATTGTAATGCTGTTAAAAATTAGATTAGGATTCAGGGTCAGAAATAAATTACCTATTTTGTACTGATATTGAACAAAACGTCACAAAATAAGGTCACTTGTCATTAATTATATCCCTTTTTAACGTGATTTTAGGTTTATCATTGCAGAAAAACCGACAATAGGAACGCTATTTGACTTCAAGAAACTATGACGTCACGCCGTGCTATTTCATACAAATCCCATAGACGATGTTTGTTTTGACATTTAGGAAAAAGTTTTTGATTTAATTTGTTGGAAACTAGCAGATTCTGTTGTTCAAATAATAGATAAGCTCTAATAATCGTAAGTAGGCACTAAAAATATTTAATAATTCAAACCTTTAAACATTCAAAGGCGCCTCAAATTAATTTAATTCAGTAAATCGAGATTTTTAAGTACAAAATTCGTAAAACGAATCAAGTAAGCACCAATTTGGCAGTTTAAAAGTCAATTGTCTTGAGGAATTTCATTATTTGGGGATGGGAAAAGTTTGAGTGGACTTCAAGAGACTTGCTTGGACATTATTAGAGATACTGTTTTGGGTCTTTTGAAAGTGTAATGAGTTTTTAATCAATCGTAATTTTGTACACACTTTACAATTGGAAAGTCAGTCAAGAGAAATAATCATCGAGACAACTGCAGACGTAGGTTAGCTATTCAGCGGGGAAATGCTGCCAGCATTTTGTTCACGTTGCCTCGATGTGGCGCTTTAGATTAAACATTCTATACATACGCTTTTAATTTCAAGATTAACTTAAGTTTAGTTCCGGACCCCGTTACGTCCGTCACGTCCGTCCGTCTGTCTGTCACCGGGCTGTATCTCATGATCTATGATAGCTAGACAGTTGAAAATTTCACAGATGATGTATTTCTGTTGCCGCTATAAAAGCTAGTACTGAAAACAAAATAAAAAAAATAATATTTAAGTCCCATACATCAGACGTGATTTTTCGGGTTGCGTACAAAAATTAAGTTTTTTATAGATAATGGTACGGAACCCTTCGTACGTGAGTTGGCCGGTTATTTTTATTCATTTATTTATTATTAACTAGCTGAGTGAGCTTTATTTAGCACATTGTATGCACTGTTTGAGCCAACGACACGAACAGAAGAAGCACATTGTTTGACAAATTAAAAAAATCCGTTTCAAAACCTCAGTGTCTAATTTACTGGCCCATTTTTTATTCGTAATAAAGAGGTATAGAGAGAGGGCGTTAATCTGGAAATTCTTCAAATACTATAATTTATAACAAATAAATATATAGATGAACATTCAAGAACCAGGACAATTAAAAAAGATCATTTTCCGTCCTGACCTGACCGGGAATCGAAACCGGGACCTCCGGTGTGACAGCGTGGCACGATGAGCACTAGCCCACAGAAACGTAAGTACCCATTTTTAATAACTTTTTTATACTGATTTTTACTAAAACGTAACTGTTTCAGTCAAAAAGTCCATAGCTAACAAAGATTGTGTTTCAAGACTTTCAAGCAAATATCTGTTTAAAAAGTTTACATCTCACAAAGTAAACCATTTATGTATAATACTTGTTTCGTATACAACATCAAATGCTTACAGAATTCTACATCAATGAAACAGGGTACGTTTTCAACCCCAGCCTGCGTACGGGTTTTCTCAGGCGGTTTCTAGCCAAAATTGCTTGCAAATTGATACCCTCTCGGAAACAATTAGAGTTTTGAAAGGCCGTAATGATGTCGTAACATCACAATTTAGCACCGAGACCGGGCCCGTGTGCAGAAATAGATTCTTTTGATGTGCTTTATGTAGAAATAATAGAATATTAAGATATAAGTGCGTTATGGTGGATATAACACACGAGGCGGAACTTCAGCCTGAGCCGAAGGCGAGGGCGTATTATAGCCCAGTGTGCATAGCAAATAGTGCGGTTATGGAATACAACTTCACTATTTGCGTTTATAACACACTCTTGTTTTATGAGCTGTTTTATGTATCTAAATACGGTGAAATTAGATCCACCTAACGAGGAAGTGTGTTGTAAAGGAATTTTTGAAATATCTTCCTCTTGTAAATTTGTAACACTGTAACGCCTAAAAATCGAAAAATGGATCCCTCACAAAATCAGTTTCTTGTTTTGTTTTTCGTGTGTGTAAGTGGTCGATACGGGTGTCAGATTTTTCAAGCTGCTTAATGGATCTGAAATAGCTTGATGACTTTTGGTCCGGGCTGACATCGATTGCATAACGATGACCATAAGATTACCATAACTTTAGAAACAAGGAGGAGCTTGAAATTTTATTATGTTTCTTGTGGTCACCCATTCAAGTGCGGATTATGCCCAGTGTCAGCCTAAGAGTCCCCTTACCCCAAACATAGTCTAGCTTTTATTTTAAAACGACATGTCATATATGGGCAAACTTATGTAATTTAATTGCATATAACTAGTTTTCACAGTCAAACTATGTAATAATGTTTATCATATTATATTTGACCATGAGTATGGAATATTTCTACACCCCATTTATTTTCTTTCCATTTCATAATTTTAGTGTAGGAAACCAATTATAACCCTAGATAATTGCAATTCCTTAAAAAAAAATTTTTTACCGAAATCTGACGTAGTTTTAAATTAAAACGTAGACTTCGTTTCTATGGAAAAGTCTAGGAAAGGGGACTCTTAAGTACTCCAAACGTGAGTGAAATCCTCAAACGAAGTGGTTTTCTTTACGTATGTAAGTTGTTCGTGTTTCCTTTTTTTTTGTCATTTTAAATCGACTTCCAAGGAGAAGTAGGTTATTAATGCGTCGCAATCTTTTTTTATGTTCACCAATTATTCGAAGACGCCTGGACCGACTTGGAAAATCCCATAGAAATTCTATTAAAATCGGACGTGTCGTTTGGGGGTGAAGTCGGTTTTTAGGGTTCCGATCCAAGGGTAAAAACGGGACACTATTACTAAGGCTCCGCTGTCTGTCTGTCTCTAACCAGGATGTATCTCATGAACCGTGATAGCTAGCTAGTTGAAATTTTCACAGATGATGTATTTCTGTTGCTGCTATAACAAAAAATCCTAAAAACAGAATAAAATAAACATTTAAAGGGGGCTCCCATGCAACAAATGTGATTTTTTTTGCTTGATATTAATAACGGCAACAGGGAGACGCTTGAAATATTCACAGAATATTAAGTTGTGTATTTACCCTAAAAATAAAACCTTCAAAAAACTTAAATTAGAATAAAATAAATATTTAAGGGGGGGGGCTCTCATACAACAAACGTGTTTTTTATAGAAAATGGTAGGGAACCCTTCGAGCGCGAGTCGGACATTTAGCCTGTTATTAGTTTTAAAATATATATTCAAATATTATATATATATATATATATATTATTTTTTTATGTTATAGGGCGGCAAATTACCAAGCGGGTCACCTGATGGTAAATTATCACCGCTGCCCATGGACAACTGCAACACTAGGGGTGTAACAGAAGCGTTGCCGGCCTTTCAGGATGATATAGACTCATTTTTTTGAAGGTTTCAATGTCGTATCGTATATGTCGTAGTATATAAATAATGTTATTTAGATACATAGGTATCAACGGTTACTGAACACTTTTTTGAATACAAAAGCATATTCGGCATGCAACAAGTTTGAATTATTATTTTCGTATAGAAAATTACAACAATATAAAAATAAAGTAGTAGAGAAAAATCTTAAAAACTCTAGAGACCACTTTCAGCCAAACTTTTCCAATGGGTTTATTCACAACGGCCCTACGGGGTCTTTTCACAGGTTCTTGAAAAAAATATGAAAATAAGTGAAAAATGAAAACATCAAAAGCAGCCCTCTTCGCCCCGCACCCCGCTGATGCATTGTCGCACTACCCTCCTGCTGAGCGGAAAAATGACAGTCAGCATAGACTAAAAAAACCTTCGTAGAGTTTTTAACCTGTGTATTTTTTCACATGTCCATATATATAATCATCCAGTCATACAAATAAATGATTCTATTCTATTCTATATATAACCGTTTCATAGATAGAGAGGTGAGGACACTTTACTACGGAACCACAAAAACCGACTTAACCGCCAAACTGCACAATCGATTTTGATAAAATTTATTCTTATTCTATAGGATCACCCTAAAGATATCTCCTTTCCAACAAAAAGAGTATTATCAAAATTGTTTCATAAACTATGAAGTTATCCGCGAACACACATAAAATTCAATTCAAAATTCAAATATTTGTTCAGTAATTAGACCTTTACAGGCACTTTTACACGTCAATAGGTAAAATTTATACTACGTGTAAAGTATTTAAAAATTTTATTTATTTTCAAAGAAAAGATACCGATAGCCAGCGCTTCGTCGATCACTGCTGAGAAGAAATGCAAAAATAAAAAGTTTAATTTGTAATATTTACGCATTGTCATCCTGTTAGAAAATGTTTGCAATATTTTTAAAGGCAATGTGGGAGCACCATAACTTTTCCATACCATCCAGCAATGTCAGTTCTGAACAATTTACTCTGTGTCGCTCACAAAGGGCGGATATGTCGGAAATTTTTCAAAAGTTGTGCTTCCTGCGCGCTTGATTGTATGCAACCGAGTGAAAGAGCCAGTTTTTATAGGACGCCGTCTCCAAATGACACTGTCATAAATATATTCCTGCTTTTGTGACAACTTTTTACATTACTTTTGTTCTAGGAAGATTACAGCAAGGTTCACTGTTAGTTTGCTAAACAAAAAGTTCGTTTTGTTAAGATTCAAAGATTCAAATGTTTATTCAGTAATTAGACCTTTACAGGCACTTTTACACGCCAATAAAGGTAATTTATGTTACGTGTAAAGTATATTAAAATTTAATTTATTTTGTATAATAGTATCAATACTCTTGACATTCACGAGTTTGATAAGACTTATTCATTACGTACGTTTTCATGTTTTCGTTTTATCTAACGTTTAATATTTGAAATTATTACATTAATTAATGTTGATGCTAGGCTCTAAAAATCAACTTGGTCATAAAAAATATATACAGCTCTTACCATTGAACAATTAGTATAGGATTGTTGAAATGTTTTTCGAGCTGATCCCAGCAGTCGTTCCATATGGCCAAAATAATAATAAAATAGTGTTGTATGCGATCTTATATGTATGCATTATTAATCATTTTTCAAAACTAAATACCGACTTTTCCCTTAACTACAGAACCGATTTTGATAAATTTCTATGGGAAAACCTGACATTTTTATACCCTTTTAAACAAAATAGAATTTTCGAAATCGGTCCAGGCGTTTTCGAATAATCGGTGAACATACATTAAAACAAACATGAAAGATCGGGACGCATTGACAACCTCATTTTTTAAAGTCGTTGAAAGGCTCGGTGGCCCAGCGGATGTGCGCATTACTAGCGCAAGTTGCAAGTTAAACGACTTCGGACGTGGTTCACAGTTAAATGAGTGACCATAAGTGGTATAAAAATATCTCGAGCTCCTCCGTGCTTCGGAAGGCACGTATATGCCATTGATCCCGGCTGTCATCATTGTATACCAGTCGACAAGCTACGTGAGATACCTTAAGGTTTGCTTGAAAAATCTGTCACCGGTGTTGGCCATTTACACACACGAAAAACAAACAAAAAACTATTCAATTCTTTTTTTACAGGGCGGTTGGATAGTAAAGTTGGACGTAGACACCGTAAATGGAGGCATGAAGTTGGATCCCGACTTCCTTGTGCACTTTGGTACCGACGAACCATATAGCCCAGTGCTGCCTCACGAAATGAGGTAAGAATGATTCTAATAAGTTACGACTATGGTCGAGAATTCAATTATTATTAACAGTCAGCATGAATTTATATTTTACAATGGCACTCTTAAAAATTTAAAATTATCTACATCAATTTGTATGAACGAATGTTTTATTCTATCGAACCTGTACATATACTTTAAGCCATTGTTTTTATTACCAAGTGCTAAGATGAAGGTCAGATTTATTAATTAAATAATGATTGTTAAATAATCGGCTAGGTGCGAGTTAAACTGGCGTGGAGAGGGTTCCGTACAATGCCAAAGTTTTTAAGTGAATATACAATATAACATTTGAAATCGTCATAGTAAGACGCGAGTTAACTAATAATAGCGCTATCTAGTGGTGTTTTAGTGAAGTATTTTCCGTAACTGAACCTATTTCATTGAGTTAACCACTTGATTTTCAATTGATATAATTTTTATAGGTTTTCCTGTAATCTACAAGCATTTTAGGCTCTGTTGTTTTGGAGATCAGGGGAGGGGGGGGGGGGAATGGTCAATTTTCAACCTTTTTAATGAACAAAATAAAATCTATTTATTTTACAATAATAACAAAAATATATTTGAGATCCTCAAGACGAGCCCTTTTATTTGATATATGACACAGTAAAGTTTGCAAAACTTTTTTTTAATTTCCTATTTTGTCCCCCAAAATAGACCCTAGTGTTTGGGTCATACGATTACATATAAAATAAATATATAAGGACACATTACACAGATTGAGTTAGCCCCAAAGTAAGTTCGAGACTTGTGTTATGGGATATTAACTCAACGAAACTATATTTTATTACAAATGCATTATATAAATAAAGAAACACCCAAGACCGAAGACAATTTAAAAAAGGCCATTTTCCAACTTGCCCTGACTGAGGATCGAACCCGGAACCTCTGGGTGGCGGACTAGCATGGTGACCACTACGCCACGGAGGTCGTGTCGCCTCCAAACAAACAGATGCACGAGTGAATCGAGAGTGATGAGAGTTCCTTTTTTTCATTTTTGTGCGAAACCCATAAAATTATTAATAAACCAGCAATAGAAGTATGAGCAAAGTTTACGACATGAGTATTTAGCAATCAAAAGTAGACGAGACCACAAAAGGCCACTTTATAGATTCGTATACGAGCTATAAAAACCGCTGACAGTAGGTAGCCATAGTTACGGATGTAGGCTTGAACCTAGATATGGCTTGAAAGTTATTCATTCACATACACAAACAATATCATTTTGAATGTGAAAAAAAAATTATGAAAGTACCTATTTGTAACAGATAGATTTACCATTTTTATAATATTCGCATAAAAATTATCACGAAATAAATTTCAGGGAGAGGTAAAATTTTTGCTGAGTTTTTCCACAATAACTCGAATCAGTTTTACTGGCCGAGCGAGCGAAGCGACTCAGTTTCGATATTGGCCAAAAATGTTTTTACCTGGCTGTTAGTTTATTTGACTTTCTATTCTCGCCTACAGGTCGCATTTCTCAACAGATTCTCGAGGAATTTTGTGAGAAAGTTTGATATGTAATATGAGGACTGAAAACTTTGAAAATGTCATATTGCAGCTATTTCTCAAATTATTCAAAAATGTCAATACTTTTTTGTTACTTTTATGAAGACGCAAGTTTTTTGCCTGAACAAATTTTAATCCGATAAACTACAGCGGATCGGGGTCACTCGCGAAGTCCATTAGCTACACAGAATCACTAGTAAATACATAAATCAGTTTTGAAATGTACGAATCTAGTCCTTGCACATGATGACTTCTTGAAATTTCAATTATTACTTAATTTTAACTTATCAGTATAACTGGTGATCATCATCACGGATTATGTTGGAGTGAAATAAAAAACACAGCGATTGACAGATCGATTGAGCGACGTGCTTTGTTTGCCCTTTGCCCCGACTGGGGATCATAGAAAATGAAGAAGAAGAAAGAATTATTTAAAAAAACTGACGACCTCTTTATCAACCCAGGGTCATTCTTAGAATTAAGACGAATCTAACGACACCTCTCAAGTTTAAAGCTGCAGAGCGTCTCATAGATACATTACATGTAGGTAAACGTTACCGGCAATGCATTGAATTCAGACAATACAATGCCTAGGCAATGTATACATTTCCTAGGCAATGTATACATTTCCTAGGCAATGTATACAATGCCTTAAAAATTGTTAACATTGTTTAAAATGGTATGTTTGTCATATACATTTCATGCCCCGAATTAGTCACGGAAGGTAGGTTAGGTGGTATGGTTGTTGAGGTGGTATTGCTGTGCAGTCACAGCAACAACACCATATCACATAAACACATTGCCTGTTCTTACACTTGAAAAACATAACCCTCCTTTTGACGAGTCAGGTAAAAATAGAAAAGTTGGTTTCTATGCCGCGTCTAGTAGCGCCAACCATAGATTTAAGCTGCTGTTGAGGAGCGAGGATGTTTTCCTTCGTAAATTGCTTCCGCTGCAGGGAAGGGTTACACGGACTAGACATATACCTATTGAGCTCGCTTTTACTCTATTGTTTGCCGTATCTTGGAAAAGTGCGAGTCGGAGTATGAACTCGCTTATGAATCACAATAATTTCATTTTATTGATTCATGTACACTTGAAAATTTACAAGTAAAACCTTATAAAAGCAAATATAGTACATAGGTGATACATATCTATAAAGAAATTTCTTTCAGCAGACCCGCGAGAGAAAGTCAAAGTTAATCATATTTGTATATAAATATTTTTTCGATATTATATCATTTGTTGATGTCGCTTATTCATCAATGTTACCTACTACTACAAGAATGTAAAGGACATAGATTTAGGAGTAAGTAAACAATTTCTAGGACTATGGTAAAGGAGTTGACTTTAAACAGAGAGAGATGGAAGGCATTGGTTACTTCACAGACAAGAGCGTAGCTAGTTAATAAATTCAGGTGTTACTTTGCGGAAGTCAAAGTTACATACTATATGATTTGAGTTACTTTGTGCGATTCCGCCACCAGTTAGTTCATGCAAACTATTGGCGGCCGACGCCCACCCACTACTGTTAGTCTCAGCATACCTGCCACCAACAGCCCGTGTGCACCCGCCACCAATAGCTGCACACGGCCACTCACAGTCAGTGGGCGTCTTGCGGGCAATAGTTTGCATGAACTAACTGGTGGTGGAATTGCACAAAGTAATTCAAATCATGTAGTAAGAGCTTCGCTCTTTAATAATAAGAAGAGAAGAAGAGATGACGTCAAATCAATTACGCTTACAGCTTAGTTTAGTGGCGCTTCAAAAGCACAATGGTTTCCACATTCCTAAAAGATGTTTCCTTAATATAACGCCTAACAAATATACTGAAACTTCTTATCAAAATTTAAATTATTATTATTTTATGTTATAGGGCGGCAAACAAACAAGCGGGTCACCTGATGGTAATTGATTACCGCTGCTAATCTGCAACACCAGGGGTGTAACAGAAGCGTTGCCGGCCTTTCAGGAAGATATAGACTCGTTTTTTGAAGTTTTCAATGTCGTATCGGTCCGGAAACACTGCTGCAGGAAGTTGATTCCACAGTGCGATCGTACGTGGTAAAAAGTTCCTTTTAAAACGTACGGTGGTTGATTGCCAACTATCCAAGAGGTTGGGATGAAATTTTAATTTCAGGAGGGTGGTGCGGTGGTGAAATTTTCCATACAAACGCGGAGCAGCTGATCGATCAAGTCGAATGGGAAACCAATAAATATTTTTCATATTTCGAAATGAAAAAATGTAAACAAACTTTAACCCTTAAAAGCCAAGAGTATCAAATTTGATATCGTCACTCTCCGCGCTCATAAATTATGGACGCATCTGTATATTTATATGTTTTGCATGCTTACAAGTTCATTATACTTCTTTGGGTATAAAAAATTGGGGTTTGTCGTAGGAAAATTTTATTTAATTCTTTTTTCAGTCTATGCCATGTCAACTTACACCATACATCGCAACAGCAAACAATAGAGCCAAAATCCATATCTATTTTTAAAAATATTTTATATACTCAAAATAAACTGCATAAAATAGGAAAATAAACATTTTTTTATAATTCATAAATGAAAATAACAAAATTGAAAAATAAGTTTATTTTATTAAAAGAAGTTTTTGAATTTTAGCCATTTTAAAAATTAAATAATTTTCCCATGTTATTTGGACTTTTATTGATAAACGATGTAAGTTTTATGAAAATCGGAAGTTCAGGCTTTTAAGGGTTTAAACTTTTTTCCGAAACAGACGCGTGTTATTATACGTGAGGGAATACGAATAAATGTCTCTTTAAGATCTAATGAAATAAACTCTTAGTGAACTCAATCTCCATATAACATAAGACAAGATCAAGAAGCTGCAATGCACTCTTGAAACTCGATACTGATCTTGTTAAATCAATCTTGCTGACAACTTAATGGATCATATCAAACGTCTTCGAGGGGAGCTAAAAAGCCTTGTCGAAAAAAACGACCTGTACTGTAAGTATATTGCGTATTTTTATAGATGTCTTTATATCTTCCCCTGGCTACTTGACCGTTTGTCAACATTTACAGATACAGATATGGACATCTTAAAACATCATTTATTAAAAGAATCCACCTATAAAAATCGGTAGGTGTTAAAACTAAACTATGTACTGACAAACCTAAAATAATTATAAATAGTATACAGGTTGGTACAGAACGCCCAAATAATCATCAAACACCATGCTTGCTTACACTTTGTTCTGGAACTTGAACCAAGAGGAAATATCTAGCCAAAGACAACACGGAACTTTCCGTGTTGCTCTAAGTATCTAGCCAAAGGTTGACTGAAAAAGATTGCTATGCGATAAGTCCGTCTTAAGTGTTTTTGTATTTAATTTTGTTTATGGCAGAATAAAGAGTATTTGTATTGTATTGAACCAGCGATCTGGTAAATACTTTACCAGTTTAATACTACCATGCTCTTCCAACTGACATAGGACGTGTATGTGTGTGCCCCCCCCCCCCCCCCCTCCCAAATTTCTCTATCATATTCATTTCTTTAGCACTTATTAGGTTTCCATCACCTAACATTACTATCTCTCTCTCTCTCTCTCTCTCATCTCAGCGTTTTTCCCAGTTGCGTCCTCAGCTGCAATGCTGAGATGCCCGGGGACCGCTTTCCGACTTTTTTTTCCCCGCACACGGTGTTGAGCATCCTTGGTTGTAAGACGATTAGCACGCATATCATCCTTGACGACATCAAGCCGGTACTTTGTGGGTCTACCCCGCCTGCCGGGGTACACTACTACCCAATTTCATAAGTGATATTTGATTTAACTTATGTTTTAAAATTACTTTTTTATAGACACAATCATTTTATAGAATTTTTAGGCGTTCAAGATGATATATATATAAAAAAGTATTATATATATAGCATCATTATTTATATTATATATATAAATAGTAAAATAGATAAGTATCTTAACATATAGGTAAAATAAATTATTTGAACAAAGAAAGAAAAATACTTTATTTGGTGCAAGTTACAAGTACACTAGGGGATACCTGCATGAAGTTTTCATCCAGTGCTGCCCCCATTTGAAAGGAAACCGAGATATCATTTAATATTTTGTGTCATGCGGCACTAGATAACTCTTCAAACTATTTTATAAACTACTGTTCACAGATTCATTCACGAATTCCCGAAAAAATCATGTATCCCCATTAACTAAAATAACTGAAACTACACACACTACAAAATGGGACCAAACTCAGCATATTGCAATGATATATTTCAAGCTGCCGTATCAATTACAATGTGTGATTTCAAAATTGACGTGATTTCGGTATTCCGTATCGCAGAGAGCAGTGTATGACACATTATGCGTCATTTGCATGCATCATTATCCATTCCCACCCCCGAATTATGCGATTCCCGGGGGACGGCGGCCTCTGGGGTCGAATGGTTCGGTCTCCGCGGGCCGGTGGAATGGCACAGGCTGACTTGTAATGACTCTAATGAGTAATGCATAGTGGATGTCAGTTCTTTAGTTTATTAATTTACGACTGGTATAGTTTCATAATATTATTTAAAAAGAAATGTGGTGTCGTGGGACACCAGGTAGGAACGAAGTTCAAAAGTTCTTGTGTATACGACTGTCGCGCCTGCGCACGTCTCATTTAACGAGGTCATCCTTACGGTTTTACTATCACATTTTTTTCAGTTCGGTCGCGCAACAAAATCCCTATCTCCTCCAAGCCTGCCGTAAGGAACTTCGTTCCAAAAAAAAAGCAACAACTACTTACTGAATAAAGTTTCGTTTGCGGCAGAGTAGAATAGGACCACCTAAGTCTTCACGTGGATGTCTTAGGAGGCGACGGCGGCTCTTTCGTCAACGCGAGCATAGTTCGAAAAGTTTTTTTTTCATCCAGGGCAATGCTAGAAAAAAAGGCAAACCAAAAAGAGAGAGATAGCGCCTTAGGGCACGGTTTGCACTGTATTCAATGAAATTAGTATTATTATTAACTATCCATTAAACGAATATTAACTATTCAAGGGTGCGGAAATTTCATAAAACTTGTTCCAGGATATAAGTTTGTAAAATAAATGTTTTTTATTTAAAATTTTTATTACATTGCGAGGTTTCTATCGAAATATTTTTTTATTTTTACAATTTATGAGTACTTTATGAACGGTCGAAGTTCAGGTAAAATTTGTGCAAAAAAGCAGATTTTTGGAGGCGTATACTGAACTTGTTTTTCCAAATATTATTTTTTTATTACAATAGAAACCTAGAAATAGTGCACAAGATACCAGTTAGTTAAAAAAATTTCAAGAAAAATCACTTACAACGCCATAATTATGTACGTGCATTTGTATGAAAAGTAAGACGGGAAGGCTGCTCTTAAGAAATGCAGCAAGCTGAATAAAGCATTATTTCTATTTTTAAACTTATTAATAGATAAATTTTATAGTAACTATTTGTTTGTAATTGTTTACATTATTATGAAATGACTGTAAGTTTTCCGAAATAAATACAATAAATGAATATTTTAATAACAGAAAGTCTCTAACTTGTCTGGCCAGTGTGAAAGATGTATGCATACCAAATCCTCTGGCTGCTCTGGCTAAGTATGGCTCTGGTTTTTCAGGTCATGCATATGCAGTAGAGAAAGTAGAAAATAAAAAACAAAAACAAAGACGACCTGCGTGGCGTAGTGGTCACCATGCTAGTCCGCCACCCAGAGGTCCCGGGTTCGATCCCCGGTCAGGGCAAGTTGGAAAATGGCCTTTGTCAAATTGTCCTGGGTTTTGGATGTTTATCTATATATGTATTTGTTATAAAATATAGTATCGTTGAGTTAGTATCCCATAACACAAGTTTCGAACTTACTTTGGGGCTAGCTCAGTGTAATTTGTCCCTATATATTTATTATTTATTTATTTATTTATAGTAACTATTTGTTTGTAATTGTTTACATTATTATGAAATGATTGTAAGTTTTCCGAAATAAATACAATAAATGAATACTTTAATAACAGAAAGACCTCTCTAACCCGTCTGGCCAGTGTGAAAGATATAAACCAAATTCTCAGGCTGCTCTGGCTAAGTATGGCTCTGGTAATTCAGGTCGTGTTTATGCAGTAGAGAGAGTGGAAAATAAAAAACAAAGATATGACGATGATGAATTAATAAGAAATAAAACAGATTTTTTACACAAAAGTATTTATGCAATGGCCCTTAGACTGTATAACGAACTACCCACACAAATAAGAAGGTGCATGAAATTAATAACTTAAAACGCTTATTATTTGACTTTTTAGTAAATAAATCATATTATTCCACAGATGAATACTTGTGTGATAAAAATAAAACAGTTAAAAAATAATTGATCATAGACATTTAGATAACCTGACATGACATTCACTTATTTGTATTAGCGAAATTATGTCTCAATTCGCTATTTTCCAACAAATCAGATACTTTTTTCTAAACGTGAAAACTAAAATTTATATGGAAATTGTATGAAATACTGGGAGATGACGTCATAGTTTCTTGGAGTCAAATACGGCTCTTATTTTCAGTTCCTTTGCAACAATAAATCTAAAATCACGTTAAAATGGATGTGTTCAAAGACAAGTGACATTACTTTGCGGCGTTTTATTTAGTTATCAGTACAAAATAATTTATTTTTGACCCAGGAAATACCCAATTGACTTCTAATATGTAGACATTTTAACACATTTTTATAGTACATTTTCGTTTTATTTTAATTTACTAATATTGTATCTAATAAACATTTATTTTAATTAAAAGTATTATATATAGTAATATAATAAAAGAAATCCTTGTGAGCATGTATTACCAAATAATTTATGACTTTGTATGCCTAACGGCGCAACACAGTCGTACTTGAATTTATGTACCTAACACCCATTGTACCTGTAATTGACAAAATAAATGATTATTATTATGCCAAAAGGAAGAAATACATAGGTATTTACAAAAATGTTTTTTTGAAGAAATGTTAATTGCATTTCCTAAGAAAGAAACATGCACGATACAAATTGCGTTGTATTCGTTATTTTTCCATCATGGACTTTGCTGTAAAAAAATTACTTACTGTAAAAAAAAGTCAGACATATTTTTTCTTTACTGATGCTTATTATCTTTTTTCTCACATACAGCGCATAATAAATCCTTATGGACATCTCAAGTCTCCAAATAGCGGTCACGCGGTAAACTTGCGTTCCGAAGCACGCATTTAGGGTTGACATCAAACGCATAAAAATTTATTTGAGCTCATTTGAATTTCATCGCGCCGACGTTCATACGTTTATAATGTATGAGCCCTGTCTTCCCTTGTCCCTTTGAAGCTTGCCGTTACTTGCAATTTTTATTGCACGGTGTATTAATATCTTAAACTACATACGTCATTCAAGATTTTTCTACTTCTGTTATCTTTCTTTTACATGTTCACGAACACTAATATACTCGTAAAAGCACTGATAATATGACTTAAGAAAAATGAGTATAGGCTTTTCTATTCCTTATACTCGTAGTACATGTGTCGAATAAATAAATAAATATATAGGGACAAATGACACCGTTTGAGCTAGCCCCAAAGTAAGTTCGAGACTTGTGTTATGGGATACTAACTCAACGATACTATATTATCGATATAATATAACAAATACATATATAGGTAAACAACCAAGACCCAAGACAATTTGAAAAAGGCCATTTTCCAACTTGCCCTGACCGGGGATCGAACCCGGAACCTCTGGGTGGCGGACTAGTATGGTGACCACTACACCACGGAGGTCGTCAAAATCGCAAAAAAGATATGCCTAACCATAGACCTACATCTATGCGCCTAGCTACCTTTGTAGGTTACTCGATCAGCAATAACTTAACAAACAACTGAATTTTTACAAAGTGCCATTTTTGAAAAGCGGATTCAACTAAAAGTATGTTTATTCCCTATAAAAACCGTTCGTTTAGTGAATCCGCATTAGAACGTACGTAACCTGCGACAGTCGTATTTTTGACCCTTCTTATACAGCTGTTGCATAAAATACTAGAAATTAATAATCATTTTCTTTTTCAAATAATGTCAAAAATTATATTATAAAGCCATTAATATCAATCGGACAATATTGAATATAATAATATTACATCAAAATATTTTTGTACTTAAATCCATGCACTGGCTTATATAAAAATACAAAACGGCACTTTTATAATTCTTTCATTTCAAAGAAAGAGCGCTCAAGAAGTCACTTTTTTAGCCTGACTTTAAAACTTGGTACTCATTACGTACCATGTGGGTTTGTTAAAGTTGGTCCAAAGTCTGTTTGTTTGTAATAACTTTATTGTACCAAAAAACATAATAAAGTACAAAAAATCTAAAGAGGAAACATACAATGGCGGACTTATCCCATATAGGGATCTTTCCAGTCAACCTGCGATAAATTGAGAGGATATTTACTCCATTAAAAAGGTAGAAGTAAGCACGTACCAGATATTTTGAAAAATTATAAATACATAAAAAAAATAAGTCACGGCTATTCCCCGTGGCTATTCTTTCCATCTTTTTCAAAAAGTTTTTCCTTCATAACGATGTACGCAGTTATCCCACAACCCTTCAATTGATCTGCAGTTTTCTGTGTACAAACGAATCATCAAATTGCGTGACTTCTTAGATTTATAATTAAAATTAAAAATGTTTAGTAATTTTCAATGTACACGTATAATTTTTTTAGGCATACAATCTTTTTGAACCTCATTTTGAGGTGGGTATGAAGTGACCTAAATAAAGGTAAGTAGTATTAAACATTATACAATATGTAACAAAAGCCTTGTCCGATCATTGTATTGGATTTTTGGTATTGGATAAAAAATGTTAAACTCGCGTCAGGGCATCAGGGCGCCGGTCACGTGACCTGATCGAAAATTCGTAAGACAGATGGAGAGTAGACAGCTGGCGCGGCGCGGCGTAGGAGAGGAAGTATCCCCCTCTCTTTCTACGGCGCGGCGAAAATGTATGCCTGCGCCTGCTGTTTCGTTTAGGCGGCGCAGGGCGCTTGCGCGAATGTTCGTGTGTGTTTATGTTACAGCGCGCCACGCGCATCCATGGAAATGGACAACGTTAATTTTCAAGTTTTTACTTCTGCCGGCACTCCCGGAGTGCAACTCGTCGTTTTTTTTTTGGTGCAGGTACGCGTAGCGTCCCCGAGTGACGAGCAGTTGACGTCCGACTCACCTGGATAGCCAGTACTAAGTAACTCAGCGCAGAGTACTAGTGAACAATACATACACCACGATGGCTTGAAATAAAAATAAAAAAAATGGAATGAACAGAACATATAATCAGCCGTTTTTCATAAATCCGAGAAAGGTTTCCGGCTGCTGGCTCCCGGACTAAAAGCTTGGGCGTGTCAGTGAAACATTGACAGTATGACTTTTTTATTGAAAATATGTTGGTTATTTACACACACGAAAAAAAAGAAATATTTTAAAGTCTACGAACCCCGAGACAGTTAGCATTAATTAGTACTAAAATTGGTACAAGTGCACTTTGCAACTTAAGAAAAAAAAATATTTCGGCTATAATGATGGAATTAAATTTTGGAAACACATTTTTGGAGTGAACATATAAGCAGCCGTTTTGCATAAATCCGTGACGGCGCCGCGTCGTCGCCGCTCGCATGCCGTGCGTTCCCGGGATTTATGGGCACGTTCCCTGCTGCTGGCTCCCGGACTAAAAGCGTGGGCGTGACGGAGCTCCAATACAAGAATTACGTGGTCGTAAATCTGGGATCTCATTGGATGGATACGTTACCGTTGTAACACATCTTAAGAAAGTCCACCTACAAAAGGTATAGGTATAGAAAATAGGTACCTAATCACAGAATTTCAATAGTTAATTATATCTAGTAAAAATAAATAAATAAAAGGAAGTCAGTTGTTCAAGGAAATTTCCGCACACCTGACGCCTCAGGTGATTCAAGCGCTGGTGCGCATTTCAGCCAAATCTTGAGCCTGGTCATTCAACGGGGGAATACCGCCAGCCTCTTCGGCACCCTACCCTGCAAGTACAGTAATTTGGGGTCCATTTTTATTATGTATTTTTATAGATTAGTATTTAAATTTAGTTTAGTTACTAAATTTAGTTTAAAATTAAGTTTTAAAATCTGTATATTTGTGCAAATTAAATTATTTATAACTAAATGAACTTATGATATTGTTGAAATTTTGATAGAATTATATGGTAGGACTATAAATTATACAATATTAAGCCTTCATAAACAAGACTACAACTATTCCTTTTTAATTTCTATTCCTTTTTAAATTCATTAAATTAAACTTATTCATTTAGTTAATTTTCATGAATCTGAATAAGATTAATAAAGTTGGAGTGAATTAGAAAAATTTATAACGCCATTAAACTTTTTCTAAATTCCCAAAAACCGAGTTCATCTTATCCTAAACTGTCTTCTGTGAGTCGCTAACGACCGCTCGATTCAATTTCCATTGCGAAGTTTGCGATATTATCATAAAACATCAGAACTCGCATTAAAGTGTCCGATTCGCGGCGACCCTAAAATATTTCCCTTGCCCTGCCTTCGTGCTCATTGAGGCAGAGACAGTGTGTGGTACAAACTACAAACTTATAGTCGTTCGGGACTTAACTTTAACTTTAAGCAGGGGCGTAGCTACCGCCGTATATGCCGTATCAATTATACGGGGCCCCCGGGCCACGGGGGCCCCCGACGTGCGTAAGCAAAAATTTATAAAAACTTCCTAATGTTTTATTATTACAGAAATGACAAAAGTAAAAAAAAAAATTTTTTTTCTTGCGTGAAACGTGCATTCAAAAGTTGCCAACACTCTAAATCGGTTATCGCGGGATTTCCTCGTTTAAGTCATTTACTTCAACGGGGGAATCCCACAAAATTTTGGAAAAGTTACAGATAGATAATTATGATGAATAAATTATAATATTAATATAAATTATAAATTATATTATTAATTTTTAATTTTATGCATACATTTTTTTTCTTTTGTGAGAAATCTTTACCTACCCTTCCTAAGGGCCCCCAATTTTTTTTATACGGGGCCCCGCCAATGCACGCTACGCCACTGACTTTAAGTTGTTGAGAGGATACCTGATTTTTCCGGGATCCACTGCTGCCTGAAGATAATTGGGCTATCTTGGCCTGAAGTAAAACGCGTTGCTTAAGACAGAACGAAGTGGAGAAGTACTGTAGCGGCCCTCTGCCCCACCCAGGGGACAATAAGTCAAGTAAATCAAGTCATTGCTGCCCCAATTTGTTATAAATCGTTTGATAAGAAACAAAGATATCATTTAAAATGTTGTCTTGATCCGTTCCTAGATAAACCCTTCAAACTTTTTTATGAACTACTGTTTACAGTTTAAAATAAGAACGTGAAGTTTTTCTACGCACATACGCCAAAAGTGGCCGTTTTTCGCAATTGTGCGTAGAAAAGCTTCATGTTTTCACTTTAAACCGTAAACAGTAGTTCATAAATAGTTTGACTTATCTAGTGCCTGGTCAAGACAAAATGTTAAATGATGTCTCCGTTTCCCACCAAGTGATATATTTCAAATGATACACTGGACCCCAGAAAATTTAGGTATCCCCTTAAGGATTGGTTCCGGTATATCCTTTTATAATAGTAACCTCATCCAATTTATTTATTTGTTCATTTAAATTTATTACAAATGTAATAGGTGGATTAAATCCATAGGCCTTATCTACCAGTCAACTGACTGGTCAAATCACTTAGGTTAAGGCGACATTCCATATGCCTGTTGAAATTTTATATATTTAATGAATAAAATTTTCTTCATTAAAAAAAATGAAGAAAATTATGCTTTGTTATGATTTTCTTAATTAAAACTTAAATTTCAAATGTAACTTAACTCAATTTTCATGTTGCCAAATGTTGCTCGACAAAGAGTAACATCAGTGTGGAATCTTCTCGCAAGAGCGAGAGAGAGAGTGACGGACGCATCAGTATCGGCGATTCCGCGTTGTTCCGTCGCTCTCTCTTGCTCTAGCGAATTACGGTTTTAAGTGACAGAAAAGGTTAGCAGCATAGAAAAGTGCTGCTTCGTGCTGAGCGATGTAGTCCAACCCAAAAAAGTGAGTCGAACAGCCACCAGAAGTGCTATTTTTCAAACGCGAAGTCACCTAAACGAGTGGTTTTTTCATACATAAAACCGTTGGTTTAGTGACTCCGCGTTTGAAAAATCGCACCAATCCAACGCTACGCATGGCTACATACTACGGCGACTCGTAGCCAAATGCGTAGCGAACGCAGAGTCGTAGCATTTCGTAGTGGGCTACGCCACGATACTCGTAACTCGACTGACGATCTGGCTCTACGCAATAATAAATAGAGAGTATTAGTATTAGTAGAGATAGTATTAGTCTGTCGCGCGATATAATCAATGAAGAAAATTTTTTAACTTATAGTATTTTCAGTTAAAAATTTTTTTTTTTTAATTTTTATACATAGTTTAAAATGGATTGCCCGCGCGAGATTTCACCGGGCCAGCGTTTGATGCGGTGACGTCACATTCTACCGGCGGGCGCTATTGCGACTGAGGCGCGAGCGGCGCGGAGCGTTGGAATATGACGTCACACGCTGAACGCGGGCCTTTTTTTTATGAGAATTTCAAATGTCTGTCAAATCATAACTTCTTCGTCTTTCTTGAATGGACCAAAAAAATCTATTTGTATACATACTAAATATAGTCGTAACATTCTCCATTGACTTAGTGGAGGGGTAGGTTGTAAGTTGGACCTTAGGTAATCAAGATAAGCGTAAATCGAGATCTTAAGTGTATTTATTTTATATGAATTGCTATATTAATTTTTTTCGCCCAATTTTATTGTCGAACGATAGGTACGTAACGCTTGTATGTAAAGTTCACTTCTGACTTGCACCAAAATATCACGATATCTATATCTTATTCAGCTACATCGAAACACTTGAACAATAAAATAATTATCGTTTATCGTCACAGGTTTATGTTGTGGAAGAGATTGTGTCCGCGACTCGGGACGGTCTGGCAAAGCTGGCAACAACTGAAGATTAATATAATTTGTAGTAGAAATACGAAGAGGCACTGCAAACTATGCACTTGTGATTAGGAGGTCTTGGGTTCGAATCCCACTGGGAAGAATACTTTGTGAAAAGTTGTTTCTAGTCTGGTTAGGATATTAAAGGCTTGAATTAGTTAATTATCTTAAAATAAAGATAGCCCAGCATAATAGCTGACATAGCACAGCGGATAAGTTCGTTGAATTGGCAGTGGGCGGGACACATAGCGCGAAGAACCGATGGCCGATGGGGCAAAAAGGTTTTCGAATGGCGACCACGTGCTGGAAAGCGCTGGATGCAGGCCGCTTTTGATCGGTCGTTTTGGAAATCTTTGGGAGAGGGTTATGTCTAGCAGTGGACGTTATGCGGCTGAAATGATGATGATGATGAAAGATGATTCCGTGTTCCGTGGAAGGCACGTATAAACTGTGGGTCCCGGACGCCTACTAGCGTTTGCCCATTCTGGTCTTCAATTTGGGTTGCGGAGGTCACACGGCAGTCGCTCTGTGTAAAAACCAGTAACCTCTTCAAATCACCAAGGTTAGCTTAGTTAAGAGCTTATAGGTTAGAAGTTAGGTTAGTTTAGAGCGTTACCGCTGAGGATGCAACAGAGAATACGCTCGGATGATGACTGCTAATTATGCAATAGATAAATCGCTTTTTTTTAAATTTCGTATAGTTTTTGACGTCCTGGCCATTGACTATGCATATTATATATTTGGAGAAGATATAACCGGCCAAGTGCGAGTCGGAACCACGTACGAAGGATTCCGTACCATTATCTATAAACAATCACGTTTGTTGTATGGGTGCCCCACTCAAATATTTATTTTATTTTGTTTTTAGTATGTGTTGTTATAGTGGCAACAGAAATACTTCATCTACAATCTGTGTAATAGTATAATCTGTGGTAATGTAGATATGCACGTAGGCTAGTATTTTGTTATAATATAAGT
Organism: Acrobasis suavella; assembly: GCA_943193695.1. Classification (NCBI taxonomy): domain Eukaryota; kingdom Metazoa; phylum Arthropoda; class Insecta; order Lepidoptera; family Pyralidae; genus Acrobasis; species Acrobasis suavella. The sequence goes on along the minus strand of OW971934.1, from coordinate 4,400,989 downwards.
CCTCTCAGTTTTTAATTGTGGAGTTTTTGCACTATATTTCCGAAATGTACGTATGTTAGCACCACCTGTAGGTTGACTGGTAGAAAAAGCCTACGGCTACAATTTTTTGTAATAAAGTTAAATAAATAATCTGTAAAAATCAAAATTTCAACTGTCTAGCTATTACGTTTCGTACGCAGCGTGGCAATTTTTCACTCATAGCTTGTTTTTCAATTGCCTTTATAATATATTTATAAACAGTTATTGCAGGTGTTGGTATAATTACTCTTTCACATTCACAAGTATAGTAATTTATTATTTTTGTTCCAAATATTACCAATAATGTTAAATGAAGTCAACAAAACGTGTGTAAAATCATGCCACGTGGCATTATTTGTATTTTACAATGATGTTAAGTCTGCTTACCTTTATATGTCTGAGCCACAGACATACAAAGGGAAGCAGACCAAACTATTTTTGACAATAAACTTTGACTAAGTATTTTATAATTTTTTGCAGGCCTTACAGAGGCAAAATGTACTGGCACTTTTAAATAATTTGTACCATATTATGTACCTACATTTATGCAAAAGAGATTATGATTATGATTATGAACCTCGATCCTCAATAGAGGTAGACGTGTTAACCACAACGCTACGGATATCATCCGGCTATACAACATATACATAATTCTTAACTTTTGTGCTCAGATTCCTAGAGCTTGTGAAGAGGCTTCACATTTCACTGACAAGAGGCACTTTAGGTTCAACCGTGCGATGCAGATACATCGTCGAGGGTTAGTCGTCAAATGACTTCTAATGAACCGTTTAAACGAGGTTTAACGTACCATTCCTTGTCATTATTATTTCTCCGGATTCCGTGGACTTTCTTACTCCACTGTACCTACGAGCGAATTAAGGTAGATACGGTACATAAGAAAATACTTGTAGCAGTGTAATATGTTGTCAATATTTTTTTAGTTATTATTTATAAATAAATAAATAAATATATAGGGACAAATAACACTGATTGAGCTAGCCCCCAAGTAAGTTCGAGACTTGTGTTATGGGATACTAACTCAACAATACTATATTTTATAAATCATATCTAAATATATAAATAAACATCCAAGACCCAGGACAATTTGAAAAATACCATTTTCCAACTTGCCCTTACCGGGGATCGAACCCGGACCTCTGGGTGGCGGACTAGCATGGTGACCACTACGTCACGGAGGTCGTCAAATTTATTTCGTATTTGCTTGGTTCTGCATCAGGTGTTCCAGATCTTCGATTTTTATACCTCAACAAAAAATGCCCAGCAGGCTAAATGACTTTTTCTCAGGCCTAATTTTTATTTGTTTTATAGTTTAGCTGGACCATTATGGTTCTGCATTAGATGTTCCATTTTCCAAAATCAATTATACCCTATATATTGCCCAGGTTTGACAGCTATATAACACAAAAAAGTTTCTTCGAATCCATTCAGTATTTCCGAAGATTAGCGTGTACAAACAGACGAAGAAACAGATTGATATTTTTTTTTCGGAAATGTATTCGATGTTCAGACACATTTTTTTTAACTTTTTGACGTATTGTAGTAGTGTAGGTAGGCATAAATAATTCTCCGCTTCTTTGAGGTGCCATACCTGTGCCTCAACACAAGCTTAAGGCTCACGTTGGCGCTAGATCAGGGTAATTTGTATATATATTTAATCAGTTTTATTAAAACCGTTAAGCGAAGGAAATATGAGCACCTCGAGGCGAACTATATTTTTGTGCCCTTCGCGGTTGAGACAATGGGTCCGTGGGGCCCAGAAGCAAGAACCCTGGTGACTGAGATTTCAGCGCGCCTCCGGGAGGTTACGGGTGATCCAAGGGCTGGCAGTTATTTCGCCCAAAGAATTTCTATCGCAGTGCAGAGAGGCAATGCTGCTAGCTTACTGGGCACCCTGCCTCGCGGCGTCGCGTTGGAATCTCTATTTTATTTGTAAATTTTGTATATTTTTTATTAATAATTGTATTTGAAATGTATTTTTATAATGAAATAAAAATTATCTATGTTCTTATATTAGTGTTCGGGAAAAAAAAACAGTTTAATATAAATATATTATATATATTTATTTATATTACCATTCAAACACAAACATTTTTGAGCGAGCGAGGTTCTGCGAGAATATCCGGATATTTGGTTCGAAACTTACTTCTTTACTTGCACTTTACTTCTTTGTTCCTAATGCTTTAATACAGAGCATTTAAATACTTGCGGTTCTAAGCAAACAAGGTCCAGGGCCGCAAGACTCAAAGGCCACTTTTAGCGTGGTGGTGGACGAAAGTTGGAAAAATATATCAAAATAGTGAAGGGTTGCAAGCCGCATTGCCTATTAAATTTTGCTACATTTTCCCACCTTCTCGCGCACCATCTCACTTAAAGTGGCCTTTGGGTCCTGAGGCCCCAGGCTCCGTCTGCAGCCGCAAAACAGTCTGTAAACCCCTTAGGCATAATTTGAACGCCAAATTATACAACCGATTTTGATAAAATGTATATGGGACCACCTCGCAAGTATATGCCCTTTCAAGCAAAAAAAGAATTTCGATCTTCGAGTTATCGGAGTACATACATAAAAAATATATATCCATTTGAATCTATAACCTGCTTTTTCTTTGAAGTAGGTTAAAAGACACAGTTGAATAAGACTTTTGAATTAATTTCAAAATAGGTTAGTTAGTTATGAATCCCTGTCTTGGTAACTACTTGATCGTTTGACTTTCAAAATTCTACTAAAAAGAAAGATTCCTTTGTACGAACGCCGGATTGTCCCAAAAATACATTCTTACATACACAATCATGACTTTATCCCTAATAAGGTAGACAAAAAATGAAATATTTATGACGTATGGAAGAACATCTTTAGCCCATCGGTTAGATTATTCAAAAATAATGTATATGTACTTTTTCTTTTCTCTAAGAAACATAAAAAAGGACAAAGATACATACACATCGTAATAGTGTAATTATAAAATACTTCGATTTTAGCACAGAATTAGTACTAGTACTCGCGTGCAGAAGTCTTACTCAGATAAGAAATTCAAAAAACTATCTCAATGCAGTTAGCGATATGGTTTAATTTAGCTCGCGTCAGAACTCCTCACCTCTTCGTTCAGATACCTGGACATCCATTGCAAGCCAATTTCATTCTTATTACTCTGGACAAATGATTCATATAACTGAATTTTTCCCTTCGAAGTGGTCGCCGCGCGCATAGTAAAAATGAAGGTATATTTTCGATACCAAAACGGGGAGTGACACAGGCCTGCTCATATCAATGCAGTTAGCGATATGGTTTAATCTAGCTCGCGTCAGAACTCCTTACTTCTTCGTTTAGATACCTAGATGTCCATCGCAAGCCAATTTCATTCTTATTACTCTGGACAAACGATTCTTGTAACTGAATTTTCCCCTTCGAAGCGCCGCGCGCATGGTAATAATGTAGGTATATATATTTTTGATACCTAAGCGGGAAGTGAAACAGGCCTGCCTCAAGCCTACAATATATTGTCTCATTTCCTAGCTACCTATACACTAAGCTACCGGCCGTCCTAGCCTGCTTCCCTACGACGTTCCACGGAAATACACACGTCAAGAGCTTCGTGATGCGTCCTTTGTGTTGCTAGACGACATCACCATTCGTTGCGCTTTCCAGCCCTTGTAACAAAAAATAGTAGAATTTTTGTCTTCCCTCATCACAGAGACGGTTTGAAATTTGAGAACAATAATGAAAAATAAGGTTGGAAAAACCCAAAAGTGCACGCCTCACCATGCTAAAAAAAATGTTTATTATGATTAAACAACACAGAACTATACAGTAATTTTCAATTAAAAAACCAAGTTACTTGATGAAGATAAAAAAATGGTACAAGCGTAATGTGGCATATACGTCATTACATTCGTGTTTTTTTTTAAATCATTTTTATGTTACGCTTAACAAATATTTTCTACAAGTAATCAATGTTCAAATAAAGGGTTCTTCATATCTCTGTACTTATATTATAATATAAGTACAGAGATATATAAGTACCAATACAATAATGATTGTATTGGTTCAATATGATGAATATTATAGAGATAGTTTAGGTCCCTATTTTATTTATATTATGCTTGACCCTGACATGCTAAGAGTAGAACACAACTACTAATACCTTCTAGTATTAAGGGGCTACCTGAATTTTTCGGGTCGGTCCAGTGCTGCCCCCATTTGAAATAAATCATTTGAAAAGAAACGGAGATATCATTTAAAATTTGGTCTTAATCAGACCCTGGATAACCCTTCAAACTATTTTATAAACTACTGTTTACAGTTGAAAGTGAGAACGTGAAGCTTTTCTACGCACATACGCCAAAAGTGGCCGTTTTTCGCAATTGTGCGTAGAAAAGCTTCACGATCTCATTTTAAACTGTAACAGTAGTTCATAAAATAGTTTAAAGGGTTATCTAGGGTCTGATCAAGGCCAAATTTTAAATTATGTCTCCGTTTCCTATCAAATGATTTATTTCAAATGGGGGCAGCACTGGACCCCGGAAAATTCAAGGACAACAACCAAATCGACAATTCACAATAATTAATACTCGTAAATTACTAGTTGCCCGCCCAGGCTTTGCTTTCTTTTTGTTTTTATGGACAAACCACACTGATTGAGCCAGCCCCAAGTTAAGTTCGAGACTTGTATTGTGGGACACTAACTCAATGATACTATATTTTATAACAAAAATATATATAAGATAATCATCCAAAGCCTAGGTCAATCTGAAAATGATCGTTTTCCATCTTGACGACCTAGCCGGGGATCGAACCCGGGACCTCCAGTGTGGCAGCGTGGTATGATGACAATTAGGCCACAGAGGTCATCAAAAACAAGTCTTTTAGAATTGAGTCGTTGATGTACATTTTGAGTTGCTGCCTTTTTTAGGCAGCTCGAAAATTTGACACAATAGGGAATATGCATGAAAAAAATGTGTGTTATCTAACCATTTTATCCATAAATATTCAAAAGGAAAGTACTAACAGTGAAAACAGAATAAAAATTGGTTGAAAAGCAAACGAGAACGATTTTATGAAAATATGTCTATCTCACTCGCAAAAACGCTATTTTATGACAAATGTATAGATGCAAGGACTATTACGTCACCAGACCATATCGAACTTCCCTTTCTAATATAAACTTTGAAGTATCACATGTTCGTCGCTGATTAAGATATTTTATAAATTCTTTCATATTTGTTTACTGTACTCGATGGCCCGGCGGGAGTGCGCATTACTAGCGCTTTCGCGAGTAAAGCGACACCGGGCGTAATCCGCACTTGGATGGGTGACCACAAGTGGCATATAAATATCTTGAGCTCCTCCGTGCTTCGGAAGGCACGTATAAGCTGTTGGTTCCGGCTGTCATCATTATAAGGCAGTCGTTAAGCTATGTCAGATGCCTTTAGGCGGCTAAAATCTGACACCAGTGTTGGCCACTTACACACACGAAAAACAAACAACTGTTAAGACGAAGTGGTAGCTAAAGTGGCGCCCTCATTTGAAATAAATTGTTTAGACGGAGTATTAGTAATAATTTTAAAAGTTATTCATAAAATACTTTAAAGGTCTTTTGAGACATTTATACAAATCAAATTTTTGATTATCACCATATTTAGTTTTAAATAATTTATTTCAAATGAGGGCGCCACTTTAGCTACAACTTCGTCTTAATATGGATTTTATCAAGCAAATAAAAAACAATACGTGCTTAGTCCCGCTTTAACTCATTTGATAAGAGAAAGTACCTTAACTTATATTTTCTTAGAAGTATCAATATAGTATACAGGGTTACTTTTTAAACACCAGTAACATTTTTGGAGTAAGTTCAGTCCATGATAATGAACCAATTTCGTTGAAATACCTAAGTCTCGAACTAAACGCTTTGGTTCGAGTAGCTAAGGTGTGGAATGAACTGCCTGCGTCTATATTCCAGAGAAGTACAGTCCCGGGACATTCAAAAGTAGATTGAATGGGTATCTTTTGGATAGGCATGCTTCATCCTAGTCTTCATGCTTCTTCATCGTCGCTTACCATCAGTTGAGATTGAGGACAAATGCCTAAACCATATATTTAGTAAAAAAAAAAATACAAAAATCGAAAAACGAAACGTTTTCACGTTATATAAACCTGCTATATTATAAAATATATTTAGCTCAATTTGTGTGATTTGTTCATATATATACTATATATTCATTTTCCTTCTTGACCTGATCGGCGTTCGATCCTCGGTCAGGTAAGATGGAAAATGGTCTTTTTCAGATTGACGTGGGTCTTGGATGTTCATCTACTTACATATGTATTTGTTATAAAATATAGTATCGTTGAGTTAGTATCCCATAACACAAGTCTCGAACTTACTTTGGGGCTAGCTCAATCTGTGTGATTTGTCCGTATATGCATTATATGTATATATCTCTCAGGCAACCCCCTAGCTAGGAAGTGCGCGCGAGACGTCATGTCACGTCCTTTGTCTAAGACGGGGGACGCAGCTTCCCTTGCTTTGTCGACTTTTTGACTGATTACTTAGCGGTACTGTATATTACATATTATAAACATACATATATACCCTATTTGTATGGCTCGGCCAAGAAATAAATAAGAAGTAATGATTTATTTATAAATTTAAATCTTTAGTGACCACAATTATGGAACAAAATGTGAACTTAATTCTAATGCATTCTCAACCAGTCAACCTGTAGGAAAACAGATTGATTAATTTGAACGCCAAACTACACAACCGATTTTGATAAAATGTATATAGGACCACCTCGCAAGCCTTTTCAATAAAAGTATTTCGATCTTCGAGTAATCGGAGTACATACATAAAAAATATATATCCATTTGAATTGATAACCTTCTTTGAATTGGGTTAAAAAACACAGTTGAATAATAAGACTTTTGAATTAATTTCAAAAGTATAAAACACTATTAGTTCGCTAGGAGTTATGAATCCCTCCTTGGTAACGCCTTGATCATTTTGACTTTCGAAATTCTACTACAAAGAAAGATTTATTATATTTTATTTAATCAAACTTTATTGTTTCAAAGTACAAATATACTTTCAACAAATGGCGGACTTAATGCTAAGAGCATTTTCTCCCAGTCAACCATAGGGATAAACAGAGAAAATTATGGGGCACAAAAAAGCAATACATATATACTTACATTATAAAATATTACAATTACATTATATACCTATTATATAATATATAAATTTCAGAATAAATATCTACTTATACAATACTTACATATACATCTACTTATACTAACATATAAATGTGTAGCTATCAAGAGAAGAACTAAATAATGATGACTTTATGAGGAAAGGAATCAACACACAAACGACGGATTGTCCCGTAAATACAAACATACATACACAATTATATCATCCTAAAGAGGTAGACTAATTATTAAAATTATACATATATAGTCTGCTAGTGCATTTCCACCCTTTCACTGGATTGGTTTTTACTACGTGCACAGGAAAAAAAGCAACATTCTTGCAATTTCTTTCTTTTCCCAAATAAGCATTGATTGCTAGTTATGTGATCCAAGTAACCTCGGATAACCTTGCTAGCTCGCTCAGCAATAAGTAACGCTATCTTGTAATTCTTTTAGCCATAACAGCAACATCCCCAATTCCACATTCCCCGAAACGATGACTGATGCGAGGCTTTCATCATTTCCTGTTAACAAACTGACAGATTCATATCGTGAATTGTGATATTCATTCCCTTTATCGGCATTTTCTGGTGAACTGGCTAATGCTATCTGAACCACGTCAATCAGGGAGGGGAGAATTTAAAGTGCAGTGTCGTGTTGGGACTCCTGTCGCTTCAGCGCATCTCGCATGGCGAGTATATATTTGGGTTTTGACTGTGTTGCTACTCGCTGCCAAATTCGTTCCTAAATAAATGCATATCCTATAGGTACTTTAAACGAGAAATTCTTGTCATGAACATAATGAAGATTTTGGAAACGGCTCCAACGATTTTGATGAAACTCGGTATTAAGGGAGTGACGAGCGGTCGTCCAGCTAGTGGCAATTAACGCAAAATATACCATTTTTTTATGACTTTTGCATTAATAAATAATAAAGTATTTAATGTTACCAACTTCGTTATTTAAATGACATAGATTTTTTGGCCATATCAATACATATAATAAAACAGTAAAGAAATATGTCTGTTCATTGAATACATTTCCAAAAAACCATTTGGGGGGAAGGAGACATAGTAATAGAGTAAGAATTTAAAAAGAAATGTCTGTCTGTTTGTACACGCTAATCTGCGGAAATACCGTATGGATTGGTTTTTTTTTATTATAGCTGCTAAGCCAACATATAGAGTATAATTGTTTCTGGAAAATTGTATTCCCTATGCAGAACCATAATGATACACGCCGTAAACCGTTGCACGCTGTGGTTGCACGACTACAGCAAAGATTTTTTTAAGAAGAATTTTGATTCAAAAATTCTATCTGAAAAAATGTATTTACAGTAGCTTTTTAAGAATTCGCTAAATACGTAAAAGCACTCTGATAGATTAGGAAAAAACACATTAAGCCAAAGCGTAAGTATTGGCGAACTTTTCGCACCCACTGAGCATGTTGTTAAGAGGTTTTCAAATTTATTCACCCTTCGATTCCCGGTTCCTGGAGACTGGAAATTTTAGCGATTAAATCGACCAGGCGGGAAGTTAAGGGTTAAATTTACATAAAGATCGAAGAAATGTATTGTTATTTCAAGTTTGTACCTATAACTATAAATACAGTTAAACTACTTCAATGCAATTTGTTAAGAGAAGTTTTTTTTTAATCTAATTTATAATAATATTGTATTTTTACTTCAGATCATTTAAAAATCCATATAGTGTTAGTAAACTTAACCAATGTTAGTAATCAAAAAGAAAAATAAATAAATTTAAGAGATTGTTGGTATGGCTTTGGATCGGCATTCATGTGCGAGACATTTAAATAGGCTAAAATGTATTATTTATCCAGGGGTAAAAATGTTGTTAACACGGTCGTTTAATCTATGATACTGATTGAAAAAAATGTGGTATATTAAAAAAAATGAATTGGCCTTCCCGTACAAATGGAAATCTTCATTCTTCAAACTTCAAGCTCTTGTATCATAACTGGATGATCATAACTCCTGCATCATGACATAATGCAATGTTAGTAAATTTTAATCTCATTGTTTTTTATTTTTCGCGTGTGTAAGTGTCCAACACTGGCGTAAATTTTTTCAAGCTTTTATTGTACTCTTCAACTCCAACCTTTTTTTTTTTCCTAAAAACTAATTTCTGATACTTGCTTGGCTGGAAGAGATTCCTTCATGGGATAAGCACACCCTTGTACTAATTATATATAATATTATTTGATCCTAAATATTATCTTATGTACAATAAAGAGTTTATAAACAAAGAAAGGCATCAGACATAGCTCAACATCTGTCATACAATGATCAACGTCTTAGCATACCTTCCGAAGCATGGAATTTTCTAAAGATTTCTCCATTATAACGATAGACCCAGAAACTTAACTTACTTCCAAAGAGCACACTCATTCGAAACCCATTTTTCTTAAGAACATAGTTTTCTACAAAATACCCCTTTTGGAAAACATGTCGCCCAAGTTTCCAGGGGCGAACTTTGAACATCATTCATTAGTAAAGGCCGCACTCCACCGACAGCGACGGAAAATTGATTTTGATTCGAGCTCTGTTCAACTTTGTTGAAAGTTATTTCGCAGTTGAGAAAGGTAAAGTTGCTAGTGCCGCTAACAAGTTTAATGTTACTTTAATTGTCAATCACGTATCAGAAATGTGTATTTGTAATGAAATCTAGAAACCTTTTGGTAATTTTAGAACGTAAACATTGAAATAGTTAAAGCTACGACTCCGAAATTGTAAAGAAAATAATTTAAAAATTATATTTGTGTATTGAAAAAATTATTCGTAGGTTTTTAACATAAGTATCTCTTCTCTTCTATAATGTAATTACTTATTACGAATTAATTCATACCAATTCTCTCTCTCTCTCTCTCTCTCGCAAAAACCTATGAAGGGAATGGATTTACGAATATATGCAATGGACATATTGGCTCTAAGTGCATTGGACCTTAGGATAGCAAATGTGAAATAAAACAATGCTCAAGTAGTTAGTGAGCGTGAAGAGCGAGCGAATTATCTCCGTTTCAGCTTGGGCAAAAATGCTTTTGTATGGCTGTCCGGCTGTCCTCTACAGGTCGCATTTCTCGACCGTTTCTCGTAAAAGTATGTGATCAGGTTAGATTCGATTTAGTAGAAATTTAGTAAAAATATTTTAAAATTAGTCCTAGGGGTATATTTGTGAATTCTGGGTGTGTGACACAGTGAGACAGTGGACTCGCGAGGTCTAGGTATACACAGAGCCACTATTAAGTTTGCGAGGACATATTTCCCAGTGGTTGCAACCCTAACTTCCATCACCTTGAATCATTTTCGCTCCACCAACTTGATGAGCCGATATAAATCAGAGGCGTACTTAGGAACAATGCGGAACGAGTGTGTTAAAAGCGCGATTTGTTATCTTTTGTGAGACTGAGTCCGTGCCCGCTCTGAGTGCTGCGGATGTCTTGAGTAGTTTTGGCGATCGTTCTTTTGTTTACATTATGAGTGTGAATAACTCAAGCTGGAGGTTTTGTTTGCTAAAAATTGCGTATACGTATATTTGATCGTCGCACTTAGCGGTAGATTTATTTTGTAATACAACAATCAATTAAACAAAAAGTCATAATCTGAAATAAATAACTTACTAATCTAAAATGCCACTCCGAATTGTATCCGGCTTAAACGTTTCCATTATCCGGCTGCGTTTCTCTTTGGATAGCAATGGATATCCTTTAAACCAAATACCACCCGGAGTGGTGGTCTTTTCCTACCTTTATCTTTTTCAAGCGACGCCCTATCTCACAAATAAAGCTTAAGTAGAATGTTGTGTAATATATAACAGTAAAACAAGTTACTGACGTCAAATATGCCTGCTTTATATATTGAAAGCAAGAAGAAGGAGAAAAAAAAACTTTGAGTGAAACAGCTGTTTTTTTCTCGAGCAAATCAAAAGCCGATCGAAGGTATTGGCGAATAACTAAATCATGTAAGTAGGAGATGCGGCTAGCAAACCATCACTACGAGTATTTTGATTCTGGTGCTCGCCGTCACGTTTTTTCCTTTGGCTCTTATTGTCTTTATTTATTTATTTATTAAACTTCATTAATCCACAATATACAATTGTTACAATTGGCGGACTTAACGCTAAAATCGTTCTCTCCCAGTCAAAGGATAAACAGAGATCTAGTTGCGGCGCAAAATAATTACTAAATAAATCCTAATAAATACTCGTATACCTGCATATACCTACATTTATTAAATGTATATACATAAACATACATACAATATATAAATAATGAATGATGATGGTGAAAATGAAATATACATTATTTTAGAAGAGGAGAGTGTACATTTTTAAAAAAAAATTGTTGAAATCTCCTGGATGTCAACGGACGTAAAGCGTTCCAGAGCCGTGAAGCTTGTAGGATAAAGGAGTTTGCAATAAAATTTGTGCGATATTGAGAAACAGAAAGAAGACGAAGTATCGGCAGAGCGAAGTTACGTACTGCCGTTGTGTGTGTTAATTAAGAACTGTCGTGTGCTCTGTCTTCTCCGTTTGGAATAAAGTGGTGATAAATATCATTAGTATAAATATTTTGATTTCAAAGCTATCTTGGTAAATTATCTAAATACGATTTTTATGAAGGCTTTAAATCATTCAAAAAGTTGTTAATTTTTATTTTATGTAATAACTTATATAAGTTTATTTAACGTACGTTTACGTTGGTATGTTTAATAAAATTACTTATGTACCTTGCTTGTCTTTTTATAAATTTTTGTATTCTTCCCATTTCGTCTCGCGGGTCTGCTGAAAGAAATTTCTTTAGAAATAAGTAGCACCTATGTACTATGTTTACTATGTTATAATTGTTATATTTGTAAATTTTCAAGTGTACATGAACTAATAAAATAAATAAAATACAATTATCAGTTCAAAAATTTAAAAAGTTTTGAAGTTATACGAATCAATATTTAAAGCAAATAAATTATATTTCAAAACAAAAATAAGATAGGTTGCTGACCTCTCAGTTCGACTTAAAACTAAACACGGATATACAGGCTGGAGTTAAAATCCTGAACTTGAAGTCACACGCAAAGGGTGTTCTCAAAGCGGAGGGCTCGCGAAATAAGGGCCCTCCAATTAGGGCCGCCTCTCAAGAGAGGAGTTTTTAGTGGCTGCATGCTTCACGGCTTTTACGTTTGGCCCGTTTAGGAGTCAATTGATAGAGTGGCACAAGAGTTTGTCTGTAAGAGCTTTAGATTTCGTGGTTCTAGTTCATATTTAAAATATAATGCATATTTCATATGCAAAAGTAACAAAAATATTATTACATACATATAACTTAAACAAACTACACTACAGTTATAGTGTAGTTTGTTTAAGTTAAAACCCCTAACCTATACATATTAATAGCTACACTCACTGATTTAATTGTTCAGTACCATTAAGCGAGTGCAAATGTTCAAATATAATTAATCGTACACAATGTTAAGCTGTATTCAAACCATAGGAGAGGAGACCTGGCGTCCTGAAACACAGACGTTCAGTCTAGTTTAGTCACCACCCTCTCACAATATTTATTGTGCAATTGTTTGTACACTGAGAATTGTTTAGCTCATAAGAATATTGTGGTGAGAAATAAACATATTATTATTATATTATTAGGCTTTGTGCGGGAGCAAGGGCTCCTTCCGTGTGCTAATCATTTTTCAAACCTATAAACCGACTTCACCCTTAAACTACTCAACAGATATTGATAAAATTTCTATGAAACCAACTGAAAAGTATTCCCTTCCAAAAAAAAAAAGATTGCGACGAATTGATAACCTCCTTTTTGGAAGTCGGTTAAAAATGGTTCTGACCGTCGCGCGCAATCATACTTAGTTCAACGCTTACTCGTATCTCTTGCAATACCGCGGGGGAATGCAACAGATTTAAGGCTAACTTTGTACTATTAAAGCATTTTTAACCGACTTTCCAAAAAGGAGGAGGTTATTAATTCGTCCGGATTTTTTTATATGTTCACCGACGATATGTTTTTTTTATATATGTCATATTCGAAGACGCCTGGACCAATTTGGAAAATTCCATTTTCTTTTTGTTTGAAAGGATATACTTGTCAGGTGGTCCAATAGAAATTTTATTAAAATCGGTTTAGTAGTTTGGGGGTGATAGGTTGATGATGGTGTCCAGTAGCTAGCGTTATGGTTGGGAATAGTGATAGAAACACGAGAGTCGTTGATTGTATTTATTCTATCTTCTTACATGTTCACTGAATTAATATAAGTTAATTACATACAGAACGTTTATTGGCCGTATGGTTTCCGGCAGAGTAGAATAGGACCACTCCAAGTCCTCCCGTGGATGTCGTAGAAGGCGACTTAGGGAATACAAGCAAAACAAAGCTTATAAATATCAATGAGACTTCTCCAACCCGTCTGGCCAACGTGGAGAGTGTAGGCCAAATCCTCTGGCTGCTCTGGCCAAGTATGGCTCTGGTAGTACAGAGAGGGTCGTGCTCCTGCAGTGGAGACTAAAAGACCTGATGATGATGACATAAAGAACGGAATCTCCAAAGGTCCCGCGTATTATGCGTCCCCGTTTCCCGTCCTCGCTTCTCTCTCGTTCTCGCCTTGTCGAGGCTGCTGCAGGCGCCTGTACCAGCACGCTCAACACCCTCCCCAAGGCGCATACAAGGAGAGATGCGAGGACGGGGAACGAGGACGCATTTTGCGCGGGACCTTAGAAGAAGTTCTGTATGAAATATTTATAGGCTATTTTACTGTATATGTTTTTGGTTAATATTTATACAAAACAAAATATACCACTTATATAAGTTGATTAATGAAACAGTAATTAGCATTTCAAATATAAGAGTGGAAACGTGGCGGGGACATCTCACTATCTCTTTCGTACGCGCGAGACCTATTACCGTGACGTCAAAAGCGCTGTAGGTGAATCCTTCTTTCGTTACTTCACAGTTTCCGCTTCATCAGATTTTAAAAGCTTATAACTTACTCTGTTTTGGGCATATAAAAAAAAACATTTTGTTTTCAAATTATGTTACTTATTGATATGAGTAATAAAAATAATTGAGTAATATAGTGTAGTGATGACTCCACTCTATTGAATACGACTACAGGCTATATACTAAATAAGAGTAACCATTGATAGATAGATAGATAACTCTTTATTGTACACCAAAAGAAAAATGTAACACAAAGAAATAATTTTAAATTAAATGAATACAATGGGCGGTCTTATCATTTAAAGCGATCTCTTCTCTAACCATTATTGACGTTCATGAGATATCTTATTTGAATCTAACTCATGTAGCTTAGTTAAGTTAACCATTTGACTTATTCTCAGAATAAATGCCATCAGTTAGAATCTTACCAATCAAGACTTGAACACTTCCACCTTGTCTCACTTCAACATCGCCGTTCAACTGCTGATATAATTCTACATAAAATTGTCAGTGCTAAAATTGATAGCCCTGATCTTCTAAGTAGGATATCATTTTCTGTCCCTAGAACCAGTAGTCGTCTGCATAATCGCGTTGCCTTTTGTTTGCCTTCGTGTCGTACAAATTACCGTCATCATTCGCCACTGATTTGCATGTGTTCTCAATATAATAACATTTGCCATGATATGGATATATGTAGTGCATCGCTCAATATAATAAAAAGGTTATTTTTTGTTCGTATTTTATAATGTTTGTCTACTATATATACATACCTATATGTGAATTTTTAAGTAGCCATTCGTAAAAAAAATACATTTTTACTGCGTGCTAATATATTCTATGTGCATGCATGCATATTATTGTAACAACCAGTTTGCGAAAGAATAATAAAAAAAACACGTATAATTAGCATGTATGTGCATATGTGCAGTTACTACAACGATATCTGCATACAGAGATTCCTGATATAGCTTAATAGAGAAGATGCATAATGAGTATATTTTGATAAATGTCTCTAATTTGGTAAGCATTTACTTAAAAAAGGCGTATAAGCACGATTATATATTATCATTGATTCATAAAAACTTTGATTTTTAGTTGATTAAAAAAGTGAATTTTAGACTCCGTGGCGTAGTGGTCACCATGCTAGTCCGCCACCCAGAGGTTCCGGGTTCGATCCCCGATCAGGGCAAGTTGGGAAATGGCCTTTTTCAAATTGCCCTGAGTCTTGGGTGTTTATTTATATAATTATGTATTTGTTATAAAATATAGTATCGTAGAGTTAGTATCCCATAACACAAGTCTCGAACTTATTTTGGGACTAGCTCAATCAGTGTAATTTGTCCCTATATATATTTAATTGTTTATTTAATATTACCATAGGGTTAGCTTAAAAAAATAATGGCTACTTTTGTTATGTGCCCAATTCTCTAAACGTAATATTTGACATAGCACGCGAACAAATGTTCTCATCACGCCAACAAATGCGATATAAGTAACGTCACTTCTGTCCGGTCTTTCTAAGGCGCTCCGAGACAGCTGCCGTCCAGATGTGACTTTGTAACCTTAATATCTTAAAGAGATTTTGGGTTAGTAAGGTAGTTTTTTTCTTGGACGTGCCTATTGTAAGGAACACTTTCCATTGCACAAGAAAAAAAGATGCATTTTCTCTATTTTAATTGAACTTGCGGTCTGAAAGCGTCAGCGAGATCGCGGCGACATGAAAGAAGTTAATACTAATTGAAACCGGTCAAATAAGGAATGGACGTACCCTTTTTTTAGGGTTTCGTATCCAAAGGGTGCCAACGGCTATTACTGAGACTCCGCTATCTGTCTAACCGTTTGTCTGCCCGTCTGTCATATGGCCTAAGTAAGAGCTAAGCTATTGTCTGTGGAGCAAAGACACTTAAAAATTTCACTGATTATGTATTACTGTGGCCGCTATAACAATAAATACTAAAAATAGGATAGAATTAAAAATTAAAGGGGGTCTTCATACAGGGAACGTGTTATTTTCAGCGTATTTAACTCAATATAAAAGAATGAAAAAAAGAAAAATTGTTTATTTGGTAACACACTTATAAAACTTAACAATTTGTTTGGCTGCATGAACACAAGTATGTACCAAAACGGCCACGCTCAGCATGTGTCGTGGACCGTGGTACGAGCCACGACGCTGTTCTTCTGCGGAAGCCAAAAAAAATATATAAATATCAATAAATTAGAATTAAAATACATGAAATTGCGACAACAAAATAAATTACAAAATAAATTACAGAATAAAGTATATGAATTTAAATAATATTAAAAATTTAACATAGATTACAATATTTATAACATTAATCTTATGAATATTTTATAATTACACTTATTGACTTGAATATTTATAATAACACGGTGATACGGAATCCTGAACTCTTAATTAACGGGCCTGACTTGCCTTTACTGTTCTACTTTGGTGAGTTAAGACAAATTCAGCAATTTTAATTGATATTTTAAGTATGAATGAAAAATGCTATTGATGTTTAAAATGCTTTCAAGTGATCATTTAGCGACTTAATTAAATAAAAATTGAAAGCTTTATTTTTCTTAAAGGATGGAGAAATTCTACCCAGCTTTCGTTTTAAATTCGGAGAAAGGAAATGATTCCGTGGATGGATTTGATTTTACACCATCAATCTAACAGTGGCCTTTTGATCTTGTTGTTTTAGACCCTTCTACCCCGTTAGGGAAAAATAGGTACGTGATAGTGAAAGTAAAAGAAAATAAAGGCAATGCTAACTTTGAGTTCACAGGAATAAAAATGTTCTGTTGAATTAGAATGAAATACTTTTCTGAGTACATTTTCAGGTTGACCGCCTATAACTCTTTAATTTGTTAAACTTTATTATATGTATTATACTATTGCCGTGATTTTTTTCATGAATCCATCCATATATATCCGTTTAGTACTGTGCACTTACACACTCGAAAAACAAACAGTACTGTGCAAATTTTTGTTACAGTCAAGTATGTCCTCCCACAGTTGACTGTAACAAAAATTTGCACTATAAAACCCAATATTTTAGAAACGGATCCCTAAAGTTAAAAATTGCCTCCCAATTAACATGTATGGGAACTATGTCAAAAAATATTATGATTTTATTTTACCACTTTGTCGGTATGATTAATATACATACTCATGCCAAATTACAGCTTTCTAGGAGTTTATAGTCTCAAAGTAGAGCCGCGGACAGACAGATAGACAGACATGGCGAAACAATAAGAGTTCCTTGTTTACTACGGAAACCTAAAAAGAAAAAACGCATTTCCGCAAATCCCCAAGATCGGTTTCTACGATCTGCGCAAGAAGAGAAGCAACTGGTACATTCTTAGTTTTTTTTTATTTAATATATTAAATTTACTAAACGACACTCTCTTTTTTTTCTCTTTTTTTAATAAATAAAGAAATATATATGGACAAACTACACTGATTGAGCTAGTCCCAAAGTAAGTTTAAGACTTGTGTTATGGGATACTAACTTAACGATACTATATGTTATAACAAATACATATATAGATAAACATCCAAGACCCAGGACAATTTGAAAAAGGCCATTTTCCAACTTGCCCTGACCGGGGATCGAACCCGGAATCTCTTGGTGGCGGACTAGCATGGTGACCACTACGCCACGGAGGTCGTCTGGATGTCATCTTAAAAATATTCAAAAACTCTAAAGTCTGCACTGTCAATAAAGATATTTATAAAATGATCTCAGATGTCTTTCCACACGTGACTTAACCTTCCAAGTCTCCAGGCCACAGCAATTGAGCCCTCGTTCCATGAATATTGTACCTTTTCAATTCGGCTTTCAGCGCAGCCGTCGGATGGCCGCAAAATTTCAAACGCCCACATAACACCTTCATCTTTATTAAGGGGTTTCTTTAATAGAACGAATGGAAACTCTGGAAATTGTTGCGTGTGGTTCAAGTTGTATGCTGAAGCAGTTTCTTTTTTAAACGACTTCAAAAATGGAAGAGTACAGTAATATTTCGAATAAATTATGTTTTATTATTTAAAATTACCCGATTAATCGAAGACGCCTAGACCAATTTAAAAAATCTTTCTTTTTGGTTTTTAAGGTTATACTTGTCAGTTAGTCCCATAGAAATCTTATCTTTGATTTTAGTTTAAAAAAAAATATGTGACATTGTATATTGTGAAATTTCATGACTTTGTTATTTCTTTTTATTCTCTCGATTTATTCGTGTTCGCGCCTACCATCAAACCTTCATGCTTTAAATGGCACATCAAGTAGTGACTTAACCAAAGATTAACCCTCATATTCATAACAAAATACAACGGTTTGCTGAACCTATTTTAGCTAAAACATGTTTTGTCCCTTTTCCTCTTCTCAATATTTGACATTGAAAGAACGAGACAAAACATATTGTAACTGAAATAGATTTAGCTAACGTTTTTAATTTTTTATGAATTTGGGGGCAATACAAGTAGTGGACTTAACAAAAATTATGTATTACGTAAATATTACTCAATTGTTGGCTACTTGTTTATTCTAAATCTTTGTTGGCCACTACTCAAGGGCCTGACACGCTTTGATAGAGCAAGATAGTCTTGTTGCGATTCCTAAAAGAAGGAAAAGAAAAGAGTGCCGTGTTTCGTCTCTATCACCGACAGGTAAGGTTATATGCACACTTCAAATTGCATATACCATGAAGGAATATACGTAGTATCATTATTATGTCTTTTATTACCCCTGGCCACTCGGTGGCAAATCTACATTAAGTACTTGTATTTTCTAAATCTTTGTTGGTTACTAAACTTATAAAGATGAAAGAAAGATTTCCACCCGTGCTTTCCGCTATCGCCTTACACTAGCACCTGAATTCAATATGGAGTCCGTAGCCGCGTAGGAACGCAATGTCAATTATTAAACAATGCAATCGTGCGCGGCCCTAGCGTTAATACTTCAATACATACATGTAGGTCAGAGCATGGGAACGCAACAAATTATTTAGGGAGACATCTGCGCTGAATACTTTATGGCTTTATGATTTGTGACAACCCTGTGAGTTACACGACGCCGCACCGTTATTTCGTGGATGCTCTTTTTTTCCATCCCGTCAAAAAGAGGAGTGTTAGGTATAAGTTTGACGTGTCTGTATGTCAGTGTGTTAATCAAGATGATTCTGAGCTATGTTTGATGGAAATCAGTGAAGCGGTTCAAAAGTTCATCATCATCATCTCAGCCCTTCTTCCGCCCACTGCTGAGCATAGGCCTCCCTTCGTCGACGCCACCCATCTCGGTCCTGTGCTGCTCTAATTCAAGTGCTACCCATGACTTTTACTATGTCGTCAACCCATCTCATTGCTGGGCGTCCGACGCTTCTTTCACCCGCTCTGGGTCACCATTCGGTTAAAGCCCTGCTCCACCTGCCATCACTCCGTCGAGCCAGGTCATCTCAGGTCCTCATCCCAGGTCAGCCCAGTTCCACTTTAAGTACGTTGTCGGATTACGGTGTTGGGTACCCGATCCTGCAACCTGATTGCAAGCGTGGCACGTTCCATGGTTCTCTGCGCGACTCTAAGTTTGTGCACAGCCTCCTTAGTCAGCGTCCATGTCTCGGCACCATAGGTCATAATGGGCAGGATACACTGGTTATTGAGAGTAAATGCTAAAAAATCTTTTTTTTTTGTAATTTGCTCTGAAAATAAACTTGTTGACCCAGCGAGAGTGAAGAGTCACTCTACAGGTCGCATTCCTCAACTGAATCTCGTGAAATTATGCAAACAGGTTCGATAAATACTCTCAGATGCAATGTTTTGGTCGATTCAGTTTTTGAAAACTTTTAAAAATAATGGAGACATATGGGGTTAATTTAAATTAAGCTGCGTAGTCAACATGTGTTCAGTTTTAAGCTATAAGAAAAAACAGACTTGCGAGGCTACGGCTCACGGAGCCAATGTAAATTTTGGTAGATAGAGGAATTATATAAAAGAGTCTTTCTCTCTCTCTAGCTCTCTCTGATCTCGGCGTATTCCCAGTTGCATCTCAGTCCGCTTTTCGACTTTTTTCCTTGCTTCGCGGATATGACAAAAAAAAAATTGTTAAAACTTTTTGACTTTTATTTATGTACGGTCTTGAGTATCCATCGTTATGAGATCATCAGATATCATACATTTCTTGGGTCCACCACGTCTGCCGAAGTCTGGCGGCGACGGCATGACTACACATTTGTTTTCCACATAACTTGCCGGTTTCTGCAAGATATGACTGTACTACTTTCGTTTGTCTGCTATACATAAAGGCTGCCGCGAAGTCTTTTCTATCATTTTCAATTGATGTAATAAAAACAAACCTTAGCTCCAAATGATTACTTTAATCAAAAAATTAGAATCACTACCTTACAATATTACTCTCTTATCTAAACAATACATATAATTCTGGTGTAATTACCTATATACATCAATGTTTTTTAAACTTGCTCGATAAAATTTAAGCACTTCGTTAAACATACTAAAACTAACGTAGAAAATGTCAAGAAACGTGTTAAGTGTTCTATTTGTGAATCTGTTATATATTAGGCCATAGCTTCGTTTATTCTGAGTAGAGAAAAATAGAGTAGAAGAGTAAAGAAAGAGTAGAAAGAGGGCAAATACAAGTTTAATTTAAAAACTGACATCAAGTAGTGATGGAAGATTTAGAAGGATATCTTAATAAAGGTTGTGAGCATCATTTATTAATAAAAAAATTCTGTAAAAAATCACCACATCCCATCAATTGTATTAGTTGGATTTGCTAAATTCAGTATTACTTATAATTATAATCTCGTGTTTCACTCCAATCTTCTCTACTCAGTAAAGTATAACCTTACTTAAAACTACTCTAAAGTCGAAACATAGTGAAACTAAAGACAAATTTATTTTGGGAAACACCTTCTCTCCACTACTGTGGCGCAGTCTATCCTAGCCATCTCCCGAAATATTCTAGACAGGTGCACCAACATACTAACATCGTTGTTCCTACACAACCACAAGTTCAATATATTTTCAGTCGGGGAACACGTGTTCGAGAAGTAATAGTAGTAAGACGTTATTTTCAACTTTTCCGCCAACAAACGCCAGTCGTTCCCTTTCGACGTCTGCGAATCTAACAATTTACACAATATCACCCTATCTGATTTAGTCAACGCGTTCGTCCTATAATTATTGTCTGTGCTAAAATTACTTCTATAAATACCCTCGTTCTTAAAAACGAAGTTATAGCTGTCTTTTTTCGACAGCGACGAATAATTGAAAGGGTTTTCTAAAATCGTGACGGTGCCCGCAATGCCGACACCGGAATAGCTGAATCGTTTGTTAAAATTCAGATTGGAATTCAAATCATTCGTTTTAAAGTTGAAATTGACCGAGTTAGATTGCTTCTGTTTTTGATACACGGTCATATTCAGTTCCAAACAATTTATAGAATCGGTTTGCTGCAGAACGAAAATACAATGCACAGATCTGACGCCCATGCTCCACACTTGAGAATAAGGCAGCTCTTGATATTTCCCTCCAGACTGAATACGCCAGCCTTCCCCCACTTCCCGAATATTCAAGCACAAGTCGGAGCAACTCTCTTGGAAGTAAACTATTTTCGGTTCGCAAAGCAAGGTGCCGCCGACACGCCTTTCGTTCTCGAGACACTCGTGGAAAGCGTAAGGGGTGTCGTTAAGCGCATGAACTTTCAAGCTAAAGTAATTATCGTCCATTTTGTTTGATATAAAAATGGCTATTTTCAATAACTTGGCGTCGAGACCGCTAAAACTTCGACCAACTAGAACAAAGTCGCTTAGGAATTCGCATACGAGGAAAACTTTGGAGGGATCGACTTGTGCAAAGATTGGGGTCCCGGGCGTTTCTTGGCCGAGTGTCAAGACTTTTCTCCATTCTTTTGAATTGATTTCTTCGGGTTTCTGCAAAATGGAGAGGAGCCAGCTGGTGTTCTTGAGGGCAGCGCAGTGAGGAAACGATACGATGACGCCTTTGCAAAAGTGGAAGTTCTTAGGGCCGCAGCGAACGATAGGGCTGAGTAGAGTTTCACCTGTCAACAAAGTTATGCATAAATATTACTCACATAATAGATATGCCTAATGGTTTGAATCACGGGGTGAAACAAATGACGATGTGGATTAGATTTCTTAATGACTTTGAATCACCTAAGTATTTTTTGAATAAACCAAAACCAAGGTAAACAAGCAAATGGAAACGCAAAATAGAACTCCGAATATTTTTAGTTATTTCAAGTAATCCCCGTTCGAATTCTGCTATCATCTTACTTTGTCAGGTCAGCTATATTCAATACATCCGCTAACTTAATACAAGAATAAACTGTAACTTTGACGGCAAATATAGCAAGTTCCAGGTCAGGCCGCGTTTGAGATTTAGGTCGGCGGCGAGTTAATCCTGTTTTAGTCGGCTCGGCTTACAATGCCAGGTCTCCGCAACTTTCTGAGGCGACCCTCTTTTGTTATTGCTAGTTTATGTGGCAAACCTTGTCCTTTGAAGGTTTATAGGGCGACGAAAGGTCACATGCTAAAATTTTGTTAATACATAATCACTTTGTGAAAATTTTGAAGGTAGATATAAAATGGAATTTTCATTTCCGATACTGATTTTATATTTGATATGGTGGACAGATGGTTTCATGTGATACAATTTTGATTAATCATTGCAAAGTGAGCAGTGTCTAAAATATCACCATCTTAAATTCAGTATAGTGTATTCCCAGCGTTTTGTTAACGCCTAGAAAGGGTCTGAAGTATCTTAGAATACACATTGAAGACTCCTCTCAAATGCGTTCACAGTGAAGAGGAATAGCTGTTTACCTTCTGCGTTTTCGTTGTACCTAAATCACACCCTGAGTTAGGAACAATCACAGCTGAGGATGCAACAAGATGAGGATTAGTTTTACCTTCCTGCAGAACCGGCCTGTTCCACTCCTCATCCGTGACTTCAATAGAGAACAGCTCTTCCTTATCGACCACCCCGTCTGGCACAAATAGACTGACGCCACATTTCTCCAGATTTAGCCAGCCGCCGTCGCTTGACACGATTCTTGACACCGCTGTCTCCAAGTGTTGGGGATTTAGGTATTTTGAATCGACGGAAGCGTAGTTGCGGAGAGATGGGGACATTTCTACACTTTCATTGCCGTACGACGACCCCGCTATGTAAAAATGTATTACATTAGGAAAACGTGTCAGGGAAAATAAAATGAAATACATTACAGCCTTTTTTTAATTCTAGCAGTGTTAAGCTGCACACACATGGTTATTGAATATTTTATTGATTAGATAAGAAAACAGAGGAGCTACGGATACAAGCAACTAAGTAAGTTTTATTTTTTGGTTTATTTAGTTGACAATTTCAATAACAAAGATTAAATTTATTCCCCCTTGAAACTTTGGAATAGCAACTACAAGTACCGTTTTGCTTTGCAAGTAAAGTACCTATATAGGTAAGGAGGACGTCTCGAGCGTTTTATAGAAAAAATGTGGTAGAAAATAAACAGGTGTTGGAGGAAGATGGCTAAATAAAGTACTGTAAATTTTTAATGCACCAAAAAAAAAAGCATTTTTATTTCTTTCAATTACAAAACATTATTACTGAAAGTTCCTCGGTTTTCTATAGTTTTTAAGGCAAGCAGTGTAGTGACAGTGGGACTCACAGCTCAAAAAGCAGCTGGAGTCAGATCGATCTGACTCCACGCTATCCTTGCAAGCGAGATGCCGGTCGTCGAGCCGATCGGTTCTTACCTCGTGGTCGATTGGGGACATGTAACTGTAAAAGGTAAATCATGTTGAGAAAGTGATCTTCTAAGGTATCTTATAATTTTACGACTTTCCATAAAACTAGATCATGAATTCATTTCATTTTACTTTAAACCAATACATTTTTAATTTTAAGTCAAATTACCTACACTTAATTTGAAACTGGAAGTCTTATCATTATTATGAAAACATTAAAAAGAAAAAGAAGAATCTGTCAATTGATTGCAAAATCTAACAGAAAGAATTTATATATAAACTTAACAATAGCAGGTATTTTTCTATTGATATCAGACCAAAAGAATTGAAAAAATACTTAGGTACTTTAAGAAATAGTATGAATAAAAACTAATGCAATATTAAGTAATGAAGTGTACGCACCATTAAGTCTTTAACCCTAATGGAACAGATACAGCATTTCGAGCGGCTTGCGGCTCTAAGCAGAGCTACAGATAAACTAAATAAGTGGCCGTTTACAATCAATACCAAATTTAAGGCAGATTTTACAATAGCAATTACATTACCTGTTAGCCAACTGCGGCACTTCATACAAATGCTCATTCCTTGCCGTAGACGTGCTCATGTGTCTGTGTGTCCTCCTAGAGTCTATTGTGTGGAATTCCTCATGTATGGTCAGATCTGGTTGGTTCGTCAGTGTCCTTTTTATCACATTTCCGAAATAATTTGTACCTGTAGAAAAAAAAAATATATTTTGATATCAAACAATTTATTGAGCATTAATTAGGCATAGACAAGTTTTTCTTAAATATATTTTTACACGATTTTATGAAATTCCTTTTGGAACATCGCAGTTTGAAATATCTAGCCAAATTTTTGTTATACCTTCTATACAAAATACCTAATGATAATTAAAAACCTGGTAGATCTATCAACCAAACGCGTTGGGTCCTGGAATTTTGATTCAAATTTTACTGAAAATGTTCAACTTGCCAAAACAATGTTGTGTTTGAAATAAGCCTAAACTGAAACTGAAATAAAAATAAATAACAGTACCTAATACGAATATGTAGCAAAAGATTGTGTTACCTGAAGGCGGTTTAACATATGGTGAATTTTCAGTCATTTTAAATTTCATATACTTTATTCCCAATATAATAACAACAATTAATATAAGAAATGCAATTGACAATGCTATCAGTAGAGGCCAATACGATGATCCTGAAAACATAGAAACACAGTCAGATGTTGTCCTAACAAAACAAAGAATAAATGTATGAATGAGCTATATACATAGTTCTGAATTAAATTTTAATAATTATTTGATGGAATACTGTTTGTTAGAATACTGATTGTTGAAAGTTTACT
This sequence comes from Acrobasis suavella, assembly GCA_943193695.1. NCBI lineage: Eukaryota > Metazoa > Arthropoda > Insecta > Lepidoptera > Pyralidae > Acrobasis > Acrobasis suavella. The sequence goes on along the minus strand of OW971934.1, from coordinate 4,375,671 downwards.
GCTAAAAATAGGCCTAATCCAAGCTGACTGATAGAAAGTGGCTTATTAAATACCGATTAAACAAAATTTGGTAACATCGGCATAATACATTCAAATGCCATTCCTTATTCCGTGACCGCTGTTTTTTCATTTCAGTTCCCATTTCTATTGTCTTATTACTCGTGGTTTTCTCAGTCATAGATCTAAAATATTTTGCCTCACTTTTAGTATCTACCATCATTTCCTCTGAAAAAAAATTATGTCGCACTTACCGTTATGGATAAGAGCAGACTTGGAAGTCCTTACACATAAAGGGCACTGGGCCACCTGGTAGTCAATGCCTGTGCAAGGCTTCCTACTACTGCTGAGACATCGACGTCTCCTGAACTGGAGGCAGTCGGAATCGCAAGCTGACCACTCAGACCATTGGGACCACCGATCTGGTGAGAAAAAATCTAAATTGGAAAGATGAAAAAACCATACTATCTACTACGACCCAATTAGTGATCTGTGACCATTTCGTATCAAGGCATCCGTGTGATGTTCAGGCTTGCCATGAACAAATCAAGATTTAAAGAGCTGACTGTCAATCTTCAGGAATGAAGCGACACCTAAAGAATAAGAAGAAGACCATTTCGTAATATGGAACGGCTTACCCTAAAAATAAATTCTAAAAAAAATAAATAAAACATTTCCCTTAAATACCATTGAAAGATTCAACCGATCGAGTTTCTATAAAAAAGGTAAAAATTTCATTTAGATTTTTTCCTTAATAAGCTGTTCCATATTCGTAAATCTATATTTCATTACTTACATGCTTACACTTACCTAATAATACACTAGAAGACTGATCCGCTAATCCATCCATACCATCAACATACAAATCTAGAAAAAATATAAGTTAATCAATATTTTTTCCTTTTTTATACAACTATAATTAGAGTTTCCTAAAAAATAGCAGAGCACTTCTGTTACCTTATTCAAATTTACTTTTTTTATTCTCATAATTTCGGGATTGCTACCATAGTACAAGTAGTTTGGTTTTATGAATTTTTATGTTTGCACTATGCACTTTGTTACATATAAATTCTTCACATTTATGGGCTTCTGTATTTTTTCTTCGTTCACCTTTTAATATGTCCTTGTTTTTTAAAAAGGAGCTAGTCCTAGTAGTCTTACCAAGTTTGTTCTAGCGGTGGGACTACTGGGAATTTTTATCTTTAGACCTACCAGTAGGACAATCGGTAAGTTTCAGTTGAAAGAGCAAGCATTACCTATATAAGTATTCACATGATGGTGTTACGTCTGAAATCTCACCTTAGTAATATAAGCAACTACGTCTATTATTATTGTTATTATGTTGCTACGATTTTCAGCCGCGGGTCCATGGGGACCCGGTCCTTTGAGGCGTTCATGGGGCCAAAGCCAACATGAGGTTTGAACATTAGTACCTTTTTATCTAAAAAGTGAGATGGCTGCATCTATGGAGGCTATCCCTTAATGTACCATTGAGATGCACTAACGGGCAGTCCTCCACAGCTGCCGAACTATTGCCAGGGAGGGATTTACTTGGTTTGGGTTATATGGATGGGATGTTAGTGGAACGGATAACTGGGTTATGGACTGTGATACGGACATCTACCTAAAAATCTCTCACAACAGTTTGAGCCTGGTAGATGGTGACTCGCTGCTCGTTGGCTACACTTTATTATTATTTTTATTAAATAGTGCGCGCTTTCCCAGTTTCCTCCAGTTACACACTCCCGTCACATTTTATGAAATCTCTGCCACAGATTTCAGGGAAGCGAGAAAAAAATATGTAACTTAGATAATTTAACACTAGCTATCAAGCAAGTCCATCTAGTCACCTACCTATATCACAATCTAAGCAGTCCTGCGTCTTCTGCTCCTCTGGCCCCACGCACGGTTGTCCGCCATGGAGTGGAGGCGGGGCGGTGCAGGACCTCTGCCGCCTCCTCCCTGACCCTCCTTCCCGACCTGGACCGCAGTAACAATCGCTCCAAGCCGACCATGTCGTCCAGCCACCATTTACTAAAACAATATTTTATAAACTTATTGAACGAGCGAGTGAAGTTCTGTGAGTCCACTTGAATCTATGTATGTGAGCTTGTATGTATGTTAGTTCAACGATAACTTGAGTAATTTTTATCGGAGATTTATGAAATTTTGGTAGGTTTGTAGATATAGCTAACACAATTTTGTGATTCGAACATAAGCCAATTCGGTCAAAGGGTTGGTGAGATATGGGGTTCGTGAGTTCACAGTTCGGGCGAATTACTATAGTTATTAGGTTTCCAACTGAAGCCATGCGCGGTCATTATTCAGCGTTGCTTTGTAACAAATTGATATGTTTAGAAGCACGGGCTATTAATAATAATTTTGTTAAAGAATACTGGAACTGTAAACCATAAAGGTAGATAGAGGTTTGTAGCTATAATAAGGTTCACTGTTTCGAAAATTTGGAAGGCCGAATGACACTTCTAATAGTGTCATCTAAGGCACCTAAGGACCTACTTAGTTGTACATGAAATTGAGAAATGGAAATGAAATAAAGTTAAGAGTTTTTAAATACTAAAAACCGTCTTCGTCCTCGAACTACCCAACCGATTTTAAAAAATTCTACCATCTGACAAGCTTTTCTTTTCAAACAAAAGAGATTATTTCAAATCGGTTCCTGGCATTTTCGAATAATCGTTGAACATACATAAAATCAAAAGATTCTGACAGATTGATAAACTCCACCTTTCTGGAAGTTGGTTAAAAATAATGTCCACTTACCAACAACTTTCAACTGAGCGTTTTCAGATAACCTTTTGCCTGCTAAATTTTCTGCCACGCAAGTATAATTTGCCATATCCTAAAAATTAAAACATGAAATGATTCAAAAGAATAGTTATTTACACAAATACTTAGTTATTAAACGTTCTATGAAAATGAACATCAAAAAAATTGCTTCAATAAGGAACTGGATCACCATGAAAACGATTGGATAGTTATATGGCCCAGATATAAAAAGGCTAATAAACTAGTTATAAATAGTAGGTCGTTTTGTGTTGAAATAAAAAAGAACAATTTTCTTACCAACAAAGACACTTTCTTGATAAACAAATCGCCATCTTTGGAAACTTGAACATTATCGTCTATCACAAGAGGAGCTCCATTTTTGAGCCAATACACCCGCGCGTACGGAGCGGCAGGAGGCGGCTCACACCTAAACGTTGCTGGCGTGTATTGCTTGACTAACTGAGTTTCAGGAGCTACTGAGAATTGCTTCTTTATGACTGAAAAGGAAGACGCAGTTTATTTCTGATAATGTCAGCAGGTAAACCTGATACTTTTTTTAACAAATGAGAAGATAATCTACAGTGAGTGGAGAAAGATAGACCCATTGCATAATGATTTAACGTACATTTTTCTGAAATACTAAAAATATTCTAAGTTTCGATTGTAAGCTTAGGATCTATTATAGAACACTAAGTGAAATCTGATAGATTTAAAGAAAAACAGGTTGACCACAGGCAAATTTTATGATTTCTTTAATTCGCATGTGGTAATTTTTTGACAGCTTTCTGGTAAAGAATCAGTCTTCTCCTTTCAGCTAGTGGCGGAACTCCATATAGGTTACACTTAGCTACCACTAATCGAGTGAACCTTTAAATGACCATGGATATATAGGTGTATATCCAGTAGTAGAACTCCTTGAAATTAGGATGAGTATAGTTATTACCGATTAGTCTCAAACTTACAAGCAAGTTCAATAGTAGCTGGCTGGCTCCTGATATGACCTCCACTGGTCCAGGCGAAACAGGAACATTGATACTTCTCATCCCCGAAGTACTCGTCGAAATTCTCTCTGGTTACCTTGTACTCTCCTTCTATTATTCTGACCCCAGATTGGGGATCTACGAACTCGAAGTTTAGGGCTTGGGTTTTTATGCCGTTACATTTGAAGTATACCTAAAATGTATCATGATTAAATTCAAATATTGATGCATCTAACTGACAAACATTAATACTTTTAATTTACTAAGTAGAAACTTAGACAAGATACTGAGAGGCAAATAGATTTATTCCCCAGATAAGGGCGTTAATCACCAAATAAAGACTATCTGACGATTGAAAAATGCAATATTCTGTTATCTGTCAAATAAACACTATCCGTCTGTTTATCTGAGGATTGAAAATCGGCCCTAAGAGATTTAGATAAAGCAATCAATAAGAAAATTTACAATTGCGAACCATTTGTAGCAAAGTTAAGAAACCACAAAAGAAAGTTGTGGCGATAACTATTTGATGGCATATAAAATAAACATAAATCGATTGGTATCTACAAGTAAGCTGGTTTACTACAATCTTGTCATACTTGATGAAATAGGGATGTGGACAGAGTAATTTTTTTTTTGTCCACGAATAAACGGCTCATATTTTTTGTCTAGCAAAGTAAGAGACATTCACAAAGATACCGCGTTTCGAAGTTTTGGAGTAGGGGTAATTTACATCACATTTTGTTAAAAATGGTATCGTAGCTGATCGTGACGTCACGCAAATTGACTTTGACCAGGTGTTATTTGAAAATAATATAAAATATTACAAAACTTACTTCTAAAGCATTCGCAGCCCGACATTTTAAAGTGGCTGGTTTATTTTTAACAACGTAAGTATTTTCTGGCTCCAACAAAAACACAGGCAGGTTATCTTTGGTCGTGTGCAACGGTATCTTATCATCTAAAGGCAGCACATCTTGCACGTCACTTCTGGGAGTTCCTTCTGGAGAATCTTTGTAATTTATTTCTTTAGCATCGTAGTTATAGTCTAAGTATGTGCTCTCGTCTTCTTCGTCTTCTTCGTGTTCTTCATTAGGGTTAAATACGGGAGGTAAGAAATAATCGTTGGTTGGATTTTTGTGATGATTGATGAGGAAATCTAAAGGTTTGTGGTCGTAATCTTTTGTTTCAGCTTTACTGGTACTGTCATCTGGTCGTTGACGATGTGTACCTAAAATAGTAAATCAAGGTCTACTTTGTCAAAGAATGTCAATTTATACATCAACTAACAGGTATAATCATTATTTTTGAATTCTATGAAATAGAAAAAAAGGTCTTCGGGAATTTTGTGTGGGGACTGTCTATCTAAGGGGACGTGTCTATGCTAACAGGCTAATGAACGTTCAACAATTAAAACAAAATATCCGAGACAACGTCACTAAAATAACGTAGAAAATGTGTGAAAGTGTTATAAAAAAAACGCAATGAAAAGAGTTCGCATCTACCATGATGCTAGAGTTGCAAATTTGTCTCAAATTATTTTCCATTAATTGCCAGCTCTAAATAATATACTTTTAGGTAAATAAATACGTAATATTTATATTTTAAAGTAAAATTTTAAAAATAAAGTATTTACTTATTATTTTCCCACCCTGTGTATATTTAGGTATCTCTAATGTTCTGCCTAATGTTTCAATAGACGTTTGCTTTAATTTCAAATTTAGAAATCTGTTGCGTGATAAAATGAACAGCAATTCCCATGATACTGATCACATTTCCCAAGAAAAAATTACAAAATTCAAAAAGTGAGTGACGAGGTACGAAATGTAGAATAAACTGAATAAATGTAAACAGTTTCATAGTTTGCTTTAACAATAGAACACGGAAAAAAATCCTGTAAATTGAGATGTCTTCTTTTTTTAGTTTTGAACTATTTGACATCATTACTATGTATAAGTTTTACTTAAGTACCTATGATCGATTAGACGTAGTTATTAATACATAAAAATAAATTTTGTGATACGAGTATATTTTAATATAAACAGTTAGGGTACTTCCATCGAAGCAATAAACTGTGTCATTCTGGTTTAGCCGTTGAATTTTGAAGCGTTAGCCCTAACGTTGGATCTGTATTTACAGCAGCGATATATTTTTGAAGTTACAACAATCGTTTAATTAGTAGGTAACTAGGGACAAAAATAAACCATGAATCAACTAAAATTGTTTAAAAACAACTGTGCTTAACACAGTTTTTAAAGCAATTTTGTATGCATAACAAAATAGCGTTCAATTTATAACTCGTGTCAGAAATAGACTATGAGTAAAAAAAAAATTGTGTTCTGAAAGGACTGTCAAAAATTTCACTGTTCTAAAGCAATACTATTTGCGAATAACATCAAAAAAATAATCACCATTAATTTAATTAATTTATTTCAATTCATAGATACAATCATTTATGCTTAGTTAAAAAGTTAACCTATGTAGGTAATGCTTAATTATTATACTGAGACGAAAAATTGACAAACTAATTCATCAATTTATTTTTTTGATTTATTTTTACGTAAGTTGTATAGGTACTTACTTTTTCCAGCGTTTTGTCCTTTCACTTGAATCACCAACTGTATCTGGACCAGAAACACGCAAGTCCAAAACTTCACTTCCATTTATACACGCTGAGTCTTCGAAAGCAACTAGAAAACCAGCCAAGGAGGCATCTTCATCCATAACTATTTCACCCAATTTATTTGTCTTATTTCAACTGCATTTAAAACCAAAAGTTTCATAAACACTGCTCTTTTTCTCACTGAAAGTCACTGTCGCAACTTCACAGATTTCTTTTCGTGCAATTTTTTTTCGTAAAAGTTCTCGAATTTCCGGCTACCTTCGAAAAGGTGTTGTCGTCGCGAGGGTTAGGGTAACACTGCGATCTAAGGGATGAATGAAAACATTCACGGCTTAGGGGTTGGTACTGCGCAAGCGTGAAACTTTTACCTACTTTGTAATTTGTTAACACAAGTTTGTAATGTTTGTATCTATTATGCGTTTATTTTTATGACTTTTTAATGTCACCTTATGTAATTTTTTTATAGCTACGCGTTCATGCGACATTAAGAGATTATAATTTTCTTTGATTTTAAAATGTAGCTTTCGGGTTTAAAATAAAGTAATTAAAACATATACTTACCAGTTTCGTTGAATCATATAGGAAAAAAAAACTTTCGAAGAAACTTCTTATAGAGGAAAACCAGTTTATATTGTTCATAATCCTTATGACCCAGGCAAATATGCGTAATTAATTGAGTTGCAAAAAATTGTTACGTAATTTTTTGCTGTATTAATTTTACTGGCAGACGCAATGATTCAAAAACTTTATATAAATCAATGGATGGCTAGACGTAGCTACTTTAAAAATACAATAGAAAGTAGTTGCAACTAATAATAAAACCTAGATATATTTTACACTAAGATTTTACAATAAATCAATTCATCAATTTGAAACGCGGGTATCAACAAATAAGTAATAACATATTATTATTATGAAAATCGCCTTTTTTTTACTTTCATTTTACATCGTTCTTTGTGGCCAGCGTTTTAAGGATTAAGAACTCTTTTGTTCATATAAGTACAAAAAATCTAGTACGTACAGATAAGAAGGTCCGTTTGTGCCATGGGGCAAAAAAAAAAGTAAATTCTGCAACTCACTTTCTGTGACTCAAAACTACTTTCGTTTGCCTTCCCTAAGAGTATTTTAAAAATATTTAAATTTGCGGTTTCGTTTCACAAAATGATCTTCGCTTACCTAGGGCCCTTAGAGTATATTTTAAATTAAAAAAGAATTAGTAAAATATTGTTTATATCTATTTGAATGACGTGCATAGTGAATGTGAATTAACCGATAGCAAATTGGGCTTATCATGAGAGATAAGATTTGTTTTTTTGTTTAGTTCAGTAAACGTGAAACACTTCGTGTTTACACTCGTGCAATCTGATTAAATTAGATTAAAATTATCAAGATTTTTGCACAAATTTAACAAAATTTGATTAGGAAATAATTACTTACCTAATAATTGTAATCTGCTAGACCAACAAGTCAAATGAGATACTTTTTTCTGATCAAAACGAACATTATCCATGGGATTTGTATGAAATAGCATACCGTCAAAGTTTCTTGGAGTTATATAGCGCTGTTACAGATTTAAAAATCAATTTTTTAATTAGAAATGATCAAAGAAAAGTGACATTATTTTTGACGTTTTATTCTCTTATCAGTAGAAAAACTACCCTGAAGCTAACTTGGGAACTATAATGATAAATAAATATGTACTTTTCATCCTTACTACTTTTTGTAGTCAGTGTTTGTGTAGAAGACGCCCAAGGCCAAGACCCGTTGGAGGATCAGGGTAAATATTACCTTCGCTTACAAACTACATTTATTTATTTTCTTTAATACCAGCTGCTACCCGCAGTATCATCCGCAATTTTCCAACAAGTCAAATCAGATACTTTTTTCTGAACGTCAAAACAAACTTTCTCTACGGGATTTGTATGAAATACAGGCAGATGACGTCATAGTTTATTGGCGTCAAATGGCGCTCTTATTATCAGTTGTTCTGCTAAGTATAATAAATCACGTTAAAATTGATATGTTCACATACCAGTAACATTATTTTGCGACGTTTTACTTTCTTATCAGTATAGTATCTTATTTGTCAGTTGTGTTGTAGCTTATTTGTCAATCAACTATAGGACGACAAACAACACACATCATAGATAGATTAATGTTTTTTGAGCAATTAATGTTTGATCAAACGGCATGAGGTTTCAAGTAAAGAAAGCCTTTTAATCTTTAGAGATATCGATGCACTGCGTTTACAAACTATATAACTCATGGATTGCAGGTCTTACAGTCGCTCGAGTAAAGGTTTTCGATCTATTAATTTATGATCAAACGTCATTACGTTACAAGTAGGGAAAACCACGAACCCCTGGATTTTTATTTGTGAATAAATAGTAATCTATATAAATATCTAGGTTATAAGATAAAGGAAATGGGCGAGAACGTAAATCGAAATCTTTACGCCAGCCATCACGCTAAGGGTGGCTTTTGGGTCTTACAGCCCTAGGCACTGGCTACCCCGTTACGGATAAAGACGTAATACAGTATTGTCCATGATACTGAACTATTTTTGTATCTACATGCCAAATTATCATTCTAATCTGTTTCTCCTAATCATTCATAATAACCGCATTAGGAAGAGTTATATTTGCACTGCATTTGTATTTGTTTATTTGTTTTTCGTGTGTGTAAGTGACCATCACTGGTGTCCGATTTTTAAGCTGCCTAAAAACGGTAAATATTCTTTTCGTCTCGTCAACTCGAAAAACGATGTTTTCATCCCAAAACATGAAACTAAAGTTACTGCTTATTCTATAGGGATTAAAAAATGAAAAAAAAATCTCTAGGGATTAAAACCAATTTGAAAAAATTGGCAGACGTCGTGATTTTTTAAATTTGAAATCTCTTCAAAAAAATATTTCTTAGTACCTATTTATTGTACGAAAACAACACCAAACAAAGGTAAATATTTAATCGTCGGTTGAAGTCTGATTAGGTATTATACTGATTCTACTTTCCTTTATATTCTGTTATGTATTTGCTAGTTTTTCTCATAGATGGAGATGAAAAGTAGAGTGTGCTACTCGGGTACGGTAATATTTTTATCTCGGGCGATACACATGAATCCCTCGCTTCACTCAGGATTCCACCGTAGAATCACTCGCTATGCTCGTGATTCAACTGTGGAATCCTTCGTTTCGCTCTGGATTCAAAGTAGCGCCCTCACCTTCAAAATATTACCTTATTCCCACGTAGCACAATCTACTATTATTTGATTTTTTAACCTCTGACGTAAAACAAGAGGTTTTAAGTTATGATAGACTTGCGTTGTAATTTTTGGGCGACCGATTTTGAACATGTACTTCGCTATGTTGTATCGCAATGTACAAATATATTCACCGATTATTCGAAGACGCCTGAACCGATTTGATTTGAATATTTTTTGTTTGAAAGGCCATGCTTGTCAGGTAGTCCCAAAGAAATTTTATTAAAATCAGTTCTGCAGTTTGGCTGTGAAGTCAATTTTAATTTTGAAGATTTAGTTAGATGAAGCGCTGGTATCGGTAACTTTTCTTTAAAAATAAATTAAACTTTAATATACTTTACACGTAACGTAAATTATACTTATTTACTTGTAAAAGTGCCTGTAAAGTTGTTATTACTGAATAAATATTTGAATCTTTGATTCTTTAAAAAATTATAACAATTCTTTTACTATAAAGGCCGTTTGGTGCATACTTGTGTTCATCAGCTAAATAAATTGTTAAGTTTAATAATTGTGTAAACAACTAAACATTTTTTTTTCTTTCTTTACTTATTTAGAGATCCAGAAGCAGCCATTATCGCAGCATTCATCTTACTGCCCGTCGTAGGCGGCTGGATATCCTACGCCATCAAAGTGAAGCTGGCAAAGAATCCAGAAGTTTCCACATGGCTTCAGAGCCTGGCCCTACCTAGATTTCAGCCTCCTGAGTGGTTTTACGCAGTTGTTTGGACGTTGCTTTATTCGTTGATGGGATATGCTTCCTATGTGGTGTACAGAGATTGCGATGGATTTACAGGTAAGTCTTCTTTTTAGGGTTCCGTAAATGACGTCATTGTTCTTCTTCCAGATTCAGACGTTTTGACGCGATCAGGTGTGAGAGGTTTCTGAGGATTTCATAAAAAGAATTCTAAAATTCATTTCTTTCGACGCGTTCGGCTCAGATAAGTGTTAATTTGCCTTTAGAGTCAATTCTATTACTCAATTCTATTCTATCAGTCAATCTCAACAAATTATTCTATGAATTTTGATTCGTAGCCTCAGATTATGTTTTCGTAATTATGGTGCCCCCAAACTGCTGTAAAAATGTTTACTAACATTAATTAACATTCAAATAAAACAACTTGCTTTGCTTTGGGGCTATTTCAATCAGTGTAATCTGTCCCTTTATTTTTATATAACTTATAGTTGTAATATTGTTATTATAAGTATTTATTTTTTAGAATTATAACACTAATTATATAGAATTTTATTTTTATGTTACGTAATTTTATAATGTTTGAAGACGTTTGTAAACATTTATCACAGCAGTGTGGAAGCACCGATTTGAAATGTTTCATATTTGTTGTTGTTGTTGTGTGGCCACCACGGGTGTCAGATTTTTCAGACTGAATAAAGGCATCTGACATAGCTTGATGACTGCCATACAATGATGACAACCGGGACCAACGGCTTATACGCGCCTTCTGAAGCACGGAGGAGCTTGAGAATTTTTTATGCCTCTATGACTTTACGTGCAAAAAGACAAGGCGCTTGGTGGCACTCCCATCGGGCCACCAAGCTCCTTGTCATATCTCTTTACTCCTAAGGCCCAGCGCACACCAGAAAAGACGTGGCGAAGATACTGAGAAGTTAAAAAATTAAGTTAAACTCTGATTCTTAAATCATAAGATTGAAAATGCCACGGATAACATAAAAAAATGAAACGGTCACAAGAGTAGACGCGCTACTGCTATCGCTGCCGCGACGCCCGACCGGTCTCATTGACCCATTTTCTTTTTTTATTCCTTTTCCTCTGTTCTTCTTCATCTGTAAGTGCAGCTGCAATAATAATAAAGTCCCTGCCAGTCAACATCATGACATATGTCCTTTCTAAAGTATCGAAAAACCAACGCGCCTCTTCATCGCGCCTCTCCTGGTTTGCGCTGGGCCTAACATTTTCTGACCCGTTTTTTGGGTATGGGTGCTAAATAATTATTAAAAATATAAATTTATTGCTTTCAGTGGATGCGGCTCTTCCACTTTCCTTATACAGTGCTCACCTCTTACTGAACTGGACGTGGTCTCCATTATCTATAAATTCAACAATATTAAATTTGTAAGTACAGTACATTCCTCTCCTAATTTATTCTGTCTCCTAATTTCAAATGTATTCTGTACGGGATCGGTACAGAAACCTAAAAAGTATAATTAGTTGTTGCAGCTTCTTCTGCTCTCAAGCAGATCGTAAAGTCAAAGTCAAAACCACGGGGTTGACAGATCTTAGGGCCGCAAGGCCCAAAGGCCACTTACCGTGATGGTGGGCGAAAAGATGGAAAAGGAAACAAAATAGTGATGGATTGCTAGTGGCTAGCCGCATCGCCTGCCAATATGATTCAGATTCTCGCCGATTCTCTCGATCGGCTTCTTTTCTCCAAGTCTCAGGAAGAGCTTATACAACTAATGTGTTTTTTTATAGATAATGGTACGGAACCCCTCGTGCGCTAGTCTGACTTGCACTTTGCCGGTTATGTTTCTTGTTTTTATATATGTTACCTGATTAGTCAAAGATGCCTGGACCAATTTAGAAAATTATTTTTTGTTTGAAATAGAAATACAATGAGACACAAATAAGTTGAACAAAAATGGCGGACTTCAAAGCATTTTTGAGATTACAAATTCTCAGCACCTAGGTTGAACCAAAATGGTGGTTAACGGCACAGGTACCAGTAATGCGCTATCGACCATTTTGGTTCAATTTACGTGCCGGAAATTTGTACAAATATGGTTTAAAAATGGTTTAAATATCGTTTAATGTCCGCCATTTTTGTTCAACTTATTTATTTCGCATTGTACCTGTCTGTTTTTCCAATAGAAATTTTATCAAAATTGGTAGCGATGAAGTCGTTTTTTTAGTTTTAAGTTTTGATTTTTTTTTATATTTGCTGTTGCAGGGTTTCTTTCACTTCGTCGTATTAGATGCATTCGCACTGGCGTGTACAGCAAGTTTCCTTTTTGTTAACACGATAACTATCTACTTCATGGCACCAAACCTGATATTTTTGGTGTATATGACTGTCTCGACTTATATTCTTTGTAAACTGAATGCCGAGGAGACTATGAAACTTACTGATTAATGATAGTATTGATATGAATATTTTTTTGTATTAACAAATAAAAAAGTTTGCTAAATCACTTTCTTCTACATTGACCCCTTTTCAGCTCATAAATACAATGTCAATTGTTTTAATAAAAACTTTTAACGCGTCTCCGCAAAGTTACGGGCGACCCAAAGGGGGCAGTTTCTTTGCATAAAGAATTTCTTGCGGTGCAGAGATACAATGCTGCCAGGCTTCTGGGTACTCTGCCTCGCGGTGATGCATTGGAATCTCTTTTTTATTTGTAATTTTTATTTTATTTAAATTTCTAAAAATTTACAATGATTTAAATAAAATAAATAAATATATACGGACCAATCACACAGATTGAGCTAGCCCCAAAGTAAGTTCGAGACTTGTGTCATGGGATACTTACTCAACGACACTATATTTTGTAATAAATAATTATAAAGATAAACATTTAAGACCCAGGTGAACCTGAAAAAGATCATTTTCCATCTTGACCTGACCGGGGATCGAACCCGGACCTCCGACTTGACAGCATGGCATGGTGATCACTACGCCACAGAGGTCGTCAAAATCAAAGGTGTTTGTTTCTTTTTCATGTGAGTAAGTGGCCAACACTGGCGTCTAATTTTTCAAGCTGCCTATGACATAGCCTATGCTTTCAGGCATATGACATAGCTTGACTACTGTCTTAAAAAGATGACAACTGTTTAATCAGATATAACTGAGGATATTACATAGATACCTACCCACAGGGAAGTAAGGTAAATTTTCAGTCATTGGACGCTAACCAAGTCATTGGCCAAAACACGATAAATCCTAATTTATTACGATACCACTACAGCTGATAGTTTTTTTACACTCTGTACCTGCAATGTTCCCATTTTGAAAGCAACCTTAATAAATAAGGTTTTATTATGTTCTGTCCAATGATTATTAGCGTTCATTGACTGGAAGTTTACCCTAAAGTCGTATTTTTAATTAGACGGAGCCAACTGACAGTAGCTAATGTCACTTTGTAATATAATGTTGCCATATTTAAAGTAATAGTGATGCGTTCAGTTCTCGTTCAATCAGATGAATGAACAATGAATGTGAATAGTAAATCATTTCAAACTATAAAAGACTATTTCTATTTTACAATAAAATTGTATAAAAGTGCTCTGATATAAGTTACTAGTAGTATGTAACTACAATCAGTTTTTTGACGACTTATTACAAAGCGCGGCGCGGTGACTAGTGCCAACACCGATCAACGCCGCGCGCGTCGGTCGCCATTTTGTTTGTAATTCGACTTCTAACCTCTGGTCAGAAAAATGGAGTAAAAAAATGGAGTAGCTGCGTGTCTCATATAATTAAAGAAAAAGACAAAAGGTATGGTCTCGACCACATGCGATCGACAATGTTTCAGACAGATTTAAAATTAATGTCACCGAAAGCGATAGTGATGATTTTTTATCTGATGATACCTATAATTGTTATATTTTATACATCTATAGTTTCAACTGCATGATGTATTGAAAATAGGACAGTCTTACAAGTTTCCTCGCAATGTTTTCCCTAGTGTTTGAAACACTCGGTATTCAGTATAGGTAGATACTATAGGAACATATTCGTCGAAAACTCGTTGGTAGGTTCAAAGCACGTCTAAAATTCGAACCCCGTACCCGATATCGGCAGTTCGGCACACTAACTATTTACTAGACAATCGATGCAATTTAATTCATTCAGGAGATTTTTCAATCATTCACTTTGTCACAACACTATTTTTATTTCATCAAAAACTGACAACACGGTAAACGTCAGTTGACTTCGTCTAATTAAAAATACGACTATAGTTAACGGAAATAAAACACAAATAGTTCAAAAATAACTTTTTTTCCCATTAACCAATTAACATATTATTTATAACTTGTGGATCTCTTACGGAGTAGGGTCTTCTTTTAAAATTATAAACTATTTCCGGTGAAAGTGCCAGCGAACAACTGTTCTTGTGCTGCCAGCACTATGAAGAAAAATGGCCGATTGGCTAGAAAGTGCGATCGTTCTTTGTCTTTCTTGTCTTCGGCTACGTCCAAAGCCACCCCTACGTTAGCAGCTAAAATTAATTTAATAAAAAAAATGTTAATTAAGACGGCAAATAAATTTTTCGGGGTCCAGTGCTGCCCCCATTTGAAATAAATTATTTTGAACGGAAATGGAGATATCATTTTAAAATTTTCCTAGATAACCCTTAAAACTATTTTATGAACTACTGTTTACAGTTTAAAGTGCGAACGTAAAGCTTTTCTACGCACATTTGCGAAAAACTTCGTTTCCGTTCAGATTATTTATTTCAAATGGGGGCAGCACTGGACCCGAAAAATTCACATGTCGCCTTAACCTCTCTTCCCCGGACTCCGCTTTATTTGCTCAAGGAATAAAGATCTTAGATAATAGTATAATAAGGGTGGGCCGTGTGGTTTCCGGCAGAGTAGAATAGGGCCACTCCAAATCCTCCCGTGGATGTCCTAGAAGGCGACTTAGGCAATAAAAGCTAAACAAAGCTTAAAAATATCAATGAGACCTCTTCAACCCGTCTGGTCAGCGAGAAGAGTGTAGGCCATATCCTCTGGCTGCTCTGGTCAAGTATGGCTCTGGTAGTACAGAGAGGGTCGTGCTCCTGCGGTGGAGACTAAAAGACCTGATAATGATGATGATGATGATGAGTATAGGATTGGGATTCGTCTCTGTTAGTACTTACTACGTTTATGAGATGTAGAGATTGTAAGCTGGACCCTCCCGCTCATGATACCATCTAGCGATGAATGGCAGAACTATGTACGTATTCCAAGTAAGTGGAATTGATATCAGCGCCATCTATTATTTGCCAGGTAAATTAAAAACCCCCGACTTGCAAGGGTTCCCTTAATAACTTTTAAACCACTGAACCGATTTTTATCAAACATAGCTAAGAATTTACGCAAAGTAAATTGCTTTCACGTATAAAAAACCGCAACGAAATCGTTTCATCCGTTCGAGAACTACGATGCCACAGACAGACATTCTTGTCAAACTTATAACACCCCTCGTTTTTTCGAGGGTTATTAAAAATAAAACGGAATAAAAATAAAGCCCGGTTTTCATATGATGAGTGACAAGTGACAAGTACGAGTGACACGTTTTTGTGAACAGGCACTGACAAGTGCGACTGTCAAGTGAACACCTACTCATCACTGGTCAGTGTTCACTTGTCACTCTTGATGAGCTCGGTTGCCCAGTGGGAGTGCGCATTACTAGCGCTTTCGCAAGTAAAGCGACACCGGGCGTGGTCCGCACTTGGATGGGTGACCGCAAGTGGCATAAAATTTTCTCGTGCTCCTCCGTGCTTCGGAAGGCACGTATAAGCCGTTGGTCCCGGCTGTCATCATTATATGGCAGTCGTCAAGCTATGTCAAATGCCTTAAGGCAGCCTGAAAAATTTAACACCAGTGTTGGCCACTTACACATACGTAAAACAAAAAAAAAGCAACTACTTGTCACTCGCCGTCACTTGTCAATATTTACACCGGGCTTAAGCTAAGTCAGGACTTCAGGAGACAAGTCATTCCTCAAGAATGTAAAGTTAAACCACTGCGTATAATATTATTTCAGTTGCACTTGAAAATATTTAATACGATACCCGAGCATCACATTTTTAATTTATGTATTATTATTTAACTACATTGATCCACTTTTTAACTGACCTCAAAAAAGGAGGAGGTTGTCAACTCGATAGTATGTTTTTTTTTGCCCTCCTGCCTTCTCTTCGGACAATAAAGGCTGGCGTCGAAAGAGAGATCTCCCAAGGTTATAAACAATAAATAAACATTTAGTATTATTATATCATATAGTTTTCCTCTAAGAGTTTGCCCAACTAGGGGACCTAACTGGCTATAAGAAACATAATATAGGATTACTTAAACTAATAGACAAGATCTGTGACACCAAACTATGCTATAGAACAGGAATCGCTGACGTAGCTCTGAAGGCTAAAAAATCAAATGACACAGCACATACACCGCAAGCACACAATATAAGTATAACGTACAGAACAAAATCTCCTGAGGGTGTAGAGCGAGCGGCTATGGCGAGAACTGGGAAGAGGTACGAGAACGGGAAACGGGGACGCATATTGCTAGGGAACTTAGGAGATTCCGTTCTGTACTTACGTTCTGTGCTGCAGGCAAAATGATTTCTGAACAAAGGTCACCTTTTGCTGGATTCCTACTTCTTCTTCTTTTCGTGTCGATTGGCTCAAATCTAAATATATAACTCAAAGGTGACTGACTGACTGACATAGTGATCTATCAACGCACAGCCCAAACCACTGGACGGATCGGGCTGAAATTTGGCATGCAGGTAGATGTTATGACGTAGGTATCCGCTAAGAAAGGATTTTGATCAATTCTACCCCCAAGGGGATAAAATAGGGGATGAAAGTTTGTATGAAATTTTGTCAATTTTAAACCGATCGGGCTGAGACTTTGCATGCATAAAGCTACTATGACGTAGGCATTCCCTAAGAAAGGATTTTGATAAATTACACCCCTACGCGAGCGAAGCCGCGGGCAAAAGCTAGTTACATTATATTTTGCTCCTTGAGTAGGTTGCCACTCTGATGCCTCTCCGACGTCGAGTACAGGTCGTATTATGTACAGCTGGTTAGGTACGATGGACACGAGAGAAGCTGCATGGTCTGATCGGCGTGACCACATTGGATTCCTACTGATACCAGAAGACCCGATAGACCAAGAAGGCGGATAAATTTAAAAGCAATGAAATGATGGCTTAGAGCATGACTGAATGAAAGAAGTGAACACAAGGTAGAAAGAAGGAAATAAAAAACTGAAGGCACACAAGATGGCTTGAATTAAATAAATAAATATACAGAGACACATCACACAGATTGAGCTAGTTATAAGACACTAACCAAACGATACTATATTTTTTAAAAAAGACATAAATGTATAAATACCCAATAAATAAAGTGAATTACTTACTATCTACGATTCCGCCATCGCTGCCATGCCTGTCCACTTCAAAAACGGCGGTTTGATAAGTTCTTGTTAGGTGCACCCGTTGGTTTCTCACTATTTTAGTCAATAGTTTGTTGTTAGTTTTGAAAACTTCTCTCAGACCAATCTGTAATGCAAGAAAATTCACCAAAAAATCAAGAGAATACACCGAGAATCAAGAAATACACCGAAAAATCAGGCGAATATCGTTAATATTACAGAGTATGCTTTAGTGTGAATCAATGAGCGGAAAGTGTCGCTCTAAATAAGTAATTATTAAAAATAAAAACAAGAACCTGACTTCTAATATTTTCGAGACAAAGCTGTTCACATGACTGAGTGTCCAAATGGTTCGATTGCTTTTATGCTAATTAATCCGAGAGTCAAATCCTATCTAATATAATATGAGCCTTTTAACATACCCATTGTCACTCACAGAACTAAGACGAATCTAACGATACCTCGCAGACTTAAATCCGTCCATGATCAAGCCCTTTTATTTAGGCTGCAGAGCATCCTATAAAAATGTACTCTTTCTGACGCAGTCGGGTAATGACGGAGTTCTTACTTACGACTACTTACTGGATTTTGTATTTACGAGTATACAATGTGTATTTTTTATACTTGATCGAACGAAATCTGGGAATATTAGACGAAATATTTTCGATAAAAAACCGGAAATAAAATCGTTATAAACACTTCAATATTACTTTTTTTCTAAAGGTCTTGTTTCGATTTTCATTTTGTCTCTTTAATAAAACGGCGTATTTTCTTCGAAGTTGTCTCATTTGAAAACTACAAAGTTTAAGAAGTCAAAGAAGAAGAAGTTTAAGAAAGTAAAAAATAAATAACAATACCAAACAGGAAATAAGTAAAAAATAATTAACGAAAAAATTAAAGTGCCTGGATTTTTTAAATAACTAACATAACGTGTTTTTTTTTCGTTTATTGTCGATAATATTTCGTTTAATATCCGCACATTTCGTTTGATCAAGTATAAAAAATACACATTGTATAAATGTTAGCTGTTTTTGCCGCAGCTACGACGCGCAGGCACAGAATTAATAAGTTTTATATACAGAATGTAAACTCCTACAGTTCCGCGCAATATGCGTTATATGCGTCCCCGTTCCCAGTCCCGCACCTCTCCCCCGGTTTCGCCTATTCGCGTGTGTTGGGGGCGAACACACATTGACTTGTGCACGGATGTACAGTCGGGGGCAGATAAACCTGACCCCTTTGACTCCTAAAGGCCGTACGATAGGGGGTCACTTTTATCTGCCTCCGACTGTACGAGTAGTTTCGTTTGTAAGTAGTAGACATAAATGCTACTCCGCTTCTATAAAATGCCATACCTTTTTGATGACCTACGTGGCGTAGTGGTCACCATGCTAGTCCACCGCCCGAAGGTTCCAGTTTCGATCCCCGGTCAGGGCAAATTGGAAAATGGCCTTTTTCAAATTGTCCTGGGTGTGTGTGTGGTGGGTGGATGTTTATCTATATATGTATTGTTTATAAAATATAGTATCGTTGAGTTAGTATTCCATAACACAAGTCTCGAACTTACTTTGGGACTAGCTCAATCAGTGTAATTTGTCCTTATATATTTATTTATTTTATATTTATATCTTTGCCGCAGGGACGAAAACGGCTACTGCGGCGGCGGAATATGTATTATTTTTTCGAAAGGATAAGTATTCTTCCAGATTGGTCCTAAATTATCTTAAGTGTGCAACGCGTGCTAGAATCTAAGTTCTGCTCTCGCCTCCCCGCACACAAATTTACACTAGTTAAAACGAGACAGCGCGGCGACTCAAACGCAGATTGCTTATGCGTGGGTGTTTCTTTAGCTTTTTACTTTTTACAAAGATTATTTAAAAGTTATTAAAATATAATAATAAAATAATATAAGAATAAATTTTCATTCAATTTCTTGTAATGATAATATAAACATTATAGTATAATATAAGTTATATGAGGTCTGTCTTTTGTTTGATACAATTATAATCAAAAGTTACGAGGGCTAATTTATTGTATTTCTTGAATATAAACGACTAGCGTTTATAGTATAAATCGGAGGTGATTTGGAGGCAACATCGCATTTTTTTCTACAGATTTTTTTTTAAGCAATCATGTTTTTGAGTCACATAATCACTAGAGTTCGTCTAAAAGCTAACACTAAAATAACTGGGAAAAAAACAAAAAAAAAAAACGAAAATTTGCCCACCTTATAATAAATATTGTCCATGGGCAGATCGGATCGAACTCTGAATTTTGGTATGGACAGTTTGAGCTTGGTCTTGCTCATCTGGTTCATCGCATCGTTCAGGCCGGATGGATGCCTTGTCAGCCTGTGGAGCAGCCCCGACAACCCTTCCAATTCAAATGGCAACACGATTATCAGTCTGACGTCATTGCCTTCGTAAGGCATCTCTACTACCTGCATTAAAATACAGGCTGATAATTTAAATAAGTCGGGGGCAGATAAACCTGACCCCTTTGACTCCTAAAGGCCGTACGATAGGGGGTCACTTTTATCTGCCTCCGACTGTACGAGTAGTTTCGTTTGTAAGTAGTAGACATAAATGCTACTCCGCTTCTATAAAATGCCATACCTTTTTGATGACCTACGTGGCGTAGTGGTCACCATGCTAGTCCACCGCCCGAAGGTTCCAGTTTCGATCCCCGGTCAGGGCAAATTGGAAAATGGCCTTTTTCAAATTGTCCTGGGTGTGTGTGTGGTGGGTGGATGTTTATCTATATATGTATTGTTTATAAAATATAGTATCGTTGAGTTAGTATTCCATAACACAAGTCTCGAACTTACTTTGGGACTAGCTCAATCAGTGTAATTTGTCCTTATATATTTATTTATTTTATATTTATATCTTTGCCGCAGGGACGAAAACGGCTACTGCGGCGGCGGAATATGTATTATTTTTTCGAAAGGATAAGTATTCTTCCAGATTGGTCCTAAATTATCTTAAGTGTGCAACGCGTGCTAGAATCTAAGTTCTGCTCTCGCCTCCCCGCACACAAATTTACACTAGTTAAAACGAGACAGCGCGGCGACTCAAACGCAGATTGCTTATGCGTGGGTGTTTCTTTAGCTTTTTACTTTTTACAAAGATTATTTAAAAGTTATTAAAATATAATAATAAAATAATATAAGAATAAATTTTCATTCAATTTCTTGTAATGATAATATAAACATTATAGTATAATATAAGTTATATGAGGTCTGTCTTTTGTTTGATACAATTATAATCAAAAGTTACGAGGGCTAATTTATTGTATTTCTTGAATATAAACGACTAGCGTTTATAGTATAAATCGGAGGTGATTTGGAGGCAACATCGCATTTTTTTCTACAGATTTTTTTTTAAGCAATCATGTTTTTGAGTCACATAATCACTAGAGTTCGTCTAAAAGCTAACACTAAAATAACTGGGAAAAAAACAAAAAAAAAAAACGAAAATTTGCCCACCTTATAATAAATATTGTCCATGGGCAGATCGGATCGAACTCTGAATTTTGGTATGGACAGTTTGAGCTTGGTCTTGCTCATCTGGTTCATCGCATCGTTCAGGCCGGATGGATGCCTTGTCAGCCTGTGGAGCAGCCCCGACAACCCTTCCAATTCAAATGGCAACACGATTATCAGTCTGACGTCATTGCCTTCGTAAGGCATCTCTACTACCTGCATTAAAATACAGGCTGATAATTTAAATAATTTAAAAAAACACCACCGAAATTTTTGTATTAAATTCAGTCCATGTTACTGAACTTTTCATAAAAACATTTAACAAAAACGAAAAAAAATTCGGCTTCCTCCTTCTTTTACTTCGGAGAACGAATTTTTTTTTAATCTTTTTAAATAACTTTTTTTTTTTCTGTATCATGAACTGAACGTGCTCTTAGAATTTTGTTGGTTGGTAAAGAGTCATATTGTATAGTAAGAATAAAAATAAAATAACACAAAAAAAGAACGTGAATGTCAGTGTCGTGAAACACTCAGTTGGAACGAAGTTATGTTCGTAGTAAATTTTATTAATTCGTGACGAAAAAACGTGACGGAAAAATGTTTCACTTTTTTATCAATAATAATAAAAAAAAAACAAATCAACCTCTCCAAAGGGCCTCTACGTGTTGGATCTGTATCCCCACGCAAGCCTCTCAAAGGACCTCTGAAAAGACTCATAAATCTAAAGGAGATACATAATCTATACTATAATCTATACTATAATAAAAGAGTAAAAAAATACTATAATAAAAGAGTAAAAAAAATTTGTCTGTACATTGAAAATTTTTCAAAAAAAAATATTTGGGGCGATGGAGATATAGTAATAGAGTAAGAAAATAAAAAAATGTCTGTCTGTTTGTCTTTTTGTCTGTTTGTCTGTTTGTACACGCTAATCTCCGGAAATACTGGACGGATTCGAATGAAACTTTTTTTGTTATATAGCTGTGAAGCCTGGGCAACATATAGGCTATAATTGATTTTAGAAAATGGAACACATGATGCAGAACTATAATGGTCCAGCTAAACTATAAGAAATATTAAAATGCCGCCTTAGCAAAAGTTGTTAAGTCTGATGAGAACTTTTTGTTGAGTTATAATACAACTGGCCAAGCGCGAGTCGGACGCGCGCGAAGGGTTCCGTACCATAATCTATGAAAAATCACGTTTGTAGTATGGGAGCCCCCCATCAATACTTATTTTATTCGATTTTTAGGGTTCCATAGGGTAGGGTAGAAACGGGACCCTATTACTTAGACCGTCCGACTGTTTGTCTGTCTGTCTGTCACCAGGCTGTATCTCATGAACCATTATAGCTAGACAGTTGAAATTTTTATAGATGATGTTTTTTGTTGCCGCTGAACAAAAACATACTAAATGTATACTATAATAAAAGAGTAAAAAAAATGTGTCTGTACATTGAAATTTTTTCAAAAAAAAAGTTGTTTTGTCCGAAGTAGAACTTATAAGTTCAGTATTTGCGGACCTTCAGAGCATAACACACCAGAAAATTCTTGGTTATGTGAACGCGCCATATTGACACCAAAAAATTAAAAATCAATTAATAAAGAACTTATGACGCAAATTATTGTTAACTAGCTTGTGCCCGCGGCTTCGCTCGCGTAGGGGTGTAATTTATCAAAATCCTTTCTTAGGGGATGCCTACGTCATAGTAGCTTTATGCATGCAAAGTCTCAGCCCGATCGGTTTAAAATTGACAAAGTTTCATACAAACTTTCATACCCTATTTTATCCCCTTGGGGGTAGAATTGATCAAAATCCTTTCGTAGCGGATGCCTACGTCATAACATCTACCTGCATGCCAAATTTCAGCCCGATCCGTCCAGTGGTTTGGGCTGTGCGTTGATAGATCACTATGTCAGTCAGTCAGTCACCTTTGAGTTATATTTATTTAGATATATATTTAGATTTCTTGGATAGTGTTGTTGACGACGCCACCAATTATCCAGTTGAGTTTCTTAATTCACTTGCAGCAAATGGACTCACGGCTCACAAAATAAGTCTTAATGTCGGAGGGCCAATAATGCTGATGCGAAATTTGAGTCCGCCGAAACTGTGTAACGGAACCCAACTTAATGTCTCAGCACTGTATGCCGAAGTTCAGCGGCTGAATTTCAGCCAATGCATGCCTGCAATGTTATTTGCATTACTAGCAACACAACGCCGAACTTCCGATGCTTTTGCCTGAATCGGACCCATACCCGTACCCGTACCCGTACCCGTACCCGTACCCGTACCCGTACCCGTATCCGTACCCGTACCCGTACCCGTACCCGTACCCGAACCCGTACCCGTACCCGTACCCGTACCCGTACCCGTACCCGTACCCGTGCCCGTACCCGTACCCGTAACGGTACCCGTACCCGTACCCGTACCCGTACCCGTACCCGTACCCGTACCCGTACCCGTAACCGTACCCGTACCCGTACCCGTACCCGTACCCGTACCCGTACCCGTACCCGTACCCGTACCCGTACCCGTACCCGTACCCGTACCCGTACCCGTACCCGTACCCGTACCCGTACCCGTACCCGTACCCGTACCCGTACCCGTACCCGTACCCGTACCCGTACCCGTACCCGTACCCTTACCCGTACCCGTACCTGTACCCGTAGCCGTACCCGTTCCGCTCCCGCTCCCACTTCCGCTCCCACTCCTGCTCCCGCTTCCGCTCCCTCTCCCGCTCCCGCCGCCGCCGACGCCGCCGCCGCCGCTTCCGCCGCCGCCGCCGCTGCCGCCGCCGCCGCCGCCGCCGCCGCCGCCGCCCCCGCCGCCGCCGCTGCCGCCGCCACCGCTTCCGCCGACGTCGCCGCCGCCGCTTCCGCCGCCGCCGCCACCGCCGCTGCCGCCGCCGCCGCCGCCGCCACCGCTTCCGCCGACGTCGCCGCCACCGCTTCCGCCGCCGCCGCCACCGCCGCTGCCGTCGCCGCCGCCGCCGACTCCTCCGCCGCCGCTGCCGACGCCTCCGCCACCGCCGACGCCGCCGCCGCCCCGCCGCCGCCGCTGCCGCCGCCACCGCTTCCGCCGACGTCGCCGCCGCCCCTTCTGCCGCCGCCGCCGCCGCCGCCGCTGCCTCCGCCGCCGCCGCCGACTCCTCCGCCGCCGCTGCCGACGCCTCCGCCACCGCCGACGCCGCCGCCTCCGCCGCCGCAGCCGCCGCCGCCGCCGCTTCCGCTCCCGCTCCCGCTCCCGCTCCCGCTTCGGCTTCCGCTTCCGCTCCCGTTCCCGTTCCCGTTCCCGTTCCCTCTTCCACTTCCGTTCCCTCTTCCGCTCCCGTTCCCGTTCGCCGCAGACGCACCAAAGACGGAAGATTAAATTCTCATATTGGCACATCACTACTGTCCGGCGTTTCCACCGAACTTCAGCAGCTGAACTTCAGCTTATTTAGTGTGTCATCCCCACCGAACTTTAGACACTGAACTTTAGCCACTAAACTTCGGCATAGTCTGCTGAGACACTTAAAGCTCACAGTAAGTGAGTGATGCCAGTGAAACTGTATTTATTCCGCGTATGCCACTCATCCCCAACAATTTTCCTTTTGAAAATACACAGTTCCATATGTTAACTTGCTTTGCTATAAAAATAAGTCACAGTTTTAGAGGCTTAAAGCTGCTGATGTCGATCTAAGGACTGGTTTTTCGCATGGCCTACTTATTGTGGCTTTCTCCAGGGTTAGTAACACTTCAGCTCTTTTCATATTGGCTCCCGAAGGAAAGAATTAAAATAATATTGACTTTTAACTCCTAACACTGTTACAAGTACTTTCTCCCTCTCTCTCTCTCTCTCTCTCTCATTAGTTTTTATTTATATTTATACGCCGGAGTCATAAAGTCCACGCGAACGAAGTCGCGGGCATCAGCTAGTAAAAAATAAAATCAATAAAATTTAAAAAAAAAATTGGCGAGTGCTGTTTTTAAACCGGGACCATTGACTATCTCAGGCATATGCTCCCAAAAATTTAATTTAATTTATTTAAAATGGGGTGCAGCACTGGACCCCCAAAATTCATGTTAATTAATGTTAGACGGACTACCAATAATACTAAAAAAATACTAAAAACGGTTATTCTTGAAATAATTCAAAAGTCTATGTAAGGCTTGACGGTTGTAGCAAAATTTTACTGACCACCATATTTACGAGTAAACAATTTGGGTACTTCGATTGCGGGCACGAGTTCTGCTTGCTACGGTATTTGGCTTGAAAGAGATTTAATAATCAAAGCGGCTGAAATAATGCTGAAGCTGATGAGTAATGATAAAAACCGTTTTGGTCCATTCCGGTCCGATCAGGATTTCGGATCATTACCTGATTGGTTTGATACATTCGTATGAACGTTGGACAATTAATGAATTAGTAAGCTTATGCAATTATTTTTCTCGGATAATATCTTATAGAGCTAATTTTAATACTAGTTAAGTATATATCTACCTGGGCTTTTAACAAGTTACTTTTTACATAGTTATAGTGACCTTTTCTTGTCATCATAGATACATGCTTGGTTCTGCCTGCAGCATAAAAGGATTCTTTTTTAACTGAATCGAATGAATGCTTCCAATTTCCCTGGAAAATGAAACAAATACCGTAAAACTATTAAATTATGTTAGGTGCATCTTGGATACCTATTCTAACTCTACTGAAACTAGGTATTTAAGTCTGATCATCATGATACTGAACAACATTCCTGTATCATCATAATTTAAGAGCGGTGCTCTTGACGGTGGAGTTTCTTCCATTCTATTCTGTTTCCCGCCAACCTCTTGATATCTTGATAAGACACTGCTGTCACCTTTTCCTTAACTTGCTTCATATAGCTGTGCCTGGGCTTTCCTCTTACCCGTCTTTCTTCTATTTTGCCTTCTATTATAAAATTGTCATGCCTTCTATTGCGCATAAAATTGTCATTTATCAAGTGTCCCAACATATTGCCTCGCCTATTTCCAATGACCTCTAGGATGTGCCTCTTTTCATCTATTTTATTGAGGACTTCTATGTTTGTTACTTTGTCCTTCTAACTAATTTTCTCCAGCCTTCTCCAGCACCACATCTCGGATGATTCCAACCTTTTAGTTTCCTTCTTTGTTAGTATCCAGGTCTCGCAGCCGTATAGAGAATGCTCCAGATGTACACCTTAATGATCCTTTTCAGATCGATTTTGATGTGAGTAAACTTTTCTTTTTATAAAATGCTGCTTTCGCCATTGCTATTCTTGTAACATTCCTCATGGAACTTAAATTGAAACACGAAAAACATTTTTTGACCCATACAAGTTGGACGATTAGCTAATCTAAATTTCTATGGAAAGTAAAAGCAGAGAATTAATATAAGTATTACATACTCCTAGGGTCCAGCACAATATGCGTCCCCGTTCCCCCATCCCCGCAACTCTACCCCGTTCTTGCCTTCTCGCGTGTGTTTGGGGGCGAACACACACACATTGACGTGTGCACGGATGTTTAGTTTCGTTTGTAGTAGTAGGCATAAATGATACTCCGCTTCTATGAAGTGCCATATCTGTAAAAATTTTTTTTGTATATTTCAATTTGATATTTAACAAATATGTTAGTGGATCTTGCCATATTGCGCTCAATATTGGAACCAGATTTAACATGGCATTAAAAAAACAGTCGGTCGGTGGCGCCATCATTTCAGGTCTGCTAACTTAGTCGTTGATCTTATATCACAGGCATGGCACTTCATAGAAGCGGAGTATAATTGATTCTTACTACTACTACAAACGAAACAATACATCCCTGCACACGTCGATGTGTGTGTGTTTGCCCCACAACACATTCGACAAGGCGAGGGAGGGGACAGAAGCAGGGACGGGGATCGGGGACGCATATTTCGCAGGACCCACGTAGTTTCCGTCGTGTACCTATGTAAAACTTATATTAATTATGTGTCTTTACCTTGGGCAAAGTTGTTCAATATCTTGGGTTTAATCTACTCATAAAAGAGTTTCAGTATAGACGTTATAAACGTAAATACTTACGTTAAAATAAACAGCAGTTAACATGATAAGTGAACACGTTGGTTTAATTTCACTTTGATCCACTATATTTCTTATCATTCCATCTGTTTCATGATACAACTGTAAAACAATGATATTATTTATGTAGAGATTGGAAAAGAAAGAGAGTTTGTGAAACAAAAGGGTTAAGTATAGGCTAATTAACCAGATGGGACGTAAAATATATCTAACTCCTGTACTACGGACGGCAGGATCGTTGGTCCCGATTGTCATCGACAGATGGCAGTCGTCAAGGAAGTCTTGGCCGCTTGAATACGCGAAAAAAAAGCTGAAGAACTGCAGTAGCAACTGGTTAAAATTGGCAGAATCACTTGCCAGCTGGTTGTACTTGTCCCAGATGCCTTTTTCTGGACCCCAGCAGAAGGCAACACCCCACCCCCGACCCCAGAAGCGTCTACCTTTTGGGTGACTCAAAACTCTGATTTAACTAGATGCATAACGAGGACCAACGAAAGTAGAAAAAAGAAATCCGGAAGGCACAGACAAGTAAAAATATTTAAACCGAGTAGTTTACAAATTATGACCACCTCTTCCTCTCCCGCGTGTATTGTTAGAAGTAAGAGATATACTACCTTAGAATTACCTCTTACGTAGGTATAGATAACAGAGCCGCGTCCTGTGCGCAACAACTTTATACCATCTGCTGCGATTACCAAACCGCCTGTCTATAGGGAAATCCTGCCTGTATTGTGAGAAGTATTCAGTCCAGTTGTAAACTAATCTTCTTCTTCTTTTACACCTATAGATTCATCATCATCCGAGCGTATTGCCGGTTGCATCTTCAGCGATAACGCCTCAGAGCCCTGGGTTTGCTTCCTAACCTTTGTTTTGAAGAGGTTTCTGGTTATTACACAGAGCAAGTGCCGTCTGACCTCTGCAACCCAAAGGGTAGACCAGAACCTATCCTTAGATAGGTTTGAGCAAACGCTAGATGGCTTTCGGGACCTACAGTTTATACGTGCCTTCCGAAACACGAAATCATCTTTCTTTTCTTACCTTTAAATTGTAGATTATACACTGGTAAATGTAAAAATGGTGGCACCACAGAATTGGAAAATGCATGAGGCGGCTAAGTGGGTTGACGGTATCAAGGAGTCTCCGAAAAGAACTAAATCGCGATGGTGAGAGACAGAACAAATGACACAGATGATAATGAAAAGTAAAGAATCTTCACTCACCAAATCATTGATCGTTTTAGCAGCCTTTTTAGGATTATCAAAGTCTACCTT
Source organism: Acrobasis suavella (assembly GCA_943193695.1). Lineage (NCBI taxonomy): Eukaryota > Metazoa > Arthropoda > Insecta > Lepidoptera > Pyralidae > Acrobasis > Acrobasis suavella. The sequence goes on along the minus strand of OW971934.1, from coordinate 4,347,087 downwards.
TTCGCAGCTTGACCTGAAAACTGACCTTGCTTTGTTGTCAAATTCACTTCTGAGAGAATGCTTGTAGGATACGAACATCCTGCTGAATATGAGCAGTTTCACCCTGCTTTTCATTTTATACAAATGTGATAAAATATTCTTGAATCTCGTTGTAATCTGGCACAACAAATTTAAAAAGTAACCATATTTGCGTTAATGCGTTAACAAGTAATTATTTTGAAAAAAAGATTTCAAATTAAACTAAAAATATTAATAAGAAATTATAGTTTGGCGCCAAAGATCCGTAATTTTTATAACCATTGTCATTCTCACGATTAAAACGAATCTAACAATACGTTTCAAGCTAAATTTCCTTGAATCTGAATCTAAATTAAAGAAGAATGTTTTCTATGTTACCTTATTTCGACTATACCCAATAGCATCTTTCAACTCTTGGTAGCGGCGGCTACTAGATCCAATTGCCAGCTTCCCGAGAGCCAGGAGTGATGAAAGTGGAGAGCATACCATACTTATTCTTGTGTCCGTAAGCACCACGGTCTAGGGAAAAAAGAGAGATTAATCAAAGCCAGGGACACGACTTCTTTAAACACAAGCGCCATCTATATAACTTGCATTGCATTATACCTAGTACTAGCTATCATACTTGATGCTATAAATCATCCCTGTCAATGACTGATTTGATTAGCGGCTGCTAGGTATCATAAGGTACGCACACTGTTTTCTCTTCTCACAAAATCTTTATTTATTCACTTCTTAATTCCTTCCTAACCCAAACCTTAACTATACAATCCAAGGTTGGTGTAGGTCCTTTGATTGCTTGAAGGGAGTTTCTGGCGACAAATCTATACGAGCCCACTGGTTTTCATAGCTGATTGAGTGATTTTCATACAAGTGCCAATAGAAAATGTTTGTATCTGATTTGACTTGTTATCATCTCAAAGATTAATATACAAGTAGTGTTTCATCTAGTGGACGGTTATTCTATAGGTTAATATTCTTTGATTATTCTTTTCTATGTCAATTCATTTTTAAATATTTTCTGAATGGCAGCCATAATATTTTCAGACCCGCGGTGAATCGCGAAGTCTACAACTCACAAACTATGCGCGCAAATTTCGTTTTTCTAAAGTTACTTATTACTATATATTTCTCGAAATAAACATGAATTTAATTTAAAAGTGAAAGTGTGGTGCCTATCGCAGCCATCTCATCATCATTTCAGCCGCATAATGTCCACTGCAGGGCATAGGCCTTTCCCAAAGATTTCCAAAATGACCGATCTAGAGCGGCCTGTATCCACCGCTTTCCAGCGAACTTAGTCAGGTTATCAGACATCGTCAGGTGGGTGTCCTACGCTTCGCTCGCTAGTACGTGGTCGCCATCTCAATTTGAATCAATTCTAACTATAGAAATAAAATACGTACATATGCCATTGATCTCCTCACATTACCTTGGAGGTTCAAATACAACTCATAATTCTTGTACTTGGAAGTATCCTGGATTGACACATCATCGCTATCAATACTTATGCTCTCGAATGTATCGTGTAAAGAGTTTGTCGTTAAGGTGATAGTCAATAGAACACAAGCCTTGATCAATATATCTGTGAAGATATAAAATCTAGTAATTAAGGAGATCTCCCTGCAATGAATAGCCGTCGATGGCGACAAGAGGGCTGGCTGCTTTTTAGTTTGCTACACGTATAAACATTCTCTCTAACTCAGGGAGCGCAGCCAGCGTTCTAGCTACAATTCCAGAAGAGGGCATTTAAGGTTTATATTAGTTTTTTAAAGTTTATACAGGTATTTCCTTTTTATTCAAGAGCTTGTAGCTCTTCGCGGTAAACAGATCTTCTTCTTCTTCTTCTTATATTTAAGAGCTGCTCTCTTGTTAGTGAAAAGCTTTTCGTGTCTCTCCTTCTTCCGCGAGTTCTTAACCTCCCTATATAGACGAAAACAAAAACAGGTCTATTTGGACGAAAAATCCCAATATTCCCACTGGTAGGTAAGACTAACTTGGTAGCGTTCTACCGGGAAAAGCTCAAAATTGGCTTCATATTCACTCTTATATTCACTTTATTACATATTAGCATGATATTGGTTGCAGTCAGATCAATTTTGGTTTTAGTTCTTAGACCAGTTGCCTGCCTAAAGTAAACGATTTGTTTTTGTTAATAATAATCATGATCTATATCAGCCACGGGAAGTCCACTGCTCGGAGAAAAACCCTCATAGGTTATGCAATCCTTTGGAGGTATACATATATCTATCCTTAGCCATACCCTAGAGTCTAGATCCTAGGGGATCTAGAGATTTAGCATATTTCTAGTTTCCATATACTTCATTCAGGGAGATTGATAATATGTAGACCATGCCTTTCCTTTATATCTGTTAATAATATTTGTCTTATTTTAAATTTTATAATTGGCTTAAAAATACTTACTATTTGATTTTTGTCCCATACTTGCTCTTGGGGGACACAAAAACAGGCTAGGAAAAAAAAATTGCCCTTAAATTAATGACCTTGTCTCAAAAAGAAGGAAAAAAATGATGATATTAAAAGAGCTTGTTACATGTTGTGTTACTTGCACAGAAACGCAGCACTAAATTAAAAACAATTAAAGTCTTTCCCATCCGTGTAATAAGAGACAAAATTGATTTTACGTCTTTTTATTCTGAAAGATAAGTCTCGCCTTATCAAAATGATCCAAATTGGCTCTTGATTTCACCAAGGAAAAACTAACACTTGTAAGTTATAGTTTCAGGAACTTGATAGCTCGGTGAGAGTACGGATTACTAGTAAAGCTCTTTTGTCTAAATGAGATCCATCCTTCGGAAGGCGACATAAGTCATTGCTCTCAGATTTCGTCATCAGATAGCAGTTGTCGTCATTTTTTGTTTGTAATCTCTTGGTTGTTAAAAAAAAATCATTTTAATTTGCATAAGTGCGGGCTTATCCTAGGAAAGGATTTCCTCCAGCGTTCCGAGCATCTGAAAAGAACAGTCAGCAAAAGACGGTAAAGTGTAGCTGTAGGTACAACAATAAAGAGAAGATTGTAAATAAAATCTGCCATATTCAATTACAGCCATCGCATTTTGGACATTTCATGATAACAATTAGAACATGCCCAATTTCAGGCGATCAGGTCACTCCAGCGGTTCACAATGGTTAGCATCACTCAAACGCAAGCAACGGGTACATTCCACACTTGTCACTATGTTGTAAATAAAAGGCAAGTTAGGCCACGACAATTTTTTCAATTCAAGTACCCAAAATTTATGTGACCTTTACACTCGACTTAACGAGCTGAAGAGGATTTAACTCATGGCTTAGTGGTGTCCTAACGACTTGCGTATACGTAAAGAAATGAAGACATGTGGAAAACGAACTAACTATACTGCGGTATGTACTCAATAGTTATCTAGTCTTTGACCTATTTATCTTAAGTCCAACCTCAAGGCTTGCTATGCTCAGGTCTTGTAGCATCTCTTGTAGTTTCGTAGGGGAGGAAGAGACAAGGACAATGTCATCGGCGAAACGTAGGTTTTAACAACTTACGGAGCGCAGACCTGGTTATTAACCTTAGCACAGAAGGCCAAACTCGGGGTTTGCCAGCGGCTACAGAACGAAGCATACTGGGCGTCAAACTGACGGACCAAAGTAGTTGACGTGGAAAGGAAAGCAGCCAAATTCAAGAGAAACGGGGCTGGTCATATCTTCAGGATGCACCTAGATAGGTGGGCCAAAATAACCACGGCATGGGTCCTTGCAGGCAGGCGAAGAAAATAAGGTCGCCCTAGAACAAGATGGTCTGACGATCTCTCAAAGATAAAAAAATTCAAACAACCGCTTCAAATAGAGACAAATGAAAATCTGGAGGGGAGGCCTTGGCCCAACGGTGGGACACTAAAAACTAAAGAAAAAAAAGAATCTCAGATGTCATGTATAAAACAAAAAAAGCCATGTAAAAAGAACTTTATGCACAAGTTGTTTGTTTTATTAGATTTTTACTAACACAACACAGATAAGTATTGATATAAGTAATCGAATTTATGTATAATAATTCTTTATTTTATATTACTGGCTGGTGTATATACCAGCGAACAATATTTGTCGATTCGTCTTCACGAAGTAGAAAAACGGATGGTTGGCGTTGAATACTCTTTGACTCATAACCGCTGAGTAGGCCACGAGCGATGCTGAAAAAGAAAGACTTGTTTTATAAAACGTTGCTAAAAATCATATACGTACAGAAACATGCCTGTGATCATAATATATTTGAAACGGTGGTGCCCAAGGGGCATTGGCTCTGCGTTTGTGAGGAACAAGTTCGCCCTTCACTTATAAGTACCTCTGTTCTTGTACTAAAATCTGGTCGCTGCGAGTTGATAAATATCATTATTCGTCTCTAATAAGCGGCTGTCGCTTAAATATCGCAAACTGTATAGCTGCTGCTTTCACCATTTGCGTGGTACGAGGCACGCAGTTGATGGTAACCGCGGCCCGAAAGGGCGACCGGGCGCAGCGGCCATATATTGACATTCCGTTCTGGAATGTATTACGAATGAGTAGTCTTGGTGTAAGGGTCTTGTTTTTTTGTTTTATAAAGTTAAAGATTGTTTAAAATTAAAAAAGAAAATTTTATAAATTTTTACATAATCAGCGTAACGAAATTTGTAATGAGTTAGGAATCCCTGAATTTAATTATCAACTCTCTGCGGACAGACTTTGTGGGGATGTTCGGTAATTATTAACGACCACTGTTTGCTTCAAGTAAAGGAAACCTGAAAACTAGTTTCTTGTGTGTAAAAATTACTGTAGTCACTAGATATGACTTTCAGTTCACGTGCCTTTGAGCAGCTGGTAAAATCTGACACCAGTATCAGCTAGGTATAAACACAGTTGGTAAGACTAAAAAAATATACACGGCAAATGATTTCAAAAAAGGGAATTCATAGAGAAAAAATAAGCCAGAAAAAGGCCCATGGGCTCCAGAAACGCCCTTAGACTTAAGAGTCCCCTTACCCTGGACAGAATCAGACTTTCCCATACAAATGTAGTCTACGTTTTATTTGGAAACGACATGTCGGATATGGGCAAAATTACTTGGTTTAATAGAAATTGCAATTATCTAGGTTTATTATTGGTTTCCTACAGCAAAATTATGAACTTAAAAGAGAATATAGTGTAATATGTCATATTTGACCATCAGTATGGAAAACTTCTACACCCTTATAATTTCTTTACAGTTCATAATTTTACGGTGGAAAACCAATTATAACTCTAGATAATTGCAGTTTCTTTGAAAATTACAATTTTTTGTCAACAACCAAAATCGGACATGTCATTTCAAAATAAAACGTAGACTACGTTTGTATGAAAAAGTCTAAGGTAAGGGGATTCTTACGCCCGGTTTAATATTGCGAGTGACAGTGACAAGTGGAAAGTTAATAGAAGTATTGCACATCGACTTGTCAGTGACGTGTGAACGCCTTCTTGTCACTTGTCACTTGTCAGTATTTACTTGTCACTCGCACTTGACACTTGTCAATATGTAGTGTTTTCTTTATGTCTGAGTGATGTGACGAACCTTTGGCTTCAATCAAAAGCTGCATCAAAGTATATAAAAGAACTACTTTAACTTTCTTCTAATTACGTAGAGTGCACAACGAAGACCATCGGAAAGAAAAGGAAGATTAAGTGAACAATGAATTAGTGCTTACAACTATTTCTGCTTCTAGTTCCCATCGCAACATCTTTCCAAATGTGTCCATCCTTGCTCTGTCTAAATCTCAATTATAACAATTAGATATTATAGATGGCAGCACCAGATAAAAAAAGTATTAATAAAAATAGAGCCAATGCTTATTGACTAAGCAAGAACGAAGCCCCAAGCGTGAGCAAAGCGTCTGTTTCCGCATGTATGACCTACTAATTAGTGCCCCAAAATTTGTCGTAAAACTTTTCAAAAATGTAAAACCTAATGTATAAATAATATAAGAAGCAAACAGCGCCTTCCAGCAACAAATCGTTGATCTATCAATGTTTGTGTGGGGTTTTACAAATGTGGGACAGATTGCGCAGAATAAGTACTTTCACGTACACGCAGGCGACCCGCGTTGCGAGACGTCAGTTCACTAGTAAAGAAGATTAATTAGTTGTTTTGGTGTAGTAAGACCGTCTGCTAGATAATGTACTCGGTCTTAATGAGATAAAATTCAGAAAACAATTCACACAAGAGGATAAAAAACTTTATTTTCCAAAATCATTAAATGTTCATTCGCCTGTATATATCCCAGAAAATAATTGCTGTCGTCCCGTCGATACAATGAAGAGGAATGGATGATCAGCGCGGAACACTGTTTCACGCATGATAGCCGAGAGCTGCACCTGCATTACTGCAAAATTAATAAATGTTAATCTATTACTTGGTACTTTGCGCATTTGAGTCAGGAGGGTTTAAGCAGGCCTGTGTCACTCCCCGTTTTGGTATCAAAAATATACCTTCATTTATACTATGCGCGCGGCGATCACTTCGAAGGGAAAAATTCAGTTATATGAATCATTTGTCCAGAGTAATAAGAATGAAATTGGCTTGCAATGGATGTCCAGGTATCTAAACGAAGAGGTGAGGAGTTCGTACGTTAGCTAAATTCAACCACAGTGCTAACCACATTAAGTTTATATTTCTTTGAATTTCGTTTCTGAGTAAGACTTCTGTACGTGAGTACTAGTACTTATTATGTGGTTTAAGGAAAAAGCCCCAACAGAGATCGATCCTAAAAAACGAGTACGATCTAGGAAACACAAGAAGAGCACTCGAGCTTTCAAATTATTAGGGAAAAGATTAATCGAGCAACTTTTACAAAAATCATCATTTTTCGACTGTTAAAATTGGAACTCTTGAAATTCGACGGGACTGTTTTCAGGAAGCTGTACTTTTGGTTTCAAAACGAACTCACAGTGATAAAGGAAAAAACGACAGTGACAAACAGTATCTTTTTAAATGCATGAAAAAACTCGAGTGCCAGAGAATTTGTTGAGAACTTCCAGCCATCACAAATATTCTTAAAACATCTGTGAACTAAAGGAAAGAAATGGAAAAGACGACAGATTTAAAATTAGGTATGTAAGAGAATTGTTTAAATTGGTGGCTGGTAAATTATACATGTTTACTTTAGAACGCTAATGTTGTGCCTTTATACCTAGTCCTGGAACAATATGTGCTGTATCTCTGTTTGGAACTGGAAGAAATCTTAAAAGAGCATAGAATAAAACCAGTAGGCAAATATTAAACTCAATTAACTTGCTCTAGCCGCACAGAAAGTAGATATTGTGCAGGTTAATGCGCTGTATCTCCGCAGCCTAAAGGGGCAGATAATGCTGCGGTCTCGTTGACTATAAGTTTTGTATTGAGTTAGTGTTTGTTTGTCATTGTTTTTATTTGATTAAAATTTACGTCAACGTGAATAGTACACAAAACATCTACGAGTCGAGAGAAATAAAAATCCTCTAGTAATTATTAGGGCTCATAAATGCTTACGAACGAATACATGGTACGAGGAGTGTATTGTATAGGTTGCTCCTATTGAAATAGAATGTATAAAATGATGTGAGTCGGAGTAAGTTTTGGTAAGACCATGATAAGCATATTAATATTCTTATTATTAACAAATAGGGATCCCGATAAATGTATCTTTCAGAATGAACGAATAGTACACTCGTATATATCTATTTTGTATTGCTGGTATATGTACCAGTAAACAACTCTGGACTATTCGTATGCACGGCAAAGAAAAATAGATGGTTTGTGACGAATTTTAAAATCGATGCGAAATCCTGGGAATTGCCGATTTTTTTTTTCGTATCACGTCGGGTGAAATTTCAAGCCTAATGGTTCACAAAAAGAACTCTGTTAAAGAAGGAAGAATTTAAAACTGAAAAGCAGGCCCCAAGTCCTGAAATATCATTCAGAACAAAAGATGCAATAGGATAAATTAATGATTTTTTCTAACATTTAATACTGAATCGAGATTAAAAAGGGTAAAAATAAGATAGAAAACGACGTCTAAAGATTGATGTCAGTATTTGAATAATAGGTCTTTACCTATGAAATTCTTCTTCTTTCGAGTCGAAATTGACAAATGGGTGCCCCACGAACTCAATGATCGCCAGCGCGAAGTACGCGTTGAGACGTGCCTTGCACTGCTCAACAGACACACAATGAAATTGCCGTTCTGCAGTACTGGCCATTTCAAATCAAAATAATTTTTGTTTGGCTAAGAATTCTACTTTCAAATTAATTTTATTTTAAAAACATGGAATTCTTTTTCCAAAAGTAGTCATTTGTTTATTGATTAGTGTTACATTTTCATCGCATCATGGATACGTTAAAAATTCGAGTAATTAATTAACTATGGAATATGAGTACCGTCGTGGCAGCAACGCGGCACAAGCGGCACGCAACATCAACGACGTTTACGGAGCTAACACTACAAACCAACGACCACCTATTATTGGTTTGCTCGCTTCCGTTCTGGAAATGTTGACCTGAAAATGAACCTCGCGGTCGTCCGAAGACTTTGGTCGACAATGACGAATTAAAGGCGATTTTGGAAGCTGATGATACACAATCTACGGCTGAATTAACAGCAGCTTTCAGCGTTAGCGTCAAAACAATATTGGTCCATTTGCGTCAAATTGACAAGGTAAAAAACCTTGACAAATGGGTGCCCCACGAACTAAATGATCGCCAGCGCGAAGTACGCGTCGAGACGTGCCTTGCACTGCTCAACAGACACACAAATGAAGGAATTTTGAACCGCATTGTTACCTGCGATGAAAAATGGATTCTGTTTGATAACCGCAAGCGCTCAGCAAGTTGGTTGGATCCTGGTTCAGCACCTAAACAATGCCCTAAACGAAAACTTACCTCTGGAAAAGTGATGGTCACTGTTTGGTGGTCTAGCGCCGGTGTGATTCATCACAGCTTCTTACCAAACGGGGTGAGCATTACTGCAGATGTGTACTGTGAAGAACTGAACACAATGATGGAGAAGATGGCACATCTCCAAACAGCATTGGTCAATCGCTCCTCTCCGCTGCTCCTGCACGACAACGCGCGACCTAATACTGCACAGCAGACGGTCTCCAAGTTGCAAGAACTGGGGTTGGAAGCTCTCCGTCATCCGCCCTACTCACCAGGCCTTGCGCCTACAGACTACTACTTTTTCCAGAATTTGGATAACTTCTTGGCGGGAAAAAAATTCAATACCCGAGAGGCAGTACAAAATGCTTTTGAAGAATTTGTTGCCTCCCGTCCAGCTGATTTCTTTTAGAAGGGCATCAATAAACTGCCACTGCGTTGGCAAAGATGCGTTGCTAACATGGGTGAATACTTCGATTGATACAAATAAAAAATACATGAAAAAAATTCGTTTAAATTTTTTCATACAAAACGGCAATTTCATAGGTAAAGGCCTAATATACACTGCTAAAGAAAACGAAAAGCAGCCAACGACAAAGTTCAAATCACAATGTAAGAAGACTGAATAAAAACGGGCCAAGTGCGAGTTGAACTCGCGTGGTGAGGGTTCCGTACAATACCAAAGATTTTCTGTATGTGAACGTATTATATTGAGTTGACCGCTTAATTTTTAATTGATAGAATTCCCTTAGGATTTCCTGTAATCTACAAGCAAATAATATAGTATACCAAATAAAGTTCAGTATTTTTTTTTACCAAATAAAGTTCACTATATTTTGTATTTTTTTGGAACGAAGTTCCTTACGGCAGGCTTGGAGGAGATAGGGATTTTGCTGCGCGACCGAACTGAAAAAAATGTGATAGTAAAACCGTAAGGATGACCTCGTTAAATAAAACCGTTAAATGAGACGTGCGCAGGCGCGACAGTCGTATACACATTGTGTCGATTCTACATTAGCCGAAGGAACTTCGTTCCTACCTGGTGTCCCACGACACCACATTTCTTTTTTTACCAAATAAAGTTCACTACACTTTGTATTTTTTTTTTTCAAAATTATAAATTAGCTTCGGAGATCACGGGGCAAATGGTCAATTGTCGTCTTCTTTCATGACTTTAAAATAATAACAAAAATATATTGAGATTCACATAACGAGCCCTTTCATTTGATATATGACACAGTAAGGTTTGCAAAACTTTTTTATTTCCTAATATGTGCGAAAATGACCCTTTTTTAAAAAATATTTATTTACTTTGCACAACTGTTTTTAGGTCATCTACATCATCCTACCAAATTTCACCTGATCGGTACACCATACACCTGATTCACGGTAGATTCGGAGCAAATTGGCTGCGACAGACGGACGGACAGACAAACGCACGAGTGATCTTGTAAGGGTTCCGTTTTTTCAGTTATTGGTCGGAACCTTAAAAAGGAAAGAAAATAAGGTGTGGGCAGATAAGATTTATATTATATCATCAGAGCAGAGAAAATTTAAGGTAGACCACGAAAATATTACTGATATTCATTATTACAAAATATTACTAACAAATAGGGATGCTGATAAAAGCAGTTGATAAAATTAACGATGAAACTTTATTATATCACTGGCTAGTGTATATCCCCGCAAATAACCCTTCTCCATTCGTCTGCACGAAGAAGAAAAACGGTCGATTTGCGTCAAAATACTTCATACCGCCCATGCCGGGCCCACCCCCGCCTGAAAAATAACAGACATTTTTATAAAATTGGCATGCCAAATAGTTTTGCAAAAAAAGAATCTGCGAAATGGACTAAATAAACCCGAAAAGCGGATTCCAATCCCCAAAGTATCACACACGGCTTAGAATTCAAAAGGTCGAATAAAAACATTTTAGTCTACCACTGAAAAAGAAGAATAAAAATAAAAATTTTACCTCTTTGTACTTTACGCATTGCAGTCTGAAGATTTAAAGAAAAGGGTACGAATGAGATGGAGGAATGACATCAAATAGACTATGGCGCTTGAATATACTGCTAAAATGGATGATAAGATAAAGGAAACCAACTGCAAATTCCAAATCTTTGTTCGAATGAGGCAGAATGTTGAAAGGAAAGAAGACCTAGATAGGTTTATTACAAACTTGGTTTTTGTAGAAAACTAGCACTTGTGAGTCTGAGAGGATTCAAAGAACGAAATGATAATTATATTTCAAACGTTCTGGAGGAAAGGTACGAGTGATGAGGCTTCTTTGACCATTTAGTTACGTAAAGTGAGATCTTCTTCATATTTAAGAGCTTATTAGCTCTTGTCAGCGGAGCATGTGCTAACAACTCGGAAAGATCGTCTAAATGAAGATCTATTTACATTTCTACCTGCACTGGAAAAGGCCTCTCAACCACTAAGCGGTCTCAAGAGACCGGTATCTCCTGTCAACTTTATATTTCTTATCCCTACAAAATAGTCTATTTTTATTAAATTATTTTTAAAAATCTTCACTGATCCACAATTATCAATTGTTGACAATTGGCGGACTTAAGGTTTAAAGCGGGTAAAGCATTCCAGAGTCGTATTTTTGTATGGCAAAATAGGCCCCAAGGTACCGGAGAGAATATATTATATCTAAAATTCTCATGTGCTGTATAGCTATGAAAACGTGTGTAATTGAACGTTGTGTTGGACTGTTTTACGATACACCTATCGCTCTTTGATTCCCTATTAACAATAAATACCTATTCCTATACTTTAGAGCTAACCAGGTTTATAAGGACATCAAGCTACGTATAAATCTACTTACACGTTTAAATCTTTAAATTTATACATCATACCAACGAGTTTTTATTTGTATAATTAATTATTAAATTAAACAAAAAACTAACTTAGACTAAACTAATTTATAACATACGTAAGTATGTATTCTAAAAATAAAAATTGCATACTTTCTGTATATTTCTAAAATCGAAGTATAAACACAAATAACTATACTTATTCGTTTCTTAATTGTTTTAGCTTATGTTGAATTGAAAATTTGGATCAATTGTCGTAACTATATACTCCAGCGAACAGTGGGTGTTCTTGCACCAATACATAGAAGAAGAACGGACGGTCAGCTTTGAATGTTATACGTTTCTGCCACGACGCGGCCATATGAGTAACCACCATTGCTGAAAAACAGTACGACCATTACTTATCTTGGGGATCAACAGTGTTTGAAGAACTTTTCCTATTTCAACCGACTTCAAAAAGGAGGTTAGCTAATCGGCACAATTTTTTTGCTTATAACACTTCAGAACTCCGTCATCTATATATCAATGTAAAAAAAAAATTGTTTAAAAGGATATACTTCTAGGTTATAGTTACATAGAAATTTTATCGAAATCGATTTAGTTTAGTTTATGAAATCTAAGTAAACAGTTTTTGCATATTTACCTTTTCTGTGAATGTTATTAACTGAAGTTGGTTTTGAAAATATAAGTTTTTGTAGTTTTATTTTATTTTATTTTACACAAAACAGTTATTTCACAAAGTTTCCTTATACGTAGCATTATGTAATAACTACATACATCCAAAACTTTGTGCATACTGCGTGATCTACTTATATAAGTAGGTAAATCTAATAAACAATGAATAAAGAGTACTTAAACAAAAAGAAAAAAGTAAAATAAAAATTTAAGAGAATTATTTTCAAACTAAACTTGTAAGTAAGAAGATATCTAAAATGAACAACTTTGTAGAATGTGAAAAAAAAATGTTTTTCATTTATTTTTCCCTTTATTTCTACTAAGCACAAAGGAAAAATATTAATGCTAATCTAGTATTACACACTCTGTTTTCTTAAGTCCAATTCAATATTAATGGTTTGAGTTCACAAGTTTAGGGAATCCATTTTTTGCAACATTTACTCATAAATAGTGTTGTACATACCTAAAACGTTTTGCTTAATTTTTTATTTCATTAAAAAGTGATTGTCAAGATAATATTATTCCACACTAATCCTCGCAGTAAAACTTTACTACAATAATCTTTTGTTTTATATGTAAATGCAATTTGATTGTTAATTTTCACTGGTTTACTTTATAAATAAATGTATGGATGTACATCTTTTTTAGGTAAGAGATTTATTTTTAGAACTTATACACATTACATCATTAGAATAATAATGGCAACATTTTATGGCAAAAACTAAAGATAGGCTCGAAAGAACTCATACTCCAGGACAAAATACTGGCAATTTTTTTTGACGTTTTGACGTTCCAAACTGTCAACGCAAACCACAAATTTCAAATTGGTATTAAAACTTGATTTTAAGTCAGATCGCTGTACTGGCTGGTGTATACCCCACTGAACAACTGATTTTGTTGCACCAACACGAAGAACATGAACGGGCGGTCTGCTTTGAATTCCACCCGAGTGGACCCGGGTGCACTTCCATGTAATACAATGGCTAGAATTCAAAAAAAGTAAATAAACATTGTAATATACAAATATATTTCTGTAATCATTAGGGTAATTGACATGAAAATTTTGATTCATAGGTTTTTGTGTATTGATTGACTTTCGACATTTAGATGAGGTTATGCTCTGGCTCTGGTAGTCGAGTCGTAATGATGACTTAGACCTATGTAATTGTCAGTGTGTAGTACCTATAAATACCACACGAGTGGTGCAAGTACAATAACGGCTAGATAGATAAAAAAATAAAAAAATAAATACTGTGAATAAATAACTATTCATTATTGTTATTTGACATAGGGAGCCCATTTTTTGCAACATTTACTCATAAATAGTGTTGTAATTAAAACGTTTTGCTTAACTTATTTATTTCATTAAAAATTGATTTTCAAGATATTATTATTCCACACTTTATTATACTTTATAAATAAATGTATAGATGTACATCTTTTTAAAGTAAAAGATTGTTGTTTAGAACCTATAGTTATTAAAATCCATTTTTTAGGTATTTAAATAAAGGTAAACAAATTTGTTAAGTATTTTAATTAAAATATACACTTTTGAAAATCAATACTTATGTAAATTACAATTTAATTTATTTATAAATCATAAATTACATATTTTATTTGTAATGTGTGCAGAAATTGATTTTTATAGTGAATATTTCACTAAAAAGGCATGTCAAGATTGTTTAAATTTATTTAAATACCTAACCAAATGGATGTGTTAATGTCCGATCGAAATCGGTCGGACATTAACACATCATTTGAATAACGATGGCAACATTTTTGGCAAAAACTAAAGATGTTTTTACATTCCGAACTGTCAACTAATTTGTAATGTGAATTAGTATTAAAACTTAATTTTAAGAGTCCCCTTACCCTGGACAGAATCAGATTTTCCCATACAAACGTAGTCTACGTTTTATTTTAAAACGATATGTATGTATGGGCAAAATTATGTAATTTTAAAGCAATTGCAATTCTTTAGGATTATATTCCAACGGTAAAATTATGAACTTAAAAGAGAATATAGTGTATTATATCATATTTGACCATCAGTATGGAAAACTTCTACACCCATATTTTCTTTCAAGTTCATAATTTTACTGTAGGAAACCAATTTCTTTAAAATTACAAATTTTTACCGAAATCTTACATGTCGTTTTAAAATAAAACGTAGACTACGTTAGTATGGAAAAGTCTAGGGTAAGGGGATTCTTAAGTCAGATCGCTGTACTGGCTGGTGTATATCCCATAGAACAACTGATTTTGTTGCACCAACACGAAGAACATGAACGGGCGGTCAGCCTTGAATTTCACCTGAGTGGACCCGGGTGCACTTTTAGCTAATATAACGGCTAAAATAAAAAAAAAAGGAAATAAATACTGTAATATAAAAATATGTTTTTAAGATAGTTAATAGATTCAGGTGTTACTTTGCGGAAGTCATACTGCATGATTTGAATTACTTTGTGCAATTCCGCCACCAGTTAGTTCATGCAAACTATTGCCGGCCGGCGCCCACCCACTACTGTTAGTCCCAGCATACCTGCCACCAACAGCCCGTGTGCACCCGCCACCAACAGCTGAACAGCTGATGCATGCTCCCTACGATACTGCTGCATCCGCTGCGGCTGCAGCAACATCGGACACCGCATACGCGATACGTGTTTCGCCTCTCCACGAGGCATCCTCACGCACCAAACAAGTTGTTGATCGTTCGGCGGTCAAGCGTCGAATGATAAAACTACATTTTTTTTTTTGAAATGACATACATAGGTTGCCTCGGACGGCATTTCCTACTTCACCCGGACAAGGTTTGAGGAGCGGGCCAGAGGCCCGGCATCCTATATTTATATACTACTAGCAGCAGTGCAAAGGGCTCCCAAGGGGGAAACCTCGGCTTTGAAGGCGCGCTAGGGATTATGGCAAATTTTGGGGTGCTGCAACACCCATGTTTTGCCGGAAGGGCTGAAGCTACGGTGCCAGAAGGGCCTACTTAGGACGCAAATCGTCCAGGTACCGCCAGGCGGTACCTAGTGAACGAGCTGATAAAACTACACCGTATTGCCGTCCTTTTATACTGTTAGAGAAGAGGGTCGGGGAGCGGAGTTGCCCGAACGTTCTATAGTAAAAATATTTGATAAAGGGGAATTATTTACTTCAAGCTGTTTATTTTTTAATAGAATATTAGATTTTTTAAATTTATTTATTTCTAGTTGCTTCCAAATACTCAATTTTAACCCTTTTTCTTCGGTGTGTAATATTTTGTACGTATTATTTGATGATAAATTATGTTATGTTCATTATATCGAGTTTTAAAATTACGGCCGGTTTGTCCAATGTAAACTTGTTAACAATCATCGCAAGTTAATTTGTATATACTAGATTTTTTGTCTGACTCAATTTTATCTTTTACGTTACAAAGATATCTTAACGAATTTTTTGTTTTTAAGGCTACGGATACCTTATTTTTTTCTGAATATTTTAGACACTCTATCTGTAACTTTACCTAAGTATGTTAAACTTGCTGTATATTTAGATTTTATATTTTTAGGTACTGCATATAAAAGTGGTTTAATCATATTCTGTCCTTTCCTACGTATAATGTTATTTATTAATTGTGTATTGTAACTGTTCAACTTAGCTATTTGATATATAATGTTCAATTATTTATTATAATTACCTTTGCTTAGAGGAACTGACATTAATCTATGTATCATTGACTGGTATGCAGCTAGTTTATGTTGGGTGATTAGATGTCGCAAGGATTGTTATATCTGTATGTGTTGGCTTACGATAAATCTCAAAATCATGTTTTGTCTTATTTCTTGTTATATTCAAATCTAAGAAAAGAAGAGAGTTGTTTTGTTCAAATTCTACTGTGAATTTAATTTTGGGATGAATTTTGTTTAATTTTGAAACAAATATATCTAACTGACGATTTGTTCCTGTCCAACAAATAATTATGTCATCAACGTATAAAAAATATTATTTGATTTCCCAACAATATTTTCTCTTTCATAACTATCCATAAATATATCAGCCATAAGAGGACTCGAAGGAGATCCCATTGCTAAACCTTCTTTTTGAATATAATATTTGCCATCGAATCGAAAGTAGTTTTGGACCATACATAATTCTGTTAATTTTGTTAGAAAGTTTGTTTACAAATGTTCCATATAAAGACTGTTTAATTATTTTAAAATCTGAACTTGAAAAGAAAAAGGGTGAAATAAATGATATACTAAAATTAATTACCTATTCGACGCTTGACCGCCGAACGATCAACAACTTGTTTGGTGTCAATCAAACACGTGTCACGTATGCGGTGTCCGATGTTGCTGCAGCCGCAGCGGATGCAGCAGTATCGGAGGGAGCATGCATCAGCTGTTGGTGGCGGGTGCACACGGGCTGTTGGTGGCAGGTATGCTGGGACTAACAGTAGTGGGTGGGCGCCGACCGGCAATAGTTTGAACTAACTGGTGGCGGAATTGCACAAAGTAATTCAAATCATGCAGTATGTAAATATGTTTTTTATAATCGTTAGGGTAATTGACATGAAAGTTTTGATTCAAAGATTTTTTGAGTATTGATCGACTTTCGACATTTAGATGAGGTTATGCTCTGGCTTTGGCAGTCGAGTATTAATGATAACACACGTGTGATATTTATAGGTACTACACACTGAAAAGTACATAGGTTAAAACCTCTGTACTTGTCAGTGTAGTACCTATAAATATCACATGACTGGTGCAAGTGCAATAACGGCTAGAATAAAAAATAAAATATTGAATACTGTAAATATATATTTTAATAATTTTATTTGACATAGGGAGCCCATTTTTGCAACATTTGCTCCTAAATAGTGTTGTACCTTAAACTTTTTGCTTAACATATACATTAAAAACTTGATTTTAAGTGAGATCGCTTTACTGGCTGGTGTATACCCCACTGAACAACTGATTTTGTTGCACCAACACGAAGAACATGAACGGGCGGTCAGCCTTGAATTCCACCCGAGTGGACCCGGGTGCACTTCCAAGTAATACAACGGCTAGAATTCAAAAAAAGTAAATAAACATTGTAATATACAAATATATTTCTATAATCATTAGGGTAATTGACATGAAAGTATTGATTCAAAGATTTTTTTGAGTATTGATCGACTTTCGTCATTTAATGAGGTTATGCTCTGGCTTTGGCAGTCGAGTATTAATGATAACACACGTGTGATATTTATAGGTACTACATACTGAAAAGTACATAGGTTTAAACCTCTGTACTTTTCAGTGTAGTACCTATAAATATCACATGCCTGGTGCAAGTGCAATAACGGCTAGAATAAAAAATAAAATATTGAATACTCTAAATATATATTTAAATAATTATTATTTGACATAGAGAGCCCATTTTTGCAACATTTGCTCCTAAATAGTGTTGTACCTTAAACTTTTTGCTTAACATATATATATTAAAAACTTGATTTTAAGTGAGATCGCTTTAATGGCTGGTGTATACCCCACTGAACAACTGATTTTGTTGGACCAACACAAAGAACATGAACGGGCGGTCAGCCTTGAATTCCACCCGAGTGGACCCGGGTGCACTTTTAGCTATATAACGGCTAAAATTAAAAAAAGGAAATAAATACTGACATATAAGAATATGTTTCTATAATCATTAGGGTAATTGACATGAAAGTAGTACCTATAAATATCACATGAGTGGTGCAAGTGCAATAACGGCTAGAATCAAAAATAAAAAATTAAATACTGTTAATATATATCTATTTCCATAATTATTATTTGTCATGAACTTTCCATTCATCAAATGTTTTGTTTGTACAAGAAAGAAGAAAGAAAGAAAAATGTTTATTTGCACATAACACAATATTTTGTACCAAAATGGTCCCCGCTCAGCATATGCCGTGGTGTGAGCCACGACCCTGGTCTTCCGCGGGTACCATGCTTATACAAATTTAAAACAATAATGATAAATTATAAAACAACAAGTGAAAATAAAAATGAAATTAAGTCGGTGGCGCTACAACACTAAACAAAATAATATATTCAAAAGCATATAAATTTTACAATTTTTAAATTTTTAGAATGCTGCAATTGTTAACTTTTGTTTATTTAAAATATGTTTTTTTAATTCAACTTCAAAAGATTTAACAGTTGATGAGCGTCTGATGGGAGGAGGAATATTGTTCCAACAACTTGTCGCAGCGTATCTAAAACTGCCTCTAAAAGCAGCCGTTTTATGTCTAGGACATATCAGACGATCCAGAAGTCTAGCTCTTGTAGAAAACTGTAATTTGTCATATGAATAAGTTGGTTTTTTGTTCTTGATAATACCAAAGAGTAGAATTGAAAAATGAAGGTTACGGCGGGATGCCATATTAAGCAGGCTATTGCTGTTTAGAATGGGAGTAATGTGGGATCTGCGGGGAATAGTAAAGCAATATCTAGCACAAGAGTTTTGTAATCTTTGGATTAGTTTTTTTGTACGAACCAGCAAACAATTTCCTGTAACAACATCAGCATAGTTTAGTTTGGATAGGATGAGAGTTTCGCAAAGGTGGATGCGCGTATCTATACCTATATAATCGCGTATCTGGTATAGGACTTTCAATCTATAATAACAATTCCTGACAGTCTCTATCACGTGCTTCTCGAATTGTAGTTTGCTGTCCATTACTAAACCAAGATTCCGAGCTTCAGCAACTTCCTGTATTTCTGCGTCCTTTAAAGTGATTTCTGGGACATGCATTTTAATTTGGGAAGTTTGCGCTTTAGTGCGAATAACAAGATATTTTGTTTTGTTTGGATTTAATACCAGTCCATTATTAGTCGACCATTCAGCTACACGTGTCAGATCATCATTAATTCCTTTAACTGCTCTTTTAGTGTCACATGGCCTAAACATGTTGTAAATTTGCAGATCATCTGCGTAGAGATGGAATTTAGTATTTTTGATGACATTTGGTAAATCTGCAGTATATATAATAAATAGAATTGGTCCCAAAATAGAACCTTGTGGTACACCTTTACGCACAAATTCATTCCTGGTAACCAATTTAGTACCGTCACTCTTGGTAATTTCCACTCTTTGATAACGATCACTTAAATAACTTGAAAACCACTTAAGTGTAGGTCCATCAAACCCATAGTAAGTGAGCTTGGCTATAAGTAACGTTGTATTTATCGTATCAAAAGCACGTGAATAGTCCAGTAACATGAGTATCGCACCCTCACCCACGTCTCTCCCTGCCAAAATATCATCTACCACATCCAGCTGTGCTTCTGCCAGCACGGAAACCAGATTGTTTCGAGGGAAGGATGTTACTGATGTCTAAATAATTAATCAATTGTATGCATACGATTTTTTCTAATATCTTGGACATAAAAGGCAAAATACTAATCGCTCGGAGGTCTTTAAATTCTTTTGGGTTATTTACTTTTGGGAGTGGTCGAACTATAGCATTTTTCCATTGATCTGGAAAAATACCACTCTCTATAGACATGTTGACAAGCTTAGTAATGATAGGTAATGTTCGAGGTAGTGTCAGTATTATCATATCCAGCGATATACTATCCACGCCTTGAGCACCACTTGTAATTCCTTGAATTGTTTTGAGTACCATTGCTTCATCTACTGGTTTCAGACTAAACACAGACTGACTGAATCGATTAAACCAAAAGAATGATAGTTGATCCATGTTTATTGCAGAACTATCAAGAATGTCTAGGAAATGTCTATTAATTTGATCAGGATCAGACAAATTTTTGGGTAAATCTAACTGCCGCTTGTTAAAGTCAATATTTTGTTTTATGTTTTTCCATAGTACACGCGAATCTTTTAAATTTCTATCTATTTTGTGTTTAAAGTAAGCCTTTTTTCATTGTACAATGCCAATGCGACTGTCTTTTTTAAATCTTTATAATATGCTATGTCCCGGTCCGATTTGGTTTTACGGCTTTTACTATGCGCTTCATCTCTTAGCCGCATCATTGCCTTTATGGTTTGTGTTATCCAAGGATAACTCTGCTCTTTTAAATATGATGATTTAACAGGGGCATGACGATCATACAAGGCAATTATTTGTTCATTGAAAGCTGCTAGAGAATCATTAATATTGTCACATAATAAACTCTCCCATGTCAAAGAATTAACATCTCTATCAAAATCCTCAATATTAATGTCTTTGAGGGGTCTATACGTCACCCATCGCGGTTTTAGCTTTGGTTTTTTGATATTGAGTTCAAATGAGATAAAAGCGTGGTGACTCAAATCTGGCACATAGTCTACAACAAGATTCGTGACACTTGTAGTACTACATACAACATCCAACAGTTTAGCCGAGTGGTCAGTGAAATGAGTAGGTTCTTGTACGTGCAGACTCAAGCAATCGATAAAGTTAAGAAGTTTTTTGGAATCACTTTCATTCGGAATTAATAGATCTATATTGAAATCACCTACAAGAACAACATGGTCAAATTTAGAAAAAGTGCTGACCGACTCAGTTATTATAATAATAATAAGAATAATAATTTTTTATTTTAAAAATAAGTTTATACAAAAACTCTACAGTTGATTGGAGTCTCCTTTTAAGCATAATAATGCCTGTGCCAGGAGACAGTTATTGCGTCTATGAACGTATCTACATTCATCCATTGTGGACGGTATGCGGTGCCAAAAGCGAGTCTATAGCCGCCATGTTTTATACTGATCCACATCTGTTCGACATGCTGATGTGGTGGGTGCTCAAGGGTACGCGCACTTATCCCGCGCCGTATGTAAAAACCAACTCCACCTCCGCGCCCGCGTGGTGCATGCACCGAACGCGGTGCGTGTCGCAACCTGAAACCAGGAACTACGGGTGCACGCGCATCCTTGTCCTCGTAAAGCCACGTTTCGTTAATAGCCAGCACGTCTACTGAGTGGCGTTCCATGGCAACTACTAACTCGTCATGGCGACGGCGATTACCGAGAGAGCCAGGATTTAGCAAACCTATAGTGAGATTATTCCGTTTTATGAATCTTATTACATAACTAAAGGAAATCTGTATATGATTACAATAATATAAGAAAAAAGTCAATATAGTTAGGTGACGCCGATCAAGAACAAGAGAGACAAGGGAGTGAGCAATCGGGCTATACGTCGCTACATACACGCTACGCAATTGTGTTGTTGGAACAATATTTACAGCAAAAACAATCTTTGGAACTAATCTGTAAGTAATGTGATGCTTAAAAATTATTAAATATGTATTGGTATTATCATTATTCTGCATTATCGACCGGTTAATTATAAAATACATTAAAATGTTACAGAAATATAGTAAATAATCCCGCCACAAGTCAACTAACAGTAGGCAATGAAAATTGATTGGTAAACATGATGCACATCTTAAATTATTCATTTTTAGTGTAACAGAAGGTAATAAACCATAAATTCTTATATTGAACTCGGACACTTTACAATGATAAACAATACCAAATACCAACATCGAAAGATAATACCTATAGATTATATTATAACAAGTTATAAATGAGATTATTCTGCAGTAGGCCAAAATTATACAACAATACTTTAAATACTTTAAACAAAAATATATGAATAAGTATAAGGCTTTTTTGAGATCTTTGGAATGTCTTTTTATTCCAAAATTATTGCACAGAGCTCGTGTCAGAGCTAACGCCGCTGTGGCCAAAAACCTTTATAATGTCATTATCGCAGCGCACCCTGAAACTCGCCTTCCCTTGCTCTTTTCTAGCATATATTTTGTCTTCTCTCGTCCATACGAATTTCCAGCCAGTGCGCCTACCAGATTCGCGTGTCTTCTGGAACAGTTGTCTGTTTGATTTCATAAGCCTTTCGTTTACATAAAAGGCGCGAGGCGGTCCCTGCTGTTGGAAGCCCATACCCTCAGTAATAACACGGCGACGGACACGCGCCGCCCTCAGCAATGCGTCACGGGTAACGCGGCGCGCCAACCGAGCGATCAGCGGGCGAGGGCGCGGCGTCGCGCCGCCCTCCACTGGTACCGGAATGGGCCCCACACGACGAGCAATAATCACATCGCGCTCTTCAAGCTCTACGCCTAATTTTTTAGCCACGGTCAAGATAACGTGGGTAGAATTTTCATTGTTTTCTTCAGGAAAACTCGCGATTTCTATATCATTTCCTAGGGCTTCTTGATCGCGGTCTTGTATTCCAATTTTCAACTGTAACACTGTCTCTTCTAGCTCCTTTAGTTTACTGCTATCTTGTTCACTTTCCTTTTACTCTACGGAGTCCATTCTTTGCTCTAATTTATCCAGTCGTGAGTTAACTACCTCTGTAAAGTTGCTAAGATTGTCGCACATTCTTCTTAATTCTAACCGCATAGCAGTTCCTCTGTGAGGGCCTGTACGGAGATGTTGGAGTTTGGCGAGTTCTCAATTTCAACTCCCGAGCTTTTTAATATTGATATGTCAGATGTCAGTGTTTTAGGTTTATTCCTAATTGTTACATTTTGAGTGTCATCGTGAGGACTTTCAATGTTAGCCGTGCTGTCAGTAATGCTAACTGGTGGATTTACACGAACAGGCGTGTTTAGATTTCCCTGTTTTGGCACTTTGCATAAACACTCAGGACACTTCCAGTTCAGTTTCGCCTCAGAACCTGCAGAATAGAACGAGCGGAAGCGCTGACTTGTAATATTTAAGCATAGTATGTCAAATGCCGATTTACATGAGATACAGCGCAAGTGTTCCTTTTTCTTCAGTGATTTACTGCATGCTGCACAGTTTTCAGACACCGCAGATTTAGATGAATGCATTTTCTTGTTTACTGACAGGCAACGCCCTCCGTCGGTGAGTAGTAGAAACAAATATAGGTCCGATTTTTTGTTCGTAGAGAAAATTGTAGATGGCGGTAAAAAATCCTTATTGTGTGGCGCCCTCTGGTGTCGAGTAGTCGAAGCTTCAAAAAATGTTTTATTGAAATAGTACGTTAAAGTAGTATATTCAAAATTAATCACTCTTCACTGTTATTATTGTCAATTTTTACTTTTTATTTAGTTCCAGCATTTATCATTTATTTAATACATAAAAGGTTCATATGAAATGTTGATTAACACTCCATTATTTACGTTTATCAGCCTGTCCAATTTTTTTTTGAGATTTCTTCTGATTTTCGTGTGTATACATACATACATACATATTATCACGCCTGTTTCCCACAGGGGTAGGCAGAGACTAAGGACCTCCACTTGCTACGATCCTGACAGACCTCTTTTGTGTGTATATTTTGCCACAAATACTGTCACTTCACTATTTTCGAACTATAGTCACAATCCATTCATCACTAGGCTACTACATAGACTTTAATTAATTTTAAAAATAAAACAATACAGAGCGCAATGCTTTTGCTGCGACAACCAACAAGAAGTCTCTCTCTGGCTCTGGCAGTCGGTAATTAACTAATAGACTTAAATTTATATACGTGTCAGTGTAATGATACCCCTATCCCTAGGTATCTGTATACCTCTAAAAGATAAAAAAAATCGTACACTTTGTATGTCTGTATGAAAACCTTTTATTCACTTTGTAGGTATGTAAACCGAGCGTTTCAGTTTTTTTCATGTCAACAGTCATGTCAGGAAAGACATTAGTGATGAGAACTCTCCTTGATGCTTACGGCTAAAGGAGAACCCTATAAATACCATATGAGACGTGTATCCCATCAAGAAACAAAGCAGCGTCCCTGTCAACTGCAAGCTGACATCCACTTGGGGGTGGATTTCAGCGAGACAGTGACATTCTTTGGAACGACGTGACGACTTCAGATCTCTTGTTCAGGATCAGTTGATTGCACACGATATCCAGCCTCCTACGCATAGGCTTGCCGAGAGAGGATCTAGGGGTTCAAACCCCGAAATAATTGAAATTTACACGAACTACGTTTACATTATTTAACGTTTTGACATTTCGAACTGCCAACACAAACCACGAATATTAAATTGAACTTTATAATATTAAGTCAGGCGCCGTACTAGCCGGTGTATACCCCACCGAACAACTGATTTTGTTGCACCAACACGAGGAACATGAATGGGTGGTCTGCCTTGAAGTCCACCCGAGTGGACCCGGGTGGGGAAGGTGCGCTTCCATATATCATGACGACTAGAATACAAAAAAAAAAAAGTTGTGGTGTCGTGGGACACCAGGTAGGAACGAAGTTCCTTCGGCTAATGTAGAATCGACACAATTTGCAAAAGAATTATGTATACGACTGTCGCGCCTGCGCACGTCTCATTTAACGGTTTTATTTAACGAGGTCATCCTTACGGTTTTACTATCACATTTTTTTCAGTTCGGTCGCGCAGCAAAATCCCTATCTCCTCCAAGCCTGCCGTAAGGAACTTCGTTCCAAAATAACTTAGGTACCTATTCTAATAAAATTATTGCCACATAATTTCAACTCCTTCTACATGTTGGATCTGTATCCCCACACAAGCCTTCCAAAGAACCGGGGTGAATCGTAATTCTCAAAGGAGATGCGAATTATACCTAATGGTAGATTTTTTGCTAAGTGGTACCACAGAGACGTGATGATATCCTGTGGTCCTACCGGTACATGCAGTAGGTCCAGTGGGACCAATCGGTGGGACCACGGTTGTTCCGCTTTCACGCCAAAGCAGTTTAACGAATTAGAATAAAGTTTGGCATTTAGATGCTTTTTCTAGAACTTTTGCTTTTGCTAGAACGCATTAGAGCTTATTACCTGGATTAACACATAAGATACTTATCATCCAGGGCAAATGTGAGATTCCCGTGGGGTTGTTAAAATATTAACCACCCGTGTAATTCTGCGGGCATTAGGTATTTTTTTAATGTTATAGGGCGGCAAACGAACAAGCGGGTCACCTGATGGTAAATGATCACCGCTACCCTTAGACAACTGCAACACCAGGGGTGTAACAAAAGCGTTGCCGGCCTTTCAGAAAGATATAACAAGTAAAATTTAATTATTACTTATATTAACAGGTATATTATATTCTAACCTATCATGTTTTATATAAACCAAAGCCTTAAAATTAATAAAGATTATTCTTTAGGTTAAATCTTGCAGGCTCTGAAACTTGGCACATAGTGTTTTGATGATGGAAGTACGATGCAAAGGTATGAAAAAAAAAGAATTTAGAAACTCGATCCATCTTTTGATTTTTCACCTTTCTCTTACTATCAAAGGTAAAAACGGTATCCTTAAATTACTCACTTGTTTGTCACAGCAAATTTGTTTGGCTTATTTTCACAAGTTATTTAATCAAGTGTGATGTAATTAATTAAAAGTCATTATTCTTTCTAAACTTTATTACCAATTATTGTTACATTACTACTAAATGTACCTATATTTATGTACGTGAATCGTTAGTTACAAAGGGAGTCAATGTAATCATGCAAACGAACAACTTTAATCTTGGGACCAACTTTGAAATTGTAAAAACCTCGCGTTTATCTAAGCAAAAATGTATAAATTTTTAAAATTTATATGTAAACACGTTTTACAAATAAATTAATGTATATGTCTGTCTGTACCTACGTTATACACAAATAGGTAGATATGTTATTTGTGCAATAAAGTGATGATAAACAAACAAACGATCCCAGAGTTGATCATACTAGAAGTTGTTCAAATCGCTGAGTAAATTGACTCATTTTCAAATAACATTGTAGTGATTTCAATAGCATTACGATGTTTGAAAAGTGACTGGAAGTCACGGTAGCAAAATTGAAGCGATGGTACAGACTACGGGGACGTGAGTTCAAATGTCACTCGCGGAATTATTTTCTTCACATATTTATTTATTAAGATAACGATGTAGGGTTAAGGGCTGCTGTATATCCCTCCAAACAGCTGTTGTTCGTTCGCTGATATGAAGAACATGAAGGGATGATCGGCTTTGAATAACACGTCATGGATTATAAGCGACACAGGAACGAATTGCATCCCTAAAACATAAACTTGATTAAATATCTTGTGAAAATATTTATATATGAGATGAAAGCTGTTTAGGGCGCATTGGCGTATTTGGTAACCACACAACTGTAAGGTTCTGGGTTGTACCTATTCTAGGTTAGGGTAAATTGGAAAATGGCCATCTTTAGTTTTTTCCTGGGTTTTGTGTGTTTATTTATTGTGTGTGTAAGTGGTAATACTAGTGTCAGAGATTTCAAACTGCCTAAAGCTATCCGACATACCTTGGGTATTTATCTATGTATATATTTATCATTAAATTGTACCGTTGAGCTAGACGCTGTCCCACACAAAATCACGTCTTTCTATATAAAAGGGCAGACAAAGCCCTTTGGGTCTTAAGATCCTGATCAGAAGAAACCAGAGTCGCAAGATCGAAAGGCCACTGTTAGCATGATGATGGGCGAAAAGGTGGAAAGAAGGAATTAAAATAGTGATATTATGGTTGTTCAGTAGACTGAACTTCCACTAATTTAGAATGAACCTTGTTTTGGTAGGTTATTTATGTACCTTTTTTTTCACGCAAAAATGCTCGCATTGCACATAACTTAAGAATCCACATCCCTTTTTGGTTGTGGGTATTTAATTTAGATATACTACCCTTCGCGCTGGAAACACGACAACTGATAAGTATAAAGTCTCGCGGTAAAGGGTTTAAGAAGAAAAGCGAGAACGCGCACCCCGGTCTTCAAAGCAGTACACTTGAGGATGCTCGCGGGAACAAGAAGTAGTTCGACAAAGCATCTATAACCTCCATGATTGCTTGCAAAGTAGCATTGTTAGTTAAGCAAGTAAGCAAAATAAATAAAGACTCTTACCCGTAGCAGCAGCGGCTTCTGTCCCGGTCTCGCTGACCTCAATCACTGCTTGCTGGATCGCAGAAGACACGTGCACCGACCTCTTCTGGACTATCTTCTCTAGTTCTCGATGGTCCTCGAATACCCTGCTTACACCGACCTTAAAACGTAAAGTAGTAAATTAAAAACGCTTTATTGCATAATTTTTCAAAATTAAAAACCGACTTCACCCCCAAACTACACAACCGATTTTAATAAAATTACTATGGGACCACCTGGACAGTATACCCATTCAAACAAAAAAATAATTTTCCAAATCGGTCTACGCGTCTTTGAGTAATCAGTGAACATACGTAAAAAAAATAAAGGATCGCGACGAATTGATAACCACCACCTTTTTTTGAAGTCGCTTAAAAACACATGAAAATTACATTTGAATACATAGGTAAATGATGTACAATAGGCGGCCTTATCAAAAAGGCAATCTCTTAAGGCTACCTTTGGGTGACAGATTGGCAAGTAAAAATAATAATAAATAACTTGTGCGATAGGTAAGTATATATAGATAACGTAGGTAGGTATAGTTTGTTAGTCAGTAAATAGCTGAGCCCTTTTTCAAATTTAGAAAATTTTAAGTCAGTATTTCTATCGTGTCGTGCTGGCGAGGGTAGGACCGAAAATCAGCGCGATAAGGACAAAACTGCAGCTCCGAAAAATAATCTGATGTTATAATAATCCGATGATAAAAACCTCAAAAATCGAGGTTCTTTTTTTTTACTGTTTTCTGCTCCAAAACTTAATAACTTCCTAATCATATTTCTAAACTCGCTAATAAGCTTAGCTCAGCGGCTTACGCTATTAGAAGAATCAGACAATTGACAACAGATGTAGCAACTGCTAGACTAGTTTACTTTGGTTACTTTCATAGTGTGATGTCCTATGGGATTCTTCTATGGGGGAGTGCGGCTGATATACAGACTATTTTTATTTTACAAAAAAGGGCAATTCGTTTTATTTACGATTTAGGATTGAGAGACTCCCTAAGAGAATTTTTCTAGAAAATTTATATACTCACTGTACCATCCCAGTATATATTTGATAATATAATGTATGTTAGACAAAATATTGGCTTATTTAATAAAACAGGTGATTTTACGGGTAGAAACTTATGTTACATAAATTATATAGTTACCCCGTATAATAGGTTAAAACAGTCAGTAAATCATTGGTTTTCAACGGCATAACAATGCTCGGATTATTATCCAAATTAAAACATGTGATGAAAAAAAAGTGATCCCACTCGTGACGAAATTTTTCATCACATGTGTTTTGATTTGGAGTCAGAATCGTTTAAGGCAGACTGTATAAAGTAAAATATTTATAATAAATTGCCAGAATCAGTCCTTGATATGCCAGATAGAAAATCTAAAGCCTATGTAAAGAAAGTACTTTGTGAGAAGGCTGATTACGGAACCGATGATTATCTTAAAGACAAAAACGTCTGGCTTGAGCTTGGCGCGGGTCCCTCTTAAAGGTTTGTATTTGTACACTTACAAATGTTATAATTTGAGTACATTTGGCACATGTACTTTATTTAAAAATTGACATTAATTTCAATTTTGACATCATTCTTAATTAATAATTATGACATCAATGTATTCTCAGTCCACATATCTAACTTTAATATCAGTATAATTGTAAGGTTGACGTTTTTGGAGACAATGCTGCAGCACAGTTTGTTACCGTTTTTTCTGTACTTGCGCTTAGGAGGCGGAAGTAAACTTAGTTTTAAGTAAGTGATCTGACGTCAACAACTAACTATTAAGAAATCGAAAGAACAAAAAAGACAATTATCAAGTGATATAAATATCCAAAGATAAATAAAAGATTTTTGACTTTTTGACTTTTGAAAAAAATCTTAGAAACTGAATGGTAAGATAACGTTCTATGATGGTGCTTATTTTTCTGGGATTTGTATACTCTAACCTTCATTTTTATAAAAAATAACAACCGTTTGAACCTATTTTCGTTAAAATATATTTTGTCCCTGTCCTTCTTTGAGTATTTGACATAAAAAAACGAGACAAAACATATTTTAAGTAAAATAGGTTTAGCAAACATTTGTAATTTTTTATAAATAAGAGGGAACGTTTATTTACAAACAATTTTTGTAAATAAACGTTTTAAGCACAGTTTAAAGTAATATAGCATTTATATAAAAACAAAAATATCAAAAAAAAGCAAGATGCACAGACAACGATTCTGATGATATTTATCTTATTAAAAAATAGTTGGTCTAGATTCAAAAACCTGGGAGAAAACAATCAAGGAGGAGATTATCGTTTGATCTGAAAGTGTTTTACTCAAACTATGGACTTAAAGCTAGTCTTACACTAACCTAAATTTATACGGTTTTTATGCGTTCAAATTCCATTTAATCTTACCTTCCTAAAAAGATCCTTAAGGTCTAACTTCGTGGTCACTTTGAACTTAGGAAGGTACACTTTGACGGTCATGTCCTTCATTTTCTTCATGGCTTTATTTAATAAATTTGGCGCTAGCTTCAGAGCACTTAGCACTATAGGAAGCCCATCTTTGTCATCGGGAAGAATGACCACGAACGACGCGTTTTGAGTCACGTAGGGCAGTTCTATTATCTGAAAAACGTTTTTATAAATCAACAAGGTATAACTTTAATATTATTCCTGAAAAGTACGTTTGAGTATCTAGTTAATGCAAGCACAGCAGATAGAAACATCTTATAATGAACAAATTTTGAAATTTTCTGAAAAGTCCCGTTTATTTGATACCCTACGCTATACGATATGATTCCATCAGGTAATTTATTTTTTAGTTTGACGAATTTAATTTCCGTAGATTTTTTTCATTCTCGCAACTAAGGTCGAAGCCTAACGAACATAATTTCTGCTGCAAAAAATGAATTGCGAAATTTCAGAAGACAACAATTGTGTGATTCGTTCTATTGTATTTGATCTATTCAACTATTTATTAAAAAAACTAACCTGAAGTAGGACAGAGAAAGAATAAAAGCGTTCGAGCTGTGGTGCTAAAGGAAAACGGATAAAATAAGTTGAATGGATAGAACGCTAGTAGGTATATAGTACTCGGCGGATAGAGTAAGCAATGAAGAGGTACTAGAAAAAGTAGAAGAAAGACGAAATATTTCAAAAACTATCGAAAATAGAAGAGGAAAGATGATTGGACATTTAATAGGACATGACAATCTCTTCAGAATAGATAGATAGTTAAACACATTTATTTAGAATAGTAGAGTAAAAGAAAAGAGAGAAGAAAATAAAGGCAAAAGAAGACTGAGGATTAAGTTTATCTAACGGATTAAAGAAAAGTTAGGAGTAAGGTCCAACCAGTACGTAAAAAGGATGGCTGAAAGAAGAGAGGATCGGAGACAGCTCCACTTAACTCCAACGACAAGATGCTTGATCTTGTCAGTGGAGTTAAGATGAGCTGCCTCAATTCCTGTTTATTCAAAAAAAGAAGACCAACCTGTACGCCTAGAGCATCGTCTCTCATATACTTAAAAGAACTGATGACCTCCATCATCGGGACCGTGCGGGAGCCGCTCGGGGCGTAGAATGTATTTGGCACCGCTTTGTCGAAATGCTTTTTCCAATCTCCCTAAAATATAAATTCATACATAAATAAAAATATTTTAAATATATAGGGACATATAACGCTGATTGAGCTGGCCCCAAAGTAAGTTCGGGACTTGTGTTATGTGATACTAACTCAACGATACTATATTTTATAATAAATACATATAGAGATAAACATCCAAGATGCAGGACAATTTGAAAAAGGCCATTTTCCAACTTGCCCTGACTGGGGATCGAACCCAGGACCTCTGGGTGGCGGACTAGCATGGTGACCACTACGCCACAGAGGTCGTCATAAATAATCGAATAACGACTATATCCCTAATGGCAGATAGAGCATTTGGGTTTTGCGTCTCTAAGCAGACAGAGCCCTGGCTGCAAGAGCCAAAGGCCACTTTAAGCTTGATGATGATCAAAAAAGTGAAATCAAAAAATTGAAGAGTTGCTAGCCGCGTCACCGCTTTTAACATGATTCGCATATTCAACTATTTCGCATTAATCTTAAGTTTGTTGATAATGTGTCCCTGTTTTATTTGATGCGAAAGTATTGACTGGTCTTTCTCGTAAAGGGTCCTTACCCTATAACCTCAACGTAATTTCGACTACAACAAATGAGTTGCAGGTTTGATTATATTTCATCTTCTTCTTTACAAGCCTTTGACAGTACACTGCTAGACCAAAGGCTTTTTCCGATAAAAGGAGGAGTTCCCATAATCACCACGCTGGGCAGATGGGTTGGCAATTGCCGTAGATGCATAAAATCTTGGCACAGATTACGCTGCTGCCTATTCTCCTAACCTATATCACAAAATTAAGTATAACATACAGATTGAAGTCCCGCGCAATGTGGGTCCCCGTTCCGCACCTCTCCCCCGTTCTCGCCTTTCCGAGTGAGTTGAGGACCCATATAAGCACATGTATGGCATTTCATAGAAGCGGAATTGAGGGGCGAACACACACACACATTGAAGTGTGCACGGATGTATAGCTTCGTTTGTAGTAGTAGGAGGCATAAATGATACTCCGCTTCTGTGTAGTAATACTCTTAATAATTCTGTGGTGTAGTACCATGCCTGTGCCTATATCTCCCTTAGTCGCCTCCTACGACACCCGTGGGAGAGCAAAGGAGAAACCGTACTTACTTGAAAGTATATAGCATTAACTAATACAACGGAAGATTGAGGTGATATGTCTTCTGGCGACAACAGCTGCGGTATCATATTACGTGTCTCCCTTTTTACCTGTGAATGGGACAAAATAATAATCAGTAAACTTCCAGTCATTGATCAAAAAAAATATTATATTCTTGTCCATTGCAGCTGATAGCTCTTTATAATGTATAGCTGCAGTGTTTTCGTTATAAAAGCACCCTTATACATAAGCTTTTATTGGGTTCTGTCCGATGACTGTTAGCGTCCAATGGCTGGAAGTTAACTGTTACTGTAATGTGAGTGCTGATTTTCCAACAATCATTTATTAGGGTTCCGTGCCCAAAGGGTAAAAACGAGACCAGTAGTAGAGTCACGTTTTTACCCTCTGGGCACGGAACCCTAATAAGAGTCCGCTGTCTGTCTGTCACCAGGTTTTATATCATGAACCGTGATAACTAGACAGTTGAAATTTTGACAGATAATGTATGTTGCCGCTATAACAACAAATACTAAAAACCGAATAAAATAAATATTTAAGTGAGGTTTCCATGCAACAAACGTGATTTATTATAGTTATAGGTACGGAACCATTCATGCGCGAGTCCGACTAGCACTTGGTCGGTTGGATTATTAAAAATAGTTGAAGAAGAAGATAAGAATAAAATAACTCACAAAAGCATTAATAGCATCCGCAGCTTCGATCCGATTTCCAAAGTTGACCTTCTCCACGGTCGAGTCGAACAGATCTTTGGCGCTCTTGGCGAAGTCTGGGTGCAGGTGGGATAACTCAGACACGTAGAGCTTGCTGACTACGTCCAGGGTTCCACCGCCAATGGTTCGCAGTGATTTGATAAGGTCACGAATAGATGACTTGAACTGTTGTAACAAAATACACGTTAAAAAAACTAATTATAAATAATAGGTTGGGGAAAAAGTCTTTTAGCACTTTATATGAAAATTCAAAACATTTTTAATATAGTTTATTTACATTTTACTAAAGTATGTAGCTACCATTTTGTTCGATAACTTTTTGCCATCTTATAGGTAGGGACATGATCCTATTGCTATAGAAATTTTGGGGCTCCTGATCAAAAAACTGTGTCAAGTAATTTTGGCAGTCCTCTCATGATGTTAACCTGATACTGCCTAAAGAATTCTAAAGAGACCGAAACAGGTGGACATCTGAAAGTGCCAGGTCAGGACTATACGGCGGATGCATTAACACCTCCCAGCCAAACTCTCTTAATTTTTGCTGAGTGGTTAAAGATGTGTGAGGTCTAGCGTTATCATGATGAAAAACCATATCCCTTCTGTTGATTAATTCCCGCCGCTTTCTCTCAACTTCTTGCTTTAATCTTATCAGTTGTTCGCAGTAGAGTTCTGAATCGATGGTCCTGCCTGGTGGTAACAGCTCATAATGAATAATGCCCTTCCAATTCCACCACACACACAGCATCACCTTGTTGCGAGTTAACCCGGGTTTCGCACCAGTTTGTGAAGCCGGGTTTCGCACCAGTTTGTGAAGCCTGACCGGCCTTTGACCATGACCTTTTTCGCATGTCCTTGTCGTACGTGATCCACTTTTCATCACCAGTTATCAATTTCTTCAAAAATGGTTTGGTCTCATAACGTCGTAATAAAGAATCACAAATGAATACACGGTTCATTAGGTTTCTTTCAGAGAGCTCGTGAGGTACCTAAATATCGAGCTTTTTTGTGTACCCATTTTTTTTCTAATGCGCCAAAACTGTTTTGTGGTCAATTCCCAGTTCTTCAGCTACGTCGTAACTACTGATATGCTGATCTTGCTCCACTTTTTCAAAAATAGCATCCATTTTATCCGTAACAGGGAGACCAGAGCGAAGTGCATCTTGACATCAAAATTTCCGGATTGAAAACGCTTAAACCAAATTTGTGCTACTCTCACAGACACTGCACTAGGTCCATAAACATGGCAAATTTTTTTCGCGGCTTGCTTTGCCTTTTTACCTTTTTGGTAGTAAACTTTTAAAATGTATCTAATTTCTTCATTAGATTCACTCATCTTGACGGTAAAAAAACAAATGAAAATCACGCATTTTCCTAATTTGAATTTGGAATTTACTTCTTTAAAATTTAAACTATTAAATTATACCAAAACCAGCCAGGTACAAATAGTATAGCCAAAGTGGTTTTATTACAAGTCCATACATACTATATGCGAAAAGACTTTTTCCCATAAATAAATATATAGGGTTAAAACAAAGGTTAAGCTAGCCCCAAAGCTAAAGCTCGTGTTATGAAATACTAACCCAACGGTACTATATTTTATGATAAATACATAGATAAACACCCAAGACCCAGGACAATTTTAAAAAGGCCATTTTCCCGGGGATCGAACCCACCTCCGGATTGGCGAACAAGCGTGTTGAACATTACGCCGATTACACCACAGAGGTCGTCATTTTTTTATTATAGAGGCATTTCGTTTCTTTTTTTTATTGCAGATAACAGTCATGTTTTTAAGTTGGTACAATAAGGTTTTAACGTCGATCTATTTTTTTTATAGCGCTGCAAACGAACATGCGCGTCACCTGATGGTAAGTGATCATCGCTGCCCATGGACAACTGCAACACCAGGGGTGTAACAGAAGCGTTGCCGGCCTTTCAGGAAGATATAGACTAGTTTTTTGAAGGTTTCAATGTCGTATCGGTCCGGGAACACTGCTACAGGAAGTTGATTCCACAGATCGGTCGAACGTGGTAAAAAGTTCATTTTATAACGTACGGTGGTTGATTGCCAATTATCCAAGTGGTGACGATAAAATTTATAAAAATCTAGATTTTTTTTCTTACATAAATATGCCTATAAAGTCTAAATACAATTCAAACCAAATTCAATTCGATCAATAAAGTGTGATAAATAAAGAAGAAACATGTTAAAAGTTAAAGGTCAATGGAAAGCGCTGGATGTAGGGCGCTATGGATCGGTCATTTTGGAAATCCTTAGGAAAGGCCTTAGTCCAGCAATGGACGTTATGCGGCTGAAACAATGATAATGCTTTATGTATTTTTTTTTCTTTGGATCAATAAAGTGTGATAATAAGTAACCAGTTGATTTGCAGGCAAATTAAAAACCCCCGACACCATCTTATGATAAGTGGCGGAACTACATATTGTTCTTAGCGCCATCTATTATTTTCCAGCTAAACTACAAACCGTGAACAACGCCGAAAACACCTAATAACTTTTAAACGACTGAACCTATTTTCATCAAATATGGCTAAAAACCAGATAAAAAACCGCATTGAAATCGGTCTATCCGTTCGAGCGCTACATAGCCACAGACAGACAACCAGACAGACAGACGTTAGCGTCAAACTTCTAACACCCCCCTTTTTGTCGGGGGTTAAAGAGAAACATGAGAGGGGCAAAGTTACGCCTCTGATCATACCTTTTTTGCAGGGTATCCTATGGCCTTCAGCAGCTCCTTTTTCGTTTCACCTTTGGCCCCAAGCACCAGCTTGCCGAGAGGAAGGAGTGCGGACACAGGCGAACACACTGCATTTCTGTTTGGATCGGTTAAAGCCATTTGCTAAAACAAAGTAAATAAAGTTGTTATTTTTAAGGTATTGCTGGAAAGAATCTTTATCACCACCACTTCCCTATTTGGGTTCGGCTCTGTATGTCAACTGTTTCCATTTTTTTCTGTCTTTCACCATATTTACACTAGCCCCTCGTTCCTTGATATCTGTCCTTACACATTCTTTCCACGTCTTCTCTCCACCTCCCAACGGAACATCTTTTTAGCCATATGTTCGTCATCTCTCCTCATGACGTAGCCATACCACTAGAGACGATGGCTTTTCAACTTTATTTGTGGTAGAGCCACGCTACCGGCAAAACTCTGTTTTGCTAGTAGCATGAATAGGTCGGCTCGTCCGGGGAAGTACCACACTCTCACAGAAAATCGACGTCTGAGTAGTAGCATCACCGCTTCTATGCTTCGTTCGGTGAGTGAGAGAGCCGGAAGCCTCCCCTCGCCCTATATCTTTCCGTCCTGAAAGGCCGGCAACGCTTCTGTTAAAAAAAACTTAACCACTATTGGAGCATTCTCCGAAAGATCTGAAGCAAATATATAAGAGGAAGTTAAACTTCCTTCCTTCGTTTCGGATGTTATCTATTTTCGTTACATCATTCATCCATCTTAGCATACTCATCTCACATGCATCCAATGCTCCTCTTTCTTTTTGGTCACCCAACATTCCGGCCTATACAGCAGAGCTGGTCTTATTACGGTCTTATAAACCTTTCCCTTAAGCCGCAATGGGAGTCGTTTATCACAAGTTGTTCCTGTGACTTGCCGCCACTTAAGAACAGTAAGTTCTTAGGAACTTACTTATTACTTGAAAGACTGTAAGTTCGTTTTTCTCCTCGTATTAGCGCATTCACGGTTGCAGCTTCAGCCAGCTGTGCCTCTTCGGAGCCCGGCAATTCGGCATTTCTATAAAAAAATTGTGCAACCGCCGCCAGGGCAGTTTTTACGGGAATTTCTAATTTTCTTTTTTAGTGTTCCGTACCCAAAGGGTAAAAACGGGACCCTATTACAAGACTCCGCTGTCCGTCTGTCTGTCGGTCTGTCACCAGGCTGTACTCATGAACCGTGATAGCTAGACAGTTGAACTTTTCACAGATGATGTATTTTTGTTGCCGCTATAACAACAAATACTAAAAAAATAATTTAATAAATATTTAAGGGGGCTCCTATACAATAGACGCGATTCTTTATAGATAATGAAACGGAACCCTTCGTTCGCGAATCCGACCCGCACTTGGCCGGTTTTTGATTGTTTTTTGTGTGTGTAAGTGGCCAACACTGGTGTCAGATTTTTCAGGCTGCCTAAAGGCATACTGCCAAAACAATGATGACAGCTGGGACCAACGGCTTATACGTGCCTTCCAAAGCACAAAGAAGGTAAAACTTACCAGAGCCATACCGGCTCGCAAAGTCCCACGCAAGTCAATCTGGGGTTTCCGCAGTTCTTCAAATGCTTCTGACACCATCTCCTCGATTTCCTTGGAACTAGGTAAGACTTTACGGTCCCGTTTTCTTTTTCCTTCCGCTAATTCTGTGTTTAAAGCGATAAGCACGAAACATGCTTTGAAGAAGAATTCTGTGAAAAATATTTCGTTCGCGTGAAATTCAGGAACGAAGATGACTTTTCTGACATCAGATTTCAAAAAAACAAGGCCTATTTTTCCCTAAGCTGAGTTTAATCTCTTGTTGAAATGAAAGAAACGTAAAATCATGCAGTAATTTCGAAAATTAGCGTGTTCATACAGTCATATAGACAGACGAAAAAATTAAAAAATATTTTTTGTGCCCTATTATTTTTTAGGGTTCCGTACTCAAAGGGCAAAAACGAGACCCTGTTACTAAGGTTAAATTTTCACAGATGATGTATTTCTGTTGTTAGAAATACTAAAAACCAAATTAAATGAATATTTAAGTAGGGCATACAAAAAACGTGATATTTTAGAGACCAATAGTATCAGATCAGTACTGAACCCTTAGTTCACGAGTCCGCCTCGCACTTGGCGGGTTTTTCCTTATAACGTACACAATATTTTTCATAAATTTATTAAATATTATATCGTACATACAGAATAGGTTAGTTATTCAAATTCAATTATTTTTAAAGAAAAGCTACCGATACCACTGAAAAGAAACGCCGAAAGAAACTCATTTTCACAGTATTGGTCGCCTACTCGCCAGAAGGACTTTGTCATATTTTTATTATTGTCTTTAAATTAATAAATACAATGTTGATACATTATAACATGTGATGCTTGCGAACAAGTATTTTATGCTTCATGTTACTTTTCACGCAAAGTTTCCCCAAAGAGAATTGATACTCCACTTCTGAGGGCTACCGTACATTACTGTACGGTACGCCTCAAAAGTGGAGTCCCAATTTCCCATACTAATTGTTTGAGAAATAGAGACTCCACTTTTAAAGCTTACCTTATCTAAATAGGCGATGTGGCTAGCCTATATTTTGAATTCCTTTCAACCTTTCCGCCCACCATAATATCACGCTAAAAGTGGCTTTGCATGCATTACATGTTTATAATGTGTCAACATTGTTATATATTATAAGTATTTAAAAGACACCTTTATTAATATGACAAAACCTTTCTAGGCGCATAAGTAGGCGACTAATACTGTGAAAATGAGTTTCTTTCGGCGTTTCTTCTCAGCAGTGGTCGTTGGAAACCGATAGCTTTTCTTTAAAAACAAATTAAATTAGAATATACGAGTATACGGCACGTGATATTAACTGTGTCTTATTATTGATGAATAAACATTTGAAATTTTAATTTTTTGTTTCTGCTTAGATCCAGAAGACCCAAAATACTCTGTCTACCCATTTCGGATAAAGACGTGATATTTTTTTATGTATACCACAGATTTTACTCACTGGTCAATTTAAAATCCATTTTAGATTTTGCTGCTAGATCCAAAGTGATTAAAACCGTGTGACCCAAAGTGATTAAAACCGTGAAGAAGGTATCAAAAAAATAATTTTCGTCTGATGTCGTTAGTTTGTACTTCACGGTTTTCTAATCAAGAGCTCAAATCAATTTAATGGCTCCTATTATTGCACTTGAGTAGGGTAATGTGTCCAGTGAATGAACCATAAGAATAAACTGCAGATTATTTTTAATATTCCACGAAATTGAGAATTTGAGATTGTTTATTTCGTGCAATATTTATTTATAATATGTACCTTTAAACAACAACAAAAAAAACAGGTACCTATCTCTGAATCATAGTTAATTTAGAAAATAAATATATTGTATATTGTCTACCAATAAATGTTAGTGCTTTAAACATAATATGCCATTTGTACATGTGTTTTTTTTTTTAATTTTCTACAAATTAATGTTATTCTTCTTATCAGCTTATTGACTTTTGTCAGTAGAGTAGTTTTAATATGACAAAGCCCTTTGGCGAGTAAGCGACCAATACTGTGAAAATGAGTTTCTTTCGGCGTTTCTTCTCAGCAGTGGTCGTTACGAAGCGCTGGTATCGGTAGCTTTTCTTTAAAAATAAATTATTTTTTTTTAATTAATTAAATTATACTTATTGATGTGTAAAAATGCCTGTAAAGGTCTAATTACTGAATAAACATTTGAATCTTTGAATCTTTGAAAGAGTTTGCGTCAAACTTCTAAGTTATCAGCCGTTGAAAATGGGTTTCATCTATCTGGTAGAATCTTGATGCTCCGAATTTCATTTGACATAACATGCTTGGCAGAATCTTATTTAAAAGATCATTTTTAACGCATAAAAAATATTTTATATAATTTTATTTGGCTGAATATTTATATGTCCGAATGTACAATAGCATACTTTTAAGATGTCAGAATTTCATTTAGTACAATCACCTTTTACATACATTAAGTTTCGCATAATTTGTTTTAAAATATTGTTTAACGAGTGATAATTTTATTTGGTAAAATTTATTTATTTATTTATAAAAACTTTACAGTTTCATTCTAAGAAATGGTCTGCTACTAAAAGCCTCTCTCAGTCAACAATCGAGATAAACAGATATTTTGTTGCGTTTAATAAAATTTACCGCAACACGCTTCGTCAACATTTTCACAGTATTTTTTTTACCTTCCATAAATAATTTATTTTGACCTTCTAAGTACTTAAATGGCATAATTTCATTTGCAATGCAAATCAAAAAGCTTAATAATTAAAACCGTCGTAATAATCGATCAAATTTATACTTTTGTTGGTCAATATAAATAATAGCATTCCGAGTTTATTCCGTAAGGGCAAAATATAGGTTAAGTTATATTAGAACTGCGGCCACCCCACGGTAGACACCATTTTCATATTATGATATTTTTTTATCATACAGGAAAGTAAAAACATTTTCAATTATATTTACAACGTGGAAGACACATACCTGTAATAAATCAAACCTCGGGCTTTACTAGATCACTGTTGCATAATTTAATTAAAATAAACAGTCAAAAAATCAAAAAGAAAATTGACTTTCCCATAAAAATTGCCCGGGCAGCTGCACACTTTTGTATAGAGATGCCGAAATTAATTTTTGTTTTTTACTGTTATTTTAATTTTATTATCTATAGTAATTTAGTGCTCGTGGTTTGATTTATTACGGGAATGTTCTTTCCCCGTTTTATTATAATTACAAGTATTATGGTTGTTATGTCGCTACTAAAGAATTGTGTTCAACCAAATAACTATGCCAGAAGAAAATCTCATAAAATTACAGTCATGATTCTGCATTGAAATAATTAAACTTATGAATTAAATACCAAAAGGCTATTCTGACTGCGAACTTTCTGCGATATAATAATTCTACTTTTAGATTATTATGGCTTTAAAACGTATGTTCTAAGATTATCAGTAGCCTAGCAGAAAGGCTTTTGACGACCACAACATACCAATGTTGGGTTAAGTTTACTCATGGTATGCATTAATTTCTGTAGAATAATTCTATATAAGGTAACTTTTTAATGTTTATTTTTTATTTAATATATTTTAAACTATGAGTGTACTTATGCGTATGTAATATACAAGGTGGAAGGGAGATACCCGTAATAAATCAAACCACGGGCTATACTAGATCATTATAGTATAATAAAAAAAAAAAGAGAGAGAACACAAAAAAAATCGACCTTTCCATACAAAAGAGTGCAGCGCCTCGGGCAATATGTATGGGAAACTAGATTTTTTTTGTTTTTTTGGCTGTTATTTTAATTTTATTTTACTATAGTAATCTAGTATAGCCCGTTTGATTTATTACGGGCATGTCCCTTCCACGTTTTATAATTATGGATATTATGTCTGCAATAATTATTATTATGTTGGTACGTTTTTCAGCCCGGGTCCACGGGGACCCGGTCCTTTGAGGCGGTCATGGGGCCGAAGCCAACATAAAGAGGCCTTTTACCTTTGTACCTTGTACCTTTTTATCCAAAAAGTGAGATCGCTGCATCTATGGAGGTCTATCCCTTAATGTACTATTGAGATGCACCAACGGATAGTCCTCCATAGCTATTACCAGGGAGGGATTTACTTGGTTTGGGCAATGTGGATGGGATGGTTATTAGTGGACCGGATAACTGGGTTACGGAGTGAGATACGGACATCTACCTAAAATCTCTCACAACAATTTGGTGACTCCTTGCCCGTTGGCAACGCTGCCTGTTAGGGTGCCCTAACAAGCTACGAAAACGCGGCCAGGGCGCAACACAATGTGAGCAGCGAGAGGTGCGGCTCCGGTTTCACCATCACAGGACTTACCCCCGAAAGCGGGTTTCCCCGTTATTACGCCATTATGTGCAATACACTTCCAACCTGGAGCGTATGTTCTACTCTTGCGCCTCCACTTTCGCCGGCCAGTTAAGGCAAGATAGAGACGGGGGGTATGTAACTGTGTGTATGTGTGTGTGTAAGCGCATGTGTATATGGTCCCCCTGGAGGTAGGGTACGTGGTGTCGCCACTTAACATCAGTACGCTAGAAGCTGCCCAGCGTTGACTGGAATGTGGAATCCAGTGGGCGATGGGATCGTCATGTCCCGACGCCTTAATTTATTTTTTATTTTTTTATATTTTTTCTCAAAATAGGGTGAGGAGGTTTATTGCGTATGCGTGCTTTTGGCCAAACGTAAGTAATTTAGGGAATAGAAAAGAAGAATAGAGATTTAAATAGAGGCTACGATTCAGTGGAAAGGAACTTACGTACTATACGACCTGCATTCAAAATAACTGCTTTCTGCATTAATATAAAAGTGAGTGTGGGTGTATTTGTAATAGGTTTAGGCTTGTGTGCAGGGATTTAGGTATAACACCGGTGGATGTGATTAACAAAGGGTCTGTTTTAACAGTCTCTACATGCCATTGCGTCTTCAGTTCAATAGCCAAGTCTGTATATTTTGTAATTTTTTCAGTATATATAGGGCTAAGGTTAAGGGTCTTTGGAATAGCTATTTCCATTAAATATACTACTTTATGCGTTTGTCGTGTATTGTTATATCCGGTCTATTATTATTATTAATAGTTCTATCCCAGTAAAATTTATATTCAGGAGAATCTAATACTATTTGGGGAGTATATTTATTATATGCAATTTTTTCTGTGATTAGTTTATATTTAATTGCAAGATATTGGTGTACAATGGAGGCGACCTGTTCATGTCGATGTTTGTAGTCACTCTGTGTAATAGATCTACAGGCGCCTGTTAAATGCTGAATCGTTTCAGAACTAGCGTGACAATGGCGGCAGATGTCATTTTGTGTGTCTCGTATGATATGTTTCCTGTAATATTTAGTGTCCATTATTTGGTCTTGCATAGCTATCATGAACCCTTCCGTCTCCGGTAACATCTCCCCTCGCTTGAGCCAGGCGTTTGACGCAACTTTGTCAACATTTGGATTCATCAAGTCGAGGCGATGTCTGCTATGGAGAGACTTTAAGGTCCATGAGTCTATTTTCTGTTGGTCCTATCTTTTAGGTAAAGCGGTGTTAGTTTCTTGTCGGCTTTAACTATTGTTGTATGAAGTAGTGATTGTTGTGAGTGGTGTTATACAAAACCCCCATAATTTGCTTATTATGGGAGTTTTGTATATCAATTATTCCTCTCTGTCCTTCATGTTTTGGCCTGGGATGGTGTTTCCGGTATTTGGTCATTAAGGTGTTAATAATATGCTAAAGGTTTATCAGATCACTTTAGGAGTTAATTATCCCAAAGCAAGATGTTAGGATAGGAATAGCAAAAGTGT
Organism: Acrobasis suavella; assembly: GCA_943193695.1. NCBI lineage: Eukaryota > Metazoa > Arthropoda > Insecta > Lepidoptera > Pyralidae > Acrobasis > Acrobasis suavella. The sequence continues at coordinate 4,304,245 of OW971934.1, read as the reverse complement.
TAATAGCTTTAGTAATATAACTTGCGTTTAAATGAGTGTTAAATATTATATGAAGCCTATATTTGAAATCATTCGTAAGTTTTAGTTTTACCCCCTTTTGGTGAATTTGTTGGTAGTCTAAGTATTTATATCCTATTGTTTGATTTACTGGATCAATTTCCTTCGCGGTTTGTAATGTATATGAGTTATTTTCTAGCTTTCCTTTACGTACCAATTTAATTTTTCATTTATCTATGCCAAATTCCATGCGGATGTCTGACGAGAATGGTTCTGTTATATTTTCTAGTGTATGTATATCTATTGGAGAATTTGCGGACAACTTTGTATCGTCCATATTTATTAAGGTATGTGTGTATGGTCATATTTAATTAGAAATCCTTTGTTGCTGTCTTGAAGCATATTACAGAGAGGGTTTAGTGCCAAAAAAACCATAGAGGGCTTAAGGCATCTTCCTGAAATATTCCTCTACGTATATTGTTTGTATCTGTTGCAATGTTTGTGTCATTGTTGTTAAGTATAAGCTTAATATTCCAATGCTGCATGACAGTTTTCAAAAAATGGTGGGATGAATCTTGTAGTGTTCCAAAATGTAAACTATTATTATAAAATTCTGATTTTTAACATTATTGGTTTTGAATTTATGATAAATGAGTAGGTGCCAAGCTATTTTCTATGAAATGACGTTTCTGTAAACCACTGTTACCTATGCATAATAATAACATAAAAAGTTCTACTATAAAGAGAGAAGCCGTTGATAATAAATTATTTTTATTTTTATTGTATAATGAGCACGCCACTGGAGTATGTAAGTGCCTGTACCTAGGCTAGGCATATGAACGTATTTCTAATTGAAGTTACAATTTTGACTTTTAAAACTAACTAGTACAAAATCCCATCTCAGTTCATTTACTAGACAAATTACCTTACTGAGTAAGACTAGGTAGTTTTACTTTTTAATTAGTCATGAACCTCAGTTAATTAAGATCTAACTTACAATATTTTTGTTATTCTATTTCAAACAAACGTTACTTAGTTGAGTCGATACAAACGTAAGATGTGGCCTACATTATTATGGAGACCATTTTAGGGTTCCGTAATAAAAGGGTGCTAACGGGACCCTATTACTGAGACTCCGCTCGCTGTCCGTCTTTCTGCCCGTCTGTCACTCACAGAGGGCGAGCCTTCCCGGCCGGTCCGTCGTCATCGCGCGCATAGTTTGAAAAGCTTGTTATTTCATCCAAGGCAATGCTAGAAAAAGAGGCAAAGCAATAAGGGAGAGATAGCGCCTGAGGGCTCGGTTTACATTCTATTGAATGTTTTTTTTTTTATTACTGACTATCCATTGAACAAATATTCACTTTTCATTGGGTGCGGAAATTTCATAAAACTTGTTCCAGGTGATACGTGTTTTTCAATAAGCCTTACGAGTGTGTGAAATAATTTTTTTTTATTTAAAATTTTCATTACATTTGCAAGTTTTCTATCGCTATCTTTTTTTTTACCTTTACAATTTGTGAGTACTTTATAAATGGTCGAAGTTCAAGTAAAATTTGTGCAAAAAAGCAGATTTTTGAAGGCTTATACTGAATTTGTTTTTCCAAATTTCGTTTTTTTATTTCGATAGAAACCTGGAAATAGCGCACAAGATACCCGTTAGTTCAAAAAAATTCAAGGACGATCAGTTACAACGTCATAATCACGTACGAGCGTTTGTATGTTTAAAATAGGTACATTTTTAGGGTTCCGCACCCAAAGGCAAAAATGGGAACCTGTTACTAAGACTCCGCTAAAGGTATCCATCTGGCCGTCCGTCCGTCTGTCTGTCTGTCACCAGGCTGTATCTTACAAACCGTGATAGCTATACAGTTGAATTTTTTACATCAAATGTATATGTGTTGCTGCTATAACTTAAAACAGAATTATGTTAATATTTAAGTGGTGCTCTCAAACAACAAACATGTTTTTTTATAGATATTAGTACGGAACCCTTCGTGCGTGAGTCTGACTCGCACTTGGCCGGGTTTTATTTATTTCTATTACAAAATTTGATTTGATCAGATCGATTTTATATTATCGATCGATCTTTTTAGGGTTCCGTAGTACTTACAAGGAACCCTTATAGTTTCGCCATGTCTGTCTGTCTGTCCGTCCGCAGTTTTACTCAGCGACTATAAGTACTAGAAAGCTGTGATCTGGCATGGATATGTATATTATTTATGCGAAAAAAGTGGTAAAATAAAATAATGAAAAAAACTATTTTTATGGTAGCTCCCATACAAGTCAGTGAAAAGTCAATCATGTGGGGTATCGTTGAATAGGTCTTTCAAAAATATTATGAGCATATGAACACCGTTTTTCGATTTAGGGATTCGTTTCTGAAATATTTTAAAGTAATTTTTTTTTGTTAGAGTCAAGTGCCCCCCTCTATCTGCTAAAAGGTTATGTATGGTCACGTGAAAAAATTCACAGCTATAGAACACATAACGAAATTTAAAGGAAAACTATCAAAGCTAAGAAGGGTGTACAAATTAAAAAGTTATAGGCGATCAACTTATAAAATATACTCGGAAAAGGAAAACTTCATACAAATTCAATAGAAAATTAGTTTTTAGACGTTTTTAGTAGCATGAACTCAAAGTTGGCGTTTGTAACTACGGAACCCTATACGCACTTGGCCAATTATTTATATTTAATTACTAGTTAGAGTTTTACAATGCATGAAATATTTCATGAACTGACATCATGCGTCGAAAAAAAAAGAATAGTAAAATTATAATTGAGGAAGTTATAGATAAAAAAAATCGTTCTTAGAAACGTTTTTTTCTTTGTGCGTGCACAGGCCCCTTATTGATGCAGGGCCGATAAGCAATTGCCTAATCCGCCTTATGGATAAGTAATACGGCCCTGTATGTCACACTTACTCGATCCGGTGGTGGGTGGCGTCGCTGGTCGTCCCTCTAATATAGTTGAGTTTAACGATGGCTAATCCGTGCGTCAACTCTTGAACAGGTGCTGCCGGGAGGGACTGGTCAGCTCTGAGTCAATTTTTTTAACTACTTAGTATTTCCTCTTATTACGTAATTTATGTTTGTTAACTCGTTCGCAAGCATTACATGTTATAATGTATTATATTAAAAGTATTTATTATTTAAAAAAAGATAATTAATATGACAAAGCCCTTCTGGCGAGTAGGCGACCAATACTGTGAAAATGAGTTTCTTTCGGCGTTTCTTCTCAGCAGTGGTCGTTACAAAGCGCTGGTATAGGTAGCTTTTCTTTAAAATAAATTAAATTTCAGTATAAACTACACGTAATGTAAAATTATACTTATTGACGTGTAAAAAGTGCCTGTAAGTTTTGAATTTTGATATACTTACCTACTTAAACTGTAGTTTGCGAAAACTTTCTTTATAGTATACAAAGTGGAAGGGACATAGATACCTGTAATAAATCAAACCACGGGCTATACTAGATCACTAAAGTATAATGAAATTTAAATAACAGTAAAAAAGCAAATAAAAAATTCAACATTCCCATACAAATTGCCTGAGCGGCTGCACACTTTTGTATGTAAATACCAAAAATTTGTTTTGCTTTTTGACTGTTATTTTAATTTCATTACAATATAGTGATCTAGTATAGCTCGTGGTTCGATGTATTACGGGTACCTATGTCTCTTCCACGTTGTATATTAAATAGTATTTTTTACTTATTTCTCAAAAGACCCATTCGGTCAAGTAGTTTTTGAGCAGACGAACACTCGCTCGACTGGAGTGACCCTAGGGTTCCATGTTATAGAACGGAATCCTGAAATAAATCTAAATATGATTTAAAGATGTTATAATAAGATAGTTTCATCTCTCCGGCGATCATTCCTCCACTCCCTCCCTTCGTGCAGAGTGCATCCAATCATTACCTGTACTGTAATAAATAAGTTGTTTGCATGCTTATTTTTTGCATATTTTAATTACATTTATTAAGTATACATGTACCACTTTGTTTATTCTTATAATAGAAAGAAAGAAAAAAAGAAAATTTTTATTCGGCAAACAAAAAATCTTATGTACTAGAGTTATATCTATTAAGTGTGCCGAAAAGGCGACCATCTCAGCTTTGTGCTGCGGTGTGAACCACAGCGCTGATTTTCAGCTGGTACCAAGTGATTCAAGATAGCTTTTAAAACATCAAACTAACATATAACATCTTTAGTACGATGCTACACAGTTCTCACATTAATAGGTATTAAAAAATGTGTGGTCGGTGGTCGGGGAGTCGGGGCTCACCCGTTATGCCTCCTCTTCACTATCGGCGAAGACAGACGATTACAGGCGAGCACGATAGTGTAAAGGGCCTATTCGTCTGTACTCGCAGGTCATCGCCTGTAACCGCGTGCGACCCGTGAGTTGTCGGTTTTTCGGGCACCATCAAATGCGCGTCGACGGGTTGAGGTGTCCACACTATAGCCGATCATTCATTTGCCGCCCACAGCGAATCGTTGCACACGTATGGTACAGGCTCCTCAGTTTTGCATTTAGTAGATTTTAAAATATAAAGATGATTCAAAAAAATATGCTTTTTTAGTAATTCAGTTCCTCAATTTCAATAGCCTTTATTGCTGAATTTACAATAATTGTTATTATATACATTTACAAAAGCACTTTAATCAGTCGTTCGCGTCTTCAGCGTGTCCTTGTGACACATCGGCCTCCTCTAGAGCTTTCCACTTTTGTCTGTCTCTCGCCACTCTTCTGCCTGCGATACTCTTCAAATCATTAGACCATCTCTGTTTAGATCGACCTCTCTTTCTTTTTGTTTTGTATCTTGAGGTCCAGTTGGTTATTGATGCTGACCATTTTTGTCTTTCGTCGCGCATTATGTGGCCAGTCCATCTCCACTTTAGTGTTTTTGTTTTTTTACTAATGTACTTCCTTTTTACTGATTCTTCTTATGTCTACTGCTCTGTTTTATAATGAAGTTTTCTCTGTTTAATACTGAACCCTAGCATGCTTCTCTTCATGCTTCTCTGGCAGGTTATAAGTTTTCGAAATGTTTTTTTCGTGGTTGCCCAAGACTGGCATCCATAAGTCATGATTGGGAGTATACAGGTGGCGTCTTTGCGTTCTATACAAAGCCAGAATGCAGGCGGTCGAAACCAATCAAGTATAGATCGGAAACCACTTTTTTACTAATGCCTTTAAATCTATACAAGGCTAGTACGCAAATACTCGCGTATACTTCGTAGTGACCTAACACATTAGCTTGCTCCATAATATACAATGCCAGTACGCATACGGACTGATCGTGTATAGATCGGAGTATTCGTGCATGATACTAAAACCGAAACATCATCCGCAAAAAGTACGCTTTGTTCGTCAATTTCGTTTATTTAGATGAGAAACAACATACAACCCAAAACACTGCCTTGCGGGATAGAGCTGGTAGAGTGTACTCTATCAGATTTAACGTATTGTATCTTTCCCGTACCAAAATTTGTATTCTTGATTTCTATACTTAATTTGTAGAAATCAAGAATACAAATTTTCTAGATATGATTTAAACCATTTATGGGCGGGCCCTCGTATTCCAGACTCAAATAGTTTTTTTAATAAAATATCATGGCGGACTCTATCATAAGCTTCGCTCATGTCAAGTAATAGCCCGATACCGTATTTTTTATCGCCTATTTTTTCGATTATTTTTCGGACATATTTGTATATTGCTAATATTGTAGAGTAGTTTTTTCTAAAACTATTTTGGTTTTCATGTAATATTTTATATTTTTCGTAGAAATTATACAAACGATTTACCATTGCTGTTTCAAATACTTTTGCGGATGCTGGTAAAAGAGATATGGGGCGATAGTTATTAATATCAGTTGTGGATCCCTTTTTATGAATCAGCTTTATAACAGAAACTTTCAAACTATCAGGAAAAATACACTCAACTAAAGATTGGTTTATTAATTTAGTGTAAGGGATGCGACTCCTCAGTACAAATATAATTTTCTTATAATTTCTCAGGGCCGAAGACGGTGTGTCTCCTCCCCAGCTTGGGAACCTTTTTATCTGTAGTCCTTAGCTTTTACTTTATGGGCTACACGGTATATCAGTTTCTTGAGAAACGTTAACGGAAATGCCTTATCTTTAAGGAGTACCTACTGATTGCATCTTTTAAGCATTAAGCCGTCTAAGAAACATTCGTTATAGTTCGATTTCTTTTGTGTCATCTAAAATAACCATTAGTACAAATATAAATCTAAAAAAGTACCTACTAAATATCCATTGTTAACATTCCGAGGGTATTAGAAGCCATGTGAGGTAATGAGAGCTATCCCGATCACATTACCCGCTTTTTTCCATTTTGTAAAATCATATCACATATTTTATTCAATTTTCAATGACTACTCATCGAATAGCATTTGCAAGAAGACTAGTTAGGGTATGCAATTAGCATAAAATAATACAATAATGACATATTTTCATGTTTACCTGGTCGCTGACAATCTGAACTTTTTTACAAGCACGAACCGGAAAGCAAACAACCTTCCTTTGTAAAATTGTGACATAACGCTGCACAATGACGAGCTGAAATGCGATTTCTGAAACGCGGAGACACCTAAACGTATAGTTTTTGTATGGAAAAACCATTCGTCTAGGTGACTCCGTGTTTTAGAAATCGCACTTCTGGCCGTGTAAAACAAAACATAGTAGGTTGATAAACACACCCGAGCGGTAAGTCGTGCCGTGCGCTAATAAGGATAGTTTCCGTTAAAACTCTACCGCTCTTATTACCCCAGGCTCCTCTAATCTATCTAAAGTGCCATTTTTGAAACCAATATCCAAACGAATGGTTTTTACATAAGTACAAAAATCGTTAGTTTAGTGATTTCGCATTTAAAAATGGCGCCACTGGACGTGACTTTGGCTGTATACTTACATATGCTACAGCCAACATTTTCTGTTTTTAAAAATTAGGTATCTGTAATTATATGACAATCAATTGTGGCAGACATTGACATTGGAGTTTTTGGCGGGAAGTCAAGGGGTTCAGTTGGAGTTTACTTTAAATTGTTTTGCAAATTGATTCTAGTGGATTTTACAATATTAAATTGGTTTAGTTTAGTTTTATAAATGCTCATGCTCATGGACAATATGTAAGATGTTTAAAGTGGACACTCATAGTGCGGTTGTAGTGATATTTATTTGCGGTCTTTGGGCGCCGTCCGCCACTCAATCAGCTATGAAAACCAGTGGGCTCGTATAGATTTGTCGCCAGAACTTTCCTTGAAGCAATCAAAGAACCTACATCAACCTTTGATTGTATAGTATAGGGTTAGGGTTAGGAATAAAGAAGTGAAAATATAAAGATAGGCTCTAAAGGACTAGTATCCAGAGCCGTAATATAATTATAAAAAAAAGACATTGAAATTTTTATTTAACTAACCTTTAGGCTAGCGTTTCATAACTACCGATAGTTTAACTATCGACAACCTTGATCTTGGAAAACAATCACAATATCGATAGTATTGTATAACCGATACTAACAATAGTATCGATTGTCGATAGTATCGATACTATTGAATTTAGATACTATCGATAGTTTTATCTTATATCAGTAGAATTGCAAACTCTTGACAAGAGATAGTATCGATAGTATAAATATTGTGACTGTTTTTCAACGCCACGATAGTATCGATAGGCTTTCAATATTTTATACTATTGCTTGCAATGCAACACTAATAGTGTAGTGACGTGGGTGTCCTACAGACAGACTACAGACGGAGACGGCGCGCGGCGTGTTGTAGGAATTAAGAAGTGAATAAATAAAGATGGGCTCTAAAAGACTAGTATCCAGAGCCGTAAAATAATAATATTAAAATAATAAAAAAAAATCACAAACGTCACTGTCACTGTTGTCACTGACTTGGTTAGGGTTGGTATTTTTTGTAAAAGCAAGCAACAAAAAATTGACTGTTTATAATTAATTTTGTTGCTTGCTTTTGTCTTCGTTTGTTTGTTGTCTTTCCCAAAATAATCATTTATTTCAAATCGAAGCAAATAATAAATTAAACTCTCAATTTTTATTAACCCGATATCTGTCCATCACGCAGGTAAAGCAATTAATCAAAGCGTGTCCAGCCGCCCTTACCGGCACTGCGCATACTCGTGCCCACACTATTTTTAGCAGCAATATTGATTCGCGATGATTCCCAGCGAGATCTACGCAGAGGACTTGATGAGCACTGTGATTCGATACGGGCTGTACATCGGAGCGGCTTTCCAACTTGTTTGTCTGCTTGCCTGCGTGACTCTCACTGACGAATCGAGTGAATCCCATCCATACGAGAAGGTAAGCCATCCCTTGCATAATTTTTGTAGGTACCTTTAGGTACTTTGTTCTTGCTAGATAGGTAGTTGCTTTGTATGTCGTCTCTTTACTTATTACAGACACATCTATGGACCTTTGTTTTTTTATTTAGGCATTAGAATTAATGTGGTGTCTGTATTTTTCAAGCACTGCAAAAAATGCTCTAAAGATGGCAATGAAAGTCTGGTTTCCATACTCAGGTTATTTGGTTCAGATTCACTCAATAAGTCTGGTTTGATACATTCAAATAAAAAATCAAATTGGCAATGTGGTGACACTTTACCAGCTCATAAGCTCATTCCACGTAAGCCTTCCAATGGTTTGAGGCTATTGGAGAAATAAACCGAGACGACAGATGTCTTTTACCAGCTTAACGCAATGGTTGGATAGTAATAACTAAGTGCTTATATGATTATCTTTCTTGTATCCGCAGTTGACCTCTGGCACCTTAATTGATAACGATGAAGGTGTTAATCATGTTTATTTAAATTTCAGGCCTACACTGACAGTGATGAATGCAGTTCTGAGCAATCTTCGCCCGGGCATCGCCCCTCAATGCCCCGAGTACTGGCCAGGCGCCACGACAAAAAGAAGAGGCGTTAGCTGAGATGGCGGCCCCTACGGTGATCTCTCGCGGCTTCCATCTCACGTGGTGGATTTAGAGCCGTTTTTCGATGAGTAATCAAGTAATTTTTTTACATCCGACTGCATTTTTTGTTTCTTATTGTGAAAATGTTACATCACTTCAACATCAAAGTTTAATAAGTACAAAAGAACCGTACCTCAAGTCTCCTATTAGAATCTTACCCAAGCAACAAGAGGATACAAACATCTTGACCGAAACTTGGATTCCATGATGACCATCAAAATTTCAAACCTTTGTATTTTGCTTTGGTAAAGAAAACCCCATCTGTAGACATGTCAGCACTTGTAAGGACTTTGAACCAGCTTTAAACAGCAAAGAGCGACCTTCATCCATGGTCTACCTGGGAATCTTGTACTGACAACATCAAAGCGCACTAACTGAACCTGCAGTATCTTTAACCATACTCTATGTAACTCAAAGACAAGCACTGATGCTGATGTCTCATCACCCAAAACCATGTGTGCAGCTGCTGGATTACCCGAACCATAGTGCCGCTGTTAGCACTATTAACTGATCTCAAATAGGTAGGTAGTAAGGGGCTATCCAATATTACGTCACAGTGATACGGGGAGGGGTCATGCCAAATGTGACAGTATGTATTGAAAGGATCGAGAAAGCGTGACAAGAGGGTTCGAAAAGTTTAAATTCTGTGCGTTGATATAACAGTGAAAAAGTAAATCCTTACCTATATTAGGAAAAAAACTTATTATGCAGAGCTTGAATGTCACACAACTATTTATAAAGCGACTGAGTTGTCGCCTGTGGGGTACAGGGGCGTGGGGGTGTAGTGACTAATGGGTCAGAGGGAGGGGTGGGCGTGTATCACGGTATTCACGCCCGCCCCCACACCCGTCATTCCCCTACGTCGCCATACGGCGCTATACAATACACCTTCGTTTGATGCAGTCGGGTAGAAATTCCATTTTAATAATTGATTCCCCGGCTACTATAAGTGGCTAAATTTGAGACTGTCCCTAAATAAGATTTAGATAAATACTAGCTTTGGATATCCCCAGAAATATTTTTTACTCTCAGAAATTTATAGCTAAAAAACATATTATATATTTTTTCCCAAATATATTCTTTATTTTAAATGCGTTTTACATTTTTTTAAGACTGTTAAAACATGTTTCTTCTTATAGTCTTATTAAAGTACATAATATAAAATCCCATTGTTGTGATTATTTTAAAATCAATTTTGTTCCAGTACACAATTATTATACTCAATTTCTTTTTTTTTTATTTATATATTTAAATAATATGATATCAAATAAAATATACAACAGTGGGGTTATAATAACATTTATGTTTCAATTGTAGCAGAAATAGTCATTTTCTTTAATGTTTGATAAAATATTGATGTGAAGAAATTAATTGATATTCTTATAATCATCTAATTCATAATGATACTATAATATATCAAAAATTATTAGTGGATTGATAATACGCACAAAAGAGCCATAAAAACTGTGTTTCTAAATTAATACGTAACTTATCTATCATATACACCTCTTGTTTCCATACTACGTTATTTCTCAAGGAAATATAGATCATTGGTAATAATAAAAGGGATGATATTCGTCTGTGTTTGAGCAGCCTTATTTGGCCGCTTCTGAAGTAAAAGGTCTTCCGAATAAAATATGTGCATTGCGAATTGAAAATATGCGACTGGCGAATCATGCCTATTTTGTATTAACTATACCTATAGCTTCAAAAAATCATTCGCAATAGAAAATCTTTGTTTGGAGCATATTCTTAAATACTTACAAAATATGCAAATTAATTCTCTCTGCTATATGGTATAAGGTTTATTTAAGCCAAGATGCTTACGCCTTTTACAATAGATAAACAAGTACTATTTGTATTTATGTCAAAGAAAACTTTTACTTTGCTGTCATATTTTTTTAAAAGATGGCCCCTATATTATATCCATTTTATTTATTCACTAGAAGTAGACTTGGTGTGCAAACTGTCGTAGATATAAAAAAATAAGTTAAAACTAACTCATTGTCACTTATACATTGTTTAGGCTTTGTTTATGACAAAAAAACTAAATTATAACTATACAATCAGGTACCAAGATATGATAACTGATCAGGCCCCTACTATACCTGTATTTTTCTGTGTTACATAATTACTTAAACGTTTTATCAAAAAATATATTCAGAAATAATCTTTTCATCTTTCAGAATTTATCTTAATATGATAAAAAAAAAATTATTCAGAGTTTCAGACAAAATTGAAATGTACATATATTGTACAGGGCCTGATCAGGTAGCTTAGTATTTGACTCTTCTCGTATCGAGAGCTTAAAATAAAATCATTTTTTTCCCTTGAATAGGTCGCCGCCACTTTCACAGCGCTCTCATATTATCTGACTGTACATATTATTTTTTCTGCTGATAATGTACTATACAAAGAACCTACAGTTGTCAATAGCCGCTATGTCCACGGCTACTAATACTGAACAACTTTCTTCTGGACATGTCGATGAAATCAAAATTACGTCCTCCCAATGTCTGAAAAAGTCAGTTGTTAAGTTCATTAAAAAAATATACAGTGTCCCTACTTGCTACTTACAATAAGGTTATGCTTTTGCCATCTTTAAATTCATAAACGGAGCCTTTTTAAAGTAGGTATAGAATACTGATTAAGTAAATACTTTATATGTCTTTTCATGCCAAATTTCTGCTAAATTGTAATTCAAAATGTAACTAAATAAGCATGCTTGTACTAAGTGGAAAACGATGAGAGTCAAAGTTGGAGAAAGTAATTTAATGTTACTTTATCTTATCTAGTTAATTTAATCTTATTTTAAATTAACTTTCGAATTTAATTTGATTAATTATCATGTCAATGTCAAAAATCGCGAGAAATTCTACTCATACTTAAGGTAGCCTAGGTCAAAGTCAAAGGAAGGTGAAAATACAGTTGAATATATTATAAGTATATGAATAAAGTTATATATTATGATATAGATCTATAAAATACATAATCTAAAGTAATACTTAGTATATTATAAGTTTTATTTATACCGCCAAATTCATAAATATCTGCCCTTACAGTCGTATAGTCAGTTTACCAATTTAAGGAGGACAGACTGTCCTACAAATTGGGCAGAAAAAACAGCGGTCCTAAAGTGGCATAGTTCATTTGCTGAATTCAAATCTTCAACATCTTCAATTTGGTCGCGAAATATAATATCATTTGAATATTTCTTAATAATATTCACTTTATGTTGACATCAAATGGTTACGTACAGCTAAGTTGTAAGAACCTAGAACTCAACGGAATGTTCAAAGAACGCCACAACAAAGATATTTTGTATTTGTACCAGCGCCATTTGCATAGAACTTTTGAGGCTGCCTGCTGTCACTATTGTTTATTATTATGTAGTTTTAAATAAGATTTATTATAATGTAAATATAAACCCTGGGCCATAATGAATGTGTTAAAGTAAAATTAAGTATGTAAAACTTTATTAACGTAAAACTAAATTTTTACAACGGAGCACACAATTTGCTAACGCTGATAACGTATAGAGGAAAGTGAAGACGCGTTCACAGTTGACCACAAACTGAACTGGAATAATGTTGCTAGTAATTAATATAAAAGGTAATAACAAAATTATTTTCTATTGGTTATTCAATTTTTAAAAGGGTGTATGTGGGCGACTCATGCTGGTAGATAGATACCGTCTTATTATAAAACTCGAACTAACTTTAGGACTTTGATTAAACCACTATTCACCCAAATGAAGTTGACGGTAATAAAAGAGAAGGTAACACATTGCAGAGGGTCTTTTTATTTCGGGTGGATAATGGTTTAAACCAAGTACTTAAGTTAGTTCGCGTATAATAAGACGGTTAGACTTTAGTAATAATATAACATAATTTGTAGGACGATATGTAAAAATTTAATAAAGTCCGACTTCTGCTACGAACATACATAAAATAGTTTAGTCAGTAAGGATAAGCTAAGAATAAATTCGGTGAACATATGTATATAGGCTGACTGGTAAATCACGTGTCATGCTTACAGACACAATAAATCATGATCACACTACACTTAACGTAAAAAAATATATCAACAAAACACTTATTAATTCCAAAGAAAAATTTAATCAAATTAGTGCGCAGTCTCGGAATAACTATCATAACTAACGGTAACCTATCATACTCTCAAATTTTTCTATTCGAAGTTTATCGTTCGAAAATGTTATGACGAAGTTTTAAATGCGAGATAGCTTCTTTTACATATTTTGTGTTTATAAAACTTAATTTACATATGTTTCGTTTTCTAGAAAAATCGTTGTCCTATTATCAAAGCATGTAATTTTATTTTGACATGTTTTACTAACAGTCAGTGTAATTTCTAGAAGTAATAAAGATGAGAAGTAACCCTGTCCATATTAAACAAAACAACTTGACCGCGGTGGTTAGGTTAGGTTCGTTAGGTTTCCTGTGACCAAAACATGAGCGAGCGACTCAAGCTTAGGGCGAAAGTAACACAGACACAAAAAGAACTTTGCCGTGGAGTGTAGTTTAGGTTTTTTAGGTTTTGGTCTATTGAAATTTTATTCTTCTCTTATTCTTTTCATAATATGGGAAACATTGTTTTATAGAATAAAACATCAAGTGATAATATCTGCGGTTAAACGTTAGGTTAGAATTCAAAGCATATAGCATTTTCGATCGAAAATTTAGCTATATCTCAACTAAATGAAGAAAAATGAAGAAAATTAATTTTCGTGCAAATGAAAATGTAGAAAATTCTTTTTCGGTATATTGAAATTCGTCCAAAACCTATTCGCCTTTGTGATTGTTTACCCTACCTAACTCGGCTCGTTGTTTAACCGCTTGCCATTACCATCGCGCGAGTGTCCACGCTTCTTGTTTCTATTGGATAATTTGGTCAACTTTTATGTATATTTTTATACATATTTGGAAAGAGAATCGAGTACCCTTTCAATAAGCCACTTGATTTACTAGTTAGATTGTATAAAATGTTTCAGTCATAGGTAAAGTGGGAACTAAACAGTCTAATATTATAATAAGATTGCGCGTGCTATATACATAGCTGTTAGCGTAGACTATAAGTGTAGCATAACAATATGCATAACTCTAGTAAGTACAAATAATTTTTTTAGCTCTTGTTTTATTTAAGAGGGTTATTTTTATTAGATATTGTAAATTGGTCACATTTCAATCTTCAAAAATCTTTCGATTTTTGTTGAAAATAGGAATTGAATTTGTGAAAATTTGTATTGACAATTCGAAAAGGGCGCATCAACCCGAAAGTGTACAAATAACAAATGTACTAATAAACGCGAACAACTTTTAGTAAGGGACCATACCCGTAAATGCAAAACAAATCTGCAGCACTATACATTTTGGCACGGTGTGTATTTAATTTTGTATGGAGCTACATATTTTTTTTTGGGATGGTCCAATAGTAAATTTTACTCACATTGATTAATATGTTTGATCCTTTTCGGATTAATCCCCCTTTTCGATACACATTGTAAAACGCATGACTATCTACTGAGTGGATTTGATTTTAATTTTCCCCTTGAAGTACATTTTGATTAGTCAATCGAGTTTAATTTTTTTTGTAATTATATTTATAATAGGTCCTAATTTATTATGTGTACGTCAATTACCTGATAAACACCAACTAAATACATTGTCCTTTTAGATGATCTCTAAACATTGTGTAAATCGTTTAAAGATTTTTTCTCAGATTATTGAATATAAAAAGCATTAACGCAGCAATGTAATAATTTTGTTGAATGAAATCGAAACCACATCAATAAGTTTGGTATAAAAATAAGCATTTATTTCTTATTAGTATAAGTATAAGGTGGGCTGTTCTAAAGATAATAGGGTAGTATCCAGAGCCAAAACTAAAATTATTTTGTACTGATAAAAGATATGATCTATATATAAATTAAAAAAAAAAAAAAAACTCGTAAGCCCTCTTTGACTCTTAAAAACTATGACGCCACGACGTGCTAGTCCATACAAATCCCTTGAACAATGTTTGTTTTGAAGTTTAGCAAAATAGTAGTTTTCAATATGTAGAGGTGAAAGATTATAAACAGTTCGCAAAAAATTGCCAGTGTGGTTTCTCTTCATAAACTATAGAGCACGTACTTACTTTCCCCCAAGTGCCCAAAACTTGCACGTGGGTAAACCGGATGGTCGCAAATGACAAAGCTATGGAAGGCCCGAAACTGGAGTGACTTTGAAATTTAGTAGACACTTTGTAAAAGAAGTATTTGTACTAATGTTATAAATAATTTGAAATTAATATTAATCTGAAAATCTTTCATATGAGGTAATTGACTGTACTTTTTTACTATAAGTATGTATTTTTTTTTTGCTTTAAGATTTCAATAGATTATAGGTAGTTCATAAGTTGCACATAGTGAAAACAAAGTAAAATATGATGGATGGAATGTCGACGAACTACTATAGATAGCCGCCCGCAGTTGCAGAATATGCCACGGGCGGCATAAGTTAGATAATTCAAATATTAATAATTAATTAAGTTAGAATTAATTTATAATTATTCTTTTTAATCTTTTATTGATGACATTTGTACATTTAAGTACCTTGACTGGATACTATTAGGATCATCTTGAAAAAGGATTAAATTTTCACTTAATTTAAAATTGTGTGCGCCGTAAACTAAAGGAATTACAGAAAAAGGTTTGGATTGTTTTATTTGCAAAGCATATTTGGGAAAACATACTAGGTTTTTCTTATGGTATTCTGTTATCAATTTAAATTTATTTCAAAATCTGTTTAGTACTTGTCATCCCAATTGACAATACCTACATTCTTTATTCAGTGTGATTTTATCCATAACACATATTTTAAAATCTGGTGGCGCCCGTTCGTCTAGTCTAAGTAGTTTTTGGTCAGGTATATAATATAATAGTATTTATTAAGTTATTAGTGTAGTACGGTCAGCTCACCTATTAAGTATCCGGGGCTTCAGGTAGAAGAAAGATAAAAAAAACTTATGGAAGTGCTACTTGAGAAAATTTGTATCAAAACCGTTGTTGCTAAACTCACATCAATAAACCAGTAAACACTTGCATTACATATAAACATTCGTTTAATTGGTCGTTTTTATTTATTTCAATAATGGCATTTAGGCCTCATTGTTAAAATTTATTTAGCTGCAGTTCAAGAAGTACTAACAATGTTTTGCAATCTGTAGTATAACTTTACGAAAAACACGATGTTTTGCAATCCGTAGTATAACTTTACGTGATTACATTATGCCCAATTTTTCTTCGTCTTTTCGCAATGTATCATAAGTTCAACTTTCAGCTATATTTAAAAAAAATGCTTAAACCAAATTTAATCTCAGATTTATGATCTCAGAAATTACTCCAACAATTTTAATGAAACTCCGTATTCGGGGAGTGACGAGGCCGAAAAAAAAACTAGATAGTTTGTTTCGCTTTTTTGCAGTATTTTTGGGCATTCTAGTTTTATACTTAGAATTGAAATGTAATTTCACACTCATAATCAATGTGTTGTTAGCACAGTATGAAATGAAATGAAACAATATGAAAGCCGAAAGGCAGCCGGGCTGTAGCCCCGGTTGCCCTCCCCTATATCCGGCCCTGCTTCCTTGAGAAATAAATTGTCAGACCACACTGATATGTACTGTATAACACCCATGTTCACATCGTATTTGTCTTTAACTGTTCGGTAGATGGCATTAGTTACAGCACTGTGCTGCCAAATATAGTTGCGCCATCTAATATAATAAGTCGAACTACGAGGTACCGGCGACGATAATAAATTTTACACGATGCCAGAACCAATGTATGGAGTGAGCAATCTATGCTTTCTTATATTTATCTATGCCCTGGGTACTTTAAAGATTGTTTAACTGTAAGTGTGTACATATAAAACGCTATCAAATCAGGCAAGGAACAAATTTTTAACCGCCCAGTTGCATTAATTTTGGCATGGGCGGCAGTAGTTAGATTAATTAAAATTTATTTATAAATTTATTTAAAAATATATATATATATAATTATTATATCCAATAGCTAATAAGTATGTACATAATACGGTCACATTGTCAAGAAAATCTACGTACGTAGCCGCCCGCAGTTGCAGCATTGCCACGGGCGGCATAAGTTAATATAATAATATTAGAATAGTAGTATAGTATAACTCTTCTTCAAGATTTTCACTGACAGTTCAAAATGTCAAAACGTTAAATAATTTTGCATTAATGAGTTTAGTAGTGATGGCTATAACTCTGAATATAAAATCACTCTCAAAAAATATTAATTTTTAATAATAAGTTTTTTGAAATGTACAAGCTTTTGTTCTGAGGCCGAAGTTCTTATCAAGACAAATACATTATGTAACAAAAACCCTGGCGATCCTTGTAGGAACAACTCAGACCGTCAATATGAATAACTTTTCCTATGGGACCAATGCTTGAAACTCGAAAAAAATTGACATTTTCATACAAAAGTGTTCGGCCGGCCCGGCAATTTGTATGAAAATGTCGATTTTTTCTTCGAGTTTCAAGCATTAGTCCCATAGGAAAAGTTGTTCATATTGACGGTCCGAGTTGGTCCTACAATCGGACAGGGTTTTGTTACATATTGTATAATAAGCTGAAACTCGATAAGGTTACGTCGTTTCATTACAGAATTCTTATAGCCACCTTCCAGCTCCATGATCAGTTAAGCTGCATGTCATCATAATATTGCATTGTCACGCGACACGTTTGCGTGAATTTCAGCTCAATCGGAAACCAGAAAGTGGGTCAAATTTAACTTGCAAGATTTGATTACTAACAAACAGTCATACAACGGGACAGGTGAAACTAAATAAAAGCTTGTAAATATCAAATATAATGGCAGTGCCAGTTAAAAATTTAATTGCACATACCTACATATAAACATTGTCAAAAGCTATTGTCGTAGGGGAATATGTATAAACATGTTCATATCATTCTCTTTTTTGAAAAATGCAATACAACAATATCTTGACAATCACTTTATTAAAAAACTACTTCTAACTTAATAAAATAAATTTAAGACTCGGTTACAAGTGAGTTAACTAAAGCAAATATTTTTGGTTACAACACTATTTAAATTGTGTAAAAAAAAAGTGGACACCCTGAAACTGTCAACGCAAAACCACGAAAAAGTAATTGGACTTTGAAAATAATACTGAATTTTCTGACTTTACTGAAGATAAAATGTCACCTGGTACATATAATATATATTGTAGTTTTTTAAATAAAACAATAAAAAAATGTAGATTTAATATGTTAGGGTATAAGTATGTACATAAATGCAATCAAATCGTTGAAACCAATTAAAGTAGTCGCCCGTAGTTGCGGTACTTGGTATAGCCTCGGGCGGTTTAGGTGAGTTATTTATATATAATTTTTTAATTAAACTTCAAGTGATGATACCTATTATGTAGAATAAGTATTATAAGTAAACATAGTTTTATTAAGTATATGATGTACACAAGAAATATAGAGTTCATATAACGTAAGTGCTTAGTATGTAATTAGTTTAAACTTGACTTCAGCCACTGAGCGAAGTTGGGGTAATTCAACTAGTAACGGATCAAAACCTAACCGTCCGGCTGATGCAGTAATAAATACGCCGCGGACGGTATAAGTTAGTTTTATAAGTTGTGAATACATATAAGTAAAAAGGTATACTTAATTAAAATACTTATGTAATGTAATGTATGTAATTATAAAAAAATAACGTTCCCAAGTTACACAAATGTAGGGCTTTAGAGCCAATCTGATTAGAACTTAAAACGCTAACGCCCAAATTTAAGAGCACGCTCTGCGATACTTAAGCTGCCACTGTAGCAACATTATGGACACAGTACTCAAAATTATTCCGGTAAATAGGTTAATGTAGAGTGATTGTTGTGTGCTCGAAGTTACAATCAGTTGATAATTGTAATTCTTCTTGCAAAAAATATTTAAGTATAAGTACTTACTTTCGAAATTATATATGTTTAATATTTATGGAGCAAAATATCGAGAAAAAAACATCAGGACGTTTATTCACACTGCGTTCATGAGATTGAAAATAAATCCTCTTAGGCAGCATTGGTATTCAAAGTATGGTAATGGTAGTTACGACGTTGTATTCAACCTTATTCCTTTGACATAAAGTTCATAGCCAAAGAAAAATTATACCTTCCGATGCACTTAATGTTGAAATTGAAGGTTTGTTTTCAAAGATAAATTCTGTTAATTTCGTTCGTATATATGATAAGTGAATGTTGAATGCGGTTTAAGTAAAAGAAAATGATACCAACACAGGGTAACGGGCAAGAAAACAGCTAGGTAGATTTTAAGGAACGACGTATTGCCTAAAAAAGCAAAATCAGCGCAAACTCGCTGTCAAATGCTCATGTAATTTAGATAATTAAAAAAAAATGACTGAAATTCAGGAGATCAAAGAATTCACAGTTGTTATATATTGTTGTATTTACAAATTGCTTGCTGAGCCTGGCTGGTAAAAAAGGATAAAAAGAATGTTGGATAATGTTACCCTCCTTCTAGTTCAGTCGGGTAAAATTGGCCAAAAAGTAATTTTACCCGGATCAATTAATTTTAGAAGGTCTTTATTGCTCCTAATTGATCAGAATCCAAACATCTCATAAATTATATTATACAGGAATATGTATAAACATGTTCTTCATATCATTCTCTATTTTGAAAAAAAAAAAACTACTACCTTAACTACTTACTAACTAAATAAATTTATGACTCGGTTACAAGTGAGTCATAAATCTTTTTGGTTACAACAACATTTAAATTGTGTTAAAAAAAAGTGGGCACCCTGGAACTGTCAACGCAAAACCACGAAAAAGTAATTATACTTTGAAGATGATACTGAACTTTCCCCAAGATGTGACTGAAGAAATATCTATTTGAATTTATTTATGTTTGAAAGGTTAATAAACCGGGGTTGAAAAACAAAAATCTGCAGTTGATAAAAAAAATTGACATTGTTTTAGATGATTTTTTTTTAAATTAATGCTAGGACATCCTGACAAAAAAAAGCTGGTGTGAATACCAGTTCTATAACAATTACCTCTACTATACTTACACGGGACTTTTTTATTATCTCTATCTCGATCGATTCTAATTTCAACTTTACATAAAAATAATACACCTACATACATTACATAAAATATATTGCACTGTTTATAATAGTTTATGGCAAATAAAGATTACAGTTTTATAAAAATTCAAATACCTTATTGAAAATCGTAAAAAGATTCGTTCGGCACCTACATTTCTGTTTTACAATTATTCATTTAGAAGGTAGTTAAGAAATTACTAGCAGATAAAATGTCACCTGGTACATATAATATTTAATGTAGCTTTTTTAAATAAAACAATAAAAAATGTAGATTTAATATGTTAGGGTATAAGTATGTACATAAATGCAATCAAATCGTTGAAACCATTAAAAGTAGTCGCCCGTAGTTGCGGTACTCGGTATAGCCTCGGGCGGTTTAGGTGAGTTATATATATATAAGCTGTACATGTTTAGTTAGTTAAACTACTACAAGTGATGATACTTATTATGTAGATTAAGTATAAAAAGTAAACATAGTTTAATTAAGTTTATGATATACACAAGAAATGTAGTGTCCATATAACGTAAGTGCTTAGTATGTAATTAGTTTAAACTTGACTTCAGCCACTGAGCGAAGTTGGGGTAATTCAACTAGTAACGGATCAAAACATAACCGTCCGGCTGATGCAGTATTAAATACGCCGCGGACGGTATAAGTTAGTTTTATAAGTTGTAAATATATATACATAAGTAGATTTAATTATTCCGGTAATTAGGTTAATGTAGAGTGATTGTTGTGTGTTCGAGGTTACAATCAGTCGATAATTGTAATTCTATTTGCAAAAAATATTTAAGTATAAGTATTTACTTTCGAAATTTTATATTTATGGAGCCCAATACCGAGAAAAATATCACCAGGACGTTTATTCACACTGCGTTCATGAGATTGAAAATATATCCTCATCCCTTAATAGGCAACATTGGTATTCAAAGCCTACCTAGTTACGACGTTGTATTCAACCTTATGCCTTTGACGTAAAGTTATAGCCAAAGAAAAAATATACCTTCCGAAGCATTAAGGGTTGAAATTGAAGGTTAGTTTTCAAAGACAAATTCTGTTTAATTCGTTCGTATATATGATAGGTGAATGTTGAATGCGGTTTTAGTAAAAGAAAATGATACCAACACAGGGTAACGGGCAAGCAAACAGCTACGTAGATTTTAAGTAACGACGTATTGCTTAAAAAAGCAGAATCAGTGCAAACTCAGCTATCAAATGCAGGTGTATTTTAGATAATTCAAAAAAAAAAATACCGAAATTCAGGATATCAGAGAGTTTACAGTTGTTATGTGTTGTTGTATTCCCAAATTGCTTACTGAGCCTAGCTGGTGAAAAATGATAAAAAGAATGTTGGATAACGTTACCCTCCTTCTACTTCAGTCGTGTAAAATCGGCTAAAAAGTAATTTTTTCCGAGTCAATTAGTTTTAGAAGGTCTTAATTGCTCTTAATTGATCAGAATCCGAACATCTCATAAATCATATTGTACAGGATTATGTATAAACATGTTCATATTATTCTCCTTTTTGAAAAATGCAATACAACAATATCTTGACAATCACTTTATTAAAAAACTTCTACTAACTTAATAAAATAAATTTATGACTCGGTTACAAGTGAGTGAACTAAAGCAAATCTACTTTGAAGATGATACTGAACTTTCCCCTAGAAGTGACTAAAGAAATATCTATTTGAATTTATACAAAAATCTGCAGTTGATAAAAAAATAGACATTGTTTTAGATGAAATGGTTTAAAAATAAATGCAATAACACCCTGACAAAAAAAAAACGCTGGTGTGAATACTTGTTCTATTACAATTACCTCTACTATACTTACACGGGACTTTTTTATCATCTCGATCTCGATCGATTCTAATTTCAACTTTAGGTACATACAAATATTACACCAACATTACATAAAATATTTTGTGTAATGTACTATTTATAATAGTTTATGGCAAATAAAGATTACAGTTTTATAAAAATTCAAATACTTATTGAAAATCGTAAAAAAGATCCGTTCGACACATACATTTATGTTTTACAGTTATTTCCGTGGAAAGTAGTTAAAAAATTACTAGTAGATCAAATGTCACCTGGTACTTATAAGAGATATTGTAACTTTTTTAAATAAAAGAAAATACAAAATTGTGATTTAATATGTTATGGTATAAGTATGTACATACTCATCTCAAACGAAATCATACAAATCTCGGTATTAATGCTCGGTATAGCATCGGGCGGTTTAGGTGATTTATTTATTTAATGGTAATTAATATATATATAACAAGTAACAAAATTATGCCTGAAATAAATGAATTATTATTATTATTATAAACAATATGGAACAAAAGCCCTGTCCGATCTTTGTAAGAGCAACTCAGACCGACTATATGAACAACTTTTCCTATCGGACTAATGCTTGAAACTCAAAGAAAAAATCGACATTTTCATACATATTGTTGGGCCAGCCGAACACTTTTGTATGAAAACGTCGAATATTTTTTCGATTTTAAGCATTGGTCCATAGGAAATGTTGTTCATATTGAAGATCTGAGTTGCTCCTACAAAGATCGGACATTTTTGTTGCATATTGTACAGGTAAGTTAGATTTATAATCTGTATATGTTTAGTTAATTAAAACTACAAGTGATGATATTTATTATGAAGATTAAATATACTTTTATTAAGTATATGATATAGACAAGAAATATAGTGTTCATATAACGTAAGTGCTTAGTATGTAATTAGTTTAAACTTGACTTCAGCCACTGAGCGAAGTTGGGGTAATTCAACTAGTAACGGATCAAAACCTAACCGTCCGGCTGATGCAGTATTAAATACGCCGCGGACGGTATAAGTTAGTTTTATAAGTTGTCAATACATCTAAGTAGGTTCAATTAATTTAAATACTTATGTAATGTAACGTATGTATCTAATTATTAAAACGTTCACAAAATACAAAAATGTAGGGCTTTAGAGCCAATCTGATTAGAACTTAAAACGCTAACGCCCAAATTTAAGAGTACGCTCTGCGATACTTAAGCTGCCACTGTAGCAACATTATGGACACAGTACTCAAAATTATTCCGGTAATTAGGTTAATGTAGAGTGATTGTTGTGTGTTCGAAGTTACAATCAGTCGATAATTGTAATTCTTGCAAAAAATATTTAAGTATAAGTACTTACTTTTGAAATTATATATGTTTAATATTTATGAAGCCCAATATTGAGAAAAAAACATCAGGACGTTTATTCACACTGCGTTCATGAGATTGAAAATAAATCCTCTTAGGCAGCATTGGTATTCAAAGCCTTCCTAGTTGCGATGTTGTATTCAACCTTATGCCTTTGACATAAAGTTCATAGCCAAAGAAAAAAAATACCTTCCGATGCATTAAGGGTTGAAATTGAAGGTTTATTTTCAAAGACAAATTCTGTATAATTCGTTTGTATTTTTATATTAATATGATAGGTGAATGTTGAATGCGGTTTTAATAAAAGAAAATGATACCAACTCAGGGTAACGCACAAGAAAACAGCTAGGTAGAAGTTTAAGTATTGCTAAAAAAACAGAATCAGCGCAAACTAGGCCGTCAAATGCTCGTGTAGATTAGATTATTCAAAAAAATGACTGTAAATTGTTCAGGAGATCAAAAAGTTCACAGTTATGTGTTGTTGTATTCACAAATTGCTTACTGAGCCTGGCTGGTGAAAAAGGATAAAAAAAATGTTGGATAACGTTACCCTCCTTCTAGGTCAGTCAGGTAAAATCGGCTAAAAAGTAATTTTAAACGATTCAATAAATTTTAGAAGGTCTTTATTGCTCCTAATCGATCAGAATCCGAACATCTCATAAATTATAAAATAGCATATATTGATATATGAAACGCACAATACGCTCTAAACACAAAAAACCACCATTGCTAAAACGAATAAATTTAAAGAAAATTAGAAGCTCAAAAACCGTTTAAAAACTGTAGCCGTGCAAAGCTGGAACGTCAACCCATCTAAATTTCAATTATTCTACAAAAAATATTAAGCATTTATATAGCCCTGCCTTCGCTGATTTATAAATAATAATTTATAGCGTTTCGTTTTCTGGCTGTTATCAATTTATTTAATGCTACCAAATAAAATTAATATTATCTACTTATAAGTATAATAAAACAAAACCGAAATGATGATAAAACTAGCAAAAACGTAACCGCTCCGCAGATGTCGTATCAATACGCCTCGGGCGGTATAAGGTAGATTAAAGCTATAAGTAGGTCCTTTAGGCTATTCGACTAAGTTTGTTTTTGGACAATATTTAATATGAACAATAAGTTACTATAACAAAAAAAAATATTTTTCGAATACAGCAAATACAATGCGATACGACTTCAAAGCATTTTTGTACAAATTCCCGACACGTAAATTGAACCAAAATGGCGGTCGTCGGCGCATTATTTGTGTCTCAACCGATAACCGCCTTTTTTGTTCAACCTACGTTGTTCAAATTTATTTGTGTCGCATTGTACATTGGCTGAATGAGATAGCGATTAGTATTTCAAATATTGATATGAAGAAGAGGTCAGCGAGGTGGGGACATCACGCTATCTCTTTCGTACGAGCGAAACCTAATTGAAGTGACGTCACGCGGGTGTATGTGCATCCTTTTTCTGTTATGTACTTGGCAGTTTCCCCTTCCACCGAATTTGAAAGTTGAACGGATTAAAATAATTATTTTTGTTTTCGGTTTCATATTGTTACTTTTTGATATGAACAAGAAAAATTGAGTCATGTACCGAAGCCATTTCAGTCATAATTTTTAGCTAGTTTTTCTGATGATTGCATACGAAAGTATAAAAAAATGTTAATTGAACTAGACAGTCAAATGATCTGGTTAGTGTGGGAAGGGAAGTGGAATTTTTTTATATTATTTTAAAATTAACACCAAACACGTAAAATTCAGTTTGTAATAAAGTTTACTTGTTTTGCAATGGCTAATTCCTGTTATCTGCAACTTTCCTACTTAAACCGCTCTCGATATATGATTAAATATTTTCAAATTTCTGTATAAGTTCATCTAGCGTTTTTGTTATCATTACACTGAACTTACACTTTGACAAAGATCCTATATTTGTATAAGTGTACTCGTAATCTCGTAGTTATAAAAATAAATGTATAAATAACTAGAATTTTCAATGTCAGTCCAAATGACCTAATTAGTAATCTACGCCTAATTCTGAAAAAAAATCCGCTATTTTTTTTATTCACATGCAATAACAGATTTTCAAACTTGATTTTGAATTTGTTCGTGGATATGTCTGCTGAAGAACATGAAGGTTTTTATGAAGTTCACTTAGTACAAGCAGCTTATTTACCTTAAAAATCTTGGAATAAAAATTTATGTAACCATTTAAAGATTAACAAATGAGTTATTGGACCTTCCCATTCTGCAGAGCAAATCGGAACTGAATTTAGCATGGCAATGCTCGTAAGGATCAGTTCGGACAGAGGAAAAATACCCGAGCAGTTTACTAACTCAACTGAAAATAATACCGTACTACCATAGCCTTTAGGCTATGCCCTATAACGCGAGCGAGGGCTTTAGCCCTCGCTGGCGTTTTGCACTTTTTGCTAATAGTGTAAAGTTTATTTTCCAGGTCATAAAAAATCTTCTCCGCTGCGCTCTTCCCTGTCTGACCTGACCTTAACACAAATTAGAAAAAAGTTCGGTAGCGCCATTTTCCATGCAAGTCCCTTAACTTAGATGTTGACCTTCATCTTACAACTCAATGTTTACCATAAGTCGTATCTATAGTGTATCATTTATGTAACATGCATTTATATTTAGGAAATAAAACCATCAAAATATTTAAAAAGCTTTTTATTTGTTACGTGGACTAGAACGTTACTTATGGATTATTTTATATATAATAGAATCTCGTATAAATTACTTAACGTTTGTACATTTTAAGCACGATATAAGTACATAACAATATTTAAGGCACTGTTCTGTTATTACTAGAGACTTTGTACGCGACAATAGCACCAATTCATTTCAGTATATCAAGTTCTTAAACTGCAATTAAATCCAATGCTGATTTCAAAAACCTATAAGAGGCATTTCACATTTTGTTGGCTGTCTCGCTCGCACAATCAAACATTATTAAAGATTGTAATTGTAAAAAAGTGTTTCATTAACATTCAATATAATCATATATAATATTCTTATTATTGTGGATATTTTAGACATGTTTGTAAATTGTGTAGACATTGACTACATCGAAAATCAAGTCATCAAAATTTTGAATTTTTGATGACCTAATTCTCGATAACAATAAACAATAAGTAAATAAAACACTTTTCTACAAATGTATCACATTTTTCAAAAATCTTTAAAAATGTTTGATTGTGCGAGCGAGACAGCCAACCAAATGTGAAATGCCACATTATGCCAATTCTCTAATTCATCATCATTTCAGCCGCATGACGTCCATGCTGGACCAAGGCCTCCCAAGCATCCAGCTCTTTCCAGCGAACTTGGTCAGGTCGTCTGACTACCTTGTGGGTGGGTATCCTACGCTTCGCTTGCCGGTGCGTTTTCGCCATTCGAGAATCTTTTTGCCCCATCGGCCATCGGTTCATCGCGCTGTGCCCCGCCCACTGCCACTTCAATGATCTTGTCCGCCGGGCTATTTCAGTGAGTTTTATAATTATCGATCAAAATTCAACACTATGTAAAAAGACAATGTTTATAAAATCAGCAACTGAATTTAAAGAGTACTGCTGAAAAAAATAATACATTGTAATCTTAATTATTATTTATATGGCACTAAAATTATACATTTTTACTTCGTTGAATACTTATTTTTTGAATTATATAACAATTATACCACAATCTTACAACAGCAATATATTTGAACGATATTACATAATCTCTTATTAAAAATAACAAAACAATTTGCTATGTGATGAACGTATATCTCAAATATAATAATATACATAAATATCTAATAACATTGCACGAACTTTGGTTTATTAAAACAGGTAGGTATTTGTTTTTATTATAAATGGCTATAATTAATATAGAAAATTATTCATGGATTTTTTGAAAACATAATAAAAATAATTTTACCTTCCCCATACAAGAAATAACTTTGACAAGTAGGACTTTTATAACTTTGTCCGGGGAAAGTAACTTTGTTTGTAGTCAGATACCGCCACGAAAGTAAGGGACAACTCAGACCTAGACCCGAAGTGGGGCGCACTTCTGAAGATAATTTTTGGAACGAAGTTCCTTATCACGCGTTGGAAAAGGAGCGCGCGAAAAGGAGCTAGACGGAACAAATTAAGACCAAAAGTTGTAACGACACTTTGTTCATTTAAATTTATGAAGCTCATAAGAACTTGATTTTAGAACGCAGAAAAAAGTTTGAATGTAATTTAGACCTATTGATATTTTACTTCGTTCCATCCGGGTGTCCCTTGATACCTCTAAGTTTTTTCAAATAAAAACCGACTTTACCTCCAAAATACTCAACCGATTTTGTTAAAATTTCTATGGGACTACCTGACAAGTATACCCCTTTCAAACAACAACAAAA
Source organism: Acrobasis suavella (assembly GCA_943193695.1). Classification (NCBI taxonomy): domain Eukaryota; kingdom Metazoa; phylum Arthropoda; class Insecta; order Lepidoptera; family Pyralidae; genus Acrobasis; species Acrobasis suavella. Next base: position 4,276,460 of record OW971934.1, on the reverse strand, counting down.
AAAATACAAATCGGTCCAGACTATTGCGAATAATCGGTGAACACACAAAAAAAAGATTGCGACGAATTGATAACCTTTTGCGAGCGATTTTGAGTTGGAAAAGTTTTATGTTTCTTCAAAGTGCGAGCCACGTCGCGTCACATCACAGTCTGAAGTTTTTTTGATATACATTGTCTGGGTATAATATTTTCCGTCTCTTTCAAAACTGTACGACTTGGTTCTGTTATTCACCCAAAATAAGTTGACAGTAAAGAAAAAGAAGGTCACAAACTTCGGAAGGTCTTCTTGTTTTGGGCGGATGGTTTGAGTCAAGTACCTACTCAAATACCGCTTTTTATAATACGGATGTATGTAAATTAATATAATAAGTGATGAAATTTTTTCCGCGACGAATGAGATGCTAAATCTTACCCTGAGTGCATTTCCAATAAGTTATTTTACAGTTTGTTTTTGGTTAATAATTTGCATAAAACAAAAAATACCGCTGCAAAGAAATATTTGTTTTAAAAACAGCAAGAAAATTGGTTAATTGATGAAGCAGCAACTAAAATTTCAAATAGAAGAGTGCGAGCGTGGTAGGGCCATCTCACTATCTCTGTCGTACTTGCAAGACTAATAGCAGTGACTTCAAAGCGCTGTAAGTACATCCTTTTTCTATTACTTGTCAGTTTCACTTTCCATCAGATAACTTACTTATTTTTGGGCAAATTTAAAAAAGTATTTTTTTTTCGTTTTCGGATTATGTAACTTATTGATATGAATACTAAAAAATAATTGATTAAAATACCGTATTGTGCTGTTTTTCATCACTTTGTATAAATTTAGATATCATCACATCACTTATTATAAATTTAGATATTTTTCCAAGCATTTTAATGCTATTTAAATCAATATTTAAGACTGACCTAGTTTAAAATTCCCTGCTTAGATAGAATACTCAAATCGATAAAGTGCTTAAAACGATGACTAATTTCTAAAAGCAAACGTAAGATGCAGGAACAATGCTTTGTACATATTAAATGCAGGTTTGCGAAGCAACTAGTAAGCTTAAACAAAAAAATACCCTATTACTGGGCAAAGGAATTTACTTTTCGTAAAAATAGTTTAGCAAAACTTTGTGACATTAAACTCAAGAAATTCCAATAGGCAAGACTTTGTTACTGGCATGAAACCTCAAAATTATAAGTACAAAGCTAAATAAAAATGTATATTAAAAAATACAAATCTCATCTATGACGTATTCATAATTAATAATGGTATATTTATAGAATTGAAATCAACATCATCATTATCTTTCTCGCCTTAAGCCTCTACTATATCTAACAAAATTATAGGTATAGTGAAATTAATTTAAGGGTTAAACTAAACTCATAATGATTCTCAACAAGCTTCCCCAAGGAACATATAGATATAGAAATATGAAAAATAATTTTGGCGTCCCATACAAATTAACCGATCAGCTGACCCGAGTTTCTATAGAAACCTTTTTTTATATTTGTATATATGTTTCTTGGGGAAAGCTGTTCATGTTATCATAGACTGATCTGCCCTTAAAACAGTTCCAGTATATGTTTTTTGACGTATACAAGAAAAAAATGAAAAAAAAAAGATTAGAAAATCCAATCTGTGGCACGTTTTTCATCACTTTCTCTGTAGAAATAAAAAAAAAAACTAAAATTTACGTGGCTTCGCCCAGTCGATTTTATAATTACGCCCTATTGCGCCATCATTTCGAGTCAACTTAGTAGTTTTATGTCTTATTTGCAAGGGACAACGGAAGAAATAGATATAGGGGTCAATACTTAAAATATCTCAAACGAGCATCGAGTTGGTATCACCATTCCTAATCTTGTCAGAAAAAGTAAATTAAGTGAAGAGGTTCCATGCCACCTGAGACATCTAATACTGTTATAAACTTGTAGCCAAGTTAAAATTATGCATTTTCAAGGCGTCGACTAGATTATTCTCCGACAAAAACTGTTTAAATGCGTCGACTTTCTTGAAACATATCGTCACGCAACACGACTTCGAATCGCTCTTGCAACAATTTTCTTTCAAATTCGTGTCGACATTTGGGTTATCGGTTTTGCATGAGCATTTCAAACTATTTAATATCTCTGAACATCCTGTAGGTATTGAAGGCTTGTCATCGTCACATTCATGGAGCGTGAATACTCCTAAATCTTCTAAATTAGAATTATTATGCCTTCGATGATAGTGCAAAAATGTGTTGTGATTTGTGTCAGTGGCCCTGCCACATCCGACCGCGCATTTCATTTCTGCATGGTTACATTTGCAATCGACACAAGAACACGTGTCATCCGCACAACCCTGGGCTTCCGTTGCACAATTCCTGCATTCCCCATGAGTTGGATCACATTTACAATCCGAACATGAACATATCCCTGCATCGGCAGCTAATTGCTCTAAAGCATTCCTCTTAGCTATTTCTTTGCCAAATATATTCTCAGTCCTAACTACATACATATCTGAAGCAGGCTCATTGTCAAACAACAAAGTGTCTTCTAACGCTAAATCTGTATTAAAAAGCACAGAATTTGCGGGATTTATTTCGAAATTCTGCTGCACTTTCACCGGAGGTGGAGTATTTAGAGATCGTTCGTCTTCATCTTTTAAAAAGTCATCGATATTCGAATCCAAATTTTGTACTAATTCAGTGTCATCGAAAACTTTAACGCCTGTATCTATTATACTAGCGGTACCATCTAAATCGAAAGAGGTTTGTGACATAAGATTAGCTGCTGGAGCGATTTCTTGATTTAGGTCTATGTAACTTTGCATATGAGTTGGGACGAATGTGGCAAGAGTGAAAATGCTTTCTGGCGTTTTCTCTTTAATACTAACTGGGGTTTCAGATATGGATGCGGCTAAGGCACTAACATCAACCCACGGAGCTTGTACTTCTATTTCATTGGCTAGAGCTAACTGAATAGCTTTTGGTTTCAATTTATCATTATCGACCACGATCGGTTCGAAATTGCAAATATTGACCCAAGTTTCAGTTTTCTTCCCATTATCATCTACTATGTTATCGAAAGTGGTTAGATCATATTCTACGGGTATCGTTTGTTCGATAGGTTTAGTAGTGTTAGTTGCATTATCGAATAGTAGTTCAGTTATGTCCACGTGATTAGTGATGTTGACCCTAGCGATGTCTTCGAGGCTGCCGTCGGTCGAGTTGGACTCTGTTGTGATTTTGTTGAAGGATTCTAGCAGACCGTCCCAAACGGTCCACTCGTGGACTTTTGGGGGGCTGGGCTGCTTGGCGAGGGTCACGATGGGGTCGCTCACATTGACGATCTCTGCACTGACAGGGTTCAACTGCAAAAGGAACAAGTAATTATAAAAATATATACTTTTTTAAACGAGCTTTTATGTAAAAACAATGAAAGTCGATAGGGTTGATCGATATACAATATGTAACAAAAACCCTGTCCGATCCTTGTACGAGCAACTCCCACCATCAATATGAACAACTTTTCCTATGGAACCAATGCTTAAAACTCGAAGAAAAAATCAACATTTTCATACAAATTGCCGGGCCGGCCGAACACTTTTCTTCAACTTTAACTTTCAAGCATTGGTCCCATAAGAAAAGTTGTTCATATTGACGGTCTGAGTTGCACCTATAAGGATCGGACTGGGTTTTTGTTACATATTGTATGATTTTCCTGTATAATATTGCAATGGGTGCACGGGTAAACAGAAATTCCCTGTGGACCCACAAGCGGGTGAAGCTGGTAGGTGAACGGGTCGCGGCTCGTTTCCAAGAGTTACTATGGCCACCTCCCGGCTCCATCATCAGATCAGCCAAGTCATCATAATATTGCATTGTCACGCGATATACGTATGCGTTCAAAATTTTAGCACAATCGGAAACCCGAAAGTGGGTCAAATTTAACTTACAACATTTGATAACAGACAGACAACACGCCGGGTGAAACTAAATAAAAGCTTGTGAAAAAGACATCAATATAATAAGCCAGTAAGTTTGGCCATGTGGATGTCGTAAGAGGCGACTAAAATACAAATATCTCGTGCTTACGACTGCATTCTAGTACCAGCTGCTTTCCCGCGCAGATCGTAAAAGCCGATCGAGGGAATGGGCGAAAATGCGAATCATGTTAGTAGGCGATGCGGCTAGCAACCCATCACTATATTGTTTGCTTTTCCATGTTCTCGCCCACCAGCTAAAGTGGCTTTTGAGTCCTTAGGCCTTGGGCTCTGTCTGCTTAGAGCCGCAAGATATAAAATGCACCGTCTGCCCCGTTAGCGATAAAGACGTGATAGTACAATACCCGGCACGTAAGTTGAACAAAAATGGCGGTCGTCGGCGCATGTTTAATTGGAGATAAAAGTGTTAAAAGAGACTTTTTGGTCTTTCTTCAAAGCCGAAATCATTTCTACCTGAAGTTCGGATGGAAATGTTATAGAAATGTAATTCTAAACGGACAAACAATGTACAACAACGACCGCCATTTTGTTCAACATACGTGCCGGGTATTATATGTGTGTATTCCCAAGAAGGATGGACATTGGGCAGCGGCCGGTTGTTCGGAGCAAGGGGTGCGGGGCCAGGGGTTGGACAAACGCTAATATAAAGAAAACATTTTTTTAGTAAGTTCATACGCATAACTTTTAATAAAATTACACAGTTCCAAGCGATACTCCGCCGACAAGAATAAAAGTCTAAACACACGTAAGTTGAACAAAAATCGCGGATTTCAAAGCATTTTTGTTCAAACAAAATCCCGGCACGTAAATTGAACCAAAATGCCAGTTGTCGGCGCAGATACAAATAATGCGCCGAACACCGCCATTTTTGTTCAACTTACGTGTGTCGCATTGTATCTGCTGATTGTATTGATTCTTATTTAGTTTGGTTGGGGACCATCCACATATGACGTCACAGCAATGGGGTAAATTTGGGGGGACATGCCAAATGTGACAGTACGTGTTAAAGGGATAGGAAAAAAGTGCCACAAGAGGTGGAGAAAGTCAAATTTGTGCATTACTAAATATGTGAATGTCCCTTCGCAAATTAACTGACCTGAACTGGAGACCACGTTCGGTGCGACCCGGACGAAACGTCAGCGAAAATAAATAAAAAAGTTATGTTTGCATTTATTAAGTAGTTAATGATGCGATAGTTGAATAGTAGTTATTAACTGACCTGTTTAATATTGACCGTGACAGTTAAAAAGGTATGTTTCGCGTTGATTCCCGTATGCATTAAGGGGATAGATGGTATTTTTCGGAGTCCAGTGCTACCCCCATTTGAAAAATATTTTTTTAAAGGAAACGGAGATATATGATAAACTTTTTTTCTAAGTTTGCCTCAGATAACCTTTCAAACTATTTATGAACTACTGTTAGAAAGATAGATAGATAATTTTTTTATTGTACATAAAAAGAAACACAATTGAAAGAAACACTAACGCGGACTTATCCCTGTCAGGGATCTCTTCCAGTCAACCCTACAACCAGAGGAGATAACAACAAAAGTAGCGTTGACAGTTTAAATTGAGAATGTAAAGCTTGTATTCGCACATTTGCGAAAAACTGCCACCTTTGGCTATATTGCGAGGAAAACTTTCACGTTCTCACTTTAAACTGTAAACAGTAGTTCATAAAATAGTTTGAATGGTTATCAAGGACATACATACCACAAAATTTTAAATATCCCCGTTCCCTTACAAATAATTTATTTCAAATAAATCATCTGGACCCCGAAAAATTCATGTATTCCTGTTGAAAAGTAGTTATTAACAGACCTGCTTAATATTGACCGTGACAGGTGGACTGAAATCAGCTCTCGACGCTGAATGCGTTCTTGAATGTGCTTTAAGATGGTGCGACGCCGTGAACGACTTCCCGCAGCCCTCCGTCCTGCATCTGTAAATAGACGGTAAAATTGTCAATGACCCACTAACTGCCCTGCCGAAAATCCCCTACATATCGTCTCCGACGACCTCCGTGGCGTAATGGTCAACATGCCTGTCCGCTACTCAAGAGGTCCCGGGTTCAATCCTCAGTCAGGTCAAGACGGAAAGTGATTTTCTGATTAGCTTAAGTTTTGGATATTTATCTATATATATTTCTAGACCTTTGCCCAGTAGTGGGACAGTAGAGGTTAAATATGAACAACTTTTCCTATGGAACCAATGCTTGAAACTCGAAGAAAAAATCTACATTTTCATACAAATTGCCAGACTGGCCGAACACTTTTGTATGAAAATGCCGATTTTTTTGCCGAAGCTTTGGTGCCATAGAAAAAGTTGTTCATATTGACGGTCTGAGTTGCGCCTACAAGGATCGGACAGGGTTTTTGTTACATATTATATATGAAAAAGAACAGGAATCACTGCTAAAGATGCAAATAGAACCATAAATGGTATAAATACACAATGACAATATACAAAGTCGGTTAGCGGAGAGTTGATAAAATCGAGGGTTCTTAACTCATCACGAATAGTTATATATAGTTAATAGATTCGGGTGTTACTTTGCGGAAGTCTAATTTAAATACTATGTCATTTGAATTACACGTTTGATCGACGAATGTCATTTGAATTACACGCTTGACCGACGAACGATAACTACTTGTTTGGTGCCTGAGGATGCCTCGTGGAGAGGCGAAACACGTGTCGCGTATGCAGTGTTGCTCCAGCAGCAGCGGATTTGAGAGCATGCGACGGAGCATGTATCAGCTGTTGGTGACGAGTGCACACGGGCTGTTCGTGGCAGGTATGCTGGGACTAACAGTAGTGAGTGGGCAGCGCACGGCAATCGTTTGCATGAACTTACTGGTGGCGGAGCCCTTGACACTTTGACTTTTAACGTTTTTTTTTATGGACAATTTTATTAATTTTTTATACTAACCCTCATATTCATAAAAAAATACAACCGTTTGCTAAACCTATTTTAGCTAAAACATGTTTTGTCCCTTTTCCTCTTTTCAATATTTGACATTGAAAGAACGAGACAAAACATATTTTAACTAAAATAGGTTTAGCAATCGTTTGTAATTTTTTATGAATTTGGGGGTAAGTATTTCAAAACCTCCTAAAATTTAAAAATAAATACACGGTAACTTATGTTTATTTACTTTAAGTTTAATTTACTGATATTGTAAATTTTATTTGATGTTTGCATCGCCACACCCAAACTGGGTACATGTAATACTGCACCAATATTTTGTCACCTTATGCAACATGTTAGCGATTAATAAATAAGAATGAGAATGGAATCGCGCAAAGTAATTCAAATCACATAGTACGGCCCGCTAATAATTTAAAAACTTGTAAGTACAATTAACTTTTACAATTTTAACGAATATTGACTGCATAAAACAGAAAACAACACGCAGAACGACTCATTCGAAGCGCATTCCAGAACCGAATGGTAATATAATGGCCGTCGCGTCCGATCGCCCTTTCGGGCCGCGGTTGACGTAAACTGCGTGCCTCGTACCACGCAAACGGCGAAAGCGGGCGACAAGCGACGGCCGCCATACAGTCTGCGATGGTTAAGCGACAGTCAATAGTATGAGACGAATTATAATATTTATCAACTCTCGGCAAACAAACTTTAGAAATAGGTGCTGAGGTACTGACTTGTATGGCCGTTCTTGAGTATGTGTTCGTATGTGTTTCTTCAAATCGCTAAGTGTTGTGAAAAATTTTGTACATCCATCCGCTTTGCAGTTGAACGTGTCGCCACTGTGCAGTCTTTGGTGAGCTCGCAATCTGAAAACAAAAAAAAAGACTAGTTTACTGTTTTAACTCCCGACAAAAAGCAGATCGTTATAAGTTTGACGTCTGTTTGTCTGTGGCATAGTAGGTCTCGGACGGATGGACCGATTTCGATGCGGTTTTTTTAAGTGGAAGTTCCCTTGCGGTAGTTCTTAGCTGTATGATGAAAATCGGTTCGAACGTTAAAATGTTATTGGAGGTTAAGCTTGAAAATCGGGGTTTATTTAATTTGCCTAGCAAATGATAGATTGACGAGGATATCAATTCCACTTAACCCTTTCACCGCGAACGTCGGATTTATCCTACAAACATTGTCGTGCCCATACCGCGAGCGTCGGATATTTCCGACAAAAAAAAACCACTCGTGTTGCACATAACTTAAGTATCAACATCCCTTTTTGGTTGTAGGTATTTATTTTAGATTTCATACCCCTCGCGCTGGGGCACGGCAACTGATATAAAGTCTCGCGGTAAAAGGGTTAACATCGGTTGTATTATGTAGTTCCGCCACTCACTAGATGGTATCGTCGGGGGATTTTTAATTTGTCTAGCAAAAAATTTGAAGAATAACATGTTACTTTACGGAAATAAATAAATGAAATTAGGTCTTTTTGTATCGAAATTGTATCGAAATCGGGCCATCCCTTCGAGAGCTACGATGTCACAGACAGACAGACATTAGCGTCAAACTTATAACACCCCTCTTTTCTGTCAGGAGTTAAAAACCGGACTAACTTGAATACCTACCTACTTGGTTTAAACCATTACCCGCCAAAAACAAGAAGACCTCCCTCTATATTTCAAATACCACACCAGTCACCTTCATAATAATATGACAAAGCCCTTCTGGCGAGTAGACGACCAATACTGTGAAAATTAGTTTCTTTCGGCGTTTCTTCTCAGCAGTGGTCGTTACGAAGCGCTGGTATCGGTAGCTTTTCTTTAAAAATAAATTAAATTTTAATATACTTTACACGTAACATAAATTATACTTATTGACGTGTAAAAGTGCCTGTTTAAGTCTAATTACTGAATAAACATTTGAATCTTTGAATCTCTGAATCTTCATTTGGCCGATTAATGATTTAAACCAAGTTCTTAAAAAAGTCTGCGTTATATAACAAGACAGAGTGTGTTTAGACACTTAGATATTTACGATAGTGTCTCCAAAGGTTTATGCGATGACAACATGAGTAATCACATTGAGAGATATTTTAATACGCATATATCACTGCTGAATGCTATAAAGAACGATTACCCAACAGTTAAGCCGCTGTTAAATATGTCTTTATCTAATGTCTGTTCTATACATTGCGTGTTTTGTGGCTTTACACAAGATATACGTTTAAAAAATAAACGGCCAAGTGCAAGTCGGACACGCAGAGTTCCGTACCATTATTTATAAAAAAATCACGTTTGTTGTATTGGAGCCTTACTTAAATATTTGTTGTTATAGCGGCAACAGAAATACATCATCTGTGAAAATTTCAACTGTCTGAAACCACGGTTTATGAGGTACAGCCTGGTGACAGACAGACGGACGGACAGACAGCGAAGTCTTAGCAATTCATTTTACCCTTTGGGTACGGAACCCTAAAAACTAATACCCGACTGCAGGAATAGCAGACCGCATAAACGGGTATAATTTTTGATATGTGCTATATCAAGATCTTTCATTCGATACCCCACTCGATATAGAAACAAAAAATAATTTGAGTCACTTTTTTGTATGTAACATTCGTTAAATACATTTTTTGCATACAAACTGTTCCCTATGTCACCCGGACAATAATGACGTATCGATTGACATATTACTTGTGAAAATTGGACAAGCGATTCGGATGCTACGAAACAGACATACCCACATACATACATAAACTGGTTAAATTTTGCCCTTCCTCTTGGCTATGCCTAGTCGGGTAAAAACAGGCAGAGCAGAAATCGCACGCAGAATCAGTCTACGTGTCACAACTAATTTATCACAACAGTACGTGCCAAAGATATCCATCTTGTTTCTCGACAATAACATCATAGCGACAACTGGCAGCAGGTGTATCCTGGCCCTGGCACTTGCCAATTTTTTGTATTAAATTAAATGAAAAAAGAAAACTTCCAGATACATTTTCACATTTTTATCTCTGACGGTGTAGACAGAACCCAGGGACGTGGGACCCAAAGGCGTTAAAATGGAAAAGGAATCAAAATAGTGATGGGTTGCTAGCCGCATCGCCTATTAACATAGTCAAGTTATTTTGTTGTTGATATGAACCGGACAGAAAAAAAAACTTTAAGCTACGATCAAAATTTACTTTTGTGAATGTGCCAAACAAACAGCGACGTTAAGGGGGGGATACATGAATTTTTCGGGGTCCAGTGCTGCCCCCTTTTGAAATAAGTTATTTGAACCGTAGTCCCTTACTATGTGTCTCATAAGAAGGCTCAAGGTCACTCAGCGCGCTATGGACAGGGCAATGCTCGGTGTTTCTATACGTGATCGAATCAGAAATGAGGAAATTCGTAGAACGAAAGTCACTGACATAGCCCGGCGGATTAGCTCATTGAAGTGGCATTGGGCGGGACACATAGCGCGAAGAACCGATGGAGCAAAAAGGTTCTCGAATGGCGACCGCTTACTGGCAAGCGAAACGTGGGACACCCACCCACAAGGCAATCAGACGATCTGACCACGGTCGCTGGAAAGCGCTGGATGCAGGCCGCTTTTGATAGGCCTATGATAGGATTATAGTGGACGTTATGCGGCTGATATGATGATGATGATGATGATTTGAAAGGAAACGGAGATAATATTTAAAATGTTGATCTCATTATGCCCTAGCCCTTCAAACTATTTTATGAACTATGCACAAGCGGTTGTTTGTCCCAAATGTGCGAAGAAATAATGTTTCCTTTTAAATAATGTATTTAAAATGGTGGCCGCTTTTTGCAAATGTGCGAAGAAAAGCTTCACATTCTCACTTTAAACTGTACCTGAATTTTCTGGGGTCCAGTGCTGCCCCCATTTGAAATAAATTTATTTTTAAAAGGAAACGGAGATTTCATTTAAAATTTTGTGTTGATCAGACCCTAGGTAACCCTTCAAACTATTTTATGACCTATATTGTTTACAGTTTAAAGTGAGAACGTGAAGCTTTTCTACGCACAATTGCGAAAAACGGTCACTTTTGGCGTATGCATGTATGTAGAAAAGCTTCATGTTCTCACTTTAAACTGTAAACAATAGTTCATAAAATAGTTTGAAGGGTTATCTAGGGTCTGATCAAGGCCAAATTTTAAATGTCTCCATGTCTTTTTAAATGATTTATTTAAAATGGGGGCAGCACTGGACCCCGTAAAATTCATGTAGCCCCTTAAGTCCCACTTTCCTAACAATAATCATCATCATAACAGACAACAAACGTCAAGCTGTTTTACCACCTAACTAATACATTACTATAGTCCATTTGTTTAGGTAGTTAAAAGAATGTAAACAATCTTGACATGTCTCTTTAATGAAATATACACTTTATAAATCAATACCTTTGCAAATTACAATTTAATTATGTTATTTATAATTATAAAATAAATAATTTATAATTTGCGAAGGTATTGCTTTATAAAGTGTATAAAAGGCACACAGATAAAAGCACACCCACCTGCTGGCATTGTTTATAACTATGAAGACGGTGAGCTTACGTGCCCTCAATGTGCACGGAGGTTCACTGTAAAGATCGGCTACATTAGCCATCTTAGGGCACACCAGTGCCAAAACACCAATTAGGAGTCTGAAGTGGTCGCCATGATCGAAATCGGTCGGACATTAACAACAACATAAAAGACATGTCAAGATTGATTACATTCTTTTAAATACCTAAACAAATGGACTATAGATCGGCTACATTAGCCATCTTAGGGCACACCAGTGCCAAAACACCAATTAGGAGTCTGAAGTGGTCGCCATGATCGAAATCGGTCGGACATTAACAACAACATAAAAGACATGTCAAGATTGATTACATTCTTTTAAATACCTAAACAAATGGACTATAGTCATAATAGCGTTACTACACGCGACACAAACACAGGATATAATATGTAGCAAGTGTAAAATAGGTTTTGGCAAGTTACCAAACAAATGGTAAATTACTACAAGTTTACAGTCGCGAGATTTTGTTTGAAATTTTTAAATATATTGCGTACAATAATTAACGGCCCTTAGTATTGGTATTTTAGACCAAACCGGCCAAGTGTGAGTCGGACTCGCGCACTAAGGGTTCCGTACCATTATCTATTAAAAAAACATAAGTGAACGTATTATATTGAGTTTACCCTCTTTATTTTCAATTGATAGTATTCTTACAGGTTTTCCTGAGATCTACAAGCAATGAACTATATATGGTATTTTTTTCAAAATTTTAGGCTCCGTAGTTTCGGAGATCAGGGAAGGAAGGTCATTTTTCGTCTTCTTTCATGAATAAAATCAGAACTTTTTTATTTTACAATAATAACAAAAATATATTTGAGATCCTCATAACGACCCTTTTCATTTGACATATGACACAGTAAGGTTTGCAATTTTTTTTTTATTTCCTAATTTGTCCCCAAAAAAATGACTCTTACTTGAAAAAAAAATTTTCATTGCACATTTGTGTTTGGGTCATATGATTATACCATCCTACCAAACACCTGATTTGGTCCAGTAGATTCGGAATAAATTATAAGTGACAGACGGACGGACACAAAAAAATTTTGGATCATTAGGTAGTTTATTAAAAAGTAGTTTAAGTTTTTCTTTTCTCTGATTAGAAAATAATGAAAAAGATACAGCGCATTTCAATTTCGCGTGACGTCACGATCAGGTACGATTTTCACCAGAAGGTGACGTAAATCGCCACCACGCTGAAACTTCGATGCGCTATATTTTTGTGATTTTTTTATACTTTTCTAGACGAAAAAATATGGGTCCATTATTTTTGGCTTCTCTAATTGACGAACTAAATAAAATAATATATTTTTCCCCAGTCCACAACCAACTAACAATGAATGAAGAGTAATTATGATGCATTTAATATCTAAGATCTTTTTATTGAATACATTAGTCCAAAATGGTGATGAGTTGCTGAGCTATGCCTGTTAATGGGTATTATTTTTATTTTCACCCAATCCCTAGATCGGCTATTACTATCTGCGCAGAAAGAGGAGCAGCTGGTGCATTCTTACCTACCGGCAAAACTCTATTTTGCTAGTAACATGTATGGGCCGGCTCCTCCGAGGAAGTACCACACTCTCACAGAAAATCGACGTCTGAGTAGTAGCGTCATCGCTTCTATGCTTCGTTTGGTGAGTGAGAGAGCCGGAGGCCCCCCCTCCCTCCCCTCCCCCCTCCCCCTACATCTTCCCTTCCTGAAAGGCTGGCAACGCTTCTGTTACACCCCTGGTGTTGCAGTTGTCCATGGGCAGCGGTGGTCACTTACCATCAGGTGTCCCGCTGTTCGTTTGCCGCCCAATGACATAAAAAAAAATCTTTGTTTTACTTTCCTCCCAAACCAGCATGGAAGAATTCCAGACCAGATTGGTGAGCATTGCAATGCAAATAATCTTTGAAGTCAGTCATTTTGAAGAACTTTTTCCAATGAATGAAATCGTAGTGTTGACATAACATGATCAGTTTACTATGGGAAGTGAATTAACAGTTTTCGTGCTTGATAACCAGGTATATACAATGTCCTTTTTAATTAAGTACAAATATTTTAGGAGGTGATTCAGTCCATAATTTTGAACAACTTTTCCCAATAAATATATAACGAATTACGAAAAATTTTTTTGCATTTTTCGTAGTAACGATATCACGTGTCTACTTCGATTTGTATGAGGACCTAAATATTTTTTTCGTATTTCGATATACATTTATTGGGCAAATTTGTTCAAAATGATGGACTGAATAACCCCTTGAAATATTTGTACTTAATTAAAAAGGACATTGTATATATTGGGAAAACTTTTCCAAAATGATGTACTGAGTACAGTGGCGTTGGGTGAGAATTTGGACTAGCTAGACAGCTATGAAACTATGAAACGAATTCAATATCTACCTAAGTAATTAAGTTCTGTTTAAATAATTAAGTAAATATATAGGGACAAATTACACTGATTGAGCTAGCCCCAAAGTAAGTTCGAAACTTGTGTCATGGAATACTAACTCAACGATACTATATTTTACAGCAAATACGCATGTATAGATAAACATCCAAGACCCAGGACAATTTGAAAAAGGCCATTTTCCAACTTGCTCTGACTGGGGATCAATCCCGTGACCTCTGCGTGGCGGACTAGCACGGTGACCACTACGCCACGGAGGTCGTCCCTTATAATTCGCATATTTTTATTGACTTTGTGTGAGTAATATGCCTCTGAGCGTGGTTATACAAAATTTATAATTGTGGGTGTGTGCAATACTGCAATTCAGTCATGCTGTTAGTTTACGGCTTATGAAAATAGTAATTAGACATTTTAATGCACTGTGCGCCGATAAACGTAGGTTATTATATTAGAAGCCTCTTAGGAAACTCGATGGGAATCGACTTCTTAGTAGTCACAGCAACTGGTACTCAATTCTCTTAAAAAAATGGTATTTTTTACAATCGTTTTAATGTCGTTGGCTCAAATTTTTAACTTTGTTCTTAACTACCATGCCATTACAAACCTGTATAAGGTATTGAAAGCTTTCCTGCAGTTGCCGATGGTGCATGCGAAGGGTTTCGCCTTGGTGTGGGCTCGGAGGTGTATCTTCAGACTGTAGGACGTGAGGAAGGCTTTGTTGCATGTCTGTATGTTGCATTTGAACCTGTATTCACCTGTAATTCAATAAAAAAATTAACTAAAACTTTAAACATGGCAATACTTTGGTTATTCATATGCGATGAACGGATTATTCATATCTCATTGTAAGTGAACAGCAGCGATTTAGGGGGGGCCACGACGACACCCCTAATACACATATAGTTAAAAGCATATCTTCGCAACAGGATGACAGAAGAGCGTTTGATTGAATGGACTGGCTATAATGCATATCCATCAAGACGTTACGGAAAAAATGGACCCTAATGAAGTGCTAGACATCTTTAGCAGAAAACATGAAAGAAAACTGTCTCTAATAAACATTTAATTTTTCTAAAGATACTCTCATAAACCTACCTACTTGAACTTGTAAAAATAAACTTGAACAGATATTGGATTTTTTTTTTGCCCGTCCGCCCCTAGTGCCCCCCCCCAGAAAAAAATCCTGGATCCGCCGTTGTAAGTGAATGTATTCTTTATGAGTCAAATAAATATCTTTGAAAATATCTTGAAAAACACACAGATTGAGCTAGCCCCAAAGTAAGTTCAAGACTTGTGTTATGGAATATTAACTCAATGATACTATATTTAAAACAAATACATATATAGATAAACATCCAAGACCCAGGTCAATCTGAAAAACATCGTTTCCTATCTTAACCTGACCGGGGATCGAAACCGGGACCTCCGGTGTGACTACCTGGCATGATGACCACTAAGCCGCAGAGGTCTTCAAAATATACCTATAGAGAGTCAGCTACTTCTTGATTCGATCTTAAGCCTCACAGACTGACCGACTGTGAGGCTTAAGACGACAACGTGAGCGCGTCTTAAGTCACATCCGCCCTGAAGAAGACCTCCGGATGAGGACGAAACATGTGTGCCAGTAGCTGACTCTCTACTTGAGACGTGGGTAACCAGTTTATCGCATATTAATAATGTCTTAATTGGTTATTTTCCTCGGTAAAAAAAAAAAAAAATGTCATAATGTCACTTGTCTATGAACATATCGATTTTAACGTAATTTTAGATTTATTATTGCAAAATAAACTATTAATAAGAGCGCTATTTGACTCCAAGAATCTATGACGTCATCTGCTAGTTTTTCATACAAATCCCAAGGAAAAAGTTTGTTTAGAAAAAAGTATCTGATTTGACTTATCGGAAAATAGCGGATTGTCTGCATCTCACGTTAGATATACCAAAAAAAAATTATACGTAAACCATCTAAAGAAAGACATGGAAAGCACTCCACCGATAAGACCAGCTCTTAAGAGTTCCCTTAACCTAAACTGAATCAGACTTTTTCATACAAACTTAGTCTAACTTTTATTTTAAAACGGCATGTCAGATATTTCAAAGAAATTGCATATATTGAGGCATATAACTAGTTTTTACAGTCAAAATATGAACTTAAAAGAGAATATAGTCGATCATATCATATTTGACCATCAGTATGGAACACTTCTACACGCTCATATTTTTTTTCAAGTTCATATTTGACCGTCGAAAACTAGTTATATGCCTAGATATATGCATTTTTTTTTAATTACAAATTACTGCGAAATCTCACATGTCATTTCAAAATAAAAGCTAGACTACGTTTGTATGGAAAAGTCTAGCTAGGGTGAGAGGATTCTTAAATATAAGAAACTGAAAGAAAAAGCAGGGGTCATATCACATCAAGAGCTGAAGAGTAAGGTTGAAGACAGAGAATTTAGGCGCATACTCCACCAACAAAATCCACTAAGCTCTTAAATAAGACGACTTGGGTGTATGTGCTCCTGTTGACAGGTGAAGAGTTCATTCACACTTTTTTAAGCCCAGAGGCCATCCACTTATTCACAGCCCTGAGGTCATGCCAAATGTGATAGAAGGTATGTGTAAATATACACTACATACAATGTTAATTATAAGGGTCTTATTGGTGTGTTAAAGCGTCTCTAAAGGTCTAATTACTGAATATAAATGAGTTTTGAGATAGAAAAAGAAAAATCTGCCTGTAATGTGGATGGTCCCCTACTAAGAAAACACAAAAAGGTTATATATGGAATAAGTCCACCATTGTATATTTGGTCTTTCGTATTTTTTGTACTTTATTTTTGTTCTTTTTTACAATAAAGTTATTACAAACAAACAAAGGTTACAACAAAGGTACCTTCTCGTATGGTGGTCAGACAGCTACAGAAATGTCGATGTAAAATGCAGAATGTAAGCCTTTCCAATAATGTATTTTTGAAATCTAGTGGAAGCCTATGTCCAGCGATGGACTTTTAGCTGACACAAATTTTTTTTTGGACATGGAAAATACTCTTCCAAAATTTATTGAAAAGGTGATGTCCGCGACTTCCTTCGCGTGGACTTAATGACTTCAACTGATCTGCATCACGTATTCCAGCTCTTCGTTTTTTATACCTCAACATAAAACTCTTGCTAAGGCGTCACTTTTATATTTCTTATAAAAGTGACGCACGGATCAGCCATCGTTAGAGTCAACCTCTAATATGATTGAGTTTAACGATGGCTGATCCGTGCTTCAACTCGTGAACGGGTGCTGCCGGGAGGGACTGGTCTGCTCGGCTTCGCTTTTTTGACTACTTAATATTTTTCAGTACGCAATTTATGTTTGTTTACTTGTTCGCAAGCATTACATGTTATAATGTGTCAACATTGTATTATATTATGAGTATTTATTAATTAAAAGACAATAATAATAATAATATGACAAAGCCCTTCTGGCGAGTAGGCGACCAATACTGTGAAAATGAGTTTCTTTCGGCGTTTCTTCTCAGCAGTGGTCGTTACGAAGCGCTGGTATCGGTAGCTTTTCTTTAAAAATAAATTAAATTTACACTTTACACGTAACATAAATTATACTTATTGACGTGCAAAAGTGCCTGTAAAGGTCTAATTACTATATAAACATTTGAATCTTTGAATCTATAGTTTAGCTAGACCATTATGGTTCTGCATCTGGCGTTCCATTTTTCTAAATTAATTATACCCTATATGTTACCCAGGCTTATTTTTTTTTACTGTTTTATTATATGTATAGATGAATTTATTTTTATGTTAAAAACAACGAACAGACAAGAAAAGAGAGAAGGAGGATGGCTAGTTATAAAAATAATAATTTCTTTTTAAGAACTGTAAAAGAAATAATTACCTTTGTGTGTTTTCATGTGTGTCCGAAGATTTCCAACTGTGCTGTATGTTCTCTCGCAACCATCATATTCACATTTGTATCTCGCGTTATTGTCTTCCTGTTTTCGCTTGTTTGTGTCCATGTTTGTTTCGTCAAATGTAGACTTTGACATGTCTGGTTGGTCATTGTGACTGCAACATTAAAAAAGGTGCTAAAACATACATACACTATCAAGATTTAATCCGTCAACAACCGCAATTTTGCAAACCCATTGTTATCTATTGTTCTCTCCGTCGGATCCGACCGTCTGGAAGCTGACGGGTTAAGGTGTTTCTTTATTAAGCATTAAGGTCAGCTTTAAGCAGAGCCCAGGGCTGCAAGTTCCAGAGGACACTATTGCATGGTGGAAAAATGAATTAAAATAGTGGTGGGCTGCTAGCCGCATCGCTTACTAACATGATTCGCATTTTCTCCCATCCGTCGATCGGCTTTTACGATCCGCGCGGGAAGAGAAGCTGGTGCCTCTATTCTACGTTTTTTTTCAGACTACCAGACTAGGAAATACCTATCTACTTAATTATTTATTGAGAATAATTATTTATCATGGTATCATTAAGCATTCGTAAATTAAAGGTTGACTAACTAGGTGTTATGACCAGGATTTGAAATTACAATACAATACAAATACTATTTATTGCACCATAAACAAAAGGAAAAACAATTAACAGAAAAAAGAAGACAGAATTATGATACAAAGGCGGACTTATCGCATAACAATCTCTTCCAGTCAACCTTACTTTGACATTAGAACACTTTGGACTTAGGATAGGTCTCAAAACTACTACTAACCAAGCACAGGTCAGCAAGATGATGGGATTTAGTAGGTGTGAAAGGCCTATTAACATGATTTGTCCTCTAAGAATCTTGTTCGAATCATCATGAGATGTAAGTATGTATATTGAAAGTGATAATAAATTAAGAATCAATGTTTTCTTAAATACTATGTGTATTTAAATACACATAGTATTTAAGAAAACATTGATTCTTAAACAAATTGCAGTTATATGTTTATTTTAAATAAGAAAAACACTGATCTCTACCACCTTCTCGCCTACTGTCATGCTGAAAGTGGCCTTTGAGTTTTGCAGCTCTAGGCTCTAATTAGCTTACCCTGTTAGGGTTAACCCTAACCCTAACTGCAATTTGTTTGTATAAAAGGTAGAAAACAATAAATTTTGATGAATTTACAGAAATCAGAGTAGTTTGTAAATAAGCATAAGCAACAGGTGCTAACATACAATACAGATCTGTATAGGGAATAAAGTCCTCCTGCTGAAACCTATTCAAGTATGAGTAATGGTAGGAGCGCCACATAACATCAACTTCTCCAAAGCTCTTTGTGTTGGATCTGTATCCCCACGCAAATTCCCCAAAAGATCCATGATTTTAAAAGTTTTGAATGTATCATATTACACTCATCTTGTGTGTGCCTTAGGATGCAATGGAGTGTTTCTCTACTACATAAACAAACTTTTCTTAAACTCAGTCATATAATCAAATGTTAGGTTAGATTCCAATCTGTCATTAATTTAATATGAATATCAAAGCAGTGAGTGAGATTCAACAGAATAAGTGGGCGAAATGGTACAAAAACATGTGAGGTAATACCTTAGGCATCTTCCTGAGGACACCACAGAACAAAAGTTAAAAGTATGGGATGTTATTTGTGTAGATAATATTTTAAGTATCAGTTACCTCCTGCCACTCTAGCGTATTCCTTACAGAACACAAAATTAGGATATTCGCAACACATGATGGTAATGTACCAAAATAGAATGCCCAAAAATGTAACATCACGAAAAAGACCACTATATATAACTTCATACGTGAGAGCGAGAAAGACGTATATTGACAAACAGCTGATTTAATAATTCATAGGATGCGAAAAACCGCAAGGAAAACCTACAATTTCATGGTTTTATTACACATTAAAGAAACTATTCGAAACATATTGGAAGTTAATTTAATATACAAACCCCAACAAAGTATCAGAGTGTGAGATCTGCGTTATTTCTTGATTTTCAGACGTATTTATTTCTGTACACAGATTAGCGTCGTTACTTGTGATAATATTGTTAAAACTAGAGTCATACACTTTATCATTTAAATTATCGTTTATATTGAGTTAAAATCACTTTAAAACGTGTATTTGCTTTGTTTTGTTTCAGGTTATCGGAAGAACTGCTGACAATTTTCCTCACGGCCATATTTGTTTTTACGATAGTGATTTCCACTACCATTTACCAATAACAAAATACCGATAAAACAAAAATCGGTAAAAACCAAATGTTACCATTGGCTATGTACATGGCGCCAAATTTAAAAGCAGTAGAGAGAATGTCGTGAATTCGTGATCTTGGAGAGGTAAGTAGGCGCCCGCAGTGAGGACTCCCGGCTGAACTCCCGTTATAATGAACACCACTTGTTGTCTGCGCGGGCAGTGCGTCGACCGCACGCCCTTCCAATCACGCGAATGTGTCATCTTCACATTCGGACGAAATTTCGCATATAAATCTGTGCCACAAAATAAAGTTATATTTATTTAGTTTATATCAGTTTTATCAAAATGCTTTTAAGGAGTTTATCGTTATGCATCTATTTGGTAAGTTGCAATATATTTTTTTAATAATATAGGCTCATAAACCTGTGATAATAAATTGGTGACAAACTTTTAAAGATATATTCAAACAATATTAGCAACTGAGTAGAAAGCTATACTGTAAATATATGGAGGCACTTAAAAAACGATACCTAGTAAAATTAAAAACATACACAAAGTTTTTACTATCATCAATTTTTTCTGTCAGAAACAGACTATATGCGTAGGTATATTACTTAATGATAACTTATTTTATATAAGTTAATATTTAAACAAGTTCACAAAAATTAAAATTAATTAGGAAAAAAAGACTGCGCAGCAAAAAAAAAAAGTGATTGAATAATTTTTTGTAAGTATTCATTTTCCAAACGTTATTTGTTCGTTCTAAGTTAGGTAAAATAATATTTATTTGTTGATTGGTTGGTATGTTCTTATCTTTGGTATGTTCTATTCTTATATTAACATAAACTGTAAGTACATAAGTATGTACCTACGTCTGTTTGTTGAAGCATCATACAAAAACTACTGTATTTTTTATAGGTATGAATTTTTCAGCTTGTTAATAAAATGTTTGATGAAAACTAATTAAACTTAATTATATCCTAAAATAAATAGCTAGATTATTTTTAATTAAAATCAATTATTATATTTCCTCTGAGTACGCGTTTACAACTATAAATTCCATCACGATTCTTTTCGTTGTTCATGTTTCTATTGTTTCAAGTTGAGGACCTTTTTGGTCACTATGTTCAACTATATATAAAATAAAACACACACAACATAAGGATGATAATGTCAGTTTCATAAATATTCCTAAAAATAATTGAATCAGAATTATATTATAATTAATATATTTATTTAAATCCTCTATCAGAGGCAGAAGTAATCAAAACTAAATACTTAGCTACAAAAGCATGGTTGACTGACTCATTGCCAATGCATTCAGAGCGAGTAGACCGTTGAAAGAGATAGGTAAAAAAGGCATGAAACAGTGGGTGAAGTTTATCTTCCAGTTTACTGTTAGTGCCGGCAGGCCGGCACCCATTCGCTCTAAACGCATTAACGTGTCATTAGTTTAAGGTTGCTGACCGCCAACTTGCTCCATATTCACGCGACAAGCCTTCGAGGATGTGGCAAGCAAGACATTTTACTCAATACTAAATACTTAGAAAAATCCTATAATCTCATTATACCTCCTAATTAACGAGTTAAATCGGAATTTCGTTCGAGAGTGCGAGAGTTATCATTTCACCATATATTTAGTAACCGTGTATTGTTATATCGCACTAGCACGGAAACTATCTAAACATTTTACTAAACCAACAGAAACAGGTTCCGTAGCTGTCTATTAATTTGTATAGTTATGTTTGTTGATATAGAGTAGGTTAAGCATACTAGTAAAAAACATACCTACTTACTACCTTACTTAAACCGATGCTACCTTCATCTATCCACGAAATCTTTTAGTTTGCACGAAATTAAAAATTTTCTATTCATACCTACTAAATTTAAATAACATTTATACAATTTCATACATAATAAATATGTGTTTGATCAATTACCTCGTATACTCTTAAGTCGTAACAATATCCAAGTACATGTTGTGGCTATCAAAGTAGTGTTTTAGATATCTAGAAAGTTGGTGTAAGTAGGTATATTACTGACCAATGACTCAACGCTAAAGAAGTAGTGAAACCTGGTAAATTGAAGTAACTTGAGCTTTCGCTATACACTGCTTTGAATAATTATCGATTAAATGATAAGATCTAAGCACGCGGAAATCAAGTAAATGTCGTTCAAGAACGTGCTATCCATACAATAGCCTCTAGAGACCGCTATGCACTTTCGCTACTTTTTCTTTGTATAAATTTCACTTTTTGTTTATTCCTTGGGTCCACAGAGACTCTCGATGGACGACATAATAATAAGTAAGACGTCCCTAATGATTAACATTGCAATAACTATTGCATAGCTGTAAGGAATACGGAAATGAATGCGTTGACTTGACATGATAGGCAATACAAATGTACGAGCACTTATGATTGATTACCTTATTAACTTTATATGAGGGATATAATAAAGTGACAAACGAAGAACTTCTATCTTTTTTTTTTACACAATGACCCTAATCAATCAATCAAAGAGAATATTAAAACAAATTGGTACGAGCACTACAGATTTTTTGGGGTACAGGTATACTTGTAGGCCAGAAATAAAATTACTTTGTATCAAACAATATAATCTACACCTGACCGGTGTCAGGTGTAGATTATATTGTTTGATACAGGTCGGTACCTGTGTACAGTTCAATGACATGTACACTTAAATGACCTAGAAATCCGTCACAGGCACTTTCTTCTTGAGGGTCTTTTGGATTCGCAACGCATCCACAAGTTACTTCCGGTCAAACAAATTCAGGTAATTAAGTAATACATAAGTGAAGGAATTTTAAGTAACTTTTGTATTTCTTAGATACATAAGGAATTTAATATTATGTAGATATTATTGATGCATAAAAAATCAAAAGATTTAGGCTTTGCGACTTTACTACAGAGATATGTAATATGAATCAAATAATCATAATGTCTTAAAATGTAATATAGTTTCTGATAACAAAATATTTTTTACTATTGTAATATTGTTTTGAATTAAATTATTAAATTACGGGCAGGTATTTAAGAGAAACCTTCGTGATTATTGGTTTCTGTATTTTTAAAATCAATAGTGTCTACAACAACCATACAATAATCATTACAATTTCGTATTTTACATAGTTGTCAGAAAAACGTTAATAGGTATTCAAAACGACCATACAATATTATTAAAATTTCATATTTTACATAGTTGTCAGAAAAACGTTTATAGATAAATCAATGTTAATTTTGAATTTTGCTGTTGCTTCGTAATTAAGATGAATTCATAAAAAATACAATTTTACTAATAGGACAGGTTCATATTGCGCTAGTATACTTATTCTAGTAATTTGTACATAGTAATATACAGTGTCTGTAGTATGAACTGAATATTTGGACATCAAAGGGGACGGGTTCTTGTTGTCAAAGATGGTCAGAGTTGTTACGGGAACTGTGTCATTCGGCCACGGCATACATACCGCCCTCGTGGCCACTCACGCGCCATCGTGAACTTCATAAAACAAACATCGATTTATGATTATGAATAATACAGCATTGCCACTTCAAGCCACAAAAGATTACAGTTTTACGATTTTACAAAAATAAAATTGAATCAACCTATCCTATTCCAAATATGATTTAGATATGCACACATAAAGGTTCGTTAAGTTTATTATTTAGTCGAACCACATGTTAGGAACTTTTAATGTAGAAGTTTCCTACTAGTAAAATCTAATAAGTAAGTACTTTATTCAAAATGAAAAGAAAAAAAAAAAAACCAAGTTGTTTAAACAATTTTTATGCAATGTATACAATGTGTTATGGAAAGGGGGTGACAACCTGAAAGGGAGTAAACATACTAATCAATGTGAACAACTTTTACTATGGGACCATACCTGAAATAGTAAAAAAAAAATGTGCAGCTCCGTACATTTCTGCACGGTAGGTATTTAATTTTTTATTGAGGTGAAGTTTTTTTTTACGATTTAATGGATGGTCCCATAGTTAAAGTTGTTCACATTGTTTAGTATTTACTGCCTTCGGGTTGATACCACCCTTCCGTTACACGTTGTGTAGTCAAATGAAGTTAATAAATTAAGCATTCAAATGACGTCATGCCATTAAGTAATATTAAGGGAAAATATTAAACTAAGCAATAAAATAAATATAATGAATGAAAGTGAATGTTTTTTATGGCATTTTTTTAAAGTATTTTATTTTTGAGACAAATGATTTCCTTGTTATGTATTTATGGGCATTAAATGGAAAATGATGCAACACGCATTAAATAAATTATATTATCAAGTTTTATTTATTTGCTAAAGCCAAACACTACGAATATTCGTGTTGTGGCAATGTGACATGATCACATGACATGGATTGTACGCGAAGGATGCATCAATGTTTTAAGAATATTTTTGTTTATTCCAGGCAATGATAGTATGCTGCGCTGCCGATTGCGGTCCGCGGTTAAAATATGCGTGGGGCGATGCACTTCAAGGCACAGATTGTCCAGGCCCAGATGGAACCCCATATCCTAGGTATTTAGTGATACCAATTTAATAACCGATATTTACGATTTTTTACGACAATTCTCGCCAACGCTAATATGCTGTCAAACACAGACTAACGGATATCCGGACATTAAAGACAAAATAAATACTTCTTACTTCCTATCGGAGGGAACTATTTGAACTTGAAACTACTAAAAGTATAATTTAGCATATATGTCTCATTGTTTGTAATAAAGGAATAATTCTTTTCAGTGGTAAAATTATTTATAAATATGATGTGTAGTGATGATATTATCAAATCAAAACTACATAACAAATGGCTTGTCCAAAAAAAAAAAAAAAACTAAAGCGATTATAGTGTGAGTCATAATACTTACCATCTACGCTACATAAATAAGAGGTACCTAACTACCTACTTATGTTAAACTAGCCAACAAGGCCTTTCTCGACTAGGGTCTATCGAAGAAAAGCAATAGAAATGGCGTGCTCTTGTTCAGTGTCATTATCACGAATAGTTTACCATACAATGTAACTTGGTACCTCCCGACGAAGCTCGTCGTCTCGGGGTCACCCTGATTCTCGTGAGAACTTTCCTTTTTTTTCCAATAATGTCGTGGTTATAGCTTTATTCTTATTATTATTTACCATACTAGCTTTTTGTCTACCTTCTATGCTGGTCTGGGAGAAAATAAAAAACTTAGAATGTACAGTGGGTAACGAGATACCAGGGCCGGCCCTCTACCTACTTGTATCTTGAATTTTCTCTTAAACGCAAAATAATAATAACAGAAAAATGTATGACTTCATTAAAATCTTTCTGAATTGGTCACAGGTCGCACTAAATCGGGATAAGTGCATACACACAGCAGTGGGACAATAAAGGTTAAAAAAGGGAAAAAAATCTATATTTAGGTAGAGAGTCGGCTCACGTGTTTCTTTGGTCCACGCTACTACTCTTTCTGCGCAGATCGTAGAAGACGATCGAGGGAAAGGGCGACAATACTACTTATGTTTATAGGTGATACGGCTAGCAACCCTTCATTATTTTGATTCCCTTTTTTATCTACTCGCCCATCATATCACGATTAAAGTGATCTTTGAGTCTTGCGGCCAGGAGCCCTGTCTACTTAGAGTCGCAGGACCTAAAATGTTCTGTCTGCTTCATGCAAAAATAAAGTACCTTCCTACCTATACTCCATTTGGTTAGATATTTAAAATAACTAATAGCAAGTATTGTGAGAGGTCCAACACTACTCGTCAGAAATCGACACGTGTCCCTGCTCTAATTTGTTTGGGATTCATTTTGACAGTCGGTTGTGAGTTGGTGTATGTTCCATACGCCCCAGTGCGATTATAACTATAATAAAAGTATTAAAAGGAACTGGACTTTCTACTTAACAATAATAAATTTAAACAATCTTGACATGTCTTTATAAAGTACCTTCTTTATAAAGTATACACTTTATAAATTAATTTCTTTACACATTACAAATTATGTAATTTATAATTTACTAGCCTATATATTTTTGATAATCCCACAGGAGCCTCACATTTTTCCGGGATAAAAGTATCCTATGTGTTAATCCAGGTTATCCACACGCCAAGTTTCATTCTAATCCGTACAGCCGTTTTTGCGTGAAAGAGTAACAAACATCTATCCATACATAGTAAGATAAATTAATTGATTTGTACTTTGCAAGGGTATTTATTTATAAAGTTTATATTTTAATTTGATAGTCACGTCAACATTGTTTACTTTGATTTAACTACCTAAACAAATGGACTATAGCTATTTTTACAATATAGTACACTTATTTAAATAGGTATGAATACTTTACACTGGTTTTCCTTTTCTAGTGTTTATTTTTAAAGATGTAAGTATGAGGTAGTGAACTGAATAAAACAACTTCTGTGTCAGAGCAGAGCCTACCCCAACCTAAAGCTCTTAAGGTAAAGTAAATTGAGTAAGAGCGTAAAAACTTTAATTAGGTAATGAAATTATAGAGCACCTTCATTATATATTAGTCCGCTGGTCGATAAATTAATCATTTAACACCGGACACTGACCTCAGCCAAGCTATCGAATCGAACCGGTAATAGTAATCGGATAAAGCCAGAAACGTCCCGTCCCATCCCAACCTCACACAATGCGCAGTGGTTAAAGTGAATACCGCGCGTAGACAAGGACACCTCTATTCAGCTTACCGGGTCGTGAAAGAAATAGCGCTCTACAAACCAAAGCGCGTCTAGTGAATGTTCGGTATTCTCCGGATACTCTCGGAAGAATTCGGTTCGGGCAATGACGTTTTACCCGCTGCTGGTTACTGGTTGGTTAGATAGTTAGTCTGACTGATGTCCTGAGTAAAGTGAAATGTTCGCTACGTTGCCTAATGGGCATATAAATGTCGTGTAGTTTTTTAGTAAATGGTGATTTACATCCAAATTAAAATAGAACTGTGTTGGAACTGGAAAATATTTAGCTATTTAAGTACACACGCATAACCAAAAACCTAAACTGTGTGTGTTATTATTGTGAACAATAGCTGACTCGTAGTCGTGATCATGTCGTCGAACGGTGACCTTGATGTGGACAAAGAAGAGTTTTACCGGCGATTATACGAAATGTACAATCGTAAGCATAGCAATACGTTTTTAATGACCCCGGAAAGATATGAGAAGATGATAGAAGAAGTAAAGAGAGCAAAAAGTACAGCGAAAAAATTGCCGGAAGATTATCGTCGAGTGAAACGTTTTGATATTGTTCAGACACCAAATGGAGAAAGACTTTATTCTCCTTTGCAACCCGGAAAGAAAACTCAGCAAATGTTTGTTAATACTGACGAAATGTACGACATTATCCGTGATTATCATCTCAAACTGAACCATGGTGGCAGGTCTCGAATGATGGTGGCTATAAAACAGAAATATAGAAATATTACTGCTGAAATAGTTATAGTTTATTTAGCGCTGTGTGGGCCGTGTAAGAATAAACAAGTAAAACGATTTGGTGTTAGACCTAATAAAAGCTTTGTTGATACCAGTAACGATGACAGTATGGACTTTAATGACGATCCGCTAGGTGATCATAATAGTGAAGCTAATGAAACTAGTAATATTAGCATTACGATAGAAAAAGAAGAGCACGGTGATACATGGTCTCACAGTGAACTATATTCGAGAGGACAAGTCGATATTTTGAATGTTACAAATGATTCTAACGAAGAATATCAGTATATGATGGTCTACAGGGAGTTTATGAACAAGTTTATTCACTTGAGGCCTTTGAAGGCTATTAGCGTACAGGAAATAGTTGAAGCGCTTTTGGATATATTTTTAGTATTTGGTGCTCCAAATATTTTACAATCTAAAAACGGTTTGCCCATTGTAAAAAAGATATGTAGAAAAATATCTGCATCTTTTCCCGATATAAAAGTCGTAGCGGGGGAAGGTGAATTTTGTAAAAGCGCTTTCAAAGGCAAAGGCAATGAAGATATTTTGAAGAAATTGAATAATTGGCTCTCTGAAAGCCACAGTACTCGCTGGCATCTAGGGCTAAAGTATGTTCAACATTCACTGAACACCACATTTAGTGAAGTTTTTTGTCGAACGCCCAACGAAATGGTTTTTGGCAAGAATCCGCACAGAGGAATAGCTTCTTTTATGTCCAAAGTAATTTGCGATGATTTGGTGACTGAAAGCGACCTGAAAGAGTTTTTAGAGGAGAATGAATGTCAAGAAAACTCTGCACCTAAGCAACTGAAAGTAGAAGAGTCGTTGGTTTTGCCCACTGAGTTTATTAAGCAGGAACCAGACATGGACAAATCAGAAAATTGTGTTGATTCTGACGATGATACTTTGTAATTTAGTAATAAATGTAAATCAACATTTCTAATGTGTTTTTATTTAAGTGATGTGGTATGAGTTTATATAAGTATAAAATAATACAACATCACATCACACAACTACTAATAAGTAAGTACTTTAATACTACGTAACTAGGTATAAAATACATCGTAAGTACCTACAACTCCTACCTACATAATCAGAATAAAACTAACTTACGAGTATAACTTTCGACTTTATGTACCTAGTAGACCACTGAGTTACACAACGTGAAATCAAACTACGGGATATACTAGATCAGTATAGTAAATGAAATTAAAATAACAGTCAAGAAACGAAAAAAAATTGCCATTTCTATACTAATGTGTGCCCGGGCAATTTGTATGGGATTGCCATTTTTTTTTTGTTCTTTGACTGTTATTTTAATTTCATTATACTAAAGTGATCTAGTATAGTCCGTGGTTTGATTTATTACGGGTATGTCGGTTCAGACATACTTTTTTACTGGCTATTAAATTATTTTGAAATATCTAGTCTATTTTTAATTCTGAAATTAAACTCTTGTATTTTCTGACTGACAAATCTGTCCAGCCAGTGTTTGCTAGTGTTATTTTAACCGTAATTGTAATTGGTAAAATAAGTAGTTAATAAAACGCAAAATGACCAATCATGTTCCGCTATTCATGACTAGATATCGTTTATTTTCTTCATGTGAAAATTCCCACAAGACAGCTAGTTAATTCCGAGTGCTGGCATTCAAGCAATTTTCTTTTTACAATTATGAACATCATAATTATTGTGAAATAAATCGTTATTGCGCCGGATGCGTAGCGGCGGCGTGCAATCACACGCCAATTTCGTTGTGTGGAACGAAACTCGGAGACTCCAATAAAATACAATACAATAATAAAAGAATTATTCTTCATTTCATCCTAAGTACCTATCTAGGTACCAACGTAGATTTCTGAAGATATTTGTCCAGGAGAATTATCCTCAGAAATCTACGTTGGTACTAAGTATGGAATGAAGAATAATTATTTACTAGTAAGTATTAATTAATGTATTGTATCAATTGGTAATAATGGTATTCTAAAACATATCGATAGTAAGTAGGTTATATTAAGAAACTAACATTTTTAAAATAGTGCCGCCGCCTTCTAGCATATTTTAAAGGTAATTTTTCTACCTACAAGTAGGTAGTAGTAGGCTTTAAAATATGCTAAAAGGCGGCGGTAGGTAGGAAGGAAGGTAAGTACCTTAAAAAGTTATTATAGCCGTTCATCAATATTTTTATTCTCTATTTCTGGAGAAGGCAGTTGGTATTAGTGGCATTACCTATCACTTGTTTTGGATACAAATCATAAAAAGTGTTTTTTTTTATATTTTTTTTTTACAAGCAGGTGGTGAAATCCTCATGGACATCTGGGAATTCCAAATGAAGTAACCCAGATAATGCCGGACTCTTACCGGCTAAAACACCCCCTGCTTGGAAAAACTTTTTTTTACTTTAGTGCGTTGCCACTGTGGGATAATGCGGCAATTTTAATGCTATATTTCTTAAACTTCTGGATATGATCTCAAGTGTTTTTTTTAATATTTTTTATTTAAATATAAATGGCGTTGTGTTCCAAAATTATTTTTTTAAACTTAAGGATATTATGCGTGTTTATATATTTACGTCAATGACTCTGATGGAGCTCGGGTTTGAGCTTATTTATTGATGTATTGTTAAGTAGGGGTAGGTACTTAGGTTTTATAATAAAAGCTTACAATAAATGTATTTTTCTCAGAAAATCTTATCAAATGTTACAGGCACCTAGTTAACCGGGCTTTGAAGACGGGTCCGTGGGGCTCCAGTGCGCGGCAGGGTCGCGGCGTGCGGACCCTGGATCCGGCTCTCATGAGACGAGCACTCTTGGACGCACACGAGGGCTACTCTGAAGGGAAGGCCAAAGTTCAAAGTGGCAATAGAACAAGTAAGTTTAATACTAAAGTATAGATCGATAGATTAGTATAGATCGTAGTCATCAAAAGTCCTTTGGATCAATCTCGGTCAACTTTTTTCAGAAATTTTAATGGTGAGTACTTTTACCTACCTTAAATGTTTAACCTCACGAGAGATTAATGACAACAAATCATTTTCAAAACTAAAAACCGCCTTCTACACCAAACTACACAACCGATTTGGATAAAATTCTAAAGGACCTGACAAGAAACCCTTTCAAACAATAAATGAAAATACCCAATTGATCGAGGCATCGAGTAGATGATCGGGGATCACGTACATTCGAATTGATGAAAACCTACTTTTTTGAAGTCGGTTAAACAGTCGTGGTTTTGCTACCTGTCCGTACTTATGTACTTTATCCCGACTGTTCCCTTTTTAAATGGAAGATGAAAGTAGAATTCTTTTATTTATATTAAATTCCTTTACTACCTAAAAAATTTGAAATTTCTATACAAAAGTGTGCAGCCGCCCGGGCAATTTATATGGGAATTCTTTTTTTGTTTTTGACTGTTATTTTAATTTCATTATCCTAAAATGATCAAGTTGTAGCCCGTGGTTCGATTTATTACGGGTGCGGGTCCGGGTATAGGATGTCCCTTACACGGTGTATTGTCACACCTCCATGATTATTAAAAGAATGAGGTGAAACACACGGGGTGAATCACCACACTTAACCGACCGCAACGAAGACATTTCCGTCCGGAAGCTTTTTTACTTTTTTCCTGACTCGTAAAGATTTCTACATTGTTTTTCATGTGTGTAAGTGGCCACTTACACAAATGTTGGCCAACACTGGTGCCAGATTTTTCAAGCTGCCTAAAGGCGTCTTGCATA
Source organism: Acrobasis suavella (assembly GCA_943193695.1). Classification (NCBI taxonomy): domain Eukaryota; kingdom Metazoa; phylum Arthropoda; class Insecta; order Lepidoptera; family Pyralidae; genus Acrobasis; species Acrobasis suavella. The sequence continues at coordinate 4,245,215 of OW971934.1, read as the reverse complement.
GCTTGACTGTCATACAATAGGGAATATGCATGAAAAAAATATGAGTTATCTAACCAGATTAACTAAAATATTCAAGAGTAAAGTACTAACAGTGAAAACAAAATAAAAATTGGTTAAAAAACTAACGAGATATAAAGATTTAACGAAAATATGTCCATCTCACTCGCAAAAACGTTAGCAAAATATCTTTTTAAATTGCCTAATTTGTCCCTCGAAAATTACACTTATTTAAAAAAGAAAAATATTTAATTTCATTTAATTTGGTCTAGTAGATTCGGAGAAAATTGGCTGTGACAGACGGACGGACAGACAGATGCACGAGTGATCCTATAAGAGTTCCGTTCTTTCAGTTTTTGTTCGGAACCCTAAAAATTATATAATTTATTTATTTATTTATTTAAACTTTATTGCACAAGAAAAAGTGTACAAATGGCGGACTTAACGCCAAATGGCGTTCTCTGCCAGTCAACCATTGGACCAAATGGAAAATAATTTAGGTGGTGCGACAGAATGTGTAAACTAAATAGAAAAGCATAAATTAAATATCTAAAAGAATACAATAAAATGATTACATATATATACACATATATGTATACCAATACAATTACTATAGATAGAATAAACATATAATAAATATCAAATAATACATAAATACCTAAAATAATATATACGCATAAATAATTAACATATGGATGGCTACTAGTTACTGCACAGGGACATCATGAGAATAGACTTCTCGGAGAAAACGTTTATGAACCGCCCGTTTGAAGGCTAAACGACTAGGTGCACGCCTAATTGATTCCGGAAGAGCATTCCAGAGGAGAATGACTATGTATAATTGCCTATGTGGTATTCTGATGTCAGTTTCATCAAAATCCGTTCAGTAGTTTTTACATGGAAGAGTAATAAACATCCATCAATTTTTTTTTGAATTTATAATATGTAGGTATTTATAGTATAGAGAAAACCATTCGATTGACTCATCGTGTTAAAAATAGTATACAATATTGTATGTAAAATTTGCCACATATACGAGGCATTTTACATCCACGACTTTTATTCACTCATGGAGCATGTGAATAGTGTAACAAGTAGGTACATCATTTTAAGAAAAAAATTGGAAATAAATATCCTGCCTGAACATGAAGTTCAATAATTATGTAAAAAGCGACCTTCAATTAAAATACCTCTGAAGTGTTACCAGTACTATAAATTAAATTTAAATTAATAATCACAAACCTGCTATAATTTATTTCACGAACGTAATTTATGTATAAAAAATCATTACCGTCGTTACTTTTAAATTTTTATCTAAGTTTAAATCTAAAACAGCTCCATAGGAACACGATTTGTGTTAATTTACAAAAAGTACTATTAGTAAAGTATTTTTCTTTTGTGACCACACCATTGGATTAAAAAATCGAGTAAAGTCTCCCCCCGCGCGCATAGGAATCATGTAGGAATAATATTTTTGATACCTAAACGGGGAGTGACAGAGGCCTACCGCAAGCAAGTAGTGATTAGTTTACATCATCATCAAGTCTTTTTAGGTCTCCATTACAGGAGCATGACCCTCTCTGTACTGCCAAAGTCATACTTGACCTGACTATACAGAGGATTTGGCCTACACTCTCCACAGTGGCCAAATAAGTAGTCGTCGATAAAAATTATTATCGGACTCACGCACAATGGATTCCGTACCATTATCTATAAATTTTGTTCGTATTTTGTTGTGTGGGAGCCCCACTTAAATATCTATTTTATTTTGTTTTTAATATTTGTTGTTATAGCGGCATCAGAAATACATCATCTGTGAAAATTTTTACTGTCTCACGGTTCATGAGATACAGCCTGGTGACAGACAGCGGACTCTTAGTAATAGGGTCCCGTTTTTACCCATTGGGTACGGAACCCTAGAAATCAGAATACAAATCGAGCTGGGGCACTGCACTTGGGACCTTCCGCTTTTAATCTAACAAAAATGTGTTTTTCAGGTCGTGCCTCGACTCTTCCAGGCCTGTCCCCTTCAACCAACTCCTGTGGAGGCTCCAGGCTGTGTAGGACCCGGTACAACACCACAGCGCCTATGTACGGGGTGTCTCTCACTTCTGGACAGCCCGTCACTATAGTCCAGAAGTTCCCTGATCTGCTTCAGCAGGTCGTGTTTGAAGTTTGCGAGTAAGTACAACCTTTTTGTAAAAGTATCATATCATCATCATCTGAGCGTATTCCCGGTTGCATTCTCAGCGGTAACGCTTCAGAGCCCGGGGGCCGCTACCTAACCCAGGTGACTTGACGAAGTTAAACTGATTTTTACTCAGCGCGACTGTCGTCTAACCTCCGCAACCCAAAGGGTAGACCAGAACCAATCCTTGGATAGGGTAGATGAGCAAACGCTAGATGGCGTTCGGGACCCTCAGTTTATACGTGCTTTTCAAAACATGGAATCATCTTTCGTTTCGGATAATCAGGTGATTCGTGCCTGCAATATCGTAACCAGACAAAGTATGCTTTTCAGTGGGATTGACTAACCGGTGGGCTAAAAATATTTTTCCATTCGTGATGCCTATTGTCAGATAGTATTGTCTTATCACTTTGTCAACCTTAAAGGGTTTAAAGTTTGTTTCACAAAAGTGCTGACCTAAGAAGGGTCCATACCAAACCACCTTCCACACCTTCCAGCTCATCATCAGATCAGCTCTATGTCATCATAATATTGCGTTGTCACGCGATATACTTATTCAGCTCAATCGGAAACCGGGAATTGGGTCAAATTAAACTTGCACGATTTGATTACAGACAGACAAATAAAAAATACCTGATTGCTTGATGCAATAGACGTACGCTCGGATCAGCGAGATCATAATATGTTGTTTTTAAGAATTTTTCAAAACAAACTAAGTTCATGTAAAGTAATTTAAACCTAATAAGTTGTGTTTTTTTTTGTAAACCTTAAGAATCCTCCTACCCTAGACTTTTCCATACAAACGAAGTCTACGTTTTCTTTTCGTTATAATTGGTTTCCGACTGTAAAATTATGAACTTGAAAGAAAATATAGAACTTTTCCATACTGATGGTCAAATATGATATAATACACTATATTCTCTTTTAAGTTCATAATTTTATCGTAGGAAACCAATTGCAATTTCTTTAAAATTACATAATTTTGCCCATATTTGACATGTCGTTGCAAAATAAAACGAAGACTACGTTTGTATGGGAAGGTCTGATTCTGTCCAGGGTAAGGGGACTCTTATATAAAATCCTTTATTTCGATACCCCACTTGATAGAATTACTTGATAGAATTGAATAAATTCGTTCTGAAGGCACGAAGATCGTTGGTCCCGGCTGTCATCATTGTATGGTAGTCGTCAAGCTATGTCAGATGCCTTTAGGCAGCTTGAAAAGTATGACACCAGTATTGGTCACTTACACACACAAAAAACAACATCGAATAAAAAAAATACAGTCTATGAAATTGAACCGCCTCAGCCAAACAGATTATACAATGTCCTTTTTAATAAAGTACAAATATTTTAAGAGGTGATTCAGCTCATCATTTTGAACAACTTTTCCCAATAAATATATATCGAAATACGAAAATTTTTTTTGCATTTTTCATAGTAACGATATCACGTGACTACTTCGATCTGTATGAGAACCTAAATTTTTTTTTCGTATTTCGATATATATTTATTGGGCAAAGTTGTTCAAAATGATGGACTGAATAACTCTTTAAAATATTTGTACTTAATTAAAAAGGACATTATATATACGAACATTTGCTTACCGATTTTTTTAAAAATAATGTTGTTTAGTATCATGGACTGGACTTGCTCCAAACATTGGGCTGGTGGTAAAATCGTAAATAATTCATTACGATACGCGGCACGTAAGTTGAACAAAAATGGCGGTCGTTGTTGTATGTTGTTTGTCCGTTTAGAAACACTTTTAGATCACATTTCTATCCGAACTTCACATAGAAATGATCGGCTTTGAAGAAAGACCAAAAAATCTCTTTTAACACTTTTATCTCCAATTAAACATGCGCCGACGGCCGCCATTGTTCAACTTACGTACCGAGTATTTTACTTCTATCGATTTTTAACCGACTTCCAAAAAGAAGGAGGTTATCAATTCGTCGCCATCTTTATTTTTATGTATGTTCACCGATTATTCGACCACCGAGACGCCTGGGCCCATTTTAAAAATCCATTTTTTTTTAATTTAAAATGGTATAGTTTTCAGGTGGTCCCATATAAATTTTATCAAAATCGGTTGTGTAGTTTGGAGGTGGTGTCGGTTTTTAGTCTTGAAATTTCTTTCCAGATCAAGCGAGTGTTCCCTCGTCCGCGGATCATGCACCCAAACCTACGTGCCTTACTTGTTCCTGGTGCTTCCTCTAGGACCTGTGACCCTCACGGGACAGGACTACGTGCTAGTGGAGTCTGGGTGCGTCTGTCGGCCAGACCCCATGCCATAGGCTAGGTAATGTAGTAGGAAAATTATTCAGAGCTTTGTTTTTGAAATGTAGAGTCATGCATTAAATGATTTTTTGTGCCTACAATGTGGAGCGAGAGCTTGACTTTTAAAAGAGCACGTATATTGTTTCGGTGACTCCTCATTTCAAAAGTAAGGCGCCTGAAGTGCCATGTTTGAAACGCGGAGTCCGTTTAGTGACTTCGCGTTTGAAAATTGGCACCACTGTACTTATCAGCATAACAGGTACTCCAAGATTTAGTCGAATTTCTAACATGATACATGATCGAACTGTTTTTATAACAATTTAAAGCATTTATTTTTTTTAGAGTTAGATTTAAAATAATTGAGCTTAGATGTTTTCCAAATATATTTTCGTTGCTCAAAATCTAAACGTTCTTAAAAAAACGGTAATTTATGCTCAATTTATAGGATGGACATTACAAAACGCGAAATTAAGATAATTTAGAAATGAAAATCAGTATTTATGGCAAAAACAAAGAAGAAATAAAAGTCTAAATAAAAATTTTCTAAGGTAAAAGGAATCTATTGGTGTAACTAAGGGTCCAAAATGTTTTGGTTACTGTAAAATCGCCGAAAAATTATTCTACACATAATTTGACGGCCATTTTGTGGCATTTTAACCTTTATAGACTGAATTTATTTTGTTAATTTATTTTATAGATATTTATTCTTACATTGCTGTTGTAATTTCAAGTATTTATCGAATGAAATAAGTTATGAGAGGATTAATTGTGAATAATACAATGTCTTTGGATGCTTGATTTTTAGGTTAAATTTAAACAACGAATGTATCAAAGATAATTAAAATTAATTATACCTATAAGCGTGTTTTAATTTCTAACTACTATATTCATAAAAACATCGACACTTGTTTAATCAGTTAAACATACTTATTTTAGAAGCACTGATTTTGTATCAAATTCATCAAAGTTTGCACTCCCTTAATTGGTAAACTACCACTATGAGGATAGTTTTTTAACACATTAGCTTGGAAAGTGCTATTTACCACACTGATTTTACTTATGTAATGCTATTCATTACGCACACATTAGAAATCGTGCGGTAAATATTACTTACCGCACAAGTGCGGTAAAGTGTTTTTTAAATGTTTTAGGAATAAGATTCTATAAATCCAAAATATCGAATATTATTTTTGAAACATATGATATCTGCATGCAGCCAGCCTTGACTCGTACCAAAACCTTGTTTTACTCAAATTATTCCATTTTATATAATAATTAAAATACTTGTAACAACACTAAAATGAATTTATAAATCTGCCCTGTTAAAAAAAAAACAAAACATTTTTTTTTTTTAATAATTTGGCTGTTGGTGGATTGATTTCTGTGTTTCTCGTATGCCACTACAGATTCGCGCATGCGTGAAATACGCCTTTCAAAGAAAATCTAAGCGTGCCATGTGTGTTAAGTGTTTTATTATTGAAGATTTTTTTCCTCACTAATGTGTTGAAAAACGTAGTATAGCACACGTGTGTATTGTTCATCACAAATCTCGGCTCCATAGACACACACGCGGGCTTCGCCCGCTTGTGAGTCAACCCGCCTCGATTGTAATAAACAACTTACCACACTTGTATCATAAACTACTATTATGGTATGAATGTAAAATAAAACAAGAGTTTCTTTTGTATTTTATTGTATAAAGTATCAAAACTTTCTATCTATTTACAATCACATTTCATAATAAAGTTAATACAACTATAATTATTTGCTTACTCATATCATCTACACCTACCTTAGCCTTATCAACATTTTTCTCTGTACCTATTTAAAGGATTTTTTGATTTATGTATTTTTAGACTCTGTGAAGCAAAATATGTAAGACCAATTGAATTCGATAGTATACGGTAAGTAAATAAGTTTTATCAGCATTCTTAAATTTTATATCTATTTAGGAAAGTTTCGAGAAACGAAATAAAAATTTTAAGCATAGACTAAACATAAATCAGTCCACGAGGCAAATAGTTTTTACAAAATTAACATCCACACTTGCTACGTATAATTTGAATACCATAACCATTATCGTATCTCTATTCTAAGGACTTGTTTATTCAGAGATCCTTAACCTCTCGTATGCCGTTGCGTAGATCTACGCGAGAATCCATTGTTAAAATTTTGCGTCTGATAGTCCGACATACAAGGGGACCTAATAAAACGCAGTAAGTAGTAGAATTAAATTATAGCTCCTATTTTAAAATAATTCTTTTGTCGATTTTATCATTTTCTCCTTTAATTGTATGAAGGTAGTTTCGTAGTCCAAAAAAATTGTAACAAAATGTGACAGTTCCAAAAAGTTTTTAATTTGGAAATGTCACATATTGTTGCATCAAATTTTGTTATTTTAAACGTTAGTAAACTAGCGACATCTATTAATCTTTCCCAAAACAACATTAAAATTCCTCAGATTTTAAATTTAGAATGGCTCTTTTTTTAGACATTAGAAGTTATTTGCAGACAGTTACTATTTTGATGTTACTGTTCGTAACGGTAATACTGGGGTGGGGCCTGTTGGGCGTGCTGTTGGGGCTGCGGCCTGGGCTGGACGTGCGCGATTTGGGGTTGTTGGTGTTGCTGTGGTTGCTGGTGCTGCAGCAGCTGGGGCTTCGGCGTCGGGATTTTCACTACAATGTCGGTGGGTTGTCGTGAAACCTGGAAATTTCATTGCATTACATTGTTTATAATAATTACAATAAAAAATTGTTATGAATGACATTGTTTCTATCTAATGTAAATTAAAAAAAACTATAAAGAAAAATAAATTTTGATTTGCAAATATTTACACAAAGTTCTACAGCCTACTCTTGCCTAATGCTTTGTTTATGGTAGGAAATAAATAATTTTATTTAATTATTTTCATATCCAATTCGGTGTTTAAAATTCGAGTCGGGATTTTTGTCCAAAAAATAAAGTTTAAAGCTTAGAGTTTGGTATTCTATTAGATTTTCTCATTGCAAGATTTCAATATGGCTTGGGGGTACAAAATCATGTATCAAAGATTATCTTACCTCAGCCTTGAAGCCCTCCTTAGGGTCAGCAGTGTACGTCACAGTTCTGACGAAGCCGTCGCTGTCAACCACGGAGTAAGAGCCCTTGATGACGTCACCATCTCTCTGCTCCTTGCGGTTCTGGTAGTTGGTGTACTGGTCATCGTTCACGTCAAAACCGAACTGGTAGGATGGATGAGGCTGAAAAATAAAGAAACACCCTATTAGCATGAATTGATCGGCTTACTCACGTAGAGAGTCAGCTACTGAAATGTTTCGACCTCATCAGAGGTATTCATCGAGGCGAATGTGAGTACAGGACGCGCGTACACGATGTCGCCTTGAGACACACTCATGTTTAATTCGTGCAAATAATGTCGGTGGCTCAAGTTAGTTTTAAACAACACCATTAAGACCTTTCTTTAAAAGAAGTTGCTTTTTATAGGAATATAATACCTTGAATATTTCTTCTCCCACGCGAATCATACGTTGGGCTTAATACCATTGTTATTTCTCTATTCCACAGGGTGGACAGAGCCTAGGGGCTTAAAACCAAAAGGCCACTTTTAGTGTGATGGTGTTAAGGTGGAAAAAAGGAATCATACAAGGTAGTAGAAAATAGGGAAATCCGTAGCTGCACACAATTTATAATTATGTTAAATATACTGTTAATTCAATAGAAGAACTGTAATACATAGGACTGCTACTAATATAAGAAAGAAGATTACAAAGAGTGTCTGAGCCGTTAATGATATGAATAAGAGAACAAAAGAAATCTACACTTTTACCCTCTTATTCATAAAAAAATAGAAACGTTTGCTAAACCTATGTTAATTAAAATATATTTGTCTTGTTCTTTCAATGGCAAATATAAAAAAAGGGAAAGAGACAAAACATGTTTTAACCAAACTAGGTTTAGCAAACGGTATTTAATTTTTATGCATTAAAATATTGTTATATTGGTTTAGCAAACGATATTTAATTTTTGATGCATTAATAATGGGTTAGAATATTTAAATTAATTCCTCCGTTGTTACGTGCGTAGGGATAGAGTCTTGTTTGCTTTAGTTTTGCGTTTTGTTATGTAGATATATTTCATGCTTTGCCGCATCGCCTATTTATTTATTTGAAGGAATGAAGGAACCTAAGGAAGAGAAGCAGCTGACACATTTAAAGTTTTTTCTTCTCTTCCAGGCAAGCAATGGAAAGAAGGCTATAAGAACATGTAACGCTGGACTTACTGTATACTTAATGATCTATAATTAAGTTATTATAACAAAAGCTGATTTCTTTTATAGGTACATTGCCTTATTTGAATTGATAAATGATTAAAAAAGAAATGTGGTGTCGTGGGACACCAGGTAGGAACGAAGTTCAAAAGTTATTGTGTATACGATTGTCGCGCCTGCGCACGTCTCATTTAACGGTTTTATTTAACGAGGTCATCCTTACGGTTTTCAGTTCGGTTATCACATTTTTTTCAGTTCGGTCGCGCAGCAAAATCCCTATCTCCTCCAAGCCTGCCGTAAGGAACTTCGTTCCAAAAAATTTTATACAACGTTTAATGGACATAACCGTTATAAATCGAACCACTATACTAGATCACTATAGTAAAATGATATTAAAATAAAAGAAAAAAAATCGATATGTCTATACAAATAGCACGGGCGGCCGCACATTTTCGTATGGACCTGCCGAAATATTTTTTTTAATTTTTGGCTGTTATTTTTGTTTCATTACACTATAGTGATCTATTATAACCCGTATTACCGTTTGATTAATTATGGATATGTCCCTTCCATGTTATATACGGTCAACCAAATTAAACTATAACTATTTTAAGAGTGAATTTAGTCCATGGTACTGAACAACTTTCTCCAAAGAACACGTGTATCGAAATATGAAAAGTAAATTGTGGCTTCCCTGCTTTACAAGTTTACCTGAGCTGATCCGAGTTTGTATGGAAATCTGCAAATTGTTTTTCAAATTTCGACATATTATGTTCCTTGGGGAAAGTTGTTCATTATCACGGGCTAAATTCACTCTTCAAATAGCAGTATATTTGTTAGACCTTATATAAATAAAGTATTTAATGTAGTTTTATATCATATATTTTACTGTAATAAGTAGGTAGGTATACAATAACCTATTACTTAATAAGTAATAGTTAACGCAAAATATTAACACTTAATGAGTTGTGGTTGCAACACTTGCGACGTTGCAACACACCATTTCACCATGTGTTTTATAAGTGTAAGGTTTATTTAAGTATCTATTAATTTATTACAGGCATTAAGTTAAGGGGCTACATGAATTTTCCGGGGTCCAGTGCTGCCCCCATTTGAAAAGAAACGGAGACATCATTTAAAATTTTGTCTTGACCAGGCAACTAGTTAACCCTTCAAACTATTTTATGAATTACTGTTTACAGTTTAAAGTGAGAACGTGAAGCTTTTCTACGCACATACGCAAAAAGTGGCCGTTTTTCGCAATTGTGCGTAGAAAAGCTTCATGTTCTCACTTTAGTTTAGTGCCTGGTCAAGACAAAATTTTAAATGATGTCTCTGTTTCCTATCAATTGATTTATTTCCAATGGGGGCAGCACTAGACCCCGGAAAATTCAGGGTTAAGGAAAGGGATACCTTTCATATTAAAAATCAATGGCATGTCAGTTCATGTCTTTTGCTTGGGACAGCTTGTGACAAAAACAAAGAATCTTTATAATATCTTCTATATATATTTTCTCCATAAAGGAATTTTATTCTCATAGAGACATTTTTTTGGGTGTTGGATTTTCTTTCATGCGAATGTAAGAGAATTCAAAAAATTTTACTTTTAATTTCGATTTTTAGGCAATTTAATAACATACATTTTATTTTTTGTTTAGTATAAATATTTTTCTGTGTTCAAAAATATAAAAAAACCGGCCAAGTGCGAGTCGGACTGGCGCACGAAGGGTTCCGTACCGTTATTTAAAAAAAAACTCACGTTTGTTGTATGGGAGCCCAACTTAAATATTTATTTTATTCTGTTTTAACGGCCACAGAAATACATCACCTGTGAAACGACTGTCTAGCTATTACGGTTCATGAGATACAGCCTGGTAACAGACAGACAGACGGACGGACAGCGGAGCCACAGTAATAGGGTCCCGTTTTTACTCTTTTGGTACGGAACCCTAAAGACTAATATTTTTTTAGAAAGTAGGACTTTACTCTCTTTGAACATTACGTATTTATGTAATCGAACCTGCATCAGGTTTCCGCCATCCCTTTTACCGATATGTAGATCAGTAAAAGGCCTCTGTAAAACTGCAGTGCCCTAGAAACGCAACGTAACGATAGCAATGCACTATACAGAGCGGCATCGAATTGCAGTGAAAGTCAAGACTTGATTTGAGGAGCTCGTTGCTCGGTGGGAATACACATTCCTTTCTTTAGAATCCCCTTATACCCTAGACTTTTCCATACAAACGTAGTCTACGTATTATTATGAAAAGACATAGATAGATAACTCTTAATTGTACACCAAAAGAAAAAATGTAACACAAAGAAATAATTTTAAATTAAATGAGTACAATGGGCGGTCTTATTGCTTAAAGCGATCTCTTCCAGACAACCAGTGGATGGAGAGGAATGTGAGAAAGACATGTCAGATTTCGGTAAAAATTTGTATTTTTAAAGAAATTGCAATTATCAAGGGTTATAATTGGTTTCCGACATAAAATTATGAACTGGAAAGAAATTATAAGGGTGCAGAATTTTTCCATGATGGTCAAATATGATATTATACACTATATTCTCTTTTAAGTTCATAATTTTACAGTCGGAAACCAATTATAACCCTGGATAATTGCAATTTCTTTAAAATTACGTAATTTCGCCCATATCCGACATGCCGTTTCCAAATAAAACGTAGACTACGTTTGTATGAGAAAGTCTGATTCTTTCCAGGGTAAGGGGACTCTAAGCAAATGCGTAGTCCTTTGGCCTGGTACTTGGATACTATTCTTCCGATTTGATTTATTTTTAATTGGAATGCAAGCTGGAACAAAATTGCTAAAATAAGACAGCCAAAAAAGGTTTCTTAATAAACTTCTTAGGAAAAAAATTCACAGATATGACATTTCATAGAAGCGGAGTAACATTTATGCCCACTACTACTACAAACGAAACTATACATCCGTATACACGTCAATGTGTGTGTCCCCCAAACACACACAAAAAGGCGAGAGGAGCGGAAACGGGGAGTTGCTCGGTTTCCTAGGAGTTTCATTCTGTATAAATAAATAAATAAATACGGACAAATCGCACAGTTGAGCTAGTCCCAAAGTAAGTTCGAAACTTGTGTTATAAGATACTAACTCAACGATAATATACATGTATAAAGATACAGAGGAATTACTAGCAGTTATATATAAACACACTTAAATTTATTAAATTATTATTATTTCATTTTACATTTTCCCATTTCTTAAACCATTGTTTTACTTTCTTATTTGTTTATTGTCTATGTTTAGTGTAACTTCTAAGCGCCTGAAACACAGGGTGTTTTTCATCCTAGCTCAGGCACCATTTATTTTTGTAAGTCTTTATATAATGTGTGACTATAATGTTTATATTATCATTTTGAAGAAATTTAATTTTTTATTTATTTATCTATAACAAATACATATATAGATCCAAGAACCAAGTCTATCTGAAAAAGATCATTTTCTATCTTTACCTGACCGGGCTTCGAACTCTGGACCTCCGGAGTGGCAGCTTGGCATGGTGACCACTAGGCCACAGAGGTCGTCAATACGTATGTAATACTAAAATAATTCTGTGTGATTTTATCTCGTCGTCCAGCTATGAAAGATGCCTTTTAATATTATAATCTACACCAACATTTTCTTGTTGAAAAACAAGTGCGAGTCAACTTGCATACTTAGCTTTGCTAACTCTGAGCTCAAAATGCCCCCTCAATCAGGGCAAAAGCCTGTAAAACGCAATGTGCCCTAGAAACGCGTGCGCGGCAACGTCGCAGTGAAAGTCTCTGACATTTGATCCATCCGTGTTACGTCGCTCGATTCAATGTTCAGTGCATGTGCAATTGTGCATCTAAGTGGCCATTGTCACTCCCCGTTGAGGTATCGAAAATATACCCAAATTATTACTATGCGCGCGGCGACGACTCCAAAAGGAGAACATTTAGTTAAGTAAACTTATGAATCATTTGTCCAGAGTAATAGTTCACGCCCACCTTTTAAACTCCCTTTCTTCATAAAGTCTAGTTCATTTATTGTTTAGTTCTTTTTATAGCTATTTATTATTAGTATAATTAAATGTATGTATGTATTGTCATCACCGGGAATACGCTCGGATGATGATGATGTATTGTCATCATCATCATCCGAGCGTATTCCCGGTTGCATCCTCAGCAGTAACGCTTCAAAGCCCGGGTCCGCTACCTAACCAAGGAGATTTGACGAGGTTGCTGGTTTTTACACAGAGCGACTGCCGTCTGACCTCCAAAACCCAAAGGGCAAACCAGAACCAATTCTTGGATAGTTTGATGATCAAACGCTAGGTGGCGTTCGGGACCCACAGTTTTACGTGCCTTCCGAAACACGGAATCATCTTTCTTTTCGGATAATCAGGTGATTCAAGTCTGCAATATCCTATCCAGACTGGAAACAACTTTGCACAAAGTATGTTTCCCAGTGGGTATCGAACCCATGACCTACGGGTCACAAGGCGAACGCCTTGACCACTGGACCACGGAGGCAGTCGAAGTAAATGTATGTATGTATTGTATAAGTAGATATTCATTCTGATATTCATATATAATGGGTATATAATATTATTGTATATTATGTTGTAATATTTTATAATGTAAGTACGTATATTGTATTGCTTTTGTGCCGTATAATTTTCTCTGTTTATCCCTATGGTTGACTGGGAGATAATGCTTTTAAAATGAAGTCCGCCATTTGTTAAAAGTATATTTGTACTTTGGAACAATAAAGTTTAATAAAATAAAAATAAATAAGAATGAAATTGGCTTGCAATGGATTTCTAGGTATCTAATTGAAAAGGTGCTGAGTTCTGACGCGAGCTAAATTAAACCATATCGCTAACCACATTGAGTAGATATTTCTTTAAATTTCTTTGCTGAGTGAGACTTTTGTACGTGGGTACTAGTACTTATTCTGTGCTATTGTTTTCTTTCAATACCTTCATAATAAGTCGCTTTATGTTTGCCACACATGTGATACTATAATAAAAATCTTTTCAGCAATGTTTCTGATCACCAGTGGTGATTTGGAAATATTATTGTAGATTTTTTATTTGTTAATAAATTTCATACAAACTGAAGGCAAACATATTTGTGTCTGCAAAGATTATTCAAATTCAAATTTTATTAAATCGTCAACCTGTAATTATTTGTTTCAGAGCAGTTACCTTATATTATGCTTCGGAAAACTAAATAGGTAATTCTGTTGCATCGTTTCCGTTCATTTCAGTAGTTATTTATGTGCCTATAACTTGGCATAACTTAGGATTATAAATACAAGATCTAAGTTATTCAATAGAGAAAGTTCTACTTTGGTTTCAAAGCTTGAAGGTATTTGCATCCGGCATAGGTTGGACTTGAAGGCTGAGATAAGTATTGCAGATCGGGTTTTAGCATAAAATGAATGAAACGAACATAAATTATAAATAAATTAAGTATTTCTTCTCTGAGATAAGTTTTCTTTTTATTTTTCTCTTAAGAACTATGTATTGGTATTTTTTTTACAAATAGTTTTTTTACGCCAACCCTTAAACTATGATTTAATTTATCAATTGAAGCTATTTTTGCAAGTATGCTGAATTGGTTTGTAAAAAAAAAACAAAATTGCTATTTAAGAATCCCCTTACCCTACACTTAGCCATACAAACGTAGTCTACGTTTTCTTTTGAAACAACACGCCAGATTTCGGTAAAAATTTGTAAATATTAGGTTATGATTGGTTTCCGACTGTAAAATTATGAACTTGAAAGAAAATATAAGCTTGTAGAAGATTTCCATACGTAAAAAATTATATAATACACTTTATTCTCTTTTAAGTTCATAATTTTACAGTCGGAAACCAATTATAACCCTAGATAATTGCAATTTTGCCCATATCTGACATGTTGCAAAATAAAACGTAGACTACGTTTGTATAGGAAGGTCTGATTCTGTCCAGGGTAAGGGGACTCTTAAGCTGCCGACTTTAGGTACAGGTCTCTTGAATTATTTCTTCAAGGATGCACATAAAACAAAAATCCATTTACGAAATATTATAAATCTGCCAGTCATGTAGACCTTAGATTTTAGAATCTAGATGCCATTATCTCGGCTGATTGCCACAGCATGGCTGCAGCATTAGAAACGGGACATTTGGCCGTTATCTGGCATTCAGTGTTGCAACGTGACTAATGTGGAACTGAGCTTAGCATTGACATTTTAGAAGGATTTGAGCTGGCGTAACTATGAGTCAGTGTTGAGTACCTAACGCCTTCATAATATTGCTAAGAGTTTTGTTGATGTTTGAATTTTTAAATCGGCCGCCACGCCTCCCTTCGATTCTCCTGGGAATGTAGAAGTAGCATATATGGTAGATAGATCTAATTCTAGAATCTAGACGCCATTTTTTCGACTGATTGCCACAAGTCCACAACATGGCCGCAGCATTCGAAACGGGACATTTGGCTGATAACTATCATTCAGTTCCACAATTATGAAGCAGTCGCCATGACCGAAACCGTTCGGACATCATCATCATCATCATTCAGTTCAGCAACGTGACTAATGTGGGACTGAGCTTAGCAATGACATGTTCAAAGGATCCGAACTGGTTTACCTATCAGTCAGATGTTGAGATCCTTAAATCTTTACAATATTGCTAAGAGTTTTGTTTGATGGTGTTCGAGGTTTTAAAATTGGCAGCCCTACTTCAATTTGACCCTTTCAAAATGACGATAATAGTCTTTTTTTATGTTATATAGGGCGGCAAAAGAACAAGCGTGTCACCTGATGATGAGTGATCACCGCTGCCCATGGAAAACTGCAACATCAGGGGTATAACAGAAGCGTTGCCGGCCTTTCAGGAAGATATAGGCTCATTTTTTAAGGGTTTCAATGACGTATCGGTCCGGGAACACTGCTGCAGGAAGTTGATTCCACAATTCGGTCGTACGAGGTAAAAAGTTTTTATTAAAACGTCTTTTTTGGTTTGCCATTGACACAGGACGAAACTATCGGACGGCTGTCGTGTCATCTTAGGAGAAACGGTCCTGTAGTCCTGATGACTGCTGTGGCGTAATAGCTAAATAATACTAGTCTAAGAATTTTTTTTTCAGGTCTATGAGTCTAAGCATTGCACTTTCTCGGAGGATCGAAATTTAAAAAGGCATTCAAAAAAAGGCCTGTTTAAAATTTTCCTAACTCTTTGGTGTTTGAAGCCTGTACTAGGATAAACTTACGTCATAGTCTTCCTGGGGTTCCTGGGTGGCCTGCTGTCTCTGAGGTTGGTACTGCGGCCTGTACTGAGGCTGAGGTTGAGGCTGAGGCTGCGGCTGCGGTTGGTACTGCTGCTGGTATTGAGGCTGGTAGTCTTCACTTTGTGCTGAATACGGCTACAAAAGTTAAGAAAAACATTAGTTGCATCGAGTTCATGTTGACGTCGATGACGACGTCAACATGACGTCATCCATGAGGATGATGTGCGTGCCAATAGTTTTAGAACAAAGGATGCTCAAGTGCCGTGCGATGTGGAGAAGGAGAAAAAAAGCTGGAGAGCGGACCCTAGGCTTTTACAGCATTAAGGTTGAGGATGCAACTGGAAATATGCTGAGATGAGAGATATTAGTTTCACTGTGTAAGTCCCGTTGGAGTGGCCTTCACCTTCATAGATGCAAAATTATTTATGTACAATGCGATATTGGAGTTGAACAAAAATGGCGGACTTCAAAGCATTTTTGTACTAATTCCCGTCACGTAAATTCAATCCCACCAAAAACACACCTGTTAAAAGGGGGCCAAGTTCCTATCGGCTAATTGTTCGCCTAAAAAAGGGTTGAAATCCAATCCAATGCCAAGTTTAGATGCACTTTAAAAATATCTAAAATTATAATACTTCTAAATTCGGCAGGTTTTCGTGCTGTACGAAACACTTGATTAATGGTATAATATTTTTTTTTATTTATATAGTTAAATTAACCTGCCAAGTTCAAATTTAGAAGTATTATAATTTTAGATATTTTTAAAGTGCATCTAAACTTGGCATTGGATTGGGTTTCAACCCTTTTTAAGGCGAACAATTAGCCGATACAAACTTGGCCCCCTTTTAAGAGGTATGTTTTTGGTGGGATTTCAATACTTTTTTTCAAGAAACCGTACCTATTTTTTCTTCTTGATAAGATATCAAAACGTTGTAAGTGTATTGGTCTTAGCTGTGTTTGATGGAAATCGATTCAGTGATTCAAAAGTTATAAAGGGTGAATGCTTGAAAGTCAGAGATTTTTGAATTTGCCTGGCAAAATAACTGAAGTAAAAAACTTACTAGGCGGGCTGGAGCTGCTGCGACTGGCCTGGCGACGACATGCGCCTGCGCTTGCTGTTGTCCTATGTACTGTCTTAGAAGATGTGGTGGGATGCCCTCGACCTGATGAAGAAAAATAATGTTTAATAAAAGCTGAAGCTTAATGATTGTTGTTGATCTGATAATTTCAAGAGCTCGCGATGCCGATGGTAAATTTTATTAAAATTGTGATTTTTTGAGATATGTTTTACTGAAATACGTCTAAATATATACAACTCACTGTTTTATCCCTTCTGGAGCAGTCAGAGAATTATGTTACATTGTATTTTTTGAAATTTCTAAGTAGAAAACTTGTAAGTAGGAGAACAGTAATTTCGAAAAGTGTAACTCTAAGTTAATAAAGATTTTTAAAGCCTAAGAACTTATATTTAAAGACATTTAAGGCAGGCAGGCTTTTTATGTAGTTCAAATTAGGATATTAGAAATTGAGGGAAAAATTGGTGACTGCAACATTGCCGATATATATGTGACAACGATACTTACTTAAAGTAAGTAAGCAATAAACAGTTTATAAAAACGTGACTAGGTGTTTTTTGAAAAAAAAATCTTTTTACCCTCCGACGATAAAAAGAGGGGTGTTATAAGTTTGACGCCAATGTTTGTCTACATGTCTGCCTGTAGCATCGTAGCTCCCGAACGAATGAACCGATTTCGATGCGGTTTTTTACGTGAAAGCAAGTTTCCGCGCGGTGGTTCTTAGCAATGGAAATCGGTTTAGCGATTCAAAAGTTATAGAAGGTCAACGCTTGAATGTCAGTATTTTTTTTAAAATTTGCCAGGCGAATAAACTTGTAATAAATAAAAAGAGAGTGATGTCGGTAATCAATCCCAAACTCACTGAAGTAACCCTTTTTCGCGAACACCAGCGAAGAAAATTCGCCATTTCAGGATTGGCTTTGAGAATCCAAGGATTTTCTGAGCCAATCCTGAAATTGGCACGAAAATGTTTGTCTTCTTCTTTAGGTGCCGCTTTATTCCTGAAGATTGGCAGTCAGCTCTTTAAATCTTGATTGGCAAGCCTGAACAGTTGTTCTACCGTTTTGATACCAGTCCGTTATCGCATGTTCCTCAGCCATGATATTTTGCGACGTCCCACCTAGCGCTTTCCGGCAATTTTACCCATCATTATTTTCTGGAGTAGATGATATTGTTTGTCACATACCGTCTTATTATAATACCCAGACTTACTTTGTTACTGGGTTTAAACCAATATCCGCCCAAAATGAAGTCGACAGTTACAGGTGAGAGAGTTTAATATTATTAGATGTCAACTTGATTTGGTCGGATAATGGTTTAAACATAGTAACAAAGTTAGTTTGGGTTTTATAATAAAACGGATAATGTTTGTCTCATAATATTTAAACAGTGAAATGGCAAACTCAATCGCGACAAACGCATTGACATTATTCATCTAAATAGTCATTACATTATTACCCAATGATTACATAAATACAGTTTTTATTCTAACGATCCGCAAGAAGCCATACCGTGTAATGAGCGAAACGAATTGTTATACGTCCTACACGTAATTCTAGGCTTGGATGGCTTTAGAAAGGCTTGTGACAGTCAAGTCTCATATTTTATTTATTGTAAATGCAGATTAAATTAATGTTGCAGTGTTGTTGACCCAGCTAACTTTTTACTTTACCTTTTTAAAAAGGCATGACGAGTCAAAAAATACTTTTAGACCATCGGCACTTGTCAATTCTGTGCCATCGGCTAGATTTAAAAAATAATGTAGGTACACGTATTTTTTATTTTCTCTGGGAAACAAAAAATGGGAAAGTAACAGCGCTTTGAAATTTTGGATGACGTCACGGCTAGTGTACGATTTTTACTTAGCAGTGACGTCGCAAGTCCCCACACCGGAACTTTGATGCTCCGTATCTTTGTGAATTTTAACTTTTCTTTTTAAACTTTTACGTACGTTTTACGTACATTCCTTTGATCAAATAAATGAAGGGTTAAAAAAAAAACAAAAGAAAAGTGAATGCAAAGAAATATCATAAAAAACTTAGCACAACTAATCGATACGCAGAACGTCACGGTATGAACTCTAAATCGCTAATTAAAAAATAATAGAGCAAACCAGCAGTAATTAACTACAATAGGGTCAACAGTTCTGTAATGCGACGACAGGCCTAATGGACCGATCTGATTACAGGTTACGTCACCGAGATCTAGTTTAGGTAACCAGTACTGCAAAATATGGATAGAGGAGAGAAGAGGTTTTATGTAGATAAAAGCAGGTGATAAGGTGTATGTTATGGTTTGAGAGAAGTTTTTATGCTAAACACCACTGGCTGAAAATCAAGCACGAGAATCATAAATTCGCATGTGAGTTCATCATTGTCCAATTTTGGATCGATCAGATTATTTTCTCTCTTGATGAAAAGGTTTAGTATCAATAGAAAACATATAATTCGAGTTTTAATTTGTTTGATTTTCAAAGATAAGAGATTTTCTTGCAACTTGTTTTCTTGTATTGTTTGTTTAAGTTTGTGTAAGTGGGAAACACTTGTGTCAGAGTTTTCAAGCTGCCTAAACGCTTAATTTTATTATAGTACGAAGACATGCTGACTACCTAGTAAAAGTTTAAGATATAATATTTATGACATGGATTGGTACTTCTCTACTCTTATTATTTTGTGTTTCAGGTAACCAGTACAAATAAACTGCTTAGGCTTCCCACACACAGCTACTGTAAAACTAAGTAGGGAAACAGTTATACTCGTATGAATTACAGTTGGAATGACGTGCATTGACGGTTTTAAAATTTTCACTCGAAACGACACTGGAAAGCCGTGGTAGAGGTTTGTATTTGAAAAGAAATTACTCTAAAATAGTAGGTATATTATTCATGGTATTTAAATCAGGTGAAATTTTTGGTTCTGTCAACCCCTTTTGCTTGTTTGTTATTCATGTAAGTGGCCAACACTGGTGTCAGATTTATCCTAAAGGCATCTGATACCTAACAGCCTAAGCACTGTCGTACAATAATGACAGCCGGGACCAACGGCTTATACGTACCTTCCAAAGCACGGAGAAGCTCAAAAATGTATATACCTCTTATGGTCAACCATCCAAGTGCGGACCACGCCCGATGTCGCTTTACTTGCGAAAGCGCTAGTAATGCGCACTCCCGTCGGGCCACCGACCACCTCGATAAGAGCTCCGAAACATGAGTATACTATATAGGGTCGGACAACCTTAGCAAGGCTGCAGGAAGACGCTGGATGCAGCCGTTTCTAATCGGTTCTTTTGGAAACCGGTGGACTTCCTGTAGCTAAATGGTGGCTTAGATGGTGATGACCTCGTATAATAGCTACGATGTTGGTTGCATTCATAATCAGCTATACACGTATATGTAGGACACCCACCCACAAGGTGGTCAGACGACCTGACCAAGGTCATATTGCGTTGTTAACGTATATTTTGTTAAGGTATATTGTATTCTATTGCGTTGATGAAAGATGCAGGTCACTCTTGATCGGTCATTTTGGAAATCCTTGGGAGAGTCTATAAGTGGACGTTATGCGGTTGAAATGATGATGATGATGATTATAATCAGCTATCATGCCACGCGTCGCCTTTGCAAACTATTACTTTAATTAGTATCGTCTGAACCAAAAAGGATGTAGCCAGCCTAAGTTGTGAAACTTCTGAAACGAGTTACGTTCGAGCGATTTACCACACATTTTGGGAGCATGTGTAATGTACCTACGTAAGGTACGTTATGCAAATCTTTGTGCGATAATTTTACGCTCCATTTCTCGTTAATTCGTGTAATGTGTGGTCATTAACACAGATACTGTTTTGAAGAGGTTGCATGAGAATAACTCTTACATACCACGGCTAATAAGCGATAATTTAGTTTTTAAGGGGCTACATGAATTTTCCGGGGTCCAGTGCTGCCCCCATTTGAAATAAATCTATAAATAGAAAACGGAGATTTCATTTAAAATTTGGTCTTGATCAGACCCTACATAACCCTTCAAACTATTTTATGAACTACTGTTTACTGTTTAAAGTGAGAACATGAAGCTTTTCTACGCATATGCGCCAAAAGTGGCCGTTTTTCGCAATTGTGCGTAGAAAAGCTTCACGTTCTCACTTTAAAGTGTAAACAATAGTTCATAAAATAGTTTAAAGGGTTATCTGGGGTCTGATCAAGACCAAATTATAAATGAAATCTTCGTTTCATTTCAATAGATTTATTTCAAATGGGGGCAGCACTGTACCCCGGAAAATTCATGTAGCCCCTTATGTTGATTCGTGGTGTAATAAATAATACGAAAATGCTTCGGTGGATATCTGCGTTCCGATAGACTCATGGAGCGCCGAAGGCAGCCGTGCCTTTTGGTGGTACCACACGAAAGTCAAAGTCAAAGTCAAAGTCAAAAATTTTTATTCAATGTAGGATAAATTTATCTCTTATTGAAGGTCATTTTTTTCAAATATTATTTTAGTGCAAAAGCTAAAAACTACTAGCGTTTCGGAACGACCACTGCTAGGAAGATTAATACGCCGAAAGAAACCCAGTTCAATATTGGTCCCTTACCCAACCTGATAGGCTATGTTTCAGTTACAATACAGATTTACACTTAAGCTCAGTATACATTATATTATACATCTAATTAATACAATTAAAATTTACAGTCAACTAATTCCAAGAATTTTGATCAGATAAATAGTCATTTACATGATAATACGCATTTTTTAATAAATGATTTTTAACGGCAGTCTTAAACTAAGATAATGGTAATGCTACTAAATTATCTGGAATTTTATTTTAAAGACTCAAGCTGAGACCCACACCCATAAAAGACACGGGCGGAACAATTTGGTGAACATTTGAACAAGTCTGCGCTGGCACGCGCGGTTCTCACACGGAATTTGATCGCGAACAGTGGTGTCATTTTTCAAACGCAGAGTCATTAAACGAATGTTTTTTTGTATGGAAAAACCAGGTATAGGTATAGATGACTTCGCGTTTTAAAATGGAACTTCTGGCTAGACATCTTCCAGTGTACTCCGTGTGAATTTACAGAGGTTGCCGTGTACAAAATAAGTAATGGTGTTAATTTTCATAAATATGTACCTAACTGCTTTTCTATTGTATTAGGTACATACAGAATGTTAAAAAAGAATATGTGGAGAATAAATAAATACTAATCTAATTTTTCAGTATTTTTTTTTATGTAGGTACCTATTTATTTACTGTTTATTTTGAATAATGTATATGTACGTTATCATCAATTGAGTAACTATCAAAATTTCCACCTATCTAAATATATATAACTCAAAGGTGACTGACTGACTGACATAGTGATTTATCAACGCACAGCCCAAACCACTGGACGGGTCGAGCTGATATTTGGCATGCAGGTAGATGTTATGACGTAAACATCCGCTAAGAAAGGATTTTGATCAATTCTATCCCCACAGGGATAAAATAGGGGATGAAAGTTTGTATGAAACTCTGTCAATTTTGAACTGATCGGGCTAAGACTTTGCATGCATAAAGCTACTATGACGTAGGCATTCCCTAAGAAAGGATTTTGATAAATTACATCCCTACGCGAGCGAAGCCGTGGGCAAAAGCTAGTTTCTCATAAGACTCTTAGCTCTTTTATAGTAACCGAAAAAAATGTGTTTATGCAGTGAAGGAATAAAATTGTTTTAGGCACGTGATTTTATTCGAACTTTTTTATTTATTGTTATTTATCTTATTAAACAAATCTTGTTTGCCATTTCAGAAAGTAACAAAGTCCGCAAGATCATTTTATAGAGATTAAGAAAAATAACCGGCTAAGTGCGTAACGTTTGTTGTATGGCAGTTCCACTTAAATATTTATATTTTATTCTGTTTTTAATATTTGTTGTTATAGCGGCAACAGAAATACATCATCTGTGAAAATTTAAACTGTCTAGCTATCACGGTTCATGAGATACAGCCTGGTGACAGACACACGGACAGCGGAGTCTTAGTAATAGGGACCCGTTTTTACTCTAGACTTTTCCATACAAACGTAGTCTAGCTTTTATTTTGAAATGACATGTGAGATTTCGGTAGGATTTTGTAATTTTAAAGTAATTGCATATATCTAGGCATATAAATAGTTTTCGATAGTCAAATATGAACTTGTAAGAAAATATGAGAGTGTAGAAGTTTTTCATACTGATGGTCAAATGTGATATGATACACTATATTCTCTTCTATTATAAAGGACGGTATTTTTAATGGGTTTCATACCCACAGGGGTACAAAACCCTAAAAAATATCGTTGCATATTTTTCGCATTACATATTTATTATCGGAAAGAATTTCATTTCTGTTTGACAATGTCATTACATCATAATTAAAGATATGTATCAAACATGATGGTGTAATGGTCAACACACTAGTCCGCCAATCCGGAGGTTCTGGGTTCGATGCCCAGTCAGGGCAAGTTGGAAAATGGCCTTTTTCAAATTGTCCTGGGTCTTGGGTGTTTATCTTAATATGTATTTATCATAAAATATAGTATCGTTGGGTTAATATCCTATAACACAAGCTTAAGCTTACTTTGGGGCTAGCTCAATCTGTGTGATTTGTCTGTATATATTAAAAAAAAAACATGTGTATCAAGTTACACAATGACCAACAAAAGATTCAAGGTGAAAATAATTACAATTACATAAGTTTAATCCATCTGACCTACTGTAACGGTTAGTCGTGACTGGCCAATATGTCTGAATGGTATCGAATGTCTGACATTATCCAGAGATCAGCGAGGCTGTCTGGAAATGTCAGTTAAGCGATTGTTTTTTTTTTAATTTTATTTTTTGTAGATAATTGCAAAAATGGGGACAGGGTTCGACAGAAACAAACAAATAATAAAACCGGCCAAGTGTACGGTGTTCCGTAGTTGCGAATGCCCACTTTGCGTTCACGCCTCTAAACACGTCTAAAAACTAATTTTCTATTGAATTTGTATGAACTTTACCTTTTCCAAGTACATTTTATAAGTTGGTCGCTTATGACTTTTTAATTTGTTAACCCTACTTATCTCTGAAAGTTTACCTTTACTCCATTATATATAACTGCTGTGAATTTTTCACGTGTCCATATATAACCGTTTAATAGCTAGAGACTCTAACAAAAAATCGCAATATAAAACCAAATATTACAGAAACGGATCCCCAAATCGAAAAATATTGTTCACAAGCTCATAATATTTTTGAAAGACCTATTCACGACACACCTTATGATTCACAACGGTACCACACACGATGGGAAAGTCGAGAAAAAAAAATTGACTCTTACTTTACTTGTATGGGAGCTACACTAAATTTTTTTTTCAATATTTCACTTTACCACTTTTTAGCATGATTAAAATACATACCTATACCAAATTACAGCTTTCTAGCACTTATAGCCTCTAACCGTGGTCTCTAAGCAAAACCGCGGACGGACAGACAGACAGACAGACATGGCGAAACTATAAGGGTTCCTAGTTTACTACGGAACCCTAAAAACACGAGATCGTGTAAGAACGCACTCAATGGTAAAAATAAAATATGCCTAAGCAAGAAAATATTATGTAATGAGGTATTTTCAAAATCAATCTAATATTTAAATTCGGTATGTGAATATTTGTGTAATATGGATGTGGACAAAAAAAAAAACATTAGGCTCATTAGATAGATAATCATTGTAACTTTTCATTAAAAAGGTATTTTCCCTTTTTTTTTAAATCACATGCTGCAAGTTGTAACATGTATGGCATACGTATTTTTCCTTTCCCTGATTAGTAAATAATGACGAAAAAAAAAATTACGAAGATACAGCGCATATAAACTTCGCGTGTCCTCTCGATCAGATTAGCTACGATTTTTAACCAAAGGTGACGTAAATAACCCCTACTTCGTAAGTTTGAAGCGCTGTTTCTTTGTAAATTTCTACTATTTTGTTAAACGAAAAAAAATATGGGCCATTTATTTTTGGATAATCTAGGAGTCTGACACGACTTAAAAGACTCGACAAAGACAAGATGGGCAGACGACTTAAAAGCATTCGAAACGGAATGGAAAGTTAAGACCAAGGACAGAAAGTTATGGAAGGAAAGAGGCCTTGTCCCAGCCGTGGGACATGAGCGGCTAATAACATAAAATAAAAATTAAAACGAGTAGTTGACCAACTAAATATAATTGTATAATTTTACCCAGTTTACATCCCTATGGTCAATATAATATTATTTATCTACTAACGTACCTATACTTTACTCTTAATTAAAAAAAATAGATCACAAGGAAGTAGAGTTTTCAATAGATTTTATACCTTTTTTAAGAGCACGTGTCACAAAAGTGCTTTTCAGATCATTCCTTTTTCTACTTAGTTCTGATAAGTAAATAAATACTCTCTGTAGTTAAGTATTTAATTAAATTTTATTTTCAGTACCCTCTTCTTCATGCTACCTCTTCTTTTTCTTTCTTATTTTTTAAAATGATTGTAAATGGCTTATTATTTCTATTATTAGCAAGATAATAGTGGGAAATGTTAATTTTCAGCAAATCGACTATATCGACTATCATTTGCGTGAAAGCATATTCTAATCAGAATCTAATTACAGTCAGTTTTTGTATTGGAAAAGTGGTAGCTATACTTCCGTCACTTTCCTCACAAAAACAGTAAATGGTAAAGTGAAATATCCGGCGATGTTACTTGAAGATTGAAATCTAAAATAGGGATTGTTAAGTTCTGTTTTTGTCATTAAGAACATTGTAACAACATA
Organism: Acrobasis suavella; assembly: GCA_943193695.1. NCBI lineage: Eukaryota > Metazoa > Arthropoda > Insecta > Lepidoptera > Pyralidae > Acrobasis > Acrobasis suavella. Next base: position 4,219,316 of record OW971934.1, on the reverse strand, counting down.
TAAGTAATTTGGGTACTTCCCTGGGGCTGAAATAAATTATTTCCTACTAGGTATTAAGAAAATAAAATGTCACAATATGATGTCATTTGTCATGATCATATCCATTTTCAACGTGATTCTACATTTATTATTGCAGAGAAACTGATATTAAGAGTGCCGTTTGACTCCAAGAAACCATGACGTCATTAAGTCTACATTTCATACAAATCCCTTAAAATATATGTTAACGTTTGTTTTGACCTTTAGAAAAAAATATCTGGGTTGAATTGTTAGTAAGTAGCAAATTGGATAATTTATCTATCACTGAGCTAGCATACACACACATTCTCACGTCTTTTTTTCTTTAATGGGGCAGACATTTTAAGTTTTGCGGTTCGATACAGAGAAAGCGTTAGGGCTACGAGACCCAAAGGCCACTTTAAGCGTGATGGTGGATGAGAATGTGGAAAAATTATCATTATGGGTAAACCGCTTTACCTTTTAAAATGATTCGCATCTCCCAATTCGCTACTTTATACTTAATAAGATACTTTTTTATAAACGTCAAAACAAACATTTTATTTGAATGAAATATAGACTAATGACGTCACAGTTTCTTGGAGTCAAATAGCGATCTTAATATTAGTTTTTCTGCCAAAATAAATTTAAAAACGCTTTAAAAATGGATATGCATGACAAGTGACCTTATTTTGTGACCTTTTATTTGCTTAACAGTAGCAAATAATTTCTTTTTGATCCAGTTTAGTATCCTATTATTAAGATCAGCTTTTATGATCTGCACGGAAAGAGGATCAGCGGATACATTCTAATTATTTTGCAGGCTTTGCAAGAAAGAGAATTTGGAGAACGATCTTCATGTTTAGGTACGTTCAGTTTTCAAAAATGAAGTCATAATTTCTCATAACGTATGAGAGATTATGACTCCAAGTACATTCTAATTATTTTGCAGGCCTTGCATGAAAAAAAAATATGGAGATCAATCTCTATGTTTAGGTTTAAAAAATGAAGTCATAATTTCTCATTCAATTAGTATTAGAGATTATGAATCCATTTTTGAAGCGTACCGTACGTGAGTTCAGCTCTGTATTTACTTACACTAACATATAATATGTAGTCTGACAACTGCCATTAATAGGAACAAAAGACATTGACTTGGCATAAATTACAGCACTGCACGCTACAGCTGTAATACTTGTAATCGGCAAAGCAATTGCGATTACAGTCACGCCAATTACACATGCGGACCATTTCACTGTAATACTGTTGTAATATTCAACACATCACTAATGATTGGGTGGTGAGTGTAGTATTTTGCATATTTGTTTGTTTTTCAGGAAGGTCATGATGTTATTAGTTATTAAATTGTTTTGCCTATTACGTTTAAAAAAAGTCACTGGAAAGCGCGGGATGCAGGCCGCTTTTGGACGTTACGTTATACGGCTGAAATGATGATGATGTGTAACAAAATATACTGAAATTATTTTAAGGATTCATTATGTCTATGATTCTGCATAAATTCTCCAATTCCTAAATATATCGAAACATGAAAAAAAATAACGTTAGTAAAACAAACTTGGCTCTTTTATCATAATCCCTTTTACTCGTGTATAAATTAAATCAAAACTGGTTATTTAAAGCCTAGGTTATTTAAAGACCAGTACGTACATACTACATAAAAATTTAAAAGTACAAAATGTACGCAAAAGTTTCTCTGAAAATCAATATGTGTTTTTAAATTATTTAGGTTTGAATATGTGAAGCTCACCACTTGTAAGTACAATATTAAAATCACTTATTTTATCTAACGAACGGCTTTTCTAAGTTTTCATGAAAAATGAAAGTTCCGTGCGTTCCTATCTAAAATTAAAATTGTTAGCCCAATAAAAAATCACAAACTTTGTGACTTTTTAAAATAATTCACTTATCAATAAAACAAAAGAAACTGACTTGTTGTTGAGTCTGGTACTGGTGCTGAGGCCTCGGCACAGGACCCGCCAAAACACAACCCAGAACCGCCAACGTGACACACTGCCGCAACATTTTGCACACAAATTGAAAAAATAATTTAAAAAAACAAGGGCCACAACACACTCGCGTCTGTTATTACGTATGCGATGCGTGGAACAACTCTCTCTTTATATACAGGCACCCCTTCTAGCCCGACCCGGAGGGAGGGACTGCGTGTGGGTGAGGATTTTGAAGTGTGACAACATATTATTTTAAAAAGAACTGGCTGAAAATAATGTCCTTACAAAAAGAACAAAAAAGACTCGGCTGAAAATAGTGTCCTTAAAAAAGAGTAAAAAAGTTTGCTTAAGGAAAGGAACGAATATTTTTTAGGAGATTATTAGAAAAAAGATTAAACAGGAATTAACACATTCAGAATAATGAGTTCTTAAAAGGACTTTTACCGGGTCAGATTTATTATTTAAATGACTGGCTGAACTGAGAAAAAAAAAGTTCTTCAAAGGACTCTTACCGGGTGAGACTAGCTGAAAATAAAATCCTAAAAAAAAAATAAAGTTTCGTCAAAAAGTTAACAAGATAAAAGAGGCGACTATTTTTAAGAGGTTGAGAGTATGTTTTTATTATTTTATTTAATATTTATTGTTCATCATATACAAATTGTACAGAACAATAGGCGAAGCGTTGATTACCAGTCACCCATTGGGTTTTTACAGGAATAATCTTAGAAAAGTTTCTACTTATTTTAAAAAGAACTGGCTTAAAATATAAACTATGAAAAATAAAACAAAGTGGGTTTAAAAAAACATAATATACGAAAATGAAAAATAGAAGAACTTTTTATAGGACATTAAAAAATGATTTTACAGGAATTTTCACACACGCATAATAATTAAAATTGCGTAATGAAAAAAATCTGTGTGATACACAGAATTTTGAGAAAATTAAAGTAACATTTTTCATCTCAAGAATATTCACGAAAAATGATATTGTTTGGTCAGAGCATAACTTAGTTTCTTACAGATAAATAATTTGTGTGTATGCTTGTATTTATTTGGGTAAATAAAAACTAAAACTAACCCTAAAACAGATTACAAATTATTTAGTCCCACTAAAATATCACCCTTAGGCAGCGTGGGGAAAATGATTGACAAAAAATTTAATGATAATTGGGTAAACGATTGACAAAACATAATTTATTTGAGTAGATAATTGGGTAAATTAATGACAAAACATAATTTATTTGAGTAGATAATTGGGTAAATTAATGACAAAACATAATTTATTTGAGTAGATAATTGGGTAAATTAATGACAAAAGATAATTTATTTAAATAGATACAATTGTAAATGTCTTTTGGTACAATAAAGTTTTCTTTTTTGTATTGTATGGTAATGTATTGTATGTAATCTTTACTGACCACAATGGTGGGTACATACAAAAGATGGACTTGAAACACTAATGTATTCTTAACTAGCTAAAATTATACAAATTGACGTAGCTCTAGAAGGTTTATTTACAAAATACTGTCGAGCACTTACATTACTTTGAAAAATTATTAAATTTTATAACGTTTAAGGTATTTTCATAACAATGTTTTGAAATTTAGTTTATGTACTTACAAATTAAATTAAATTAGTGTAAAAATAAACGAGTGTCTCTCGGTACATTGATTTCGCATTTCGCTATCAAATTGTATGAGTCAATGTTTCGACACTTTCCGTAATTAATGTTACTCAAAATAAGTCTGTCTTGTAATATTTGGACCTTTTTTACGTCCACCAAAATGTTTTAGTTGAGATACTTTTTTGGATCAATGAATAGTTTTTTGATCCGTGATTTGCCGACAGATTTATTTCTGTTCATGTTTCGAAAGGCACTTAGCTACTCAGTAAGTACGTGATTATCAGGTATTGATACTTTTTGAAATATCTTGATAAATCCTCCTAATACAATGTGTATTTTTTATACTTGATCAAACGAAGTGTGTGGATATTAGACGAAATATTACCGAAAAAAAATGAAAAAAAAATGTTATGTTAGTATTAAAAAAATCCAGGTACTTTAATTTCTTCATTAATTATTTTTTACTTATTTCCTGTTTGGTATTGTTAATTATTTTTTACTTTCTTAGCTTATTAAACTTTGTAGCTTTTAAATGATTTCACTTTGAAGAAAATACGCCGTTTACTTAAAGAAAAAAAGATAAAAATCGAAACATACATAACCTTTACAAAAAAAAAAAAAAAAAAATTTAATAATAAAGTGTTAATTACGATTTTTCCCGGTTTTTTTTTACCGATAATATTTCGTCTAATATCCGAACATTTCGTTTGATCAAGTATAAAAAATACACATAAATGCGAGAGTTTGCATTGATGTAGGTAGGACTTGTAGATCTATTTTCCGCTTTTACGCCAAAGTTTTTGCGTGTAGATAGTCCATCACCTAAATGCAGATAATCCAGGGATTGCAGATAATTTTGAATTAAAACAAATATAAATTTCTTTTTTTGACGTTTTACATCAATCGTAGCTCGGATATAGGCTCCGCTCCCCGTTAGAATTCGGGATACAAACTATCCTTCGTATTTTCCTGGATCTCAAACAAATAATAGGTTAAGTGGTTAAAGCGTGAGGAGGTAACAGACAAACGAATAGATATACAAACTTGTTTGCATTTTTAATATTAGTTAGGATGGGATTTTGGGTCACCAATCCAAGTGCGGACCACGCCCGGTGTCGCTTTACTTGCGAAAGGTACGCCGGGCTACCGAGCTCCTCGTATCGCTCCTCAAGTTAGTGTATCCAATAACAGCAGCTTATTGGACCTGACTTCACAGTGTCGCCATCTAGTGTCGTACACTTTTGAACACCCTCAATGAACTATATTGGCAACACGTTGTTATATCTCGGTGCTCGGTTGTAATCGCCACAGTGATCGGTTCTCACGTTTTCCAAAGAAAAAACTTATACCTAATTGCTTAAACTCAAAGTTTCAAAACATTTTTAATAAGGCAAACAATTACGAACAAAACACAATAATAGGTAATAACGTCTGGCATTTCGTCTGGGTTTATCTCGGGTGATCAGTGGACCTATTTTTAAAAAGCGGAGTCACTAAACGAACGGTATTTTTTATGGAAAAAACCGTTCGAAAGCGTCTCAGCGTTTTGAAAATAGCACTTCAATTATTATGTTTGCCTCATGACATGAGAGAATCTTCTCATTGTGAGTATGTTTGTACATTGGGTCAATGTCTTTGTTAGAACACATATTTCACCCACAATCCACTATTTTCTAACAATTCACATCAGAAGTGCTATTTCTGAAACGCGGATTCACCTAAACGAATGGTTTTTGTATGAAAAAACCATTCGTTTAGGTAACTCCGCGTTTCAGAAATGGCACTTCAGATACTTTTTTCTAAACGTCAAATCAAACATTTTTTATTAGATTTGTATGAAATACACGTAGATGACGTCATAGTTTCTTGGAGTCAAATAGCGCCCTTATTATCAGTTTTTCTGCAATAATAAATCTAAAATCATGTTAAAATGAATATTTCCGAAGACAAGTGACGTTATTTTGCGACGTTTTAATTACTTATCACTATAAAATAATTTATGTTTGACCAGGAAAATACCCAATTCTTTCTTGCTCGTTAAAAAAAAAAAACTTAGAATTTATCAGCAGCTTCTTTTTGCACGCAGATCGTAAAAGTAAAAGCCGATCGAGATAATGGGCGAAAATAGGCGTTGGGCTTGCAACCTATCACATTTCTGATTCCTTTTTCCATTTTTTCGTCCACCTAAAAGTGGCCCTCGGGTCTTATAAACCTAAGCATTTATACTACATACATAATATCTTGTCATCATCATCATTTCAGCCTCATAACGTCCACTGCTGGAAATAGGCCTCTCTCAAGGATTTCCAAAATGATCGATCTAAAACGGCCTGCAAACAGCGCTTTCCAGCGATCTTATAGTCAGGTCGTCAGACCACACAGTGTGTGGGTGTCCTACGCTTCGATTGCCAGTACGTGGTCGCCTTTCGAGAACCTTTTTGCCCCATCGGCCATCGTTTCGTCGCGCTTTGTGTCCCGCACACTGCCACTTCAACGAACATACTCGTAATATCTCGTCTTTATTCCTAATGAGGCAGAAAGATCATTTAGGATCTTGCGGCTCTAAGCAGACGGAGCCCAGAGAAGGTAGAAAAAGGAATCTAAATAGTGATGGGTTGCTAAGCCGCATCGCCTATTAACATAATTCGCACGTTCGCCCAATCTTACGATCGGCTTTTACGATCTGCGTGGAGAGAGAAGAAGCTGGTACTTTCTATGTTTTTCTTTTCTCGCAGACGAGCATGAAAGAGTAATGTGGGTGGAATATTTTTTCTAACATCGATAGTTATATACTGTCCTTTATGAAGACATCAACGCGTGACTCATTTCAGATCGCCTAGATCTTCAGATCGTAGGAAGTACAAGCCGTACTTCCTACGATCTGAAGATCTAGGCGTAAAATATCAAGGGAAGAGAAGCATTGGTATAGACACATTTTGAGTTTTTTCTTTTTTCAAAAAAAGAAAACAAATTTTAGAATGAGTATCTATGAATAATAAATATACAATATGTAAAAAAAAAATATAGTTAAATTAGAATGTACCATGTCGTCTAAAATTAGCTTTTATCCGCAACACCTGAAGGTTGAATGGTAGAAAAGGCCCTGGGCCTTAAGTCCGCCTGTTACTATTTTTGTAATAAAGTTAAATAAATAAATAAATAAAAAAACCCTGTCCGATCCTTGACGGAGCAACTCAGGTCGTCAATATGAACAAATTTTTCTACAGGACAATGCTTGAAACTCGAAGAAAAAATCGTCATTTTTATACAAATTGCTGGGCTGGCCGAGCAATTTTGTATGAAAATGTCAATTCTTTTTTCGAGTTTCAAGCATTGGTACCATAGGAAAAGTTGTTCATATTTACGGTTTGAGTTGCTTCTACAAGGATCGGTTAGATTAGTAAAAAAATATTTATTTATTATTATTACTTATTTTTCTTTTTTCTGAGAAACAAAAAATGAGAAAGATACAGGGCATTGAAATTCCGCATGAATCTAACTATCTAACTAATTATCTACGTACGATTTTTGCATAGAGGTGACGTCGCAAGCCCCCACTCCGGAACTTTGATCCTTCGTATCTTTGTAATTTTTTACTCTTCTGGCAAACTGAAAAATATGGGTTGATTATTTTGGGATAATCTAAAAGACGGATTAATAATAATTGTACTTTTCTAACCCTGTCGTCACCCCTATTATCACATGGATGACTACTAGTTACTGCGCAGGGACATCCTGAGAAGAAGAGACTGCTGGGAGAAACCGTTTATGAAACGCCCGTTTAATGTTAAGAAATGATTTATCTCGTTGCTGTGCGCCTCGACCGACTTTTTGACTGGTCACTCGTGTATCACTCACTCACTCACTAGTGACTACGTGTCCATACCTATATTTGTACGGCCGCTCTAGTTTTGCGAAACCTAGTGAATGCACGTGCAATAAGTATGGGAAAGTCGAATTTGGTAGTGACATTTTTTAGCTTGCAACGTTCACTTGTAGTGTCAAGCCCGCCTTTGTATACCAATTTGTGTCCGAGGAAGCGAAGCGTATTTCTGATTTATCATTGGCAAAAATCCCAACTTGCAAAAAAAAAACCGTTGTTAAAGAGGTAATTTAACATAAAAACCATCTTGTGTCTCTTTCCCTCTTAGGGGAATTGACTGTTGCAAGAATGAGACTTCGCTAAACGTAAAAAGTAAAAAAGTAACCTACGATTAAATTTAAATGACATTGTCTTATGTTTAGGTGACTTTTCTATTTAGTAGACATCATATAATAGACATACACGTCGGTGTATTTCATAGAAAATATACACCGCTATGTTTCAAAACAGGTTATACATATGGGATTTCAACGCGGAATCTATAATAGTAGATTGTGCTACAAGGGGCTAAGGTAATATTTTGAAGGCGAGGGCGCTACTTTGAATCCAGAGCGAAACGAAGGATTCCACAGTTGAATCACGAGCGGAGCGAGTGATTCTGCGGTGGAATCCTGAGTGTAGCGAGGGATTCATGTATATCGCCCGAGATTGAAATATTACCGTACCCGAGTAGCACACTCTACTTTTGATCTCCATCTATGAGAAAAACTAGCACATAAAAAACAGAATATAAAGAACAGTAGAACACCTACAATTCCTAACAGACTTTAACCGACAATTTAATACTAACCTTTGTTTGGTGTCGTTTTCATACAATAAATACTAAGAAATATTTTTTCGAAGACCACCTACTTAAGATAAAATGTTCACTCATAACTTTGTTTGCGTGGTCCTTCATATATTTTTATTTTTATATGTAAACTTGATAACTATTCACTATTGGCTTAAACTCACGAAAAAGTATTCACATTTACATAAATAATTACATTTCAATACAAATAACCTAAAACTTCTGTAATTACTTGAATCAAAGGGAAAAATTGCGCTTTTTAATTATATGTACTTATTTCTTTTCCGAAGCAAAGAACATAAAATTTTTTTAACCTACATTCATCCATGTTGAAGACGATATGTATTCCAAATTTAAAAAATCACGAAGTCTCTTCCAATTATTTTATATTATAAAACAAAATAATTCTTTGTTTTTTGCTGAACTGCCAGCATTATTTTTGATTCTACATAGATTCAACTCTTGTTCTGTTTTCAAATTGGTTTTAATCCCTAGAGATCTTATTTTTCACGTTTTAGTCCCGAGAGAATAACCAGTAACTTTAGCTCCAAATGTTTTGGGATGAAAACATAGTTTTTTGAGTAGATGAGATGAAAAGGTACCTTAAAAATCTATGAAAAATCCACTAGATAACAACAAGTCAAACCAGACACTTTTTTCTAAACGTCAAAACAAACATTTTCTATGGATTCTCGTAAATTACTACTATTTTTTGCGAGGGTATACAGCTCACAGAACCATTAATTAGTCTAAGTCCATTTTGAGGTTGTTATTTAACAGTTCGTTTTATCTTGTAACATATTCTTTCTTTACCAGCCTGCAAGCAAGCATGGCACAGCCGGCAGCGCTATCTCTATCACTAGCAATTGTAACGAGCGGTAGCTTACTTGTTACATAGGTCTTGTCCGATTTGAGCTCCTTGAGTAGCATAATACACCATTTAAGGCGGCCCTTCCCGACCGCTCTGTCGTCAACGCGAGCATAGTTTGAAAAGCTTGTTGTTTCATCTAGGGCAATGCTAGTAAAAGAGGCAAACCAAAAAGAAAGAGATAGCGCCTAAGGGCACTCTTTGCATTCTATTGAATGAAATTAGTATTATTATTAACTATCCATTGAACGATTATTAACTATTCATAGGGTGGGAAAGTTTCGTCAAACTTGTTCCAGGTGATACGTGTTTATCAGTAAGCCTTGCAAGAGTGTGAAATAAATGTTTTGTATTCAAAATCTTCATTACATTTGCAAGGTTTGTATCGAAATATTTTCATCAGTTTTTTGGAGGTTTATTCTGACCTCCTTTTTCTAAATTTCAATTTTTTATTCCGATAGAAACCTAGAAATAGCGCACAAGATACCACTGAGTTCAAAAGTTTTCAAGAAAGATCAGATACAACGCCATAATCACGTACGAGCTTTTCTATGAAAAATAAAACGGGAAGGCCGCTCTTAAGCTGTTGACACTTAACAGGAAACATGAAGAAATTGTCCTCCCTTTCATGTGTGGGCTAGGCCAATTTCTTAATGCAAAAGGTTAGCTATCAAGGTCGAATCTACCACACCTCTGCCTATTGTGTAGCTACAAAAATAAGCGACGACTATATTAGAAGAATTTATCAAAATCGGTTCTGTAGTTTAATTTAAAAACTTGACTCAATTTAAATAGAAATGAAAGAAATTAATGATGACTATACTCACGTATATTGAAGTAGATTTTTAGTGTTCTGTACCCAAGGGGTAAAACAGGAACCTATTACTTAGACTCCGCTGTCCGTTTGTCCTTCCGTCTATCTGTCCGTCTGTCTGTCTTTCTGTCACCAGGCTGTATCTCATCAACCGTGATAGCTTGACAGTTGAAATTTTCACAGATGATGTTTTTCTGTTGCCCTAAACAACAAATACGAAAAACAGAATAAAATAAGTATTTCAATGGGGCTTCCACATAACAAACATTGTTTTTTTAAGGTAATGGTACGGAACCCATCGTGCGCGAATCCGCCTCGCACTTGTACCGTTATTTTTAAAAAGTATGTAAGCAATATGATAAAATCTACTTTAAGTACTTCTTGACTCAATTCAAAGAGAAATGTAAATGACATCACTGCACAGCGGCACTAACTTTGTAAATTACGAGTATATCACTATGTAGTGTTGCAAGCAATAGTTTTAAATATCGATAGTCTATCGATTCTATAGTGACCTCGAAAAACAGTCACAATATCGGAAAGACTATCGATAGTATCGATAGTATCATTACTATCGATAGTATCGATAGTATCATTACTATCGATAGTATCGATAGTTTTTAATTTATACAATCGATAGTATCGATAGTAAAGGTACTATTTGTATTAAAAACTATCGATAGTATTGTGACGAATATCGATTTTATAATACTATCGATAGTAATTTAGCTATCGATAGTTTTTCGTACAAAAAGTAGTTACAGTATCGATACTATCAATAATATCTAAATTCAATAGTATCGATACTATCGATAGTTTTACTTTTCAACAATAGCAAACTATTGACAATCGATACTATCGATAGTATCGATACTATCGATAGATCTATCGATATTATGACTGTTTTTCGAGGTCAACTATCGATAGTCAAACTATCGATTGTTATGCAACGCTATCACTATGCAGTGAAGGTGCAGAACTTGTAAGCTTGTATGATATCGAATTCGTATGCACTCTGTTGCAATGTGTCGGGCGTGGACCGTGGTGCACTGGTGCTAGTTCACTGGAGCAAGTAACCACACCCTAGTCGAAATGGGACGAATTCGGTATTTGACTCGATTTTTTTTCTTACTCATGTTAAAAAGTAACATGATATTAAACCAAAAACATTAATAATAATTTTACTCCGCTCAAAACTAAGCAAATTATAAGCCTGTCAAATCCGGTGGAAGGGGAAACTGTCAAATAACAGAAAAAGGATGCACATAAACCAGCGTGACGTCACTGTCATTAGGTGTCACGCTTACGAAAGAGATAGCGAGATGTCCCCACCACGCTCCCTCTTATATTTATAATGATAGATGATATTGCATATATTTAGGCATATAACTAGTTTTCGACAGTCAAATATAAACTTGAAAGAAAATATAAGAGTGTAGAATTTTTCCATACTGATGGTCAAATATAAGATGATACACTATATTCTCTTTTAAGTTCATATTTTGACTATGAAAACTAGTTATACGGCATAATATTTGCAATTTCTTTGAAATTACATAATTTTGCCAATATCTGACATGCCGTTTCAAAATAAAAGCTAGACTACGTTTGTATGCGAAAGTCTGATTCTGTCTAGGGTTAGAGGACTCTTAAAGGCATTTTTCCCGTTCCCGGTTTGTTACAACAAGTCCCGATGTTTGTCTGTCTGTAATAAAATCTTGCAAGTTAAATTTGACCCACGTCCCAGTGTCTGATTGAGCTGATGCACGCATATGTAGGTACATTTCGTGACAGTGACATGGAGCTGATCTGATGATGGTGCTAGAAGCTGGTCATAGCATTTCCGTGATAAAACAACATAAGCCACCGAGTTTGGGCTTAGTTGATTCGTCTTGAAGAGCACTTTAACCTTTTTAGGTTATTGTTATAGATGTAATTTTGTTTTTAAATATATTTTTTGAATAATTACATACTTGTATTATAAAAATTTAAAATAAGTATACCCGAAACTGTTTCTGTTAATTGGGAAGAATTTATCGGTAAGTACGTACTTATATGTAAATGTAAACATATCACTATGTTCTATATTATACGTTATAAATGGAACACCAGGCTACACCAGATCACTAATAGTAGAATGAAACTAAAATAACAGTAAAAGAAAAATCAAAATTGACATTTTCATACAAATTTCTCGGGCGGCTGCACACGTGTCGAAATGACTTTTTTTTTTACTATTTTAACTTTATTATACTAGTGATCTAGTATACACACGCGTCACGCGTAACACATCGAACCAAGGAGTGGTTCGATGTGATACGCGTGACTCTTTCTTACACGTTATTTAAAGCATATTATAAACGTAGATTTTTTATGAATCCAACTGTTTTAGTGGGTTGTTGTTAACTTTCCACCTAAAAAAATATGTGTGAATTCACAACATAATGTGTATCTGATTTCGTGGTAAGTATTATATTAAAAAAATCAAGTGACCCCCTGGATGCGGCCCTGCCGGGTAATTATGAACTGATTACATGATGCATAAAGAGATGTAATTGACCTGTTATGTCAAGCAAAAGATTGTATCAAGATCGTTATCTCAATAGCATGTTCTTTGGAATCCTTAAAAATAATTAACGGAGATGAAAGTTCATGGTATACTTTATAATAAACCGGATGTTATGTTAAACTTTACATCGGAATAAAGGTACCAAAAATTAAATTAAAGTGAATCTTACCGTGTTTGGTATTTGTGTTTGGTTTGGGAGAGAACGCTTTTAGCATTAAGTCCGCTAGTTGTAAACAATTTTTGATTGGGGATCAATAAAGAAGTAAATTTCTAAAATATATACCTACATTCCTAGCTGTTTCTCCCTGCTGCGCTTGCATTCACTGAATAAACCTACTTCCAGCAAGAATCTTCACCTGGTCGGGTGTTTGTTTTTAAAACTATATCTTGTTCGTCCTTCCACTAAGTCTATCTATAGTCTTTCAAATTATAAAAGAAACACGTAATAACCTTAAATTAACGTTTAATAAACTAAAATAACGACCACATTAAAAATAACAGCTAAATAAATTACATAACAATAGTCTTTGACCGCTTGAACACTACGAGGCATATTTGTTTCCAACATGGTGTCTGACCCCCCACTTGTAGTTTGCGTTCTTGTCTGTTTTTACGAAGGTGTGTATAGGGCCCGTGACGCCGCTGCTGCTGCCGTGGCGGTCGTCATCATGGTGGCGATGGTCGTAATCATGTTGACGTTTGGGACGCTCCCATTTTGGCTCGTCCTCTTGTGGTGGGTCTGGCCGAACTGTAATAAGAAAGAAATCCCATGTAAACTTTTTTTTATGTCATAGGGCGGCAAACAAACAAGCGGGTCACCTGATCGTAAGTGATCACCGCTGCCCATGGACAACTGCAACACCAGGGGTGTAATAGAAGCGTTGCAGTCCTTTCAGGAAGGGAAGATGTAGGGGGAGGGGGAAGGGGGGGGGGGCTGAAAAATTAGGTAAATTAACGGATGTCATGTGTATAATCGGTTTCAGCAGGAGATCAGAGCAGCTGATAATATTAAAATCTTTAAAAATAACGTTAAAAACTGGCTGATAGAACTAGCCCTCTACTCATTGACGGATTTTGTCATTGTTATGTATTTAAATTGAGGTCAATTTTAAAATATCAATATATTTTAACGAGTTTTATATTTAATCCTATGTGTACTTGAGTGATGTATAAATCTAAGTTTTATAATATTGACCTGTAACAAATTGTTATCAATATGTAAGTAATAAACAACAAACAATAAGTTTTTGAGATACTATAAAGACACCTCAGTGCCTCAAGACTTCAATCAATGTGCGTGTGTGATGCAGATATGGCTCTGAAACGAAGTCTTCTATGGGTCTTATGAGAAGGCTTAGCGCGTTATGGAGAGGGCTATGCGAGGTGTTTCTCTACGTGATCAAATCAGAAATGAGAAAATTCGGAGGAAAAAAATGTCACTAACATAGCTCTACGGTTTGGCTTCGTTTCAAGACGGTCAGATGACCTGACCAAGATCGCTGGAAAACGCTAAATGCAGGCTGGTTTAGAAAATCATAGTCATTTAGAAAATCCCTAGGGAGACGCCTATATCCAGCAGTGGTCGTTATACGAATGAAATTATGTCTGTTCCGTATCTTATCATCGTTTCAGTCGAGGAGCTCGGTGGTCCGGCAGGAGTGCGCATTAATAGCGCTTTCGCATGTAAAGCAACACCGGGTGTGATCCGCACTTGGATTGGTGACCACAAGCGGCATGAAAATTTCTCGAGCTCCTCCGTGCTTCGGAAGGCACGTATAAGCCATTGGTCCCGGCTGTCATCATTATATGGCAGTCGTCAAGCAATGTCAAATGCCTTTAGGCAGCTTGAAAAATCTGATACTAGTGTTGGCCACTTACTCGTACACACACGAGAAGCAAGCATTTCAGTCGCTTACATTTCAGCAGTAAATTATTACATCTTTATCCCTTACAAGTTAAACAGAGCCCGGTTTGTTCTACCGGGGTCCTGCACCAAGCTCAAGCCAGATTTTTGTCGTTATGGTGTCATCAATCCTAGAAATAAGCCTTAGTTCTCTCAAAAATGGTTGACAATGGTATCTTACCTGGAATCCGATAGTGTGCTGGTGCTGGCGCATATCTGGTCACTCTAACCGGCCTTGGTCCGTGATGGTACGGGATCGACCATGCCGACGTAGCCGCCATGACGCAAGCAAAAAATAACTAAAGGAAAAAAAGAAAAGGCTATAAATAAACAATTTACATAGAAAAGCTGGGAATAAGTAAAAAAAAATAGTAATAAATGTCCCTGTTAAAATTAATAAATGAGCTGAAATTTTTAAGTAACAAGTTTTTTGCTAGGACAAATAGCAAAAAAACCCTAACTGTCAAGAACTTTTTTGGAATTGGTTCGTCCAATGAAAAAAAAAACAATTAGTGGAACTACCGATACGACTTTATATCCGTAGGGCCATCTATTATTTGATAGAGCAAGCGTTAATCCCCAATACCTTTTAAACGGCTGAAACGATTTTAATCAAACACAGCTAAAAACCACCTAAGTCTCGAACTAAACGCTTCGACAATTCCTTTTTGGGTCGAGTAGCTAAGGTGTGGAATGAACTGCCTGCGTCTATATTCCCAGAGAAGTACAGCCCCGGGACATTCAAAAGTAGATTGAATGGGTATCTTTTGGATAGGCATGCTTCATCCTAGTCTTCATCGTCGCTTACCATCAGGTGAGATTGAGGACAAATGCCTAAACCAATATATTGTAAAAAAAAGGAACTTGCTTTCACGTAAAAAAACGCATCGAAATCCGTCCATCCGTTCTAGCGCTACGATGCCACATACAGACCGACACAGTCAAAATCCTCTCTTTTTTGTCTGGGTCAAAAAAATATAAGGGCGATGTTCGTCTGTATGAAGCGATAGTGGCCGAGTAGTGTATTAGGCATACTGTGCGTCTAGTGAGAAACGAGTTCGATCCTCACTATGCGTGAATAGGTATGACATATGGAAAACATTTTTTTCCCATTGATTAAATTATTTAAAAATATTATACACGTATTTTTTATTTTCTCTGAGAAACAAAAAATGACAAAGATACAGCGCTTTGAAATTTCGCATGACGTCACGGCTACGTACGATTCTTACATAGAAGTGACGTCGCTAGCCCCCACTCCGGAACTTTGATGCTTCGTATCTTTGTGAATATATTCTTTTTTGGCAAACTGAAAAACGTGGGTCCATTATCTTTGGTTAATCTAAAAGACGGACTGGTTATATTTAAACTTTTCTAACCCTGTCGTCACCCCTATTATACCTCCGAATTTGTAATTATGTACCGTCTTTTGAATTCAACACACACCACCTTGTAGGAACTCCTAGTAGGTAGGTAGCCACGGACTAGCTGGGGCAGTTGGAGCTCCTGCATGAAGAGGTAGGTAAGGTACGTAGTGGAGAGCTTCAGAGAAACAGCACAGAGTTATTTTTTGTTTATTATAACTTTACAATACTGATATAAATTAATAATACAGATGTAATCAGCTCGAGAGATCGTGAAATCAATGGAGAATGATGAGAAAGGAACTTAAAATTTAAAAATTTAATTTGAAAATGAAATTATTTTTTAGAAAACGGAAAATGAGGTAGTCAGGAACATGAAGGATGAGGTAACATCGTTACAACCTGATTCCGGTGAAGGAAAATCTTTATTAACATCGTTTGGAAACAAACATAAACGCAAAAACTGTAAATACTAAAATACACGTACATAGTACATACAATTATGTCTTTATCGCTATCGGGGTAGACAGAGTCCTTTTGGTCTTGCGGCTCTAAGCAGACGGAGCCCAGGGCCGTGAGATTCAAAGGCCACTTTTAGCGTGATGGTGGGCAAAATGGTGGAAAAAGGAATCAAGTAATGGGTTGCAAGCCACATCGGCTACGCATTTCCGCCCAGTACCTCGATCGGCTTTTACGATCTGCGCGGGAAGAGAAGCAACTGGTACATTCTAAGGTTTTCCTTTTCTCCCAGATCAGCATGGAAGAAAGAAGTACAAGAAGAATAGTACAAAGTGCACTTATATTCTATATTGATGCTAATTGAGTATTTCCCTGGGTCAAAAATAAATTATTTTGAACTGTTAAGAAAATTAAATGTCGCAAAATATTTTCACTTGTCTTTGAAAATATCCATTTTAACGTGATTTTAGATTAATTATTGCAGAAAAACTGATAATAAGAGCGCTATTTGACTCCAAGAAACTATGACGTCATCTGCCTGTATTTCATACAAATCCCATAGAATATGTTTGTTTTGACGTTCAGAAAAAAGTTTCTGATTTGACTTGTTGGAAAATAGCGGATTGCGTAAGAATACTTATTACTTAATGCATTTTCAAAATAAGTTCTGTGTGTTTTGCTAGCCTAAAGAATTATACGACCAGTTTTTATCTGAATGCAATGATCAATCTATTTGGTAATAATCCACTTAGCAGTACAATATAAACTAGAGCAGTAGGTGTAGATAAACTAGATTGCATATTTTACTGATATGTCAAGCAATTTGGAAATATCTTAACATAAATTAAAAATGTCAACTCGTGATGAAAAGCCTAATATTTCGACATCTGATTTAGTAATTTGAAGAAATAGTATATCGAATGTTATTTTTTTTTTAATAATAGCATGTTTCATTGTAGGTTGTATGGTTGTAGGAAGGTATGATAAAAGTGAACTTATGCGCAACACGGCTGTGGATGTAATTCAAGTGTTAATTCCATAGTAACTGGAAACTGGCTGAGTGTGGAACGTGTTTAAAGAACAGAAGTCAAAAAAGACAGCAACAAAAGAACTGACTTCCCAATAGAATGTCGATTTATATCTTTTTATCCCTAAACCTACTAAGGTTCATCATATACTCATTTAAAAAGATTAATGTCTATAATTTTTTTACTTATGTGTACTTACACATTATAATTAAACTCTAACATGTTTTTGATTTTGAAAGGAGTAAAGGAATTGCGTACTGATTAATAGTGAGAGGTTTATTAGTTTAACCTACCTACCCATCGCATTATAAATATTATTATTTCTCTTTCTTATCACTAGATGGCGCTATAGCCAATTATTAAAACATCAAAATCTTTTATTAATTTTATTTAAATTAAGCAGTACTATAATTAATTAAATATGACTTATACGAAATGCAATAAATATTTTAAAAGCATATTCAACACTTTCTTTGTCACTTTTTTGTTCATCGTGTGTGCTGCTATCTCTTTGTGCCTACCGGCAACTCCAGAGCTATTACATTACGAGTATTACTGTATGGTCTAGAGCCAATTATTTCGACAGATAAAGAAATGGTGTCAGAGAAACACATGTTAATATATTTTAAACCAACAACCGATTTCAGCACCAAACTAAATAACCGATTTCGATAAAATTCTATGGTACGAGTATGTACAGTGGGCCACATAGAAAAGTATACTACCTCTACCTATACTTTCGGTATAGAATAGAATAGAACGTACGTAATTGTTCTATTTGTGGTATACTTTTTCATGTGGCCCACTGTACCACGAACAGTATATACAGTACGAGTAGTATGGTACAAGTATGGTACAACTAGTATACCCTTTCAAACAAAAAAGTATTTTTTTAAATTGGTCCAGGCGTCTTCGGAATCGGGGAATACACATAAAAAATACTGGTACATTTAAATTGATAACCTCTTTATTTTAAGTCAGTTAAAAAGATATCAACTTACCAAAACACGTCTGTCCATCTCCAAGCCAATGAAATACCAATGTCGCCAATCTGCCTTCTACTCAGCAATTCATGGCATCGATATCAATCGCTCTTTTATAAACATAGAAAACGAGTGAACACTTTCTCGGTTTTTACGGTCCGGCGCGTTCGGAACCGCTCCGGTTCGTGGCTACGGATAGCTCATCGAAAGGGTTTGGGTGATAGCGTGAAGAAGTGTCGAACAGGCCGTGGCCTAAAGCCAAGGCGCCTCTTCGCATCCGGGCACAGAATTATTTCTTTCTTTATTAATCGCTTACATGCACTCATACAGACGATGGTTAGTAGGTAAGTACATGAACCTGGCAGGGCGTTGCGAACTTATACTTACGTCTTATTTGTAATAATAAAAATAGTATTTATATGTAAGCAGAAAAAAAAGAATTAATATGAATTAAACAGTAAGTAGATACTTAAATTAATTGATGTCAATAGTTAGAAATAATAGATTAGATTAAAAACTTCTAAGTTAAAGATTAAACAACAATTGTGATAAGTTCAATTTCAACAAATAGTAATTGGTATTAGAAACTAAAAATATAATTATCTATTATAAATATAATAACTGCAAGTGCGTTGGTCAGATGCAATGTAAAACTGGAACGAGTACCTAGATATTTTGGTGAGTGTATTGAGTGTTTCTTTAAAACGCTATTTATGTTATAAGTTGTCATCTAAATATTCCTTGACCGAGTCTACCCCTGATAATACCCCTTCGACAATAGTAACTCTTTTAGTTTTTTAAAGAATTTTGTATCATTTTTTTCCGATGTGAATAATTAATAAGTATTCATATAGCATAATAAGTATTACATACAGGACGGAATCTAGGGTCCCGTGTCATATGCGCCCTCGTTCCCCGCGCCTCTTCCCCATTGTCGCCTTCGCATGGCGAACACGAGTAACAAAAGACCGTGCTGAAACAACTGAAAGTTGTTAATTACATCAGTCCTCAAATGGATTAGTTAGTGCCTTCAAGAGTGACGAGATAAAAATACGATCATTCGGAGTATTGACTGGCCATCTTTTTTATCTACATACTATCGCGGATGGGCAGACGACTTGGAAGCATTCGAACAGGATTAAAAGTCAAGGCAAGGACAGAGAGTTATGGAAGTAAAGAGGGGAGGCCTTTGCCCAGTCAGTGCACACATTGACGTGTGCACGGATGTATAGTTGCGTTTATAGTAGTAGTGGGCATCAATCATACTCCGCTTCTATGAAGTGTCATACCTGTGATCCGGGCCCCAGTTAGCGCGGGTTCCTGCTGTAGCTACCTACCTAATCATCATCATCATATCGGCCACAGGAAGTTCACTGCTGGACATAGGCCTCCCCCAAGGATTCTCATCATATAAAACTAGAGGAGAATGCAATTTAAGCCATCAGGCAAAAATACACGAAGTTACTATTTATACCTACTGGTCATAAAACGGTGTACCAAAGAAATTCTTAGAACATGAGTATTGTGATATATAATAAACTACCTGACGAAATTAAAGAATTTAATGGGACTTTATTCAAAAATAAATTGGCTAAATGGCTTTTAAATAATTGCTTTTACAGCGTAAAGAAATTTTTTGCTTATAAGTAGTGACATTTTAAATTGTATGAATTCGTTATTTTGTACGTCTTCTTGCAGGCTGAATACAGTGACTGTCATTTGTACTGAACACCTATTTTATAAAGTATTCTATCTGGCAAATAAAGAATTCTGATTTCCAAAACGACCGATCGGAAGCGGCCTGCGTCCAGCGCTTTTCTGCAACCTTGCTTAGGTTGTCTGACCACCTAGCAGGTGGGTGTCCCACGCTGCGCTTGCCTGTATGTGGCCGCCATTTGAGACACTTTCTGCCCTACCTAATATTAAGATGTAAATATACAATAACGCTAATAATTCAAATTTTAAACCGATCGTATAGACAATAACAATTAGAGTTCGTTTTGTATGTTCCTTTTTAGCTTCTATAAAAATATAACTTTAAGATTTTCCGCACAATTTAAGAGCCCTGGCACGGATCCTAGTGTGTTGTACAGTACACATACCTTCCACAAAACAGGGACCGAAAGACCCTTTTCAGGCTTAACCGTATATAATCGCTATTACTTGAAAACCTATTTTCAGGGTTAAACTTATCGAGAGAGAAACCGATCATGTCACCCAATATGGATATGATTATCACAATAATATGATACTCCGATCGATATGGTTAACCCTATTGAAATAACTTATCCATCGCATAATCCAATTGAGTGTATAACTATTAATTGGTTTCATCTATCGCTTAACCAATCGGTTGGGTAACATTATCAATTGTGTGGGTTATTATTTTTTAATATAAAATTTATAAAGAGAAAACATCAAATGAAGGTTGTACAAAGGCACTACTTATCTCAAAAGAGATCTCTTTCAGTAGGCCTGGTAGGTAGGTAGGAGATGTTTATGTAAGAGAGGCACACTGGCGTGTTTATGCATAAAATAAAGGAGGAAGAAAATTAAAATTACATAAAACTACACTAACTATAAACAAACATACATATATTACACATATACCTATACTTAAATAAATACATATGTCTATTTAGAAGGAAATATAATATATACTTAACATGAACATCATAAGTTACAATTGGGTATTTTCCTAGGTCGAAATTAAATTATTTTGTTCTGATAAAAAAATAAAACGTCGCAAAATAATGTCACTTGTCTTTGAACATATCCATTTTGACGCGATTTTAGATTTATTATTGCAGAAAAACTGGTAATAAGAGCGCTATTTGACTCCAAGAAACTGTGACGTCATTACCCAGTATTTCATACCAATCCAATAGAAACTGTTTGTTTTGACGTCTTGAAAAAAGTATCTAATATGACTTGTTGGAAAATAGCGGATTAACATGATTCCAATAAATAATGATAAAACTAAATTATTTTTTTAAAATTTGCCTTGAGGCAACTCAAAAATTTTAATCTAGTATTCGATCGATCCGAATAAGACAATTAGAAGCTCAAATTTTTGGGCTGTTTTTTTATACAGCTGCAAATTCAAATTCGAATACTATCTGATTTTAATTTTCAATCTGCCGAAACACGTCGTACACAGATCAATTATTTATATAGCTAGCTTGAGGACTGCCATCTAATGAGAACTTAGATAAGCTGGTCTTCCGCAGCACGGATTTAGATAGTTTTTAGGTATCGAAAATATACCTACATTATTACTATGCGCGCGGCGACCACTTCAAAGGGGAAAATTCAGTTACAAGAATCGTTTAAGAGTAATAAGAATGTTATTGGCTTGCAATGGATGTCTAGGTATCTAAACGAAGAGGTGAGGACTTCTGACGCGAGCTAGATTAAACCATAGCGCTAACCACACTGAATAGATATTTCTTTGAATTTCTTTTCTAAGTAAGACTTCGTGAGTACTAGTTCTTATTCTGTGCCAGTAGTTGTCACCAAAGCAAGTAAGTACGGCCAACGTCGGAGGTGGTAAGGGATAGAATTCGTGCATAATAATATAATTATCTATTATTTTTTTATATTGTTAATTAAAAAGGTATTTGCATTACTAAAATGCGGCTGAACATAACCCCCTTTTTTTTCTAATTATTTAAAACGATTCAACCGACTTTACAAAAAGGAGGGTTTATAATTTTTTTATTTATATTCCATGATTACTTGAAGACGATTTGGCAAATTCGGTTTTTGTTTGGGTATACTTTTAAGGTAAGGTGTTAAAGTCAGTTTTTAGTTTCATAAAGATATTGTAAGTTCTGAAATGTTTGGTTTTTTTATAGGTATATCGAAATATCCATTCTTGCATCAAGCTGCAAATAATCAGCTATGTTTAATTTCTTATAACAATAAAAATAATTATTACTTAGTTAACGTTACATCACAAATCAATCAACAGAAAGCTGTAAGTGAGTAGTAGCCTCAAATATTCAGTTTTATGTAATCTAAATAGAGAGACCGAGTAACAAAAGACCGTGCTGTAACAACTGAAAGTTGTTAATTACATCAGTCCTCAAATGGATTAGTTAGTGCCTTCAAGAGTGACGAGATAAAAATACGATCATTCGGAGTATTGACTGACCATCTTTTTTATCTATATACTATCGCAGATGGGCAGACGACTTGGAAGCATTCGAACAGGATTGAAAGTCAAGGCAGGGACAGAGAATTATGGAAGTAAAGAGGGGAGGCCTTTGCCCAGTCAGTGCTGCCAACTCTTCTAAGCTAAAAAGCGCTACGAGACCTAAGAAAAGCGCTAGATTTCTGTATTTTATTTGAAAACGGTTCGTATTCGGGCGCTAAACGTAATTTTTATGGGCGCTAAATGTATGAAAAGCCGTTTAAAAATGAGCGCTAGACACACCAAAAAAGCGCTAGATTTAGCGCACAGAGCGCTAAAATGGCAGCACTGTCAGCAATGGGACATGATGAACGAGAACGGTTAGTAAAAAAAAAAAAAACTCTTGTCGCTTTTAATATAAATCAATGTTTGACTCATTAATTTTACAATAACTACTTTTGACTTTTGGCGTATAACTGCTTTTGCCTTTTTTGCGGTCAATTCGTTTACAGGCTTATTGTTGCTCCCGCTTCTTAGTTGTCAGTGCAGAAGAAGCGGCTATAAATTGAACTGCAGCATTTTCACACGTATGGCACTTCAAAGAAGCGGAGTATATTTTATGCCTACTACCACTACAACTATAAATATACATCCGTGCGCACGTCAATGTGTGTTTTCGCCCACCAACACAGCGGCAAGGCGAGAATGGGGGAGACATGCGGGGACGGGAACGGGGACGCATATTGCGCGGGACCCTAGGAGTTTCTGTTCTGTATGTAATACTTCGAGCAAACTGTTTCTGTGGCATTTTCTCCAAAGACGTCAACTTACAAACTGATATTAAAATTACCTAGAGTATGTGGACTGTAAATATTGTTACCCATGTCATAAATAAAATAAAATTAAAAATAATGTCATATGAAGATAAAAATAATGTAAATAATCATGGCAACAAACTGCACTGCAGCGCCGTTCTTTTTCAGTTCCTCAATGCACTGCAGCGCCAATAAATAATTCTTCTTCAGTTCCTCAATACACATCAGCGCCAAAAAATTATTCTTCTTCAGTTCCTCAATGCACTGCAGCGCCAAAAAATTTCTTCACTTCCACAATGCTGAAGATTGTGACTACACGCGTAGTTTTATATTTTTCAGCACTAAGTCCAGAAGACACGAATGTCTTTGTCACCGCCGACGAAAGTATAACTCATTTGGTAGTCCT
The DNA here is from genome assembly GCA_943193695.1 of Acrobasis suavella. Classification (NCBI taxonomy): domain Eukaryota; kingdom Metazoa; phylum Arthropoda; class Insecta; order Lepidoptera; family Pyralidae; genus Acrobasis; species Acrobasis suavella. The sequence goes on along the minus strand of OW971934.1, from coordinate 4,195,708 downwards.
CTGACGTCTTCGGCTTTTTTTGGTATATCATTATTGAAGAAGGAAAAGGGAGGTACTTAAACCTACCCTGTGTTTGATGCAACACAGCTATGTAAGGTACCTTAATGTTCCGGTACCCAGCTGTGATGCGCAGCTTACATCACAAGAACAATTAAGATTAGTTTCATAGCTGTTTTATCTAGAACGGTTTCGATTCTTAGGCCAGATTGTATTCCTTCAAAGCTCAAAATGTTTTTGATTTACTTCCTTGTTATATATCTCTGTTAGTCTGCAATAAGTGCATTACGTTTTAATGCACTTTCAGTGTTTGAGGCACATATTTAGGACTCCGGTTACAGTCACTGGTTTCTGTTGCATTTTACAATGCAACCTAAATTGATTTAAGTAATTCCTTATGAAAAAACAAAACAACTAATAAAATTACGGTTTTTAATGTGCTATATTCCGGGTTACTTGACACCAGCAACGTTGGTGTCAAGTAACCCGGTATTTTCAAAAGGAATTACTTAAATCAATTTAGGTTGCATTGGAGGAAGTTCAGTCCATGATACTAAACAACCTTTCATAAACACATAATCAAAAAATGAAAAAAACCGCCTTCCCATACAAATCAGCACTCAGCCCAATCAAATTAGTATGAGAGGACGAAATTTTTTAATCTATTTTCAATATATTTTTTTTTACAGAAAGCTCCACTCCAAACTACGCACCAACAAATGTTGCTGTGTGTTTTAAACGTAAACCTGTAAGTATATGTTTTGCTTCGGTAAAAATGTTTTACGTGTCCACATAAAAGTTTGTTTCGTAATTTGGAAGAAATAAGTAATTTAGCGACAATAGTCATTATTACACACTCATAACTAAGTCTACATGTTTCTTCACAGTGTTTTTCTTCAACGAAAGTAAGTGGTGGTAGTTGAAAATGGCCGTACATGAGTATACACTTAGGTACGATACAAGTCGCGTATTACAATCACGTATTGCATACAGAACGGAAACTTCTAGGGTCCCGCGCAATATGCGTCCCCATTCCCCGTCCTCGCAGGTCTCCCCCCTTCAGGCTTTGTCACGTGTGTTGGGGGGCGAACACACACACATTGACGTGGTTTGTAGTAGTAGTAGTAGGCATAAACGATACTACGCTTCTATGAAGTGCCACACCTATGTCTCACAGACGCAAAATGACCGATAAAATGGATGTTATGTCATTGTTATAAGTTTGAAATTCGTCTGTATCAATTTTTCCCATGAAGATCAGCGAGGCTGAATGGCTAAACCGTTTAGCAACCGCGGCTCTAGTATCCTGAAAGCGAGAGCACAGAATAAGTACTAGTACTTCAGTACAGAAGTTTTACTCAGAAAAGAAATTTAAAAAAAATATCTACTTAATGTGCTTAGCGCTATAGTTTCATTTAGCTCGCGTCAGAACTCCTCACCTCTTCGTTTAGATACCTAGACATCCATTGCAAGCCAATTTAATTCTTATTACTCTTGACAAACGATTCATGTAACTGAATTTTCCCCTTCGAAGTGGTCGCCGCGCGCATAGTAATAATGTAGGTATATTTTCGATACCTAAACGGGGAGTGACACAGGCCTGGCGAGAGAGGTCACGGTTCCGTGACGGTAATATTAGCTAATTCTATAATAACAATTAAACAAACTAGACAATGACCAATCAAGTTATGAATTAATTAACAACCGAACAAAACACTGACCCCGATGGATTTATAACGCGATCACGAATCGAAAGGTGAAACCTTGACCACCATTTCTGAAGATATACATAAAAGAGTTATGTCTATTGTTATTTTTATCAATTGAGTACAATTTCAATCACGAGTGTCGGTTTTTAAAATAGAAGACACGAAAAGGCTACAAAATGAAATAAATATAAAAAAAACAATAAAAATCACGATTTTAATCAAAAACAACTTTAATGAGTGTTTAGCATAGATTTAGAAAAAAAATTGTAGGTGTTTAGTTTGATTTTTGTGGAATTATTTATTTTTTAATTAATCATAACTACCTACTATTTAAGTAAAAACAAAAGCCAGAAATCATTTATTTGTCTTTGGATATTTGTAGCACTTGATAATTGTCATTTTTTTTATAGGTAGGTAGATAACCAGGACATACTATCTAATTTGTGGATAACTATGTCCACCGATTTACAATATCATGATTTACAATAGTGAAAACTGAAGCAGAAAGATATTGAGAGCCGACCCCAAACTTTAAACATGACGTTCGATCATAACAAATTTATTGAGCTCATAGAAAATAGTGCCAAATAGGTATTTTCTTTTTGTTCAACAAAATTCGTGAAGACGAAAACTTTCATCGAAACAAAACAACTAAGAGTCACGGTCCCTTCGTGATCACCATGTATCCGATTCCGATCAGACTGACATACTTTCTCACTAGGTAGGTACCTACGAGTACATTTCACAATAAGTATTGTTAGTATAGTAGCCTAATTTGTACTTTCAATAGCGAAGTGACCGGTTGCGTGGTATGTAATAATGTTACATATTATAGGTGCTCGTTAATCATTATTTATGTTTGCTATAAACGCTATAAAGCGTATCGATTTATAACAAATAATTATTTAATATTTTTGTTTAATACGAACTTCAATCTATAACAATGACATAAAAAAGGATAAAGTGCTACAAGACGAATCAATCAAGCCCAAACTCGGTAGTGTTATGTTGTTTTATCTCAAAGATGCCATGACCACATTCCAGCTCCATGTCATAATATTACATTGTCTAGTGATATACATATGTGTGCAAATTTTCAGCTCAATCGGAAACCGGAAAGTGGGTCAAATTTAACTTGCAAGATTTGATTACAGACTGACAGACAGACAACGGGACAGGTGAAACTAAATAAAAGCTTGCAATAAATAGACCTAAATGTTGTAAGTTGAGCATTTTCGGGAAAAACCATTCATTTGTTGTCCTGTCTCTTACTACTTAGTTATATTTATACCTCATAGTCTCATGGAGCTCGAGCGTAGGTAACCCAGATCTTTCGGTAACATCACAGTTTAAAAATCAACACCTAGAAAATATCTTCTTTCTAGCATTGCACAATCCTGATAAAAACTGTTGTCTCTAGCAACTATTACGGCCAACAGCACCGTTTTTTCAGAATTTTGATCGTTCACGTAACTGTAATGCTAAATTAGTCTTTGCTGCATCACTTCCTTGATTCGGATTCCTTCGTTTCTAATTAGAAATAAAAAGTAAATTTTTGTTCATATTTCTCATTAGAATTTTTAAGTTCGCTTATTCTTTTAAAAAGTAGAAACTTGCATTTCTTCATAGAAAAAGGCAATGGATCATTTTCAATTAAATAAGATGATTACTTCTATCTACTGATACTACTTAATTTTAGTAAATGAAATACAGATCTAATCTATGAATATGACAATTATTTTTACAGTAAGATAGACGTGCCGTATCTACAATTCTATCTCTACGGATGGTTTTGAGTCATGTCAGGACTGCTGCTATACAGAATATAAGGCTGCCATCAGACGGACTGCATTGCAGCCATGCAATGCAGTCCGTCGCCCGTAGTCGATAATATACAACTGCATGCAGTTGTACGTTGGACTTCGTTTAGTCATGCATGATATCAACTTTACGCGGTCGGCCGCAGTCGTGTAGTGTACACGCAAGCTGCCATCGCTAACCGCATACGGTTAGTGCGCAGTGCGCACGATTGCAGCTGACCGCGTGAAGTTGATATCATGACTGAACGAAATCGAACGTACAACTGCATGCAGTTGTATATATCAACTACGTGCGGTTGCTGCAAAGGTGACTGACTGACTGACATAGTGAGCTATCAACGCACAGCCCAAACCCAAGACGGATCGGGCTGAAATTTGGCATGCAGGTAGATGTTATGACGTAGACATCCGCTAAGAAAGCATTTTGATCAATTCTACCCCCAAGGGGATAAAATAGGGGATGAAAGTTTGTATGAAACTTTGTCAATTTTAAACCGATCGGGCTGAGACTTTGCATGCATAAAGCTACTATGACGTAGGCATCCCCTAAGAAAGGATTTAGATAAATTACACCCCTACGCGAGCGAAGCCGCGGGCAAAAGCTAGTGTAAGTATAACTTTTAATCGATTTAAAAAAAGAAGGAGGTTATCTATTCGAATGTACATAATATGTGTTTTTTTTTAGGTAATTGAGTATTCTTCAGTAGGAAAGTTCTTGTTTTGTTTAAATAACACACTTGTCAGGTGGTCGCATAGAAATTTTATCAAAATCAGTCGTGTACTTTAGTGTTGAAGTCGGTTTTTAATTTTGAAAAATTATTGCCCGTACTTCGGAAGGCACGTATAAGCTGTTGGTCTCGGCTGTCCTCATTGTATGGCAGTCGTTAAGCTATACAATATGTCACAAAAACCCTGTCCGATCCTTGTAGGAGCAACTCAGACCGTCAATATGAACAACTTTTCCTATGGAATCGATGCTTGAAACTAGAAAAAAAAATCGTCATTTCCATACAAATTGCCGGGCCGGCCGAACACTTTTGTATAAAAATGTTGAAGGAATAGTTGTTCATATTGACGGTCTGAGTTGCGCCTACAAGGATCGGACAGGGTTTTTGTTACATATTGTATTTCGGATGCCTATAAGCAGCCTCAAAAACGAGACATCAGTCTTAGCCAGTCACGCATTGAAAAAAAAATTATTGTAAGGACAGTCAAGTACCAAGATACCTGACCAGGCCCTCTACTTATATCTTTAATTTTTTCTTAAACAAAAAATAATATTAACATGAAAATTTATATTAAGAAAGACTTAATTAAAATCTGTCTGAATAACAATTTTCATGTTAATATCATTTTTAGTTTAAGAGAAACTTCAAGATATAACTAGAGGGCCTGGTCAGGTATCTTGGTACTTGACTGTACAAGGACAGAGGCGGCGTAAGGCGTGGGCGGTGTGGGCCACCGCACACGGCCTCGCTGTGCAAAGGGCCTCGCGCATCAAATTTGAAAAAGTATAAAAAATCCAAAAGAACACGCCACAAGGTTTTTCTTACAATAAATACATTAGAATCAATTCTCAATTTAAAGATATTCCACTCTTCGGCGCCCGAAATGAATGTGAATGAAATAATCGGTTTTCTAATATAAGTCTTGTACATTACTGCAGAAGCCGGGAAGTATGGCATTGCTGGATGAGCAGTTTTCATGGCCGAACGTTAGCGAGACCTAAAATAAATAAAAGTTACATATTTTTAAATTTTAACACGTGTTTAATAAGTAGAAATTCGGTTTGCACCATCAGAGGGCCTCGCGAAATGTAGCTTGCCCACATTAAGTTTAGGTCTTGCGCCGCCACTGTACAAGGACTTCCTGGAGTTTTTTATAAAGTGCATTTTCAGAATGCGTTACGAGGCTATGACTCTGTGACTTCAAACCGAGATGCAATAATTACGATCATTACGCAACTATCATTACACGGCCGCTGATCTTGATTAGTCCGGTTTGTTTTCTCTCACCAGGGTTGTCTCTTTGATAGCTATACTTGCAGACTTTCTATCGATTAGGCGTTTAGATGGACTCTCAGGGAGGTATTTTAACAACGAGACTCGAGAATCATTGGAAATGACCGAGGATGAGCTGTGTTTTTACGACCAGGGACTTTTCGTTTTTGACTTATCAAAGGAGATAGATATAGTATACCTGTCTACTGACATCGGAATTCTATTAGTTTTGGCAGGCCTGTGTCTCTCCCCGTTTAGGTATCGAAAATATACCTTCATTATTACTATGCGCACGGCGAACACCTCGAAGGGGAAAATTTAGTTACATGAATCGTTTGTTCAGAGTAATAAGAATGAAATTGGCTTGCAATTGATGTCTAGGTATCTAAACTAAGTGGTGAGGGTTTCTGATGCGAACTAAAATAAACCATAGCGCTAACCACATTCAGTAGATATTTCTTTGAATTTCTTTTCTTAGTAAGACTTCTGTACGTGAGTACTAGTTCTTATTCTGTGGTTGTGGTCAAAACACAGCACAACTTGACAACCTCACTCAACTGCAATGGAGTTGAGGAGCTCGGTGGCTCCGCGTGAGTGCACAATACTAGCACTTTCATAAGTAAAGCGACATCGGACATGGTCGGCACATTGATTGATAACCACAAGTTGTCACAAAAAAAATCCTGAGCTCCTCCTTGCTTCGGAAGGCTTGTATAATCTGTTTCTCGCGTCTGTCATCGTTGTAAAGAAGTCATCAAGCTTCATATGTCAGATGCCTTTAGGGAGCCTGAAAAATCCGACACCAGTGTTGGACACTTAGGGCTCTTACAGACGAGCGACAGTATGCCCGCAACACAGGTCGGCGACGGTCGGTAACCGTCGGCGATCGTCACCGACTCATGTCACGCGACGTCGCCGACTGTCGCAAACGGAGTCACGTGACACATGTCAATCTATCACAAACTGTCAAAAACTGCCGCGCGTTTGACGGCGATTATCGGCGACCGTCGCCGACCTATTTCGTGGACATACTGTCGCTGGTCTGTAAGTGCGCTAACAATGAGAGAATATAAGAAAAACAATGGAGTTTTTAACCTTAAGGTTGTTAACATTTGCATGCAGTGTGCATTTAAAAACTACTTTGTGTAGTAAATAACTTCCAATCAATTTTGTAATAAATATTTCACTGTATATGTATATTATTATAAGAAGCTGGTAACCCTGTTCCACTGGCTGTAAATTAATGCGTGTCGCTCTACTTATCGGAAATTGCGTACAGAATATTGTTTCAACGAAAGTGCAGGTCAGACATACTGACGAATTAATGAGCCATGGATTGTGCAGAGGTCAAGCAGGGAAGCCGATTTAGGTAAAGGGTTAGGGTACGACACAATATTATTTTCGTAACTGGGCGCAAAAATAGCCAAGTTGAAATAGAGTTGGGCGGGACAGGTCTGTCAGATGCGTTCCGAACTTAGATCATATTTATCGTAGGTATTCTTCTTGTCCTTCAGCCTTTATTCACATATTGTTGGGTATAGGCCTCTTCATGTAGCTTCCATTTGACCCGGTCTTCTGCAGTCCGCATCCAGGTATTGCCCAATAATTTATAGATATCATCGGCCCAGCGGATAGATGGCCTCTCAACATTTCTCTTGTCAAACCGAGGTCTCCATTCTGCAATTTTACGCGCCCAACGACCATCTTCTCTTCTGGTCATGTGTCCAACCCATTCCCATTTCAGCCTGGTCACTATCACTGCGATGTGACTTCAGTGCGTTATCATAGGTACTATTTGCTTATGCTAACGCATTGCTATTCAGTGAGGAACGCCGTGAAGGTGCTTGGGGTTTGAACCCCTAAATCACTCGGCACGCCTATTTATATGTCATTATCATCCCAGCCCTTCTTCGATTTGCTGAGCATAAGTTTCAGCAATACCTGGTCATTTCGGTCCTGTGCTGCTCTCATGGACATATTTTTCTGCAGAGGCTAGCTGAGTCTCTAGTTAATGTAATAATCTATGTCAGAGACTGATTTACATTACTTTCAAAAGTAACCCTATAAAACCATCATGCTGGTTTCAAGTAAAGAGCAGAAAAAAAATTTGGTTTCTGGAGATGTAATACAAACCACATCTTCTCGATGACATTCCATCACGTACAATATCTAAAGAAGCTTAGTTGTATTTTTTGTTGTGGTTTAGTTGTTTTGTTTGTTATCGCGTCCGATTTTCCAGTTCAGTTCGACGATAAGATTCTATCAGTATCATCAACGACTTCTCAGAAATCGTCAACATTGAGAAATTTTGATTTCTATTTATTGCAATTTTTCAAAGCCAAAACCCGACATGAACAACAAACTACACAACCAATTTTAATTAAAAAAAATATGGGAACACATAACAAATAAGTCCTTTCAAAAAAAAGATTTTTTCGAATTGTTTCAGGTGTCTTCGAGTAAATCGGTGAACATACATAAAAAAAAACATAAAAGATTCCAACGAATTGATAAATAATTTGTCGTCGGTTGAAAGCAGGTTTTACGGAGACACAGATGTAGCCAATAGAATCTAATTGTATTCTAGGTTTAGCCAGAAACTAATTAATGAATGTGTGTGTATGTATGTATGTCCAATAATTAGCACAAAAGTAAAAAAAAAATATTAAAAATCAAGATTTTTTTTGCTTTCGCTTGATTGTCCACTTTGTATAGTGTCTATTATAAAAATATACCTATACCTATAATGTGCACTTTGAACTGGCTGACCTGGTACTTTGTACTAATAGCAGTAGTAGTAAAATCTTTATTGTATAAAAAAAACTTGTATCGTTTTATAATATATAAAAATATAACTAACTGGCTGGGGAAAATATATTTAATAATAAATTAATATATACGGACAAATGACACAGATTGAGCTACCCCGAAGTAAGTTTGAGACTTGTAATATGGGATACTCACTCAACGATAATATATTTTATAATAAATAAGCACCCAAGACCCAGGTCCCAATTTGATATTTATTTTATATAATTTATTCATATCCTTTTCTCCAGCCAGTTGCTGACAAATAACTTAAACCTGTATCAACGGGTTTAGGATTAAGTGCCGTAACAGACGGGGCGCAAGTTGCGTCGCGTAACAGCTAGAGATGGGCATTGGATAGTACTCAATCTTCCCATGTGAGTATTTACTCACTAGATTTAATAAATAGAGTAAATAGAGCGTTTATATATTGACATCGCATTTGATGTCTGTTTACTTATTTTAACATAAAATTACATTTTTGTACAGCTCCTAGCAAAAAAATGTAATTAGTCAAAGAAGCCTACTTTCAGTGTACGATTAATATGGTATTTTTATATATTTTAGCGTCGCATTTAACGTTTACCTACATTTTAAGCATATTATGGTGTATGCACACACTTTCCGTCAAGAATTGCAAGTGTATATTAGATTTAAGCCTCGAAATTGTCATGAAAACATGAAATAATGAATATGAATATGAATATGAATATGAATATGAATATGAATATGAATATGAATATGAATATGAATATGAATATGAATATGAATATGAATATGAATATGAATATGAATATGAATATGAATATGAATATGAATATGAATATGAATATGAATATGAATATGAATATGAATATGATTCGCAACTCATATAAATTTATCTACTCACCAAATGGATAAATGAGGATATTTATCGGGTATTTACTCAATCTACTGAGTAAATATTCAAAAAGGTTGATTGAGTATTTATGCACCGCCCATCACTAGCTGTTACGCGGCGCAACTTGCGCCGCGTCTGTTCGGCCCTAAAGAAGCACAAAATATGTAGTAGGTCGTTCGCGTATAATGTTTTAATAGATTGCACTGGCTAATATGTAGGTTTTGGTTATGTAGGTTTGTTTTGAAAGCATTTCTTTTGGTTTGAGGTAAATAAATCTACCATTACCTTGTTACAAGTGTTTCCGGCCGGTCCTTAACACTCTCTCCTCTCCCACCAAAGGATGTACTTAGGTGTAAAAACAATAGGCCAACTTACGCGAACTAATGACCCGATCAGAGCTTTCTACTTTCCCTTTTACAATACTATACAACACCTACACTAGTGCAGTGCCTGTAATTGATGTTCGGAATGGTGAATATTTTTTATTTCAGAAGAAGCAGTATACAATGTCCTTTTTAATTAAGTACAAATATTTGAAGGGGTGATTCAGTCCATCATTTTGATCAACTTTTCCCAATAAATTTATTTAAAAACGAAAATAAATTTTAGATTCTCATACAAATCGAAGTAGTCACGTGATATCGTTACTAAAGAAAATGGCAAAGTTTTTTTCGAATTTCGATATACATTTATTGGGAAAAGTTATTCAAAATGATGGACTGAATCACCCTTTAAAATATTTGTACTTAATTAAAAAGGACATTGTTTACGGTCTAACAAAATATCCTGTAAATCTTTCTAATAGAGAAGATGCATAATGAGTAGAATGTCTCTGATTTCGTTAGCATTTACTTAAAAAGGCCTGTTAGCACAATAATATTTTTTTTTATCGATTCATTAACTTTGATTTTTAGTTGATTAAAATATCAATTTTAGAAGTAATAAAACGTTCAAAAGTAATATTACTAAAGAATTTTTATTGAAATATTATAGCTCCTTTTGTTATGAGGCTAATCCAGTAAACGTAATATATGACATAGAACCCGAACAAATGTTCTTACATCACACTTACAAATGTGACATAAGTGACGTCACTCCTGTCCGGTTTTTCTAAGTCGCTACGAGACGCCCGCCGTCCAGATGTGACTTAGTAACGTTTATATCTTAAAGCGATTTTGGATTAGCAAGGTAGCTAATTATTAGGAACTCCTTTCATTGCGCAGCGAAAAAAAAAGATGCATCTTCCCTATTTTTGCTGCAAATTGAAGAAATTTTGAGACATCATTTGGGGACAGCATTTATATTATATAATATAACATCCGTATTTAATATTTGCCAAGAAAAGTTATCGTTTCAAATTTATATATATACATAAAAGTTATGAGAGTTTTTAAATAACCGCACACGAAGGGTTCCCTACCATTATCTATAAATATTACGTTTGTTGTTTGAGCCTTACTTAAATATTTATTCAATTGTATTTAAAGTATTTGTTGTTATAGCGGCAACAGCAATACATTTATCATTTGTGAAAATTTCAACTGTCTAGCTATCACGAATCATGAGATACAGCCTGGTGTGGTGACAGACAAACAGACAGACGGACGGACAGACGGACAGCAGAGTCTTAGTAATAGGGGTCCCGTTTTACCCTTTGGGCACGGAACCCAGAAGTAGTAATTTTTGTAATTCTATCTCCTATTGTACCAGGTATTGTATCTTTATTATTTCATAACTTTGTTTATTTCTTTATTATCTACAGTATTTATGTAAGACACAAGTATCTTATGTCCTACTTAAACTTATTATAAAGCAAAAGCTACAAACTCCCCCCACTTCTAAGAAGATACGCTAAAAAAAGCAGGGTCAGGAATATGGATTTATTTTATCGATATATCAATATATCCATACAAATTTCGAAAAAATACTGGCCTAAAATAAATACCAGTACTTAGTATTGATATATCGAAATTTGTATCGATATATTGATACATCGATAAAATACCGATATCGGGAATCGATATATCGATAAAAAAATATCGGTATTCCTGTCCCTGAAAAAAAAGTCCGTTCAATAGGCATAGGTCCTTCTGATACTTGCTCCAAAATGTTGACAAGCCCTGACAACGTAAATAGTAACAGTAACCACTATAAATGACCTGTCGACCACCGCCGCCGCACAACACAATCAATCAACCAAGATGTCGCTACTTCTAACAACGGTACTGTCAGAAACCTTTGTAAAATTCGGAAGTGTGTCCGGTGACGAAGTGAAGTGATTTGTGAGAATATTCCATATAAATTAAAAGTCATTCCGCACTAGGTGTACTGGCTGATTTTTTTTATGTTTTTAACTTTTAAGTTCGCTTTCATTTTGGTGCAAAACAGGGAAAGGTTCCACAAAATGGACGTGAAATATTTCTACAAATTCAATTAAATTCAATTCAAATATATCTTTATTATTATAGGATATTTAAAATATCTCTTAAAAATCGTCACTTTGTTTTGTTGCACAATAATTGTTGACTTCAAAAAGTTACTTAGAGCTAAGTTTACTGCCGCCTCCAAAGCGCTAGTGCAGAAGAAGCGGTAACAAACTGCACTGCAGCATTTTCTCCAAGAACGTCAACTCACAATGAAATTAATATTTATAGTTGATATGTGGACAGAGTTTACATCGTTTATTGTCATAATTTTAATTATTTTTTTTAATGTCGAAATTTTAAAATAATTACAAATTTTCCGACATTAAATTTTTTTAATTTCAATTATGACAACAAACAATGTATACTCTGTCCAAGTTGGCAACGCGCGTGTGTTGTCCCTATTATCAAGCGTCCAAAGCAAATAGATAACTATATAAAAATATAACTACCATTTAAGGTAACCAAGCAAACATTTAAAATAATATAAACACCTGGTTGTCCGTATGCCCATTTGTTCATTCTTGTATAGAATACAAATAACTAGCCAAGCGCGAGTCGGACCCGCGCGCGAAGCGTTCCGTACTATTACCAATATAAAATCACGTTTGTGGTAGGAGAGCCCCACTTAAATATTTATTTTATTCGGTTTATAGTATTTGTTGTTATAACTGCTACATAAATACACCATCTGCGAAAATTTCAACTGTCTAGTTGTCACGGTTCATGAGATATAGCCTCGTGACAGACAGACGGACGGACAGGCAGAAAGCCAGCGGAGACTTAGTAATCGGGTCCCGTTTTTACCCTTACGGGTACGAAACCCTAAAAATATATAGTTACTAATAGTGATTTGCATCGAATATATTAAAATCCGCAGGCAAAGATTCCGTGGCATTGACAAAAGAAAATAATTCTAATTTTCGTAATAATATAAAGTATATTATTACGAAAATTTAGTAATAATATTATGTATATTATTACGAAAATTTGTATAATTATAATGTATTTATTCCTACTTACCTAAGTATATTAGTATGCTCACAAAAAAGTCGGATCTCTAAAAACCGCTTAAATATGACATATTTTTACTTTTCAAGTAGTTATTACAAAAAGTGGCCATTTGTCATGTTGAGCGTAAACTATCCATTAAATGTTTGTTTAATTTCGTAGGTAAAGATTTCGTTATAAAAGCTTACATATTCCATAGGTACTTTACACGTACAAAAAGAATACAAATTAAATCACCTAAAATGACATAACACCTATTTTTGTTTCACAGAAGTGGCTCTGCTACATCGTAGCACTGTCTGCGGGACCATTCTGGCACCCAGTTAGAGCCGTCACAGTTAAATCTTCACCAAGCAACCCCACAGTCCAAGCACAAGCAAAATTCTTCCAGTAAGTCCACATTAAACAGATTCTATGTATTAAAATTTATTTTAGCTCCCGCAAGCACTTCTTTACTCCTTATTTTTTATTTATTAATTATTCTCATCCACAAATACTTTTTTTACTAATTATTTACCTATTTATTAAATATTGAAATATTGTTGACCAAAATCGTATAAAAGGTGGACTTAATTCTAATGCATCTCTAATTCTCTACCAATCACTTGATGACCTCCGTGGCGTATGTAGTTAGTGGTCACGATTGACGGTTCGATCCCCGGTCAGGACAAGTTGGAAAATAGCCTTTTTCAAATTGTCCTGAGTCTTCGGTGTTTTAAATTGTTGGGGCAATGTCTTTAACTCAGACGGGATGGACAGAGCCCAGGGACGTAAGACCCACGCTAAGCTAAAAGGAATCAAAATAAGCATGGGTTGCTACTCGCAACGTCTATTAATATGATTCAAACCTCACTAATTTCCTCTATTGGCTTTTACGATCTGCGCGAAAAGAGAAGCAGTTGGTACATTCTAAGTTTTTTTTCCTTTCTCCCAGACCAGCATTGAAGGAACCTACCTACATACTGTCAAACAATAATACAGCCATCAATTGATTCTATCTTGAAATATTGCAGCAACAGAAAATGCTAGTACCCATTGTTACAGTTGATTTAAATATTAACCTTCATCAAATAAGCTCTATTGTCAACACATGTTTCATAATCATAACTAATAATATTACAACAGATAAACTGGGAGGCCACGACAACGCGGATCTAGCGGCAGAGACAAATGTTTTTATACATGGTTTACTTTTGTTTAAAAATAGTAAACGAATCACTAGCATGGAGGTTATTCTTTACACTCTTCATACGCTTTTCCATAATTGCTAAAAACATACTAAATAAGAAAATAAGTAGGTATAGTACTGCTTCTTCTTAAGAGATGGCCTTATCTTTTTACGCAAAACAAAAAATCTATTGCCATTTTTTTTAAATAACATAGTTAGGGGCTACCTGAATTTTTCGGGGTCCAGCCCTGGTAATTATAATATAATTTAAAAGGAAATGGAGATATCATTTAAAATTTTGTCTAGATCAGACCTTAGATGCCTAACCCTTCAAACTATTTTACGACTTGAACTACTGTTTATAGTTTAAAGTTAGAAAGTGAAACGTTTCTACGCCCATTAGCGAAAAACGGCCACTTTAGGCTAATGTGCGTAGAAAAGCTTCACGTTCTCAGTTTGAACTTTAAACAATAGTTCATAAAGTAGTTTGAAGAGTTATCTAGGATCTGATCAAGACTTAACTTTGAATGATATCTCCGTTTTTTTTCAAATGATTTATTTAAAACGAGGGCAGCACATGACCCCTAAAAATTCAAGTAGACCCTTAATACACACCTGAATATATTACTTATTTTAGGGATTGAAATTAGGCAAACAAACGTTATTATAACAAGTCATTGTTATGTCAAATGTAATTAGTCCTATTTGTTACACACCCGATGCCCAAGGTTTAACAAAATAAACGTGTTCATCGGCCAAGTGCGCGTCGGGCTAGAGTAGAGTAAAGTTCTAAAGTCTAAAGACTAAAGTAACAGCATGGAAACTTTATTTCACATAACTTAAAAAATAAATTTGAATGCTAGTCGCGTCCGTCAGATTGATGATGTCGTGGCCTGATCAAGTTACTAGGTAAAATTTGCTTTATAGGGATTTTTTCTCAGTACAGTTGAGTCCGTACAAGATAGAATTCGGGCATGTTTGCGAAGACCCGCACAATTGGGAGCAGCGCTATGAGAAGAAAGACTTTAAGAACCACAGGGACATGGGAAAAGTAATCCGATTTTGCATCTCACTCTAACATCTGTTAACATCTGTCTTTCTCTGTCCCGCTTCGCTTTGGCTGAAGGTATAGGCATTTCCCTACGTCGGAGGACTTCGACCAGGGCCATCGGCTGGGGAGTGAACGTCACTTCACTGAAAGACATGAGAGGTCCCGACCTTCCGCTGGACTGTTTTCTGCTAAAGTATGCTTCTTGTGCTTTCTGGTTTTGGGATTTTGTTTCACTGTAGATCCATTTTGAATATTATGGAAGTTCAGTGGTGAAAGTTGTTTTTGTGGACTAAATTTCTCGATCATTCTCAGTAGATCTATTGACCAGATCCATTATGGATCTAGTAAGGTTTTTTTTTGTCTTAAAATGATGTCAAACAATGAGTCAACCTGCTTATGAAAAGTAAAATTAGATTTATCGATAATTTAAACAAAATTATACTTCTCATAATATGGTAAACTGATTAAAATGATTGTTACTTGTACGTACTACCTATATGTGTATGAGTCACAATAGTTTTAATCAGTTTTTATTATTTATTTTAGAAATATTCTAAGAAACAAGATCCCAAAGCTTTTATCTATTTTTTTATTTAAACAATTATATAAACCTATCTATTCGTAAAATCTATCTTATTCGTTTAACTTATTTCTATATCTTGGGTCATTCTTCATAACATAATTAAAGAAATTAATAAAATATAAGATCTATCTAACTCCTAATTTGTCTATTATAATTCTAACAATGTCATTTCTACTTCTAATTAATTACTTTATCTGCTTTTGCAATGTTTTTATCGTTTTTAAACCAAATATAATTTAATCACTAACGTACCTAAACTTAATCTTACTTTATTATTTCTGCACTAATTGTTTCTTTTATCAGTTCAAACATTTTTTTAGCAAATTAACAGAGTATAAAGTTTAACATACTTTTGTGATTCAGGTAAGATGGGGAGACAAAAAAGGAGGTTACGGTGAACATTACTGGGACTTAAACCACGCTGGTAACGCTGGAAACCACGGTGACCATGGATACGAAGGAGACTCTGATGATGGCTCTTACCACGTCAATGAAAGACCCAATGAACACTACGATGACGGCCCTAGTGACCATACATCCTACTCAAATGATGACTACAGCCCAGAATCGTCCAGTTACGAAGAAAATGGAAGAACCAAACGGCATCCAAGAGCAAAAGCTGAGAGAAAACCTCAAAAAGAATATAACGACGAAGATACAGACCAAAGACATACATTAAGGAAGCATAAAGGAAAGAAAGCTGAACAGTTAGAAGCAGCCCCGTCTCACAAAGTAGAAGAAGAATATTCAGAAGAAGACGAAGAACCCGAAGTGTACAAAAAGGTGCCAAAGAAACGGCAACAACAACAACAACAAAGATATAAAGAAGATTACCAACCTAAAGAAGAGAAAAATCAAGTTGTGTTAGTAGTGAAAGAGAAAGATGATGCTCCAGAGCAGAACCAGTATCAGACCCAACAGCCTGAGTACCAACCAAGCCAATACGTGAATTACGAAGGCGGTGCGGGAGTGAGACAGCATCAGCAACCAGAAGCCAGTGCGTCAGTTCCAAGGTTGTTCTTGGAGCACTCGACGGGACGAGTCGTGGACAGAGCCACTGGTCAAGCTTACATACTGCAGCCAATCCTAAATAACTATTAAGTTTAGTGTAGTTAGTTTTGTTAGTTGTTATTTATTTTAATTAAAGGACTGTTACATTGTTATGTGGCTTTTTATTTCATTGTTAAGGTGTTGTGTGTGCCTAGTATGTTGGCTTATTCCTTTGTAAGATAGAGATCTATTTGAGGGTCAATAAGGGTTCCTAGCAAGTAAGAACAAATTCATTTCTACGTGGTAAACAGTTCTAATTATCCATATGCCACATTTAAAGTGTCCACAAAGACGGAAAAATATAGTTACTTAACAAATTTAGGATAGTTCCTGAGGTCGACTTATTACATGTGCAAGTTAAGATGCAGTATGGCACATTGTACTCTCTCTCTCATCTCAGCGTTTTCCCAGTTGCATTCTCAGCTGCAATGCTGAGAAGCCCGGGGTCCGCTTTCCGACTTTTCTTCTCCACTTTGCACGGTCTTGAGCATCCTTGGTTGTAAGACGATTAGCACGCATATCATCTTTGACGACGTCAAGCCAGCACTTCTTGGGTCTACCCCGCCTGCCGGGCCCCGGCGGCAGAGGCGGCATGGTTATACATTTGTTTCCCACGTAACTTAACCGTACCAGCGAAGGTGACTTTCTTGCAGTTTGTTTGCTATATATGGCACATTGTACATTTTTCCTTTACTGTCAGTCTATCGGGGAAGAGGAAAGGGCGTGGTCCGAACTTGGAATGGTGGCTAAAAATGTTTCGACCTCCTCCGTGCTCCAGAAGGCACAAGCCTTTGCTCCCAGCTGTCATCACTGTGTGGGAGTAGTTCACCGGTCAAGCTACGTCAGATGCTTTTAGGCAGCTTGATAGTTTTGACACCAGTGTTTACCACTTACAAACACAAAATACTCCGTAAGTTCTAAGCTATAAGAAAACTTTCACAATCAAATCAATAGGTATTTAAAATATTGACCAACAAAGAATAAGCAGAAAAAAAAAAGATTAAAAAATTCAATGTAGAGTAGACCACAGAAGGTGTTAGGTACGCTTTTACCATAAAAAAAATCATTACTTAGAGTCACGTGCGGCTGCATTAGAAAAAGACAGAAAGAAAGTGAATGAACGTTGCCGTCCTAGCGAGAGTGGTTTATATTAGAAGGGCCTGATACCTTGTTCTTATAATTTATTTAGATTATTGCGCTAAAGTTATTATTTAAAACCCTACTATTTGCTTCAGGCGTATTCTCACTCAAGTAAGATACCATCGGTTGTAGTAACTTAAGGTTGAAATAATGACAGTGTAGCATTACTTAGTAATTATTATTTTCAGATGGCTTAGTTGTTAGGTGATAAAGTACTTAGTATACAGACATACAAAACAAATAATTTATGAAAACATAAATAACTTTACACGTCTGTTGGCAAAGTAGTTACCAATGTCAGAAATTGAACCAAATATTCAATAAAATATATAACTTTTAATAATTTGAATATGTAGAGTAAAAAGGAATCAAATAAACGGCCAAGTGCGTGTCGGATTCACCCATCAAGCACACGTTTTTTGTATTTGAGCCCCATTTAAATATTTATTTTATTCTGTTTTTATAGCTGCAACAGACACCATCTGTGAAAATTTCAATACTCTAGCTATTACGGCCCATAATATAGAGCTTTGACAGACAGAAAGACGAACAGTGGAGTCTTAAGGGTCTTGTGTTTACCTTTTGGGTACGGAACCCTTAAAAGTGTGACAGCCAATCACTGTTTCGATTTCTTTTTAAAAAATGATCTCTCAGACAGAACATGGAAGTTATTAAATGTTCATATTCAAACACTGTAACATCATATTTTAAACAAATGTACCTACTTACTAGACTCATACTTATCTATGACGCGATCTTGTAGGTACCTATGGTACCTTACTAGGTAGGATCCGGTAAACGCCATTCGAGATTGAGAGGGCCGGTGGCAATGCACTTGGCCAGTTCGTTGGACTTACATAGATTTCTCTTAGGCAGTAACAGAGCCTTTATATAAACAAGTTATTTACATAAATGTACGCTTGGTTTGTTTTGTTATTTACTTTTTTAGAGTTCCGTACCCAAAGAATAAAAACGGGACCCTGTTACTAAGACACCGCTGTCCGTCTGTCTGTACGCCTATCTGACTGTATCTCGTGAACCGCGATAGTTCGACAGTTGAACATTTTCACAGATGATGTATTTCTGTTGCCGCTATAACAACAAATATTTAAAACAGAATAAAATAAATATTTAAGGTGGCCTCCCATACAAATGGCCGGTTATTTAGTTGCTCGCTTCTAGGAGTATAAAGTGGACTTAAGTTACACACCTCGCCATATGCGTTACAGCCCACGTGGATAATCCACGTGGATATTACAATCCTACGGAATCCTCACATTTTACCAGTTTAATAAGAATCCTATAGGTACAGTACGTTCCATCCGTGCAGCCGTTTTGGCGCGAAAGCGAAACAAACATCCATATAAACTTTCGCATTTTTAACCCCTAACAATAAAGAGGGATTTTGAAATTTTGACGCTAGTTTATGTCTGTCTGTTTGTCTGTTTGTCTGTGACATCGTAGCGCTCGAACGGATGGACCGATTCGATGCGGTTTTTTTACGTGCATAAAAGTTCCCCTGCGGTTCTTAGGCGGTGATCCCACTGCGCTGCGCACCGTCGCGGAGCGCGGGGCGGCAGATTTAAACCCTTTCGCCGCGAACGTCGGATTTATCCGACAAATACTGTCATGTCGGGCTCATTCCGCGAGCGTAGGATATTTCCACAAAAAAACATGCTCCTATTGCACATAACTTACGTATCCACATCCCTTTTTGGTTGTAGGTATTTATTTTAGATTTACTACCATTCACGCTGGGGGCACGACAACTGATATAAAGTCTCGCGGTGAAATGGTTAACATTGTATACAAGTATCTCAATTTTTATAGAAAACACGTCTAGTCCAACACACTGAATGCGATTACGCGCGGGAGCGCTCCGCGGCGGAGCGCGGTGCAGTGGGTTCACCGCCTTAGTTATTTTTGGTGAAAACGGTTGAGCCGTTTAAAAAATGTTGATGTTAACGCTTGAAAGTCAGGGCTTCCTCTAGTAAAATAATAGATGGCGCTACGCGTATTCAGTAGTTCCGCTACTCATCACTTGATGGTGTTCTTTACAATCGGGTTTCTTTTTTAATTTGCTTGCAAATAAACTTATTAATAATAAGATTTTAGCGACTATAATAATAGCCCCTCCTAGCGTGCGCCGAAACGTAGCTTGCGCTGTGGAGAGGTACAAGCAAACACACGACACCAGACATCCAATCTACGGACAAGTTCCACCTTCCAAACGACTGAAGAGCCGCAATAGCTTCCTCAGGCAGCCTGCCGATGACACTAAGGAAGCCGAAAAAACCAGACTGGAGCAATGGAGTCTTAAATTTCCCGCCTCTCCCTCTCAACTCCCGCCATCAGAGAAACTCCCACCAGGTGCCCAATCTCCCCTGGGCAGTCTAGAAATCTTTGAATAGACTCCGGACTGGTGTCGGGAGATGTCAGGAAAACCGGGTTAGGTGGCGTTACTCAAAAAATAACAAGTGCGACTGCGGTGCTGTCCAGTCAATGACACATAGATGTGTCTTTGACTGGACAGCACAGTAGATCTATTGTCCTGTCCCATATGCCCTACATCCTGCACAATGCAGGACCTCAACGAGGCAAATGATCAGGCGGTTGCCGTAGCCAAGCACTGGTTAAATTTGTTATAAAAATATTTTGATTTTGTATAGCCATTCGACTCGAAAGAAGAACAAGCGACTAAGTACCATTTTAGTAAAAATAAGTACAGTCAAGTACCAAAATACCTGACCAGGCCCTCTACTTATATCTTGAATTTCCTCTTAAACTAAAAATGATATTAATATGACAATTTATATTCAGACATTTTTTAATTATATTTATTATCTTTCTGAATAAAAATTTTCATGTAAATATTATTTTTAGTTTAAAAGAAAATTGAAAATATAAGTAGAGGGCCTGAGGGTAGCATTTTTGAAATCACTTGGTTTACGCGTGCGTTTCCAAACGGGCGCATTTTTGAAATGATAGTTTGCGAAGGATTTGCAACGAGTGGTCTCAACCACTCGTAATTTTGACATTTGTGGCGCAGATATGTCAAAGAAACCTTTCATAGAGGATCCGTTCCGTTTCGTGCTGCTTTTTTATAAGTGGTGAAATGCTTAGAAAATAGACATATTTTCGATGTTTTCTGCGTAAAACAATATTGTTTTTCGCTGACACGACGGTTTCAAAAATACAGCCAAATGGTTTTTTACGCGAGCGGTAAGTTGGGAAACTAGACGATTTGTGTTTCGGTGAATCCTTAAATGAAAAATCGCACTCCTGGTCAGGTATCTTTTTACTTGACTGTACACTAGAAGATTCCACTACCTACATCTACCCCACCATCTAAGCTCAACAAAGCATCGTTTCGAACGTTGCGAACGCACGATGCAAATCAAGGGTCAACCTTTTGCCCTTTCCCACGAATTCAATGCCCAAACAGGTTCTAAGGATATAAAGGTGGTATTACTTCGTTAGATCCGGGCTGTCTTATCAGATAGGGCCCCTATATCAGAAACAAAAGAGAAACAATAACGTTTCCGTGCGCTAAAATGCGAGGTTTGGTGCGGGTTCGAAGTATTTGAGTGAATTTTAAAAGGAGAAGGTATCAATTATAGACTTTTTAAATATTTGATAACATAACTCCGTTATTTAAAAGCAAATTTCAAAAGTTCCTTTATACAACTTTTAAAGGTACTTTGAAGGGGGGAAAGTTGCATTGCTACGCAAGTTAACGACGTTGAAATGGAGAAAGAACTAAGAAAAGGTTTACCTTTTTTGACGACTTCCGTGGCGTAGTGGCCACCATGCTAGTCCGTCACCCAGAGGTTCCGGGTTCGATCCCCGGTCAGGGCAAGTTAGAAAATGGGATTTTTTCAAATTGTCCTGGGTGTCGGATATTTATCTATATATGTATTTGTTATAAAATATAGTATCGTTGAGCTAGTATCTCATAACACAAGTCTCGAACTTACTTTGGGAGTAGCTCAATCAGTGTAATTTTTCCCTATATATTTATTTTTTACATTCCCGTAAATTGGTAACCTCTTTTGGCAACCGGATTGGCTCATCTCCGAGTTTCAAAACTCTATGCTATTGATTCCACCTGCTTGCGTCCCTCCATATATACATATATATGTATATAGCCGAAATAAAATACTACAAAACAGTAATGAATGTTGACGAAGCAAAAGAGGTTTGCAAGGATTGTAGCGAGTGGAAATCCATCTCTAGCTGATTCTCATCCATGGGAAACAGACGTGAAAATATATAACGGGGAAGGGACATGCCCGTAATAAATCGAACCACAGGCTATACTAGATCACTATAGTATAATGAAATTAAAATAACAGCCAAGACAAAAAAAAAAACAAAGAATGTGCAGCCACCCGGGCAAATTGTATGTGAATGTCTAAATTTTTTTTTTGTTATTTGGTTGTTAATTTCATTTCATTATACTATTAGTGTACGATTTATTACAGGTATGTCCCTTCCACGTTAGGTGTAGTATGTACAAAATATATAGCCACACTTATCACATTAAAAATAACCATGAGTATGCAAAGTAACTATTAATAACATAATTTTGCATAAATCTGAGCGTTTATAAACCACTAAAGTATTGTGCTCTCCCAACAGGTTGCGTAATTCCTTGGCCATGGACCATAGGGGCGCTACCCTCATCCCTTTCAGAGAGCACGCGACTGAGATAAAAAAAATAAGGGCTGCTGCGAAGGGTGGTGCTGTGTTGTTTACCTTACAATTCATCACCTTTGATGAATAAAGGAAAAGATAGCGTAACGATGAGAACGAGATACGTGAAATTCTACAATAAAATATATAAAAGGAAATTAAGATGTCGAAAATCATATACATAAATAAGAATATTAGGAAACCTACTTACATTCAACTTTAATACAACTTTGGACTTAACATTTTTTCAAAACTAAAAACCGATTTCACTCCCAAACTACAGAACCGATTTTGATAAAACATATGGGACCACCTGACAAGTAGATACCTACACAAAAAAAGAATTTTCTAAATCGGTCCAGGCGCCTTCGAACATATAATCGGTGAAAAGATCGCGATCGCGACGAATTGATAACTACTCCTTTTTAGACGTCGGTTAAAAATAGAATTCCTAAGTTATAATAAAACTATAGTTATTGAAGCTGATTTCAATGCGAGCTTTTTATTGAGTTTCGCCTGTTTTGGTGAATTATTGTCTGTAATCAAATCTTAAAAATGTATACTAAATTGTTTTTAGAGCAAGTTTCTAGTTTGCAGTCAGCAGCTTTATCGTTGGCCATTGGAATCATTCTCTTGTAATTTCAAAAACATACGAAAGACCTACAAGAATAATATTTCTTAAAGATGTTTATAATTGGGTACTTTCCTGGGTCAAACATTATTTGGTACTGTTAAGATAATAAAGAGTCACAAAAGAATTTCACTTGTCACGATAACATTGTTTTCAAAAACATGAGAAAAAAAAATCATTTTAGATAAGTACGTACGTTTAAGTTTTACGTTACGTACATTTTAGAAACTATGACGTCATTAGTCTATATTTCATACTAAGCCCATACAATTTTTTTTGTTTTAACGTTTAGAAAAAAAAATCTATTTGATTTAATTTTTACATACTTAAATTTGATTTATTTATCCAAATTGAAATTTCAGTAACAATCTGTTTGATTTGAGTGGTTGGAAAGTAACGAATTCTATTATCCTATCTACTTTCTTGCTACCAACAACAGATTTTTGATATCAACGGAAGTAATGTACCTAATTACTTATTACCTATATAAAGAGTTATGAATTATGATACGCAGTCATTAAAAATATCAGTTCTTAGTTCTTACTTACTACTTAAGTAGGTAGTTGAAAAATTAGGTTTGAATACTCGTCAAAAATCATTGTACCGTTCCGTTATTCACAAAGACAACACGGAAGTCCGCAGTCCTCAAAAGTTCCCACACAAGACAAATCCTTGCGAAATAACCGCCGTCACGTACCTACCATAAAATCGCAAGGCGGTCAAAGGGTGTCCATTCCACCCTTTACGAAAACCAGTTTGACCAGTTGCGCTATGGGAATTTTGCCCAGTGTCCCTTGGATTTGCATAGACCTGAGGCATAGACAATGTCTTGGCTAGTCAATGGTGCACTTGTTCGGAAGGGGTGCGACACAATGGTTCGTGAATCGTGATGGGCTTGTCTTTGATTGGGGACACACGGTTGAAGATTTTGGTTTAAATCAAAATGTAAGAAACTAATTTTGTTCTGTAAAGATCTCCATATTGAACAACTATCTTCATGAAACATGTATTACTAATTATATTGTCGGTACATACTGAATATGGGAGCAATAAATATATCAAAACGTACATGTAGGTACTTTTATTGCGTCTTGCGACTCAAAGTAACTAGGTACTAGAGGTAGAGGTATCTAGAGGTATCTAGAATGTTACTTATTCTTATGAACACGCTACATATTAGTATTATTTGTTTACATTATATTCATTGAATAAGGTTTACTGGACGAGATCCCTATCTGGGATTAGTCCGCCTTTGTACTGTTCTCTAGTTCTAACCTGTATTTTTGTCCTGTGTTTATGTACAATAAAAATTTTACAAACAAACAAACAAAAACTATCTAGGTAGGTACTTTACGAATTTACTCACTGTTATCTGTAAGTATAATAAATAGATAGTAACAGATGATAAGTTAAAACCACATAAAAATACGGGGTTTACTACTTTGTTGCACATCCTACTAGCCCGTATGTCATTCACACATCCACATCGTCACACACATCACTGCAAAAAACGCATGCAAATAAAGGGTCATTCGTACTGCCCGTAATGCCCGTTCCCACATCAGGAAGTGGTCAAACTGGTTCCGGCGACCCCATCCTAGAGGAAGGACATTGGTGTCTTCTATCTATTGTCCAAAAGTAGTTAAGCAGGTTTTGAAATGTTGAGAAAATATCTTGCGTTTATTGTTTCAAGAATATTTTGTAACCCTATTGCTTGCTTTTATGTAGGTCGTCTTCGACAAAATCAGTTTTTTAAATTGTTTTATTTAGGATCTTATTGGGCATAAACCCTTACATTCTTCTAGGTAAGTAGGTACATAAACTCTGTTACCTAACTTAATAAAGGAGGTAAGTTTGCCAAAGACTAACTAGTAAAGGATCTAAAAAGTCTTGCCCTCATATTCATAAAAAAATACAACCGTTTGCTAAACCTATTTTACCTAAAACATGTTTTGTCCCTTTTCCTCTTCTCAACATTTGACATTGAAAGAAAGAGACAAAATATATTTAAACTAAAATAGGTTTAGCAAACGTTAGGTAGTATTTTTTATGAATTTGGGGGTTGACATTTACCTACCTACTTATTCTGTTTCGGTTCATCTATTAGAGTTGGTGTTAAAGGTTTTGCTTGAAATAATAAAACTGAGTGCAAATTGCTTCTCTTTCATTATTGAATGAGGCTATATAAAAAAATGAGTATATATAAAAAAAGGCTATACTTTTATTGTCACGTTTCTGAATCCTGTTTCCACCAGCTACCTACCTAACAAAAGGTTAAGTCAAAAATATCTAGTTGCTTGGAGGTTCTGTTACCTAAGACTCAGCCTCCCCGTAGAAAAAGTAAAAAGGTACTTAAGTAAGCGCAATGCCTGCGCCCGTCACCAAAAATTGTCTTTTTATTGATCACAGCAGCGTGAGACAGCAGGAATCAGGGAGTCTTTCTAGGTACATATTAATGATATATACCTTCCTGAGTTATGGGATTTCAATTTCTTTGCTATATGCCATATTATTGTAAGACAAGTTGAATTAAATTTTATTCAACTTTTTGGCGCGCATATATTTAAAAAGCTATGGAACAGGAAATGAATTACTTTTTTAAAATCTGTGACTTCGATTGTGATTTTCGGCAAGCACTAGTGGAGATTTTAATGTCATCAAGGTTTCTTGAAAATTCAAAAAATCGATTGATTTAATGGCTTCGCATTTCGATAGATTGTGTTGTTGAATTTAGGCGTAATTTTTCAACCATAACGTCTATACTTTAGTTATAATTTATTTAGCTTTATACTTTTAATGAGTTTTCTACATTTAGGTATTGCAGGAGGTATCTAAAACAAATTTTTAGTTGAAAAAAAAATCAAATTGACAATTTTGACGTAAATGTCTTTCCCAAACCCGATAGTAAAATAGATATTTAATAAGTGCGAGCCTCGATAAATTAAGTATGTAAAAATTGTCCTAAAATTTTGTAAATACTTTCACTTATGTGAAAGTATTTACGAAATTTTATATTCACTATGGGTGTAGAAGACTACCAGAAAGTCAATTAATACACACAGTGGTATTTAGGTTTATAACATTTTTTTATAGAAAAGACATTCTTGTAATATTTTATGACTAGGTACTTGTGCTGCAATTATTATTCTTG
Source organism: Acrobasis suavella (assembly GCA_943193695.1). Lineage (NCBI taxonomy): Eukaryota > Metazoa > Arthropoda > Insecta > Lepidoptera > Pyralidae > Acrobasis > Acrobasis suavella. The sequence continues at coordinate 4,169,591 of OW971934.1, read as the reverse complement.
TTGAATTCAGTTATTACAATGTCAAGTTGTCAACTGGGCAAAGTTAGGGTAGGTACAATTGAATTGGGCGTGGACAACCCCGGCCGGTCCGGCCCTAATTTGAAAAGACGATAATGTATGCAAAAGTTTTGTTACATCGCTGACTTCCAGATAGAGATTGTCAGTGATGTACAGGTCGTTCTAGGGGTAAGATCAAAATTTGCATAGGAAAGTGAATAAAAAAAAATTATCTGGTGAAGTTTATTTTAATAAAAATTGGAGTACATGAGCAGGTGAGATTCATATCAAGTGTGTTTTACAAACATTGTGTTGGGATTATAATATGATGTTAAATTTAAGGTTAATTTAGGTATTTGATTTTCCTTAATTAAGCTGGAATAATTAAATAATAGAAGGTAAAAACATTAATAATGAGATAGCATAAATAGATAAACACATATTGACAGTGTCGATAAAAGTTTAAAATAATTAAAGCACAATAAATTGAATTGCATATTAGTTTTCAAAAGTTACTTAGTTTCCTTATTTTTTTTTAACATTTGTTTTTCATATTTTTTACAATTTTTAAAATTTTGCTTTATTTTTTTGGTCCTTCTCAATTTTTATTCAGGCTCGTTCATCCTCAGACGAGCAAAGTCTTCAAACACGATGTTATCCTCTTCTTCATTGGCATACAAAGAGTTTTCATAGCGGTGTCTCTCAATCGACTGCATTTTCTTCATCGCATTGAAACGCTGACGCTCAACCGTGCCTATTATGCAAAATATAAGTTTAGTAAGGAAAAAGAAGAATTTAATTTAAAATTGTTATTGATACTTAATTAATAACCCAACCATACCTTCAGCTGGATGAAGCAGTTTGAATGGCACATCAGTAACCAATTCTCCGCCAAGGGTACCGCAGTTCAGCTTCACACGTACAGAGTAAGATACCACGATACCAATAGCGTCGGCAGGACATTTGCCGTCCGATACAAGCGTGGAACTAGCCAGGTTGACATCATCCTCCTTCAGGTGGCCATCCAAGGCCACACCTATTTGCGAACAAGATATAATTTCAATTTCTGTACAGAATACAGATACTTGGTTCAACAGACTATTTGTATGATTTTGACTATAGTCCATTTGTTACGGTATTTAAAGAGTTTAAACAATCTTGATATGTCTTTTCATTGAAATATACACTATAAAAATCAATACCTTTGCAAATTACAAATAAATTATGTAATTTATAATTTATGAAATAAATACTTTGTAATTTGCGAAGGTATTGATTTATAAAGTGTATATTTCAATTAAAAAAAAATGTCAAGATTGTTTACATTCTTTTAAATACCTAAACAAACGCACTATAGATGAAGAAACTATTATTTTAATTTTAAAACTTTTATCATTTGTATTGTATTTTTCGATTATTTATATCCATCATAATGGTGGTTTGATTTATAAAATATACGAACCACGAATGTCCTTGTTGCTGCGTGCAAGAGGCACCAAGTAGAAGGTCTTGGATAAGCTAGCTCCAGGTGTGATTGGGCAACCTTCACGGCTCTCCAAGGAAGCCACATGGCGACTGAATTGAGAGTTGATCATTGTAATTTCCACATGCTGCACAACCATGCAGCGAATATTGCGGACAGATTTACGCGAATTGTTTGATACAATTACGTTAGCAGCAAGCTTTTCGCCATGGTAATAGATCTCTCTGTCCAGTGTAACTTCCAGATTAATTTTTCCATTACTGAACGTAAATCCTTTGCTCACAAGTGAGCTAGGAAGACGACGTCCACGAGAAGCTGGAGCATGTTGCAGCTATAAAAATTAAAAATTAGCACCATATTCTTACTGTGTGAAAGTATTTGATATTACAGTTTGAAAGTACCTTCTTGATAGCAAGAGTTACTGAACTTCTCTTATGGCTTTTCTGATCTTCATTCTCAGCCACGTATGTGCGAACACAATAATCCACACCCATTGGCTTGCCCTGATCTTCTTCAGCGGGTTGAAGAGTTACCTATCGATAAAATTTAGAATATAAAATATTTTTAGACAATTCTTTTTGTCCATTATGATCAGATTAAATTGGACTCAGTTTACCGAGCTTGGAGCCATCTCGGGGAAGTTGAAGGTAAATGGAAAAGCATTTGGACCGAGTTTTTTTAGTAGCTTCTCCTGCACTGGGGTCAATTCCATCTTGGAATTGATCATAGGCACCACTTGTTCTTGACCAATAACCATCTCCTTAGAAAATTTCAATCCCATCACTTCATCTTCCTCCCTACCATAGCGGTAAGTTGTCACGAGCTGAACAGAACAAAATAAACATGATGATAAATACACTGTCACACACTGCATTCCAATAGTCACTGTTTCACTAGGGTATTCCACTGTAGATGTACCTGGCTGTAAACTTTTCTTCCTTTCAGGTATTCGGTGTCAACCACAACAACTCCATCCACAGGGTCACAGTAATCTACATGATCAATGAAGTCGCGCTTGCCAAGGTAAACGGTAACTTTTCCGTTAGGGGTAGTCTTTTTGAATACTTTAACTGCAACCACCATTTTTATGTATTGCGAAGATAGTGTGCAAAAGAAAAAAGGAAAAAGCACTAGGGTAATTTAAGATTTTTTGGTACTGGAGGCTTAAAGTGTTTTGATAAGTAGAGGCGGTCACCAGAAATGACTTGCTTCAGGAAATATCGCTTATATATGTAGGCAACATGTGAGGTTTCTGGCAAAATAGAATAACAGTCTAATAGGATTTAAACTGTAGGCGGGGCTAATAGGATTTCAATCGTATGACGGTGTGACGCATCGGCGAGTTACGTTCGAATCGATTTCATGTCATGTCCCATCACTAAAGTCAGGGGTAACTAAATTTTGACGTTTGTTTTGATGGTTTGCCATTGAGGTTATTTTTTACTTTTATGACTGGATAAAACCTGAATTAAATTTAATTATAGCTAATTAGATTAACTCGTTTTACTCTTGTAAGGATTATATTCGTTTGTTGTAGTTCTTGTTACATTTATTCTAAGTGGAAGCCCTATGGGAAATGTAATCAAATAGCAATTCCTGTAAGTTTTAGTTTGTATATTTTGTACTCTATAAAAAACAAGGATTAAAGTTCAGTGCGATTCCACTTCATGCTACCAATTCTTAGAGCACTTTGTCTATCTATACTATCGTTTCAGAAACTTTCATCGATTTTACGTTACGATTTTACACCCTCCTCTTTGTTGCATGTTTGGATTTTGTTAGGTCTTTTTCTATTTAAATTATAATGCAATCCAGCAACAACCCATCTAACTATCAGCTAGGTAGTCGACTGAAAATATTGATAAACAAGTTGGACTATTCAAAGTGCAGAGAAATTCTATAGCAAAATACACATTGATTGCAATACCTGTCTATCACTTTCCTGTGGGTGGGTACTATGTGTGGAATCTTAAATCATCATCATCATCGACAGCCCTTCACATTTCACATCTCACTGCTGGAAATAGACCTCTTAATGTATGTTTTCTATATATTGGTCTTGTGCCTTAGGTACAAAACAATCAACTAATAAAATATGATGCTGTCTAGGTCAACCAAAATTTTTCTCCAGTATTTTTCTCAAAGTAGGTATATACTAAGTGGAGATCCTCATATTTAGGTATTTATTTATTTATGTTGCTAAATTACGTATTCCACAATAAAGTTACTTACTTACCTACTTATTGTAATGTAGTTACTTACTTATATGTTAATTGAGTTAGTATTCCATAACAAAAGTTGAAAAAGTTACTGTGGCTAGTTGAATCTGATTGATTTGTCCTATAATAAAGTTTAGTAAAAAATACCTATTTTTATTTGTAAATAATCCTTATAATATTTATCAGATTAAGGGTACCTAATTTTCGAGTTTAATAATTAAAATCATGCAATTCAAACTACACCACCTCAGATTTGCGGCAGACCTAGACCAGACTTTGTACAACCATTTCGACTTTCAAAACAACGTTTCGCACCTATTTATTAGATCTACAAAAAAAAATTAATCCAACACGTCACTGGTAGCTGATGCTGTCGCTGAAAGTTCTTCCGGGCATATGTAACTATCTATTAACTATTTATTATTATTTATTTTTCCCACACCCTGTTTGTCATTCTTCCTAACAGACATATGTGATAATGACAATGCCATTTGAAAGTATTTACGCAACAGCAATGCAATATATTATATGTATTTGCCTAATATTTGTATTCTATTACACTATCTATTTATGTAAACATACACACAGCCTTATTTATTTATATTTTTTTACATTATTATTATTGGACCCGCACCACGCATCCCTTTAGGGCACAACTGAAAATCAGTGTATTGCTCTCGGGCAATATTACCACTGAGCTGTGGCCTATTTGTATTGCTGTAGCACACACAATGAAAATTGTGCAGGTAGGTAGAAGGATGTTTACTTTTTGTGTCTGATTTGTGTTTTTTTATGTGTGTTATAGCAGTAAATAAATGTGTTTATCTATCTATCTATCTATCTACCTAGTTCTGATAAGCACAACACCACACGAACTACAGTTAATGCTGCAAAGTCTAGCACAAGAAAGTAAAAAAAGTAGGTCTAACCATGAATGAATCGAAAACGAAGGTTATGACAAATGGACTCAAAACCAACATTACCATCAACGGTAACATCATAGACTATGTAGATAAGTATGAATATCTTGGACAGACCATCTCTCCAGCCAACTTCATTGCAAAAGAAATCACAAAAAGAATAGCTAACTCGTGGAGAAGATTTTGGTCTCTGAAAGAAATTAATGAAAAACAAAGACATCCCCCTAGTAGCAAAGACTAAAGTGTTTAACTCCTGCATACTTCCATGCCTATCCTACGGCTGCCAAACATGGTCACTAACAAAAAACAACCTCAAAAAGCTGGAAGTATGCCAAAACGACATGGAGAGAAGTATGCTAAACCTAAAACTAAAAGACAGGATAAGACTGACAAAAATCAGGAAAAGGACAAAAGTAATAGGGATCACTACAACAATAAGAAAAATGAAATGGAAATGGACAGGACATATGATTAGAGAAGGCAAGGATAAATGGACAGAGAAAATAACACCATGGTACCCGAGAGAAGGAAAAAGGAAAAGAGGGAGACAAATAAGGAGATGGGAGGATGAGATAAAAGAGGTGACAGGGAAGACGTGGCCAAGAAGGGCAAGGGAAAGAGATAGTTGGAAAGTCTTGGAGGAGGCTTATGTCGGAAAAGACAATCCAGGGAAAGGGTGATTTTTTATAAATATGGATAAATTATTATTTACTGTATTGTACCTGGAATGAAGCTATAAATAAATAAATAAATAAATTCAAACTAAAGTGCCTTTCACTTGGGAACATTAACATTTAAAGTAAATAGAGTGATATGAACTTTATGTTGTTTGTGATAATCTAAAAAAAAATTAAATATTTAGACTTCTTTAAGTAAAACTTTTATGTTTAAAACTCATCTTTTTAGCTACACCATCAGCATGCCAACATTCCTGACCCCTGGCCGGCATGGGTACAGCGTGCGGTTCTCCCGGACCAGGCCAGATGCCCTTGCAGTTGCCACCAGCCAATACTATGGCCTCGCTGGTGGAGGTACCCTGTTCTTCTTAGAGCTGGCTCCGGATGGAAGCACAATATTGGAGCTGCAGAAGTTAGAATGGACCGATGGGCTCTTTGATGTGGTAAGCTTAATTTTCACTCTTACAATACAATGAACATGCTCTGTAATTTACAATAAAAACAGGGATCACAGGAAATACCTAGATTAAATAATGTTAGAATTATACAATGATGGATTTCAGTAACCTTTGAGTAGAAAAGAAGTGTAAATTTAAAGAGATACAAAAGTTCGCGGAATAAAGGGTTGGGTGGGGGTTGGATTACTCGTCCTGTTGGGCACTAGTTAGGCACCTCCTTATGAGTATATATACCAAGTTTGGACCTAATCGAGTCATTAACTTTTGAGTTATTGACCTTCAAACAAGTAAATTGGGAAGAAGTCAGCCAGTATTGAGAAAATTGAAGAGATCTCGCCAGTTTTTGGAGTTCTGTGGAGAAAAAAAGGAAGAAGTAATGGCCCGAATCGTTACAGGAGATGAAACCTGGGTTAACCACTATGAACTTGAGTCAAAGCAAGAATCGATGCAGTGGCATAAAAAAGGCACACTTCCTCCAAAGAAGTTCAAAGTGTCACATCCGGCCAAAAAGATCATGGGGACTGTCTTTTGTGATACAGAAGGTATTTTACTAATCGATTATAAAGAAACTATAACGGGACATTACTACGCTTCTTTACTGGTAAGATTAAAAGAAGCTATCAAGGAAAAAAGAAGAGGAATGCTGTCGAAGGGTGTGCTCCTTTTTCACGTCAATGCATCCGTTCACACGTGCCATGTTGCGACGGCTGCCATTCACCGATGTGGCTTCAAAAAACTGAACCACCCACCCTATAGTCCAGACTTGTCCCCCAGTGATTATAATTTATTTCCAAAAATGAAGAAAAAGCTGTGGTGAATTTTTTTTGGAGACGATGAAGAAGTCAAACGGCAAATTCGGCCTATTTTGACACCAGGGACAAATATTTTTTTTTCGATGGTATAAACAAATTATTTGAGAGATACAAAAAATGGATTAGGGTCAAGGGAGAATACATTATAAAGGAAAAATAGTTCGGTGTTTAATTTCATTCTCGTTCCCTCTCATTCCGCGAACTTTTTGACCTCCCCTCGTAGGATAGGAGATGTCGTAGTTTTAAGTTAAAAAAGATATGATGAAAATCTTACTTTGTTTTTAAAAAACTCAATCAACCATCAATAGATTCATGTGTTCATATTAGACAATCCGATATGTAACTTACAATATCTATCTAATCAGAAATCAATTAAACATACAAGTACTCAATACTATAATAGCTTATCCTCTGTTAAAGCAGAATCACCGAATTAATATAAGTATACAGAACAGAACCTCCTAGGGTCCCGCACAATATGCATTCCAGTTCCCTGTCCTTGTGCCTCTCTCCCGTTCTCCTCTTGTCGAGTGTGTTGGGGGGCGACCACACGCAGTATGTAGTAGTAGTCGGCATAAATGATACTCCGCTTAAATGAAGTTCCATACCTGTGGCAGAATGGCCGATACTTGGGCAGTATGATCGAAAAAGAATTAAATGTATGTAACCTAATAAGACCTAGAATCAATTTTCCAGACTTATAAGTATAATTTTAAACCCATTAGAATAAGAACAGCATTGGAAAAAGGATATTCATCTTTAAAATTCTGCTTTTATGGATTTTTAACTTTTTCCACCTTCTCGCTTACTATCATGCTAAAAGGGGCTTTTGAGTCTTACGGCCCTGGGCTCTATCTGCTTAGAGCCGCAAGACTCAGAATGCTCTGTCTGCCCTGTTAGGGATAAATACGTGATAGTATGTATGTAGATAATGCCGTTTAGTTTTAGTAATGGGTTTTTAAGTGACCACTTTTGGCGGAAAATCATAGTAAAGATAATAAAAAATTGATAGCTGGATAGGACACATTAAACAGAATGAGTTGGCCCCAAAACAAATTTTAAACGTGATAGTTATAGGATTCAAATTCAACAATATATTTTATAATAACTACATTTACATATAGATACTCAAGACCCAATAAGGATTAGATAAAAGCAGATAGTCAAATTTACAATTTTTTAAAACTAAAAACCAACTTCGCCCCCAAACTACACAACCTGATCTTAATAAAATTTTTTTTGGACCACCTGACAAGTATGCCCTTTCAAACAAACAATGAATGTTCCAAATCGGTCCAGGCATCTTCGAATATCTGTGAACATACATAAAAAAAAAGATTCCCCTTTTTGGAAGTCAGTTAGAAACTGTGTGCCTCAGCTCAGTCCTCTATAACATTTTTATTTTCTTAATTAATTTCTTCTAATCATACATTGTCCTACATAAAAAAATCAAAACAAATGAAATTGCCATCAATTTAAGTCAATCGTCTATAAATAAGGCAGCCGTATCCTGTTAGGTGCTGATGTAAGCCAGTTCACTGCGGGGCTTCACCGCAAATATCGTGTTGAGGCAGATTAAGAAGGATTATAATTACCTTCGGCCACGGATGGCCATATTAGCATAGGATACCATTCATGTTGCTTCTGATAAATAAAATCTTTTTAACCGACTTCAAAACAGAAGGAAAAGATTGTTTCTGATAAATAGGCTTGACGACAGGGTCAGACAAGTATGATTGTAATTAGTCCGTCTTTTAGATTATCCAAAAATAATGAATCTATATTTTTCAGTTTACCAAAAATTTTTAATTTTACAAAGATATGGAGCATCAAAGTTCCGGAGTGGGGGCTTACTAAGTCACCGCTATGTAAATATCGTACGTAGCCGTGACGTCATGCAAAATTTCAATGCGCTGTACTTTGTCATATTTTGTTTCTCAGAAAAAGAAAATACTTACGTGTGCTATAAACATTTCTTAATCATCTAACTGATGCGTTAAAAATGTTTTCCATTCGTCATGCCTATTTCACAGACATGGTCGGGTACAACAGACGGCGCAGCAGCCTGCGGCGCCGGAGATGGAGCTGTGATAGTATGGAGGGCAGGATGTGCAGCACCGTTGAGGGTGCTCCGAGCCCACACCAGTGAGGTCTGCTCGGTGGATTGGCCTAGATCACATTTGCTGAGCGCCAGCTGGGATACTACAGTGAAATTGGTAAGAATAACAGAGATATAATGTAGGCATTATCCACCAAGCTTATTCTCGGTTACATTCTCAGGACAGAGCTGGGATCTGCTACTTTTGCTCCGACATGAAGTATGCAGATATAAGTAGGGTTAATAAATTTATTTGTTACTAGCTTTTGCCCGCGGCTTCGCTCGCGTAGGGGTGTAATTTATCAAAATCCTTTCTTAGGGGATGCCTACGTCATAGTAGCTTTATGCATGCAAAGTCTCAGCCCAATCGGTTTAAAATTGACAAAGTTTCATACAAACTTTCATCCCCTATTTTATCCCCTTGGGTGTAGAATTGATCAAAATCCTTTCTTAGCGGATGCCTACGTCATAACATCTACCTGAATGCCAAATTTCAGCCCGATCCGTTCAGTGGTTTGGGCTGTGCGTTGATAGATCACTATGTCAGTCAGTCACCTTTGAGTTATATATATTTAGATTACTATTATTACAGCAGAACTGATAAAATTAAACAATTGGGTTTTTTCCTGGGTCAAAAATAAATAATTTTGTACTGATAAGAAAATAAAACGTCGCGAAATATTGTCACTTACCTTTGCACATAACGATTTAAACGTGATTTAAGATTTATTATTGCAGAAAAACTGATAATTAGAGCGCTATTTGACTCCAACAAACTATGACGTCATCTGCCTGTATTTCATACAAATCCTATAGAAAATGTTTGTTTTGACGTTTAGTTTTTTTTTTAATTCATCTAAAAATGATATTTGAAATGGTAGTCAAAATTAAATGATAGTGAATTGAAGAGGTTATACTGGTTTTTACATAAAGCAACTGTCGTTTGACCTCCGCAACAGAGAGGGAATGACAGAGGGATCGCCGTGGCCACATACTGGTCAAAAGTTATTTGAAATTGAAGCTGCACTGAAACAATTTCGACTCGATAAAAAAAAGGGTAGCCCAGAACTAATCCTTGGATAGATTTGAGAAAACGCTAGATAGTGTCGGAGCCCACAGTTTATAAGTAAAAGAAAGATGATTCCGTATTTAAGAAGGCTCTAAAATACGGAATCATCTTTCTTTTCGGATAATCAAGTGATTCAAGCCTACAATATCCTTTTTTTTTTTTTTTTTTGGACGCGGAGAAAATCCCTTCGGATACCTTACCAGTCACGGGAGACCGGTAAGGTTATGTGGTGTTACCACTAAAAAATCCGCGGTGTCAACGCCGGTACCGCTATTGCCAAGTCCGTGTGCTACTCTCGCTCCACAGACCTGGCACGGCGGCCGCTTTTCAGCGGCCTCGGCTTGGCTCACTCACGGTACCCTCTCAATTAGCGAGAGGGATCGAAGCCTACAATATCCTAACCAGACTGAAAACAACATTTCACAAAGTGTGCTACCCTATGGAATTCGAACTCACGACCTCCAGGTTAGACGGCGAAGGGCTGGACAACACTATGTGACCACATAGTATGTAGTGTACTCATTAGTGATATAGACAGGTGATAGACTATTTACAATCTCTACTATAGACCGAATGCCTTTAATGAGGTCTACGGAGTACAGGGGCGCGGGGGTATGACGTCTAAGGCTCAGGGAGGTACGGGCTTGAATAGCGTCGAACCCCTGCACCCCTGTACCTCCTGTATTCCGCACGAGCGAAGCGAGTGATTTAATTGTTAGAATCCTGAGCGATGCGTGTTATTCATGGCCCTCGATTAAATCCGTTTTATTCAAGAGTTGCTTACTATACTTTATACCATGACTATGAGAAAAAGAAAGATTTAAGCTAAAATGGACATTTAATGAAGAAAAAGGAAGGTTAAATTAATTACAATGCGTAAGGAAATTGTAACTCAAACACCAAAAAATAGTGATTGAATGTGCTTTTTATTCACTGTTTTTAGTGAATAAAATAAATTACCGAAATAGTGTGTAAAAGTGCTTTTTATTCACTGTTTTCAGTAAATAAAATAGACTTTTTAGAGTGGGCATGTTATAAAGATCATTTTCTATCTTGACCTGACAAGGGATCGAACCCGTTACCTCCAGTGTAACAGTCTGGCTTGATGACCACTAGGCCACAGAGGTTGTCGAAAGATTTTATAGATGTTATAGAAGATCTGTTGCACCCACCAGATTGCTGTGAGGATATACCCAATGTCTTGATATGTTGCGAGATAACTATGAGGAACAGGTGATTGACGTAGTGGCGGCTTAAAAATTAGAGGAGTCACATCAATATATTTATTCAATGCGGATTTTATGACCTGCATGTGACGATGAGCAGCTGGTATATTCTATGATTTTCTATTCGCCAAACATTAATATTTGAACTTCTTTGCACTTTAGTGTAAAATGATCAATAAAGCCTCGAAAAAGAGTGTAAGGGCCGGCGCACATGGCAAGGCGCAGCGCACAGCATTTTTCACTGTCAAACTATTATCGACATTGCCCTCTTTGAAATAATATCCAAAATCAATTAAGTAACACAATATTTATAGCCTTGTCGAAATACGCCAAATGTGCGTAAGTATTGTGTTAATTGATTTTGGATTCAAAGAGGACATAATAGCTTGACAGTGAAAAATGCTCTCCGCTGCGCTTTGCCATATGTGCCAGCCCTAATGTTTTCAGGATTCATGTCAGTATATAAAATGTCAGCGCTCGAGGCCGCGGTCGCTGGAATGGATTATGATCTGTCATAATTTCGAAATACCCGAACATATTTCTTTGTTAGTTTTTATGATATATAGATATGAGGTAAAAGTAGCTGCTAGGAACTCCATTTTGATCTGAGGTATCGTCAGGCATGTGTCACTCCCCGTTTAGGTATCGAAAAATATACCTACGTTATTACTCTGCGCGTGGGAACCACTCCAGAGTGGTAAATTTAGTTATATGAATCGTTTGTCCAGATTAGTAAGAATGAAATTGGCTTGCAATGGATGACTAGTAGGTATCTAAATGAAGACGTGCTGAGTTCTGAATTAAACCATATTGCTAACCACATTGAGTAGATACTTTTGATTTTCTGAGTAAAACTTCTGTACGTGAGTACTTATTCTGTGGTATCATAATCCGTATATCATGCGAGTAACATAAGCTATATTTTTTATTTATTTCGGAAGTATTTTTATTTTTGATAATAAAGAACCAACTTGCCCGTCCATTCCAGTGGGACCCCGAATCCGAGGCCTGTCTCAGCACGTTCGCGGGTCACTCTCAGCTGGTCTACACTGCAGCCTTCTCCCCCCACTCGCCTGCTACGTTCGCGTCGGTGTCAGGGGACGGACATCTGAAGTTGTGGACGTGTACAGAGTCGGCTAGACCTGCGGCGGTGGTTAAAGCTCATGATGCTGAGGTAGGTATTATTGTTTTCAATACTATGTTTTATGAGATATAAGTATATATGCTATGGGCTAAGTTATAAATGGGGGCAATTGTCATGCCCGGTCATTGTGAATAATGCCCGGGCATTATGAATAATGTCCGAAATTTGGGCGAAGTAATAAATTACATGTTTAATCTTAGTTTGGGGCTAGGTCAATCAGTGTAAATTTTCCTGATAAAAACGTTCATTTATCAATGTGTTTCGAATGTTAGTTTAAATATTGAATGAAGATATATCAGCAAGGCCAGTGCTAAAGTGTTCCGTCGCTCTCTATCGTCCAGCAAATGACGGTTCTGAGTGACAGAAAAGAATAGTAGCATAGAAAAGTAAAATTCGGGAAATTACGCAGTGTTTTATCGTCTAAAATACCTCAGTGCCTCAAGACGAAAGTGTTTAATCAATGTGTGTTACCAGAGATGACTTATGGCTCTGAAACGTGGTCCCTTACTATGGGTCTCATAAGAAGGCTCAAGGTCGCTCAACGGGCTATGGAGAGGACTATGCTCGGTGTTTCTCTACGCGATCGAATTAGAAATGAGGAGATTCGTAGGAGAACGAAGGTCACCGACATAGCCAAGCGGATTAGCTCTTTGAAGTGGCAGTGGGCGGGGCACACAGCGCGAAGAACCGATGGCCGATGGGGCAGAAAGGTTCTCGAATGGCGGCCACGTACCGGCAAGCGCAGCGTAGGACACCCACCTGCTAGATGGTCAGATGACCTGAGCAAGGTTGCAGGGAGGCGCTGGATGCAGGCCGCTTCCGATCGGTCGTTTTGGAAATCCTTGGGGGAGGCCTATGTCCAGCCGTGGACTTCCTGTGGCTGATATGATGATAGAAAAGTGCTGTTCCATGCTGCCAAATGTCTTTGCCGTAGTCGGGTAATAAGTAATTTATTCCTCCTCCGTGGCGTAGTGGTCACCATGCTAGTCCGACACCCGGAGGTCCCGGGTTCGATCCCCGGTCAGGGCAAGTTGGAAAATGGCCTTTTTCAAATTGTCCTGGGTCTTGGATGTTTATGTATATATGTATTTGTTATAAAATATAGTATCGTTGAGTTAGTATCCCATAACACAAGTCTCGAACTTACTTTACTTAGCTCAATCAGTGTTATTTGTCCTATTATATATTGTATATATATTATATTTGCGTTTTTACAGGTGCTATCCTGTGATTGGAGTAGAACAGAGACGCACGCCATCGCAACCGCGGGCTCGGACGGACTGGTCAGAGGCTGGGACTTGAGAAGGCTTACGTCACCCATGTTTACACTCAAAGGTAAACAAAAACTAGCATTATCCTTAGTTTAAGGGTTATTTGCCCGAGCAATAGGGTATATGCATGAAAAAAATATATGTTATCTAACCAGTTTTTCCATAAATATTCAAAAGTAAATTACTAACAGTGAAAACAAAATAAGAATTGGTTAAAAAACTAACGAGATATAACAATTTCACGAAAATATATCTATCTCACTCGCAAAAACGCTACTTTCTATGGCAAATGTATAGATGATATGGACTTTGACGTCACCAGTCCATATCGGACTTCTCTTTCTAATTGAAAATTTAAAGTATCACAAGTACGTCGGTGATTAAGATATTTTAAAAATTCTTTCATATTTGATTACTGTGGTAAATAAAGATTTAATTGAGCAAATAAAAAAAATACGTGCATATTCTCCATTTACAAACTCAATTGAAAATAAGACCGTATTGCCATAGCCTAAAGTTTATAAACGTTTGAACCTGACAAAATGCTCGCTCGCGTCTTGCACTATATGCTAATATAGTTTAAAGTTAATTTTCGAGTGTTATAAAAAATCCTCTCTTTATCCGCTGTTTGAACTGACCCTTATATGTATTATCCTGCATAGGCATACCTAGGCCAGTTTTCCAAAGGGGGGACGGGGGAGCGAACCATTAAAAATATTTACTAAGGGTTGGGCTACCTACATCTGGCAGCACGGATCAGCATTTTCGCCAGGCCTGTGTCACTCCCCGTTTAGGTAACGAAAGTATACCTACATTATTACTAAGCGCGCGGCGACTACTTCGATGGGGAAAATTCAGTTACACGAATCCAGAGTTATAAGAATGAAATTAGCTTGCAATGAATCTCTAGGTATCTAAACGAAGACGTGAGAACTTATGACGCGAGCTAAATTGAACCATAGCGCTAACCACATTGAGTAAATATTTCTTTGAATTTTATTTTCTAAGTAAGATTTATGTACGTGAGTACTAAGTACTTATTCTGTGCTTTCGCATGCTGCTATCCTTTTCTGTCGCTCAGAACCGTCATTTGCTAGAGCGAGAGCGACGGAACGCTTCAGAAGCTGCCATGCTTAAGCGTTCCTTCGCTCTCTCTCGCTCTTGCTAATGACGGGTCTAATGACGGGTCTGAGAGACAGAAAAGGATAGCAGCATAGAAAAGTGCTGTTCTGATGTAGCCCAACCCCACGATAATGTGGTTGACATTGACAGCGGCATTACACAGATAATGTTGCCATTACACTATAGTGCGTTTGTTCAGGTATTTAAAAGAATGTAAACAATTTTCACATGTCGCTTTATTGAAATATACACTTTATAAATTAATACCTTCGCAAATTACAAATTATTTGTTTTATGAATTATAAATTACATTATTTGTAATTTGCTAAGGTATTGATTTGTAAAGTGTATATTTTAATAAAAAGACATGTCAAGATTGTTTACATTCTTTAAAATACCTAAACAAAAGGACTAAAGATGTAACTACATGAATGAATAAAGATAACATGATCGCCAAGTGTCTTTATTTCTAACGCTCCCCCCCCCTATCTTCACGCCTGTGCTATCCTGTGATTGGAGTAGGACAAACTAGAGACGGACGCCATCGCGACCGTGGGCTCGAATGGCCTGGCTAGGAAGACTTACGTCGCCAATGTTTACACTAAAAGGCAGGTAAAACATAATTTAAGTCCTCCAAAAAGAAAAGTGATGTAAGTTTCTCAACATTTCTCACATAATTAATATGTTTATTATGTGAGAAATGAGGAGAAACTTTATGTTTCACGCTCTAGATTGGTCATTTTGAAAATCCTTGGGAGAGGCCTGTATTCTGCAGTAGACGATATGCTGTTGAAATGATCATGACGATGATTGTTCCTATTGCTGTGGATTATTTTTGAAAGCGTGAAAGCAAGTTTTCTTGCGGTGGTTCTTAGCTGTGTTCAATGAAAATCATTTCAGCCGTTTAAAACTTATTGGGGGTTAACGCGAAAAGAATTACAGGCGTGATTTCATTTATGTTTTAGGTTGCGAGTGCGCAGTAAGAAGAGTTCAATTCTCGCCGCATGCGCCGTCGGTCATAGCGGCTGTGTCGTACGATTTTACTACCAGGTGAGTTTATTGTTGTTGAATATCCATATTGTACATAAACATTCATAGCAACATGTATACAATGGCGGTCTTATCCCATAATGGGATTCTTTCCAGTCAGTCAAGTATCATCAAAAGAATATAATTTAATGGGTATACCGGATAGAAGTTTGAAGTCAAAGTGTGCAATATCAATATATACATACAAATTTTCACGTCTGTTTCCCATGGGGATAGGCAGAGGCCTATCCCCATGGGAAACAGACGTGAAAACGTAACAGGGATCGTAGCAAGTGGAGATCTATAGTCTCTACTATAGATCTCCACTTGCTACGATCCTTGCAAACCTCTGTTGCTTCGTCAACAATCATTACTCTTTTCATACCTACATGCTCTCCGGTTATACTATAGGTACTCCTTACTTCACCTTAATTTCTTCAGAACATCTGCAATTTGGTCGCAGAACGTACGTCGACGTCGACCCGGTCCGGTTCTCGCATCCACATCCGCACGATAAATATTTTTAGTTAGTCTTTCTTTCATTCATTCTCTCAACATGTCCAAACCACCTTAACATTTCTTTCTAAATTTTGTCATTACGAGTACATTCTCTTTCACCCCACACCTCTCACGTATTACATAATTTCTTATCCGGTCTTTCAAAGTTACACCACACTTTTTAAGAGCGGTCTTCCCGTCTTACGTCAAATCCATAATCACGTACGAGCGTTTGTATGAAAAATACAAACGCTCGTACATGATTACGGCGTAGTATCTATAAATAATGAAATATAAAATTAAAATTTAGTAAAACAAAAGTCAATATAAACCTCCAAAAGTCTGCTTTTTTGCTAAATTTTAGCTGAACTTCGGCCGTCCATAAAGTACTCATAAATTGTAAAGGTAAAGAAAATATTTCGATACAAACCTCGCAAATGTAATGAAAATTTTGAATACAAAACATTTGTTTCACACATTTGTAAGGCTTACTGATAAACATGTATCACCTGGAACAAGTTTTATGAAATTTCCGCACCCTATGAATACTTAATATTCTTGAAATGGATAGTTAATAATAATACTAATTTCATTCAATAGATTGCAAACCGTGCCCTTAGGCGCTATCTCTCTCTTTTTGGTTTGCCTCTTTTTCCTGGATGAAACAACAAGGTTTTCAAACTATGCTCACGTTGACGACAGAGCGGTCGAGAAGGGCCGCCTTAAAGCTCGTATTTCTACTGCATTTATCCGACTTTCATTGTTCTTCTGCCATACCCAGCTTTCACTACCACACCAAACTACTATCCATCAACACTCCCTGATGCACAGCAAGACGTGCTTTGGCAGACACCTTCTTACTGTTCATGAAATAATGTAATGCCCCATTCACGATTATTAGCAACCACTCTTATATATATACTTATATCAAAATAATACTTATCAATTAATATTACCAACTAAAATAAATAAAATACACAATTTATATAAGTTTTTTTTTTTTATTATCGCCGGTTGTTATGATCTGGGTTAGGACCATATTGCGGAGAAAATCTGAACTAAATAATTGATTTGAATTAACTTATTTGATAACCATAACTAATATTATTTGTTGTTTATTTAACAGGATATGGGACCTAAAGCGAGGCTGCGATCCTCTTGAAACCATCCGGCATCACTCAGAATTTACGTATGGCCTCGACTGGAGTTCTTTGCGACCACATCAAATCGCGGACTGCGGCTGGGATTCTCTCGTGCATGTGTTCACGCCGCGATGTCTCGCTTGAAGTAGGTTAGTGTTTATACTAGTATGTTAGAAACTATCCGGCTTCACGCAGCGTTCACGTATGACCTTGACTGGAGCTCGTTGCGACCACATCAAATGTGTTAGAAACTATCCGGCATCACTCAGAATTTACGTATGGCCTCGACTGGAGCTCGTTGCGACCACATCAAATGTGTTAGAAACTATCCGGCATCACTCAGAATTTACGTATGGCCTCGACTGGAGCTCGTTGCGACCACATCAAATTGCGGACTGCGGTTGAGACTCCCTCGTGCATGTGTTTACGCCGCGATGTCTCACTTAAAGTAGGTGAGTGTTTATATTAATATGTTAGAAATTATCTGGATTCACTCAAAATTTACGTATGGCCTCGACTTGAGCTTATTGCGACCACATCAAATCGCGGACTGCGGTTGGGATTCCTTCGTGCATGTGTTCGCGCCGCGATGTCTCGCTTGAAGTAGGTGAGTGTTTATACTAATATGTTAGAAATTATCTGGATTCACTCAAAATTTACGTATGGCCTTGACTGGAGCTCGTTGCGACCACATCAAATGTGTTAGAAACTATCCGGTATCACTCAGAATTTACGTATGGCCTCGACTGGAGCTCGTTGCGACCACATCAAATTGCGGACTGCGGTTGAGACTCCCTCGTGCATGTGTTCACGCCGCGATGTCTCGCTTGAAGTAGGTGAGTGTTTATACTAATATGTTAAAAAAAATCTGGCTTCACTCAGAGTTCACGTATGGCCTCGTCGGAGCTCGTTGCGACCACATCAAATTGCGAACTGCGGCTGGGATTCTGGGATGTTATCGCCCTAGGCTCTGTCTGTCTCGCAATCGATAAAGACGTGAGTATGTGTGATATTTATTCAGTAATTACAGACCTTTACAGGCATTTTTGCACGTCAATAAGTATAATTTACGTTACGTGTGGTGTTATTAATTTCTTTTTAAAGAAAAGCTACCGATACCAGCGCTTCGCAACGACCACTGCTGAGGAGAAACGCCGAAAAAATCTCATTTTCACAGTATTGGTCGCCTACTCGCCAGAAGGGCTTTGTAATATTAGTATTGTCTTTTAATTAATAAAATAAATTCTTAAGGTAGAATTCCGAAATATAAAATAAGAAATTGTACCTTTATAATATAATGCAATGTTGACACATATGTAACGCTTGCGAACGAGTTAACAAACATAAATAACGTAATCAGAAATACCAACCAATCAAAAAAGCGAAGCCGAGCTGACCAGTCCCTCCCGGCAGCACCCGTTCATGAGTTGACGCACGGATCAGCCATCGTTAAACTCGACCATATAAGAGGGAATCCAAAGACCCGACCATTTATTTATTTATTTAAAAATTTCTAATACCAATCCGAAGTCCATACATATTCAGATTCAGATTCTTTATTTGCAAGTCACAAGTTAAACACATCTTCTTCTTGGTGAGCCTTTATTCACCCATTGTTGGGTATAGGCCTCTTAATTCGACCCGGTCTTCTGCAGTCCGCACCCAGGTCTCGCCCAATAATTTATATATCTCATCGTTCCAGCGCATAGGTGGCCTCCCAACATTTCTCCGGCCAGGCTCTGGCAGATCATCTTCTCTTCTGCTCATGTGTCCAGCCCATCTCCATTTCAACCTGGTCACTATTACTGCGATATCAGTGACTCCAGTGCGTTTCCATATGATGCTATTTCGGATTCGATCTATGTATCCTATCACCCGAAGTCCATACATACCACGTAATGATAGCACATCATTAATAATATATTTCTCTATTGCAGATGACCACGGAGTGTTCAAAAAGGAATATAGTGACTGATTATGGCTGTGCGCGAGTGACGTGCCAAATGCACTCGAAGTGCCAACTTATTGTTAGACCGTTAAGGTTCAAATTCGCTTGCTAGGCGACGGTGCGTTCGATTGGTTTGAAACAGGGATACGAAGATAGTGATGTTAGATTTTATTGTTCTGTATTCTTTTGGTATTGATACGAATGTATATGGAAAATATAGTATATTTATTATGTACCGACTTCGCGGGACTTAGTACATTCACATACATACTTAATACATAGGTACTGAATATAACATTCATGCAAACCTTCATGGAGAAATATTCTAAATGTATCAAAATTGGCCCAGTAATTTAAGTATAACGCACTTCTATTAATCTTCCATGTTGCTTTGGGATAAAAGAAAAATATTGATTTTAATATCCAAGTTAAGTGCATGTCAATGCTCACGAATGCAGTAGATCGTGCAAGAAAAAAAAAAATTTTTTTCGCCTAGCTCCATCCGCCAAGTCCGTATCGTCCGAAAAGGAACTTCTTCCCAAAAAGTCTTATTAGAGAATAAAGGTTTTACAACCGGCCGCCTGGTCTGACGTCAACTCTCATCGGGAATCATTTTACTCTTCTATATATCGACCGCTTTAATGAGTTATCGCCTGCGCGGTACAGGGGAGCGGGGTGTGAAGATTTAAAAGGCTGAGTGAGGTGCGGGCGGCGGGCGTGAATAGTTTAATACACCCCCTCGCCCCTGTACCCCTCCGGCGAGAACTCATCAAAGCGATCGGTCCATAGTATTGTAGGTATTTTCCAATGTTTACATTTATAATTATAATATTTAAAACATTTTTAGCCCATCGGTAAGATTATTAAAAATATTTTTTCTCTAAGAAAAAAACAACAATGACAAAGATACAGCGCATTTAAATTTCGCATGATGTCACGGCTAGGTACGATTTTTACTTAGCGGTGACGTCGCAGGCTTCTACTCCGAGACTTTCATGCTCTTTGTGTATTTTTACTTATTTAGTAAACTGAAAAATATGGGTCCATTATTTTTGGATAAGTAATCTAAAAGACGCACTAATTAGAATCATACTTTTCTGTTCCTGTCGTCACCCTTATTGTATCAATACCAAGAATTTGACAACTGTATATTTGCTTTTACATGTTTACGATCGGCAAAGGAGAGGTTGTAGTCTATGGTTATAAAACATACATTTCCTGGTCTCATCCAATATAGATAGGGTTAAGATTAACTGTTAAAAATGTTTAATGATACATTCCACTTCAGTTTTATTTAATATTTATCTTAATACGTCCTTACTTCGCACGGGTATGGTTTTAGTTCGCAAATCGATTCGATTAATTATGTAACTCAGTCTACTAATGTTTATATTGAGAAAAATAAGCTAGTTAACTACTCTTTTTTTGTATTTAAGAGTAAAAATCTTTTCGGTCTCATTGTATGGAAATAGATGCACACAATAAATAAATAAATATATGCGGACAAATCCCACAGAATGAGCTAGCCCCAAAGTAAGTTTGAGACTTGTGTTATGTTATGGAATATAACTCAACGATATTATATTTTATAACAAATACATATATATACAAACATCCAAGACCCAGGGCAATCTGATCTGAAAAATAACATTTTCTATTTTTACCTGACCGGGGATGAAATCCGGTACCTCCGTGCAGCCTGGCATGGTGACCACTAGACCACAGAGGTCGACAAATAACAATTTCGGCAAAGATTTAAAGCAATGGTTTGCCATTGCCATGACTATAAACACCATAATCTAAAATTTATTATTTATATTTTTAAGCTGAAAAGTAAAGGAAACCCTGAAACGGTCAAAATCTTTCAGATTTTTAAACTATTTAATATTTGGTTTGATTTGATTTTTTTATTGTCACAAAGTTCATAGCTCTTAAATAATTTACAATATTAATCTTACTAAGTACAGTACTGACAGTCAATAACGGATTTACATTCTATAGTTTATTCATTTAAAGAAAATGAATAAATTTTGAGAAAATACCAAAATTTTTATATATAGTGTACATATAATATGACACCTAGTGACGGCTAATCGAACCACTTATTGAAAGGGATGGTTTATACCATCAAGTATGATAGTACGAGGTACATAATGCGATGCAAGCCATATAGATGGCGCTTGTGTCTAAAACTTGTTCGTCTTTGGTTGTTACATGATTTTCAATCTGATGCAGTTTTTAGTATTATTTAGAATTATAATAGTACCTAACCGTGCGAATCTGGGGCAAGCATTGTATATCTTGTAAAGTTATATTCTTACTTCAGTAAGAATTTGACTGGAATATTCGGATTTACATATTATTTTTATAATATCACTGTAAATAGAAAGTTATATTATTGTTTTAAGTATAAGTATGCACAAAATATTTTAAAAGAATTATATTGGTTTTGTATGAATATACTACTTGACCGGGATATATATAATAAACCTATTTTAGGGGAGAATTCAATAACTTTCCCCAAGGAAAGACTTACATATAAATATGCAATATAATTACTACACAATTATATTTATTAAAAAAAAAAGTGTTGCACTCGGGGACTGCCGCGGTAAAGCTATTTATTGCATTGCATTTTTTATCAACTTATGCAATTATAATTATTTATTTATTTTTTATGTATGTAGGAATATTTTTTTTTGTTTTAATATTAATTCAAGTTATACTTTTTGAGCGTGGCGACCGATAAGAAAACATTTTTTTCTTTTATTGAATAAATGAGAAGTTAATATCGTTTAAAATATTTTTATCATCTTACAATACATGTACGTTATTCAGGAATTTTTATTATGAGCCGTTAGCAGCTAGTCTACATGCATATGTCTAGTCGCACGCAAAAAAACACCGTGCCGAAGTCTGCCGAACTGAAATGACGTTAGACGATGCACGGCTGTTAGGTTTTAAATTCGTTACGGAATTTCTAGATTCAGTCGCCGCGCTCAAAGCCCGCGGTAAAAGCTATGCAATAGCTTAAAAATTACCTCCCATACATGTTAACCGAATAGCTGGTCCGAGTTTATATGGAATAATTCTAATTTCGATGTATGTTCCTTGGAGAAAGTTCTTTGGCATCATGGACTGCATTCACCCTTGGAATAGTTACAGTATTTTTTGTTAGACCCTGTATAGAGAAAATCAATTACATTATTGTTTAATCGTTTTAGGGCAACTTTGTTTAAATAGCTACCTCTTTCGTCAGAATAATTTAAATGCTGTTTTATGTCTGACGAAAAATTTTTTTGTCAGATATCGCTTTCGTCAGAAAAATTTAGGTTTTTCTGACGAAAACGGCTGTCACAATTTTTTTTTACTTTTTGTAACCAAATCATGTACTTATAATTTATTTACGTTCTGTCATGTCTATGAAAAAAAAACTGCCCTACTAAATATGTTTTTTGTTTGTTTTAAATGTTACACATTTATCATAAAAACAATAAACGAGCGTTTATTCCATGTAAATTATCTTCTAGATTGCTGATACAGTCATATTATTATTAGTATTTCAGAGTCTGTAATAAATTGCAATGCAGTATTATTTATCTTGTCGTTTCACTTTATAGGATGCAAAGCAACCTTGGAAGCGGTCAAAATTTTGATTGACATCGAGTGGCGTAGCAGTTTATGATACTGTAATTTAATTATATCACAGGAGTATTTTAATAGTCAGTTATGTGAAGTATCATACACTACTTTTATCGAATTTCAAATTGGGATCGATACTACTAAAAGCGTATAAATGGCGCTCAAACCAAGCATTGACATCGTGAAGTACTGTGGTACAGAAAAGCACTTCATTGAATTTGAAACTGTTTCATAATGCCATAAAAATGGTGAGTCCCGTTCATTAGCAAAAATCAATTAATGAAGGTGATCTCTCACTAGATCACCATCAATAATAATTTTATACAGAGCTTAATCAATCTATTTTAAGATAACACCTCCCAAAACACAGATTAAACATTTTTAAATGGCGATATTATTTTAGGTCTATTTATAGTTGTTGACATATTTATTGTATTTATATAGGGCATGCTAAAGACACAATTTTAAATTATATCTGTTTTCTTTTAAATAATTTATTTCAAATGAGGCAGAACTGGACCCCGAAAAATTAATTTATCCTCTTTAATGGACAATAAATATTAGAAAAACACAAAATTAGACGAAAAACTGATTTATTACCACTGAACTATACAAGGAAATTTTACGGACTTCGAACAAATCATATCTTTATTACTGTTAGCTAAACAGTGAGACATTACAAATGTGACGAAACGGAGTAAGTAATCCGAAATAATTCAAAAACAAAAACTCCCAACATTTACCATACGCGAATAACTTTATAAACTTTGACAACTAAGTTAGTACATGAATACTTTATCACGTCTTTATTCCTAATGGTGCAATCAGAGGCCTATTAGCCTTGCGGCAACAGATACTCAACGTCATACAAACTATTGAAGGGCCTGGGCAAAATAGTAGGCAGAATTAGTACCAGCTGCTCTCAAAGAGATGGCAGCACACACGACTAGCAAAAAAAAGTGACAAAGGAAGTGTTAAAAATGATTTTAAAATATTGCATCAACGTCATAGAAACTATTAAACCAGCTGCTCTCAAAGAGATGGTAGCACACACGAATAGCAAAAACTGACAAAGGAAGTGTTAAAAATGATTTAAAAAATATTGCATTTCTTAAAAATCATATTTAAATTAGAGTACTACTTTATTTCAATTAATTAATACTTATAGCGCCATTTAGTGTCATATGAAAGAAAGACAACATGCGTCGAAAAAATTGAATAATGGTACTGAGGAAGTATACAAATTAAAACAAATCGTTTAACGTGTTTTTTTCTTCGTGCGTGCACGGGGCCTCTAGGCAATTCGGGGCTTTTAGGCAGTTGCCTAATCCGCCTTATGGATAATCCAGCCCTGAGTTGACCGCGCCACATCGCACCTTGGTCCTAAACATGGCCTTTGTTGCCGTCTACTCCCAAAGTGACAAAGACGTGATAAGAATGTAAATTACGCCATATCGCAGAAAAATCTTCAACAAAATTTACCGTGCCACCAAACATATTATAAAAACATACAATTAACTAACTAAGTTATCAAATTGTGTATGTAGTTTCCCGATACGACACATTATAAGCACTCATTCACGCTACATTTTTTTTTTCATTTCTCCACTCCATCTAACGGTAAACGGCCGAATCAATTTTGTATATTGTGCTTCAACCGCCGTATTCTACCTTCGATGGCTGTAAGCATGTAGTAAATGGATTTTAGATGTTTCTTGTCCTGTCCGTCGCCAAGGTTGGTGGCGCTAGGTGCCATGATGCACCGGGATAGTGGCGGGGTGGATCTCTGTTTCTTGATCGTCTGGCAGCAAAGTTCTACGCGTCCGGATGGGATCATAGTACAGGCGGCCTTGCACCGTTGGGTCGAAACCTGGTATACGCACTCATCGGTAGTACGTAGATGTTTCACTGAAATTGAGAAAACAAAATTAAAATACCTACATTCTACCCATTAAGTATATATGTTATGGACCAAGTGATAATTTGGGACATTATTCATAATAATGACAAGCTACTTCGGGTAAAGTGATTAATTTTAATTTGAACTTCCTTATTTATCACATTGCCTACACATTATGATTATTGTCACGTGGCTTTCGTGCCATCTGATATTACACAGGTACTTTGCTCGGTTTTACAGTAGATTCATCTGAGGTCTATCGACCAAGTGACAAAAGTGACCAATTTAGATACCTTGAATTATGTCATGTAGATAGGTTATGGTGTGGTAGGTAAGTATCGTCCTATGCCTACATGTCCTGGGCACAGAATAAGCACTAGTACATACGTACAGAAGTCTTAGAAAATTAATTCAAAGAAATATCTACTTAATGCGGTTAGCGCTATGGTTTAGCTCGCGTCAGAACTTGTCACCTACATACCTAGACATCCATTGCAAGCCAATTTCATTCTTATTACTTTGGACAACCGATTTATGCAACGGAATTTTCCCTATCAAGTGGTCGCCGCGCGCATAGTAATAATGTAGGTATTTTTTGATACCTAAACGGGGAGTGACACAGGCCTGACCTGGGTGATCTACATGACTCGGCAAAAACGAGGCTGCTGTTAGAGGCTTTTCTGCCCCATGTGATAAGCATTATAATAATGCCTACTAGACGGTTTGATTATTTTCATAGTTATAGTCACACTGCCCTCTCATTGTGGGCATTTTTCAAACTGCGCGGGCATTTATTACAATGGATTATTATTCAATTGGCCCATAATATATATTTTCTTGAATCATTGCTAAGTGCCGTGTGGTTTCCCGCTGAGTAGAATAGGATGACTCCATGTCTTCCCGTGGATGTTGTAGAAGGTGACTTAGGAAATACAAGCTAAACAAAGCTAATACGAGTAAACAAAGCTAATACGAGAGTATAATCAATGAAACCTCTCCAACTCGTCTGGCCAGCGTGGAGAGTGTAGGCCAGATCCTCTGCTTCTAGTAGTACAGAGAGGGTCGTCCTACAGTGGAGACTTAAAGACCTGATGATGATTATAGCTAAGAACACTCTACTTAACGGGCTACCTAAATTTTCCGGGATCAAGTGCCTTGGAAATAAATCATTTAAAAGGAAACGGAAATACCTTTAAAAATGTTGCCTTAATCAGACCCTAGATAGCCATTCAAACCATTTTATGAACTACTGTTTACAGTTTTAAGTCAGAACGTGAAGCATTTTTACGCACATTAGCCAAAAGTGTCCGTTTTCGCAAATTGCCTAGAAAAGTTTTATGTTCTCACTTTAAAGTGTAAATAGTAGTTCATAAAATAGTATGAAAGGTTATTTAGGGCATGATGAGAATTCAAATGAGGGTGCCACTTTCGACCCACTTCACCTGACATCTGTCAGCACGGAACAGCACTATCCTATGCTGCTATTCTTTTCTGTCGCTTAGGATCGTCATTTGCAAGAGCGGGAAAGGGCGACGGAACGCCACGGAACCGGCCATGTTGATGTGTTCCGTCTCACTCTTTCGCTGTAGCAAATGACGGTTCTGAGCGACAGCAAAGGATAGCAGAATGTGAAAGTTCCGTTCCGTGCTGGCAGATGAATCCCAATCCGCTTATAAGCAAATTTTTCTTCCACTGGTTTCTTGAGCGCCATCTATTATTTATAAATAAAAGTTACCTAATTGGGTAGTACTAGTAACTAATCTCGGAAACCTACAATTTTCTTTGACTCGCACGAACTGCTTCGACAGTAAGTTGCTGTAATAGCGACACGATCTGAGCCCACACTTCTTCATGTGTTCTTCATTCGGCTCTGAAACTAAATAAACAGCCTGAGAAAATAATCACTCAATATATGTACAGCGTGGAAGAGAGATACTCATAATAAATCGAACCACGGGCTATATTAGATCACTATAATATAATGAAAATTAAATTTTCAAACACAGGTTTCGTATGGAAATGTCGATTTTTTTTTTACAATTATTTTGTTATCATTATACTTTAGTGATATAGTTTAGCGCGTGGTTCGATTTATAACGGGCTTGTCTCTTCCCTGCATAAGACCATGTATAAGACCTGCGCGATGATCACAAGAGCTATGGGTGGAGCAATGAGCTGGACTGACCACCGCCTTATTCGATCAAAAATGCATCTTGAGCTAAAATCTCCACAGAGAGCCTCTCACAAGACTTCTCTCAAACTAGCCTTTTCTGCAGTTAGTGCTTCTCCAGAATTGGCCAGTACTTTAGATTCAAAATCTGCTGCAGTTGCACAACAAACAGAATCTTTCACAACGGTCAATGAAGAATGGCAATCCTTTGCAAAAAGTCCTTCATGCCTGTGCTTTGGATACCGTAGGAAAACCTTAAATCAGGAACCAAGATTGGTTTGACGCATGTGAAAGTAATATTAAAGATTTGGTTGGAAAGCACAGACATGAACTAAACCGTAAATTAGGTGATGATAGCCGTAGAATAGAAGGGCTGTCCAAAAAAGACTAAGATCGAAGTTCCGAGAACTGAAGGACAAATGTTTCCGTCCCAGTGGGGGGACAATAGATGCTATCGCTGTCGTCAGGCTAGTCCAGGAGAAAAGCCTTGAACATCAACGGCCACTTTGCATGGTCTTTGTCGATCTGGAGAAAGCATTTAACAGAGTACCGCGCGAGGCCCTATATTATGGGTTGTTCTCCAGAAATCTGGATATCCAAAGGAGTTCGTAAAACTTATCGTCAATTTCATATTGACATTCAAGCGCAGGTTCAACATGGAAACGAACTCTATAAAGATATCCAAGTCACAAGTCGGGTAAAACAGGGATGTGTGATGGCACCTACTCTTTTTGCTTTATACTTTGCAGAGGTTATGAGGGATGCACTGCAGTCTTGCGACCATCTAATCAGGCTGCACGTAAGAACCGAAAAAGGTGTCTTTGATGTCTCAAGATTTAGAGCAAATACCAAAATTGAAATAATCCCCTTACTGGAGATACTCTATGCTGACGACGCGTGTCTCATGTCTGACAATATGGGGCATCTCCAGAACTATCTTGACGCATTACATCGCTCTTGCCAACGTTTCGGATTGGTTATCAGTGCTTCAAAGACTCAAATCTTCAAACAATTACCAAGAGGTAGCAAAGTGGATCTAGCTGCGCTGTATCTAAAGGTAACATATTTTAAATGTCTTGGTAGCACCATCCGGCACGATCACACTTTGGCTTCAGAGATACCATCGCGCATTGCTAATGCTGCAGCAAATTTCGGATAACTCACTGATCGTGTCTGGAAGTCCCATGATCTGGAGCTAGAGACAAAGGATCAACGTCTATAAAGCGTTGATACTGATTGTTCTTTTGTATGGTGCAGGGACATGGCGCCTTTACAAAGCAGACATTAAATAGCTTGACACATACCACCTAAGATATATAAGATTCATCCTGAAGATTAAATGGTAGGACCGTGTGCCTAATACCGAGTTTCTACGTCAATCCTGAATGTATGGGATGGAGGCTCTCCTTATGAAACGACAACTTCGATGGTGTGGGCACGTTCTTCGCATGGAAAACCATCGTTTACCCAAAGCAGTCTTCTATTCTGAACTAGGAAAGGGTAAACGAAAGCATGGTGGTCAGCATCTGCGTTATAAGGACGTGTTCAAGAGACATCTCAACGCTTGTGTTATAGACCCTGAATGCTGGGAGGAGCTTGCTACAAAAAGGTCATCTTGGCGATTTACTATCCACAAGCAAGTTCTACTTTTTGAAGAAAATCGCTTAAGTGAACTTGACGCTAAGCGCCAAGTATGTAAAGAGAGACCTAAGCCCTCCTACACGCACAAGTACGGCCGGCCAACTGTACTGCCAGCCGTGTAAAAGGGTATTTAAAACAAAATTTGGTCTAGCGAGTCACGTTAGGGCTCGCGCTTAAAACTGCTCTACCCGTTATTAATATTCTTGTCCGTGGTCGCCGTTATTGAAAACGATAAGGAGGACTATACAGTATAATGTAATAAAAAATAAGCTAGAACAAAAAAAAAAAGGCATTTAATAGGTTAAGAACCACCGCAATTGAACTTGCTTTCACGTAAAAAAACTGCAACGAAATCGGTCCATCCGTTCGAGCGTTACGATACCACGGACAAACAGACAGACATTAGCAGCATCAAACTTGTAACACTTCTCTTTTTTGTCGGGGGTTAAAAAGTGGTCTATTTGTCTACGTTGTTGTTAGTAAATTAAAAAAAAGTCTTTACCTTGATCATAAAAGGGTGGAACATACAGCAACCTGGCATGGTAGGTGTTGGAACAAGTCCGGGTGACTTCCACAGGAAATGTAGGGGTTGCCTCGACCGTCGACGAATATTTTTGGGCGCCTGTAAGAAACGAGTTTAATTATCAGGCAAATGAACCCCTCCACCACTTTAAAGCGTTCACCCCCAATGAATTTAGAACCGCTGAACCGATTTCCATCAAACATAACTAAGAACCATCTCGCTTTCAAGCGTTCACCCCCACTGAATTTTCAACCGAGAGTCATTAAACAAAAGATAAGAACCATCGCGGTTAAGTCAGTTTTCAAACGAAAAAGATCTCATCGAAATCGGCCCATTCCTTTAAGCATGTTTTATATATTGACAAGTGACAAGTGCGAGTGACAAGTGACAAGTAGGTGATCACACGCACTGAAAAGTGGATATGCAGTACTACTGGTCACTTGTCAGTGCCTTTTCAGATGCACTTGCTAATTGTCACTCGTACTTGTTACTTGTCCATATGTAAGCTTTAGCAATGTAGCGCACACTGCCAAAGACAGGCACACATAAACACCCTACTTTTTTGGAGGAGGGACGGAGACGGGGGGGGGGGGTAATTAAGGTCAAGTGAGGAAGTAGGTGGCCCCCTATTTGAAAATCGTAAATAAGGCGATATAATAGCACATGTGTCGTTATTTCGCCAAAAAGATGCTTCTAGCCAAAGACCTAATTTTTTTTTCTTCTTATCTATGCACGATGTAGAGCATGCCTATGTAGAGCACTTAGGTTAAAGATTTACTCGATCAACACTAACTAAACAAAAAAGCATAACTACCAACTTAACAAACAACTGAATTCATACAGTTCGTGTGAAAAATAAAACTTTTCGCAATAAATTCTTTACTGTCAGAATATTTTTTTTTTTTAAATATAGTCACTATAAGGAGTAAACGTCAAATTAAAAAAATAATGTTTACCCTAGATACCCCTAGTATGTGCCTTATTTACATAATATGTCAGACAATTTTATATTTTTCTTTGTTTATTTTTGTATTTTATTTAGTAAATATAGTCGTAGAAAAAGTAATGCATGCAACTTTGTATAAGTACGTCAAAAAATACTCGATGGCGTCTCCTTAAGGTACGGTAAAATTGCCTACAAACATGCCACGCATTTCTGCCTATTATTTCGGTAGGCTTTTACGATCAAGGAAGAGAAGCAGGTTGGTACTTTTAAATATAAGTTGTTTTTAAGGAAACATATTTTAAGCGGAGCTTACTTAAATACAACAGGCATGACGACTGAAAAAATAACTTTGACCCGTAGGTTAGATTATTAAAAAAATGTACACGTATTTTTTCTTTTCTCTGAGAAACAAAAGATGACTAAAATACAGCGCATTTGAATTTCGCATGACGTCACGCCTATGTACGTTTTTTACATAGCGATGACGTCGCAAGCCTCCACTCTGGAACTTGGATTCTCCGTTTCTTTGTGAATTTTTACTTTTTTGGTAAACTAAAAAATATGGGTCCATTATTTATGGATAATCTTAAAGACGGACCAATTAGATTATTACTTTTCCCTGTCGTCACCCCTATCAGTGTAGTATAGCTGAAGTTAACATTCATACATATATACTATTTTCTATATAGCGAAGTTGCCTGAAAGAAATTGCTTAGCGCAAAGGCCGCCTTTTGCGCATTTCCTACTTTTAAGATAATTAAAATATGTCCTGTATTTATTTATTTTGTGCAATAAAGGGTATTGTATTATTATTGTATTGTATAATAAACATTTACTTTCAGTATTTAGATGTATTTCGACTGCGCGAAAATATTGTAATAAAATATGTATTACGTACAATGGCTCAATTTGAAGTGCCAACACGCTGTCGTTCCGAAACTAAAAGAGAAAATTTCCGGAAAACGGCGCATGCATCACTATATAAGGCAAATGTCACCATAGTTATACCGCGGCCGTCAGTCGCATCGCGTCGTATTTACACACGTTTGCCAAACATGGGATATTTTCAGCTATTCCAGTTTTAGGGTGGACACACATCACACACATTTGATGATTTTTCATTTTCTTTGACCAGACGAGCATTAAAAACAATGTTTATTTCAAAATGTAAAGCTTGACTGATGTACCTGTGCAAACTCGTTAACAGTACTGGAGGCATAAGCTCAGCTTTGCATATGTGAGTTTAATAATTAAAGAACACGATATTATGTTTATTTATTTATAACTAGTGGCTCTGTGAGCTGAAGATATCATGGGTCACACCGACCCGTTAAAATTTATCGGATAATTTTTATTGTAAAAGTGAATAGACAAAAAAATCTTAATATTTTCAAACCATCTCACAAAATTTCACGAGAGAGAACAGACGGACAGACAAACTAACAGCTGGACAAAAGTATTTTTGGCTAATCTTGAAACTATTTATCACTAATAATTCAAATACAACAATGGAACGTCAAACTGCCAGCGGTATCCAAGGTGAAGGCGAGAAGTTCGCGGCAGAGAGATGACGAGTGATGGGCGTGCTGTGTCTCAGGCCGATTTTTAAAAATCAGTATAAACCGGTTAAAACTATGCGCGGGACGTTCCGTGCCTCAGGTCGGTGTTTTACACGAATGGAAAGTTGAGCTTACGTCTCGAGAGCTGTACTTGGCCTCCTTATAAGTATAATTAATTCCTTTAATAATAATAATCGTCGGGACGTGACGACCCCATCGCCCACTGGATTCCCAGTGCAGTCAGTCAACGCAGGGCAGCTTGTGGCAAGCTGATGGTGAGTGGCGACACCACGTACCCTACCTCCAGGGGGACCATACACACATGCGCTTACACACACACATACACACAGTTACACACCCCCCGCCTCTGTCTTGCCTTTACTGGCCGACCAGAGTGGAGTCGCAAGAGCAGAACATACGCTCCAGGGTTGAAGTGTATTGCACGTAATGGCGTAATAACGGAGAAACCCGCTCTCGGGCGTAAGCCCCGTGATAGTGAAACCGGAGCCGCACCTCTCGACACCCTCAGCTGCTGACATTGTGTTGCTCCCTGGCCGCATTTTCGTGGCTAGTTAGGGTGCCCACAGGCAGTGTAGCCAACGATCAGCAAGTCACCATCTACCAGGCTAAAATTGTTGTGAGAGATTTTTAGGTACATATCCGTATCTCATTCCATAACCCAGTTATGCGGTCCACTAACATCCCATCCATAAAGCCTAAACCAAGGAAATCCCTCCCTGGCAATAGTTCGGCAGCTGCGGAGGACTGTCCGTTAGTGCATCTCAATGGTACATTAAGGGATAGACATCCATAGATGCAGCCATCTCACTTTTTAGATAAAAAGGTACTAAAAGGCCTCTTCATGTTGGCTTTGGCCCCATGAACGCCTCAAAAGACCGGGTCCCCATGGACCCGTGGCTGAAAAGCGTACCAACATAATAATAATAATTCATTTATTTCAGGCAATAGTATTGTGCTTACAATACTATTACCCCGTCGAATGTCCTTATACCTAGAGGCACTAACGAACAAGCAGTTAGGCATTGTGACATTGGACGGGTTGGTCCTAACTTACTTCTTGCATATTTGTGCGTGGTCTGTTCTTATTACTAGTAGGTACTCACCATATCCAGCGGTCACTGTTGACTCTGACCGGTCATCTGGACTGGTCATGATGACGTCATCCCCTAGAACAAATAACGTTGGCAAATAAAGAGGAAAACGGTGGCATTTAGAGGTTTCTATTCTAGTTGGACTATTATGATAAGTATTCGTTGAGAAAATTGTTCAGCGTTGGTTATGCAACATAGCTCCTCCTTCATCTGAGCGTGATTCCGGTTGCATCATCAGCTATGCTGCTTTGAATCCCTGGATGCGCTTTCCCCTTACAGACACCAGCTAAATTTTTGAAGCAGGTTCAGGCGATACTGAACTATTTTCTATAAAAAAACGTTAAAAAAACATTCCTCTTCCAAATCTGTTTGGCCGAAAGCTGATTTAAATGGGTAGCCGAATATTTTTTTCTTTCTTTGTTAATTGTTTTTATGTACCTTATAATCCATTTGTTTAGGTATTTAAAAGAATGTAAACAATCTTTTTATTGAAATATACACTTTATAAATGTATACCCTTTGCAAATTACAAATAAATTATGTATCTAATTTATAATATACAAAATAAATAATTTGTAATTTGCGAAGGTATTGATTTATAAAGTGTATATTTCAGTAAAAAGTCATGTCAAGATTGTTTACATTCTTTTAAATACCTAAATAAATGGACTATAACTGTATAGTAAATGATCTGACGTCAACAACCACCTATAATGAAAGCAAAATAAAAATAATGATAAATATCAAGTGATAAAAATGAGGAAATTCGTAAGAGAACAAAAGTCACTGACTAATGACTAGCCCAGCGGATTAGCTCGTTGAAGTATCAGTGGGCGGAACACATAGCGCGAAGAACCTATGGCCGATAGGGCGAAAAGGTTCTTGAATGGCGACCGCGTACTGGCAAGCGAGGCATAGGACACCCACCCACAAGGTGGTCAGACGGCCTGACCAAAGTCGCTGGAAAGCGCTGGATGCAGGCCGCTCTAGATAGGTCATTTTGGAAATCCTTGGGAGAGGCCTATATCTCTATCCCGAAATTCCTACGGGGAGCGATGCGCACGGGTACAGTTAGTATTTTTTTACCTGTGTTAACAAAACCAAAAGCCTCCGTTCGGGTTTCACTCATGAGATTTGATTTTTTCTCGATCATTCTCGCAGACTTATATAAAGATTTGTACACTGCAAAAAATATATAATATTGTACATTTAATCATTCAACTTTACTTGTATTCACAAAAGAAATCTAAACTCTTTGAATCATTCAGTTATAATGGTATAAAGCTACTGATTTAAATAAGTAAAAAAACTAGGTCTATGGATTTGAGAATCATTGGTGCGATTTGTGAAACGCGGAGTTACTCGACGACCGGATTTTTATACCAAAAAACCAGTCATTTAGGTGACTCCGCGTTTCAAAAATAGCACTTCATGGCAAGCCATTCAGCATTGGATTATTCTATGTAAAGTAGTATACGAAACTAAACCAGACATCATCCTTAAAAAGTTAATTCTAAAACCTCTTTAACCGTTTCTAGAGTCCGCAAACTTATGTAAGTATTATAAGTGTATAATGTTCTTATTGTTAACACTTAATTGCCTGTAAATAAATGATTTTAACTGCCCGGAATGGCTTAAACTTCAGCTTATGAACTATCAGACCGGCATCTGACCAATCACAATTTGACCTCCATCAATTTGAAGACGGTCTTGGCCTAACGTCTCTTCGATTTGCCTACGGAAACGTGATGCGTAGCACTTCGTAGCAATTTCGTAGAACAGTGCTACAACGTGCTACGAGAATGAAAAATAATATGACTGGTGAAGAAAAACATAGATAAATAACCGGCCAAGTGCATGGCGGGCCACGCGCAATGTAAAGTCCCGTAGGTGCGACTTTGATGGCTTAAGGGGCTACCCGAATTTTCTAGGGTCCAGTGCTGCCCCTATTTGTAATAAATCATTTGAAAGAAAACGGAGATATCATTTAAAATTTTGTCTTGATCAGACCCTAGATAACCCTCCAAACTATTTTATGAACTATTGTTTTATTAGTTTAAAGAGAGAACGTGAAGCTTTTCTACGCACAATTGAGAAAAACGGCCACTTTTGGCGTATGTGCGTGGAAAAACTTCACGTCATCACTTTAAACTGTAAACAGTAGTTCATAAAATAGTTTGAAGGGTTGTCTAGGGTCTAATCAAGACAAAATTTTAAATGATGTCTCCGTTTCCTATTAAATGATTTATTTCAAACGGGGCCAGCACTGGACCCCGAAAAATTCAGGTAGCCCCTTAGCAACGAAAAATGCCTTAAAAACGAATTCTATTAAATTTGCACGAAATTTTCTTTTCCAGAGTACATTTCATTAGTTGGTTGACTATAACATTTTAATTCATAAACACTACTTAGCCCTGTTTTGCTTCATTATAAATACTATTGCCGTGAATTTTTCCGCGTGTCCAAATACAACCGTTTAGCTGATAAAGACGGGGAAATCGAGAAGAAATACCCGGAATGAATGGAGACCATGAAGACCATTTTTTTGGAGACCATAAGTGGCAAATAATATCTAGACACGCGGCAGCGTGTCAGAGTCAAGTTCAAAGAAAGAAACTGGCGACGCAGCAGCCGTGTGTATATTTACACGAACTATTTCGAGCTACTTTCAACCCCTTCACAACTCGAAATCTATTTGAGCTAAAACATGAAATACAAGTCAAATGTTAAGATTCTTATAAATACATTTCAGGATTCTCTACAAAACTTGGCCATTTAGATCTCAATTCGTTTGTCGGATTTTAAACTTGGCTCCCATGTTCACATATTTTTGGTAGGCTTAAATATACTTAATATAATGTATAATCTATCTCAAACTACGCCGTGTTAGAAAGGCACGTTACGCCGTTGATGCTTGCTGTTATTATTGTATTGCAGTTGTCAAGCTACGTAAGATACCTTTAGGCAGCTTGATAAATCTGACACCAGTTTTGGCCACGTACACACACGAAACAAAACAAAACAGTATATGTGCACTAAATAAATTTTAGAAACTAACAACCGACTTCACCCCTAAACTACACAACTGACTTTAATAAAATTTCTACGGGACCACCTGAAAAGTACGCCCTTTCAAACAAGAAGAATTTTCCGAATCTGTTTAGGCGTCTTCGAATAATCGGTGAATATACATAAATTAATAAAAGATAACATCCTACTTTTTGGAAGTTGTTTAAAAGGGATTCTTACTTTTCGGTGTCAAAATTTCTCCAATAAGTTCGTGATTGAGCGTCTGGGTCTCGTGCCGACATTGGGACAATCCTAAACATGAAGTAAGCAATCCAATTGAATGTGCTGACACTTCCTTTTTTCTTTTTTTAATAACTGAAAAGAAAAAGAAAGAAGAGTGACTATCGTGCGACATTCTATAAGCCTGTTGATTTCGGCCAGGAAGCACACAGGATTATGGAATGTCGCGACTCTCATAGTTAGTTATGAATATAAACAGTATAGTGATTGCAGCGAAACCGTCGGGTTGCCGCTCCTTACACTCGCCCTGATGATGATCATGTATATGAACGAAAAGAACATATAGGTTTCCAGTTGCTTATTCTCTTCACAGTTTTGAGTAGATAAGTAAATTTGACGACCTCTGTGGCCTACTGGTCACGCTGTCGTACTGGAAGTTCCGGGTTTAATTCCTGGTCAGGTCAAGATAGAAAATAATCCTTTTCAGATTGACCTGGGAATTAAGATGTTTATCTATATATGTATTTGTTATACAATATAGTATCATTAAGTTAGTATTCCATAACACAAGTCTCGAACTTACCTTGGGGCTAGATCAATCTGTGTGATTAGACCGTAAATATTTATTTATTTAAATGTACGGGAAATGTTGCTCTTTGGCTGCTAATAAATTATATTTCTCAAATAAATATATCGTCAATACGAAATCATCTAAAAAGGCAATAGGGTTTCAAACTGCAATTTACCCACCAGCTAAACTTTTGGAACAAGTTCAGTC
Organism: Acrobasis suavella; assembly: GCA_943193695.1. Taxonomy (NCBI): domain Eukaryota; kingdom Metazoa; phylum Arthropoda; class Insecta; order Lepidoptera; family Pyralidae; genus Acrobasis; species Acrobasis suavella. Next base: position 4,132,958 of record OW971934.1, on the reverse strand, counting down.
AGTACTGAACTAGTTTCCATAAAAGAAATTAAAAATCGATAAAAAAATGTCGTCCTCCCATACTAAATCTGTTTGACCAACCGCTAATTATTATGGGATGCCCACAAATTTATTTTATTATTCGTTTTCGTTAATTATTTTTATGGAAAGTAATTCAGTACCTATTATAGTCAGCATTTGCCCCAATTTGGCTGGTGGGTAAAAAGTCACTCTGTATTGTATTCACCATTCGACCCTTTTTTTTGGCTTAGTGAAGCATTTTTGGGTGTGTGTGTGATGCTGAGATGAGAGAGAGTGATTATATGCTTTTTTTGACATACCTCTGTCACGCATACAACATTTATGTCCATTATGTCCAGAAGAATCATGCCTCAACGATGCATGCACAGTACAATGTGGTGGATCACAAATGAGTACGCAATCTGAAATTAGTATAAAAATCTGTAAATTATAATACTTTAAAAGAGTAACTTCGAAAATGCCTCAAAAATGCCTTTATGTCCTGTCAAACTAAAAATTCCAAATCAGTCCAGGCGTCTTCGAATAATCGGTAAACATACATAAAAATAAAATAGAAGACTTCTCCTTTTCGGAAGTCGGTTAATGACTTTAGTATGTATGGTATGACGCAGCGTCAAACTATTGGCCAATGTCCGCTACGACGCAACGTCAAACTGTTGGCCAATGTCCGCTACGACGCAACGTCATACAGCAGCCACTGATTGGCTTTGGCATGAAGACATTAATATCAGTGAGAGTATTGGAGGAAAACGAGATGTAGTTTTAAAGTACCGCATAAATTTGCATATATGTACTTTTGAAAGGGTTACTTTTGCGATTATTGTTCTATAGTATTTAAGTTCGCTGAGATTAGGTGTTGACATACTTGTTAGGATCGCAAAATATAGGTTCAAACTAACTAGTCATAATTGAAACTGCTACAAATCACACATCCAACTTTCGTATCATACTGCATATCTTCCATATGAGCCAGGAATAGTGGAAAGTTTGATTTCCACTATTCCTGTTTTACCAACAAATTGAGTTTATTTTGTGTTAGTAAAAAATCACCATTCTGCTTCTAAAAACTCAGATTCAGATAGCCAACAGCTTTTGCCCTACATGACCACACAAAAAGCTTTAAAAAAAATTTAAACATACCCACTGGATCCATCTGATTACAGTGGCACTCATAACAGACCTGTGGCTTCGGCATCAAATTGCGAGATGTCAGTATGCCGACAGACCTTCGAAAACATATCGGAGAAGTTTCTAAAACAAACACCGTGTGCTGAATTGTGCTTTAAAAAACGTATTAAATACTAGGGTCAGTTTTATCACTTGCCGATAAACGACAAAACATTTCTTTGAAAAAAAAAATTGTATAATCTTTTACTGTGAGGCCAAATAACTATTACTACAAAGATAAATGAAATAAGCCCCAACTCGATGGAGGTGCGTCGTTATATTAATGAGTTCCATCGACCACCTTCTGTTTCCATGATCAGACCTTAGGCGCGTCTACCATAAAGTGCTCGTCAAGACAAACCAATCGAGGCTCAATGAGGTTACGTTCTTTTCGTCATGCCTAATACCTATCACTCATTTAATTTTCATCTTACTGCAGATCAAACGAGGTTCAATGAGGTTACGTTCTATTCGTCATGTTTAATACCTTTCACTCATTTAATTTATTCCAATAGATGATAACTGATAAGATATTCCGAGCTTATTGGAAAACTACTAGTTGACTAGGAAAAAAAAAAGAAAAAAATCATTGAAAATTAATTTATCGGCAAGTGACAAAACTTTCCCAAAAGATGTCAAGCATCACCTACCTATGTTATCTCGGTTTAGTAATTGTAATGTAGACGTCATATCTAGGTTTACGGGGGCCACTCACTTTCAACGTAACTCTATATTTTGAGGGAGGATTTGGCCGGCTTGGTTCTAAAGCAAAAATCAAGGGCATTTGATAAATTGACGGACAAATATGCAAAGGATTTGATCGGGCAATTCTGTTTGAATATAAACAAAGGGATATGTATAAAGAAGACATCTATCTGTCTTCGTAATAGCTATTTTTTTCTTTTCCATTCGACATGTCTCAAATGATGGTAGGTACATAAAAAAAAAACACAATTCGCTATTTTCCAAAATCTCAAATCAGATAACGTCAAAATAATTATTTTCTGTGAGATTTGTATGAAATACAGGCTAATGACGTCATAGTTTGCAGTCTTGCGCTATTAGGGTTGAAATAGTCGATGCTTTTTCTATACAAATTTCAGAGGGGATTTCCTCCACTGTTTGACATTAAATAAATAAATATTTAAATATATAGGGACAAATAACTCTGATTGAGCTAGCCCCACGTTATACATTCACAGTTTAAAATGATATCGTTTTACCTTATTATAACTTTTGTCTGTACCTACGGGTACAGAATAGTAAAATAAAAATGTATTAAAATGTTATAAGTCATCAAAGATTAGTTTTTTTTTTGCTTATTATTGAATTATTATAGAATTATTATGAATTATCGTGCATTTCACCCCACTGCTTCGCCTGGACACAGTGTTAGGTGAGACAGCATGCTTTTAGGCCGCGCCCACCTTTGAGTTCAGGCCCGCGACTAGTTCAACCTTAATATTAGTCTTTCTTCATCAATAAATCTAAAATCACTTTGAGAATGAATATGATCAGTGGCAAGCGACATTATTTCGTGACGTTTTATTTTCTTAATGGTACCAAATAATTTATTTTTGACCTAAGAAAATACCCAATTATGTTGAATTATTCCCATTTTAAAACAGAATTGTATTTAAACAAAAATTGCTCATTTTCCTTATGCATCAATTGTAGAAAAAAATAAAGGGAATCGGCGTCAAATTTGGAATACTAGTCCTTCGATTATGCTTTATTCATGTTAGTTAAAAATGCCTCATCATAACTTTTTAATTCAGAATTGCTAAATCAACCTTGCTCGAACTAGTTTATACCTGCGTCCCTGAATTCTGGCTGAGTTTGAAGAATTGATTCCGTTACATGTTTTTTTACGATTTTCGTATCTGAAATTTAAAGGTTTGATTAACATGTTACATTAAGTGACCTAGGTAGACAATTGCATGTCTTATACAAGATGTAACAAAAACCCTATCTGATCCTTATAGGAGCAAGTCAGACCGTCTATATGAACAACTTTTCCTATGGTACCAATGCTTGAAACTCAAAAAAAATCGTACTTTTCATTACATTACAAAAGTGTTCGGCTGGCCCGGCAATTTGTATGAAAATGTCGTTTCTTTTTCGAGTTTCAAGCATTTGTCCCATAGGAAAAGATGTTCATATTGACGGTCTGAGTTGCTCCTACAAAGATCGGATAGGGGTTTTGTTACGTATTGTATAGTTGAGATTTGGTGCCCAAGCCATAAACGAGGGTTAATACATTTTTGAAACGCGGAGTCGCCTAAACCAATGTTTTTTCCATACAGAAAACCGTTCTTTTAGTGACTTCGCGTTTAAATATTGGCACCACTAAGTATTTATTTTTTTACGTGTGAAATTTTTTTGTTTAGTTATCTTTATAGGAAAATAATTTGCCCGACTTTATAATCTAAAAATATACATAATATATTCAATTTAGACATCGTGGAAGGGGCATACCAGTAATAAATCAAACCAAGGATTATACTACCTAGATCACTTTAGTATAATGAAATTAAAATAACAACCAAAAACCCAAGAAAGTCAACATTCCCATACGAGTTGCCCAGGCGGTTGCACACTTATTTTAATTCCATTACACTATAGTGCTCTAGCAAAACCCGCTGTTTGATTTATTACGGGTATGTCTCTTTTTAACGTTGTTTAATATAAACAATATACACATAGCAGTAGTTGAGCAGGAATTTCAAGTCAAGATTGAACTATCGATTAAATGATCTGGAAATTGGACAGGCTGGAAATAAACATTGTTACTTTTAACACCACCAACACTTTAGGAGAAAGTTCAGTTCATGTATTCTACTTTCTTTAAAAACAATTATCGAAAAACTTAAAAGAAAATCGACTTTTCATACAAAACCCATTTAGCTGAGCGCTAATTTGTATGAAAATTCGAAATTTTTGTTACATTTTTCGATAGTTGTTTTTATGGAAAGTGGTTTAGTATCATCAGACTAAACTTGCTCCAAAAAGGTTGTTGGTGTCTTAAAAGCAACCCTGCATTATGAACATATATTTTTATTTACCTGATCTATTTATGTTTTTATACGAGTAAACTGACAGGTTGTAATCTGCCCTCTTGCGGTTCTTTACCATTGGTGGTCCTTCAGCGATGCTGTCTTTAGAGAGGTTCTCGAAAGGAAGAAGATCATCTGCAAATTATGATGTTTAGATATTTTATTTCGTTTCAAGTCAATGAGGACTTTTCCAAAATATGTGACAACAGGTGGCAACACTGTGACGTCAGGTCCAATCGACCATCAGTTGAAAAATTCTTAGCTCCGTCAAATGTAGTCAATAACAGCCAGAAATTCGATCTGAATTCACTGCGCATCTGGTGTACATTATATTTTTTAAAATTCTCATTCTGAAGACAATTCATAATTCTTTCATTCTTCATAATATATATCCCACGACAATGAAGATATAGGTACCAACACGTATTGCGCACTTGCGTCGTCGGAAGAGGATTTGCAAAAGATGGTAACAGTTATGAATAATGCGTTGGTGAGAAAGGGTATGAAAGTAAATGTAAGCAAGACGAAAGTAATAGTGTTTGAAAGGGATGAAAGTACAACATAATGTGAGATTATAATAGATGGGGAAAAATTAAAACAAGTAGAGGAATTAGTTTATTTAGGTAGTATGTTCCCAAGAGACGGAACGTATGAAAGCGATATAGAGAGAAGGGTGGTTGCTGGTAATCATGTGAATGGAGTATTACATTCTTTTATAAACACTAGGAAGATGTCTGTCAAAGCACTTCTTGCTGATCATCCGGGAGTGTTGATACCTACTCTTATGTATGGTAGTGAAAGCTCGGTATGGCAGAACAAGAATGAAAGTCGGATAAATGCAGTTGAAATGCGAGTGTGGTGTAACTTGGAAAGACCGGATAAGAAATGAGGTACCTAATACGTGAGAGGTGTGGGGTGAAAGAGAATATAGTGGTTTAGACATGTTGAGAGGATGGATGAAAGCAGACTAACTAAAAATATTTATCGTACGGATGTGGATGCGAAAACTGGACCGGGTCGACCTCGACGAACCTTGTGTGACCAAATTGCAGATGTTCTGAAGAAAGGTGAAGTAAGGAGTACTTATAACCGGAGAGCATGTATGAAAAGAGTAATGAGTGTTGACGAAGCAAAAGAGGTTTGCGAGGATCGACGCAAGTGGAAATCTATAGTCTCTGCTTACCCCCATTGGAAACAGGCGTGAAAATATTTATGTATGTACATACAAATATTTGAATTTAAGTTAATTATTTAATACTTTCAAAAATTTTTTAAAAATGGTGAAAACGATATGTTTTAATTGGTGTTGCAAAATGTTCACTCTTTAGTTTGGATTTCTGTAGAGGTTTTGTCTAATAATAGTATTTTATTAGTTCGTAAGTCTCGCTAAAACTCGAGCATACAATGTCCTTTTTTATAAAGTATAAATATTTGAAGGGGTGATTCAGTCCATAATTTTGAACAACCTTTCCCAATAAATGAAAATGAAGTTGAAAGTATATAACGAATTTACTGAACTCTATAATGATACTCTATACGAGTATATGATTTTAGAGTTTCGCTGTTACAATGACTGTTATTAGTACTAGTTTAGTAAGAAGGTGATTGAAATAAAGAAGCATCCCTATTTCAATCGGGAAGATGGCTTCAAGTTATCGGGGACGTGGAATCCAAAAAGTGAGCTGTGTAAAAAGTGTGTGTGAACAACAAAAAACGTTTCCTGAACAGAAACCGTCAGTGTAGTGTGTGAGGACTAATGCAACAAACGACGAAGAAACCAATATGGTTAATCTTGACAGCCGAACATCCATGCAGTTCCTCAGTCTGCCAGCAACCATGTCGGCAGAAGGGTCGTCAAACTATCTGGCTAAATGATATTAACTGCGGTAAGGCCCGTAGTACTAATAACAGTTATGTATTGAACCATCCCCGCAATCGAGAAAATAAGTGCATTCTAAAGAAGAAAGAAAGAAAAACTTTTTCTATGCAATTAAAACCATTGATAAGTTATACCTACTTACAATAAAAACAACTTCTGATTGCCGAAAGGGCGACCACCATATATAACAAATGGCGGTTTGCCACAGCGTTTATTGTATTATTATATGGAGTAACTCTATGGTCACTCCATAAAATAATACGATAATTGTCCTATACTAACGTACTATTTCTTTATCAAACGAAATTAGACATTATCATTATACATAAATGCTCAATCTTGCTTGACACTCAAACGCGGATACGCAGTAGCACGTCCGTCTTGCTACCCGGTTTTGGAGCAACCACCCTGATTTAATTTTGTATCAGACCAATTTTTATTTCCAGGGTGATCTCAAAGCATCAGTTGTTCGTATTATTTGATAACATTTCAATATGTCTCGGTACATGTTACCCTTTTTGAACGAGTGAGCGAAGCGGGCGAAGTTCTCCGAGTCTACTTGAACAATCCAGCGATTGTTTGTTGCGTATGTATGTTTGTTTGACGATAACTTTAGTATCTTTAATCTTAGCTTCATAAAATTTAATAGGCATGTAGATATAGCTAATAATTTTTTTGAGTTCGAACATGAGCCAAATCTGTCATGGGGTTGCTGAGATATGGACTCCGCGAGTTCACAGGTCGAGGTGAACTACTAGTCCTTCTTCTTTTCGAGTCGAAAGGCTATAGGTGTAATTTAATTTTTATAAATTTGACCAGTGTTTGGCCACGGCGACTTCCCAGTCATGTGCCTCATTAAGGTTAGGCAATGTGCAGGTTCGGAGTCCGGAGACATCGATGCCGACGTCAAGGCCCGTATATCTGCCGCATGGGCAAAGTGGCGGAAGGCGACTGGTGTCATTGTGACCCCAAAATGCCGGTTAGGTTAAAGGGACAGGTCTACAAATCCGTCATTAGAACTATCTTTTTATATGGGAGTGAAGCGAGGCCTTTGCTTGAGCAGCACAAGCAGGAATTGCGTGTCACGGAGATGCAAATGCTACGTTGGATATGCGGAGTGTCACGGAGAGATCGTGTGAGAAACACCCGCTTCACAGCTGTTTGCGCTGTTGACGCCATAATTGTTTTGATAGTTTTGTTGACTACTAGCGCTGCAGTGGAAAAAAAATTAAACTAGATTTGAATCACTTGGCTGAGTCTTGGTGACTGACCAAGAGTCACTTGGCTTAGTCTTGGTGACTGACCAAGAGTCACTTGGCTTAGTCTTGGTCAGTCATCTTTAAAAAGTTTTTTGCACTTTCAATACGCCAAGTTGTTGAACGTTGAGTGATTTAATCTGATTAATTATAATTATCGGCCTAGGCATCCAACTGAAATTTACGCTAGTGTTTGAAAAGTCGCCTTTATGAGCAAAATAAATGTTTTATTATATAATAAAAAAAAACAAACCAAATGTTAAAGGGTTCACGCGAGATTTGGCCGAAGCTGATTTGGATCTTTGGGTTGTCACACGAGAGATCAGCTTCAATGTTTCCAGAGCGTCATTCTGTGAGACCATCGCAGAATCATTACACTTGCAATCTGGAACACAAGGTTGCGCATTACAAGTAGTGATGTGTCAATTTACTAGTCGTAATCTTTATGTTTTGTGCATACACAATGGACATTTATTCGGCATATACAGACATTTCTTAGACATTTATTTGTGCCCAATATGGGGCGTAAAACCATCTCTACACCAAACTAGTGATGTGCCACGGAGAAATTTTCTGTTCTCAGATATTTCTTTACTTGAAAATTTCCACAAATCTCGATAATTTTAGTTGAAAAATTTCCTGAAGAAATCACTTGCGGGGAATTTTTCGGAAATTTCTCGAAATTTTCATGAACTGCACATCACTACTCAAAACTGATAGAAAGTGACGAAGACCTCTATCTTGTTTAGAAAAAAAAAACATTTTAATTTACATTATGCACAGAATTTAAATACATATTGGATAAGTTTGTTAATTTACATTCTGAGGAGGACGGGGGTAAGTGGTATTGTTCAGTCTGGCAAGTTTAGCATTCCGTTATCCAAGTTTGAGGCTAGATCTAGGGCAACAGATATTTTAGAGCTTTGTACGTGCAGGTCATGAAAGTCTATCGGAAAATATATGAAAGATATTTTTTATATCATCATCATAATTTAAGAGCGGTTCCTCGTCCCCTTCTTCCTTCTATTTTGCCTTCTATTATAATGTCATGCCGAATCAAGTGTCCCAACATATTGTCTCGCCTTTTTCCGATGACTTCGAGTCAAGCCGCGGCGGGTTGGAAAATGGTTTTTTTTAACCGTCTTGAGTCTGGGCTCTCAACTGTGCTATATTTATCATAAAATATAGCACAGTTGAGTTAGTATCTAAAAACACAAGTTAAATAATATTTAAAAACTAAAAACCGATTTCAACACCAAACTACACAACCGATTTTGGTAACCAGGGTCAGTGGTCACAAACCTGGACTCAGGAGTCAGAAATCAGAAAAATGAAATTCAAAAAAGTCCGAGGCCTCAGATGACAGAAGCCAAGGATATCGGAGATAATAAATCTAATATTAGGACTTAAGTATCAACATAAGAGGGAATACTGAAATCGTAAATGGGAATCAGGAAATTGGAACTCAGAAGCTACAAGCTAGAAGCCTAAAGTCCTGGACAAATGCAGCTCCACCACGGCAGTAATCGATAAACTACGCATCTTACAAAGAAGAACCGAAGAGCACCCCGACGGACGCAAAACAACAAAGCAGTCTATTATCCTTCCAAGTATATATTACACACCAAGTACAATATCTATCCTCCCCATACTGATTTGATGCAAGTATTCGGTCGGTTCTTACAACTCCCTCTCTCTCCCACTTCCTGACTGCGAATATCTCTTACACTCCCTATCCGTATCTACGAGTCCAACTGGTTTCTCAAGCTATGAGAGTGGTGTAACGAGGTTTGACATCGTCAAGCTCTACGAACTCAGGACGGTACACATACCGGCTTTGGTCTGCAAGCGTGATGATGCATTTTCCAAGGTAGACCTCATTCATGAATTCTTGCAGCGTAACTGCTGGCTGGGTGGACTCAGAACAGAACAGAACAACCTACACAACCGATTCTGGTAAAATTTCTATGTGACCACCAAAATACATTATAGTTATGTATGTATTTTCAAACAAACAAGGTTATTCATAAAATAGTTTAAAGGTCTTTCTAGACAGTGATACAAATCAAATTTTTAATTATCACCATTTTTAGTTTTAAACAATTTATTTCAAATGAGGGCGCCACTTTAGCTACCACTTCGTCTTAATTACTTTTTAAAAGGTAGTAGTGTACTACCCTTTTCTTAAAAACAGGGAGAGACTTTGCCTGCCGTATTAAAACTGGCAGTTCATTACACAGGCGCACTGCTTGGACCGTAAAGGACTTATCGTAAAAGTTGGTTCGATGCATAGGCAACAGGCATGTCTGCAAAGCTAGGTGACCTTAAATGTGCCTATTCTTAGAATGTAGAAATTCAAAACGTTCCTTAAGAAAACAGGGGGATGGGAGGTAAAATAATATGTATTACAATAAAGAAAGGATATGAGTATTCCGGCGAAGACGAATGTGGGTAAAAAATGTTCTTACCATTCCCAGTAGTACGGTACCGGTTGACCCATCGGTTATTGCTATCCACACTGGACAAGAGTGGCATCGACACGTGGTGGTCCCTCTCTGACGAACTTGCTTTCTGTCTGGTGTACAGGCGAGCGAGAGATGCGAGCTGGTCTCTGCTGGGACCTGGTAAATTCAAGCCAAAAGTCAAAACTTCTGGTACTTTTACACGTCAATAAGTATTGTAGTGTATTGATGTCGCTACATGTGTATTAGGCTCGGCGCAAACGGGCCACCAGAAAACGCGAATTTAGATACTATCCATAGTATCGATAGTATCTAAATTCAATAGTATCGATATTGTGACTGTTTTTCAAAGCCACCATAGTATCAATAGACTATCGATATTTTATACTATTGCTTGCAACAGTAATATGTATATATGTCAATATGTCCCGGACAATATGGCGGTTGCTACAATCTGTAATTCAAACTGACAGTCGTTAACGGACCGCCGCCGAGTGTGGTTGTCTAGTACAAGTGATGTGTATACTCAGTGAATCGAGACGTTACAAGTATATGAGTGCATGCAGTGCATACGAGTATTACCACATAGGTAACAATATACTACATAGCGCGACGAACCGATGGCCGATGGGGCAAAAAGGTTCTCGAATGGCGACCACGTACTGGCAAGCAAAGCGTAGGACCACAAGGTAGTCTGACGACCTGACGAAGGTCACTGGAAAGCGCTGGATGCAGGCCACTCTAGATCGGTCATTTTGGAAATCCTTGGGATAGGCCTATGTCCTGTGCAGTAGACGTTGTGCGGCTGAAATGATGATGATGAATTACGCAGTAAAGAAATATTCCGCATAATGTGTTTGTGTATATTAACTGGGTCTTTCTTATATCTATTAACCCCCAACAAAAAAGAGGGGTGTTATAGGTTTGACGCTAATCTCTGTCTGTCTGAGGCATCGTAGCGCTTAAAGGGATGAACCGATTCGAAGCGGTTTTTTACATCAAAGCAAGTTCCCTAAGGGAACTACAAGGCTTGTGGTTCTTAGCTATGTTAGAGTCAATGGTTCAGTCGTTTGAAAGTTATTAGGGGGTTAAGAATCCCCTTACCCTAGACTCTTCCATACAAATGCAGAATAGCTTTTATTTTCAAAACAACACAACAGAAATTGCACATATCTAGGCATATAACTAATTTTCGACAGTCAAATATGAACTTGAAAGAAAATTTGAGAGTGAAGAAGTTTTCCATACTGATGGTCAAATATGATATGTATGATACACTATATTCCCTTTTAAGTTCATATTTTGACAGTGAAGACTAGTTTTATGTCTTAAAATATGCAATTTCTTTGAAATTACATAATTTCGCCAATAACTGACATGCCGTTTCAAAATAAAAGCTAGACTACGTTTGTATGGAAAAGTCTGATTCAGTCAAGGCTAAGGCGACTTAATGCTTGAAAGTCAATGCTTTCTCTACAGCAAATAATAGATGACGCTACGGATATCAAGCAGTAGCTGGCGTTCTTGACGGACGGATTTTTTTTTAATTTGCCCAATAAACTTGTAACATACGTGTAGCTAGTCTAGTTCCGGACGCACCTGTCTTTAGATCAATATTTGGGATTGAAGCACATTGCACGGCGGTCACTCCCTGGTGCTGTGAGGTTTGGGTGACAATCTGCGACGCTGGTGACAAATAAAATGTAAAGTTAATTGGTTTTCCTTTACACTTGTGATGTCTTAACTGAAATTAATAGATGTAATTATAAATTAAGGCTGCGTAATACCTACATTAATTTTATAGGTTCGTATCGATTAAATCTGAGCTGGGTGGTGTAGGTGTATGGATTAAGGGAATACTTGAATTTTTCGAGATCCAGTGCTGCCCCCATTTGAAATGGAGATACGAGTATCATTTAAAATTTTGTCTTGACCAAGCCCTAGATAACCCTTCAAACTATTTTATGAACAACTGTTTACCGTTTAAAGTAAGAAAATGAAGCTTTTCTTCACACGTTTGCGAAATATGGCTACTTTTGGCTAATGAGCTAAAAAATCCTCACGTTCTGACATGAAATGTAAACAGCAGTTTATAAAATAATTTGAAGGGTTATCTCCATATTCAATAATTTATTGCATCTCATGTGTTTACATAGTTTGTACATATAGTATAAGGAGCAACCTATTAGGGCACAACAAAATAAAATAAACTAAAATAATACGGTAATTCAATGTAAAGTTTGATCAAGTCAATAAAATTTATTTTCATGGATGTGTCGATTGGCAGGAATAATTGTTGTGAAATTAAACAGAATGTAATCATCAATCATGTGTTATTTTATTCTACTTAGTCAAAATAAAAGACAATTTTTTTAATTACATCTCCGTTTCCTTTCAAATAATTTATGTCAAATGGGGACAGCATTGGCCCCGAAAAATTCAAGTATCCTCTTAACTTATAGACCAACCAATGAGTCTTGCGGGTGTGTATCACGCACTTCACGCCCGCCGCCCGCACCTCCCTCAGCCGCATACCCCCGCGCCCCTGAACCCCACAGGCGAAGACTCGTTATAGCATTAAAACAGATCGGTCTTAGTATAGCCTGATCTGTTTTGACTAAACTCCTTAGTCATAAAAGCAAAGCAGAAATCACGAGTATCATTATTTTTAATAGTTACAGAAAAGAGACGCTAGCAAAAAGTAGTTTATTAAAACGACTTACCGATATTATCGCTGTAGATTTGTTTACGACAACAGGAGCATGTTGTGCATACATCTGGAAAATAAAAAAAAGTTTATCTGAATAAATATAATATGGAGTGGCGACAATGGACCTACAAGCGAGGTAGAGGACACCCACCTATGCGTTGGGTGGACGATATTAAGCGTCACGCAGGCCGAAACTGTATGCAGGTGGCAAGGAAGAGAAAAGATGGAAAGATATGGAGGTGGCCTATATCCTGAATGGATAACAAAGGCTGCCATGAATGGATGGAATAGATATATACAAGGGTGGTATAACTCAGTGTGCATATAGGCCCTTACCTTCCGATAGATATAAAATATGCTGTATAGATCATTACGCAAAACGGCCCCACAAAATACATATTAAACTGTCTGTCGCATGACGCGGCGTCTACTGACAAACAAAATTCAAAATTCAAATTTTTATAAAGTAATTAGACCCATGCACGTTAAAACGTCTTTATGTATAATTTATATTACATGTAGAGTATATTAAAATTTAATGTCTTTTCAAGGGGACACATAAATCCGGGTCCTATGCTGCCCCATTTGAAAGAAAAATCATGTCCTAGATAACCCTTCAAAACTATTTTGAAGACTACGTTTTACTATTTAAAGTGAGAATCAAGTTTTTATTCGCACATTTACCAAAAGTGGTAGTTTTCCGCCAATGTGCGAAGCAAATCAAATGGTATTTCCGTTTCCTTTGAAATGATTTATTTCAAACGGAGGCAGCACTGGACCCCGAAAAATTCATGCAGAAGCTAGTGAAAACGACCTCATGAAAATTACATTAATTAAAGTGTGCGATGCATAAAAACATCTTGTTTTCCGAGATACATTGCAAGTTAATGTATCTCGGAAAACAAGATGTTTGTATGCTAGCTTTCACTTCTATCTGCAAGATATGTATCTTGTTTAAGCTTGTTTATGCTGCCATAGTATACAATAATTATGTAACAAAAACCCTGTCCGATCCTTGTTGGAGCAACTTGGACCGTCAATATGAACAACTTTTCATATGGGCCCAACGCTTGAAACTCGAAAAAGAATCGATTGGTCTCATAGGAAAAAATATTCATATTGACAGTCTGAGTTGCTCCTACAAGGATTGGACAGGGTTTTTGTTACATATTGTATAGTTCGCTGCATAGTAGGCAGTGGAGTCCATCCATTTATTTATAGGTTGTGCTCAGTGAACAGATAGACAAACGTAGAAAGTGACTTTAATAAATACAATAACCGGTGCTACTCGGACTTGCGTATGAAAGGTTCCGTACCATTATCTATAAAAAATCACGTTAGTTGTATGGGAGCCCCACTTAAATATTTATTTTATTATGTATAGATTCCTCATCAGATCTTCACCTGGTGAAAATGGGATCAACTTGGTATCGATTTTTTTTTGTAAAATTAGCCTCATACCTTTAAATTTCTCAGGTTCCGTAGCTTTATCAACGGCAATACTGGAAGTGACGACTGCAGCAGACTTGATCTCTCTATCTGTCTGTATCTCTCTGGAACTTGTTGCTCCAACTGAAACAATGAATACCTAGGTATAGAGTTGTGTGACCAAAAGCTCCCATTTAAATGTCACCGCCTGCTTAAACTAAAGAGCAAAGAAAAAAAAAACCACGGGTTGCATTCCGGGAGTGCCGGCAGAAGTGAAAACTTGAATATTAACGTTGTGCATTTTTGATATTTTGTAATTCTATTCGTAATTTAGAAATCTTTAACTCCGGACCACTTTCAATATCAATAAAAGTTTATAACACCCTCCCAGATTTGCTGATAGCAGAGACGAAGGATTCCATTTTTAATAAAAGATAAAAACATTACTTGTAGATAAAAATTATTACATATTAGACGAATTTTTTAATGATAAAGATTTGAAAAAATATATAATAAATGACGAATAAAATTAAAAATATTGACATTTAAATTAACAAATATAACAAAATAACTTAACATGTAAAATATTGTATGTATATTATCTGAAATATTGACATAGGTAATAAATAAATAAATAGAAAAGTACAAAAAAAATATTATAAAAATTACAAAAATAAATGACGTTTCATTATAAATAAAATATATTTAAATAAACAATTATAGCAAGTATTTGAATAAGTAAAAAAAAAACTAACTTTGTTTAAAAAACTACTTGATTTTACTTATCTAACAAACTACCATACAAATTGATCTTTATTTTATTAATTAGGTACTTTTATTTAGCATTGATAAATACTAACAAAAAATCCGCATGCCATTCCATTTTTTTCTGTTGCAATCCCCTATCAGGGTTCATGTTGTACCTACTAATTTAAGAAGTGACTATGTAGAAAGTGTAATATATGTACAATGTGAGAGCAATAAATAAATTGAAATTGAAATGATTACAGAATAATTTTGCACGAATTGCTTTAATTATCAGTATAAAAGTACTATCATTTATGTGGTAGAATACAATATTTATTTATTGCGCTATCGTACACAAACATAACAATTTATATTACATTAATTAAACACTTTATATACATGAATTTTACGAATACACAGCAGTGTGGCTACTACACAGACGGTCGAGCCATCAGCTGTCACCAAACAAAACAGCAGGCGCAGGCATACATTTTCGCCGCGCCGTAGAAAGAGAGGGGGATACTTCCTCTCCTATGCCGCGCCGGCTGTCTACTCTCCATCCGTCTTACGAATTTTCGATCAGGGTCACGTGTCCCGACGCCCTGACGCGAGTTTAACATTTTTTACCCATTACAAAAAAAGTGTACAACGCCGCTAAATAAGTTTTTCGAGTATATAAGTTTATAAGTTCTTCGAGTATATAAGTTCTTCGAGTGATAATCTGACATGAAACTCATCTTGTGTCTCTTTTCCTCTTATAGGAATTAACTGTTGCAAGAATGAGACTTTCCTAAATGTCAAAAGCACAAAAGTACAATGCGACAGAAGTAAGTTGAACAATAATGGCGGACTTCAAAGCGTTTTTGTACAAATTCCACGTAATTTAAACCAAGATGGCGACCGTCGGCGCATTATTTGTACCTGCGCCAATAACCGCCATTTTGGTTCAACCTACGTGCTGGTAATTTGTAAAAAATGCTTTGAAGTCCGCCATTTTTGTTCAACTTATTTGTGTCGCATTGTAACCTGTTTGCTGCTTTCATGGAATTATCTCTTTTATCTCTGGCTACTTCATATGTCAAAAATTAAATGACATTGACCAGTTTATGTGACTTTTCTATTAAGTAAATTCATAGAAGTACTGACGTATTTCATACAAAAAATACGCCACTATGTTTCAAAACAGGTTATACTTTTGAGACTTCAACGCGGAATCTATACCTATAAGAGTCTCTTATAATTGTGGCTATATATATCCATTTTTTTTTACAATTATTTTACGGTTCTGGACACTAGTCCTTTAGAGCCTATCTTTATTTATTCAGTTCTTTATTTCAAACCCTAACCCTAACTATACAATCAAAGGTTGGTGTAGGTCCTTTGATTGATTCCCCCCCCAATGGGTTCCCGGTTTGTCGTACCGGGGGGGCTCAGTACCCGTGGTAGTCGGTGGCCACGGGGAAGCTAAGAGGAACCCGCGAGGGGGCGCTCCTGCTGGCGTGCACCAGCAGAGAGCGCCCACATTGGGGCGGCGGGGGAGTGGGAAGTTCTCCCCCCACCCGAGGAGGGGCGCTCCCGCGGGCTCGGCTTCGGCCTTGAGCCTGTAGGGATGCGCCCAATGGGGCGGCGGGGGAGTGGGAAGTTCTCCCCCCACCCGGGGTGGGGCTGCCGGGAGGGGAATGTTTCATTGCCCTCCCGGCGCTTCAGGCGGGGCCACACCGCCGTGGCTGTGGTGGGAGATCGGTCGCGGAGGAGGAGGAGTGTCGGTGTTACGTTGCCGCTCTCCCTATCCTCCGCGACCGAGCGGTGCCGCACCGTGTTTGCGGCGAGGGGCAAGCGGCGGAGCCTTTCATCTTCTCCGCCGCTGGGAGCCGGTTTATCTGGCTCCCATGGGTCCACAGGCGGTAGACTGCGTGGGAGTTTGCCGCCTCTCAATTGGGCCGAGGTGGTGAGTGGGGGGGGCGCTGTGACGCCCCCGAGGAGGGGCCGCTTTGGCGGCTAGCCGCGCCGGGGTTCGCGGATGTATTTCCGTTCCCGTGTCCCCGGCAAAAGCGGTTGAGATGGAACTCCGGAGGTTTTTTAGTGGGTAGGCACGTCGCTCTGGCGTGGAGTCCCACATAACCCGACAGCCTCCCCCGCAGGCTGACGGGTATCCGTAACAGGGATCTTTCCTCCGAAAAAAAAAAAAAAAAAAAAAAAAGGTCCTTTGATTGATTCAAGGGAGCTTCTGGCGAAAAATCTATACGAGCCCACTGGTTTTCATAGCTGATTGAGCGGCGGACGGCGCCTAAAACCGTTCATCACAGTCTGCAAATAAATATCACTACAACCGCACTTTGAGTGTCCACTTTAAACAATTTACATATTGTCCATGAGCATGAGCATTTATAACACTAAACTACATCAATTTATTTATAATATTATGATATTATAAATTCCACTAGAATCAATTTGCAAAACAATTTAAAGCAAACTCCAACTGAACCCTTTGACTTCCCGCCAAAAACTTCTGGCTATATCCAAAAAGATGTGAACTGTCATATGACTTTTTTTAAAACGTCAGACGGTCCGGTGTATAATGAATATTAACATCTAAGAAAGATCGAGTCAATTTTTTTTATTTTTTTTTCTTTCGGCTTCGCTTTGGCTATCAAATGAAAGGTCTATATTAGCACATTTCAAAAATATATACATTGTTAGCCGTAAATTACTGCTGAGATTATTCATTTTTTAGGATATTTCTGTAGTCGGGTATTCGTTTTTTAAACGTATATCTCGTTTAATGTTAATGTTAAGTTCAGCTCATTATCTATAAATTTTTTATCATACGATCTTATTAAGGTACAGTAGAGCATACACACAAAAAATAATAAACAAAAGCCACGTCGTCCAATAAAACTCGGAGAACTTAGATCACTCCTTAAACTAAAGTTATGTTGTACCCCAAAAGACTAGGAAAAATAACGAAATAAAATAAATAGCGACGAATATGCAAATAATCCGACATAAATTCCCATGTAGCGTTACATTACCTATACGGCAGCGGCATCCCGGTGGAATTTATCAAAGGGGATAACAAATCGCCCATCTGCCATCAGATCCTGCCATCATTACTCATTGCTCAAAATTTAGTTAAAAAATCGCGTAAACATGCAAAAAGTATAGGGCTTGTTGATTTATTTGTTATTCGTAGGTAAACAATACTGTACACGAAATTAAAACATGTGATAAAAAATTTCGCCTCGAGTGGGATTCGAACCGGCGCGGTGTCCTTTACGATAACGCCGTGAGTGCATTACAGTATCAGAGTATTGTAGTGCAGTTAAAAAAAAAAAACAATAATTTATACGCATACACATCACGATATGACTGACTCCGTGGTTCAGTAGTCAAGGCGTTCGCCAATCGGTCAACAGCGACGCAAATAGCCGCCACTCTTACACGTAAACCTCGATGCGCTGTAACTTTATGAATTTTTGCTGCTTTGCCCAACCAAAAAAAAAGCGGCCATGTGCGAGTCGGAATCGCCCATGAAGGGTTCCGTAGCAGTAAGTAACATAATATAAAAGTTCTAGTTGTTTGTTGTTACTTGAACGATGTTTTGATAAACGTATAAAAAAAACTACTTACTAGATTTCGTTCAAACCAATTTTCGGTGGAAGTTTGCATGGTAATGTACATCATATTTTTTTAGTTTTATCATTCTTATTTGACACACTCTTATTTTAGAAGTTACAGGGGAGGGGGACACACACACATTTTAACACTTTGGAAGTGTCTCTCGCGAAAAAAAATATATTAAAAACCTTAATATAATTTTTGGAGACCTATCCACAGATACACCACAAGTACGGTTTTACGAAAAAAAAATTTTGAGTTTCAGTTCTAGGTATGAGGAACTCACATATTTTTTTTAATATATTTTTATGTCAAAACCTTAATGCGGTTCACAGAATACATCTACTTTCCAAGTTTCAATAGTAAAGTTTCGGAAAAAAGTGGCTGTGACATTCGGACGGACAGACAGACATGACGAATCCATAAGGCTTCCGTATTTTTCCATTTGGCTACGGAACCCTAAAAATAGGTCCCTTATTTTTACAAGCTTTTATTTAGTTTCACCAGTCCCATTGTTTGTCTGTCTGTCTGTAATCAAATCTTCCAAGTTAAATTGACCCACTTCCCTGTTTCCGATTGAGTTGAAATTTTGCACACATACGAGAACGTATAGAGCGTGACAATGCAATATTATGATATGGAACTGATCTGATGATGAAGTCGAAAGGTGGCCATAGGAACTTTGCAATCAAACAGCGCAATCCCATTGACTTTGGGCTTATTTAATTGCGTAGATAAGACTTCCAATTTGGCTAAAAATCGATATCTATATGTATTTTGAGCCGAAAATTCCAAATTTAAGATGGCGTTTGGATTTCAGTAAATTAAAATTATTTCATTTATAACGTCTCACTGGGACTTTGTAGGGGTCTGAAATTTTGTGTGCCGGGGCAAAGCGCCCTGCGGGACTCGAAACTGCAATCATATTTTGGATCCAAAATGGCCCAAATATTTTTCATGTTTCTTCAATTGACTGCAGGTTTTACCCATTTTCTGATCTGGAAACACATCTTAGCCTACCTCAACAGCTGCACGAAAAACTGCGTTAAGATTAAAATAAGAGTTATTAATTAAGAATGATGTCAAAATTGAAATTAATGTCAATTTGTGAATAAAGTACATGTACCGATTGTATTCAAATTATGACATTTGTCATTATAATTATGTTGGATCGTAGCAACTAGAGGTCCATAGTCTCTGCCTACACCTTTGGGAAATAGGCGTGATATTACGACTGTATGTATGTACATCACTATTGATAAATTGTGAACTTACCTCGTTCATAGAGAGAGTGTTGAACGTAGGCATCCAAGGTGAAGTTCTTCAAGTTCATATTTGAGGAACCAGCCGATTTTGTGTTGGTTCGTAGGGCACTTGTGGTTGTAGACACTATCTTAGGATTCGATACTACAAAAAATGAAATAAAAATTAGATAAATTTCAAAGAAATCAACCAGTATCTTTACTAGCCTTTATTTAGTCACAAAATTAATGTAAGTATTCCGGGGGGTCATAAGGGGGCAGCACTGGACCTAGCAAAATTCAGGTATAACAGAATCTCCTAAGATCCCGCGCAATATGCGTCCTCGTTCCTCTCCTGGCACCTCTCCCCCGTTATCGCCTTGTCGAGGCGTCTGCAGGCACATGCAGCCGACCGCTCAACACCTTTCACACGGCGCGATGAGAGGTGCGGGGACGGGAAACGGAGACGCATATTGCGCGGGACCTTAAAAGATTCCGTTCTGTATGTAACACTTTGTTAAGGAGCTACCTGAATTTTCCGAGGTCCAGTGCTGCCCCCGTTAGAAATAAATCATTTGAAACGGAGATATCAGTTAAAATGTTGACCCTAGATAACCCTTCAAACGATTTTATGAACTATTGTTTACAGTTTAAAGTGAGAACGCTAAGTTTTTACACGCACATTAGCTAAAAGTGGTAGTTTTTCGCGAATGTGCATAGAACAGCTGCACGTCCTCACTTTAAACTGTAAACAGTAGTTCATAAAATAGTTTGAAAGGTTATCTAGGGTCTGATCAAGACAAAATTTTAAATGATATCTCCGTTTCCTTTCAAGAGATTAATTTCAAATGGCGACAGCACTGGACCCCGGAAAATTCAGGAAGCCACTTAATTTTGTGATTTAGTTTCACCTGTCCTGATGTCTGTCTGTCTGTAATCAAATCTTGCAAGTAAAATTTGGCCCACTTCCCGGTTTCTGATTGAGGTGAAATTATGCACGCATTACATATATCGCGTGACAATGCAATATCATGATGACATGGAGCTGATCTGATGATGGAGCCGGAAGGTGGTCATAGGAACTGTAAAGAAACGACACAACTCCATCGAATTAAAATTTGGGCTCGTTTGTTTCGTCTGTTGTAAAGCTTGTGTAAGGAAGTATAGTTTTTTTTTTTTATAATTACTTGTTTGTCTACATGATTTAAACACAAACACAATCAAAATCACGTCTTTATTCCTAACGGGACAGACCCAGCATTCCTAATATAGGTAATGTTTTACGGACAAAACTTTAGGCCTTATGATCCAAAGGCCCCTTTTAGCGCGATGGTGGGGGAGGGGGAAAATAAAAATGAAAAAAAAAATCCGGTCTTGCGCACAAAAGGTTCCGTATCATTATCTATAAAAAAATCACGTTTGTTGTATGGGAGTTGGGAGCCCCCCTTAAATATTTATTTTATTCAGTTTTTTTTTGTTGCGTTGAGATACAGCCTGGTGACAGACAGACGGATGGACGGACGGACAGATAGTGGGACAAATCACACAGATTGAGCTAGCCTCAAAGTAAGCTTAAGTTTGTGTTATCGGATACTAACCCAACGATACTATATTTTTATGACAAA
The DNA here is from genome assembly GCA_943193695.1 of Acrobasis suavella. Classification (NCBI taxonomy): domain Eukaryota; kingdom Metazoa; phylum Arthropoda; class Insecta; order Lepidoptera; family Pyralidae; genus Acrobasis; species Acrobasis suavella. The sequence continues at coordinate 4,111,748 of OW971934.1, read as the reverse complement.
TACATAAATAAATAAACACCCAAGACCTAGGTACAATTTGAAAAAGGCCATTTTCTAACTAGCTCTGTCTGGCTGTGATAAAAATTTAGTTCGATAAAAGTCTGTCATGGCCAATCTCATTCTTTGTGAGTTTCTGTTAAACATTTTGATTAATGACTACAACATTAAACTGGGCAAGATGGATGGCACCTAGTTTCAGTTTGAAAAGAATTTATGGCTTAAAATGATTATCACGTCTACGCAGTTTTGTTGGCTGGTTCAAGTTTGCCACGCGTTCACCGCGAACGTCGGATTTATCCGACAAACATTTTAGAGTCCATTTTGCAAGCGGTGGATATTTCCGACAAAGAACCACTGCTTGTCTTCCACATTAAGTATCCACATCCCTTTTTGGTTGTAGGTATTTGTTTTCGATTCACTATGCCTCGCGCTGGGAGCATGACAACTGAAATGAAGTCTCGCGGTAAAAGGTTTAAAAGTATTCTTTGGATCTTCTTCCTATCGTGTCGCTGGCTCAAATTTCAAAATTTGTTCTTCCAATGTTGCCACTTTTACGCCTTCCTTTGAGGCAGAGTATAGGTCAAGCATGGTACAGCTGGTAGGGCACAAAGGGCATGAGAGGGGATGCTGCATAGTCTGGTCGTCGTGACTACACTGGTACTGTACTTCTGCTTGGTCAATGTAGCGCCAGCGCTCCAGATTGTGTCTACATTGACCTACCGCAGTTTGGAGGCGATTCAAGCTCCTCCACGTGGCCCATGGCAGTTTGTAACATGTCGGTAGCTCCTCTGAAGGTTGGATATAATCAGGGGGGAGTATATTCTTTGGGTCTGTCTAATTAGAGCCGTGAGACCCTAAATGCTCTATCTGCCCAATTAGTTAAAAGATGTGAAGTGTATATTAGTATTGACGACCCCTGTGACCGTTCATCATGTCGGGCTGTCACACTGGAGGTCCCGGGTTCGATCCTCGGTCAGGTCAAGATCGATAATTATCTTTTTCAGATTGACCTGAATGTGCATCTATATGTGTATGTAACCCCTTACCTGTTACTGGGAGGAATTCCTCCCAGGTCAATTCTTTATCTATTGTTTTATTTATAGGGACAGGTAAAGGGTTATCACAATTCTCGAACTTACTTTAGGGCTAGCTCAATCTGTGTGATTTGTCCGTATATTATATTTATACGTCACCGTATGATTGTGAACACTGCTGTTTATAAACAATTGCGCGAGATTATAACCTGTCGATAAATTGAATGAGCTGCATCGTACTGCTCACAATATAACGTATAAAACAATATAATATTGAACTCTCCACTTCAAACCGTCAAATCCGCTACTTTTCAACAAGTCAAATCAGAAACTTTTTTCTGATACGTCAAAACAAACATTTTCTTTGGGATTTGATGAATTACAGGCAGATGACGTCATAGTTTCTTGGAGTCAAATAGTGTTCTCACAATCAGTTTTTCTGCAGCAATAAATCTAAAATCACGTTAAAATGGATATGTTCAAAGGCAAGTGACATTATTTTGTGACGTTTTGTTTTCTTATCAGAACAAAATAATTTATTATTAAATTATTAAAGATGTAAATAAATATTTTAACAAAAAAGAACTTAAAATACTTAAATTAATTAAATCTAAATTAAAACCTAAAGAAAAAGAAAATAAAAGAAACTAAATATGAAATACTTCCTCAAATGCATCTGATTGAGGCAAAGTACCCAAAACACTCGCAGCGTTGCCTCGCTGAATAGCAAGGCTAGTTCTTTGGGCAAGGAAGCTACCAGCTCTGAAGTCTCCTGTTGCCTCAACCAGACGCGTAGACAAATCTTTTATAAATATTTTTGCCTCTGGTCCCCATGGGCCTAATGTCTAGCGACACCGGTATAAAAATGTAAGAATTAGAAATGAGGAAAATACCCAATTGTGAACATTCAGACAAGGTTCACAATCTCTCCCATGTGATCGCTCGTAAAATTGTAAGTCTCCCCTCATTGGTCGGTTTTGACGGTAGATAGCTCATTCCTTCATGATCAGAAGTTGATAAAGTACTTATAATTACCTAAATTTGCAACAGATTTGTTAAAAAACTCATCTCTTGCTGTGAAAATGCCAATGGATTTTTGGTCGTGAATTGATGACATTGTACCTGTAAAAATAATGATTTTAGTTCAGTATTATTAAGCATGAAGATATTTATTCTGCCACGCCTTATAATTACGTAGATAAAAAAAAGATTATTAAAAACGCAGATCTACACCATTACATCTTTTATAAAAAAATTAATACTTTTTTCCTGCTGTCATCATCATTATGCATAACGTCCACTGCTGGACATAGGTCACCTAAGTATTTCCAAAATGACCGACCTAGAGCGGCCTGCATTCAGTGCTTTCCAGCGACCTTGGGCAGGTCCTCTGATCATCTTGTTGGTGGGTGTCCTACGTTTCGCATGCCACTGTCATACTGTGTGCTATTATTATACGAGTACAGATCCTTCCCTTCAAAATTTAAGAGCCAAGCTCTCGTCGGTGCCAAAGAGTTTTTCATTCATTCATTTCATTCATAAAATAGTTGGAGCGCGAAAAATTTATGTATCCCTAGACAGAATCAGACTTCTTCCCATACAAACGTAGTCTAGCTTTTATTTCAAATTATGCAATTTTAAAGAAATTAAAAAAAAGAAAAAAATAAATTAATCAAAAAATTACAAGGAAACACTTCCTTTCCTGGCTTAAGCCAGGAAACTAGCATGATAATTAATTCCTGGCCTCTGCTCAAATCAAAACAAGTAGACAAGAAGTTTATTCAGAATGATTAGACAATAAAATTCACGTTTCAGGTGACAGATCTTTTTAGGGTTCCGTAGTAAACAAGGAACCCTTATAGTTTCGCCATGTCTGTCTGTCTGTCTGTCTGTCCGTCCGCGGTTTTACTCAGCGACTATAAGCAGTAGAAAGCTGTAATTTGGTATAGGTATGTATATTCATTATGTGGAAAAAGTGGTAAAATAAAATATTGAAAAAAAAAATTTTTTTAGTGTAGCTTCCATACAAGTAAAGTCAAAAGTCAATTTTATTGTGTCGACTAACCAATCATGTGGGGTATCGTTGAATAGGTCTTTCAAAAATTTTATGAGCTTGCGAACACCGTTTTTCGATTTAGGGATCCGATTCTGAATTATTTGGTTTTAAAGTGAAAATTTTTGTTAGAGTCAAGTGTCCCCCCCCCCCTATCTGCTAAACGGTTATATATGGACACGTGAAAAAATTCATAGCTATAATAGTTAATATAAAAAAATTTAAAGGAAAACTATCAGAGCTAAGTAGGGTTTACAAATTAAAAAGTTATAGGCGATCAACTTATAAAATGTACTCGCCAAAGGAAAATTTCATATAAATTCAATAGAAAATTTGTTTTTAGACGTTTTTAGTGGCATGAACTCAAAGTTGGCATTCGTAACTACGGAACCCTACACTGCGCATGCCCCGACATGCACGTGACCAATAATTTACATTTGGCAAAGACATTTAACATTTAATTTCATTACTCGTCATACAGCCAATTGCTACCAATTATAAAAACTGCACTGTTCGAGCATTTATATGAATATGACCACAGTTTTATTAAAATGGTGGTATAAAATCACACGAAAATATTCTTAATTTTCATTGCGAGAGTATAAAAATACGGTACGGTATATAATAACATTTTTGCGTAAAATATAACTGGGCTTTATGGGCTTTGTTTCCTTTGCACTAAAAAAACGCGAGAAAGAAGTTTCTTAATTTCTTTCAAAGCACCTAGTAATTGATTATATACTCTTTGCAGTTAACATAAGTAATTGCTGTCCGTTAATATTTGCATACTTCTGGTTATTTCTTTAATTATTTCCTCAAATTTATTGAGATAGCACTATACATGCCTCGCTGATGCTCGCTCTTGAAAACTACTCATCCGGCATGCCAATATTTCCCGCCCTTTGCAGTAATGTACTATTCTTACAAAATTTAGTTTTATGGCGTAAACATCAATTTACCTGGCAACATTCTGTATTACTTACCGACTTCAAAGACAAATGGCTTGTAAATGCTCTCTACAAGTGACGAATGGGATGTTGCTATTATTGCAGTGCTTTTATGTGTACCTGTAATAATCAAATTAAGTCAAGGTGATTAAATCTAAAGGATCATTAAGTTAGAAATGGCGGGGTACTGATTTTTTTCTGTTTTATTTTGTGTGTTGGTCACTAACTGGCCGATTAACACACATTTATACACGGTGATTTTTCATTGGTTTCGGAGCCGAAGGCCACTTCATATAGATCATTAGTAAGACTTAATTAGCTATGCACAATATAAAAATTCAGAAACAAAAAATGTTGACTAAAATTAGATTTCGAGTTCATCGGGGTCACGCGGCAGTTTTGGACGGGCGTAACTACTTGGTCTCGATCGAAAATCATTTTCGCAACTTTTTTATCCTATGTGACATTTTTTTTCCAATATCAATGAAAAGTCAGCGTGTATACTAATACAAATTAGAGCATATAAGTTGCCCTTTTTTTTCTTAAGGTTAAACTAGTCGATACTTTTTCTATTTTAACTCCATTATTATTATACTCCACTGTTTGACATTGTACATGCAAAGTCGTTTTGTTTCACTATAAATTTTGTTCGTGAAATGATGACACGGTTATACATAATACTAAAATAAAAAGCCATTAAAAAGTTATGAACCATGAAAGATTCGTCTTTTTTTGCTTATTTATACGCAAATTTCGGCGTAAATAAGTAATAAGAGAACTGTAAAATCTCCAAAACAAAGTCCGCACAGACACGGCTTAATAATCAAAAATTTTAATAAATTTTATTAGTAATTGATGAATGCAGTAGTTTTTGCATAAAACCCCTTTTCCCTAAAGACTTTACGTATTTTTTTTACGCGCTCGGTTTACACTGAATTATTGTACATTTCACCTCACTGCTTCGCCCGAACACAATATTAGGTGAGACAGCATGTTTTTAGGCCACGCCCACGCGTGAGTTCGAGCGACTAGTTCAACCTTAAGATCTATACACTAAACTGCATATGAACTCGTAGATTACAGTTACGTTACGGTATTACTCGATCAACATTAACTTAACAAACAAAAAAACACAACTACCAACGTAACAATACAGTTTGTATTTAAAATCAAACTTGCCGAGATAAATTCTTTTTTTTAACATAGTTACTAGGAAATAAACTTAAATAAAAAAAAGTTTACCACCGATACCAAGTATCTGCTAAACATATAATAATATGTCAAACATTTTCATAGTATCTATTTTTCTTTGTTTGTCGTAGAAAAAGTATTGTATTCAACGTTGTATAAGTCAAAAAATGCTCGATGGCATCTCCTTGCGATGCTCCCTAAGGCTCGCATCGTAACCTGCGCCACTTGAAGTTTTTGACCCGTCTTATACAATTGTTGCATAAATACAATATACAACCGTTGTATGAGGGGTCAAAAGTGCAAGCGGCGCGAGTTTCAGATTTCTTTTTTTAAATATTTTAACGGCCTTTGGCAGTCTTTAAGCCATTCTGCATTCACATATTCCTCATTTTAAAATTTGAGCGATATTAATATACTCGTAAGATGAGCCGAAGATAAACGTCATAAAAGTCACCACCAACCTTTTTTGTCCTAGGTACTTATACAATGTTGTCTAGTATTATGGAAGGTATTAAATAAAAGTAGGCAGGTAAACTACTACAATAAGGTAGGTATTATGAAAGTCTTTACGTAAAAGTTCCAAGTTAGTAACCGAGGATTTTCTTGACATATCTTTCTTTAAGATTGGTTTTATTAATATTTGTGATGCTGGAAAAAAATGCATTTAAATCGTTGAGATCAGAAAATTGTTTTGATATCTTTAAAACGATGAATATTTACCATATGTAACAAAAATCCTGTCTGATCCTTGTAGGAGCAACTCAGACCGTCAATATGAACAACTTTTCCTATGGGACCAATGCTTGAAACTTGAAAAAATCGACATTTTCATACAGAAGTGTTCGGTCAAAAAATGTAGACTTTTTTTCAAGTTTCAAGCATTGGTCCTATAGGAAAAGTTGTTCATATTGATGGTCTGAGTTGCTTCTGCAAGGATCAGACAGCGTTTTTGTTACATATTGTATACATATTTATGATGAACAAGTTTGTTTTCTAGTCAAATATAAAAAATAACCTCTTTCAAGGGTTTACCCCTTCATAACTTTTCAACCGCTAAACCGATTTCTATCAAACATAGCTAAGAACCATTTCGATCAAATCAGCTTTGAATAAAAAAAACTGCATAAAAATCTGCCCATTCGTTTAGACTCTTCAATGTTACAGATCACAAACATATAAAAGGAAAGCAAACTAAACATTGTTGTATAAGACAAAGAATGACGCGTGGCATAAATTTACACTTAAGCTACATAAGTTTTGTCGTTTTTCTTTGTCATAAATGGGAATATTTGAATCAAAAACAGTTAATATTCTTGACGAATGTGAAAAAGTAGCGACATTCCATAAGCCTGTTGATTTCGGCCTGGGAGCACACAGGCTTTTGTAGTGCAAATTCGCACTACAAACCCCAACGCGTTTTGGCCGGTTTCTTTACAGGCAATTGGAGTAAGTATTATTATTCAAGTGAGATTACAAATGCATGCTGATTTTGGCTAGAAAGCACACAGGCTTTTGTTGTTGAAATACACACTCCAAACCTCAGAGCGTTTCGGCCGGGCTGAGCCCTACCAGTTGTTGGAGTAGGAAATGCAACGACAAAGCCCCGAGTAGGTCATCCAGTTCATTCAGGACTTGTAGCTTTCATAGGTAACTACTTTAATACTCATCGGTCGGTGTTCGGTCTAATGCAAACAGCAAGCGAAACACGTTAATTTTTTTTATTGCTTTAATTTTTTATTTATATTATTATATTTTTTAACAATGGCTTGTTTTGATTAAAAACAATAATGACTTGTTAATGATGTTTTCTTATTAATAATAACGTGACTTTGGTTTAATTTATAAAAGAAATATCATTTTTAGTATGTGTAAGTGGCCAACGCTGATCATAGATTTTTCATGGTGCCTAAAAGCATCTAATAGCTTGTCGACTGACATACAATGACGACAGCTTCACGCAAGTAAGGAGGACCGCGCCGGGGGTTAGTCGAAACGCCAGTAATGTTGCGTTCTATCACCAAGCCACCGAGCATTTATTTTTATATCGTTTTTGTGATAGATGTACTATGTAACTATTTTTGTGTTAGGTTAGATAACAACATGATTAAACTTCTTAATAACACTACGATTTTTTTTTCTTTTATTTGTAACCAGTATAACTCGGTTACTCGATTACTCAATTTTTTTTAATAAATACAGCTAAAATTTAAGTAATATTTATAAAAGATACTCTAGTTCACTAGGATTTAAAGTACTTATAAGATCCAACAACAAAACCCAGAACGCTTTCTGGCCGAAATGGACAGGTATGTAAATCTCACACTTACTTTTCCAATAACCTGTAGGGTTCGGCCTAGCCGAAACGCTCTGGGCTTTGGACTTGGTTTCAGCTACAAAAACCTGTGTGCTTCATTGCCGAAATCAACATGCATTTGTAATCTCACATCATTTGATATTTACTTACTTCAAATTTTAACTACCGTACTACCTGGCCGTAATTAACAGGCTTATGGAATGTCGCGAAAGAGATTAAGAATACAAACAGGCGCAATAACTGTTTATAAATATATTATTTAGGCAATTAAAAAATAAGATACGAGTAAAAAATTGCCACGCGTCCTAAGTATGTAATGTTTGGTCTGCTTCCCTTTGTATGTCTGTGTCACAGATAGACATTGCACACACGACATGTCAAATTGATAACACCCTTCTTTTTTGTCGGTGGTTAAAATAAAAGATAATTTGGTTCTGAAGATCGACGGTAAAAGTCTTATTTATTTACCTAAGTAATTTACAGAAATACTAAATGTTAATTTAATTTTAATTTAATTCCATCACATCATTACAATGTCGTAATTAATTTGTAACTTACTCATAAAACGTGCGTTAAACTAATAGGTATTTTGAAATCTTCCATTATTATATCAAATAAACAAATTATAAATAGTAATATAAACAAGATTAGAACCTATTTACTTAAAAGAATGATGTCAAAATTATTAATATTTCAAAATTATAATTAAAATTTCAAAGCTTCATTTGAAATAGTCGTCAATGGAGTTGAAGGATTTATCCAACAAATATGTTTTAAGTATTTCATTAAGTATTGCAATATAGTATATTATGCAATTAGTGAATAAAAGACGGATTTAATTCGAGGGCCATAGATGAATCACGAGCAAGTTACGGATTCTAACGATTGAATCACGACCGTAGGAAGTGATTCATAATGATTGAATCTCGAAGGAAGCGAGTGATTCAAGTGTTAGAATCCTTAGCGACGCGTGTGATTCATTGCCCTCGATTAAATCCGTTTAATTTAAGAGTTGCGTACTATACTTTATACCATGACTACGAGAAAAATAAAGATTTAAACAAAAATAGTAATTTAAAGAAAAAAAAGGAAGGTTAAATCAATTAAAATGCAAGTTGAAATTGGAACGGTTACTCAAACCAAGAGTAATTTTTTTAAACTCAATCACCAAAATAGTGATTAAAAGTGCATTTTATTCACTGTTTTCAGTGAATAAAATAATCTTTTTAGAGGGGAAATGGTATAAATATATTTCTGAAGAATTTTAGATAAAATAAAAATATACGTACGTACCTTTCATATCTATTTCGCATGACTGTCCCGTGTCGACAGTAGGCGATAGTATGTGGCAGGATTGGCCTGTGTCGACGGCAGGCGATTGTATTAGACAGGATTGCCCCGTGTCGACGATAGGCGATTGTAATTGGCAGGATTGCCCCGTGTCGACAGTAGGCAATACTTTTTGACAGGATTGCCCCATGTCGACGGCAGGAAATACTATTTGACAGGGTTGCAATGTGTCGTTGGTGGGCAATACCACTTGACAACTCTGTCCAGTTTTAGAATATTCAGAAATATTTATTGAAAATGTTTCAGTTGATGCAGTTTTCAATGGATCTTCGATATCTGTAAGTAGCACAATGTAAAGAATATTGCGAATGCGGTTAATGTATAAATAGGTGATGCGGTAAGCAATCCATCATTATTTGATTCCTTTTTCCGCCTTCTCGCTCACCGTCACGCTAAAAGTGGCAAAAAGTTCAGTTATGAGAAAAATCTAATGTTTTTAATTCAGTAGTTACACCTTTACATGCACTTTTACACGTCAATAAGTATAGTTTACGTTACGTGTACTTACAAGGGACAAACAAAAATGAGGTTGATGTGATTTCGTAGGATAACTTACACCAAGCGCGGTCTAGTTTACTCTATGGTGTTGTTATTTTCAGCGGAACCTCACCGTAAGATACAATTTAAGTGTGCGATATCATAGCCAATCTATTCCACAAATATGACTTTGGAAGAAATTTACTAAAAAAAAATTGCTATTATTTAGAAAATTTTAATGCGAATATTCTGAACAATAAAATAAATTTGGGGTCTCCTAAACAAAATTTTAGAATTTCATCACCTTAAAAAAAATTGTAACAACAATCCTGAGGCCCTTCGTCTTTGATTTAATCCCAACTTTTTTCATATGATAGTTTAAGAAAAAAAAGAAACAAAATAATTTATAAAATTATTATATACGTAGTTATGTGAACCATGCGTTATGAGTTTAAAAATCCTGTTCGTGTGCGTTATTTTAATTTTGATTGGTTTTAGGTTGAGTTGTTATCAGTTGTAAATTCCATGTAAAACCCAGACGTTATTGTTTCAAAACATTTGGTTCAACGAATTAAAAGTATTATCGATGACTATGCACGTAAGTAAAATAATATTGTATTTCTTTCCGCGTATAGTATGATTTTCAAGGAAATATAAAAAAATATCGTTGTATGTTATAATGTATATTTTTTACTCATTAATTTCATTCGAACCAATTTTATTGGAATTGAGATAACTTAGGGACTAGAATTTTTAAAAAGTTTAAATGATAAATAAAATATGTATTGATAAGAATTTTGTTATTTATTATCCCTGTAGATACGTAGTGTCATATACCAGGCATCTACAAATGATCTTTTTTTAAATTAAATTAGCGAAACTTTAGATTGGTAATTGCAATTTTATACCTTTTTCATTGTATCTACCGAAATTCATTGCATGCTACCATATCACTATGGCGAGGATCCTTGTTAGTATAGTTTTCATTACATGGCCTTTGGGCCTTGCGGTCTTGGGCTCTCTCCGCTTAGAACAGCAAGAGGCAAGTCCCAAATTACCTAGAGGCATCTGACACAGCTTGACGACTGCCATACAATCATGACAACCGGGAACTTAGGCTTTATGTTCCTTCCGATCGTAGGAGATGGAGAAATGTTTTTTTATACCATTTGTAGTCACCCATCCAAATACAAATCACGCCCGGAAAGCGTAAGGCTCAATTTACACTGAACATTATACGCTTGGCATAAAGTTCATTTTGCTATGTACGATTTCGTCGCTTCGCTTCGATTCTGCCGCAGTGTGAATTGAGCCTAAGCGTACTCCGGGCTACCGAGCTACTCAGCTCTTAGTTGTAAAGATCGATAAATACTTGCCATCAAAATGAGCAAAGTTGCTAGAAAACGTTTCCACATTCACACAAGGTGCTTTTAAAACTTTGGAAATTGCGGGCGGCGCATTGGGATGAGACGCTGAAAACACTTGGATTCCTAAACAAAAAATCTAATAAGCAAAGATAACAACTAACGTATTCCAAACAGCTGTTTTAACAAGTCATTATTTAAAAAGAGTAATGAGTGTTGACGAAGCAAAAGAGGTTTGCAAGGATCGTAGCAAGTGGAAATCTATAGTCTCTGCCTTCCATGGGAAACAGGCGTGAAAATATGTATGTATGTATGTATTATTTAAAAAAAACCCCGGCTGCTTTTTTATATACCCAGTGTCAGTCTCACAGTAAATACGAATCTAACGAGTACGACACCGCTCAAGCTAAAATCCATTGAGTCGTTTAGGCTGCAAAGCGTGCCAAACATTTGAATTAGGCGCAAAAACACCGCCATTTTGTTTTATTAATTTTTATATACTCAGTGTCATTCTCACAGTAAATACAAATCTAACGACACCGCTCAAGCTAAAATCCATCGATCCGTTCAGGCTGCAGAGCGTGCCAAACAATTATACATACATACATGCATACATATGTAAATACATATCTACTCTCGAAAAACATAACCCTCATTATAGCGCAGTCGGGTAAAAATGGTATTATGCACAATGGTACATTAGTAAACATTTTCAAAATTCAAATGAAATAACTTATTATGAACCTCGCTCTTATCGCACCGACATCACTTTTTTGTAGGGATTGACACTTTTAGTTTATCGACTGTTGAAATTTCGATGGTTTTAGTTTGTACTTGAGTTATATTATAATGTCACTGACAATGAGTCAACGATAATCATTACTAACTGATAAAAATGTGATAAACAGTCCATTAGGCTGGGTAGGGACCAATATTAAACTGGGTTTCTTTTGGCGTAATCTTCCCAGCAGTGTTCGTTTCGAAACGTTAGTGCAGTTAGTGACCTTCAGCAAGAGACCAATTAACCCAACATGTAATATTTTATTTTACTTTGACTGACTATAAAAAAAATATTATGGAACAAATAAAAGCATCGGTTAAAAATAATAACAATAAGTTCGTTAGTAATGACAATGACTTATCATAATTTTCCCACAATAATTACAAAAAAAAATGTATATAATTCTACGTATAACTAAAGGATGTTGGTATAAAGGTTTTGGTAAGTTTAAAATTTCGATATTAATAAGTCGATAAATGAAATGTTTCAATCCTATAAAAATGTGACGTCTGTGCGACAAGGTAACGGGTTCTACAGATTATTATTGTGATATTATTATTAGTATTTTTGAACGAGCGAGCGAAGCAAGCATTTTCCCACAATAATTACAAAAAGAAAAATGTATATAATTCTACGTGTAACTAAAGGATGTTGGTATAAAGGTTTTGGTGAGTATAAAATTTCGATATTAATAAGTCGATAAATGAAATGTTTTAATCCCTATAAAAATGTGACGTCTGTACGACAAGGTAACGGGTTCTACAGATTATTATTGTGATATTATTATTATTAGTATTTTTGAACGAGCGAGCGAAGCAAGCGAAGACGATACGACTATAAGTACCAGTTTATACTGGTTTTTGAAACTCGGCCTGAGACGCGGCACGACTTTTCCTTTGTCTTTACCTTGGTACCGCTAGCAGCTTGACGTTCCAGTGTTCTTGTGTTTGAATTATAAGTGAAATAATCATCGGGGTCACGCAGTTTTTATAATACGGGCGTTACTACGTGGTCTCGATCGTAAATCATTTTCGCAAAGTTTTTAGGATTCTGGGTTCCGTAATAAACAAGGAACGCTTATAGTTTCGCCATGTCTGTCTGTCTGTCTATCTGTCTGTCCGTCCGTGGTTTTACTCAACGACTATAAGTACTAGAAAGCTGTGTTTTGGCAAGAATATGTATAATAATAAGGCGGAAAAAACGGTAAAATAAAATATTGAAAATTATTTTTATTTAGGGTAGCTCCCATACAAGTAAAGTGAAAACTCAATTTTTTTTCTCGACTAACTAATCATGTTGGGTATCGTTAAATAGGTCTTTTAAAAATATTGTGAGTTTGCGAACACTGTTTTTTGATTTTGGGATCCATTTCTGAAATATTTGCATTTAAAGTGAAAAAAATTGTTAGAATCAAGTGTCCCCCTCTCTATCTGCTAAACAGTTATTTATGGACACGTGAAAAAAATTCACAGCTATAGGATATATAACGAAATTTAAAGGAAAACTATCAGAGCTAAGTAGGGTTTACAAATTAAAAAGTTATAGGCGATTAACTTATAAAATGTACTCGGAAAAGGAAAATTTCATACAAATTTAATAGAAAATTAGTTTTTAGACGTTTTTAGTGGCATGAACTCAAAGTTGGCGTTCGTAACTACGGAACCCTACTGCGCGTGGCCTGACACGCAGTTGGCCAATTATTATCTTATGTCATACACAAATTTGGATTACGTATATAGATAGAGGAATTTATTTGCTATACGACATCCAAGACCAATGATAAGTCATCTACTCTGGGCGAATAGAACTTCTGATAACCAAATTATTTACCATCATCATTCACAGACGTTAGGTTGGATATTCCTACAGATTGATTTGCGGCCCAAAGCGCTTGAGACACGGAAGTATCTAGAAGAAAAAGTAATGATAATAATAGTACATCCTTGTCTTCTTCTTCTTTGTCTTTTACTTCTCCCAGTTTAGGTAGGGGCGGTTCTCCTAATTCTTCTACGCCAGGGTATCTATTCTGGGTTGTCAGTGGCCTTCAATTTAATTTTTACTCCGAGAAGTGTTACAAGTTTGACGTTAATAACTGTCTATTTATCTATATGTCTGTCGGTGTGTGTCTGTCTGTGGCATCGTAGCTCTTGAAAGGATAAACCGATTTCTTTTTTTTTTACGTGAAAGCAAGTTCCCTTGAAGTGATTCTTATCTGTCATGTTTCTGAATTCTTAGATGTTTGATGAAAATCGGATCAGATGTTAAAATATTATAGGGGATGAACGCTTGAAAATTAAATCTTTTTAATTTGCCTGGCTTGTTAAAATTTGTAATTGTAGGTATATGATATTGCAAATAGCAAATCGTTCTTTTTCTTTTATAGACAAAAGTAGTTAGTAGGGACGTAAGCATAATCAGGGAGTGGGGGTACGCCCGTAAATAAAGGTACATCCATGTATGAAAAGGATAATAAATGTTGACGAAGCAAGAGGTTTGGCAAGGATCGTAGAAATATGGATATCCACATACCTACTATTTTTTCATCTTTAGCAAAATAAAATCGAAGTGTTAAGTTAAGACTCCTAGTTTTATTCATGCTAGGGTAATTCTAGTATTCAAAGACAGAAACCTCATTGATATAGACAAAAATAAGTACCTATGTCCATAAAATTGGGCCGGCACGTGGGCCGCCCAACTCTCAAAATAAGTTGGACGGCCCACCGCACTAATATCTCCATATTAAAGGAATTAAGAATTAAGAAAAGGCTCTCGTCGATTGTGCAGTTACGAAGCCTTAAATTCTTCGGCCATGTCATCCGCAAAGAAAACTCTGTGGAGCGCTTGGTGATTCAGGGTCGTATTGAAGGCAAGCATTCACGTGGTCGGTCTCCAACGAGGTGGCTAGATCTCGTCAAAGTTGTAACACAGTGCCCAGCAAAGGAATGCTCCAAAAAGTCTCAGACAGAGATATGTGAAGAAAAATCGCAAGAGCAGCGGCCATGGACGAACAACCTAATCCATAATCACGACCACTCTGTCAAAAGTGTACAACTAAGAAGAATGTCATTAAATTATTATAAGTACTACATATAAAATGGAAACTTCAAAGGTCTCGCGCAATATGCGTCCCAGCACCTCTACCCAGTTCTCGCCTTGTCGCGTATGTTGCGGGCGAACACACATTGACGTGTGCACGGATGTATAGAGTCGTTTGTTGTAGTTGCAGTAGGCATAAATGATACTCCGCTTCTATGAAGTTCCATCCCTGTGCTGTGCCTATGTACATTACCCGGCACATAAGTTGAACAAAAATGGCGGCCGTCGGCGCATGTTTGATTAGAGATAAATTAAATGTTTCTTCAAAGCCGAAATCATTTTTATCTGAAGTTCGGATAGAAATGTTATAGAAATGTGATATAAATGTGATATAAATGTGATTCTAAACGGACACATAACGTACAACAACGGTCGCCATTTTTGTTCAACTTACGTGCCGGGTATTGTACTCAATGTTCTTAATTTGTTTGTTTCTGTGTTTATATTATGAGTACATGAACTTTGTAAATAAATAAATGTAAACTTACCAACTTCGTTCATGGCTATAATATTACAAGACTGTCCCATATCAATATAATTTGTATGGGCGTCGTTTGAGATACCAACAGATACTTTTTCAACTAGTGACTGTGCTCGTTCGAAGAAATCTGGAAGATTTAGCAAAGATAATATAATTACTAATCGATTTCATATCAATTTATCGAATTAATAATTATAGAATCGATTTAATTATTACTAATCGGGGAGTTCCTCGGTCAGTGCAAGTTGGAAAATGGCCCTTTTTCAAATTGTCCCGGGTCTTGGATGTTTATCTAATATGTATTTGTTATAAAATATAGTATCGTCGAGTTAGTATCCCATAACACAAGTCTACTTATTTTGGGGCTAGCTCAATCAGTGTTAGTTGTCCCTATTTATTTATTTATTTATCGTTATAGAAACGATTGGAGGGCATGAAATAAGGCAAAACTGGAGTTGCGGGTAGGCACACAAATATGGCAGCACACATGACTAGCAAAACAGTGACAAAGAAAGTGTTGAGTATACTTTCAAATATTTATAGCATTTCGTATAAGTCATATTTAATGAATTATATTATAGCTATAGCGCCATCTAATGACAAGGAAGAGGAATAATTATGTGAATAAGGCGATGGGTAGGCATGCTTTTAGTATAAAATCTATACAAATCCTGAGGTAAACTATTTTTACTATATATCTATGAAATAAGGACCTGTGTTACTAGATTAATTTTGCGTCGTCAAAGAGGTATAGAGTGCAGCGTTTTAGTATTGCGACATATAAACACTTAGACCCCGTTGTCTTGTCGCACAGATGTCACATTTTTGTAGGGATTGAAACATTTCATTTATCGACTTATTGATATCGACTTCTTATACTCGCCAAAACTCTTATACATCCTTAGTTACACGGACGATGTAGTTACAATTTTTTGTAATTATTGTGGGAAAGTTATGAAAAGTCATAAGTACGTAACCATGCCTACCCATCGCCTTACAAACATAATTATTTCCCTTCCTTCGTCACTAGATGGCGCCATTGGTTTCAATTAAAATATTAAAACCTTTTATGACTATTATTTGAATAAAGTTGTACTGTAATTAATAAAATATGACTTATATAAAATGCAATAAATATTTTTAAAGCGTATTCAACACTTTCTTTGTCACTTTTACAAAATTCAGAAATAATTGTCAAAAAGCACAATTCGTGGTTTTTAATCATGTCACTAGATGGCATTTTGTTTCTTTAAATGTTTTCTGCGAGATTACTAATGATGGCAGCACCGTCTTTACTTTCTTAGCTTATTCGTAATATAGATAATACAAATGATACGTGTAGATCATAGGATTCCAAAACCAAATTAAAAATTATTATATACATAATCAACCAACATTTCTTTCTATTTACTAACAAAATCGTATATATTTCGTGTAATCGTGTCCTTCTACGTTACGTTTTGTTTCTGGAATAAACTTGGTACAAGTACAATATTCTATAATGTACTTGCTGATCAATAATATTTTAAATATTTATTAAATATTTTAGTTTGCTTGGATTATTTACTATTACTTCAGAATAAAAATACATAAATGACGAAGACATACTAAACTCAAGGTTAAGGTTTTTTATAAACTAAGTATAAAAAATAGCAAGCAAATTTTTTAAGTGAAGTATCAAAACGCAAACAATGTTTGTTGTTCGTTTGAAAACAAAAACAAAGTTTTCGTTTCATTTTTCATTCGCCATTGATTCCGAGTATACAAAAGTACTCTGTGTTCCGAGTCGAACGCGCTATTTTGTTATTACCGAACTTTTGGATTTTCTAAAGACCTTGCTTTGAAAAACGGATTTTGCAGTAGCTTCTTAAAGTACGACATTAGCTTGTTTACGGACTTCGACGAATATTCCTCATACGAACTGACCCTGCTTACGAAACTTGGACTCCAAAAAAGATTGCACACACAAATACTTGGCTGACGAACACTGGACTACGAAACTTCTACGAAATGGCACCTATCTGTTCCTATTTTATGTGTAAGACTACCTGCGATCAGAAACCTCTATTTCGCTTTCCTACAGGAAATCCCAGCCGTTTGAAAGTTTGGCTAAACAATTGTGGTAAGTCTGCCAATTTTATATTCAGTTCTTATTTTTTCATGCAAAATATTTCTTAAACTTGACGTATTATTATAGCCTGTATAGGTAAAGCTGGTTGAAATATTACTTTTCTGAAACGCTGAATTTAGTGGTAGTCGTAGTCACAGCACAGGTTTAGAACTATATCAGTAAATACTGTGATACCACCTCGATTTTTTTTATATAGTGCTCAAATACCTACAATAACCAAAGGAGGTACCTAGGTAGTTAAATAAAGAGTTTGTATACATTATTGTCGCTTTCCGTACTGAAAATACTAATATAAAACATTTATTTAAAACACATGATATTATGAAAATTACATTTAATAAGTTACTATTTATGTAAAGTTAGTTTCTCCAAAAAAATGTGTAGTATATTTCTCATGTATGTAATATACTACAATATTGAAGAATGTATTTACGATGCTGCCGCTGATTTCAATAATGTTTTATTTTTTGTTTTAGGCAATATGACCTTAACACATTTAAGCCTAGAAAAGCTTAGAAATAAATATCTTTGCATCAACCATTTTAGTGAGAATTTCATTAGAAATGTTGGCGGCAAAATAACGAGATTATCAAAATTGGCTGTGCCTAACCATTATAGAGATGAACCACATGGACCTATTGAGTCTACTTCTTGTTCTCCAGTTCCATCCACATCACAAGGTAATGTATAAACATGGGTATTTCAATTAAAACTATAATGCCTGGATTTCATATGCATGAAATTCAGAACTTATTTATAATATCATGTTTCATTGACAAAACCTAAATGTTACTTCAAGCTGAAGTTAATCTATTGTTGTATTGTATAAATATCCATCCAGTGGTTACAAATAATTGCATGTTCAGTCAACAGCAAAAATTTTTGTTGCTGACTGAACATATGGATATGCTTAATGGGATATACTAACGTACCATATCACATAGAGAGACATACCGTTTTATTATTAAACACTGTCTAACTTTATTACTCAGTTGGTGTCATCCAGTAGTAAGCCACCATCTCGTCTGTCAATGTAAACATGATTTGGGTGGATAATGGTTTAAACCTAAACAAGAAAGAACAAATTCGGCGAACAAAACTTATGTAAAAAACATAAGGCTGCATTCTATATATGAAAATGATTTGTGCTGTATTTCTTTTTGTGTTATTACTTTATTAGTTATTGCAACTTATGTTTGTGGCCTGTTCATTGAAGATATAATATTATTTGAGCACACACCATCTGCCCACCTGCTGAAAAACACATGTGTAAGTTTCACAAAACAAAACACACATGTTTACATGTTTTACAGAATGTGTGTCTGGCAGGATGTTTGGCAAGCCCGATCAGTCTGGCTGCTTACAGAAAGTATTGAAATATTTGCCAGAGTAGGTACTTGTAGTAGACAATCAATCAAGGTTTGATTTAGTTGACTCCTGTTTGCATCAAAACACAACTTGAAGCAACCCCTTCAGAAAATTCAGAACATTTTTGACCGACTTCATAAAGGAGGAGTAGATCAATTCGCCAGATTCTTTATGTTTTTTTATGTATGTTCATCAATTACTCGAAGACACATAAATAAATTTCAAAAATTTTTTTTTTTGGTATGTGAATACTTGTCAGGTGGTTTATAGATATGACTTAATTTTATAGATATTACCATATAATCTAAGAAGAAAATTAAAATTGGGCCCAAAGTCAAAGTTCCAGCTATCAGGCGGCTATGAGATCTATTATTATTACTACTAATGGTAAACATATGTTAGTATGGCATGAAACCTGTAAGGTTATTCCGCAACTTTTTATTGTTTAACTTCTTTTTATTTAAGTAAGTGCTGACAAGATTGTGGCCATGCAGCAGATGGTTAGCACTAGTGATGGCGAGCATTTGCTAGTATGGCATGAAATCAGTAGGGTGATTTCACAATGATTTATGGGCATCTGAAAAGTGATCTTTTCATATGTTTTTTAAAAAAGTGCCAGCTTTCAAACGGCCATAATTTCAATTATAAGTAATACTTATGTTGGGCATTAATTATTTATTATGGCATGAAACCTGTAGGGTTATTCTACAACTTTTTATTGTCATTGAAAGATTTGGTTTTTCATACATTTTTCTAATTCCGGCTTTACAGTAGATGGTTTGTAGTAGCAGTACTAGTGACGACGAGCATTTGTTAGTATGTTATGAAACCAGTAGGGTGATTCCACAATGATTTATGGGCATCTGAAAAGTGATCTTTTCATATGTTATTTAAAAAGGTGCCAGCTTTCAGACGGCCATAATTTCATTTATAAGTTCTTCTAATGGTAAGCATTTGTTTGTATGGCGTGAAACCTGTAGGATTATTCCACAACTTTTTATTGACATTCAAATATTTGTATTTTATTTAATTCTACTCAGGAGTAAAATTTTAAGCAAATTTTAATAACTTAAATTTTGTATTTCGTTATATGTAACTACTTGTATGTAATTAATATACAAACTACGGGTTTCGGGTCAGAAAGACGGCTAATGGCCACATGTACATTATATAAGTACCTAAAATTATCTGTTGATATTAAAAAGCAGGATCTCCTAACAGAGGTAACTATTTACTTAAATGGGAATCCCGATCACAAATTAGTTAATGTCTTAACATTGTACAGAAATAAAGATTTTTTTAATGTAAATCATGTACATGGTATAAATAGTTCATTATTAATTTATATATTATAAAACATTTCACTTCAAAAACCAAGGGAACTATGAGGAGACATGCAGTAGGGACAGTAAAAAAAATGAAAAAAAAAAAAAATTGTAAAAGTGTAAACGCGGAATGCACAATGAGATTATATCGTTTTGACTTTATTATGATTATATTTGTTTTGAAATTGAAAAATTAATAGTTTTCTCCTAAAAAAATGACATAATAATAAAGACATAACTAATGGTTCACGTTGGAACGAAAAAAGAAAGTTATCTCTTAATAAGATCCGGCCGGGTCATCGCTATAACAATTTCGAATTGGCAACATCCTCCTTTTTTGAAGTCGGTTAAAAAGTATCCTCAAAATAGGAAATGTAGGGCTCGTATGAAAACCAGGACGTCCAGGACTCCATAAAATGACACGGTCGTCGTCCGATAGTATCGTCCTATTTGTATGTCAATTCTAAAAAGACTGTACCACCATTGCGTAAAGCTCAATGTTGCTTGACAGTAGATCGTGGACACGTTTTTCGTGCCGCTTTTGGCACGCCCGCTGGCCGCTTTTGTCCAGATAATCTTCGGGTTTTTTTTTAATGAAAAATCGTGGATTTTGTTCATTTTACAAAAAGTACAAACTAGATCAATCGTTTTATACTTTTCTTTCAGCTCAAGAATCGCCTGAACTAAAAGTTTTGAAACCGACGAGAGTGTATCCTGGTATGCCAAAAAAGATAAATTTTTATGAAGATAATGATACAGATGATGAAGAAGAAAAAGAAAACATTATTTTTTGGACACCAAAAAAGAGAAAACGTGATGTTGAAAATGATTCCCCAAAATGTAAAAAAATGAAAACTATTCTAAAAAGTACAAATAAAATATTAAAAAAAGAACGTAAAGTAAACGCGCAATTCCGGAAAAAAATAGAAAACAAACAACTAATAGATATTAGTAAGATGAACGAGAGCAGTAAATTACTGACATTTATGCAATTAAAAAAAAGTAAAAAACAGTGGACTGAACCGGAAAAAAAATTTTGCATGTCCCTTTTTTATAAATCGCCTTCCGCTTACAGACATTTGCGAAAGGCAGGTATCGTATTAGCTGCTCCCAGTACTATTCAGCGATGGCTACAAGAAACTGATTGTTTACCGGGTATTAATGATGATATTTTTAATAATATTTCCCGTAAATTTGAAGATCAATCAATCAAAGAAAAATCATGTTCAATATGCTTTGATGAAATGAGTATAAAGGTTGATTTAGAATATACAAAAAAATTTGATTTGATAGAGGGATTTGAAGATTTCGGTGAAGGTGATCGTTCCCCCAAGGAAGCCAAATATGCATTGGTCTTTGTCGCTAGAGGGATTTACAGTAACTGGAAAATTCCTCTAGCATATTTTCTTTCAGAAAAAAATGTTAATGCTGATAAGTTGATTAATTTGATTAAATCGGTGATTAGAAAATTATTGCGTATACGTGTGGGCTGTTGCCGAAGGTGATTGTTTGTGATCAAGCAACTACAAATGTTAAGGCGATCAAGACCTTGGGGGTAACCAAAGATGATCCGTATTTTTTCATTGATAATCGAAAATTATTCGCTATTTATGACGTGCCCCATCTGATTAAAAATATTAGAAATAATTTGATTGACAGCAATTTTGATTTAAATGGAAATTTGATTTCATTTGATGATATAATTAACGTATATGACATTGAAAAAAATAAGAAAAGCAAATGTGCAAGAAAATTAACCCCGGTACACCTTAAGCCAAATAATTTTCAAAAAATGAGAGTTAAATTAGCTGTACAAGTATTTAGTAAATCAGTCGCTGCCGCAATACGGACGGCAGTTGACAGTGGAGAACTGAAAAGCCAGACATCAAAACATACTGCTGATTTCGTTGATTTAATAAATGATTTATTTGATTCTTTGAATTCAAAAAATAAATCTGATTCTAATCCCTTTAAATGCGCATTAACAAAAAATAAAAATTCACACGTTTATGAAACATTGATAAAAGGAAAATTACTATTCACTAATTTAAAGAAGTTGATTATTAAAAATAATTCTATTAAGTTCACATGCCCTCCTTGTTTCGAGGGCATGCAACAAACAATCAATGCTGTACTTCAGTTCTCCACGGAAGAATTTTCACAGGGTACCGTGGTTAAATTTATAATGACGTACCGATTAAACCAAGATGTGATTGAAAATTTATTTGGAATCTATCGTATGAAAGGTGGTTGCAATCGACATCACGAAGCTTACGAGCTACATTCAGATCGAATTTTTTAAATAATCTTATCCAATTAGAACATACAAACTGTGAAACTGATTACGACGATTTTATATCTACAAATGAAAGTCAGCAAAATACACCACCACCAAAAATGTCGTGTTCATATTCAACAGCTACTGGTGAATATGAACATGATGTTGGCGGACCTTCATCTGCAGAAGAAATCGGCACATTACGTCAGATGTCGTCTGCATTAGTCACATCGGCAGAATGCAGTCCTGAAGAAATAACACTAGAAATTTGTTCGGTTGTGTATTTTGCTGGCTGGTTGGGTAAAGTATGTGTGGAAAAATTTGATTGTTCAATTTGTAAACAAGTACTGATTAATGATGAAGTTGATTTATCAGATAAGAGGCAATTATTAATAATTAATAAAACATATTCTAATTTGATTACTCCGACTTTAAAATCACCTACTGACTTTTTGTTTTATTTAGTAAATAACACCCTTGATTTGTTTAATAACAATATTAATAACATTCACCGAATTGATTTAGTATCAAATTTAATGACCGAAGTAAAACGCACAATTAATCTTCCTGGTGATTATCACGATAGAAGTCATTTAGAATTTTTATTTAGAAAATTATTAGAAGTTAAAATTTACGATTATTGTAGGTCTAAAAAATCGGCATTTGATGCTAAATCAAAATTAAAAGTGCTTCATCATAAATAGTAATAAAAATTGAAAATGGTGGTGGGTTCGTGTTAGATTCTTTAATGGTGCTGGTTTTAATGGTGTCTGCTAATTTATTTTGATAACGAAATTAAGTGTTGGGAGCATCTTGTAATCTTTGCAATGCAAAGTTTTTTGATGGCGTTTCTCGTACTTATGGAAGATTTATAGAATTTCCGCTGTGTGAGTAAAAAAATGTTTGTTGAGTAGGTGTGCTTCAATAGCATAAGCCCGATGCTCTCCCAACTAACACTCCATTGTGACTAGTACCAGTGTCGTAAATTAACAGCATTGGCTAACTCCCAGTTCAAAAGTACCAGAAAGATACCCAATTATTAAGTTTATTTGTTTAATTAGATGACATGCCATCGGCACGCTACAAAGACGGCTACGGCTTTTACAAAGACACGGCCTTTGCACTTCAATTCAGCAAATACTGCAGTAAGCCGTATAAATATTATATTTTTTTTTCTGGAATTTGTTTTGATTCCACTTTTATGCTTCGGCCGCACTTGTGTCCCGAAGCAATTCGCGGCGAATCTTCGGACGTTTTGTACACTAAAAAGTTGTCGCGATAAAGCGCTGGTCACACTAGCGGCTATGTTATTTTTCACGAACTATCTGGCAATAATCCAAGATGGCGTCATCTACGTGTTTTAAATATGGACGACAACTTTCTTTCCTTTAACATGTGTGCCAACAATTACATAATGAATTTATTGAAATCTAAAAAGAAACCTAGAAAGAAAAAGCTAAAGATTTTAACAACATTTTATCGTTTCACTCCATTTTTACGCATTAACAATCGTGGCACCTTCGCACAGCACGCGTCTGAGCAAGTTGAAAACAAACGTCAAAATAAATAACGCAAGTGCGACCACGCAGAGCGAATGGATAGCGTGCTTAAATCCTTTGATGTATCGCCACCCACGCGATAACCAACACGAAGTCCGAATATTCGGGACGATACCTGATAACGGCCGGTCACATTTGCGTGTATCGTGTAATAGCACGAAGCTTCATGACGATAGGCGCAGGTCCGGCCCAAGCATTAGACTGTTATGGGTTAAGAAAATATCTCTAAGCATACTTTAGACTCTTCGATGGACTCACACAATTGCTGCAGTTATAAATAATAAATAAAAAACTTGTCTTCAAAAAACAAAAAAAAAACTTGAGAGTTGTCCAGGGACACCCGGATGGAACGAAGTAAAATATAAATATAAATAGGTCTAAATTACATTCCAACTCCTTTCTGCGTTCTTAAATCAAGTTTTTATTATCTTCATAAAGAATGAATAAAAAGTGTCGTTACAACTTTTGGTCTTAATTTTTTCCGTCTAGCTCCCTTTCGCAACGCGTGATACGGAACTTCGTTCCAAAAAATAATATCATTCTTATACCTAATAGTATCAATTTTCATCGCGAGGTCGTAGATTAGATTCAAACGAAAATTGAAATTACTACTATCCTCAAACAGTGGAGTGACACCCCTCTTACCCACTCGACTTTAAACATTATTTTCGCAGTTTATGCTTTTGTATGCTGTGCCAGCACCACTCCGCTGTACTGTGAGCAAGAAGTGATTATAATACTTTTAGTTTGGCTTCAGACTGTTGATATAAATGGCATATATTCAAACGGATCTCTAGTCAAAATGGGTGTACCTCAAGGTTCTATCCTAGGACCGTTTCTCTTCTTAGTATACGTCAATGATTTGCCTTACGCGGTTGAAAAACAGGCTGGTATTGTGTTGTTCGCCGATGACACGTCTCTTTATTTTTGAAATAGACCGTCATAGCGAAGATGCTAATGCGGTGAATGATACATTATCGGCCATTTTTAATTGGTTTTCAGTCAATAACCCTCTGTTGAATGCAAACAAGACCCAATGCATTAGATTTAGTCTACCTAACGTGAGGCAGGCCAAAGAAAGTAGTGTTTTCAACGAGATCAAATTTTTTACTGTCCAGTAGACAGTAAAAAAATTGATCTCGTTGAAAACACTACTTTCTTAGAAATTACAGTAGAACTACTAACTAACTACTCAAAACTTCAATGGGATGCCCATATTTTTAAACTCGCTAATAGGCTTAGCTCAGCGGCTTACGTTATTATAAGAATCAGACGATTGACAGATGTAGCAACTGCTAGACTAGTTTAGTTACAGTCATAGTCTGATGTCCTATGGGATTCTTCTATGGCGGAGTGCAGCTGATATACAGATTAGATAGTTTTTTTTTTTTACAAAAAAGGCAATTCGTTTTATTTAGGATTGAGAGACTCCCTAAGAGAATTTTTCAAGAAAATTAATATTCTCACTGTACCATCCCAGTACATATTTGAAAATATACTGTATGTTAGAAAAAATATTGCCTTATTTAATAAAACAGGTGATTTTACGGGTAGAAACTTACGTAACATAAATGACTGACTGTTTTTAGCCTATAATATTATAGGCTAAAAACAATTTAAATCTTTTAAGGGAAACTATATGAAGTTTTACTCGTATAATAAATTGCCAGAATTGGTCCTTGATATGTCAGATATAAAATTTAAAGCTTATGTAAAGAAAGTACTTTGTGTGAAGGCTTATACGGAAACGATGATTATCTTAAAGACAAAAACGTCTGGCTTGAGCTTGGCGCGGGTCCCTCTTAAAGGTTTGTATTTGTACACTCACAAATGTCATAATTTGAGTACAATCGGTACATGTACTTTATTAACAAATTGACAACAATTTCTATTTTGACATCATTCTTAATTAATAATTATGACAACAATGTATTCTCAGTCCACATATCTAACTTTAATATCAGTATAATTGTAAGGTTGACGTTTTTGTAGAAAACGCTGCAGTAAAGTTTGATACCGCTGCTTCTGTACTTGCGCTTAGGGGGCGGCAGTAAACTTAGTTGTAAGTTAATGATCTAACGTCAACAACTAGTTATGAAATCGAAAGAAATAAAAAGAGAATTATCAAGTCATATAAACATCCAAAGATAAATGATTTTTGACTTTGAATAACTTATTATTATCGAACAAAATATCCTTTATTTGAGAATTATCAAGTTAAATTGAAGCCAGTGATATCAAATGCACCCTGTATTTATTACTACCTGTAATCATGACCTCACCCGTCCTACTACGGTGAAGCCAAAAAGAGGATTGTGTGTTTCGCCGCTACCTATGTTTGTATTTATGGTCGTCTGGTCCCATAGAATTATAACCCATAGCTGGTCCTTCTTATATTCTGCGATATCCATTAGGTATCAAATGAGGTTTTATAGTCGGTAAACAACTTGAATTTCAGACAAGGGCACCAGAAGTGCGATTTTTCAAATGCGGAGTCACCTAATCGAATGGTTTTTCTATACAAAAAACCGTACGTTTAGTGACTCCGCGTTTGAAAAATCGCACCACAGCTTGCGGGAACCGATTATAACACTGAAAAATACCTACTTATCCGAAACACAAAAGGTCTGTTAAAAAAGCTGGAGTTAAATCGTAACGTCTGTAACCGTAACATCTGATATACACTCCAACTAGCTTTTTAAATGCTCGTTCAATGAGTCAACATGTTGCGGGTCAATACGTAAAAGTGCCGCGCGGCCGTGCGGCAACAACCGGCCACTTCATAACGTGTTCATACCTGTCAGTCAGTGTCATCGTACCATCGTACGACTCGTATGGTACCTATCGACCTTTGGATTTTAAAATATAAATTTGAATGAGCTATTAATATACTTCGTGATTGGGAAATACGAAGTATATTTATAAATGATAATAAATTTAAAAAATAAAGTAGTGTTCCTGTTTAGTTGTTTTATTGTGTTCTATACACATACCTTACCTACCTGTTTTGCTTTTGTCTAGTTATTTTACTGATTTTTTTCAGCAAACTTTATTGAAAGTGGAATCTAGTCCACACAGGTCTTTAAAGATTACTTGCATCGAACAAAAAATATTCAAATCAAGTGAAGATGATCTTTAATAGATAAGTAGGTATTATAAAGTACCTACCTATTAGATTTCCATAGTAGGTAGGTACGCTTTTACTCCGACACCCCCGGCAAAAACGGGCTGTAGTCGCGGGTTTTTAACTTGCCGACATACATATCTAAGAGGTAAGAAGTTACTTACAACTTATTACTTTTTCGCCATTTCTTACGATTCATTATAAATACTTTAAGTGCATAAAAGAAATGAGAAAAATGCGTTCCTACCTAGATACTTCTGTAGTTGTGTGAATGGTTAGTGGCGACATTTTTAGGGCTCCGTGCCCAATGGACTTTATTACTAAGACTCCGCTGTCCGTCCGTACTTCCGTCCGTCCGTCCGTCTGTTTGTCACCAGACTGTATCGCATGAACCATGATAGCTAGACAGTTGAAACTTTCACAGATGATGTACTTATTTCTGTTGCCGCTATATCAAATACTAACAACATAAAAAATAAATATTTAAGTGGGGCTCCCATACAACAAACGTGATTTTTTTATATATAATGGTACGGATCCCTTTGTGCGCGATTCCAACTCGCACTTGGCCGGTTATTTGAAACGCACGGTTTATTGTATGGAAAAACCGGTGACTCCGCGTTTCATATGTATATATGGCATTAATTTACATACAAAGAACATAAACGGCTGCCGTGTCGCTGTCCTGTGGTGCGATTTATCAAACGCGGAGTCACTAAACGAAAGGTTTTTTCTATGGAAAAACCATTCGTTTCGGTGACTCCGCGTTTGAAAAATGGCACTTCAAAAGTGCCATTTTAAAACGCGGTGTCACCTACTGAAATCGTTTTTCCCATGCAAAAAACCGTTCGTTTAGTGACTTCGCGATTGAAAAATGGCACCACTGCATCCCATTCTGTCAATTCTGACGTTATCAAATACGTTTGACAAGTGCGTGAGTAAAGATAATATAGGTTATTCCCAGCATATCGATCTTTTTGCCTAAACATGTGTTTTCTCACTAACGCCATCTAGTGACGACTCTTAAACACCTACAATATGCTTTCGCGGCTTTGCTAGTCGTGTGTGCTGCCATCTCTATGAGAGCAGCTGGTACCAAAACTGCCTACTAATATTGCCTACTTATGGGCTCTCCAAAAGTTTCTATGGCGTTGGGTATCTGTTACGTTAGTAATTATATTATCTTTGACGTAACTAACGAACGCCCGTATTTTTATTATTTTATCACGTTTTCATCAGTTAGTAATGATCTTTGACTCTTTGTAAGTGACATAGAATATAACTGAAGAACAATTAAATACCATCGATATTTAAATAATCGATAAATTAAAAATATCAATCCCTACACTAAAGTATGTCATAAGATAACGGGGTCTACTTATGAACAAAGTGGAACGACTGTTCGACAGTTTCTGTGTGGAACTCCGAAATTTATTATGAAGAATTTTCGAAATTCGAAGTCGGAGTTCAGTATAACAGTCAGGTGGAACACTAAGCTGCGCGTAAAAACTGCAAAGCTGAAGCGGAGCTGGCGAGATATGTCTGCCAAATGCATACCGAAAGATGGCCAAATGGTCCACAATTTGATTTCGGTAGGTGTTATCTAGCAGTGGGAGACAAGGTCTAGCTACTTAGGCAGATCAGGTCATATTTTAATGGTAGCTGGGGAATACATGAATTTTTCGGGGACCCCCTGCGAACTGCCTCCATTTGAAATAAATTATTTGCAGGAAAGCGGAGATATCATTTAAAATTTTGTCTGAGCTCCAGATAACCTTTCAAACTATTTCATGAACTAATTTTTTTTTTAATCTTTATCGTTCTTAAGTACAAATACACTTTTAACAAATGACGGACTTAATGTTTAGGTATAGTTTAAAGTGAGAACGTGAAGCTTTTCTTCGCACATTTGCAAAAAATGGACACTTTTGGCTAGTGTGCGAAAAAAGCGTCACGTATTCATAAAACAGTTTGAAGGTTTATCTAGAGCTTGATCAAGACAAAATTTTAAATTATGTACCTATCTTTCACTTTAAATCGTGACGAAAAAATCTTACATTTTTTTTTCGCCTAGACGTAATCCGCCATCCGCTAAGTCTGCACCGTCCGGAAAGCTACTTCATAAAAAAGAAATTAAAAAATAAAAATATCATTATATATATATATATATATATATATATATATATATATATATATATATATATATATATTGAGAATCAAACTCGTGCCTTACAGACGCACAACCAGCGCCAAAACCGTTAGGCCACCACTCCTTTAACATCACGCTAAAAGTGGCTTTTCAGTCTAATTAAAAGGCTCTGACCACAACATAGGGATACTATGTTATTTATTGGTATATATTTTTAAAAGTTACCTGATAATTCTTCAATAATCGGCTCCGTAAACGTGTCCTGATATATCTTTGAAGGCAATTTGGGTAAACTTGACTGTATTGAAATAGAACTTGTTGTTTTCGCCTTTAATGACAAATTCGTGTGTGTTGAGTCTAAAATATAATATATAATACTTAAATAACAATATTACATAGTAATAATAATAAAAGAGAATAGAAAAGAGTTGTGAATTTCATTAAAACAAGCAGACTTTGTATCCGTGGCAACAACACAGAATATGCAAATAGTCTCTGTTAATAGTATTAAAGTACAGAAGTATCACCCTTGGATAGGAACTTTGCTAAATTAAACCCAGTTACCGCGTACTAAAGTCCTATTTAGTTTTGCACGCAGCGCATATGACTTTCGAGTCATCAGCCCAGCGTGTGTCGAACGAGCCAAAATGTATCTTAGGGGAAGGTGGTACAAAATGATCCCCCTAAGGGAAAACAGCTGTAAAACGAGTGTATGAAGTATTTTCTTTAACTTAAACTATGTAAGAGTTAGCTATACAATTAAACTACAAATGCTGTAAGCGTGGAATCGCATTGGCCATTATAAACAATATTATTGAGTTTTTCGTGAAGGTCTACTTAAGGATCATTTTGTACACCCCTGTGTACAAAATGATCCCGGGGATCATTTAACCCCAATATTTAAAATGCAAGCAAAATATTAAACATACAATATAATTTTTTGTACTTTTATTCTAGATTTAGTCTTAGAAACCAATTTAAACAACTCTGTGTTAATATAATCAAACTTCTTAGCTCTCTTAAATCTCTATAACACTAATAGTTTTATAATATTGATGCTCCTGAATAGAATCATAACATCAACAACACACTCTTTAACTACTATCATCAATTCTGGCGTGTAGTTTTTCGAATATAATTTTGCGGCATGATTTCTATAAGTAAAAAGACATAAATTACTACTAAATATTGTTAGCAACGAAATAAAGATAACTTAATAACGTTTTTTAGGAAAGTATAAATAACATTAATATTATAGGATTGTGTACCATAAAATTCCCACTTTTATGTAATATCAAAAAGTTTTTTTCATATTTTTTAGTTTACTACTTTGTCGGCGTAATTAATAAACATAGCATACCCATGCCAAATCACACCTTCTAATACTAATAGTCTCTGAGTAAAACCACGGACAAACAAACGGACGGACAGACTTGGCGAAACTATAAGGGTTCCTTCTTTACTCTCTGCTGCCGGGAGGGACTGGTCAGCTCGGCTTCGCTTTTTTGACTACTTAATATTTTTTATTACGCAATTTATGTTTGTTCGCAAGCATTGCATGTTATAATGTGTCAACATTGTATTATATTATAAGTATTTATTAATTAAACGACAATTATAATAATATGACAAAGCCCTTCTGGCGAGTAGGCGACCAATACTGTGAAAATGAGTTTCTTTCGGCGTTTCTTCTCAGCAGTGGTCGTTACGAAGCGCTGGTATCGGTAGCTTTTCTTTAAAAATAAATTAAATTTTAATATACTTTACACGTAACATAAATTATACTTATTGACGTGTTAAAGTGCCTGTAAAGGTCTAATTACTGAATAAACATTTGAAACTTTGAATCTTTGGAGCCCTAAAAAGCTATAAATATATCTATAAAGGTAACTGAAAACTTTAAAAAAAAAAGGCAGAGAGTAAAATGATCCTGGGATCATTTTGCCTAGCCTATAAGGGGATCGTTTTGACCCAAATGCCATATTGACGAAAAACATCAAAACATAAACTATGTTTTTCAAATACTGTAATGAATCACAGTTAATTTCAAGGCTGATTGGTGACAGAAACTGGGACAAACAAAACTATCACATAATATTTTCCTAGACTAAAATATATAATGTCAAATAATGGCTTATTTTAGATGTAGCACAGCAATTTTCGACATTTTGATATAAAATGTTTACTATTGCTAATGACGCGTTGACACTGACAGAGACTGTACTGCTCGACGGCAGGAGCACGAAATTCAGTTAAAATATCCTAGATGGCGCTTTAAAGTCGATATAACAGCCGGGGATCGTTTTACCTCAGGGGATCGTTTTGTACCACCTTCCCCTACGTCTGAGAAGCGACGGTCCATATCACTGCATCTCTAGCTTGTCTCTAGCGTTAAATTTTGAACAAATTGAACCAAAATGGCGGACGTCGCCGCATTATTTGTACCTGCGCCGATAACCGCTATTTTGGTTCGACCTACGTGCCATGAATTCGTACAAAAATGCTTTGATGTCTGCCACTTTTGTTCAACTTATTTGTGTCACATTGTATTTACCTGTACTTATAGCGGTGTCTTTAATTTCCTTTTCAAATGCTATGGGGCTCAAAGATCGATTCACTTTCACTGAAACAAAAAAAAAATCAAGATTTTAAGTGTTTTTCAAACGTGTTAGTAAGTCGTTAACAATCTTTCGTGCTGCTTCTCTTCCTGTGCAGAACATGGGAAGGTCAAGAGATTACGTCAATAGGTGAAACCTGACCCATACTCGACTATAGAAAAGGCAAAAGGAAGAGACGCTTAAACTGACCTTCAGGATTGAGGCATTGAGCACATTCCCGGTTGCATCATCAGTGCGGCTAAATGGAGCTATGGATAATGGCTAAAGCGGAGCCTAGGTTGCGATTTTTGAGGTTACCGGCAACTGGGACCGCAATGAACTCGGACTGCGGTCCCAGTTGCCGGATTCAAATATTTTAATGAAATTTTCCGGTGACTGGGGACCACCCATAAATTACAATAAAATCGATTGTTTAAGCCAAAAACAGAACGGTCAAACGAAAAAAATGTTTCAAGTAATAATTTAACAATGAACAGCCAGTCACATTGCTAATGTGGTGAGGACTCAAAAAAGACATGAAATATTGTTTTGAAGAATTGAAAAATCCTGATAGTATTCAAATATTAAAAGAAGAAGCATTCAGCGATTGAAAAGATGCAAAAAAGGTGCTGAGTAAAAAAGTAAGTCGCTTATAATTATAAGTAATGGTTATTGTATGGAAAACATAGATGAACTCTTAATTCTCTTTGTAGGTGTAATTGTTATATATGTTATGGAACAAGTGATAAATTGGGAAATTTTTCATAATGCCCAGGCATTATGAATACTGAAAAGCTCCTTTGGGCTAAGTAATTAATTATAATTTGAACTTCCTTATTTATCACATTGTCTAATAGTGCCCGGACGGATTGATTATTTTAATAGTTTTTATCACATTGCCCTCGCATTTTGGGGATTTTTTATAATATTCTATTAATCACTTGGTCCATAACGTATATGTATATTATGTATTAACGTATATGTATATTATGTATTATAAAATTGAATTTTTTTACAAAATTTCACAAGAATCGGTTGAGAAATGCGACTTAAAGGCGAGAACAACCGGAAAGAAAGACAGACAACCGGACAGCCAACCAAAAACATTTTTGGGCAATCTCGAAACTGAAACGCTTCGCTCGCTTCGTTGGCTCGGTCAATTATACATTATGTATGTAATGGTCAAAAATGACTGTGGATTGTTTATCTGATGCAACCTAAATAGTAAAGCGTTTTTTCTACAAAAGATTTGGGACATAAAGGATTTTCTGGAGACACAAAATTATGTTAATACCACGCCAGTCCCGAATATTTTCATGTAGATTACAGCCTAGGCCTTTTTTATTTTCCGTGCTCGATAGATCAACAGGAAATGATGGCTTCGGTTTTGGATACTTTTCTTTTAGAGTCCTATATATTTATCACTTGCCAAGTCATCAAGGGCGTAACTAGCTGCTTTTTGTGACGCTATATCCTTCGCGTGGGACACCCATAGAAGGTGATCACACGACCTGACCAAGAACGCTGGAAAGAGCCTGGACACATGCCACTCTAGATCGGTCATTTTGGAAATGGGAGAGGCCTTTGTCCAGCAGAGGATGTTATGCGGCTGACATGATGAATATAAGCTACCTTCGTACCTACCTTTTTTTTC
This sequence comes from Acrobasis suavella, assembly GCA_943193695.1. Taxonomy (NCBI): domain Eukaryota; kingdom Metazoa; phylum Arthropoda; class Insecta; order Lepidoptera; family Pyralidae; genus Acrobasis; species Acrobasis suavella. The sequence goes on along the minus strand of OW971934.1, from coordinate 4,078,475 downwards.
TTGTAAGTAGCATTTATTGTCTAATTTCGGGCGTGGTTTAAAAAATCCAGTTTTTTTGTATGTGTCCGCCGATAAAGATATATTGTCCTTTTGGATATATTTCCGTGATGTTTTGTTCGTTAGCGATGTAGCCTTGAATTCTGCAATATGACAGTGCATCATCAGTAAATAATAGACAAGATGCAGATATAATATTTATGACAAATTTTTCCTAAAATGTAAAAAAGTCATGAAAACAGGGCCACTGCAACGTTTTTGTTTTGTAATAAAAATTAACATTTATTTTTAACGACCAATCAGCATCCGTGACGTCACCGGAACTCTAGACTCTTTTACGCGCGAAAATTTAAACTCACAGTTTGAAACCGCAATTTCTGACCGCAATAAATGTAGGTATTTTATTTTTAATTACTGTTACTCGTAGTCTATTCTGCAAGAAATTAATATAAATCAAAGCAAAAATAAATATATTGCATTTTCTCTAGTAGGGTTAAAATAAATTACTTTTTAATAACAAGAGAAAAAAAACGTTACAAAAATGTCACTTGCCATTAACCTATCCATTTTAATCGGGAATTTAGATTCATCAATACAGAAAAAATAATTTGGATCTGAAGAGGAGGTTAATTGTTTTGTAATGAATTTTACAGGCACGTTTAAACTGTGCGCCCCAAACGCCACCTGGCGGTTGCTCATTAAGCCTATCCAAGGATTGGTTCCTTTTGGTTGCGGATGTCTGATGGCAGTCGCTCTGTGTAAAACCCAGAAACCTCGTCAAATCACCTTAGCGGACCCCCGGGCTTTGAAGCCTTACTCCTGAGGGTGCAACCGGAAATTTGCTCAGATGATGATGACAATGATGGATTTAAAGAGAAGGTCTATTTAGCATAATATACTTACTCGAATTTGGAATGTAGTTAAAAGGAAACCTAGATGGGCCCGTGTTTACATGTTTGAATGGAGTTTTGTTTCTGAATGATAACTGATTCTTACGAGTAGCTGAAAATTAAATAAATAAAATGAATACAACTCTTACGTATTATTTGTACTCTTACGTATAGAACAGATTTATTGTTACGGGGGCCTAATAGCAATATATATATATATATATATATATATATATATACACACACACACATATATATATATGTGTGTGTGTGTGTGTGTGTCTATATATTTTTTGAAATTTAAATCCGACTTCTCCCCCAAACTACAAAACCAATTTTGATAAAATTTATATGGTACTACTTGACAAGTATAATAATACCCTTCCAAAAAAAGAAAGGAATTTTACAAATTGGTCTAGGTGTCTTCGAATAATCGGTGAACTTATATAAAAAATAAAAATATCATATTAGATAATATAAGATCATGACGAATTGATAACCTCCTCATTTTTGGAAGCCGGTTAAAAATCAGTCCTGGGACACAAAGAATAGTGAGCTTGGGCCCTTGGACCAGTAAGCGAGTATGCGGTACGGCGAACAGATCTCTCACCATTCGACTGGGCCTTTTGTAAAGCTAACTCCTTATTTATATCTAGCCAGAAATATTGTGTGGGCTGTCGTTAAATAGGTCTTTAAAAATATTGCTAGCTTATGAACATCATTATTCGATTTAATGATCCATTTCTGAAATCTTTGGTTTTATATTGCAAATTTTTGTTAGAGTCAAGTGACTATCTATTAAACGTTAAATTTGGACATGTGAAAAAATTCACAGCAGTAGTATATATAACGAAGTTTAAGGAAAAACTATCAGAGCTAAGTACAAATGTAAAATTTATAAGCGAATAACTTATAAAATGTACTCGGACAAGGAGAAGTTCATACAAATTCAATAGAAAATTAGTTTATAGATGTTTTTAGTGGTTTAAACTCAAAGTGGGCATTCGCAACTACGGAATCCTACTGGCCCGATACGCCCTTTGCCGATTATTTTTAAATTTATGAGTGGTCCCAGACTCCTGAAGAAAAATATTTAATTTTTTGGATCCGGTGACTGGGACTGCGGTCCGAGTAAATGTCCCAGTTGCCGGTATTCTTTTTATTAGATATTAAAAAAAAATACTTTGGAACTTCAATTTTTAACTTGGATTCTTTACTTCTCATAAACGATTACGATATAAGTATGAAAATATTTTTAAACTAATTATATGATATTTTCTTATTTCGTAACAAACTGCCCGGGCGCGGTCTGCAGTTTCGTCATTCGCTGGCATTTAGTTGAGAAAACTGTATCACTCGCTGCCAATTTTTTACTACTGATCAATCGTGTTTTTTGTTTGTGTGTGTTGAGATAAAAAAATATTTTTGTACGTGTTTTAAGATAGAGTATTGCAGTCAGAAGTGGCACTCGATTGAGTTGTAGTCACAGACTACTCAACCTACAAGACCACGCTTTGCCGAGGCACGGCGCTCGCCATGCCTAGGTTATATCATAACCTATGAGCGGCCCCGCCCCCTTATTGCTCTTTATTCTGCGACTAACATTCGATGCGTCAACAGTGTGTGTGCTGTTAAAGAAAAATTAAATTCAGTATTTAAAATGCCGTATTGTACTCTGAAACTGTGTCGAACGTCAAGTGAAACTTCCAGTCTCATGAAAGACGGCATTACATTACACCGAGAAGTAATAATAACATAGAAAAACTGTGATAATATTTTTAAAATATAATTTGCAGAACAAACATGTTCCCTTATTTTTAAGAGTACCCGTTGATGTCTTTTTAAAAAGTCCCTTTCTCTCTTCATGTGATTAGCATAAGGTTGTCTCGCTCTGTCTATTTGATAGTGACGAGACACAACGTTAATGTAAGGAATTAATTATATCGACAAAATTTTAACTGTTTTATTTTAAAACTAGCTGATGCCCGCGACTTCGTTCGCGTGGACTTTATAACTCCGGCGTATTAATATAAATAAAAACTAATGAGAGAAAGAGAGAGAGATAAGAAAGTACTTGTAACAGTGTTAGGAGTTAAAAGTCAATATTATTTTAATTCTTTCCTTCGGGAGCCAATATGAAAAGTGCTGAAGTGTTACTAACCCTGGAGAAAGCCACATTAAGTTGGCCATGCGAAAAACCAGTCCTTAGATCGACATAAACAGCTTTAAGCTTCTAAAACTGTGACTTATTTTCATAGCAAAGCAAGTAAACACATGGAACTGTGTATTTTCAAAAGGAAAATTGTTGGGGATGAGTAGCATACTCGGAATAAATACAGTTTCACTGGCACCACTCATAGTAAACTTTAAGTGTCTCAGCAGACTATGCCGAAGTTTAGCGGGTAAAGTTCAGTGTCTAAAGTTCGGTGGGGATGACACACTAAATAAGCTGAAGTTCAGCCGCTGAAGTTCGGTGGAAACGCCGGACAGTAGTGATGTGCCGAAAGCGGCGGCGGCGGCGTCGGCGGTGGCGGCAGCGGCGGCGGCGGCGACGGCGGCGGCGGCGGCGGCGACGGCGGCGGCGGCGGCGGGAGCGGCGGCGATGGCGGCGGCGGCGGCGGGAGCGGCGGCGGCAGCGGCGGGAGCAGCGGCGGCGGCGGCGGCGGCGGAGGCGTCGGCGGCGGCGGCGGCGGAAGCGGCGGCGGCGGCGTCGGCGGAAGCGTCGGCGGCGGCGGTGGCGGCGGCGGCGGCGGCGGCGGCGGCGGCGGCGGCGGCGGCGGCGGCGGCGGCGGCAGTGGCGGCGGGAGCGGGAGAGGAACGGGTACGGGAGCGGGAGAGGAACGGGTACGGGTACGGATACGGGTACGGATACGGGTACGGGTACGGGTACGGGTACGGGTACGGGTACGGGTACGGGTACGGGTACGGGTACGGGTACGGGTACGGGTACGGGTACGGGTACGGGTACGGGTACGGGTACGGGTACGGGTACGGGTACGGGTACGGGTACGGGTACGGGTACGGGTACGGGTACGGGTACGGGTACGGGTACGGGTACGGGTACGGGTACGGGTACGGGTACGGCAAAAACATCGGAAGTTCAGCGTTATGTGTTGCTAGTAATGCAAATAACATTGCAGGCATGCACTGGCTGAAATTCAGCCGCTGAACTTCGGCATACAGTGCTGAGACATTAAGTTGGGTTCCGTTACACAGTTTCGGCGGAGTCAAATTTCGTATCAGCATTATTGGCCCTCCAACATTAAGACTTATTTTGTGAGCCGATACTGAACTTGTAAGTTCTTGTTCGGACAACTTTTTTTTGGAAAAATTTTTAATGTACAGACACATTTTTTTTACCCTTTTATTATAGTATAGATTTAGTATGTTTTTGTTCAGCGGCAACAAAAAAACATCATATATAAAAATTTCAACTGTCCAGCTATAATGGTTCATGAGATACAGCCTGGTGACAGACAGACAAACAGTCGGACGGTCTATGTAATAGGGTCCCGTTTCTACCCATTTGGGTAAGGAACCCTGAAAATCGAATAAAATAAGTATTTATCGGGGGCTCCCATACTACAAACGTGATTTTTCATAGATTATGGTACGGAACCCTTCGCGCGCGTCCGACTCGCGCTTGGCCAGTTGTATTATAACTCAAGAAAAAGTTCTCATCAGACTTAACAACTTTTGCTAAGGCGGCATTTTAATATTTCTTATAGTTTAGCTGGACCATTATAGTTCTGCATCATGTGTTCCATTTTCCAAAATCAATTATAGCCTATATGTTGCCCAGGCTTCACAGCTATATAACAAAAAAAGTTTCATTCGAATCCGTCCAGTATTTCCGGAGATTAGCGTGTACAAACAGACAAACAGACAAACAGACAAACAGACAAACAGACAGACATTTTTTTTTATTTTCTTACTCTATTACTATATCTCCATCGCCCCAAATATTTTTTTTTTAAATTTTCAATGTACAGACACATTTTTTTTACTCTTTTATTATAGTATAGATTGATTTTATTACATAGATAAACAAAAAGTATAAAAGTATTTCAGATTGCTTGATATTTAAATCTGGTTTTTACAAGACTACCCCTTTAAAAGAAGTGTAATGATTACAGGGTTTATGTGTGTAGTTTTGTATATTTTTATGCATAGTATCATCATCATCACATCAGCCATAGGAAGCCCACTGCTGGACATAAGTCTCCACAAAGGATTTTCAAAACGATCGATTGGAAGCGCCCTGCATCCATAAAGTGCCTGGTCAAGACAATTTTTTTAATGATGTCCTCCTTTTTCAAATGGTGGCAGCACGGACCCCGGAAAATTCAGGTAGCACATAGAGGTCTCAAACAATTTGAACTCGGGAATCCATATCCCGGCAACACCTTTACCGAAATGGCTCATGTTTGAACTTAAAAAGAGAACAGAGATAAAATGACGATTATGTATTCACCATTACAAGCCGAGGTTCTGAGGAAACCAAAGTTGGGTGACGGGGTAATGCCAGCAGATCTCAGTTGCTGAAGAGGTGTCGTCGTGCCTGAAAAGAAAAATTAGCATTAAGACATCCTTCCCTGCAGTGGGAGAGTAAAGTTTTTAATAAAATAACCGGCCAAGTGTGATTCGGACTCACGCACGAAGAGTTCCGTACCATTATCTATAAAAAAACACGTTTGTTTTATAGGAGCCCCGCTTAAATGTTTATTTTATTCAATTTTTTTTTACAAGATTTTATTTTATTTTAAAGCTTTCTAGTACTTAGAGTCTCTGAGTAAAACCGCAGATGGACAGGCAGACAGGCGGACACTCACATGGCGAAACTATAGAGGGAGGGTTTCTTGTTTACTAAACGGAACCCTAAAATGCTATTCGCGAATAAGTAGATATAACGTAATTTGCGTGGGCCCTACGAAATGACAATTCTGTGCATTAAATTTAACTGAATTTGAAATCGGTTTTTGCGAATCTCGACCATCGTATCTACAGCATTCAAAGCGGTCATCTGTTCCCACTAATGGTTTTCTCCGATTAAAAGTGGATCACCACAGAAAATGTACAAGGCTAGAATACGTTTGCAGATCTAATTTGTCCCCGACTTAAGCGTAGCTACACAATTTATCTTGTCATTTTTTTTTACTTTTCTCGTAAACACGCAATACTATAAAACTTTGTTATAATTTCAAATATCTTTACCTAATGAAAACGGCCGATTCGCCGAACGGTTTCGGTTAAACGTTGAAAAATAGATTTACCTAAGGTTCTTTTGTGAAAATCTCGTTTGTTTGGTGTTTTCATCGAGTAAAGCTCGGATGTCTTGGTAATTTTTAATCAATTTTTTATTTTTTATATATTTATTTATTTATTTACCAATTTATGTACAGTCGAGTATCAAGATACCTGACCAGGCCCTCTACTTATATCTTCAATTTTCTAAAACTTGAAACATGAAAATTTATATTCAGAAAGACTTATTTAAAATCTGTCTGAATATAAATTTTCATGTTAATATAATTTTTAGTTTAAGAGAAAATTCAAGATATAGGTAAGTAGAGGGCCTGGTCAGGTATCTTGGTACTTGACTGTACACGGAAAATGTATCCAGAATAAAAGTTCTACAAAGGCAGTACTTATTTCATTAAAAGAGATCTTCCAGTAGGCCTGTGAGAAGAGGTGAATTTATACTAAGTGTATTTAGTCGAGTCGATGCTAGTTGTAAATTTATGAGTATCTTTTTTTTTCTAATTAAGTATTTTTAGTCTGTTGCTGTAATGGGAGGACTTGAGCGTTGCATAACTATCGATAGTTTGAATATCGATAGTTGACCTTGAAAAACAGTCACACTATCGATAGGGCTATCGATAGTATCGAATAACCGATACTATCGATAGTATCGATAGTAGTAGACGACCTCCGTGGCGTAGTGGTCACCATGCTAGTCCGCCACCCAGAGGTCCCGGGTTCGATTCCCGGTCAGGGCAAGTTGGAAAATGGCCTTTTTCAAATTGTCCTGGGTCTTAGATGTTTATCTATATATGTATCTGTTATAAAATATAGTATCGTTGAGTTAGTATCCCATAACACAAGTCTCGAACTTACTTTGGGGCTAGCTCAATCAGTGTAATTTGTCCCTATATATTTATTTATTATTTATCGATTGTCAATAGTTTGCAATACCAAAGATAATATAATTACTAACGTAACAGATACCCAACGCCATAGAAACTTTTGGAGAGCCCATAAGTAGGCAATATTAGTAGGCAGTTTTGGTACCAGCTGCTCTCATAGAGATGGCAGCACACACGACTAGCAAAGCCGCGAAAGCATATTGTAGGTGTTTAAGAGTCGTCACTAGATGGCGTTAGTGAGAAAACACATGTTTAGGCAAAAAGATCGATATGCTGGGAATAACCTATATTATCTTTACTCACGCACTTGTCAAACGTATTTGATAACGTCAGAATTGACAGAATGGGATGCAGTGGTGCCATTTTTCAATCGCGAAGTCACTAAACGAACGGTTTTTTGCATGGGAAAAACGATTTCAGTAGGTGACACCGCGTTTTAAAATGGCACTTTTGAAGTGCCATTTTTCAAACGCGGAGTCACCGAAACGAATGGTTTTTCCATAGAAAAAACCTTTCGTTTAGTGACTCCGCGTTTGATAAATCGCACCACAGGACAGCGACACGGCAGCCGTTTATGTTCTTTGTATGTAAATTAATGCCATATATACATATGAAACGCGGAGTCACCGGTTTTTCCATACAATAAACCGTGCGTTTCAAATAACCGGCCAAGTGCGAGTTGGAATCGCGCACAAAGGGATCCGTACCATTATATATAAAAAAATCACGTTTGTTGTATGGGAGCCCCACTTAAATATTTATTTTTTATGTTGTTAGTATTTGATATAGCGGCAACAGAAATAAGTACATCATCTGTGAAAGTTTCAACTGTCTAGCTATCATGGTTCATGCGATACAGTCTGGTGACAAACAGACGGACGGACGGACGGAAGTACGGACGGACAGCGGAGTCTTAGTAATAAAGTCCATTGGGCACGGAGCCCTAAAAATGTCGCCACTAACCATTCACACAACTACAGAAGTATCTAGGTAGGTACGCATTTTTCTCATTTCTTTTATGCACTTAAAGTATTTATAATGAATCGTAAGAAATGGCGAAAAAGTAATAAGTTGTAAGTAACTTCTTACCTCTTAGATATGTATGTCGGCAAGTTAAAAACCCGCGACTACAGCCCGTTTTTGCCGGGGGTGTCGGAGTAAAAGCGTACCTACCTACTATGGAAATCTAATAGGTAGGTACTTTATAATACCTACTTATCTATTAAAGATCATCTTCACTTGATTTGAATATTTTTTGTTCGATGCAAGTAATCTTTAAAGACCTGTGTGGACTAGATTCCACTTTCAATAAAGTTTGCTGAAAAAAATCAGTAAAATAACTAGACAAAAGCAAAACAGGTAGGTAAGGTATGTGTATAGAACACAATAAAACAACTAAACAGGAACACTACTTTATTTTTTAAATTTATTATCATTTATAAATATACTTCGTATTTCCCAATCACGAAGTATATTAATAGCTCATTCAAATTTATATTTTAAAATCCAAAGGTCGATAGGTACCATACGAGTCGTACGATGGTACGATGACACTGACTGACAGGTATGAACACGTTATGAAGTGGCCGGTTGTTGCCGCACGGCCGCGCGGCACTTTTACGTATTGACCCGCAACATGTTGACTCATTGAACGAGCATTTAAAAAGCTAGTTGGAGTGTATATCAGATGTTACGGTTACAGACGTTACGATTTAACTCCAGCTTTTTTAACAGACCTTTTGTGTTTCGGATAAGTAGGTATTTTTCAGTGTTATAATCGGTTCCCGCAAGCTGTGGTGCGATTTTTCAAACGCGGAGTCACTAAACGTACGGTTTTTTGTATAGAAAAACCATTCGATTAGGTGACTCCGCATTTGAAAAATCGCACTTCTGGTGCCCTTGTCTGAAATTCAAGTTGTTTACCGACTATAAAACCTCATTTGATACCTAATGGATATCGCAGAATATAAGAAGGACCAGCTATGGGTTATAATTCTATGGGACCAGACGACCATAAATACAAACATAGGTAGCGGCGAAACACACAATCCTCTTTTTGGCTTCACCGTAGTAGGACGGGTGAGGTCATGATTACAGGTAGTAATAAATACAGGGTGCATTTGATATCACTGGCTTCAATTTAACTTGATAATTCTCAAATAAAGGATATTTTGTTCGATAATAATAAGTTATTCAAAGTCAAAAATCATTTATCTTTGGATGTTTATATGACTTGATAATTCTCTTTTTATTTCTTTCGATTTCATAACTAGTTGTTGACGTTAGATCATTAACTTACAACTAAGTTTACTGCCGCCCCCTAAGCGCAAGTACAGAAGCAGCGGTATCAAACTTTACTGCAGCGTTTTCTACAAAAACGTCAACCTTACAATTATACTGATATTAAAGTTAGATATGTGGACTGAGAATACATTGTTGTCATAATTATTAATTAAGAATGATGTCAAAATAGAAATTGTTGTCAATTTGTTAATAAAGTACATGTACCGATTGTACTCAAATTATGACATTTGTGAGTGTACAAATACAAACCTTTAAGAGGGACCCGCGCCAAGCTCAAGCCAGACGTTTTTGTCTTTAAGATAATCATCGTTTCCGTATAAGCCTTCACACAAAGTACTTTCTTTACATAAGCTTTAAATTTTATATCTGACATATCAAGGACCAATTCTGGCAATTTATTATACGAGTACTACATATCGTGCCTATATCGAATCCACGTTACGCTATGGGATTATCGTATGGGGCAATAGCACAGATATTCAAAAAGTATTTATTGCACAAAAAAAGTGTATTCGTGCAATTTGTGGATTACTGCCACGTAAATCTTGCAAACCATTATTTAAAAAATTTGGTCTATTGCCTCTGCCATCACTTTATATTTATGAAGTATGCATGTTTGTCTATAAGCATAAATCACTGTTTAAAAAAGCTAGAGATTTATATCCCCGTAATACTAGAAATCCGAATAGACTGGTTTTAGACGATGCTCCTAAATTTGAAAAATACAGAAGTAGTTGTTTATATATGTGTATACAAATATTCAACAGATTGCCAGAAGAACTAAAGATTTTAAATGTCAGGCTCTTTAAGAAAAAAATTTATAAATGGCTTGTTGACAAAAACTTTTATAGCCTCAGACAATTCTTGGACTACTAATATTTGCATGCTATTACTACTAGCAAAACATGTTTGTTCTTTAATATTTATTGTAAGACCTATATTACCATGTTTTAAGCAAATAAAGATATGATTATGATTATGATTATGAGTAAAACTTCATATAGTTTCCCTTAAAAGATTTAAATTGTTTTTAGCCTATAATATTATAGGCTAAAAACAGTCAGTCATTTATGTTACGTAAGTTTCTACCCGTAAAATCACCTGTTTTATTAAATAAGGCAATATTTTTTCTAACATACAGTATATTTTCAAATATGTACTGGGATGGTACAGTGAGAATATTAATTTTCTTGAAAAATTCTCTTAGGGAGTCTCTCAATCCTAAATAAAACGAATTGCCTTTTTTGTAAAAAAAAAAAACTATCTAATCTGTATATCAGCTGCACTCCGCCATAGAAGAATCCCATAGGACATCAGACTATGACTGTAACTAAACTAGTCTAGCAGTTGCTACATCTGTCAATCGTCTGATTCTTATAATAACGTAAGCCGCTGAGCTAAGCCTATTAGCGAGTTTAAAAATATGGGCATCCCATTGAAGTTTTGAGTAGTTAGTTAGTAGTTCTACTGTAATTTCTAAGAAAGTAGTGTTTTCAACGAGATCAATTTTTTTACTGTCTACTGGACAGTAAAAAATTTGATCTCGTTGAAAACACTACTTTCTTTGGCCTGCCTCACGTTAGGTAGACTAAATCTAATGCATTGGGTCTTGTTTGCATTCAACAGAGGGTTATTGACTGAAAACCAATTAAAAATGGCCGATAATGTATCATTCACCGCATTAGCATCTTCGCTATGACGGTCTATTTCAAAAATAAAGAGACGTGTCATCGGCGAACAACACAATACCAGCCTGTTTTTCAACCGCGTAAGGCAAATCATTGACGTATACTAAGAAGAGAAACGGTCCTAGGATAGAACCTTGAGGTACACCCATTTTGACTAGAGATCCGTTTGAATATATGCCATTTATATCAACAGTCTGAAGCCAAACTAAAAGTATTATAATCACTTCTTGCTCACAGTACAGCGGAGTGGTGCTGGCACAGCATACAAAAGCATAAACTGCGAAAATAATGTTTAAAGTCGAGTGGGTAAGAGGGGTGTCACTCCACTGTTTGAGGATAGTAGTAATTTCAATTTTCGTTTGAATCTAATCTACGACCTCGCGATGAAAATTGATACTATTAGGTATAAGAATGATATTATTTTTTGGAACGAAGTTCCGTATCACGCGTTGCGAAAGGGAGCTAGACGGAAAAAATTAAGACCAAAAGTTGTAACGACACTTTTTATTCATTCTTTATGAAGATAATAAAAACTTGATTTAAGAACGCAGAAAGGAGTTGGAATGTAATTTAGACCTATTTATATTTATATTTTACTTCGTTCCATCCGGGTGTCCCTGGACAACTCTCAAGTTTTTTTTTTGTTTTTTGAAGACAAGTTTTTTATTTATTATTTATAACTGCAGCAATTGTGTGAGTCCATCGAAGAGTCTAAAGTATGCTTAGAGATATTTTCTTAACCCATAACAGTCTAATGCTTGGGCCGGACCTGCGCCTATCGTCATGAAGCTTCGTGCTATTACACGATACACGCAAATGTGACCGGCCGTTATCAGGTATCGTCCCGAATATTCGGACTTCGTGTTGGTTATCGCGTGGGTGGCGATACATCAAAGGATTTAAGCACGCTATCCATTCGCTCTGCGTGGTCGCACTTGCGTTATTTATTTTGACGTTTGTTTTCAACTTGCTCAGACGCGTGCTGTGCGAAGGTGCCACGATTGTTAATGCGTAAAAATGGAGTGAAACGATAAAATGTTGTTAAAATCTTTAGCTTTTTCTTTCTAGGTTTCTTTTTAGGTTTCAATAAATTCATTATGTAATTGTTGGCACACATGTTAAAGGAAAGAAAGTTGTCGTCCATATTTAAAACACGTAGATGACGCCATCTTGGATTATTGCCAGATAGTTCGTGAAAAATAACATAGCCGCTAGTGTGACCAGCGCTTTATCGCGACAACTTTTTAGTGTACAAAACGTCCGAAGATTCGCCGCGAATTGCTTCGGGACACAAGTGCGGCCGAAGCATAAAAGTGGAATCAAAACAAATTCCAGAAAAAAAAATATAATATTTATACGGCTTACTGCAGTATTTGCTGAATTGAAGTGCAAAGGCCGTGTCTTTGTAAAAGCCGTAGCCGTCTTTGTAGCGTGCCGATGGCATGTCATCTAATTAAACAAATAAACTTAATAATTGGGTATCTTTCTGGTACTTTTGAACTGGGAGTTAGCCAATGCTGTTAATTTACGACACTGGTACTAGTCACAATGGAGTGTTAGTTGGGAGAGCATCGGGCTTATGCTATTGAAGCACACCTACTCAACAAACATTTTTTTACTCACACAGCGGAAATTCTATAAATCTTCCATAAGTACGAGAAACGCCATCAAAAAACTTTGCATTGCAAAGATTACAAGATGCTCCCAACACTTAATTTCGTTATCAAAATAAATTAGCAGACACCATTAAAACCAGCACCATTAAAGAATCTAACACGAACCCACCACCATTTTCAATTTTTATTACTATTTATGATGAAGCACTTTTAATTTTGATTTAGCATCAAATGCCGATTTTTTAGACCTACAATAATCGTAAATTTTAACTTCTAATAATTTTCTAAATAAAAATTCTAAATGACTTCTATCGTGATAGTCACCAGGAAGATTAATTGTGCGTTTTACTTCGGTCATTAAATTTGATACTAAATCAATTCGGTGAATGTTATTAATATTGTTATTAAACAAATCAAGGGTGTTATTTACTAAATAAAACAAAAAGTCAGTAGGTGATTTTAAAGTCGGAGTAATCAAATTAGAATATGTTTTATTAATTATTAATAATTGCCTCTTATCTGATAAATCAACTTCATCATTAATCAGTACTTGTTTACAAATTGAACAATCAAATTTTTCCACACATACTTTACCCAACCAGCCAGCAAAATACACAACCGAACAAATTTCTAGTGTTATTTCTTCAGGACTGCATTCTGCCGATGTGACTAATGCAGACGACATCTGACGTAATGTGCCGATTTCTTCTGCAGATGAAGGTCCGCCAACATCATGTTCATATTCACCAGTAGCTGTTGAATATGAACACGACATTTTTGGTGGTGGTGTATTTTGCTGACTTTCATTTGTAGATATAAAATCGTCGTAATCAGTTTCACAGTTTGTATGTTCTAATTGGATAAGATTATTTAAAAAATTCGATCTGAATGTAGCTCGTAAGCTTCGTGATGTCGATTGCAACCACCTTTCATACGATAGATTCCAAATAAATTTTCAATCACATCTTGGTTTAATCGGTACGTCATTATAAATTTAACCACGGTACCCTGTGAAAATTCTTCCGTGGAGAACTGAAGTACAGCATTGATTGTTTGTTGCATGCCCTCGAAACAAGGAGGGCATGTGAACTTAATAGAATTATTTTTAATAATCAACTTCTTTAAATTAGTGAATAGTAATTTTCCTTTTATCAATGTTTCATAAACGTGTGAATTTTTATTTTTTGTTAATGCGCATTTAAAGGGATTAGAATCAGATTTATTTTTTGAATTCAAAGAATCAAATAAATCATTTATTAAATCAACGAAATCAGCAGTATGTTTTGATGTCTGGCTTTTCAGTTCTCCACTGTCAACTGCCGTCCGTATTGCGGCAGCGACTGATTTACTAAATACTTGTACAGCTAATTTAACTCTCATTTTTTGAAAATTATTTGGCTTAAGGTGTACCGGGGTTAATTTTCTTGCACATTTGCTTTTCTTATTTTTTTCAATGTCATATACGTTAATTATATCATCAAATGAAATCAAATTTCCATTTAAATCAAAATTGCTGTCAATCAAATTATTTCTAATATTTTTAATCAGATGGGGCACGTCATAAATAGCGAATAATTTTCGATTATCAATGAAAAAATACGGATCATCTTTGGTTACCCCCAAGGTCTTGATCGCCTTAACATTTGTAGTTGCTTGATCACAAACAATCACCTTCGGCAACAGCCCACACGTATACGCAATAATTTTCTAATCACCGATTTAATCAAATTAATCAACTTATCAGCATTAACATTTTTTTCTGAAAGAAAATATGCTAGAGGAATTTTCCAGTTACTGTAAATCCCTCTAGCGACAAAGACCAATGCATATTTGGCTTCCTTGGGGGAACGATCACCTTCACCGAAATCTTCAAATCCCTCTATCAAATCAAATTTTTTTGTATATTCTAAATCAACCTTTATACTCATTTCATCAAAGCATATTGAACATGATTTTTCTTTGATTGATTGATCTTCAAATTTACGGGAAATATTATTAAAAATATCATCATTAATACCCGGTAAACAATCAGTTTCTTGTAGCCATCGCTGAATAGTACTGGGAGCAGCTAATACGATACCTGCCTTTCGCAAATGTCTGTAAGCGGAAGGCGATTTATAAAAAAGGGACATGCAAAATTTTTTTTCCGGTTCCGTCCACTGTTTTTTACTTTTTTTTAATTGCATAAATGTCAGTAATTTACTGCTCTCGTTCATCTTACTAATATCTATTAGTTGTTTGTTTTCTATTTTTTTCCGGAATTGCGCGTTTACTTTACGTTCTTTTTTTAATATTTTATTTGTACTTTTTAGAATAGTTTTCATTTTTTTACATTTTGGGGAATCATTTTCAACATCACGTTTTCTCTTTTTTGGTGTCCAAAAAATAATGTTTTCTTTTTCTTCTTCATCATCTGTATCTTTATCTTCATAAAAATTTATCTTTTTTGGCATACCAGGATACACTCTCGTCGGTTTCAAAACTTTTAGTTCAGGCGATTCTTGAGCTGAAAGAAAAGTATAAAACGATTGATCTAGTTTGTACTTTTTGTAAAATGAACAAAATCCACGATTTTTCATTAAAAAAAAAACCCGAAGATTATCTGGACAAAAGCGGCCAGCGGGCGTGCCAAAAGCGGCACGAAAAACGTGTCCACGATCTACTGTCAAGCAACATTGAGCTTTACGCAATGGTGGTACAGTCTTTTTAGAATTGACATACAAATAGGACGATACTATCGGACGACGACCGTGTCATTTTATGGAGTCCTGGACGTCCTGGTTTTCATACGAGCCCTACATTTCCTATTTTGAGGATACTTTTTAACCGACTTCAAAAAAGGAGGATGTTGCCAATTCGAAATTGTTATAGCGATGACCCGGCCGGATCTTATTAAGAGATAACTTTCTTTTTTCGTTCCAACGTGAACCATTAGTTATGTCTTTATTATTATGTCATTTTTTTAGGAGAAAACTATTAATTTTTCAATTTCAAAACAAATATAATCATAATAAAGTCAAAACGATATAATCTCATTGTGCATTCCGCGTTTACACTTTTACAATTTTTTTTTTTTTTCATTTTTTTTACTGTCCCTACTGCATGTCTCCTCATAGTTCCCTTGGTTTTTGAAGTGAAATGTTTTATAATATATAAATTAATAATGAACTATTTATACCATGTACATGATTTACATTAAAAAAATCTTTATTTCTGTACAATGTTAAGACATTAACTAATTTGTGATCGGGATTCCCATTTAAGTAAATAGTTACCTCTGTTAGGAGATCCTGCTTTTTAATATCAACAGATAATTTTAGGTACTTATATAATGTACATGTGGCCATTAGCCGTCTTTCTGACCCGAAACCCGTAGTTTGTATATTAATTACATACAAGTAGTTACATATAACGAAATACAAAATTTAAGTTATTAAAATTTGCTTAAAATTTTACTCCTGAGTAGAATTAAATAAAATACAAATATTTGAATGTCAATAAAAAGTTGTGGAATAATCCTACAGGTTTCACGCCATACAAACAAATGCTTACCATTAGAAGAACTTATAAATGAAATTATGGCCGTCTGAAAGCTGGCACCTTTTTAAATAACATATGAAAAGATCACTTTTCAGATGCCCATAAATCATTGTGGAATCACCCTACTGGTTTCATAACATACTAACAAATGCTCGTCGTCACTAGTACTGCTACTACAAACCATCTACTGTAAAGCCGGAATTAGAAAAATGTATGAAAAACCAAATCTTTCAATGACAATAAAAAGTTGTAGAATAACCCTACAGGTTTCATGCCATAATAAATAATTAATGCCCAACATAAGTATTACTTATAATTGAAATTATGGCCGTTTGAAAGCTGGCACTTTTTTAAAAAACATATGAAAAGATCACTTTTCAGATGCCCATAAATCATTGTGAAATCACCCTACTGATTTCATGCCATACTAGCAAATGCTCGCCATCACTAGTGCTAACCATCTGCTGCATGGCCACAATCTTGTCAGCACTTACTTAAATAAAAAGAAGTTAAACAATAAAAAGTTGCGGAATAACCTTACAGGTTTCATGCCATACTAACATATGTTTACCATTAGTAGTAATAATAATAGATCTCATAGCCGCCTGATAGCTGGAACTTTGACTTTGGGCCCAATTTTAATTTTCTTCTTAGATTATATGGTAATATCTATAAAATTAAGTCATATCTATAAACCACCTGACAAGTATTCACATACCAAAAAAAAAATTTTTGAAATTTATTTATGTGTCTTCGAGTAATTGATGAACATACATAAAAAAACATAAAGAATCTGGCGAATTGATCTACTCCTCCTTTATGAAGTCGGTCAAAAATGTTCTGAATTTTCTGAAGGGGTTGCTTCAAGTTGTGTTTTGATGCAAACAGGAGTCAACTAAATCAAACCTTGATTGATTGTCTACTACAAGTACCTACTCTGGCAAATATTTCAATACTTTCTGTAAGCAGCCAGACTGATCGGGCTTGCCAAACATCCTGCCAGACACACATTCTGTAAAACATGTAAACATGTGTGTTTTGTTTTGTGAAACTTACACATGTGTTTTTCAGCAGGTGGGCAGATGGTGTGTGCTCAAATAATATTATATCTTCAATGAACAGGCCACAAACATAAGTTGCAATAACTAATAAAGTAATAACACAAAAAGAAATACAGCACAAATCATTTTCATATATAGAATGCAGCCTTATGTTTTTTACATAAGTTTTGTTCGCCGAATTTGTTCTTTCTTGTTTAGGTTTAAACCATTATCCACCCAAATCATGTTTACATTGACAGACGAGATGGTGGCTTACTACTGGATGACACCAACTGAGTAATAAAGTTAGACAGTGTTTAATAATAAAACGGTATGTCTCTCTATGTGATATGGTACGTTAGTATATCCCATTAAGCATATCCATATGTTCAGTCAGCAACAAAAATTTTTGCTGTTGACTGAACATGCAATTATTTGTAACCACTGGATGGATATTTATACAATACAACAATAGATTAACTTCAGCTTGAAGTAACATTTAGGTTTTGTCAATGAAACATGATATTATAAATAAGTTCTGAATTTCATGCATATGAAATCCAGGCATTATAGTTTTAATTGAAATACCCATGTTTATACATTACCTTGTGATGTGGATGGAACTGGAGAACAAGAAGTAGACTCAATAGGTCCATGTGGTTCATCTCTATAATGGTTAGGCACAGCCAATTTTGATAATCTCGTTATTTTGCCGCCAACATTTCTAATGAAATTCTCACTAAAATGGTTGATGCAAAGATATTTATTTCTAAGCTTTTCTAGGCTTAAATGTGTTAAGGTCATATTGCCTAAAACAAAAAATAAAACATTATTGAAATCAGCAGCAGCATCGTAAATACATTCTTCAATATTGTAGTATATTACATACATGAGAAATATACTACACATTTTTTTGGAGAAACTAACTTTACATAAATAGTAACTTATTAAATGTAATTTTCATAATATCATGTGTTTTAAATAAATGTTTTATATTAGTATTTTCAGTACGGAAAGCGACAATAATGTATACAAACTCTTTATTTAACTACCTAGGTACCTCCTTTGGTTATTGTAGGTATTTGAGCACTATATAAAAAAAATCGAGGTGGTATCACAGTATTTACTGATATAGTTCTAAACCTGTGCTGTGACTACGACTACCACTAAATTCAGCGTTTCAGAAAAGTAATATTTCAACCAGCTTTACCTATACAGGCTATAATAATACGTCAAGTTTAAGAAATATTTTGCATGAAAAAATAAGAACTGAATATAAAATTGGCAGACTTACCACAATTGTTTAGCCAAACTTTCAAACGGCTGGGATTTCCTGTAGGAAAGCGAAATAGAGGTTTCTGATCGCAGGTAGTCTTACACATAAAATAGGAACAGATAGGTGCCATTTCGTAGAAGTTTCGTAGTCCAGTGTTCGTCAGCCAAGTATTTGTGTGTGCAATCTTTTTTGGAGTCCAAGTTTCGTAAGCAGGGTCAGTTCGTATGAGGAATATTCGTCGAAGTCCGTAAACAAGCTAATGTCGTATTTTAAGAAGCTACTGCAAAATCCGTTTTTCAAAGCAAGGTCTTTAGAAAATCCAAAAGTTCGGTAATAACAAAATAGCGCGTTCGACTCGGAACACAGAGTACTTTTGTATACTCGGAATCAATGGCGAATGAAAAATGAAACGAAAACTTTGTTTTTGTTTTCAAACGAACAACAAACATTGTTTGCGTTTTGATACTTCACTTAAAAAATTTGCTTGCTATTTTTTATACTTAGTTTATAAAAAACCTTAACCTTGAGTTTAGTATGTCTTCGTCATTTATGTATTTTTATTCTGAAGTAATAGTAAATAATCCAAGCAAACTAAAATATTTAATAAATATTTAAAATATTATTGATCAGCAAGTACATTATAGAATATTGTACTTGTACCAAGTTTATTCCAGAAACAAAACGTAACGTAGAAGGACACGATTACACGAAATATATACGATTTTGTTAGTAAATAGAAAGAAATGTTGGTTGATTATGTATATAATAATTTTTAATTTGGTTTTGGAATCCTATGATCTACACGTATCATTTGTATTATCTATATTACGAATAAGCTAAGAAAGTAAAGACGGTGCTGCCATCATTAGTAATCTCGCAGAAAACATTTAAAGAAACAAAATGCCATCTAGTGACATGATTAAAAACCACGAATTGTGCTTTTTGACAATTATTTCTGAATTTTGTAAAAGTGACAAAGAAAGTGTTGAATACGCTTTAAAAATATTTATTGCATTTTATATAAGTCATATTTTATTAATTACAGTACAACTTTATTCAAATAATAGTCATAAAAGGTTTTAATATTTTAATTGAAACCAATGGCGCCATCTAGTGACGAAGGAAGGGAAATAATTATGTTTGTAAGGCGATGGGTAGGCATGGCAATACTATTGATGTAAGGTAAAACTATCGATACTATTGAATTTAGATACTATCGATAGTATCGAATACTGTCAATAGTATCTAAATTCAATAGTATCGATACTATCGATAGTTTTATTTTATATCCATAGTATTGCAAACCATTGACAATCGGTTATTCGATACTATCGATAGACCTTTCGATATTGTGACTGTTTTTCAAGGCCACGATAGTATCGATAGGTTATCGATATTTTATACTATTGCTTGCAACACTAGAGGACTTGCCAACAATCACCACGTCGTGTAAGCGAGTTTTAGATCACAGAATTTAGAGAAGATTAATTTAGAGAGGAAAAGGATGGTGACTGATTGTATTCTCTGCTGGCGTCGTGTGACTGTGTGATTACTCAGTCCATGGACCATTTTATGTCATGTCCCAACTGCCCGACTCTCTGCACAAAGGCTCATCAAAGATAACTTTAGCTTTGACTTGATAAGAAGAAAACTCTGCTGTTACCACGTAGAAAACAACTTCTAGCTAAGAATTAGTAAGTCGCGTAAGGAGATGAATGACATTGTCAACGTCACGAATTCGAAAAAAAGGAATACAACTGAAGAAAAATTCAAAGATTCAAAGATTCAAATGTTTATTCAGTAATTAGACCTTTACAGGCACTTTTACACGTCAATAAGTATAATTTATGTTACGTGTAAAGTATATTAAAATTGCATTTATTTTTAAAGAAAAGCTACCGATACCAGCGCTTCGTAACGACCACTGTTGAGAAGAAACGCCGAAAGAAACTCATTTTCACAGTATTGGTCGCCTACTCGCCAGAAGGGCTTTGTCATATTATTGTAATTGTCTTTAATGTCATAATTTTGTCAATAATGTCAGAACACGATTGGCCTAGTGGTCTAAGCGATGGACTGTGAATCCAGAGACCGCTGGTTCAAAGAAGTTTCTAGATAATACTAGACTAAATGGAAAAGAAAATACGAGACCGAAAATGAGTGAGGGAGAAGGCGATAAAAAATTAGTAATTTGAGTTTGGAACATTGATGCGATTTTGTTCGAATTCGGGGGTATATAAACGGAACAAGGCGCCGCCGGCAGTTTAGTTGAAAAGTGAAATCCGAAGAAGAAGGAAGAATAGAGAAAAGAAGAAAAAAATAATAAAAGTGAGTAAAGTTAAGTAGTGAGTTAATTGAAGTGTTCAGTGCAGTGAAGTCCGCGCGTGTGACAGTGCAGTGACGTGTCCGCGCGTGTGACAGTGCAGTGACGTTTCCGCGCGCGTGACATTGAAGTGACAGTTGGAGTGCAAAGAGGACAGACGCTGTCGATTGTAAGTACCGGTTGTGTTGTAAATAAAGGCACCAATCCATAGGATTTTTGTTTCCTTTCCTATCCCCAACCCACTCTCGTGACAGTATTGTTCTGTATGAATAACTGATGCTGCAATTATTTAGAAATAGTATCCGGAAAACAACACACGTCACGGTTTAGAGCACTTTGCGACTTTCCAGTGATATATTCTTCAAGTTGTTGGTCAATGGTGAAACTAGGATAATGTATGGGTTGAGTTACATAGGTTTCGGACTAGATTTTGCGTAACAAACAACCGAAAAACTAGATTTATTTGTCTCATTTGAATAAATGCGAAGCATGTATGATAAAAGTTTTATTAGAAGATAACGTTTGACAACTAACTATATATTGTCACAACTATTACTGGAAGGTATGAATATGTAAGGTTTATTTGTCTTGACACTTTCTGGGACATTCAGCAATCTATAGCTAGGTAGATTAATGTAAGTTAGTAAGAAGCAGTGGTAGCCAAGCAGTTAAGGCAGGCCTGTGTCACAGGTCACTCCCCGTTTAGGTATCCAAAATATACCTACATTATTACTATGTGAGTGGCGACCACTTCGAAGGGGAAAATTCAGTTACATGAATCGTTTTTCCAGAGTAATAAGAATGGTATTGGCTTGCAATAGATGTCTAGATATTTAAAAGAAGAGGTGAGAGGTTCTGACGCGAGCTAAATTAAACCAAAGCGCTAATCATCTTAAGTAGACATTTCTTAGGATTTACTTTCTGAGTAAGACTTGAGTACTTATTCTGAGGTTAAGGATTCCCTTAACCTCAGAATAAGTACTTAAGTCTTACACACAAATATTTCACATAAATTTTCTAGTTGTCCACTGCTCCCATTTAAAATCCTTACTAATATTATAAATGTGAAAGCGTGGATGTTTGTTACGCTTTCACGCAAAAACTGCTTGACGAATAATCATGAAATTTTGTACACATATTCTGGGAGGTACTAGAAGTAACATAGGGTACTTTTTATTAAAAAAAAAAAGCGTGGATGTTTGTTACGCTTTCACGCAAAAACTACTTGACGAATAATCATGAAATTTTGTACACATATTCTGGGAGGTACTAGAAGTAACATAGGGTACTTTTTATTAAAAAAAAAATATTAAAAAATAAATAAAAAAAAAAATAAAAAAAAAATTGTCAACAAATATCAACATATATTATCGACGTACGATATTACCGACGGTCAAGTCAATATCTATTTAATCTATACATCCAATTCAATTCACTATAGTTTCAGCTGTTTGGAATTTTTGAGGTTAGGTTCGATGCGAGCGAAGCCGCGGGTAAAAGCTAGCAAATTATAATTTGTAAGGAAACGGACATATCACATGAAATTTTATCTTGAGCAAGCCCTATATACTACCAAATTCTCTTTTAAAAGAAAAGTTCACGCCCACCTTTTAAACTCCCTTTCCTCATAAAGTCATCATTGTTTAGTTCTTCTCTTCATTGCTATTTATATGTTAGTATAAGTAGATAAGTATATGTGTGTATTGTATAAGTAGATATGTATTCTGAAATGTATATATAATAGGTATATAATGTAATTGTATATTATAAGGTAGTAATATTTTATAATGTAAGTATATGCATTGCTTTTTTGAGCCGCATAATTTTCTCCATTTATCCCTTTGGTTGACTGGCTAATGCTCTTAGCATTAAGTTTGCCATTTGTTAAAAGTATATTTGTATTTTGGAATAAAATAAAAATAAATAACCCTTCCAACTATTTTATGAACTACTGTTTACAGTTTAAAGTGAGAACGTGAAGCTTTTATTCGCACATTTGCGAAAAACGGCCAACGTGGCCGTTTTTCGCAAATGTTCTCACTTTAAATTGTAAACAGTAGTTCATAAAATGGTTTGAAGGGTTCTAGAGTCCTATGAGACCAAAACTGCGTTTCCTTTCAAATAATTTATTTCAAATAGAGGCAGCAGTGGACCCTAAAAATTTCATGTATACCCTTAAAGCACTAGCTGTATGTCTGTGAGGCACGAGTTCGATCCTCACTAGGCGCGATTGCTCAAGATTTGCGCTAATTTACGGCTATTTCAACTACCATTATTTGCTTCCGATGAAGGAAAACATCCTGAAGAAACCTGCAAACTAATCACTATTAAGTTTACTAGTGTGTAAAACAGAGAAGGTCAACGATAAACTACTCCATTATCTCTGCCATGCCTACCCATCGCCTTATCAATATTTTTTTTTCTCTTCCTCATCACTAGATGGCGTTATAGCTATTTATTAAAACATTAAAATCTTTTATTAATGTTATTTAAACATAGCAGTACTATCATTATTGAAATATGACTTATACGAAATGCAATATACATTTTTAAAACATATCCAACACTTCTATTGTCACTTTTTTGTTAGTCGTGTGTGCTGCCATCTCTGTGTGCCTACTCGCAACTCCAGTTTAGCCTACTTTCGGGCCCTCCAATCGTTTCTATGGCGTTGGGTATCTGTTACGTAAGTAATTATATTATCCTTGTCTTTGCCAAAAATCGTCATTGTGTACGTCTTTTTCTATATAATGATACCGAAAAGAGCCGAGGAAGAGCTTGTTAGACAAAAGATTTCAGAGAGAACGGTAAATCATTTAAGATTAATTGAAATCAAAAACAAAAGAAAATGGTTTGACTTACCTATTTCTCGAAATACGAGGATCTTAGTCTGGACTTTTGCATCTTCCCAAATAACAGAGCGCTGCATAGTATGTAGCATGCGGACTGAAAAAAAAAAACATTTATATATGTGACAAATTTGGCACAAAAAATAATACCTAGTACTTTTTAACTTGGTAGTATTGTTATAAGGCTGGTTTTACATGCGGGAGATCCGTGGACGACGAACCGTAAGCGCGGGGACCGCAAGTTGACTGGCCAGTAAAGCGGTTCGTGAGCTGGTCCCTAGACGAGACGATCGAACGAGTTACGAATCCGAAAGTGTGCGTTGCAGTAGGGAGTTCCATACAACGAATCTCGAGTTGATAGGTTTACTTTCCGTTTAAAAGTTGATAAGTGTGACCTTAAGGCTGGAACAAGACATCCGGTAAGGCTGATCTGTATCCGTAGCATGGCACTGTTGATAAACCCAGATAAAGTTTATATTGAGCGATGGATTAGTGCTAAACCGCTCTATGTCATGAGACATAGAGCAATATACTGAATGTTGCTACATACTTATTCGTGCCGGCATTAATTGGCACAGCTCCAGGCGGTAAAATCGAATACATATGTAGATGAATGTTTGGGATTCACAAACCACTCGGCTGCCGCATATAGGCACTCGGCTTGGCAATTGCCGAATTATAGTCCGCTGTTTTGGCAATTAAGATTTCTTGTATTAAAAACAGAATTGTGCCGATCAGAGCCAAGGAACAAACTACCCGATCGGCACAACTGTCAATGTCACCATGAAGCCGAACGTACCCGTAATGTTGTGGTTCCATAGGGCCGGCTTTGTTGTTCGACAAATTCAATACCGACAGAGTCGGTCCGCTTATCTGTGTAAGCAAGTCTGATATACTCGTAATAGATCTCGTATACTCGATAAACCCTGTCGCCGTTGCCATTCTTAGGGCGTTAGTTGGTCAGCTTTACTCGATACCACAGAATCGTAATAGCTGATACACGTCCAATTGACGAATAATCTAGTTGACGGACTAAATAAATTAAAAATTTATTTTTATTTATTCCATCAACGTCTGTATATGTAACGGAGATGTGGACTGGGTAATCCACATTCCTGTTACGCTAAACACGGCAGACACGTCTTGTAAAAAAAATCGTCACTCGCTACATCTTTTGCTCTTGACTGTTATCGTTATCGTATTATTTTGTTCACTCAGCATTGGTGGTCTTACACAATCAAAAAATTTAACTAGGTATGTATCTGGTACTAACACTTCCTAAACTTGAACGGCACCCGGTACCAGTTGTGCCACTTGGTATTATTCTTCCAGACGTGGATCCACCGCCGCTGGTGCAGCTGTCGGGACTGCGATCGATGTTTCCCGAAGCACTTGAAGTGACGAGCTACTGGCCAAGGTAAAAGCAATAACCTCTTTGCATAACTTGTCAACGACTCCTCAAGGAACATATAATTGTTAAAAACAAAAAGTTTATTTGACAGGCAAAAAGAAAACCCCCCAATTTCCAAAACGCCATCTAGTGATAATTTGCGCAACTACGTATTACAACCGATGCTGGAATAGATATTCGAAGCGCCTTCTATTATTTGCTGGCCAAATTAAATACCCTGACTTTTAGTACTGAGTCTAGTTTAAACAGCCAAACAGATTTTCATGAAACATAGCTAAGAGAATTTGCTTTCACTTAAAAAAACCGCATAGAACTCGGTCCATCCGTCCGAGAGCTACGATGCCACAGGCAGACACACAGACAGAAAGACATTTGCGTCAAACTTACAACACCCCTCTATAATTTGTCGGGGGTAAAAAAAAAAACAAAGAATCCGATTGATGCCTGACGTCAACAGTATGCCAAAGATGTAATCGGTTAAACAGGCAAACCTGGCGATCCTGGAAGGCCAAGCAGAGTTGCCTCTTGCTCCGAGAGAGATAAGAGTGGGATTAAGGTCCATTTAGACCAGGGATCCCCAAACTATTTTGGACAATTGACCCCTTTTCCAAAATGAATTGTTACCTAAGACCCCCATGGCCAAATTACCTAGTTTTAAGATCAACCCCCTTATTTATAATGGTCTGCTAACTTAAAACAGCTGCTACAGAGTGTTATTTTTCATTCTGACTTAGGTCAATAGAAGAAGACAGAGTGAGAATTAGCAATGCTTTAAGTTAGCAGACTATTATGAATATGGGGGCCTATCTTTAGTTTTTTCCCATTGATACAAAATACCTAGCTACTAATTTAATAGGGGTCGATTTTTAGACCTCGTCGACCCCCAAAATCAGTTTTCGTTTATGTCGACCCCTAGGAAACCCTGATTTAGACGGTGCAAGGTGCATGCCATTTTATTGAAGCAATAAATTTATTTGTATGGCTGACGTTTCGTTTACCATAAAAAAATTCAAAATTAAAAACTGTCTTCTCCCACAAACCACTTAACCGATTTTGATAAAATTCCTAAGGGACTACTTGACAAGTAGAAGACATACCCTTTCAAACAAAAATTTTCCAAATCTTCTAATAATCGATGAACATAGATAAAAAATAAATAAATTCATAACATCCTCCTTTTTGGAAGGCGGTAAATAAAAATGATTTGCAAGAAACTTGCACCGTTCTTAAATAAGCCTTTAAAGTTCTAAGAGAATCTAAGTTCAGAGCCGAAAGCCACGTAGTCAATGCCGTAGTGTAGCGTGTAAAATCAATTCACTTACAATCATATTTTTTACTTGGAAAACAGCTTCTTTCAGGAATTTTGTTCGGCGTGTTTTCTGCGATTATAACATTGACATCACATGGATGTTGACGATGAAACGATTGTCGTAGAGAGTGACCTGAAACATATTAGTTGAACAAAGTTGAAAGGTAGACACTTGATGAGAGGCTTTGAGGTCAGAGTAACTTTTAATTCGTCTACAAAGCAAAATACCTAAAATTTATGTCTACAAGGCAAGTCGCCAAAGCTGTAAATCGCTTAGAGAATAAAAATTCTATCGATTAGAATGCCCTAAATGCAATCATTCCTTAGTAGTAAATGGTCAATAGATCAAAATGTCTACGAAGCAAAATGCATAATACTGCAGCAAATTACATAAAAATAATTTGACCTCCGTCACTCGTTCTTGTCATTGGTTACTTAAGGATACCGAAGACCAAGCGCAATAGGGAAGGAACAGCCGGGACAGTTTAAATGATTAGGCTATAGTTTTTTCGGCCGCCTGTATGACGTCAACCCTCCTTGGGAATGCAGTTGTAGCACAAGATGTTTGTGCTTTGCTTAGTCCTTCAGTCACCTCTTACGACATCCAAAGGAGGTGATCCTATTCTAAAGTCTGTTCTCCGTGAGTTGATCGTCTCCAACTAGCGACTGTCGCTTTATTATCGCAAACCGTATGGCAGCCGCCGCTTGTCTCCCGCTTTCGCCGTTTGCGTGGTACGAGGCACGCGTTGATGTCAACTGTGGCCTGAACGGGCGAATGGTCGCGGCGGCCATATATTGCCATTCCGTTCTGGAATGCACATCATGAGTCGTTTGGGTGTTTGCGTGTTGTTTTCTGTTTTATACAGTTAACAATTGTTTGAAATTGTGAAAATAAAATTCTATAAGTTTTTAAATAAATTAGTGAGCTGCAATTTGTAATGTGTTAAAAAGAGGTGGGGTAGGGTGGACTTATAAACCTCACCAATGCAACACTCTTATTTGGCCCTAGATTGATCTAACAAGGGCGGTTCTTACCTAGCTAGTAAGGGTAAATCGGCTTCAATGTCCAGTCAGATGGCCATCATGCGTTTCTTGGGCATGGTTGGCAGGCCGGCAGTCGATGGCGCTCGGTACCATGGTTTACGGTTTGGGCTGTGGTAGTGCTATTTAGATTAGTGCGAGGAGAGCTATACCCCAATGGTAATACTGGCGCAATACTTGGTTGCGTCCCGGTTTGAGGACTCCATGGCGGGTGGTGAACCTGCGGGGTGAATTTACACACATACGATTACTTCGATGCCCAAAAACACCCTACACAAACCCTCGGGTGCGGAAACACAGAACACAAATGCAACCGCCAGCATTGGTTGAAAACACGGCTAGGCATTCAAACCGTTCAACTGGAGTTCATTTTCCTCGTTCACGTTTATGCGAATCACCCTCTTTGGGGCATGCAGAAATCCAACCCCAGATTTGATGAGCTAATGATCTACCTCGTACTGACAAACCTCAACATACTACAAAAAGGTAAAAATCAACGTTATAACCAGGCAATCTCGTACCATTATTGACCTCACCCTATCTACAGATTGCATATTAAAATACAGCCTTTTACTGGCATGTATTGGATGAAGCATCCTGCTCAGATCACAGACGGCTTCGTTACAAGGTTAACTTCACAATTGCCAAACCTACTCTTTATATAAATCTAAGGAAAACGGACAGAAGCACGTATAACAAACTTCTACAGCACAAACTTGGACCTATACAACACCGTACGGTTCTAAATAGCCTCCCAAAGATAGGGAAATATGCACAAAGTATATCACAGGCCATTACATAAAGTTGCGAAACTTCTTGCCCTCTTAGCACCAAAGGCTGCTGCCCCAAACAAAGTAAAAAATATATCACGCCCTGAACTAGAAACGCGTTAGAAACAAGTACACGATTCTTTAATAGAACGATGAATACAAGAAGTGAAACTGATTGTGACAACTACGCCAAAGTTCGCTCTTACAGAACAAGCACAGTATTTGTTGCGTTTAAACGCAAATTCTGGTGTAAATACTGCACGAGTATCGAAACCACGTCCGAAGCCTCCAGAGCTAGCAAACTACTATCAGACCGGGGTAACAAAACTATTGACATAAGTAACGCACTTCCCAGGATGCCTTTAATACTTACTCTGCAAATACCGAAGAAATATGACAAATACTATTAGAAATGCACTTCCCAGGCTGCCTTAAATACAACCACCTGGAGAAAGCAGAGGAATCTACACATGATCCTAAAAAACAATACTGGAAATTTGCCCAGGAGGTATTCACATCGGTCAGGGTAGATTGGGCAATTAGCAACTTTCAACTATTCAAATCACCAGGCCCGGATGGCATCTTTCCTGACCTTCTTAAATGAGAGGAAACGTTCTTCTGGATCATCTTACCAATTTACTAACAGCTTGCCTAGCTTATAGATACATGCAATGGCGAGAGGTCAAAGTAATATTCAGCCCGAAACCTGGAAAAACGGATTATAGAAATGCTAAATCGGCCGAGGACTAGTAGGCAAAACTATAGTATACCCAAAAAACATGAAATGGCTGCATGCAGCCATTTCATGTTTTTAGGCGTATGTAAGTCCTGGTCTTATGACTTTGATATATCACAGTCATTAGACCAGGACTTACATACGCCGCAATAGTATGGTGGTGACGAAATACACTGACCACAGTACAAGACAAACTAAGCGATTCCAAAGAACAGCATGTCCGGCGATAAGCGTGGCATGGAATCTTGTCCAATGGTGGCCCTAGAAGGACTCCTAGATATCAGATCGCAACATCTGCACTTTAGACAAGAAGCAGAAGTCGCAGCCGCGAGGCTCAATACGTTGAGCCTGTTAAAACACAAACACAAGTGACTTGTGTTTGTGTTTTAACAGGCTCAACGTATTGAGCCTCGCGGCTCACAGCTCCTGTTAGTAGCACTCGGTGCATCACACCTTATAGGTGCAATAATCTTAAAAAACAAAATACAAAATACATAAGGCACCATCAGACCGCTCAGGTACTGAAGAAGTGAGATTATACACAGACGGCTCGAAGACACAAACTGAAGTTTGTGCTGGTTTATTCTCTCATGACCTCAACATCCACTCTACAACTGCCTTGGATAAGGATAACTCTATTTTTTAAGCCGAGTGTGCAGCCATAACCCGTGCAGCAACAGAAATTACCAGGAGAAGAGTATTAGGTTTATCCATCTGAAACCTGACAGACAGTGCAGCAATTGTTCTTGCTATGAAGAGGGCATACGTGAATTCTGCTTTAGTACAAGAATGCCACAGATCCCTGGATAAATTCTGTAAGTACAACAAAGTCACTCTCCAATGGATCAAAGGACACAGTAACTCACTGGGTAACGATGCAGCAGAGGAGCTGGCGCGTCTAGGATCGAGCGTGACACCGGTGGGACCACTACTAATGGGTCCGATTTGCTTCGTATAAGCGAAAAACAAGCTTAATCATGGTAATGTCTCTGGTCATGCCGGCAGGCTAAGCAGGCGCTACCTCAATGGGACAGCCGCTTATCCCGATGTCTATTAGCACAACCACGGAGCAACCTATGCCGTATGATTGACATCATTACTGAACATTGTGTAAACAAACACCTTTTCACCCTAGGTCTATTTAATAGTCTTCTGTGTAGAGCATGCATGTAGGCTGAAGTAACTGTGAGCCATCTCTTCCAGTGCGATGGTGTCGCACACATAAGAAGAAGGTTCCTAGAACATTCAGGAATCATGACGGAAGCGTGCAGCGCGCCAGCAGGATTTATAAGCTTCCTGCAGGAGCTAGGCTGGTTCGAGAACTGCGGCTGGCGTCAGCTCCCCACGCAAAACAGGACCGGCCAATTCGGGCATAATTGCGGATAAATGTTCTCGAGGGAAATTAGAAGTAAGTTATTAACTCATTACAAATTGCGGCCCGCTAATTATTTAAAAACTTATACAATTACATTTTTTCAAATTTTAATTATTATTATGTGTATAAAACAAAACTACACGCAAACACCCAACCTACTCATTCGAAGCGCTTTACAGAATGGAATGGCAAATATGGTCGCCGCGTCCATTTGCCCTTTTAGGCCACGATTGACATCAACTGCGTGCCTCGTACCACGCAAACGGCGAAATCGAGAGACAAGCGACGGCCGCCATACAATTTGTGATAATTAAGCGATAGTCGCTAGTTGGAGACGAATTATATTTATCAACTTTCGGAGAACAGACTTTAGTGCTTCTGCCGGCGCCTGACCTGACACTCGATAAATCCGTTTGTTCCAGATGAGTATATACCCCCTTGGGTACCACTATTACTCAAGGGGAAAAAACTTCCCGATAAGTTCTAGTGTTACCCATTTTTCTCGTGGTACTCAAGATGGTGAATAAGACTACGCCAACAGATCTGTTATTCCAACCTATATAGTAAGCAATGCCAGCCTTACACACCTAGCCTTTAATCAAAATATTATCTGGCCATGACCACGACCAGAGAAACTTGGTTGTGGCCAAGTGCGCGATGTTTATAATGGTTCCTTTAGCTAATCTGGTCATTGCGACCACTGGTCGTGGTCGAGCCTAAAGGTTCATGTAAGCGTACCTGAATCCTTCGTAGTAGCATCGCTACATCCATCATTATGCTCCCTACACGACCACGGGCCAGTTTTGTCTGCACACTTGTTACACTTCATATAGCTGAGATAGCTATGGGAGAGGCAAGAGTGTGGACACCAATTTTCGAGGATGTTGTACTCGTCGGGACGCTCCATGGTGAACTGGCTGGAGGAGTTGTCGGGGACTCCTAAGTCTGGCCTGGTGTGGGCACTGTTCGTAAGGGAATCATAACCTGGAAGTCATATTTTAAGGTAAAATCTTTACTGAGATGAAGAATTAATAAAATTATATAGATTATTTTGAAATAGTTGCTTTTGTATGAAATCGCACAAAAAAATTAATAATACGTCTATAGTGTAGAACATAAGCACCTAAAAGGAAGTAAATAGTCGTATACTCCTCCTCTAACTCTTTATCCTTAATGGGGTAGATAGAGCCCAAGCTTATCAGACTATTTAAGAAGTAGAAGCGATTAGCCCAAAGGCCCCTTTGGATAGTGGACATGAAGGTGAAAAAGTTAAGCGAAATAGAAGCGATTGGCCCAAAGACCCCTTTGGATAGTGGACATGAAGGTGAATAAGTTAAGCGAAATAGTGATAAGTTCAGGGCTGGATTTAGAGGTCTGGAGATCTCGGGGCAGCAAAGAAGTGGAGGCCCCATTTGGGAACATTATTTTCCAAATAAAATTATCAATTTTCTTTCAGTCGATGTTTTCAATAAAATATTTTTATTTTCCATAGAAAAGTTGTTTTCTAGTCGGAATTAAAAAGATTTTTATCTAAGTCTATTGTGAAGGCCACGCTGTGTAGCCCCAGTAGCCCTCCTCTAAATCCGGCCCTGGATATGTTACTAGCCGCTAAAAATTGATATCCCAGATCACTTCGTTAGGAGCATCAATCACTCACATTCAAAATTCGTGGTCTTCTGTAAGACCTCTGATGGGCAGATAGTATATGACGGGACGTGACCTTGATGACGCATGGTGCCAGATGAAGGGTACTGGAAGTCTTTGTTCACCCCTTAAATAATAATTCATAATCGTCATCCATGGAAACAATTACATGGCAACAATATACTGTATTATTAAAGCCCTTACGTAAGGTAGACAAAGTCTAGCCCAAAAGATAAACGCCGCACTACTGTGTTTATGCTTACAAACAAAATCGGTGTTTATTGTCAACATCTACAAATATTTTTTCGTCATGGCTCATTTGGTGGTTTGTCAAAATCTCAAATGGGGAAATTGTTGATCAACAAGTGTATAAATCATTGCATGCTCTAGTATGATTTGAGTGCGGACGAGTAAAATATTCTATACTACCCGATGGTGTTGCCCGCGTGGAATATTTTTGTCAATCCCACGGGAGTCTTACATTTTCCCGGGATAAAAAGTATCTTATGTGTTAATCCAGGTAAGCAATCTATATGCCAAGTTTCATTCCAATCCATACAGCCGTTTTTGCATGATAGAGTAACAAACATCCATCCATATATACAAACTTTCGCATTTATAATATTAGTAAGACGCTTACAAAATTCCATGAAACTCTGATAGTAGATTTTCGAGTTATGTACACTTGAACAAACATAAAGTAAATAAAACATTTTTATTAAAAAATAAAAATGTTTTATTTACTCATCACAAGAATAAGTACTGTGAGGAGTCTAGTGTCAAATTATGCAGGATTTGTTAAGTAAACTTTGAGAAAGCACTCGCTTTGCTCGCTTGATGATTTTTTCACCGACTTCTAAAAGGAAGACGTTATCAATTCGAATGTTTCTTTTTATATATGTTTTCCGATTACTCGACCAATTTGAAATATTTTGTTTGTAAAGGCATATTCAGGTGGTCGTACAGAATTTTTATCAAAATCGGTCGTGCATTTAGAGTTAAAGTCGTTTTTTATCTATGAAACATTTTTTTTTAAATACCTTGTGGTTGTGGTGCATTCTTGGTCAATTCCAAAGTGAGATAGGTGGTGTAATTTGCATCTAGTTTTAGAGTTTCGGCCTTTTTGCCTGGTTGGGATTTACTTCTCTGTTTCACTATTGGAATATCTGTAAATTATTACGATACAGTTTTTAATATATTAAATAATCTATATTAAACAATATCTTGGCTTAGGAGTGCGCATTACTAGCGCTTTCGCAAGTAAAGCGACACTAGGCGTGGGCCTTACTAAGATGAGTGACCACAAGAGGTAGCTGAGCCGGGAGAGTAGCTAGACCGGCAGGCATCAAAAAGCAATTATGTTGAAAGCACCCAAACTAATTTATTAAGAAGAAATAACTTATAAATTGATCTTACTGACATCTTCGTATGACTATACAGCTGTTAAAGATAGCTCTATAAATTAAAATAGAATTAGATATGGCAAAAAGTACCCCGTGTTCAAAAAATTTTAATTTATTTGACTTTATTAAAACATGGGTTAAAGCAAAAAAATATATTAATAAATATATATTTAGATATTATAATTATTATTTATAAAGCAATTTTAAACAAAATACAAGTGGAAATAAGGTCTTGGAAAATGAAGATGGCCCAAAAGTCTTTGTTTTAACGATGTAATTTCAAAGGACAATGACAAAATAATTCCAGATAAAATTAAATGGACACAAGAATTGTTAAAGCAATTATAATGTCTCTCGTAGCATTCATAGATGGGCTCTTCAAACAGCAATATTCAAATCATATCCTATAACGGAACCATTTTAATAATATAAACAAGAAAATATTTACTTAGAATAAACATTTTTTTAAATGATTCTCAGATTAATGAGAGTACATGAAATTTTTTGATAGATATTATAAATAGTTTGGTTAAGATATACCTGGTCAGATAGACCCTCTATACCTACACACTTAATTTTTTTATGGGCACATAGGTATTATTATAAAAATAAAAATTTGCATAATATAGATAATCTGTGTAGTCTTCTGAAATTTAAATTTCATATATTTTATGCTAAGTATACAAAAAAAAAAACTAAGGGCGTTCAGGTATCTTGGTTTTTGAATGTGGAATAAGCATATGAAATTTTTAAGTATATCATCGCTACGTATATTATGTATGGGTCAACAACTAAGTCAATGGACCTGAAATGATGGCGCCATCATTTTCTTATCTGTGTTATGGGGTGATCCAATATTAAATTTAGTTCAGATTTATTCCGCAATATGGCGAAGTCTACTAGCATGTTTGTTGACTTGTACATTCCTTGTTCCTCTACGAGTATCTATCTATCTATCAGTTAAATTTAAGAGGATACATGATTTTTTCGAAACTATTTTATGAACTACTGCTAACAGTTGAAAGAGAGATCGTGAAGCTTTTCTTCGCACATTGGCAAAAAGTGGCCGTTTATCGCAAGCGTGTGAAGAAAAGCTTCACGTTCTCACTTAAAACTGTAAATAGCAGTTTATAAAATAGATTTAAGGGTAAGACAAAATTTTAAATGATATCTCAGTTTCCTTTTAAATAATTTATTTCAAATGTATAGTGGGTAGCACTGGACCCCAAAAAATTAAAGTATCCTCTTAACAATAAGAGTATAGTTCGCGCCCCATCTGTAAACATTCCAAAATCTCACCATTAAAGTTCCTCTTCGGAAAATCGTAGATTCCCTCGTGGAATCCCGCCTCAATTGCATTTTCTCGTTCTTTATTTGCCACACATAAACCCGGTATCTCTTGAACTCGATACACTGGATTCTCTAAGTTTCTGGATTTCTCAGCCAGATTACAATATCGGCAGTTACTGGATGTTTCTGAAAAAAAAAGAGTATGTTATTAGTATTACGGGGCTTAGTCTTAGTATGATTTATATCATTTTAGCCAGATATTTCGACTACCCTTCAACAGTCATTGTCACTGGCAGTAACAACATGGCTGGCAATCATTCATCATAAAAAGAAGCGTTATTCAAATCATTGCATCCACAGAAGGTTCAATATTGAAAATAGTCCTCCCACACAAAATTCCAAATAGTCAGAAGCGTGTTGAAGGTATTTTCCTGCAGCCTTAACCAAACCGTCTCACTACCTAGTAAGTTTTAGCTGGTACACGCACATGCGTTTCTGACTACCTAGTAAGTTTTAGCTGGTGCACGCACATGCCTTACTGTGTTGAGTTTGCTAGTGTAAGGTCAGCTTTACCTTTCGAGAGCCTTTTTGTCTCAGCAGTCATTTGGTTCATCACGCCATGTAAGCCGCCTACTACCGCTTCAATAAGCGAATTTGTTGTATGACAATGATCTTTCTTTAGCTTCGAATCTCCTCATTTCTGATTCAAACCAGTGTTACTAACGTAACCAAAAGAAAAAAAAAACAGCCAAGTGCGAGTCGGACTCGCTCACGAAGGGTTCCGTACCATTATATATAAAAAACGTGTTTGTTGTATAGGAGCCCCACTTAAATATTTATATTATTGTGTTTTTAGTATTGTTGTTACAGCGGCAATAGAAATAAATTATCTGTGAAAATGCCTAGCAATCACGCTTCATTAAATACAGCCTAGTAACAGATAGACAGATAGACAGACGGACAGTGGAGGCTTAGCAATAGGTCCCGTGTTAACCCTTTGGGTATGGAGCCCTAAAAAACAATATAAAATCAAGAAGAATACTAACTGGGCTTCCTATAAGCGTCAATATTAAACTCATCATTCAACCACTTGCTGACGCTCTCGTTGACGGCCTTGATCTTGTTTGTTGCCATGATGATGGAGTCGTAAACTGCGGTAATCTTCTCACCGCTCGGATGGTAGTCTATGGGTTCAGCATTAGCTGTAAGAAGGGGAAGGAACACTATAGTCAGTCTTTTCAGAAACAGCTCCAACGATTTCGATTTTATTAAATGTGTAGGTTATTTCGGGTCTATAAAACATCGATTCAGCTAGGTTTCATGTTTCTTGAATTTCTTTTTCTTGGTGATTAATTTTCATTTATTCACATGCAATTTGCAACAATTACACTTGCATATTTCGATATATTATTGTCATAAAATGTTTTATTATTTCACAAATTTTACCATTCGTATTGTAAATTCTAAATATTATACTATTTACCATATCAATTAAACTTTATAGTCCAAAATTTTTTAAATATAGATAATATTTACATGTCAATCAACAAAATGGAACTAAATTGTGTATCTAAATCAAATGTTAGTGCTATATTTTATCATCCCAATATTCTTTCAATGAGATTTCGTGGAGCAAGGCTCGGTCGCTCAGGTACTAAAAGGTTCTGCTTTAGCTGCAAATAGGTATATTAGTGAGTCATCCTGCAATGCAGAAAATTGACTATACCTAGGCTCTCCACCAGCATTTTTAAAATGTTTTGAGTGAAATGAAACGGAGTGCAACATTTTACTGAAAGCTTCTTCGTTCTCTGTGTATACGGTCTTCATTCGAGAACCTGCCCTATTGTTAAAAGTCAAATAAGTTAGGCTCAAAATTAAAGTCACCGGAGCGGTCGTGTGGTTTTTGATCTAAAATGGGATCACTCAGTCTCTCCTTGTGGAAGTAGAAAGAGACGAATTGGTTAAACTGTTCAATTTTTTTCTGCACCGTGAACGTATGTTAAAAGGATAACTTACTATTCTGAATATTTTTCCCACTAGTGCCATCGGTCTCCACAGAAAATTTGGTTGTTTGACTCCTCGGATTTGATCGAACGGAACTTGTAGGACTTAATCCTTTATCTGAAACGATGGAATTGCTTAATATAAATATATATTCCCCCTGGCCGTTTTCGGCTATGGTGACTTGTTGTTTGACAATGAATTGCTTAAAATCTTCAAGTGTCAGGTAAATTCTGCTTATGTATAAACTATTTTCCCAATGAAAAGTAATAGATTTTTTTATGCATACCTATAATGGCTGAGCATAGGCAAAGAAGAAGACCTGGGGTGATGATGATGATATGATCAATAGGACAACCAATCTCTTAAACCACATTACATATACCTACCTATTGTATTTAGTATTTTATGTTTCAGTGCGTATTTCTAATTATACGAAGATGTACGCGTGCAGATACCATATTTTCATTTGCGATTACATTTTTACGCCTTTTACCTGTCAGTATTTTCCAGAATTTTCTTAAAAATTCTGACAGAATGTCGTACTGAATTTTAGACGAGTGCGTACAGCGTCAGCGTGTGTTAACTCATTGTTTATAGATTTTTTTACCTGGAGCATTTTTCAGAATATGCACTCTGTGAAGACTATTCTCGTCAGGAGCTGGTGTGTTATCCAAATGACCTTCCAATTTAGCATCACATATAACAGGATTGTCTCCAAATTTACGAAGAGGTATTTGACTCGGCTTTGATACTTCTCTTTTTTTAATTCTTTGTCTTGGACTAACTGTAACAAGACAGTTTGTAAAACTAAAAAAATGTTTACTAAAAATAATATTTTTAAAAAGTTCATCGAAAATTTTAGTTGCACGTTATTTGGCCAAGTTAGTAGTATGTATGTACCTAAAGAACAATTTATCAAATTATTTCTGCTTCGTATAAAAAGGTTTTTCCTTTATCATAATTTAAGGAACATTATCATCATTAGGACGTGTATTCCCGGTTGAATCATCAGCAGTAACGCTTAAGAGTCCGGGGTCCGTTACCTTACCAAGGAGATTTGACGAGGTTATTGGGTTTTTAACACAGAGTGACTACTGTCTGACCGCCACAACCCAAAGGGTAAACCAGAACTAATCCATGGACAGTTTGATGATAAACCGCTAGATAGCGTTCGGGACCTACAGTTTATACGTGCCTTCCGAAACACGGAATATTCTTTATTTTTGGATATTCAAGTGATTCAAGCCTGCAATATCCTGACCAGACAGTTAACAATTTTTTGCAAAATATGAACGCCTTGACCACTGAACCACGGAGGCAGTTCATCGTGATAAAGGGATGTTTCTTGGATAAAAGATGGCAATTTTATGTACTTCATGGCAGTGGCGTACATTCCTTACGCTGTGCTGCCCTAATTATAATTAAATTATGATGGAAAAGTGAGAAATGTACTTATTTTCTTCGATATGGAGCTGTTCTTGTAATTTTGGTAATCATACCCAATTCACAAGAACATCTCCATATTTTATAACATAGACAGTGATCAATATTATTAAAATATCAAAAATAGGTATGAACGTCACTGCTTCATAGTATGATTATGTATAGAAGGAAAAAAAAATCTTTTGTTATTTGTTTACCTGGTTTTCGATTTACTTCATATTTGGGTACAGTCTTAGTTGATGAATTATTTCGTTTGCTTGTGCCGAGTCCACTGTCACCTATGGTAACGCCAAAGTGGAGATTATTTATGTATAACGCAAACTGTTTTACTATAAAATACTATGTTCGGTGATAGCGATAAAGCAATCAAAGCAGAAAATTAATGAGACTTCTTGAGCATTAGGATATAAGATCTCTAAGCTGACAGTAATAGCAGCATCTATACATTCAATCAGATTCCATAAAAATCCTTTTTCTTCCTAGCCTACCAAATCGTAATAAGCCAATAAGCAAGTCTCAGATAACCGCCATTGAGGTAGACTTTGAAGGTGATGGCGTGATGATTTTGACGCGTACGTCATCGCGAGATGATGGCATAAATTTGCTCTCAATATAACCAAGATGTAACAGAAACAAAGATTTAGAATATACAAGTAGTGTAGATTTGCCACCGAGCGTCCAGGGATAAGAGAAAGACATATTAATGATTCTACGTATATTTTTTTCATGGTCGGGTTATAGGCACACTTTAAATATATGCAATTTGAAGTGTACCTATAATCCGAAAATGAAAAAATGTTCGGTTGGTGATAGAGACAAAACATGGTCCTCTTTTCTTTTTCTTCTTTTAGAAATCTCAATAAGACTATCTTGCTCTATCAAAGCGTGTCAGGCCCTTGGACAAAAAGGCTTTTGCTTTGTTGTGGTAGTAACACCTACGATTTGACGACCTCCGTGGCGTAGTGGTCACCATGCTAATCCTCACTCAGAGGTCCCGGGTTCGATCCCCGGTCAGGGTAAGTTGGAAAATGGCCTTTTTCAAATTGTCCTGGGTCTTGGATGTTTATCTATATATGTATTTGTCATAAAATATAGTATCGTTGAGTTAGTATCCCATAACACGAGTCTCGAACTTACTTTGGGGCTAGCTCAATCTGTGTGATTTGTCCCTATTTATTTATTTATTTATTTAAACAGGTAGGCTAAAAAAAAGATAATAATGTTACCAGAATAATTGTCTGGACTCCGAGATGATGAACCTCTGTCGTATTTAACAGGTATTCGCGTCCTTTTCGCTGACTTGCCACTTTTATTTTTTTCTTCGGCATTGTTTTTGGCTTTCACTGAATATGTGACCATTAAAAAGTTTGTTATTTTCTTAAAAAATACCATGGTCAGCTAGACTTGTTTATATTTTAATGAAAGTATACTGAAATGAATTTCTTAATTTTCAATTTGGGCTGTGCATCCTTTGGAAGCTGTGAATTTTAGTTTAAAATTATAATAGAATGAGCAATGTTGTTCAAATTTAATCATCAGAAAGAACAATTTACAAGATTTCTTAGGGGTGGAGCAAATTTTAATGTGAATTCATATATCAAATGAATAAAAACAAAGCATACCGTCCGCTTCCTTATCCTTACAATAGTTACTTTGAACGTTTTGACCACTATACAAATGCTCAATGTCTGCTGGTTTGATTACTGGGGACTCCATCTAGTATCTTTCCCCCTGTACATTAAAAAATAAAACCGAATGTACCATAGCCGAAAAATCGTTTCAGTGAAGTAAGGGTTCAATCAGCGTTAATAAATTGCCAGACTTACTTCATCAAACCAACGATTTAATTCCTACACTAAAGCATGTTTATCACAAACAATATTTTTAGTTATTTAGAGAAAAACACACATAAATTTAGAATTTTATTGAAATATTTTGCCGTTAGCAAATGGTATCAAATATCCATCAAATATGAAATGTCAGGAGGTGTTTTGTCAGCGTTCTGTCATCTCTTCTCTACTTCTCTTACTTCGAAGAGGTTTTATATTTGTCTGGTCACTGACACCGATGGTAAAACTTGAGTCATCAACACATGTCTTTCTGCGTTTATTTCTTCTAATTTCTTTATCAAATCCTCTTGCACGCTGTCTACAATTTCTTTGAGATTTTTAGCTGGAACATAATGATCAGTCATTGCCTGTGGTACATTTCATGAAGTTTTAGGGTAAACACCTACTTTTAGGAGATTCGTACACTGTTCCGCACCCCGCTGCGTAGCGCGGGGCAGCCATACAAACTTCACGCGCGTAGATGCGGTGTCAGTGTGTTGTACTATGCGTGTTTTCTATACAAATTAAGGTACTTGCATACAGTCTGGTCCCGCGCTACGCAGCGAGGTGCGGAGCAGTATGAGAATCGCCTTATAGACCGTGGAATATATGATGTAAGTATTAGCTATCAAAATATGTAAACGATCGTTTGACACTCAGGTTTTAAATTCTATTCCAGCTAGGACTAATCTTTCAATCATATTTTTATTTAATACTAGCTGGTGCCCGCGACTTCGTTTGCGTGGACTTTATGACGCGGGCATATCTGCATCAGGTGTTCCAGATCTTCAATTTTTATACCTCAACAAAAAATTTTCATCAGGCTGAACAACTTTTGCTAAGACGTCATTTTTATATTTTTTATAAAAATTTAACTGCTATATAACAAAAAAAGTTTCATTCAAATCCGTCTAGTATTTCCGGAGATAAGTGTGTACGAACAGACCAACAAATGAAAAGATTTTTTTTTTCAATTCTTACTCTATTTCTATGTAAAAAGACCTTTTTTTTTCAATTCTTACTCTATTTCAATGTCTCCATCATTCCATTTCTTTTTATAAAACGTGTGCTATGTACAAACACATTGTTTTTACTGTTTTATTATTTGGGTTTTGGTAGTGTTAGGGCCGGCGCACATATGGCGAAGCGCAGCGCAGAATACAATACTTATAACCTAGTCGCAATTAATCATATGTGTGTAGGTATTGTTTAATTGATTTTGGATATTATTTCAAAGAGGAAAATGCCGATAATAGTTTGATAGTGAAAAATGCCGGCCCTTATGCAATCAAAATCTGCTTAGTATAAATAGTCTATGTAGTATACAAGTACGCATTAAAGTCAATGGGATAATATAATCTTGGCGAATGCAAAAAATACTAACCTGTCTTTTGATTAAATTCTTCAGCTATGAGTGAAATTTTTCTCAAAGTGCCAACATGTTTTGTCAATTCTGCAGCTACGTCATGATCAGTGCCAGTGTTCACAGCCACATCTTCCATTAGCGTGCTCTTTCTCCTCTTCTCTATAGCTTTTTTTACGTCATCGCCGCTTATTAATGGCATTTTAGGCATTTTGAATGATGGTTGCTTAAGTAACTCTATTGTGTCTGTAGGATCTTCTTCAGTTGGTACAACTTCTAGTCCAGGTATGTCTAATAGTGTATTTGGCAATAATTCTGGTGCGAAAGATTGGAGTTCTTCCATTTTGACTGGTGATTCTTTCTTTTCGACCGACGATCTTCTTGAAAATTTGATTGGTAAGGCATTTGCGATGCTATCTATTATGGTTTCTGTAATAAATATTTTGATTTCAAGACGGATAAATATCTAATGAATAAGTTACTAAGGACATTGTAAAAAGTTGTGTTGAATTTTTAATAGGTTTTCAATAATGTCTAAATAAGTTACACTCCCCTTTCCCTTGATGGATTATTTTTCGGATAGTAGCTATCCTGTGCCTTTTCTTAGGTCTCAAACTATTTTTGTACCAAATATTTGCAGCAAGCCTTGATACTAAACTAATTCCCATAAAAACAATTAACAAAAAAAAATATTCGGCTTTCCCTACAAATTAGCGCTCGACCAAACGGATTTTGTATGGGAGGCCGAAAACTTTTATCGATTTTAAGAAATTTTTTTATTAAACGTAGTTTAGCCTCATGGACGGAAGTTTGACTGTTGACTAAAGAGTAACCTTTAATATGAGTAGTTTATAATACAACTTGGAAGAGACATACCCGTAATAAATCCAACCACGGGCTATACAAGTTCAATATAGTATAATAAAATTAAAAATAACAGTAAAAAAAACACGACTTTCCCACACAAATTGCCCGAGCGGCTGCACACTTTGGTATGAAAATGTAATTTCTTTTTGTATTTTGACTGTTATTTCCATTTCATTTTACTAGTGATGTAGTATATATAGCCCGTGGTTCGATTTATTACGGGTATGTCCCTTCCAAGTTGTATTACTTATTTAAGAATGATTATAAATCAACAAAAGACAAACGAAAACAAAATTGACTCACGCACGATATTGTTAGTTTCCTCCTCTTGTTTTTTCTTAAGAGCTAGTTTTCTAGATAGTTCTGATAAAAACATTGAGCAAGTGGGTCCTGAAATAGGTTTTTTATTTACAAAATTTTATAAACTATCAGCTAAATTAAATAACGTCTAACACATTATTAATAAAACACGGGTTACTTACGTAGAGAGTCAGCTACTGGCCGACATTTTTCGACCTCATCCGGAGGTCTTCATCAGGGCGAATGTGACGCGCTCGTGCACAAAGCCGCCGCCCGACACACTGATGTTAATGGTGGGTCGCGCGGGCGGCGCGAGCGACGTCCCAATTTTAATCGAGATGCAGGTTGGAGCTTTCACCCTACCTGGAAACCGGTTCTTCAAGAGACG
The DNA here is from genome assembly GCA_943193695.1 of Acrobasis suavella. Taxonomy (NCBI): domain Eukaryota; kingdom Metazoa; phylum Arthropoda; class Insecta; order Lepidoptera; family Pyralidae; genus Acrobasis; species Acrobasis suavella. The sequence continues at coordinate 4,035,633 of OW971934.1, read as the reverse complement.
CATAATAGATGCTATGTACAGCCGACAGTCTCTGACACAGTGAGCTTTTTTCACACACGGGCATCATCACCAGCAGCCGACGATGAAGAAGATGATATTGAGGCTCCCAGTACATGCGCGGGAGTCGTCGACGCAGAAAACCAGCAATCCCCACCAATGTCGCTACGAGCGAAGCGAGCGATCGCTCGCGCCGCCCGCGCGACCCACCATTAACATCAGTGTGTCGGGCGGCGGCTTTGTGCACGAGCGCGTCACATTCGCCCTGATGAAGACCTCCGGATGAGGTCGAAACATGTCGGCCAGTAGCTGACTCTCTACGTGAGTAACCGGTGTTTTATTAATAATGTCTGAGTCTCACGTTAGTTTTAACCAAAAAAACGTCTAACACATTATACTTAACTATTTTAAGAGTAAATTCAGTCCATAATTCTAAAAACGTTTCCTAAGGAACACAAGTTTAGGGAACAAATAATTAAAAATCGAAGGAGGTATGTTGAATATGAATAAAAAAATCCCATAGATACTTTGACCAGCTAATCGGTCAATGAGGACGCCATATTTTTATTTAAACATAGTTCCAAGGATTCTTTAATTTATTTAGAACATTTTTCCTCAAGGACACTCCATGGGGAAAGTTGTTTAGTATCATTAATTTTTTTTTTCCTTTTCGTCATAGTTATTTAGAACATCTTTCCCCAAGGAAAATCAATAGGGAAAGTTGTTCACTATCTTTCCTTGGCTTTTTTTTATTTATTTAGAACATCTATCCCCAAGGACACTCTAAAGATGTCCAGTATCTTAAAAAAAAAATACATCTTTTAAATTATTCCTTGGATTTTTTAATTTATTTAGAACATCTATCCCCAAGGACACTCCTTGGGGAAAGTTGCAGTATCATGGACTGAATTCTCGCTTAAAATAGTTTCAGTATATTTTGTTTGACCCTGTATTTCTGTATTATTTAACAGTGGGACAAAAAACGTGACTATTTTCTTACCATTGAAGACACAAAACTTTCTTTTACTCACCGAGGTGGAGGCCTTTGCCCAACAATGGGCAACGTAGGCCAAAAAAATTACTCACCATCGCATTTACGCTTCTTTGGTGTTTTTGCTTTTGGGGTCTGTTTTTTGCTTTTGGCTTTATATCGCGCTGGTTTTTCCATAACTGTAATTGGTAAATAATAATAATTATTTAAGCTAGTTTTACAACTGTGTGGCAGATATTTACGGTTCGGCCGTAATACGAGTAATCCGTACAGGAAGCGACGAATCCGACTCGGCTGGGCAGCGTTCGGGAAGCTACGCAGTGTCTTCTCGTTCAAAATACTTCAGTGTGCAGTCAAGACTAAGAACTACAACCAATGTGCGTTCAAGTGATGACTTATGGCTCTGAAACGTGGTCCCTTAGGGATAGGGTTCATAAGAAGGCTCAAGGTCGTTAAACGCGCTATGGAAAGGGCTATGTTTGACGTTTCTCTACGTGATCGAATCAGAAATGAGGAAATTCGCAGAAGTTACTGATATAACCCAGCGGATTAGCTCGTTGAAGTGGCAGTAAGCGGGACACATAGGTAGCACAACGAATCGAGGGCCGATGGGCAAAAAAAGGTTCTCGAATAACGACCACGTACTGGCAAGCGTAGCATAGGACTCCCACCCACAAGGTATCTAGTATAACGACCTGACCAAGGTTGCTGGAAGGCGCTGGCTACATGCCGCTCTAGATAGGTCAATTTGAAAATTCTTAGGAGAGGCCTACTTATGTCCTACAGTGGACGTTATGCGACTGAGATGATGATGATGATATACGAGAAGCCCCCGAATTGCTGTGAAACAAGAGCTCGGTATAATTGAGCGGGTGGGGTTGTAAGGGCGCTAACCGTGTTCCATACGAAACGAACTAACAAAAATCGGTCGAGGGGTTCGCGAGTTATCGCTTCGGGTAGATCACAATAAATAAAAAAAACACTGTGCGGAAGTTCCGAAACTATATTATTTATTTGTAAAAAAAAGTGACGTGATTTCAGCACGCGTAATTTTGCCGAAGAACGGTCGCGTCAATTTGGCATCGAAAATCTGAATCCACAATATGGCATCGAAAAATCTGAATCCAGTGGCTAAGTGCGCGCTTAAGCATCTGATGTAGCTCAATAACTGTCTAGTCATAACAGTCAATAGTACATCTAGCGAACTAGTGTGCAGATTTCCTCACGAGTCACGATGTTTGCCTTTACTTCCCAGTAAAGGCAAACATCGTGACTCGTGAGTGGTACTAGTTGAAAATGACTGTACATAAGTACAAACTCTGAGGTAAAAGTTGCCAGCAACAAAAGCGCCCATATTCACATTTTTAATCCTACAGAAAAAAGGTAAACAATGGTGTGGTCACAAAAAAAAACTTTACAATTAGTACTTTTTGTAAAGTTTGCTTTAGATTTAAACTGAGATAAAAAATTTAATATAACGATAGTAATGAATTTTTATACATAAATTACGTTCCTTAAATAAATTTTAGCAATTATTGTAATTATTCGTTTAAATTGAATATATAGTACTGGTAACACTTCAGGGGTATTGTAACTGAGGGTCGCTTTTTTATTCAATTCATTATTTAAGAAAAAAGTTCATAAGTATTTTTTATAATGGGCCCGTTGTCTAAGAAGCCCTGAAATGTCACACTGACACTGTTTGTTTCTCGTGTATGTAAGTGGCCATCACTGATGTCTGATTTATCAGGCTGCCTAAAGGCATCTGACATAGCTTGACGACTGCCATACAATGATGACAGCCGGGACCAACGGCTTATACATGCCTTCCGAAGCTCGGAGGAGCTCGCGAAATTTTTGTGCCACTTTTGGTCACCCATTCAAGTGCGGACCACGACCGGTGTTGCTTTACTTGCGAAAGCGCTAGCAATGCGCACTCCCGCTGAGCCACCGAGCTTCTCACTCTGACACTGATAAAGTTGTTTACCTTTTTTCTTTGGGATTAAAAATGACTTTAGTGAGGATCGAACTTGCGCGTCACTTAGCGTCACAGATGCACAGCCAATGCCTACGCAGGCCTGTGTCACTTCCCGTTTAGGCATTGAAAATATACCTACATTATTACTTTGCGCGCGGCGACCACATCGAAGAAGAAAATTCAGTTACATGAATCGTTTGTCAAGAATAATATGAATGAAAAGGGAGTACTCAAAACTTCATAGGTTAAAGTTATTTTATAGTTTTGTTGACTTAAATTAGATTTTTTACAGCAGATTTTATGACCTCTATAAAAAAATATACTTACTTGCCGGGATCTTGGGGAAGTCCCGTAGAACGGGACCTCCAATAAATAAAAAGAGGTATTTCGAAATACCGATCCACTAAAATTTACCTGTAAATATTAAACTGACAATTTAATGTGCAAATGACACTATAGGCTGTCATTTGGATTAAGGAGATGAGTTTTTATTGCAATATGGTTGCGTTTAAAAAATAAATTTGTTTATGAATGTCGTTTATTTATGAGCTTATAAAAAGCAAAGCAAACACAAGCACAGATAGAGCAAAGCGTGTGTGCGCGTTAGCGCGCGCGCCTCTAATGCTCTCGTAGCATCGTCGGCGCGTCGATGCGGCACTTAAAATTTTTGATACAGTTTGTGTTTGCCAAGTGGTTGAAACCACACAAATTGTCTGGCAATGTGCGAAGATTGTTCATCAAAATAAGCCTACGCATATTCCTTTTTTTTTGTATTACATAAAGAATGGTTACGTTGATATTCATATCGATATATCATTTTCCCGACTTATGGGTAAACATAAATTACCCGTGGACCCACTGGTGAGTGAAGCTGGTAGGGACACTGCACTCTGCAGCGATTGATACAGGTCGTCAAAATATATTCCGTCTTCGAATAACACAAATGGCCCAGTAGTACCAAGTCAAATTACATTTTCAATTTTTTTTAATGTTCGCTTTTTGTAGGTACTCCTAGGTATTATTATATACTCCTAGGTACTTACTTGTATATTTGTGGTATTATAATAATGGCTCTATGTGAACCTGTGTGCTTTATTTGATAGTAGGTAATTCCAATGTAGGTACCTAGGTACTTCTTCCCATGGATCTCTTCCTTTTATTATCAGCGTCATTTGTCATTACTTCAACTGATAGTTTGATACAACCTTCTCATTTATACTACCAGTTGTTATTTTCGGTATTACTTCCGACACGAGGGATATTAATTAGGTATTACTTGATTCTCTTTATCTGGTAGGTATTCCCTTCCAATGATCAATAAATGCGAATCTTTGTACGAATGGTTTCATTTACTCGCCAAAACGGCTGAAAGGATTGCAATGAAAGGCATATAAGTCATTCACCCGGAAAGCTTGAATTACATAAAGGATCCCATGTAATTGCCAAAACTCCAACCAGGCGGGCAACGCCGCGGGCGTAAGCTAGTATATAAATAAAACAATAGGATAATGATGTTTATTTTTTAATGTGAATTGATGGTTATCTTTCTGCAACGACAGTAATCACTCTCAAGTGAAAGTAATACGTAAACTTCGTTTGGTTTGCCGGGGTAACTGAAAAAAAAAACGAACGAAATAATTAAAAAAAATATATTTCAATAATTTTAAATAAAAAAATCTAAAACAATCAGTCTACTTTCCGTATTGATCTGGTTATACAAACTCAGACAGTTATTTAAATACTTTAACTGAAATTGCATTTTTTTACAATAAATAAACATAATACGCCTGTATGCCTCTCTTACATAAACATCTCCTCTCACAGGCCTATTGGAAGAGATCTCTTTTGAGATAAGTAGTGCCTTTGTACAACTTTTATTTGATGTATTCTCTGTATAAATTCCGTGTACATAAATTGGTAAATACATAAATAAATAGATGACCACTTCAATAAGTCGCCTGCGGAGTACAGAGGCGCGGGGAGTGACGACTAAAGGGAATGCATGAGGTGCGGGCGTGTATCACGCTATGCAGGCCCGCCCCGCCCGAACCTCAGTAATGTTGCAGCTAGTTAGTCCACAATCGATAGCCCAACGATAGACTATCGGTATTTTAAATAAAACGGATACTATCGATAGCCCTATCGATACTATCGATAGCTCTATTAATACTATCGATAGCTCTATTGATACTATCTATAGCCCTATTGATAGTTTGGCATTTTTCGATTGAAGCTGTAGCGAGAACGAGGTTATATGCTCGACTGGCACAAAGGGAAGATCTTCCCGCCAGATATAGTGTTGACCCTGGGGAACCGCGGCTCCGACGGTGTATGGTCACGTGCAGACTGCAGCGCCGCCTTGAATTTGTTACTTAGAGTAAACGTTATCAGCTGAATTATGAATTACACTCTCAATATGTAATGTGTAAAGATATAAATAAATAAATATATAGAGACAAATAACACTGATTGAGCAAGCCCCAAAGTAAATGCGAGACTTGTGTTATGGGATACTAACGGAACGATAGTATATTTTATAACAAATACATATATAGATAAGCACCCAAGACCCAGGACAATTTGAAAAAGTTACCGGCTGAACTTACTGTCAAAATATTGAGACAATGTAAATTATACGAAAATTCAGTGTATTGCTTTAATTTGGGTTAACAAATGCATGTGAACTGTTTTTGATCAGTAAAATTAAGTGAAGACAATTAAATTTGTGTGAAAATATGTTTCATTTTCGATATGTCAGGGTTTGTTTACGATAACCTTTTGTAGTTTTACTATATAACATGAAAAGGAGGGTACTTTAATGTTTTATTAATAAGTTTAATTACATATGTTTATTAATATAAACATATGTAATTCAACGTGAAATCATAAACACCGGCTTTGTATCCCGTGGGAAGTATCACTCTCAATATAATATTCCAACCAACAGAGGATCAAATGCAAATTGCTGATAAAATTTTGAATTAACTATTTCTAACTTATTCTTACAATTTAATTTACTTTCAACTATTTTAAATACTCTTAAATAGATTTTTACTATTGTAAACGAATAAATAACGTATTTCAAATGAGGGAGCCACTACACTAGGTAGGCCTAAATGTTGTGCCACTGCAAATATTTTTAAAACTATGAGTAATGAAATGAAGAAATGGAGTAATGAAACACAAAATATAAAATACCTCAAGAAATATATATACATCCCGAAGCTTTTATTCTGGGCGAGGAATTTGTTTCTAAAAAGACAAAAAAAAACTTGTTTAAAAATAACAGTAGAAAAATTACAAAATTAAGGCGTTTTAACTATTTAAATTAAAATTGCGATTTAACAAGATTAGCCAAATCATATAAATTTTATTATGTTATTACGTGGTACATCGTAGGGAAGATCCAAGAAATGCCCGCTTGAGGTCGTCAAGGTTGATATACGTGTCATAGTAGGGGAGCCCATGATGCTAAATAGGGATTTACTCGAGCGTCGTAAGGACCTGTTGAATTTTGAATATGGATGATAAAAAGAATAAAAGGTTAAATAATGTGTTCCTTTTCACCGGTGGGGGAAGCGTCTCAATGTTCAAACGAACAATTACATGGAATTACTCAAGCGCGAGTGTTGATACATTTATACACATGGTTCAGCTTGATGTTTATGTATGTTTGCCCAAAATCTGTCGATTATTTGGAGGGGTATTCATAACCTGACGATTTAAAAAGTTTTAACTTTACAAGCTTTTATTTAGTTTTACATGTCCCGTTGTCTGTCGGTCTGTCTGTCTGTAATCAAATCTCGCAAGTTAAATTTAACCCACTTCTTGGTTTCCGATTGAGCTAAAATTTTGCATGCCTACGTATATCACGTGACAGTGCAATATTATGATGACATGGAGCTGATCTGATGATGGAGCCGGACGTTGACCACAGGAACTCTGTAATGAAACGACGCAACCAAAAACGACAAATCAAACAAGCCCAAACTCGGTGGGAGTTTGGGCTTGTTTGATTTGTCTTAAGGATAACTTTAGATAAAAGTTTGTTTTAAATAATGGCTTATTCAACTGTCAGATTAAGAAAACATTTTTTTCATGACAAATTAAATAAGCACAGATATGGTAGGTTTCGACATTGAATTAATGAGTTCCTATGGTTAACTCCCAGCTCCATCATCGGATAAACTTTATGATATTATATCGATTATTATATTGAACTGTCATCCTGACATGACAAGAGTCAAGACTGTACATATGTTTGTCTGATGTGCTCGAGTAAATTCAAAAATCCCCTCTTGGGGCCCCCCAGCTACAAGTATGCTCGACATCGTGCGAAATGGAGAAGTAAAGACTGAAAAACGGACCCCAGAATTTACAGGCTGAGGATTCAACTGGGAATGCGCTGAGAGAGAGAGAGAAAGAGAGATCTCACTAGGTGCCTGTAGTGTCAATCGCCTCGATAAGGAAACTCACCGAAACGGCACTTGGCGGTTGGGTAGAAGAAGGTGGCGGCAGAGCATCCATGATTTTAGGGGTCGGTGCGTGCTCAGAGTGTGACTGGCCAAGGGTTGTAGCTGCTGTAGGTTTGGTTTCTGCAAATAAGAATGATTTTTGTTACCTCGCAACACAGGTTAAAATTGAAATAAACTACTCTAAAGCCGAATTTACATTACGTTACAAGTTTCATGCATGTTAAAATTAATTTCATGACACTGCTTTTAGTACCTGTGAAACTAGTTTCATTGTGAAATCCACAATATGCCTGTGTTCATGGCTCTGCAAACATTGAAACTTTATTTTGCATTGCAAAATGATGTCATACAGATGTAATTGTATAAAAGTAAGAAAAGGTTGTATCGAAAGAGAATACGTTGGTCCGCCAACGATCACGACAAATAACACACGTCCTATTAGCGCAGGCTTGGCTTCACTTTCGCGACTCTAGTTTCGCGTCGCGTTTGTACGATGACATTTGCATGACACTATTGTTCATTTGTTTAGGTACTTAAATATAGGTAAACAATCTTGACATTTTTTTTAAATATACATTATAAAAATCAATACCTTTGCAAATTACAAATCAATTAATGTATAAATTCTGAATTACACTCTTTATATACATATAATGTGTAAAGATACAAATAAATGAATAAATATATATAAAGGGACAAATAACCTGATTGAGCTAGCCCCAAAGTAAGTTCGAGACTTGTGTTATGGGATACTAACTCAACAATACTATATTTTAAAACATATACATATATAGATAAACATCCAAGACCCAGGACAATTTGAAAAAGACCATTTTCCAACTTGCCCTGACCGGGGATCGAACCCGGGACCTCTGGGTGGCGGACTAGCATGGTGACGACTACGCCACGGAGGTCGTCAATTCGTAAAATCTATATTTTAATAAAAAGACACTTTAAGATTGTTTACATTTATTTAAATACCTAACCAAATGGACTAAAGTTTTATCCGAAAATCGTGCACGACACGAAACTGTTTCAGTGTCATGAAATCGATGCATGCATTGTATACCTTGACGATTACACGTGAAATTGTTGATGAAACTAATGTCATGAAACTAAATTTATGCAACTTATTTCGAAATGTAAATTCGGCTGATTATTTACACTGCAGGGCAAATTATCTTTTGCCCTGCAGTGGGATATTATGGGCTGAAAATAGAAATAGAAATTTAATAAAAAAAGGAATTATATGACAGAGATTTCACAACAAAACATGTAACTATTCACAAAAATGGAAAACCTTTTCCCTAATCACTTCCACATCGCCAATATTCAATAGATGATACAATACACATGAGTTAGTGATTTCTCATCGATGGCTAACAAGATTATTTCCCACAGACTTCCCAGAAGCAAATGTACTCCCAAAAATAAATTCGGTCCATATTCTCAAGCCGTTGAGTCTTTATACATCTACAAATAGTCCCAATATTTCTTTATAATGGAATCTCTTTTCCAGTTCATTGGTTTCACTGATTCCTTTATGTGAATGGGAGACAAGCACCTGAATTTCAGAGCGAAAAAGTAATTTTGGATATTTCGTGACAAATAGACATCTCAGTAAGATTTAGATGAAATCGGTTAGCTGAAAGGAATATGAAGAGAATAAGCAGTAAAAGAAAAATTGGCACGGTAATGTAAATTTTTCATGACATTTGAAAAATATAAAATAGCCATTGCGCACGTGATCAAAATTCAATATTTAACCACAGGAACCTCACATATTTTAAGATAAAAATCCTGTTAACTCTGGCAATAAGCTATCTACGTACATTAAATTTCTGTTCAGCAGTTATTGCGTGGTTGAATAACAACAAACGTCCAAACTGAAACATCATCAGCTATTATAAACAAGCAAGTGGGCTTTCAGCCTCTTTTTGTCTGCGCCATCTTGTTCTGTCCCTGGTCATCGCGATTGAGTAGGAACTCGTCCAGCGGCTAGGTGGGTCGAAGATATCTAGCAAGTCGCTGGATCCGGTGGACGTACCATACCACGTCTCCTAATTCTGGGATACCATTAAGTGATACTATTACTACTATTTATTTTGTTACTAGCCAAGTATCCTGCCCAGTTCCATTTAACTGTTAAAACTCCAGAGATACAATACAAATACAATACAAATCAACTTTATTGCACCATAATAGACACACAAAAATTACAAAACAACAAGAAACAATATAGGCACAAAGGCGGACTTATCGCTATAAATGCAATCTCTTCCAGCCAACCTTCGGGTGGAGGAAAAATTTATTTGAAACAAGGTGGGCGCAGTACTAATTCTATTTTACCTACATTACATATGAATATATACCTAAATACATATACACACATATATAATACATAATAAATATATAAATACATAAGCATAATAATACATACTTATATGATACATAAAAATATTTACATAAATACATATAGTAACACTGAACAGAACTGATTATATCGTCAAGTAATATTTATAAAGGCGATTTTTAAAGATTGTTTTAGTCTTAGCAGTCTGAATTTCAACAGGGAGAGCATTCCAGAGATAGACAGCTTGTACTGTAAAAGATTTGGAGTAGAATCCGGTCGAATGAATAGGAATGTTTAAACGTAAGGCATTAATACTCCGCGTGGGACGGTTATTATCCTGATGGAGAAACGTAAAACGCTCCTTTAGATAAGGAGGAGAAGATGGCATAAAAATATAATACAAATACTATGAGATTTTAATCCCTGATGGCGCAGGCAAAGCGTTTTGTGTCTAACGGTTCTAAGTAGATAGAGCCTAGCAAGACTAGCTTAGCAAGGTTTAGCGTGACAATAGGCGAGAACCTGAATAAAAATACTAAAATTTATTTTGTTAGTAGGATGACAAACCTGATAATCCATGAAAGCTTTCATGAGCATCATAAAATTGTTCCTTAGCTACAGCATCAGCTACAGCAGGTGGAATAGAACTGTCTGAGGCGCTGCTAGAAGAAGCACTCGTTGTACTTCTATTTGTCGGCGTTTTAGTCTTTTTCTTCTTCTTTTTCTTCTTTTCGGCTTCTGTCTGTGGGTTCGCTGGATCATCCTTTTTTAGCTCATGTAGTTCAAGTACAAAAGGTCGGTGACTTTCAAATACTTGATGGCCGGAAGATGATGAGTCTTCTGTGTCTGTTAGATCTAGCAGATCTTCTATTCCGATATCTGAAAGAAATCGGAATACAATGGAGAATTCATTTGTATTAAAAATTATTAGTGCTCTTGTGGACATGTAATGACGGAGTAGAATACGATTTGCCACCACACCATTTCTATCTCAATGATGTCATAAGAGGCGATTGAGGGAGAGATAAGAGAACGAGCAGCAGCGATACTTAATAATGTTGCGATCACTCGGCCGCCTGCTCAGCGAAGTAATGATAGATAAATCCTTTCTTTATTGGGAGAGGCCTATAGTCTAGCTGTTGACTGTAGGCTGTAAATAGACAGGATAGTATTAAGACTACCTATGTTTTGTAGCATGTTTATGTTCGGCGGAGTCCCTGACTTCCAGAGTTTCATGAGGAAATGTAGTATAATTTTCGTGAGAACAAAGAAGACAAACAATCGCACAGAGCATTTCAGTGTTCGTATGCTCAGAATATTTTGGAGAAAGTCGAATCCTTTGCTGCATTTTTCTGTAGTTTTTATACACGGTTTATCTAAAAGGCATCAACATTTATACTACTTCGCATCTTAATTTAGGTGTTCGATAAAACAACTGCAAATTTTCTATTATGTATAGGTCTCATAGTGTTTCTTCTTGTAATAATTTAAAAGCGCACTCTTGTCGGTATTGAATAGCCAAAGATGCAAGGGAAACATGAAAATAGACTCCCCGTGACGTAACCCACTAGAAACGGATTGAAGGGACAAAATATAGTGTCATCTGAGCCAATTGACATGAAAAGTAGAAGAAAACTGTATCAAGCGGGATGGGAGCGTCATCTCACTATGATGTAACCGACACGCAAATAGGAAAGTTAATAAAAATAAAAAATGCCAATGATATATCTCTCCCACTTACTTGTATTGTCATCCATTACTGTAGGTCTATTTAAATATGATGATAGAAATAGCCCAGAAAGTTATTATGTTTTCAGTATCATATTTTCATAAACTATGTTATGGGATTGATGAATTTTTAAAATTTACACATTTTGGGTGATTTAGTGACACCTGTTTTATGTGCTTGATGATGGCTTGATGATTGATGGAGAAATGATTTTTCTTCTTTATTACTTGTCAGAACGTTTGATTTTAGAACTTATCTGGACCAAACTAAAATCTGTGTAACCTCCTTGCAAAAATATGCTCATCGATAGAAGGGCGCGTTGCTCTTGTACTAAATCACAGAATAAGTACTAGTCATGAAGATATAGGAAAAGGTGGCGGCTAAACTCCGTACTTTAAGTTGAAGATAAGTTTATTGACCTTTTGTTGGACTTCTGAGATGCCATCTTATAAATCTGAATTTGAACTGAGTGTACCTTAAGATTAGAATAATCATCGGGGTAACAAAAATTCCTGATTTTTAATAAAATCTAATATTAAATTCAATTGCAATCTATAATTTGCAAAACAATTTTCAACTGAACAAGCCATAATGACCCATAGATATTTCCCAATGTTTAGTGGAAATCGGCTTCCTGAAACCACGGAAACACCGGAACGTCATTATTGCGAATGGATAATGTAAAATCTTTCGACTCTAAAGTTTTAAATCAGATTAAAATGTTTCTTGTCATCGAAACATAGAAAATGGTTCAGAAATGTGTAGTACTTGGTTGTAGAAGTAAGTGGTATCCTGGATGTTTCTCGATATTTAACAGGAAAGTCGTAAATTACCTTATCAGATGTATTTGCTAGGTAAATAACAAAAGCGTTGTTTTTCCAGAAGTGTTTCTGTTTTGATATGATTTTTATAATAATGTTTAGTTTTACATATATGTCTCCAACATATAGTCAAATAGATTTCAGTTATATTTCAATATTAAACTGAGTTATACAGAAACTAACTATGGTGACCATGACGCAAATTATTTTCGTACATAAACGGTTAAGTGAGCATAAGTAAACCGTTTATGTACGAAAATAATTAAAATGTTTACTTTCTATCTTCTTTCTTGCTGAAGAAGTTTGTAAATGGTAAGCACTCCTGAATGCAAATACAAACATTCGTATATTTTTTATTATATATATAAATGTATCATGCATGATCTTTATAACTTAATTTAATAGTTAGCCTAAATATAACTTTGATGTAAACTAACAATATTTGCACAACCAAACAGGGTAAACTAAGAGGCTTATAATATAGGTATCATCTTGAATAACCTTATTTTTGGCAAATAAAACGTTGATAAATAAATTTGTTTTATTCCTCTTTCAGATTTCTTAGGGATCCAATAAGAAGAAGACAATGGCTATCAAAAATAAGAATTGAAGAGAAACATGACCCAGTAACAGTGTTGGCCCAATGATAATCTATTTAATGATTAAAATGAAATCTTGTGAGCGTCTTGCGTCTTGAATCATTACATAGTAAAAAGCAGATTCTTTTTTGTATGTCTTTCGGGCCGCACTTAACATCCACGCGGACGGTAAGCGTCACTGTAAAACCAGCGTAAGTCGTTGGTACAACTATCGCATTCCATCTGGTTGTAATTTTACGTAATTGTTATTGTATAAAAAATATTAAATATTTTTATTTTTGGAATAAACTCATTGTTTTAGTTTTATCTGCTACCGCTACTGCTACCACATCTCTGATAGGAAGAAGAGGCATGTGATATGCTATGCGAATAATACAGATTTTCATGTTAAATGGCAATTTTTTTGCACAAAAAATTACCTTTATTTGTATCATATATACCTATATTTAATTTTTAACCAAAAGTACTTGCCAACAAAAATTTTGTGAACTTGTCTCCTTTACTTTGTAGTTGTATGGACACCCTACTTAGAAAGAGGAGGGGGACCTACGTGAGCGAAACAGAATGCAGTCAAGGTTTTCTCATTTAGGTAATGGGGAGTGTGGCCTCCACCTTTCCCTATATCTTCATGGTACTAGTACATACAGAAGTCTTACCAGAAAAGAAATTCAAAAAAATATCTACTCAATGTAGTTGTCGATATGGTTTAATTTAGCTCGCGACGGAACTCAGCACTTATTCGTTAAGTTAGGTACCCGGAAATCCATTGCAAGCCAATTTAATTCTTATCACCCTGAACCTTAGATCATGTAATACAGGATAAGTTACGTAGACAAATCTTCTTACTAAATTTTCTGCCGGTTTTGGTGCAGGGGTAGGGTATACTACCACATCTAAAAAAAAAATCACACATTCACGAAAATCACTACATATCAGTGTCGCTATAAACGCACACTTACAGAAAATGGCAACACTAGTTTATTATCTTTACACCAGTAAAGCTCACAACTAAACAAATGTATAAAAACGCATAATTATACATACACTCTTGACGAGAAAGAGACAGAAGATAGGGATTGGTAATCTATATTCAAATCTAATGCACAAAGAATAAAGACGAAGATAAAATGGTAGTCTCGGACTACGTCATAAACTAACCTTTTTTCAAATTTGAATCATATTACCAAATTTTAGGATTGTAATTTATACATTTAAAACGGGGGTTAATGAACTGGCTTTTGACGACGGATAGTGATTAGTGGAAAAATAACATCGAAAAATGAAATATGTCAAGTTTGTGTTATGCGATTATACATCTTTTTGCTGTGGTTTGGCAGTTAATAAGGGAGAAAATCTGGGATGGAAGGAATTTCGTTACAAAGTTGAGTAGAACATTTTTTTTAGTCGGGGGTTAAAAATATTATTTCTAAGTCTAAGCCTTTATGGGTTGGATCTCATTTGTCAGCACGGAGCAGCACTTTTCTATATTGCTATTCTTTTCTGACGCTCAGAACCGTCATTTGCCAGAGCGAGAGAGAGCGGCCGAACGCTATCGCAGCGGCCGTGCGATTGCATGCTATAGCATTCTGCGCTCTCTCTCGCTCTGGCAAATGACGATTCCGAGCAACAGAAAAGGATAGCAGCATTTTCGATTAGCCTCTTAGTAGACTTGTTAAAGCGGTGGTGGCTACGCTGTTTAGGATCTGGAGTACTTTTTTTACAAGCTTTTATTTAGTTTTAACTGTCCCGTTGTCTGTCGATCTGTCTGTCTATAATCAAATCTTGCAAGTTAAATTTGACCCACTTTCCGGTTTCCAATTAAGCTGAAATTTTGCACGTATACGTATATTGCGTGACAATGCAATATTATGATGACATAGAGCTGATCTGATGATGGAGCTGGACGGTGGCCATAGGAACTCTGTAATGAAACGACGCAACCCCGTCGAGCTTGGGCTCGTTCGATTCGTCTTGAGGATCACTTTAGATAAAATTTTTGTTTTGAATTTTTTTTTTTATAATGACTTGTTTCATTCTGGGCCTCACCGAAACACAAAACGCAGTTTTCCAACTCACCGGCCCACATAAAATATCTGGTCAACAAGATTTTGCCACAAGCATACTTGCAGCGATTTCTAAAAGAATTTAGTACACAAAACATGAATCTAGTTATAAAAAAAACGTGAAGAACGTCAAAATTTTCAAATATAACACGTCAAAAATTCATATTTCTTTTCGATAATTTCAATTTTATACCATTAATTCAATGAGATATTTTCCAATTTTAAAATTCCGGTTTAACACTGTGCAAACCTTACATTTTACTATATTTTTTACATCATTGCTAAATTATTTAAAAAAAATTAGATTACTTATTACAGATTTTTTACGGGTCAGTATAGCGCCAGTATGTGAAATATTATGGTAACTTAAATCTTTCGATATCTCCATAGATAAAAATGGTATAAAGGTAAAACAAAATTTGTTCTGATTTTGAAGGCCGATTACATAATTTTAAGTTGAAAAATTAAACAACCTGTACTATCAGTTATTTACTAAAAATAATTTAAAATATCAGAATTTGGGATTAATCGGATTTTTGATATAACATTATTCCCAATTCTGACCTCCTAGAAACAAAATTAAATTATATCCATAAACACCATTGAAAAACCTGTAAGAGACAATTAGTCTTATTCCAGTTACAATAAAAATTAATATTTTGTCGAGCAGTGGTACCTTTCGACCGTAGTTTAGTTTTATGCAATGACTGACAAGGACTGTTGTCACTAGAAGTCATTGAAGATGAATTAACACAGATTGAGCTAGCCCCAAAGTAAGTTCGATGCTTGTGTTATGGGATACTAACTCAAAGATACTATATTTTGTAACAAAAATACATGTATAAATTTACATCCAAGACCCAGGTCAATCAAATGAATAAATCAATAATAAATAAATAAATATATATGGACAAATCACACAGATTGTGCTAGACCCAAAGTAAGTTCGATGTGTTATGGGATACCAACTCAACGATACAAGGTATATTTAATGACAAATACATGTATAAATAAACATCCAAGACCCAGGTCAATCTGAAAAAGATTATTTTCCGACCGGGGATCGAACCTGGAACCTCCGGTGTGACAGCGTGGCAAAGAAATAAAAAAAAAAAAAGATATAAAAGAAAGAAAAAGAAAAAACTTGAGAGGTGTCAAGGGACACCCGGATGGAAAGAAATAAAATATAAATAGGTCTAAATTACATTAAAACTCTTTTCTGCGTTCTAAATTCAAGTTTTTATTATGTTCATAAATTTGAATGAACAAAAAGTGTCGTTACAACTTTTGGTCTTAATTTTTTCCGTCTAGCTCCCTTTCACAACGCGCGATAAGGAACTTGTTCAAAAAATAACCACTAGGCCACAGAGGTCGTCAAAGTCAGTCATAGTGATGGGTTGCTATTTCACTTTTTCTCTCATTCCCTCTATCATACCAAAAAAATCTAGGTCTACGATTATGTGTACTCCATTATTTCTCACTACAGAACTGAAAGGTCAGTGTCTATCATGCTATAAAACTGTAACACGGTTCGTATATCGTTTGATTTTTATGTACTCCATAAAAAATGACCGCAAAGTACGCATTGATACAGAAATCTCAAGATACGGTACTGTTCAATCAAACTATCCGAAGCTTGCTTGTTTTGATCAATTACAGAAACACACCTAAAACTAGAGGCTTTTAAAACGTGGTGCTGGTGCAGGATGGACAGGGTAATATGTACAGAAAATAATACCACTGAAGAGGTCCTGAAAAGAGTAAGAAAGCGTAGGTGCATTCTAGACATAATAGAGAATAGACGAGGAAAGATGGGAGGTCATCTAATACGACACGATGATTAAATAAAAAAACATCATTGACGGGAAGATAGAAGGGAAAAGAGGACCAGGAAGACCCAGGCATAACTACATGAAGTAAATAAAGGAGAAGGTAAACGTCGTGTCGTATAGCGATTTAAAGTGGCTGGCGAACGAGAGAGACAAATTGAAGAAAACTCATAGTCCACCGACAAAAGCATAAGCTCTTTAAGGGGCTACCTGAATTTTCCGGGGTCCAGTGCTGCCCCCATTTGAAATAAATTATTTGAAAAGAAACGGAGACATCATTTAAAATTTTTTCTTGACCAGGCTCTAGATAACTCTTCAAACTATTTTATGAACTATTGTCAACAGTTTAAAGTGGGAACGTGAAGCTTTTCTACGCACAATTGCGAAAAACGGCCATTTTTAGCGTATGTGTATAGAAAAGCTTCACGTTCTCACTTTAAACTGTAAATAATAGTTCATAAATTAGTTTGAAGGGTTATCTAGGGTCTGGTTTAAATTATGTCTCCGTTTCCTTTTAAATGATTTAATTCAAATGGGGGTAGCACTGGACCCCGGAAAATTCAGGTAGCCTCTGAATAATATAGATATTAAACATCATCATCAGGTCTTTTTTAATCTCCACGCAGGAGCACGATCCTCTCTGT
This sequence comes from Acrobasis suavella, assembly GCA_943193695.1. Taxonomy (NCBI): domain Eukaryota; kingdom Metazoa; phylum Arthropoda; class Insecta; order Lepidoptera; family Pyralidae; genus Acrobasis; species Acrobasis suavella. The sequence continues at coordinate 4,018,154 of OW971934.1, read as the reverse complement.
ACTACCAGTACATTTATTAATATAATAATTAAAATAATAACTTAATGAAGGTTTAAAATTATAATTTAGGTCTACGAAAACTAGGAATTCTACATCCGCACTTGTAGTGTGGTTTAATTCATAATGTGATATGTTATTATTTATTAACCATCAAATTAAACTATACTATACTAATTGAAAGAAAGTGCAAGAAAATTTACAAATACAAAATTTAGTCATCCATAAGCTTAAATTCATAAAACTCTTAAAGCTTAAATTCAATATGTCCAGAGGTTTTAAATTAATGGCTGCATTAACTCTATGTCGCTGATGAATTTTATACGTAATGGCAACATGTCTAGTATTTTTCTACATCGATGACCACACTAACCCTATGTAGCTGATACAGTCTATCCGATCATATCCGCCCCTATCTAGAAGTCAGTCACCTCAGTTTTATAGGTGATCCATGGTTTATAGAAGCCTTGTACATTACGTAAATCATCATAATAAACTAGTCGACGCGAAAAAAATCGAAATAAAATTCGACATTATTTTTTTTTGTTTATTGGATTATTTGTAATATCTTTGTTATTTTTCTAGTCCTCATTTATTTAAATGGGTGAATACGAGTATTTTTTTGGAACGAAGTTCCTTACGGCAGGCTTGGAGGAGATAGGGATTTTGCTGCGCGACCGAACTGAAAAAAATGGGATAGTAAAACCGTAAGGATGACCTCGTTAAATGAGACGTGCGCAGGCGCGACAGTCGTATACACATTGTGTCGATTCTACATTAGCCGAAGGAACTTCGTTCCTACCTGGTGTCCCACGATACCACATTCTTTTTTTACAGCCTATATCAGTCTAAGGCCTTTTTCATTTTGGAAGAAAGGATTTGCCCATAATCGCCACTTTTACTGCCTCCGTGGTCCAGTAGTCTAGGCGTTCGCCTTGTGATCCAAGGGAAATGGGTTCGAATCCCACTGGGAAGCATACTTTGTAAAAATTTGTTTCCAGTCTGGTTTGGGTATTGCAGGTTTGAATCACCTGATTATCCGAAAAGAATGACGATTCCGTGTTTCGAAAGGCACGTAAGATCGGCAAACGTTCGGTCCCAACGCCATCTAGCGTTCGCTCAAACCTATCCAAGGATTGGTTCTGGTCTACCCTTTGGGTTGTGGAGGTAAGACGGCAGTCACTCTGTGTAAAAACTAGTAACCTCGTCAAATCACTTAGGTTAGGAACCGGATTCCCGGCTCTGAAGTGTCACCGCTGAGGATGCAACCGGAACACTGGAGACGAAAGTGGAGCTGTAGGCGACGCACAAGTCCACTTCGTAACATCACGAAAAGGAAACGCCATGCTAAAACTAAATGGCTACATAACAATTTAGACTTTAGGGGATTCCGGGGCTTTGTTGACGCGTAGGTGTAGCCATTTAGTTTTAGCATGCGAAGTCCAAATTGTTATGAAGATACTTCTCTTACCAGAACCGCGGCTGCCGAGGCACTGTCATCACCATCAATGATGAAGTCGTCCATATATCCGGAACACACACACATCCACCGGTCCATCAGTACAGTCCTTGGATTGAGAGAACGTTCTCACTCTGAATTCGCGAATACAACCAATAGTGTACTTATTATATAATTTATTGTAACAAAATAGGCATGACGAGTGGAAAAATATTTTTAGCCCATCGGTCAAATTATTAAAAAATATTGTACACTTTCTTTTCTCTGAGAAACAAAAAAATGACAAAGATACAGCTCATTGAAATTTCGCATGACGTCAGGGCTACGTACGATTTTTACATAGAGGTGACGTCGCAAGCCCCCACTCCGGAACTTTGATGTTTCGTATCTTTGTGAATTTTTACTTTTTTGGCAAATTGAAAAATATGTGTCCATTACTTTTGGATTATCCAAAAGACGGACTAATTACAATTATTCTTTTGAAACACTGTCGCCATATAATAATCATATTTATAATCATCATAAATGTCAACGGTATGTGTACTACATTTGAATTTAAAAATATAATTAATTAATACGCTCGTATGATGATGATACTGACCAATTTGAGCATAAAAGGTTGATCGCAGCAGACAATATGAAGTCGTTGTTCAAAGCACGCTGCTGCCAGTTCACTGTTACCTATACTATACACCCTTGGAGTTTCCCAAGAGTGTCGTCAGAGGCGACTAAAAGTACCAAAGCTATGATACATGTTGTATCATAGTTTTGGTACTTTTAATCACCACTTTTTTCCTCTAAAAGAGGTGGAGACATTCCGTATTCTCCTCTGCCGTCACCACACGTACTAATACATCTTTATTCCTTGCGGAGTAGATAAAGGACGCAAAGCAACATATTTATCTTCTTTTAGGTATATTTTTATCAAGTCAACTTACCAAAACAGATAATGAAGCCTCAGAGGTAAATTTTTAGGGATCCGTAAGTACTTAAAGTGTAAAAATGGGACCTTGTTACTAAGACTCCACTGTCCGTCTGTACCTCTGCCTATCCGTTACTAGGATCTCATGAACTCTGATAGCTATCCCGTTGAATTTTTCACATATTATGTATTTGTGTTGCCACTATAACAACAAATACTAAAAACAAAATAAAACAAATATTTAAGTAGCTTCTATACAAAAACCGTGTTTTTTATAGATAATGAATAAGAAAGTACGAATCGAGCGGCAACACTAGTCAGCTTATAGGGATGAACTTCTATGAATCCACTGTTAGAAAAATTTGCTGTAGAAATAAAAAGATAGGTAACAAGTATTTATTTACTCTGAAAAATGCCTTAACAAAATAAGAAAATTACCACGAAGCCTTGAATTATCATTCAAGGCTCAAAATCAGTAGGTACTCTGATAATTAAGATGTTTTAATGAACCCTCTCGCTGGTCTATAATTTGTAATTTCTATCATATTCCTCCCTATAATCCACAGTAACTTATTTGGGTCGTCGAAAGTAATCCGATAAATCATAGATGGCCGACTAGTCCCCGATATCGGCAAATTGCTTTCTTCTTATTGCGACGGTCGTAATACAAACGTCTTACACAGGAACGGTCATATTCAGCAAAAAATATGTGTTCATTTATAATATACATTGATTTTTGAAGAGTGTCATTCTGAATTTCGACAGTTAATTATTTCGACAGAAACAAAAAATCGACGCCCATTGTTTCGATAAAGCATAAATTCGACTAGCATTAGTCCGATAGTATAGAACATACTTCGACAACACACACCTTCGAAGAACACTACTTTGACAGAACCCTTCTTCGATATGCACTTCTTTGACCGATCATACCTTCGACATATTTGAAGTCCTTCTGAAGTGTAAATCGGTGAACCCTACTTGACCGCTTACCTTTAAACCTATTTTTATTAGTGGTCCTGACCTCGCGAGTCTGCCACATAATTTAATAAACGACCAAGTGCGAGCCGGTCTCGCGCACGAAGGATTCGGTACCATTATCTATAATAAAATCACGTTTGTTGTATGGGAGCCCCACTTAAATATTTATTTAATTCTGATTTTTAAATTTAGAATATTTATTTCAATAGCGGCAGCAGAAATACATCATCTGTGAAAATTTCAACTGTCTTGCTTTCATGGTTCATTAAGATACAGCTTAACGGACAGCGGAGTCTTTGTAACTGGACAACAAGATTTTGTCACAAGCATATTTGCAGCGATTTCTAAAAGAATTCAGTACACAAAACATGAATCTAGTTATAAAAAATGTGTAGTATGTCTAAAATTTCAAATATAACACGTCAAAAATTCAAATTTCTTATTTTGTCGGTAATTTTAAAATTATACCATAAATTCAGTTAGGTGTTTACCGATTTTCAAACACTATTTTAACACTGTACAAAACTTACATTTTATAATATTTTTTATATCACTACTAAATTATTTAAAAAAATAGACTTATTACAGATTTTTTGAGGGTCGGTATAACGCTACCATACAATGCGCGCAGTATACAATGTATGGGAAATATTATGGTAACTTATATCTTTCTATATCTGTATACATAAAAAAGGTATAAAGGTAAAACAGATTTTGTTTTGATTTTGAAGGTTGATTACATCATTTTAAGTTACAGAATTGAATAGCCTGCACTATTAGTTATTTACTATAAATAATTAAAAATATCAGAATTTGGGAAAAACGGATTTTTGATATAACATTATTCTCAATCCTGACCTCCTAGAAACAAAAGTTAGTTATGTCCATACATAGTATACAAAAATCTGTAAGACAATTAGTCTTATTCCAGTGGGAAAAAAAATATATAAAATTTTGTCGACCAGTGATAGAACCCTAAAAAGTATTAGGAAATTAGGTAGTTCGGGGTAGTCAATATAAAAAAAAATACTTATAGATAATTTTACATTACTTTTTTAGGATACTTTTTCTTTAATATCCAAAGATGCTACGTAAATGTAAAACTTATTAAAAACTAATTTAAACAAAATAATTAGCATAAACTTATTCTGAAACCATTGTTAATTAACCAAACATAATTAATAAGGTACGAAAATATTTACGTGTGCGGATGAAGTTGCTTTGATATTTTAAAAGATAAACTTGCTTTTGAATAAAATTTTACATTCGTTTAGAAAAGAGAAAATATGATTGAAAAAGCCAATGGCTTTCTCATTTTCAGTATTTGATAGTTTGAAATATATTTTATACCATTCCCCCCTCCAAAAAGTTTATTTTATTCACCGAAAACAGTGAATAAAATGCACTTTTACTAAATATTTTGATGTTTAAATTTATAACAATTTACTCTTAATTTTAGTAATTGTTCCAATTTTAATGTCCATTTTCTTCTTCATTAAATGTCTATTTTCGCTTAAATTTTTCTTTTTAACCGACTTCCAAAAGAGGAGGTTATCCATTCATCGGAATTTTATGTTTTACATACCTTTGTTGATCGATTTATTCGAAGTCGTTTGTACCAATTTAGAAAATTCTTTTTTTTTTTTAAAGGAATACCTGTTAGGTGTTCCCATATTTTTTTATTAAAACCGGTTGTGTAGTTTGATGGTGAAGTCGGTTTTTAGTTTTGAAAGATTATTCTCGTAGTCATGGTATAAAGTATAGTATGCAATTCTTGAATAAAGCGGATTTACATCGAGGGCCATGAATCACTCGCATTGCACAGGATTCTAACACTTCAATCATCATAATCCTTCGAATTAGAATCCTTCACCTGCTCGTGATTCATCTATGGCCCTCGAAGTAAATCCGTCCTTTATTCACTAATTGCACAATCTCTAATATATAAAATTCTCGTGTCACAGTTTTCGTTGCCATACTCCTCCGAAACGGCTTGACCGATTTTGATGAAATTTTTTGTGCTTATCCGGTATCTATGAGAATCGGCCAACATCTATTTTTCATCCCCCTAAATGTTAGGGGTAGTCCACCCCTAAATTTTTTATTTTATTTTTTAGACAAAATTTTTAATTTCTATTTTTTTATGATACAACATACAAAAATACATACAATCTATTTATATGGCAAAACAACGTTTGCCGGGTCAGCTAGTATACTATAAAAGTAAGTAATGTTGTTACCTCAGCAAAAATTTGGACGAGTAAGATCTACTAATTTCCAATCAGCAAATTTATGAGAAGTTTCAGAGATAAAGAAAAAGTCTTAAATAAAAACCTATCATTAATTTCACAGATAAGAAATACCACAGTCATGCGTTTTCAAACTTTCAATGAAAACAATCATACATTTTCAAACAATAATTTTTATAAAAACTGTGAGACGATAAGGCCAAATAGACATCGGCATAATATCTAGACCAGATGTTTTCAACAACGGCCATGTATTTTTTTGGTAATTGACATTTATCGCGTTGCAACGCTTTAGTCCGCTTTTAAGTTGTCCTTCAAAAGCACAGCGCTAGATTCGCTAAGTGTTATTCTCATGCATTCAATCGACTGACAGACATCATAGACTAAAGCATTAATTTCATTCATTATGGCGGCGGGAATTTTGCAATCCGTATTTAATTTTCAGAAAATGAAATCTAATCACTTACCGATGGAAAAATATTACTTAATATTTTGCCTTGTTCTTTAAATTATTTGTGCAGTATCTTAACACACACCAAGGCATTTGTGATTTTGTAGATAGTGTTTTCTTTTATCAACTCAATGTGTTGTACTTAGCGCGTTAATGCTAGCAAGCGACTAACGTGAGATAAACAGTGAAAGCATATGATGAACGGAACAAAACTGTGATATATATGGCGTCTACTCTAGTACGTAAGTCCATAATAGCTCTGCGAAAAGGTGATATCGCGATCTCATACAATATATTCATTCATCCCCAAAGAAAAGGTCTGTTCTCTCAGATAGCTGTTTTACAATTTCAGTTGAGATTTACGTTCTTGCTTACGAAGCTTGTAAAAACTGTCTACATGGTATGTTAGTAAAGGGACACACGGATGACCATGGTTTTCAATTTTTAAGAATACTTATTTCGAGTACTTACAAATATTTTTACAAATTTTCACAAACGCCCAACATAGCGGATACCTGAATTTTCCGGGGTCCAGTGCTGCCCCCATTTTAAATAAATCATTTGATAGGAAACGGAGACATCATTTACAATTTTATCTTGACCAGGCACTAGATAACCCTTCAAACTATTTTATGAACTATTTTTTACAGTTTAAAGTGAAAACGTAAAGCTTTTCTACGCACATACGCCAAAAGTGGCATTGCGGTAAAAACGGCCACTTTTGGCGTATGTGCGTAAAAAAGCTTCACGTTCTCACTTTAAACTGTAAAAAATAGTTCATAAAAAAGCTTTTCTACGCACAATTGCGGTAAAAAGGCCACTTTTGGCGTATGTGCGTAGAAAAGCTTCACGTTCTCACTTTAAACTGTAAAAAATAGTTCATAAAATATGAAGTACTTCGTCGATATAAACAGCAAATACTTACAGAGTATTCTATGTCCAGACTTTAATAACCATATTATGACAAGAGTCTCGTGTATTTGTGGATAATATAATAATATTAGGGTAGATCTCACTTTTCAGCAAGGAACTGCATTTTTCTATGCTTCTAGCTTCTATCTACTTACGGATCTCTAAAACTTTATTGAATGAAAAAAGGCTATTATTTAATTCAATACAGTTTCATTCAATTTATAAAACTGTTCGACGCTCAATGCGTCTTTTTGGTAATAATAAGAATGCTGTCCGTCAATGTAAGTGTTTATGAAACATTCGTTTAAAAAAGTAAAAAGAAAGTGCTGTCAAAGAAAATTGGGATTTGATGTATGGTTTTTTTTCTGGAAATATTAATTAAAATATAAAATAAGCACCACTATTTTGGGTTTTATTACAGCTGAGTTATACAAAAGTCCTTCGGTAGCCGGATAGTGAAAAAATAGTGGTGCTCTTGTATATCGTGGGTTGGGGCACGTGCGGTTGTTGCCTTATCTTTCAGGAGCTAAGCTATAAAACTAGCTGAACTTCAGACCACAATTGTGGAGTGTGGTCAGGTTGCCCACACGGACGAGTAAGGAAGCAAGCCTGGAATTGGACTTCCCGGTGTGATTGGCGGATGCGGTACCTACTCAGATTGCTAGTACATGTTGGTAGCTGATGGTACCGAGCCGGGGCTCGATATTTTTGCTGATATTTTATGGAACGTGGTACCTGTAATCCATGGTATTGAATCTACATGCAATTAAGTGTATCTACTAGTGGAAAATTCGGGTTTGTGTTAAATAGGAACTTGTAAGTACGGTGTAAATTAAATAGAACTTGCTTTTATCGGACTGGAAAACTGTTTATTTTGTGTTTATTTCTTTTCGTTTTGCAAATGCGAAAGATACATATTTTGTTTATTCTTCAAACTTAAAACTTAGCTGTAGTGTGTATTTTTATTTAGTATTTTCTCTAGTACTTATCTAGTAAGTGTTTTTGAGATGGAAGAGCTAATTGGCCAGCAATTTGATGCATATAAACGTATTACTAAGGCGTACACAAATTATAAAAAGTCCCCAAAGGAAAGATTAACTGAGGGGTATGTAGAGACACGATTGGAAACTTTGAACGAACTTTGGTTGCAATGTCTTGAAACTCACAATAAAATTGTAAAATTGTCTATAGAGGAAGGGACAGATTGTAAGTATTTTCAAGAAGATACATTCGAACTTGTTGAAGAATTATATACTGTATACAAGACGGAGTTAAAAAATAAATTGTCGTCATTTCAACCCTTGAGTACGTACCTTCCTGCACAGGCACAGTATTCTAATGATATTAAGCCTAATAACAACGTTCGACTTCCAAAAATAATAATAAATCCTTTCTCAGGTTTGTACTCCGAGTGGAGTACTTTTAGAGATTTGTATGTATCTCTTATTCACACGAACACGGATTTAGATAATGTACAAAAATTGCATTATTTAAAAGGCTATCTGTCGGGAGAGGCCGAACAGCTTATCCGACAAATTCCAATTACTGACGCTAATTACGAAAGGTGCTGGGATTTATTGAACTCAAGATATAATAATAAAAAGTTTCTATGTAATGCCATTTTAAAGAAACTTTTGAGCCACCAAAAAGGTTACATCTGAGTCATCCTCGTTGTTAAAAAATTTAATTGACAATACTTCGGATTGCTTAAGTGCATTAACAAATATAGGAGTAGATGTGTCTTCCTGGGATGTTATTATTATTCATTTATTGACACTAAAGCTTGACTTGGAGTCCAGGAAGGAATGGGAGATTTATATTAACAATATCAACGGGCTAGAGGAGCTCCCTAGTTTCTATCAATTTAAAGATTTTCTTACAAAACGGTATCGAGCTTTGGAATTCCTGGATACTAAGTCGGCTTCTGTTAATAAACCTTTAAGTGTGCAATCGAGTCAGAAATCTTTTCATGTAAGTAATATTGACTGCCCATTTTGTACAGAGCAACATAAGCTATACTATTGTAAAAAGTTTTCTAAAGAAAATGTTGATGCGCGGCGGGATTTTGTAAGTAAAAATAATGTTTGTTATAATTGTTTATGTAGTAACCACTCGGTAAAGAATTGTGTAGTGCCAGTGAGATGTCAAATATGTAAGCGTAAACATAATACGTTACTGCATTCAATGGATAATACTTATGTTAACAAATCTAATGAGTCTGACAGCTCAAGTTCAAATTCTGCTCCTGTGGTTTCTGTCAATCACTTCTCAGCAGGTACAATATGTAACCAAGTTTTACTGGCTACAGCGCAAGTGGAAACCAGAGGGAGAAGTGGTCTGAGAATTGCAATGCGAGCTTTATTGGATCAGGGTTCCCAGTGTTCTTTCATCACTGAATCAATGGTAAATCATTTAGGTTTAAAGAAAATTTCGGTCCATAGCCAAGTGTCAAGTTTAGGTGGTGATAAACACTTGGATTGTAAGTATATTGTAAATATTGAATTAAAGTCGCGTATAGATTTAAGGTATGGTATATTTGTACAGGCGTATGTTATTAAGCAAATAACTAATCTTCTTCCGTCGCAGAGGGTCTCAAAATTAGGTTTGGATGATGAGTTGGAAAGTCTGCCTCTTGCTGACCCGCAGTACGCTGACCCTGGTAGCATCGACCTGTTGCTAGGAGCGGAGGTTTATTCTTTAGTGCTGCGAGATGGTGTGAAACGGAGTCGCTCTAATTCTTTGGTGGCACAATCTACAGCCTTCGGGTGGATTTTATCTGGCGTAGTGGATATAGATACCAAACTTCTACCTGCAACAAATACAATGTTTTGTAAATTACAACAAGCCGGAAGAGTTAAGAATGAAAAAGAGGATTATGTAAATAGAGTAAATTCAATTGTAAATAATAGATATTATTTTAGGACTTCTTCGGCACGTAATGTGAATGAAAGGAGAATGCAAAACACATGCATTGGGTATCCACTATTCTGCCGTCCTATCATTAAAAGACGGTTAAGTCATAAAACTAAGTTTTGAGTTATGGACAAAAAAGCGGGAAACTGACGTTTCTAGAGTTTTTGTCAACATAGCTCTATATTTTCTATTGCTAAAAAATAAACATAATTTGTACTTTTATTGTACGTAAAAAATATTTGGAAAACTTATTTAAATATTTATTTATGCCTATTTTTGTGTTTTAGCAGAGTAATTAAATTATGAAGTCTAATAATTACACCACACTTGAAGACGGCTAGCTTATGCTTAGCTGTGTTTTAAACGTGTAAATTATGATAACTGTAGATCTGTAGCCTAATTTGCAATAGTTAAGTGAAATAACGATACTAAAAAACAGCTAAACTAGTTAACCGTTTTATTAAATTGGAGCTAGCAGAATTTAATAGAGGATTTACTTGAAAATAAAGCGTTAACACACTTAAACTGCTTTTCTCATTTTACGTCCAATTTAAAATACCATACTGTTACTACACTAAAAAAGAGTTTTTGAAGAAATATTAAATGTAACCGTTTTTTAGTGTGTCAAAATAACGATCAAATGTAAGAGAATTTTGTCAAATAGACCATTAAGCCAAAACTTGGCAAATCAAAATATGTTATCAAAAAAAATATTTAGGGCAAGTAAAATACATTGTTACAAAAATTATGTATTTATTCAGCAATATAAAAGTTACAAATACTCATAAGATATAATAACGACACATAATCATTGTTTCTATTCGCTAAACAAAATTTATATCAATTAAAGAGATCAGTAACAAACAGTACTTAATTAAACTTTAACAGATTACTTCAAAATACACGAAAAGTGTTTTGAAATTGTAAATCAACAAATTATAAGCAACAAAACATAAAATTGTCTTCTGAAAAAACTAATACTATCTTATATTTGAGATCAATTAAACACAGTAATTTTAAAAATCAGTCTACAAAAAGTTACCTAGAATACTTATTAGCTATTCAAATGATAATGTTATTTATTCAGCAATATAAAAGTTACAAAGACTCATACGATATAATAACGACACATAAACAATTTTTTTCTAATCGAAAAACAATTTTTTTATCAATTAAAGAAGTCAATAACAATACTTAATTAAACTTTAACAGATTCCTTCAAAATTAACGAAGTGTTTTGAAATTGTAAATTAAGAAAAAAGTAATATATATAAACGAAACATAAAATTGTCTTCTGAAAAAACAAATACTATCTTATGATTGAGATCAAATAAACAAAGTAACTTTAAAAATCAGTCAACAAAAAGTTACCTTAGTATTAGCTATTCAAATGATACTGTTAATAATTAAAATGCTGTTTTTGGCATTATGCATCATTTACAGGTATATCATTCCAAAATTGCATTTTATGTGGTGGAGCTATATTATTTAAAATTTTAATAATGGACTCCTTACGGATTTTCTCTATTCCTTTGGGTTTATTTTTTGGTTCTGGACGCATAGCATATTTCTTTTTCAAAAACTTATCTTTCAAAAAACACAACGTCTTAAATTCTTCTTCAAGTTCGTTTTTATATAAAAGGTCCCAGTTATTCCATTCAAATTTAACTTCTATAATATTTTTTAAGTAAACACGCGGATTAGTGTTCTGAATGCGTCTTTCCGATACGCAGTCCGGAAAATTAAAGAAATCATTGCATTCCATTGCTTTAACATCGACCTTCGATAAATTGGCTAATGATACGCAGTCATGAAAATCTTGAAAATCATATAACTTTCCTTTTTTCTTCATGGCCAGTTCCACTTGATGGTGGAATTGATCGCAGGACATAAAATTATGGCCGGGTTCAAAATAATAAAAATGAATGCTTTCTGTTGCAATCAAATCGCTATTAATCATGAAAATCATATAAGAAAATAATAACCAGTTCTTGTTCTTCTTTCTCCTGGCTGATTAGGGCACTTTCTGTGTTTTTCAATGTTACAAAACTGGATAGGATGTTGCTCACTAAGTGTCATAGCCTGCACGATTTCTAGTTGGTTATTATTTTGTAATTCATATACCGGTGGCAGAAGATGTCCTGGAGATTGATTTTCTTTTTCTGATTCTTGCGTTAAGGGAGAGTTGATTACAAACTCCGAACGTGTGTGCTCGTAGCAATTATCAAGCATTTTCTGAATTCTTGAATTTCTAAACCTAAAACAATAATAAAAAGGTATGTGAAGCTCGTATATTAGTAGCTGCCAGAAGGATTCATACAAATATCGAATGTATGGCTATCCTTAATTGATTTAACATATATTAATAATCTTAACTATTATTCGTATTTTATACTAGCGTTCCGCCATTCATACATAGCTTTTGGGACTCAGGAATAACATAGCTATACAAAAGTAAAATATTTTTTTTAAATCGGTTCAGATGATCCTGAGTTAGTTGCTTCAAATGAACAAACAAACTTTTAAGCTTTATAATATTAATAACAATATGTAGTATAGATTTATAACTATTTATATTATACATAAAAATCATCTTGTAACACATACACATTGTAATTCAGTAAATTGTTAAAAATAATACCTCTTATTCGAATCCATTTTGGCGGGACGCTGACCCGGCGGCCGCTGATAACACGTCCTTTCTGTATTTCGACGTTTAGGCGACTGCGCGGTGTGCGGGTCGGCGCAGGAGCGGTTGCATTTAGCCGTTTTTTAGTTGGGTAATGTCACCTAACCGTTTTATTGCGTTGTTTCATTTAAAAATATTTTTTGTCATATTTGAACAAAAACGCGGTGACCGTTTTATAGAATAGGATAGGTCTGATAATTTTAAATAATTTACAACCACATTACGATTAAAATACTTTAACTGTTTTTATTAAACGTATTCTCAATATAACTGTTTTTTAGGCATAGTAGCCAATGAAAAATCTCACTGAAGTTGCCTTACTTGAAAAGCGTTAAAATACACTAACTGTCTAATGATAAAGTAGGTGGACAAAACTGTGTTTTAAAATGGCACAAAAGTAGTTTTTGAACTTGTTCTCTTCCAGTTACATTACTTTAAACGTCTTATAGTGTTGTATTATCAGTTTGCCGTTTTTAAGGGATGGAAATGCAGGAAAAGGGGTTACTTAACGGTGTACGTAGTCGCTGTATCTCCGAAATTATTACAGATAGAAAAATGTGGCAAAGACCAGTCGATAGAGAATTTTTTTCTCTATCAGGCTGTATATAAATGTCAAAATCGCTCAAATGTCATTTAACGGCCTTTTAGTAATAGGACGGCAGTATTAGTAGAAACAGAAAGAAAGGATAGAATTATGCATGTAAGATGGTGGAATCAAGCTAAAGGTTTAAACAAAATGCATGAGTTGCCTAAATGGAGAAAGAATAATTGTGGTAGAGACTGGCATACTAAGTATAACTTACCTCAGACCGTAGAGATATCACCTTAGAAACGATGGTCCTAAACAAAAAGAAAATGGCTAAAAATATAAATTTAGGGTTTAATAGCAAGTTTTAAGGTTGAATAAGTTTATAAGTAATATAAAAAACTTACCTATACTCTTTTACTTTGAGATTTCATCAATGGTTGGCGGGTATTATTTCAAACATTCTCTTGAGTTTACTGCAGTAGTTTTATGTAAAGAAACAGGGACAGTTTATGAACTGCAGTAGACATATTTCTTGAATGTGTGAGTATTATACGATGGGAATTCTTGGTAACTTTTATATATTATAGAACTTAAGTTTTTGCTTCATTTTTCTACTTGGAGCTTGGGTTGGTTGACGGAAAAAGGCATCACACTCCCATTGTTTTAATTTTAGGTTAAATAAGAGTAATGTATATTTTTTCCTATACATACAGTCCACTGGTTATTTTTTGTGAGTAATCTTACATTAACTGTAATTGTTTAAGGGTGTGTTATGTCATGGTGGGCAGCACTGAGGTAGGAATGATTTTTTTGTTAAGGCCAGAGTCTGGCCTTGGTGGGCAGGATGTTCGACGCTCAATGCGTCTTTTTGGTAATAATAAGAATGCTGTCCGTCAATGTAAGTGTTTATGAAACATTCGTTTAAAAAAGTAAAAAGAAAGTGCTGTCAAAGAAAATTGGGATTTGATGTATGGTTTTTTTTCTGGAAATATTAATTAAAATATAAAATAAGCACCACTATTCTGGGTTTTATTACAGCTGAGTTATACAAAACCTTACAAGAAATAGACTATTAATTGAAAAAAAATCATCATATCTTTAGTCGATAATTAATGATATGATACTATTTTGTTTCATTTGAAAAAATTAAAAGGAAACCTAAAATTTTCTTACCTAGGTGCCATTTGTTTATTATAATGATGTGGATAATAAGTGTTTATCTAATTATTAACAAAATTTACATTTACCATCTGTCCCTAAAGTTATAGCAAGTTTACTTGAGATTCGAGAGCACAGACTTCAATTAACTTTATGCAAAGAGTTTTTCAACTTTCCAAAACTAAAAGCGGATCATCTGCATTCTTATCTAGCCATTACAGGAAATGTCCAAAGTTTGCAGTATCTAAACTGTTTTTTCAAGAAACGATGCTCACCCTACAGGATAGTTGGGGAATTTGAATAGAAAGTGCTGCCAATAACGTCCGTTGCTTTGTTAGAGAGGTCGGCGGCGTGCTTTGACGACGTGAAAATTCACAGATGGATTTAAGTGATATAAAAAAAAACATACAAAATTATTAAAATAATCAAGTGATAATTTAAAAAAAAATTAAAACAAGCTTTTATCTAAAACAATAAACTTAATTTTTTTTTTTTTTGAAATGACATACATAGGTTGCCTCGGACGGCATTTCCTACTTCACCCGGACAAGGTTTGAGGAGCGGGCCAGAGGCCCGGCATCCTATATTTATATACTAAAATCCTCCTTAAGACGAATCAAACGAGCCCAAACTCGATGGGGATGCGTCGTTTCATTACAGAGTACCTATGACCTATAGCCACCTTCCGGCTCCATCATCAAAATATTACATTGTCCCACAATATACGTATGCGTGCAAATTTTCAGCTCAATCGGAAACTGGGAAGTGGGTCAAATTTAACTTGCAAGATTTGATTACAGACTGACAGACATCGAGACAGGTGCAACTGAATAAAAGCTTTTAATAAATAAAACCTTCCATGCCGGTCTGGAAGAAAAAAAAAACTTAGAACGTACGAGTTGATTCTCTTCCCACACAGATCGTAAAAGCCGATCGAGGGACTGGGTGTTATTTGAATAACTAGCAACGCAACCCATCACTGTTATAATTTAATACCCTCATCAATGTCGTAACAAATAAAATTAATTTTTTAAATAAATAAATATGTAGGGACAAATAACACTATCTGAGCTAGCCCCAAAGTAAGTTCGAGACTTCTGTTATGGGATACTAACTCAACGATACTATATTATAAATAGATAAACATCCAAGACCCAAGACCATTTGAAAAAGGCCATTTTCCAACTTGCCCTGACCGGGGATCGAACCCGGGACCTCTGGGTGGATGACTAGCATGGTGACCACTACGCCACGGAGGTCACTATGTATGTTATATACTTACATCGACTGCTAAAATCAATGCTCTGCCTTTAGGCTTTGACGTGGTCGGGTAAAAACAACAGACGAAACGAGTTGGAAATTGCCAAATGAAATTCCTTTGATTTTCCGCTAAAGTGATTATGGAAAGGCGCAAGAAGTGGGTCACTGCAGATTTGTTACAGTATTCTAGTTGTGGTTTTTCGTGAGTGTAAGTGGCCAACACTGGTGTCAATTATTCAGGCTGCCTAAATTCATTTGACATAGCTTGAAAACTGCCATATAATGATGACCACCGTGACAACTAATACGTGCATTTCGAAGCATTAAAAGCTCGACAATTTTTTATGCCACTTTGGGTCCAGGTCATCTGGTCAATCCAAGTATTCTGGTAAAGAGAAATAGTACTTTAAAATAAAACTTGATAATAAGACTGCTTTGTTTTTTCAGTGTAAATAAATGTGTCATTATCGGAATCAATAGCTTATTTATAAAAATAAATTAAACTCGATTTGTGTGAAATTTCAAATAAGTTATTAATAGCCAAACCTATTGAAACAATATTGACAATCAGTGGATACAATAGAATGATTCGAGATAATCTGATCACAAACATATAGCTTTCATACGGAAATATCATAAAATTGTAACAGTACAGAACTTAATCCATGCGAAATGGAAAAGGAAACGAATGCGAACCAAAAATTTTATAATTGCGTGCATCATCATCGCATCTCTCCTTTCGCTCGCTGCTCAGCTGCCAGGAAGCCGTGTATTCGACGCTGACGCACACCTTGGTGACGCTTTTATGAAATCACTTGTCACATTACGAATGGTTTGCGCGAGCGTTTCTAAGCGGGCGCATTTTGAATCCTTCCGGGACATATCGGTCGTTTGCGAAGGATTCGCAACGAGAGGTCTTGACCACTCGTAAAATAACACTTGTAGCGTACACATGTCAAAGAAACCTTTCATGGAGAATGCGTTCTATTTCACGTTGCTTTTTTATTCATAAAAAAACGAAAGGCCCAAAGCCACTTTAAAGTTACGGTGGGCAAGAAAATGAATCAAAATAGTGATGGGTTAGCAACACACATTTTTGAATTGACATGATTTGCATTTTCACCCATTTTCTCAATCGACAGACACTTGTGAAAAAAGAACACTCAGTCGTTTCCATTTATTTGCCGGATATCCCTTAGTTGCGTTTTTAGCAAAGATATATAGAGCGAAACGTGAGGTAACTAAGGCAAAAGGTATTTGGCTATGGGATTTTCTAGCAAATTTTCGTGAGAGATTTTCCATGGCCACGCCCCTTGTGTAGAATTGAACGGTACATGTTAATATTAGAAAATGTGAAGGGGATATCATCATCATTCCAGCCGCATAACGTCCACTGCAGGACATAGACCTCTCCCAAGGATTTCCAAAATGACTGATCTAGAGTGGCCTGCATCCAGCGCTTTCCAGCGACCTTAGTCAGAACCTTACCTTAGTGCTTACCTTAGTACTTGACCTTAGTCAGTTAGAAGGGGATATAACTAGGCATAACTACCCTCTTCTAGATTTAATATCGTAAAGGTTCCTGGTGATTGGTTGAACTGTAGCGACTTAAAAGTATATATCTATCTAGCACTCTGTATGAAATGCCTTCTTTGTGACTGTGAGCCTCCTCAAATATTTAAAATAAAGCCGATTTATCGATACATAATTTTTAGAGGTTCAGTGAAAGAAAACGGATATATAATTTAAAATTATCTTTATCATGCCCTAGATTACCCATTAAACTATTTTATGATCTACTGTTTATCTTTTAAAGTAAGAACGTAAAGCTTTTCTTCACACATTAGCCAAAAGTTGCCGAGTTTTGCAAATGTACGAAGAAAAGCTTCACGTACTCACTTTAAACTTAGTGTTATCTACGGCATGATCAAGACAAATTTTTAATAATATCTCTGTTTCATTTCAAATAATATTCATTTCGAATAGGGGCAGCGCTGGACCCCGAAATTTTCATGTAAGTAGAAGTGTTTCATTGTACACGACCAGTTACAGTACACCGTGCTACAGCTAAACAAGAAACTTGGAGAAAATACCTTACAGGTTTCCGTTGGTAACAGAAGAGTTTTTGGTTCCCAGAACAACACACGTCTTTATCCTAATGAGGTAGACAGAGCATTTGGATCGTGCGGTTCTAAGTAAACAGAGCCCAGGGTCGCCAGGCCACTTTTAGCGTGATGGTGGACGAGAAGGTGGAAAAAAGAATTTAAATAGTTATTGGTTTGATAGCCGCATCGTCTATTAAATTGATTATCATTTTCGCCCATTCCCTCCATGGGCTTCTACGCGGGAAGAGAATCAGCTGGTATATTCTAAGTTTTACCTTTTCTTCCAGACCAGCATGGAAGGAACAGTTCCTATAAACCTGTTTCTACAAGAGTATACATAATATATTTACATACAGAGGAATTACTAGCAGTTATATCATAAGAACACTTAAATTTATTATTATATCATTTTACATTTTTCCATTCCTAAACCATTGATTTACTTTTTTAATTGTTTATTGTCTATGTTTAGTACAACTTCCACAGGGTGTGTTTCGTCCTAGCTCAGGTAACATTTATTTTTGTAATTCTTTATATAATGTGTGACAATAATGTTTATATTATCATTTTTAAGAAATTGAATAAAAAAATTATTAATTAATTCATTACTCACACTCAGTCAGTAAAAATATGCGAAAATATACAATATATTCAGTAGCTATAAGAAATGAAGTAGATATAGAGAGATAAGTGGTAATACTGCTGTATCTGTACCATCTTTATTTTGTAATGTGAAAATATGCTAATACAATCGCGTTCAATTTGATTTTCATTGCGTTTCAAATTTCAATACAAATTATGCTTGGCGAAAATATTTCGGTTTAACAGCTTGACCTACATAAAACATTTTGGATTGTGTGTGAGATATTTTTTCCTATAAAAAATGTTTTCCTGTAAAGCAGAAAAAACTTCAATACTAGAACTCTTATTTGAAACTTTATAGTCTATATTTCAAAGACAAAATACCACATCAATAATAATTTTTTACAATTGATACTGCTTAAAACTTGTTTTATGTAAGTTCTAAAAAGTCTTTTATCGTAAAATGGTGTTTTTAAATAATATTATTACATATGATATTTTGTTTATAAAGCCATTGCTCTACTTTTAAATTTCCATCAATAATTTATAAGTAAATAAATAGCTTAAAAAATATCCATCAACGATACGTAAAAAAAAAACAAAAGTACAATATTTATTTGTTTGTAATAACTTTATTGTACAAAAATACATTAAAAAGACAACATACGAAAGAGAAAATATACAAAGGCGGACTTATCCCGTGTAGGGATCTCTTTCAGTCAACCTGCGATATTTAGTTATTTATTTAAGAATTATTGTTTTACAAATGAGCATCAGTAAACTTATAGTAAAAGCAATCCAAAATCAATCCCTCTATATAAAACACTAAACCTTTGGCAATATTCTAGTTATTCCTTTATATTAGGGCGCTTGGGCCTTCCGCACATCTCTCTAATAAAAACGGGATGAACCCTGATATCCCTCTATATTGAATAATTCACGACAACAGGGGTACTACTACTGAAAATATACCAAATCAATAATTCTGCGTTGAGGATTTCTTCGTATTGTTTCGGAACGTTAGTCAATAGTACCGGCCAACGGCAAAAGCTTGACTTTTTATAATTTAATTTAATTTTTTATTTATTGATAAAACAACAGCGATAGGTACAGTCAGGGACAGGAATATCGATATATTGATACCCGATATCGGTATTTTATCGAAATTTGTATCGATATATTGATATATCGATAAAAACTATCGATAAAATACCGATACCCGGTATCGATATATCGATAAAAAAATATCGGTATTCCTGTCCCTGGGTACAGTTTCTTATAGCTACAAAACATACTATATAGGACCAAAAACAAATTCACACAGGATTTTATCAATATAAATGCACTTGATGTTGATTTCAAAAACAGAACAAGGTCACATAACTAATTCTAAGTAGATAAATAAGGTATACTGGTGCAGAACATTCGAGGTATTCCACTAAGACCTGACAAGCGTACACAAAAAAAAAAAATTAAGCGGTTCTGGCGTTTTCGAATAATTTGTCAACATACATGAAAAAAAAAAAGATAAAATCGCGACGAATTGATAACCGCCTCCTTTTTTGGAAGTCGGTAGAAAATGGTTATGTAGTAGGTAGGTAATTTATATATATCGTTTCAAGTAGTCAGCGACCCAAGTAGGCACATTAAGAGCAGCCTTCCCGTCTTACTTTTCATACAAACGCTCGTACGTAATTATGGCGTTGCAACTGATCTTTCTTGAAAACTTTTGAACAACACTTGTGCACTATTTCTAGGTTTCTATCGAAATAAAAAATGAATATTTGGAAAAACAAGTTCAGTATACGCCTCCAAAAACCTGCTTTTTTGCACAAACTTTACCTGAACTTCGACCGTTCATAAAGAATAAAAATAAAAAATATTTCGATAGTTTTTTATTTAAAATTTTCATTACATTTGCACGGTGCAAATGTAATGAAAATTTTTAATAAAAAACATTTTTTTCACAAACTTGCAAGGCTTACTGACTAAAACGTATATCCTGGAACAAGTTTTATGAAATTTCCGCACCCTATGAATAGTTTATATTCGTTCAATGGATAGTTAATAATAATACTAATTTCATTCAATACAGTCCGTAAACCGTGTCCGTACGTAGTCAGTAAACCGTGCCCTAAGGCGCTATCTCTCTCTTTTTGGTTTGCTTTTTTTCTAGCATTGCCCTGGATGAAAAAACAAGCTTTTCGATCTATGGTCACGTTGACTACAGAGCCGTCGGGAAGGGCCGCCTTAAACGTAGCAAAGCATATTAATAAAACTTATTAATTTGAAGATGGTTAAATCTGTGGAAAAAGGGGGGAGGGCTTTATCCAGCAGTAAGACATCTCTACAGGCTAAAGAATAAAAAAATATGAGAGAGAAGATAAATGTGATAGATACCTATTCCTCCTTTCTTTATGAGTGTGTAACATACTTGTGTTTCGGAGTAACACCCTTGTATTTTCACTTACTTTATCTTTATTCATAAGTAGTACCTGCCAACTTTATGTGACATTTGCATTTTATTTTCCCGACAATGTTGATGTCAGACAGACAATACAGGCTTTGTTGATGTTATGTTAGTAAGCAGATGTAAAAAACACAACATATGAGTAAGTAACATAATAAAAATGGATATTTTTGATTAAGTGAAAAGAAAATAATGCTATTTCACTTCATTACAAAATGAATATTTATATGAAAGTGTGACTTACTTAAACGTTTCCAAGACCGAGTTCGCAATGTGGAGATCTAGCGTCGAACGAAAGTTCATGACGTGCTCTCTAGGGTTGCGAACCTAAAATGGAACTGGGCAGGACACCTGGCTCGGAGGAACGATGGAAGGTGGAGTAAGGCTATCATCGAGTAGTACCATGGGAATGGAAAACGGAGTGTTGGGCGTCCGGCAGCTAGGTGGGTCGATGATATCAAACGGATTGCTGGAAAAAACTGGATGGCTGAAGCTAGGGATAAAATTCAATGGCGCAGACAAAAGGAGGGTTATGCCCAGCAGTGGGTCGTTGAGAGCTGACGATGATAATAAATGTGACTTACATGCAGAGAGGAGCTCGGTGGCCCGGCGGGAGTGCGCATTACTAGCGTTTTCGCAAGTAAAGCTACATCGGGTATGTTCCATACTTGGGATGGGAGACCACAAGCGGCATAAAAATTTCTTGAACTCCTCCGTGCTTCGGAAGGCACGCATAAGCCGTTGGTCCCGGCTGTCAGCATTATAGCAGTCGTCAAGCTATGTCAGATACCTTAAGGCAACCTAAAAAAGTACCGCTTAGTATGGGCAGAACTTAGATCGCCGGGCCTGCTAGACTAGAGGCAGCGGCTGGAGCTCTTACGTGTTTCAGATATTTTGTTAAGTGTTTGTCCCGGTTTTTTGTTCATGCTTGATGCTGGTGGTTTTAGTTATGTTAAATGTCTTTAAGCAGCAGCAGCATTGGGTAAAAAATTGGGTTACTTAATACAGCTATAAAACTACTACCTAATTAGGTTTTATAAAGGTCAATAAGCCGTTCAATGTCTAATGGCTTATAACTCGCATATTTTTATTTTTATTGACGTAGTGTGAGTAATACCTAGGTCTGTCTTTGAGCGTGTTTAAACAAAATATATAATTGGGAGTGAATTTGACTAACCAGTGAAAATTTTCATATTTTGAATATGTAGGTGTGTTCAATCTAGGCATGTTGCTAGTTTACAGCTTATGAAAATAGTAAGTGGACATTTTGATGCGCGGTGCGCCGATATACGAGTTTGTACTTAATCGTTGTAAGTAATAAATGCGTATAGGTTAGAAACCCCGAAGGGAACTCAATGGGAATTTGCTTCTAAGGAAACGCTTGAAAACGAATAAAACAAGTTTAGGCCCATAATAGAAAACTATGCGAGTTATTCAAAATACAATTGAACTTTCATAGATAAAACGAATCAAATATCTTTTATTTCCCGTCTTAGGTAATAAAAGGAAAGTAAACAATTTTGACATGTCTTTTATTGAAATTCATAAATCAATAATTTTGCAAATGACAAATTATATATTTTATAAATTATAAATTACATATTTTTTTGTAATTTGAAAAAGTATTGATTTACAAAGTGTATATTTCAAGGAAGAAAAAGGAAACGAGGAAGACCTCCAAGAAGATGGGTCGACGACGTCAAGGTCGTGGCGGGCAAGACATGGACTAGAACTGCAAGCGACCGCGAATGTTGGAAAATATTGGAGGAGGCCTATGCCTATAAAGCCTACAAAGGCAACAGACAACGACACAGAGAAAGAAGACGAATCAAATAGTAATAAATTCAAGTCAATACTGTATCTTGTCTGAAATAAAGGCTTTATTATTATTATTATAATTCAAGTAAAACAATCAGTACATGTATTTTATGAAAACTGACATTAATTTCAAATTTGACATTTTTAATTAATAATTATGACATAGCAATGTATTCTCAGTCCACACATCTAATTTTAATATCAGTATAATTGTAAGGTTGACGTTTTTGGAGAAAATGCTGCAGCACAGTTTGTTACCGCTTCTTCTGTACTTGCGCTTTGGAGGCGGCAGTAAACTTAGTTGTAAGTAAATGATCTGACGTCAACAACTAACTATTAAGAAATCGAAAGAAAAAAGAAATGACAATTATCAAGTGATATAAATATCCAAAGATAAATAAATGATTTGACTTTGACTTTGACTTTGACTTTGAGACATGTCAGACACTATATATCGTAATTATCCTTCGTTTCCTTAATAAATTCAAAACTAGTGAAATTACTTATTTTGGAAACATGGAAGCCTTTGATAATGTCCCAAAAAGTCATTATATAGTTAGATCCCATATTTCCTTTATCTTATTTAGATTAATTTCTTGTTTGATCCTAATTTTATTCATGAATTTCATATTGCATAATTTGCGAAGTTTGCTTTAGTCTTCATGAAACGACAAATGAGAGCCAAAAGTTTAATTATAATAAAGAACTTTTACCCGCGACTTCGTTCACGTGTACAAGCCTCTTGATCCTTTTATTGGGATAAAATGTGTGTAGTATCTAGCAAACATAAAGATGGAATGGACAAACAGACTAACACAATTTCCCTTTTGAGTATAATAAACTAGCTGCGCCCCCGCGGTTTTACTGGCGGAAAAAGTAGTCTATGTGTAATATACGCTTGAAGAAGTAACAAACATACACACACACACTCACAAACTTTCGCCTTTATAATAATTCAGTGTGATCATTTTGGAGGGTTTGAATGTGTATTGAATATTCTTGAAATAAAGCTCTTCATGGTAGTGAAACTATCATTGAAATCACCTCATTACTTTCTTAGTTTATGCACAATAGTTTATTAACATTTTATATTATATTATAGTTATTTATTTAGCAATTTATGTACAGTCAGGCTTCAATAATGGAGTCAAAATTTCTCATACAACTTGAAAAAAAAAATATGACTCCATTTTTAAAGCGTACCTTACACAGAAAATTTATACAGAGAATGCATCAAATATGAGTTGTACAAAGGCACTATACTATTCTTAAAAGAGATATCTTCCAGTATGCCTAAAAGAAGAAATGTTTATGTAAGATAGTCAAACATGCGTTTATACATAAGATAAAGGAGGAAGAAAATTAAAATGACAAAACTACACGAACTACAAATAAACATACATATATTACACATATACTTAAATAAATACATATGTCTATTTAAAAGGAAATATAATATATACTTATATTAAAATTAAGATGATTCTAATAAATAATGTATGTTTATAATATAATTAGTATACAAATTGGTACCTTAACACCTTTGCGATACGTACCTAACCATGTGAACGTTTATTTTCCAGAAAGCCCAAAACAAAAGCACGAGGGAAATAAAATTGTAGGCCTTATAGTTCATTTTAAAACACTAATAGTAAAAATGACGTCTTTATCCATAACGTGGCAGAAAGAGCATTTTTAATTTTGCAACTCTAAGCAGACAGAGCCCAGGGCCGCAAGACTCAAAGGTCACTTTTAGCGTGGTGGTGAGCGAGAACGTGGAAAAGGAATCAGAATAGTGTTGGGCTTCTAGCAGTTTTACCTATTCCCTAAATCGGCTTTTACAATTTGCGCGGAAAGAGAAGCAACTGGTACATTCGTGTCTCAGCACACTATGCTGAAGTTCAGCCAAAGCACGCCTGCAATGTTATTTGAATTACTACCAACACACTATGCCGAACTTCCGATGCGTTTTGGCTGAATCGAAACGTCGGACCGGCTGAAGTTCAGCCAGAACGCGTTCAATGTATTTTACAATTAGGTTTTCTATTCTCCGAGACTAGCATTGATAATTGACATGAAAAAGAATATTATTATCCTTAAAGGACTGTGTAATTTTGTCTTTGTTCTCCGAGAGAAACTATAAAAAGATCATAAATATTTACGCAAATATTATTCCGTCCACCCATAGTTTCCTATTATTCCTATTTCACATGGCCATCAAAAGTAGCAATTAAAAGCATGCGTCTGCAAATTATAGCATGGCTTTGACCTAGTTCCGGGGTCGCGATACAATGAACTATGGAAACAACCCATTTGCCCGCATCGGTACCGAGATTCCAGATTTTGAGGAGCATTTATACATTACGATTTGGCAGGCTACTAGTAAATAGCCCATCATATTAACTGGACGCCGACTGACCACTTTGAATAAACTTACAGTTAGCTATACAACGGTCTTCGCTAATTGTGTCTATAGGATAGCTTGTGATACGGAGACAATGTCTGTCTTTTGTTAGTGTCATTATATGGAAAGACGATTTATGGCATCCTCGCTACACCCTGCGGTGTTACCCGCGCCTAAAGTAGCTTATGTGTTAATCCAGGGTTTCAGCTTCCTATATGTGGGTGAGCTACACCCAGAAACAGTACAGCGCCTTGCGAGTCCAATATAATAATGCCTTTAGGAAGTTGATGGGGCTGCCGCGATACTGCAGTGCATCAGGGATGTTTGCCGGGTACCGCATGGATTGTTTTTACACAATAATGCGTAAACGGTGCACATCCTTGGTGCGCAGGGTTCGTGCCAGCCCTAGCAGCGTCCTAAAGGTATTTTCAGATAGATTTGACTGTGAGTACATGAACCATGCAGCGATGGTTCATGTACTGATTAAGTTAACTTAATGTAATTTACTTATATAACATTATACTATTAATTATTGAAATAATTGTAACATAAACTAATTATGATCCTAAGATGGTCGAAATAAATGAATTATTATTATTATTCACTTTATTTATTTTAAATATTCTTAGATTAGATTTTTTTATACAATATCTATAAAAAGTAAAATATAAAAAAATCTACAAAATATACATACTTTATAAAAAAACCTAATCTAGCTGCCCACTGGCAGCGGGGCTTTAAGGCCCAAGCTACCGGCGGTTAGGGCCGCAGAGAGAGAAACCTCCTGACAATGCGTGCCGTGTCCAGGAGTACTGCCTTCTGTATCTGACCCTTGATCCAGCCATCTAGCGAGAGAGTCTTGAGGTGTTAATCAAGACTCTTCGCTATAAGACCGTTCGCCGATACGACTATCGGGACAAAAATCGTTGAATCAACATTCCACATGGCAGTCACCTCGTGGGCCAAGTCAAGGTACTTACTAAGCTTGTCCTTCTAGGCCTTCACGAGGTTCTCGTCATGCGGGATGGTGATGTCAACAAGCACTGTCTGGCGCATCAATCGATCTGTCAGCACGATATCAGGCTTACTGGCAACAATAGTCCTATCCGTGATGACAGATCGATCCCAATAGAGCGTGGCACGACCATTTTCGAGAACCGGCATCGGTGTGTACTTATAGTACGGTACCTCAGATTCTACAAGTCCGTATCGAAGAGCAAGCTGCTGGTGAATAATTCTGGCTACGAGGTTATGTCTGTGCAAGTATTCACCGTTAGCCAGATGAGAACAACCAGAGATTATATGCCTGATAGACTTGAAAGGTTTGCGAATTAGAATTTTTATCAAATTACTTGACAATATATGGTTAAAGACATTTTATTCTCATAAAAGAATCTACAAAATTCACTTATAATGAGAACTTATTTTACATTTAGTGGACGCGTACAAAGTCGGTGGGTAGTTAAAGAATATTCGTTCCGTGCGGCTGGCCACGGGTTCTGAGTGTGTGCACGGAACTAGTTTGTCATATCTGCATGTTCGATGCACAGTGACAAGCGAATTATATCTTAAATCTGGCATCTGCATCTCTACGGTAGATAAAAAACTAGTGGAAGTGCTTGTTGTCAAAATTAGTATTATTATAATTATTATATATTATTATTATTATATTATTATATATTATTATAATTTCCACACATTTAATTTTTGAACACATGTTGCTCAGATGCCCCTTAGAATTACACTTCCGGCACTGGTAGTTCTTAAAACGACATTTTTGCGACGTATGATTCCTCCGGCCACACACCGAACACTTTTCTTTTATCACTGTAGCTTCCGATGAGTTTTTTCCAGAGATTTTTTATCATTGATTAGTTTGCAATTGTTACCATGCAAGTACGTGGGCTCAAGTGAATCGACAGGAAGTTCTATTGAACAATTAAATTCTAAATTCCCAGATCTTTTTTCAGGGAAACTTGGTACTTTTAATAAATATGAAGTTAAATTACGTCTGAAAAATGATGCTGAGCCGATTTTCTTTAAAGCAAGGCCAGTAGCATTTGCTTTGCGAGATAAGGTGGACAAGGAAATCGAAAGGCTTGTACAGCTAGGAATTTTGAAACCTGTTGATCATTCGGAGTATGCGTCGCCGGTCGTGCCAGTGCTAAAGCGTAACGGTAGCATTAGGCTATGTGCAGATTATTCTGTGTCTATAAACAAACAATTGTTAGTTGAGCAATATCCTCTGCCGACGGTTCATGAATTATTTTCAAAGCTGCATGGCGGCCAACAGTTTTCAAAATTGGATTTGTCTATGGCTTACAACCAATTCGTTCTTGATGAGGAATCACAAAACCTTACTTGCATCAATACGACACGTGGCCTGTTTAAGTATACGCGTATGGTTTTTGGTCTAACCAGTGCACCGTCAATTTTCCAACGTGCAATGGAAACAGTTCTATCGGGCATGGACGGAGTGTTATGTCTGCTGGATGACATTTTAGTAACGGCTTCTAATCATAAACTTCATTTAGAAAGGCTTTACGCTGTACTTCAAAGGCTACAAGATGCAGGGTTAACGTTACAAAGGGAAAAATGCGAATTTTTCAAGAATGAAATTAGTTATTTAGGTTACGTTATAAATGCTCAAGGGTTAAAAAAAGCACCCGAGAAGGTTAAAGCCATAGTTGAAGCACCAAAACCTAATGATGTCAACAAGTTACAGTCGTTCTTAGGATTAGTAAATTACTATCGGAACTTTGTTCCAGGAGCTTCGAGTATATTAAGTCCATTATATGATTTACTTAAAAAGGGATCCAAGTGGAATTGGAAGGCGATACATGACAAAGCATTCAATGAAATCAAGAAGCTTTTAGTCTCAGATAGGGTGTTAACACATTTTAATCCCGACGCCAAACTGATTTTGACAGTGGACGCATCACCAAATGGCTTAGGCGCAGTGTTGTCACAGGTAGACTGTGAAGGCACCGAAAGACCTGTTTGTTTTGCGTCACGAACTTTGAATGCTGCTGAAAAACGATATTCCCAAATACAAAAAGAAGCCACAGCCATCATTTTTGGGGTGCGTCGGTTTCATCAATATTTATATGGTATATCAACACCCTTTATACTGCGTACAGACCATAAGCCGTTAATTACAATTTTTGGACCACATCGAGGCATCCCTGAAGTAACAGCAAATCGTCTCCAGAGGTATGCAATTTTTCTTAACGCTTACAATTATAACATTGAATATGTACGCAGTGTTGACAATTGTGCTGATTTTTTGTCTCGTGCCAGCCTGCCTGATCAGCCAGGCGATTCGGGTGATGCTGACATAGAAATGATGGACTGCGCTACATACATTAACTTTGTTGTGGAGGGCAATTTACCAGTGACGCTGAAGGATTTGCGCGATGAGACTAAAGCGGATGTTACACTAAGCAAAGTAGTAAAATATGTCATGAACGGATGGCCAAAAAAAGTTTTAGACTTACGTATTAAACCATATCATTTTTGTAGGACGCAACTTTCATACGAAAATGGCTGTTTGATGCGTGGTCACAAAGTGGTTTTACCCGAAAAATTATGGGCTAAAGTTTTGTCAGAGCTTCATAATTCACATATAGGAATAGTTAAAACGAAAGCGGAGGCTCGTTCGCGTTTCTGGTTTCCCGGAGTTGACAAGGCATTGGAGAAATTGATGGGTGGATGTGAAGTATGTAACCAACTGAGACCGTCACCATCACGCACTCCGTTGACACCTTGGGAATTTCCATCTAAACCCTTCCTAAGAATTCACATTGATTTTTTAGGACCAATCAATAATCGCTCATACTTAGTAATTGTAGATGCTCACTCGAAATGGGTTGAAGTATATGATATGGTCAGTAATACCACTTCTGCAGCTGTAATAGAAAAACTTTATGATTTTATGTCGCGATTTGGACTACCACAGACGATAGTCAGCGACAATGGCACAGCATTTACGTCTCACGAGTTTTCTAACTTCTGTGAGTTAAACGGCATTGCTCATTTGACGTCTCCAGCATATCACCCAGCTAGTAACGGTCAAGCTGAAAGTTACGTCAAAATAGTGAAAAGGGTATTAAATCCAGTCTAGCGTCGTCCGATAATATGAGGGTCTGTAGGTTGAGGCTTCTTAAACACTTATTTGATTATCGGAACTCAGTCCATTCTGTTACCGGATTTTCACCAGCGCAACTAGTATTTGGTCAAAATCTCAGATCGCGTCTGGATTTAATTAAACCTATCGAATCGTCATCGACGTCCTCACTCACTTCATTGTCTAACCACGTGAAACGTAAGCAGTGTTCGCAGAGTGAGTCATACGGTGGCAAAAAAAGTACACAAGACTTTCAAGTTGGAGATGAAGTGCTATACAAAAAGTTTTCAAATAGTGCTAAGTATCAATGGAGTAGAGGTGTAATTACCAGAAAAATTGGAAAAGCTGTTTACATTGTTAACGATCACATTTCATCAATTTCTTTTAAGAAACATAAGGATCAAATAATTTTGTTTAAAGGGTATGATAAATACGTTCAACATGGTTGGGATTGTGACGCAGATAGTTCTGGTTTACATGAACCAAATCCGTCATCACATGTCGTGGGGGAAGAACAGGTTACGGAAATGACGAGTCCGCCATCAAATGGAATTGCTGGTGGTGAATCAATTCTTCCGTTACGATCTACCACGAGGTTGTTGAGAGATATACCCCGAGTTGATTATAAACCTTTACTTTAGTTATTATTATATAATAAAGGGAGGAGATGTTGAGTATGTTTACCTTGTCGATGGTTTGTGGTAAAAGGAAGTAATGTGACACATGCCAATGTTCTTTGTTCGTAATAAATCTATTAGAAGTAACATGCTTTATTTAATCTAAATATAATATATATATACCAAATATTTAACAGGGACGGTTGTCGCCAAACTTACACAAATAAACCACTGATCATATTTGCACGGATCTTGACTAAAATATGTTTTTGGCTCTTTATAATAATAATAATAATTGTTTATTTCGGACAAAAAAATAATAATAATCC
The DNA here is from genome assembly GCA_943193695.1 of Acrobasis suavella. Classification (NCBI taxonomy): domain Eukaryota; kingdom Metazoa; phylum Arthropoda; class Insecta; order Lepidoptera; family Pyralidae; genus Acrobasis; species Acrobasis suavella. The sequence goes on along the minus strand of OW971934.1, from coordinate 3,988,183 downwards.
ATAAGTTGTTAGTAACATTGTTCTTACTTACTATGTTAGTATGCGTACACGCGATATGGGCTCGCATGCAGTTGAGTCCAGTGATTTAAAATGGGCCCATCTACCCTGCCAGCAATGATGGTGAGGAGGCTGTTGGAACTGCAGTATACCCTGCGCATCAGGGAGGCCACCCTCTTTCGCACTATGGCTTGAAAACTATCCACCTGGGCCTCTGCAAACATACCTGATGCAGAGCAGTATCTCGGCAGTCCCAAAAGCGCCCTTAGCCCATTATTATATTGAACACGCAGGGCGCTGTGTGATTTCTGCGTATATTTGACCCATAGACTGCATGTATAAAATACCTGGCAGTATGCCTTAAACAAGGTTAACTTGACACTATTTGTGCATTTAGCAAATCTACGAGCCAACATATTACATCTAACAGACAGCGCCCTACGCTCCCTATCCATGTCCATGTCATCACTCAGCGTATCCGTCACCCAATGCCCTAAGTACTTAAACTTCGAAACCCGTTTAAGGAGCGAACCGGCAAGCGAAATTGGCGGGACCGAACGATACGACCTACCAGTAGCCTTGAAGATTATAAATTCGCTCTTAGTCGCATTGTACCTGAGGCCGTGAGCCTCGGCGTAACGCTCACAGACTGAGATTAACCTTTTGAGGGCACTAATGGATGGCGCAAGAAGCGCCATGTCATCTGCATAATTGATGTTGTTAAATACTGTGCCTCCTACAGAACATCCAATCCCAGTGCTGATGAGCTCACGAATCAGCTGGTCCATGTACAGGTTGAACAATGTTGGTGAGGTAAGCCCACCCTGCCTCACCCCACATTCCATCTTGTATTCCTCTGACAATGAGCCTGCCCAACGAACATAGTTGCTTTGATTGCCATACCAGTATTTAAATATTTCAGTAACTTCACTTGGCACATCAGTCTCGGAGAGTTTTCTCCATAACTTGTCGTATGCTACAAGGTCAAAGGCTTTGGAGAGGTCCAAGAAACAAGCGTAAACTGGCGTTTTCCTATCTGTGTAGTAACGGACAGTATGCTTGAGACACAGCACTGCTGACTCAGTGGAAAGTCCGGGTCTAAACCCGAACTGAGCATCATGAAGTTTAATATGTTTGCTTAGTTGTCGATCAAGCAGACTGTCCAGTATCTTAGCTAGAATAGTAGCCAAAGAGATAGGTCTATAGTTATTGACATCAGACCTATCCCCTGTTTTATTCTTTGGAACCGGCACCACCAACGTCATTATCAACTCTTTTGGTAAGTATGCATGTCCTACACAGAGAGTATATAACATCGCTAGCACTCGGGGCAGATGGTCACCAGCATGCTGTAGATGTTCAATACTGAGTGAGTCATGTCCCGGGGATTTACCACGGGTCATACCTTTCACTGCATCAACCACCTCCTTAACACCAAAATGAAGGTAAGGCTGTTTGCTCTTGTTACTACTTGATACATTAACCGGCTGTGACGGTCCCAAAGGTGAGACAACTTGAAAGTGTTCTTTAAACATTTTAGCAATTTTGGCAGGCTCACTAACACCCTTCACGCTGGCAGGTAGACTCGAAGCATGGTTAAGCTTATTTGTTTGTTTCCAGAATTTATCAAACCTTTTGGCTGTATGTTGTGTGGCCAATATGTCCATTTTGATTCTCTCCTGGTTATCCTGGCACCACCTTAACTTAGACTTAAACATCCTTCGAGTCTCACACATTTGATTATAGATTGGCCCGGTAGAAGGTTTATTATAAAATACCCAATTTTTAAAACTAACTCTGGCTTGGGCATGGGCAGCTTTTATATGTTTATTCCACCCAATTACATTTTTATGTCGCTTTCTTATTTTGTATTCATAAGACAAAACAGATGCATCAGTAAGAATATTAATAATACTATTATAAATTGAATCAATTAAATTTCTATGCATTATATTATTACATTTATGATTAAAACAATCTTTAAGTTCAGAGGGAAAGTCAATTTCTTTTAATTTATTATTACAAATGTCAAAATATATGTCTATTTGGCGGGTTTCTCTCTCACCCCAAACTACTTTATTGATAGGATAATCACTTCCACTCATTGATACAGCGTGAATTGCACTACAATTTATGTCTATTTGTAGGGGAAAGTGGTCAGACCAAAAAACATCATAAAGTACCTATATGTTGGTGACAGATTTAAGCGCAGATTCAGATACAACAAGATGATCCAACCAGCTGGTGGTTCCATGACTGTCGCTTACATATGTATATGTGTTTGACGTAAGTCCCAACATCTGCCAGTCCGCACACACATAATGCTGCTCACTACAGAAACTCTCTAGTTCCTTGCCGAATAAAGTAACATGGTCGGCATTAGAGTCACCCAACACATAAATAAACTCTGCATTATATTCGTCAACTATTGCACTTATTTCGCTCAAACAGTCAGTAAACTCAGGTAGGTTTTCATCAGAAACTGTAGGCATGTACACCGAGAAAACTAAAAATTGACGATCTGACAACACCACCCTAATAGCTGTTATACGTGCACTTTTGCATTTTATTATTGAGATATTACTAAATACACTTTTACGCCACAGCAATGCAACACCACCATATGGCCTACCTCGTAAGATCCCACCTGAAGTATCCACTGCTGATGTGCCACAGTATGCAAAATTGCTATCAACATTTCCTAGGTATGTGATGTCATGCGGCAACAGCCACGTTTCTTGCAAGGCAACTAAGTCTGCCGTCCTACAAAGTGTCCGAACCGCATCTATAGACCTGGCGATTGACTTGCAATTATAAGACACAAATCTTAGACTATTTTTATTCATATTTGGTTCCTTATCCATAATCTTGATCATCTTTTACTTTTCATGTTGTTACTATCATTCGCCTGCTTATGCCTGTAGTCCTTGAAATAGACAAAGCTGCGAAAAGATATCCCTTCTGGCCACAAAGTATCATCCAGAAACAAAGATAATTTTGTCTGTGGGACAAATATCTTGAACGAGTTGTAACCCTGTTGTTGCTTCATGTCTATCTTTTTTAGAGTCACCGGCACCTGTGTTTTATTCATGATGTATTCAATGATATCCTTTTCAGCTGTATCCTTATGAACCTTATTGATAAACAGTGGGATTTTCGACTCTGCCGCTTTGAACTTGCTGTTTGGTTCAACAATGGCCTTTCCTTTGGTACCCAGTAACCGATTTCTATATCTTTTTTTCTGGACTTTTATCCACTTTTCTGTTGGTTCTACTTTTTTCCATTCTTCGCCCTCCTTTACCATCTCTGCTAATAACATGTTAGTATTGTTACAATTATTATCATGTAACGTAGCGATCGGCGCCGGCGTAAATGTGACATTGTCAATGACACTGACAACATGTTGTTTTTCTTCGGATCGACGTGACATTGACAGATCAGGTGACAGTTGCTGTGCTAGTGTCGGCATCATGAGTGCCTCATGAGAGTATATAGACTATGCAAAAGTATGGTAGGTATACGTTTTTTTTTCTCTGTTTAGCAAATAATGATGAAGATACAGCGCGTTTGTATTTTCGCGTGACGTCACAATCAGCTACGATTTTTAACAAAGGAATTTACGTCACGACCGTAAATCATCCCCACTCAGAAACTTCGAAGCGCTGTGTCTTTGTGAATTTGTACTAATTTGCCAAACGAAAAAATTATCCTTTATTGTTGGATAATCTAGTTGACAATCTGTAGTATAAGGTTACGAAGAAAACTCGGTATGTTATCATAGATTGCGCTATTTTGAAAAGAAGCAATTATATAATTTAAGTACGATTAACGAAAGGTCTTAATTGGCAATAAAAGATATTGAGGCAGTTGTGCTTATTTATGATACGCGCACCACTACCCGCCTGGAACATTCATTTCGACTTTCAAAATCATTTTTGTAGAAGAAAAAGCCGGAAAACACACCTAGAGCTCTAAAGCAAGAGTTAAGATGCAACTCTAACGCGCTACGATTAGAGGTAGACTTAAAGACATTTCGGACCTTGTAAAGCGACCTTAAGGCGCACCCTCGCAAGCTATCTGCGCGATAAATTTTAGCCGCACGCATTACCCTCTGATGGCGGATCGTTTTTGCTCGGCAAAATGTAAGAATGTACGTACGAGTCAATGTACAGCACGCATTGGTTTTTCTTGGCGTTTTGTATGTTTTATCACGGGAATTTTCACCACACCACATATCTATTAATTTCAGTACTATAAACGTACAGAATAGAATCTTGCAGCGTCCCGTGCAATATGGCATCCCCGTACCTCTCCCCTGTGTTTAGGTGCGTTTGATGGTTTTAACAATGACGTTCGCACGGATTTTTTTTATGTTATAGGGCGGCAAACAAACAAGCGGGTCACCTGATGGTAATTGATCACCGCTGCTAACCTGCAACACCAGGGGTATAATAGAAGCGTTGCCGGCCTTTCAGGAAGATAAAGACTCGTTTTTTGAAGGTTTTAATGTCGTATCGGTCTGGGGACACTGCTGCAAGTTGAATTCACAGTTCGGTCCTTTTATTTGATGTATGACACAGTCCCGTATGCAAAAACTTTTTTCTTAATTTCCTAATTTGTCCTCCGAAAATGAAGCTTATTTAACAAAAAAAAAACGACCACTCCGGGAGTGCCAGCAGAAGTGAAAACTTGAATATTAACATTATGCATTTTTGATATTTTGGAATAGTTAGGGAATAATTTTTCACGAATTGCTTTAATTATCAGTAATAAAGTACTATTATTTATGTGGTAGAATACAATATTTATTTATTTACAGCGTGCCACGCGCAGGCGCAGGCATACATTTTCGCCGCGCCGTTGAAAGAGAGGGGGATACTTCCTCTCCCACTCCGCGCCGGCTGTCTACTCTCCATCCGGCTTACGAATTTTCGATCAGGGTCACGTGTCCTGACGCGGTTACCTGTCCTGACGCGAGTTTAAAATTTTTTACCCATTACAAAAAAAAGTAGATATACAACGCCGCTAAAGAAGTTTTCACTTCAAAAATATTTTACTTTGAACATCTGTATTTGAGTCATAAGATTACACCATTCTAATTTCACTTGATTTGGTCCAGTAGATTCGGAGCAAATTGATTGTGACAGATGGACGGACAGACAGACAGACGCACGAGTGATCCTATAAGGGTACCGTTTTTTCATATTTTTATACGAAACCCTAAAAAAACTTGTTTCTTCAGGAACAGAAGTAGATTGGTTCTTTGTTTTACACTACGTACCTAAGTTAAATACCTATTCATGTGAAACACTATTCTCGCAGCCATGCATGACACTCATTCATTTGTTACTCGTGTTCTGAAGACTGAAGATATTGTAATCAAGAAAATGTTGACATTTAACCTTTTCCGACAAGAATATTGTATTCACAATGGCAGCTTCGTCTGTTGTCATATGAAGACACTGAAAATACGTCTAAAACCGTTATTATTTTTCGAGCTCCCTTAGAGTTTCAATTGCTATTGTTAAAATATCAATTTATGAACGTTCAAAATATAGTTAGTCAAAAATATGACACTTCTTTGTTTACTAACATATTCAATAGAAAAAACCAGTCAAGTGCGAGTTGAACTCGCGTGGAGATTCGAGGGTTCCGTACAATGCCAAAGATTTTTGTAAGTGAACGTTTATATTGAGTTTTCCACTTTTATTCTCTCACTTCTCTCTGTAATTAAACGCTGCAACCCCATCGAATTCGAACTCGTTTGATTCGTCTTGAGATGCACTTCAAACTTTTAGAGCCTCAGCACACGGCGTATTGTAAACGCTCCGACGACGCGCGTTTGAGTAATGCGCGTTTACGGCGCCGTAGATGTCGATTATTGCGTTTGTCCGATTCAAGCGCGCTTAAAACGCGATACAAATGCGCGCATAAATCGCATTTGACGCGCGTATACGAGCATTTGAATCGATGTACAAATGATAAATGAATCGATGATGTACGCGCATTCAAAGAGGTGGAGGAGTGGCAAAAGAGAAGCATGCGCCGCATGCATTATTCAGATTTAAAATTAAAATGGAAATAAATTAATTAAATTAATTCCGGCTTTAGAAATTAGTTCTTGGAATGACAAATTTCGATAACAGTTATAAAAAGCTTTTCATCTTCTATGTTATACCAATTTCTTAAACGTTATGTTATAATGACCACACAATCTTCTTTCACTTGTAAATGGGTCTATTCCATACATTTCCTTATTTTTACACTTTTTTCTATTTAAAACTAGTACTAAAGCCAGCGTAAATAGTGTTGTCTCTAACAACGCCATTGTACAACTGTCAAAGTAAAATGCGGCAGCTACGAGCGACTACAGCGCGTCTGTATCGCAGTGTCCGCGCGTATACGCGCAGTGTCCGCGCGTATACGCGCAGTGTCCGCGCGTATACGCGCAGTGTCCGTGCGTATACACGCAGTAGACGCGTGTTTCACGATGGTTCCGTGTGCTTAGGTTACAAGGTTGCATTCGAATATCGTTTGAAGCGCGTATACGCGTCATCTGCGCGTCGTCGGTGCGTTAAAAATACGCCGTGTGCTGAGGCCCTTAAGTTCTTTGTTTTAGATAAAATCTTGTCTTTAAAAAATACTTGAAATAAATTACTTGTTAAGTTATCTTAGCTTGGAAAGATAGTTGATATTGTGCTGCTTTACCTATTAGTTCGTGTCATCATCATCATCATCATTTTCCCCCCGCACAACGTCCACTGCTGGACTTAGGCCTCTCCTAATAATTTCCAAAATGACCGATCAAGAGCGGCCTGCATCCAGCGACCTTTATCAGGCCGTCTGACCACCTTACGCGTGGGTGTCCTACGCTTCGCTTGCCGGTACTCGGTCGCCATTCGAGAACCTTTTTGCCCCGTCGGCCATTGGTTCGTGAGGTAAGTACAAATACAACACTTAAAACGTCACATATAAATATTTAATTTCTGCTCGCATTTTTTCACTACATTAGATCTACAATATTTAACAAAAACTCTGTTCGATCTTTGTAGAAGCAACTCGGACCGTCAATATAAACAACTTTTTCTTTGGGACTAATGCTTGAAACTCGAAAAAAACGACGTGTTTATACAAAAGTGTTCGGCCGGCCCGGTAATTTGTTTGAAAATGTCGATTTTTTTCTTGGAGTTTCCAGCATTGGTTCCATAGGAAAGCAGTTTATATTGACGGTCTGAGTTGCTCCTATAGGATCGGACAGGGTTTGTGTTACATATTGTATTTGTAGGTATATGTATGTACCTCCACCGCCTACGCGCGTACAAACTCTGAAGCGTCCATAATTCAGCCCTGTCGTTTGTCACCCTCTCCACAAAAGTGGTCACTTAACTACCCATAATTTATCGTGTTATGTTACTTCACTTGTAATTGGAGAACCTCTTCTTAGGAGAGCTCTTGGCTAGGCAAGCAGCTTATATAAATAGTGCGTCAGTGCGTACGCCCCAAAAATATACCTGTAGGTACGAGTATAAGTATAATGTGGACGTAAGTTGATATGAATTATTACCATTTTTTAATAGCTGTATAAGGTCCGAAGCACTTATGGCGAAGCGCAGCGCAGGAGCATTTTTCACTGTCGAACTATTATCGATATAGTTAGAATCGGGAGCGGTTTTATAAAATAAAATTATTTATTAAGTAAATGCGAAAGATTTTATTTCGGTCATTTACAACAATTAAACTTAAACTAAGACAACAGATTTTATGTTGTGCCTACTTAACTGTTAATGATTTTGCCACCAACGGGACCTATCGAAATACTTCACAAAAAATTGTAAAATACGCGTGCGGTTTTTAGTTTTGAAAAATTATTAAATAGGGCTATTTAATAATTTTTCAAAACTAAAAACCGACTTCACTCCCAAACTTCACAACCGACATTGATGAAATTTCCATGGGACCAACTGACAAGTATACACTTTTAAACAAAAAAAAAATCTAAATCGTTCTAGGCGTCTTCGAATGACCGGTGAAAACACATGAAAAAATCGCGACGAATTGATAACCTCCTTATTTTTGCGAAGTGGGTCAAAAATACACTACCTACTTAGTGAAGTAGTGTATTAATTTCCTCACGATTAGGGTAACCATCCGTCCGGATTTATCCGGACATGTCCATGGGTCTTTTTGCCTTTTGTCCGGCTTTTTCATTTGTCCGGATTTTTTGAATTAGATGAAATATGAGTAATACAACGATATATTAAGCTATATCAAATAAGTCGAATAAACTTCTTATTAATTTAAACCAAGTAGGTGATGTTTGCATTTTGTGACTAAAACGTCCGGACTTATATCGAAATGTCGGGCGTTTTGTCAGAACTTTTAAAATTTTTAAATGGTAAATCTACTCACGATTATATTTATTTTCACTGGAAGCAAGTCGTGGTAGTTGAAAATGACCGTGCATGAGTACAAACTCAGACGAAACGAGACGAAAATTGTAATTGTACAAAAAAAAAACTATTCTATGTTAAATACCTACACAAGGTTGTTTTTTGAACACCAAAAACATTTCTGGAGCAAGTTCTGATCATGATACTGAACGAATTTCTATGAAAAGAGTTATTAAAAATCGATAAAAAAAAACAACCTCCCACACAAAATCCGTTTGGCCGAGCGCTGATGTATATGGAACGTCGAGTTTTTTTTTAATTGGGTTTCATTTCAATCATGATTTAATTTCGATATACTTCTTGCAACATTGCGCTATTAATGTATCTCCATCAGCAATTGAATGGTTTCCCAGTTATCTGTATGGTCGCAGGCAGCGCATTCGCCTCGAAGACTCTTATGGTGTAATGTTTCTGCTGGCGTACCGCAAGGCGGCGTTCTCTCTCCTCTTTTATTTTCAGTCTTTATTAATTCTATTTCAAAACATATTTCTTGTCCCTATCACTTGTATGCCGACGATTTACAAATTTATTCTCAAGCTCACCTGGTGATATTGCCAAGGCTGTCCAAGATATAAACATAACTTAACGCACATAACTGAGTGGAGTCGTTCAAACGGACTGGTAGTAAATCCAACGAAAACTGAGTTGATAATCATTGGCAGTTCAAGCATGATGGCTAAATTAGACAGTTCGACTTTGCCTCAAGTACAATTTGATGGTGTGAATATACCTTACTCAAAAACTGTTAAAAATTTAGGATTAACCTTTGATGAAAATTTATCTTGGGGTCCTCAGATGCAAATTACAGCTAGTAGATTATAGTTACAAACACTTTTGCTTCCTATTTTAGATTATGCGGATGCCTGCTATCTTGATCTCACTGAGGACCAGCTTAGTAAGCTTGAGCGACTTCAAAATTTCTGCATACGGTTTATATTTGTTTTACGCAAATATGATCATATCTCACAATTTCGTACTCAGCTTAAGTGGCTTCCCATTCATCTTCACCGGAATACTTATATCCTTTCTTTATTGTTTATCATATTATTTTGCCTCCCATCCCTTGATTTTAAGAAAAGGGTAGTAGACTACTACCTATTAAAAAGTAAACATTAATTAGAATTATCACATTATAAATAACTCTATTTCATGTAGCTATCAAGTTAACAATAAGTCTATTTGCTATTTTTTATGTATGTATATTGCCTATACCTATTTATGTAAGTATAATTTATGTTTTTATGTATTTATAAAGGTTTTTAATTGTGTATAATGTGTGTAAATTTATGTTAAATTTGTTAAGTTTATAGTTACTTTAGATATATTTTTTCCTTCTTGGTCAGTTGCACCACTGTCTTTGTCTTTCTCACTTTCCTCTCCATCCACTGGTTGTCTGGAAGAAATCGTTTTAAGCGATAAGACCGCCTATTGTACTCATTTAATTTTAAATTATTTCTTTGTGTTACATTTTTATTTTGTAGTACAAGTTATCTATCTATCATGGACTGAACTTGCTCCAAAAATGTTTCTGGTGTTTAAAAATTCACCGTGTAAGGAATTATATAAAACAGCCCCAAAGTACACATGAAAAAAAAAACTACATTCCCATTTAAATTGGCGGCGGCCCGGGTGGCTGCGCACTTTTGTATGGAAATGCCAAACTTTTATTTTGTTTTTTGAGTGTTATTTTAATTTCAATGCTATTAGTAATCTAGTATAGCCCGTAGTTAGATTTATTACGAGTAAGTCTCTTCTAAGTTGTATTAATGTCCGTACTTCAGTTTGATAAGTAATTTTGATACAAAAATTACTTTTGTTAAAGCTAACATGTCAAAAACGACTACGTGTGGTGAAAAGAGGAATTGATTAGGGTCGCGGTATTACAAATCGGCGACAGACCCCAGTCTGACCTTGTATGTTTTCTTTGACTTGAAATAAATGGTTCTTTTGAAAACATCGCCTCAATTTCGTATAATAAATTTACTTGTAACTTTGCTAGTAGGATTTGGCGGCATAAAAACTTACCGTCGTGTTTATGAAGTATATAAATAAATAAATTATAAGGCTAAATTACATAGATTGGGATAGCTCTAAAGTAAGTTTTAAACTTATGTTATGGGATACTTACTCAAAGATACTTTTTATGATTAGTAGACATAGAAATCTAAAGAACAAAAAACATTCTTTGTTTTTTGTTCTTTAGATTTCTATGAAACAAAACACACATATCTACACGGACCCAGAACATATTTGAAAAAGGCCATTTGCCTTACCTAGGGATCGAACCCAGACTTTCCTAGTGGCGGACTAGGTCGTTATCAATTACGCACAATAATATCGATTTTACGAGTGCTTCTAGATCTAGATCTAGTTGTCTAAATCTATGTTGTCACTGGGAGCAGCATAGATATAGAAACAATCTAGTTGAAGTCTTGTTTTTTACACAGAGCGACTGCCGTCTGACCTCCGCAACCCAAAGGGTAATCCAGAATCAATCCTTGAATTGTTTGAAGATCGAACGCTAGATGGCGTCCGGGACCCACAGTTTATACGTGCACGAAACACGGAATCATCTCTCTTTTCGGATAATCAGATGATTCAAGCCTCCAATTTAATAATCAGTGGGATGTGTGTGGGATTTGAACCCATGACCGTATCACAAGGCGAAAGCCTTGACCACTAAACCACGGAGGCAGTCCCAAAATGATAACTACTGTATGACAGTTATATACTAGTATCTTCGGAAATCGAGAAATACAAGTAAACATTTGTACAGGACTCTTAAGACGACAGTAATAAGACTGAATACGAGTATAAAAAAGGTCGGACATTATTAGTTATAGAAAAATATAAAAAGTCTGGTATATTTGCTCTTGCTTTCTATGTTATAATAAGCTCTACTAGTACCTAGTAGTATCGGAATTGATTTGTCATTTGCTTATTGAGGGACAAAATATTAGTCCTGATATTATACCCTGTAGTCCTCAGAGACTTGCCGAGTAGCATAATGTATATTTGATAGAAAGAAAAATATCTACTAAGGTTACGGTACCTTTAGTTTTTTTCGGCGTAGGTTGGGTATTATTGGGTAAAACAAAAAACCGAATGTTTGGTAACGTTTTTCAAATGATGTCACAGGTTGCCATTTTAAAACAATATTTTAAATTAAACTTTTTTCTGATTGACCTTAGTCTTGGATGTTGCCCGCGACTTCGTCAGCGTGGGATTTAGTTTATAAGCGCTGTCACGAGGTTATTTGCGGCGTACTTTGAGTTCATACTAACTGCAAAAAGTGCCGCGTCGTCGGCGAAGAACGCCAACTGTTGTCGTCGGTGTAAATCAACTTTAACAGATTGGTATCTACGACCGCCACCGTGATCTTTCGGTCCTCGTGGGAGGAGGTCACAATCCCAGGAAGTCTTGTCATGGTTGTTTCCATTTTTATTGCAGCCCCTAACCTAACCATTTCTTTATTTTTTTTTCTTGTAGAAAAGACCTGCCGTCTCGTCTACCCAGCCACGGGTAGCCGAATGGAACCTAACCCTAATGTTTTATTTTTACGTGAGGCAAAGGTGCCTTTCGCCTGCCGCCTCAATGCCGTTACTGCTTTTGCCAGGCCGATGTGCTACTCTTGCTTTACAGACCTGGCACGATTGCCGCTGATCAGCCACTTGAGGGAACACCGAAAGGCCGTGCCCCTCTACCACGCACAGTTCAGCGCGGTTTTCCGCCCAGGCTGGGCAGTGCGCCAGGGTGTAAACCTAGCCTTCCCTAACCAAACCACTTTGTCTAACGTCTTCTCCTAGTCAAGGAGTACCAGGCGGCTCGGAACTCAACGTGCTTTTTGGATTCCTCCATGTTGATTTGGAAGAAAAAAAAATATCTTTCTTCTGCAGATTGTAAGGCTGATCAAAGTGAATAGGCGAAAATGTGAATCAGCAGATAGCAACACATCACTATCAATTTGATTCATTTTTCCATCTTTCTCTGACAATTACGCTAAGAAAGGCTGTTGGGCGGCGTTGGGTCATGCGACCCCAGGTTTTGTCTGCAGAGGCTCTAAAACTCGCTTTCCGTTCCACTTTTGGGTTGCGATACCCTACAGGGTTCATAATGCACATATTTATAAGACGGTGACTTTTAGTAGTTAGAACTGATGTCAATTATGAAATGTTAATAAGTCCAGAGCCGCATTAAAATTTAAATTTTTTGAACAGAAACATCATCCACACATAAGAACACTCCGAAACCATCGAAATTGTAAATATTTAGGATTCCGTACCCAAAGGGTAAAAACGGGACCCTATTACTAAGACTCCACTCTCCGTCTGTCTGTCACCAGGCTGTATCTCATGAACCGTGATAGCTAGACAGTTGAAATTTTCACAGATGATGTATTTCTGTTGCCACTATACATAACATCAAATACTAAAACAGAATAAAATCAATATTTAAGTGGGGCTCCCATACAACAAACATGATTGTTATAGATATATAATATAAAGAGATAAATATAAAAAGAATATATATAGTACGGAACCCTTTCTGTGCGAGTCCGACTCGCACTTGGCCGGTTTTTATTAACTTCATATAACTTTCAATCATCATTTTATACAACGATTAACAAAATTTTTAGCCAATGCAACCGAACAGTTATTTTAATATCAATTTTTCGAACAAAAGTGTATGACGTGATTGTTTAAATTAATATAACTTTTTTATTTCAGAATGGATTTAAATTAAACAAACACATTAAGTGAAGCTTATCCAAATATTAAGTGAAGCTTATCCAAATACATTAGTAAAAACCGCAACCGAATCGGTTCAGCCGTTTCTGAGATGAGATTAGCAAACGCACAGACAAACAGGCAAAAATTCTAAAAATCATTGTTTTGTGTTCTGTTGCGTTGATAAAAGCCCCCAATAATATTTTGACGTGACAACGTCTTATAAATTGGTTTGCCGGGTGACACTTCAAGAAACTGCGTTACGCTCCGCTCACGTTATGCGCTCACAATGAGAGCGAGTGAGAGGCACGCGTCCCTTCCACTCGGGCATTCAAAGTCGTTGTCACGTAAAACTTTCGCCCGTATACCGACTTTACAGGCAACCAATTTTTTTTTCTCCTCATTTATCTTCTATGTACAGAGAGCGATCGGTTACGATTTTATTATATCTATGATGATGATGATTTATAAAATCGTTGGGTTAGTATCCCATAAGTAGGTACATGGAGTCCGTGCTTCGGAAGGCACGTTTAAGCCGTTGGTCCCGGCTGTCATCATTGTATGGCAGTCGTCAAGCTATGTCAGATGCCTTTAGGCAGCCTGAAAAATCTGACACCAGTTTTGGCCACTTACACACAAGAAAACAAAAAAACTTAAAAGTAGGCTCCATCTATCTATTGTAAATGTGCTTTCTACATTACTAAATTATTTTATTCATTTATCATTATTTTTTTACTCCATCGAGTTTGAGGTTTTTTTTGTCTTCATATGTAATTTGGCCTCACTATAAAAGCTTGTACAAAAAATTATGATGTTTTTAATAATAAAATAAAATAATAACAGATAGACAAAAAAGATCCTTTGAATTCAGGTAAGTTTCTTTTAAATTCGAGTAAGTTTCTTCTCTATCAATTGGCAATAGCTGCTTAAGATAACTCATTAAGCAGAAAATATATAAAACGATAGCAAATGCGTTTCTCGAATTATCGCTAAGCTGGGCCTGCTCTTAATACGGGCTTAATCCGGCAACCCTCTTTTTCGACTTGAAATTCATAGCTTCAAAAATCTAAGGCAGAGTTAACGACACAATTCTGCGCCAATAATATTTCAAGTTTGGGCGAAAAATAATTGTTGAAAACCCAATTTACTGAGAATAAAACAGGTTTAAGGAGGAAAGGAAAATATTGTGAAGGGTTTCACGGTTCAGCGGCGATTCTTGATTTTTTTTGAGGTTAGGTGCAGGAATTCGCTATTTTATAAAAAAAGTATCTGTTTTTTAGTCAAATCAGATACTTTCTTCTAAATGTCAAAATAAATATTGTCTATGGTCTTTGTGTGAACCAAAGATATAGGAGGTATAAAAAACTTTTTTTTGCTCTTTGATATGTAATAGCACGTCGTGATGTCATAGTTTCTTGGAGTCAAATAGAGCTCCTATTATCAGTTTTTCTGCATAAATCTAAAATTACCTTGAAAACGGATATGATCAATATTTTTACAAGTGACATTATTTTGTCTTAAATATTTATTATGAGCAGTTAGTAGGCTAGCTGCTAACTGCTCATAATAAAAATTCCTGAATAACCTCCATGTATTGTAAGATAATAAAAATATTTATTAACTACTCATTTATTCAATAAAAGAAAAAAAAATGTTTTCTTATCGGTTCTCACGCTCAAAAAGTGTAACTTGAATTAATATCAAATAAAAAAAAATGATGCATAAATAAAAAAAATAATAAAAAAAATATATAATTGCATAAGTTGATAAAAAATGCTATGCAATAGCGCGGCAGTCCCCGAGTGCCACACGTTTTTTTTTCGATTTCCTAATAGGTTATTGTGACGTCAGATCATTTACTTACAACTAAGTTTACTGCCGCTTTCTAAGCGCAAGTACAGAATAAGCGGTAACAAACTGGACTGCAGCATTTTCTCCAAAAACGTCTACTTACAATTATACTGATTTAAACATTAGATATGTGGTATGTTCCCGTTGGATTATCAATAATTCGACCACGCGGGTGACGCGTATATTATATAATCATCAACTGGTATATTAATTGGTAAATTTTCGCACGTTTTGGGAACTAATACCTGAAGGAACAACGAGTCCTTATCATTGAAATTCAGGCAAAACAATTTGTAGGAAACTTGTTTATCTAATCAGTTGGGTCGGCAAAGGGATGGCCTTTACCAATTTCAATTTACCGATACTGTAATTACATCTCGGAATCTCTAATTTTAGTAACGGTGCACTGATCATCAAAGTCCGATTTACCAATCTAATAGATAAATAGGTAACTCTTTATTGTACGTACACCAAAAGAAAAATGTAACACAAAGCAATAATTTTAAATTAAATTAATACATTCAATAAGTATATTTTAATACAGGTCTGATTGGATATATTCTGAGTGTATGATATGCAATAGGCATATTAACTGGAAAAATATTTTTGGTGCATCGGTAAGATTTTAAAAAATATTGAACACGTATTATTTCTATTCTCTAAGAAACAAAACATGATGAAGATACAGGCCATTGAAATTTCACATGACTTCACGACTAAGTAATATGCGGTGATGTCCAAGCCCCCATTCTGGAACTTAGATGCTCCGAATCTCAGTGAATTTTTACTTGTTTGATAAACTGAAAAATATGGGTCCATTATTTTTGTGTAAGTTATAAGACGGACTAATTAGAATAATACTCTTCTGAGCCTCTCATCAACCCTATTGTGTACTGTTGGGTTTACATTTTTAATTTTATTTATACATCTAGTCTAGTCTAAACGCATTCTGTCTTTTATCTTATTTGGAGTCGGCACTAGGCCAGAAACTACAAGACGCAGTGGTGCTGGTGTTGCCGCGCAAAGTCCACTATCGATGCCCTATCGATAGTATTGCTTTAATAAATATAAATAAATATATAGGGACAAATTACACTGATTGAGCTAGCCCCAAAGTAAGTCCGAGACTTGTGTTATGGGATACTAACTCAACGATACTATATTTTACAACATATACATATATAGATAGACATCCAAGACCCAGGACAATTTGAAAAAGAACATTTTCCAACTTGCCCTGACCGGGAATCGAACCCGGGACCTCTGGGTGGCGGACTAGTATGGTGACCACTACGCCACGGAGGTCGTCAAATTATACATCGATATGTAATATGTAAATTGCTTTACATATTACATATCGATAGTATGGTTCGTTATCAATAGTATTGCTATAATATATTGTCATCGACAGCTGTTTTAGACTATCGTTACTCTTGATAGTATCGAATCGATACTATCCATAGGCCACTAAGCGATAGGCCTATCGATAGTTTGGCATTTTTTGATTTAAACTTAGGATTGCAAAAATATCGATTTTTCGGCAACACTCGGTGGTGTCCAAGCGAATTGGACACTGGTTGAGCGTCTGTGAAGCACGGGTTAGATCTCGCTAGGCGCGACTTGTATTTCTGAGTTTTTATACTCATGTACAGACACTTTCAACTATAACACCACTCGCTTCCATTCAAGTAAAACATGTAGAGTCAAGTATTGTTTTAATAATTTTTTTACGGCTCTGGATACTAGTCCTTTAAAGCCTATCTTTATTTTAACACTTCTTTATTCCTAACCCTAACTATACAATCAAAGGTAGGTGTAGGCCGTGTAGGTCCTTTGATTGCTTCAAGGGAGCTTCTGGCGACAAATCTATACGAGCCCACTGGTTTTCATAGCCGATTGAGTGGCGGACGGCGCCTTAAGACGCCCACCACAGACCGCAAATAAATATCACTACAGCCGCACTATGAGTGTCCACTTTAACCATTTCACATATTGTCCATGAGCATGAGCATTTATAATACTAAACTACACCGATTTCTTATAAAGTCCACTAGAATCAATTTGCAAAACAATTTAAAGCAAACTCCAACTGAACCCTTTGACTTCCCGCATAAAACTCTTTTACTAGTGTGTAATAATGACAGCTGTCACTGCCATTGACTAATGACAGTCAATAAGCTACGCCAACTTACGAGTAGGCAACTGAAAATCTGACACCTTGTTAGCTGTTAACTTATTCGCCAAGAGAGAGGATAATCTACAGCACATTGTGGGCTTGTTTGGGATGTTCACCAGCATAGAGGAACAGAGATTAAGCAGATCCTATGTTAAAAAATCTATTTTATAGGCAAATAAAAAAAACTACATTCAAGCGTTTACTCCCTATGATTAATGAACCGCTGAACCGATTTCAAACAAAAGCAAAACGCATCAAAATCGGCCCATTCGTGTAGGCACTAAGATGGCACAGACAGATATACAGATACACAGACATAGATTGACATAGACGCGTCAAACTTATAACATCACTTTTTTTTGTCGGGTATTAAAAATATCTAACGATATAGTTAGGTTTTTTTATCCCCGACAAAAAAGAGTACAGTCATAAAGAAAACGAATAGTTCTTGCCGTTCGTCTCCGGAACTCTAAAAAGCCAAACGAACCTCTCTCCTTACTTACTCTTTACAATATCTCCCAAGAGCTTTAGCATTAGCCTCTTAGAGATTTATTAGCTTTCGCGGGAACCGCTTTATAAAACGTAGTTTTTAATTTATTTTGTTTGTAGCTCATAAATAGCTTTAAATCGTTTATCTATTTTATCGACGTTATTTATTAACATCACAGTATTCAAACTTAAGAATTTGTGGCATGTGAGAATTTTTGGTTGTAAAAACTTTTTGGCACGAGTACGTTAATGTCTGTTTATATATTATGTTTCGTAGCACCTCGTAGCCAATCCTATTAGCTTACGAGAGTATGCTACGAATGTCTACGAATATATAAGCCTTTTCTGGCTTTATTTAGCCTTTACAGGCACTTTTAAACGTCAAGAAGTATAATTTACATTACGTGTAGTGTGTATTTTTTTTAAGAAAACTACCGTTGATTGAATCTGCAATATAAATTTTTTCATACAACCACCTAAGCGGAAGAAAAGGTGTACAGACATGGTGGAGGATTGTTACTGAAGCCTAAAAATTCAATACGTGCATCAATGACGTGCCGTGCGTAGAGCTTTTTGTTTGGGTAAAACTAGAGACAGTACACTAGGGCATATACTAGCGATAGGGTAGACCTAGTCTAAATATCTCTATGGAATTCAATTTTTTAGAGAAGATTTCACTTTGTGAGAAGGCTTATTACGGAACCGATGATTATCTTAAAGACAAAAACGTCTGGCTTGAGCTTGGCGCGGGTCCCTTTTAAAGGTTTATATTTGTACACTCACAAATAACATAATTTGAGTACAATCAGTACATGAATTTTATACAAATTGACATTAATTTCAAATTTGTCATTTTTAATTAATAATTATGACATAGCAATGTATTCTCACTCCACACATCTAATTTTAATATCTTAGCGGAAGAAAAGGTGTACAGACAACCTGGTGGAGGATTGTTACTGAAGCCTAAAAATTCAATATGTGCATCAGTGACGTGCTGTGCGTAGAACTTTTTGTTTGGGTAGATTTAAACTAGAGACAGTACACTAGGGCATATAGTATATGCCCTAGTGTACTGTCTCTAGTTTAAGTAGACAGGGCGACAGGGTAGACCAAGTCTAAATATCTCTATGGAATTCAAATTTTTAGAGAAGATTTCACTTTGTGAGAAGGCTTATTACGGAACCGATGATTATCTTAAAGACAAAAACGTCTGGCTTGAGCTTGGCGCGGGTCCCTTTTAAAGGTTTATATTTGTACACTCACAAATGACATAATTTGAGTACAATCAGCACATGAATTTTATACAAATTGACATTAATTTCAAATTTGACATTTTTAATTAATAATTATGACATAGCAATGTATTCTCAGTCCACACATCTAATTTTAATATCAGTATAATTGTAAGGTTGACGTTTTTGGAGAAAATGCTGCATTACAGTTTGTTACCGCTTCTTCTGTACTTGCGCTTTGGAGGCGGCAGTAAACTTAGTTGTAAGTAAATGATCTGACGTCAACAACTAACTATTAAGAAATCGAAAGAAAAAAGAAATGACAATTATCAAGTGATATAAATATCCAAAGATAAATGATTTTAGACTTTTGACTTTGGAATGCACGGCTCTGACACGCATTGTCTTGAAATAGTCTTTCGAATGGCTATATGGCTCAATAGGGGCTAGTTCAATCAGTGTGATTTGTCTCTATTTATTTATTTATCCATGTACATATTTTGTAGTGAAAATAGGCAGTATAATTGGAAAAAAATTTTTGGCCAGTAAATGTAGATAAATACCTTAGTTTTTCGAAAAATATATATTTTCAGTACAAGCTTTTATTGTGTGGATAAAATTATTAAGACAAATGAAATAGTCCAAAACTCAATGGGGTTGCGTCTTTTTACTCGTATTACTGAGTTCCATCGAACACCTTCCGTCTCCGTGATTAGACCCTAGGCATTGTCTACCATAAAATGCTCGTCAAGCCAAATCAAACAAGTACTACTAAATGAGGTTATGTTGTTTCATAACTGAGTTTTGTCGAATATGTCCCGGCTCCATCATCAGAACAGCTCATTGACTCCATAATATGGTATTTTCATCTATCTTACACAATCGGTTGGAGGTCACTGGTTGAAAATTAAGTTGCAAGTTTTAAATATTATTTTCCCCGACTAACAAAAAATTATAACGGTGCAACACAGCGCATTGCAATTTCCATTTCGGCCGTCTTTGTAACTAGTTATTAAACAATAAATTTTCCTGTTTTTTCGTAACTAGTTACAAACTAAAATATTATTGTAACTACGACATTTACGCATGATGTCACGCTTTCTCTCAATTTTTGCAAGGCGATGCTACGGGACAATAGCCACTCCCTAACTTAGATGCTCAGTATTTTATTGAATTTTCAAAATTTTATACATGTAGTGATGATTTTTGTTTAATTTAAATAAATGAATGTATATAGACGGACAAATCACACAAATTTAGCTAGTCTAAAAGTTCGAGACTTGTGTTATGGGATACTAATTCACCTATTTAAATGACAGACTTAATAAAATAATATTTTTCTGACCCTGTCATCATACCTATTATAAACATGCAGATAAAATAAAACAACACTGACTAAAATAAAACAACACTGACTGCCTCCGTGGTCCAGTGGTCAAGGCGTTCGCCTTGTGACCCGGAGGTCTTGGGTTCGATTCCCACTGGGAAGCATACTTTGTGAAAAAGTTGTTTCCAGTCTGGATAAGATATTGCAGGCTTGAATCACCTGATTATCCGAAAAGAAAGATGATTCCGTGTTTCGGAAGACACGTTAAACTGTGGGTCCCAAACGCCACCTAGCGTTTGATCATCAACCTATCCAAGGATTGGTTCCTGGTTTGCCCTTTGGGTTGTGGAGGTCAGACGGCAGTCGCTCTGTGTAAAAACCAGTAACCTCGTCAAATCTCCTTGGTTAGGTAGCGGACCCCGGGCTCTGAAGCGTTACTGCTGAGGATGCAACCGGGAATACGTTCGGATGATGATGGAGATAAAATAAAACAACACATTAAATACTCCATTCATTTATTTCCTATCATAACATACTTACAATAAGTACTTACCAAATCTAAAATACTGTATTACATTTAAGACTATGACTAGAGTTTGACTCTTTCTTTCTTTGGCACTTCCTAAACTATTTAGTTTTAGGTCCTTTATTTCCAAAATTATTACAGAAGCAATGATCATTTGAATTACAGTAATCCCTACGAATCACAATATTTTTGATTTTTTTAAAAGCTACTCTATATTGTGTCTGCCTTTATACTTAAAATTTTATTATATGCAACGATATCCTGAATTTCATTCAAATTTTCAGAGTTTCAAGTACAAATGTTATATAGTCCCTGTATTATTTTTATGTTACTTATTTAACAACTTCTTAACAATCGTTTTACGTAAATTTATTTTTAGTACTACAATATTATTTGACTATATGAATAAAAGTTGTGATTGGGCCTAAAAACAGAACACTGTTTTTGTAATTAAATGAGTGAGTATACATAAACAACATTAGAAGCAATTAGGTACTATTCCAGATACTAAAGCATTAGAAGAGTGTTCTATTTCAGGCAGAAATGATGCTAGCTAGGTACATCTTAAATATATTTAATTAATTTATATACTTAAGGAAGCGACATTTGATAAGGAGAAATATATTTTTCGTATAAGTTGTTCAAATTGATGGGGTAAATAACCCTTTTAAGAATGCCCTTGACCATACAAACGTACTTTTCCATACAAACGTATTAGAGTAAGTTTGTGAAAGCTAGAACTTTTATTTTGAAACAATATAGATATATTTTTTTTTTGTTAATGTTATATTTCATATATTTACTGTGGCAAAATGCATTTTAAAATCAGAGAATTTAGCCGAAATCTGACATATCGTTTCAAAATAAAAGCTATATTACTTTTGTATGTGATTCTTAACTAAACGGCAACCACACATTAATATCCGTTATAGAATACAATAGAATCCGAGTTCCCATACATAGATAAAATATGTCTTTCACACGAATCTCAACTTAACACGACAAATGTATCTTGAATCAGCAACAATTATATTTAATTAAAGTGATTACACGCTACCAGCAAACTTGTAGCCCAACATACATTATGACACATTAATTACTTGAAAATTCAACCCTTTCAAGTGGGTATCGTTAACTAACAGCAAATTAATAGCACACTCATGCCTACTGAGGCATGAGGTCTGGTAATTAGTTTGTTTGATGTCTTGGGTCGAGTCACAATTAATTGACGTGACAACATGTCATTTATTTGTTTTCAATCACAACTAGTGTTGCCGAACAGTCGATAGTTTTAATCAAAAAATGCCAAACTATTAACAATTATTCGTCAATACTATTGATACTATCCTGTACTATTGACAGTATTGCACTAAAAGAGCAAGTAAGCTATCTATATAGTGCAATACTATTGATACCATTGATATGCTATGGGTAGTATCGATAGTTTATATATATTAGAAGCAGGACTATCGATTGTTTATCGATAGGCTATTGATAGTGGACTATCGAGTAGCATCACTAATCACAATCACAACTTGAAGATCTTATGACTAGGGCAAACATCAAATTTAAGGTGTTAATATTCGATGACATGCTGTAAGTGCGAGTAAAAAAAAACAATGGCACTCCGGGAGTGCCGACATAAGTGAAAACTTGGTGTTGGTTACCATAACAGTGTCGCAAGTTCAATGGTTTCTTCCCATCTCAAAAAATGCCCAACGCGCCTAAAGAAGTTTTCACTTCAAAGACACGGTTTCTGTTTACCGTCAACAGAACACTTTTCTGTTGTTCGAAGTTTTACTTTTTTTATTGCCTCGTAGTACAGAACTTTTAATTGTTTGGGGTAAAACCTTCGTTATTTTAATTTCTGGTTATAATGAAAATAATATGAATCCTTAACTGAATATTGGTATTTTTTTGTAAATAACAAAACTGTCTGCAACTGGCCTTATTTGAAATAAATTTGCGAAATCAAAAAGTATACAAGGTGTTACTAAATATAATTAAACTATTTTTAGAGAGATTTCAGTCCATGATACTGACCAACTTTCCTCATTAAAATGTATTCGGCCTCCTATTGGAGCATATGTAGAGCAAGAATAAATATATTTCTATATTTCGACTATATTTCGATATATGCAATAGTTTCAGTGTAATATAAAGACTGAATTCACCTTTAAAGTAAGTCAGTTTATTTTGATAGAAGTTATACAGAGTTACTTTTAAAACATCAACAACCTTTTTAGATCCAGTTCAGTCCGTGATACTGAACTACAATACCCGACACGTAAGTTGAACAAAAATGGTGGTCGTAGTTGTACGTTGTTTGTCCGTTTAGAATCACATTTCTATAACATTTCTATCCGAACTTCAGATAGAAATGATTTCGGCTTTGAAGAAAGATCAAAAAATCTCTTTTGTTATATAAAGACTGAATTCACCTTTAAAATAGTCAGTTTATTCTGAAAGACGTTATACAGGGCTACTTTTAAAACATCAATAACCTTTTTGGAGCAAGTTCAGTCCATGATACTGAACTACAATACCCGGCACGTAAGTTGAACAAAAATGGCCGTCGTTGTTGTACGTTGTTTGTCCGTTTAGAATCACATTTCTATCTAAACTTCAGATAAAAATGATTTCGGCTTTGAAGAAAGATCAAAAAATCTCTTTTGTTATATAAAGACTGAATTCACCTTTAAAAAAAGTCATTTTATTCTGAAAGACGTTATACAGGGTTACTTTTAAAACATCAATAACCTTTTTGGAGCAAGTTCAGTCCATGATACTGAACTACAAAAACCGGCACGTAAGTTGAACAAAAATGGCGGTCGTTGTTGTACGTTGTTTGTCCGTTTAGAATCACATTTCTATCCAAACTTCAGATAGAAATGACTTCGGCTTTGAGGAAAGACCAAAAAATCTCTTTTAACACTTTTATCTCCATGCCATTTTTGTTCAACTTACGTGCCGGGTATTGTACTTTCCATAAAAACAATTATCAAAATACGAAACGTGCTTTTTATTTTAAGAGCGAAATTAGCGCTCAGCTAAGTGGATTTAGTACGAAAAGTCTAAATTTTTGTTTCGTTTTTCGATTATTGTTTTTATGGAAATTACTTCATTAACATGAACTGAATTTGCTCTGTATTACATGCGAATTACAAAACACGTAGAATCACAGGATTTATATGTGATCATACCTACTACCACAGAATAAGTACAAGTAATCACGTACAGAAGTCTTACTCAGAAAATAAATACAAAGAAATATCTACTTAATGTGGTAAGCGCTATGGCTTAATTTAGCTCGCGCCAGAACTCCTCACCTCTTCGTTTAGATACCTAGACATCCATTGCAAGCCAATTTCATTCTCATTACTCTGGACGAACGATTCATGTAGCTGAATTTCCCTTCCGGAGTGGTCGCCGCGCGCATAGTAATAATGTAGCTATATTTTCGATGTCTAAACGGGGAGTGAAGTGACACAGGCCTGCTACAACAAACTTTTATTCTCTTACTTACATCAATTCGTACAAACATCTTAGCTATTACAAAACATTAATGTATACTTTTACCTACTCAGTATACTACAAAAACGTGTCTTCCCTTCTCCTTTGGACTGGATGGCAGTTGTTGTTGAGCTGGCCTTCCGGAACATGGAGGCGGACTTTCCGAAAGTTGGTGCTGTTGGATTGGTGGATTCGCTGCTTGGGGTACTTTAGGCTGTCTTCTTTTATCTGAGTTTTAAAATAAAAAAAAAATTAAATATTAGCGGAGAAAATATTACATTTCAACGCAACATTCCTTATATTTTTTAAAGTATATTCCTCAATAACTGCTTTGTTTTTTATACGGTTAAGGTGCTCCCAAACAGCAGTTATAAAACATAAAAAAAATGTTGAATAACATTTTTTATCTAACATTTTATAACAAATTATAATAAAGTTATTAATTGTTAGTGATATAACTTCATACAACAGAATTATGTTACACAACGAGTTCAACCAGTGTGGGAGCGTTTATAGCATATAACATTGTATAATATATTGAAGCAAAATATTACACATTGATATATAATGTTATCGTGTTACACAATGTTTTATCACGTTATATAACTGCTGTGTGTTTTAGTTTCCAACAAGTCAAATCAGGAACTTTTTCTAAACGTGAAAACAAACATCGTCTATGGAATTTAAATGAAATATCACGGCGTGACGTCATAGTTTCTTAAAGTCAAATAGCGCCCCTATTATCGCTTTTTCTGCAATAATAAATCTAAAATCACGTTGAAAATGGATATGATCAATGACAAGTGACATTATTTTGTGTCGTTTTATTCTCTTATCACTACAAAATTATTTATTTTTGGCACTGGATACTAACTAATAACTTTTTTTAATTCGAAGACGTATACATGCAAGTCGATACCATTGCCACCTGGTGAGGATATGATGATGATCCTCACAAAATTGGGAAAAGTCCTCAAATATTTTATGCATACATATAGTGATCTTGATGTTTATGACAATAAATCAAGAATCTGCATTCGGAAAGTGTACTTTTAGTTCAGAAACGGAATGAAAGTAACCTCTTGGTTCCCGTTCATACCAAAGAACCAGGTGCATCGGACGAAATACTGAAGCTGATATTTTGCCGGTGCAGCACTGATTGTTGTAGTGCTAGATGTGAGTGTAGGAAGGCCTCCATGCTGTGCTCTACCATTTGCCACAATGGCAATGGCAGTTGCACAATTTTTTTTACAAATTTTACTTTCTCATATGTTACGCTCATTCCGTCGCTGGGCGGCCGTTCTCAGCGCTGGGCGTGGCCCTGGGCCATATGGCTGGGCTGTCTGCCCCGCGACGGAAGGGGACGTGGCAAAGAGTCTATTTTTGAAAATGAATTTTAACGGAAAAATCCTTGAAACCAAAATGTCATCCAGAGAGACAAAACTAAAATTCTTTTAAAAATTGTAAAAAACATGCACGTCCGGGAGGTGAGACGCGACAACCTGGTGCGGGCACCGGATGCCGCGGCTCACACCCCGAAACTTGGTTTAAAATAAGTTTGGAAAAATAATTTTGTTATACTATATTCATTTCAAAATAGAGAGCCAACATTTTTAACGTAGTGAGTACAATCTCCGACCATGTTGGAGGGTGCAGATATAAAAAAATGGCAGTTGCACAAAACAGCATTCACATGTTGGAGGACAACGACGATGACGATGACGGTGGAGAAGATGATGGAGTAATATTTTTTTAATTTGACAGGTATCCTGGAATTTACGGTCGCAGCTGAGAAAAGTGATGAAGCAATGTATGACAGACAACGTAAGTGTAGAACACACTTTTGAGAATAGACCATTTTTCGAAGCTAGGCAAAAATTGGAGATAGATAAATATTTAATCAATTTTCATTATGAAGTACAACACAATTTCGTACGACGCAACATTTTCGAGATATCAGCAAAAACCTAAAAAGTGAGATCTTCTTTGTGCCTCCGCTCCCCGCTCGGGCTCACCTTCGAGGGGTAAGGACTCTCCTAACTAGCCCTAACAAAGTTATTCTTTTCAATATTTAAAATTCATTTTAAAAAGAAGAAAAAAAACAGACACGCGTAAACCATCTGCGTTTGAGCCGCCGCGCTGACAAGGTTAATGGCGCGTAAGGTGTTTCGTTTCGACTTCCGTAAATTTGTGTGCAAGGAGGCGAGAGCAAAACTGAAATTCTAGCACGTGGTGCACTCTTAAAGTAAAATCTACTCAACTGTTTGTACTACAAGACGTAACTTAAGTCACTTTAAACTTTCCATTAGGTTACAAAATTTCTTTTGGTCTTTGGTCAAAGTTGATTTGGTAAAAAATAAAGTTGCTCACGGTTTTTCTTATACGTAACTTGTTGAACAATTTTTCTTTATTTTAGTACTGTGCTTGGTATTTTCATATGTGATATATGAATGATCCAGATTCTTCGGAAAATTAAAGTAGGAGATCCTGATATTTTCTTTTGGGGATTCCTTCCTCTTTTTCTATCTATTTTTCCATCCATTATTGTTTGAAAGAACGCATCGTGACATCGTAGATGACCGTACTATTTCCTTTTTTTTTCTATAATTTGTAGAACTTGTCTTTTGTATCCCACATTCTCTAATATACCTTTACGCTTGTAACTTTTTCTATCAAGGTTATTTTTTTATTCTGCTCCAGCATCACATTTAAAACGCTTCTAATCTATATCTATCCTCTTTGGTCATCGTCCTCGTTGCACACTAAAGGTAACTATAGGAAAATAAATACAAACCCTAACAGTCAAGTCATGTCTGGTCCTTCGATGTGACGACGTCAGTAGCTCGGTGTGGGCTCTGGATTCATTCCCCGCTGGACTGTCGCTGGCTCGCATCCAGCACCACAGCCATTTGTATGGAGGTATATTCCTGTTGGACAATAAATAAATAAATATATACGGATATATCACACAGATTGAGCTAGCCCCAAGGTAAGTTCGAAACTTGTGTTATGGGATACTAACTAAACGATACTATATTTTATAACAAATACATTCAAGAAAAAAATCTGAAAAAGCTCATTTTTCATCTTGACCTGTCCGGGTTTTGAACCTAGGCCCTCTGGTGTGACAGTCTGGCTTAATGACCACTAGGCTACAGAGGTTGTCTAATTTTAAATGTTACGTCTCAACGCAACTTGTGCTGCGTAAATCCCCGTTCAGTTATCGAAAATATACCTATATTATTACAATGCGCACCTCTTATCTGAATTTACCACTCCGTTTGTCCAGAATTATGTATATGTAATAAGAATGAAATTGGCTTCGAATGGATTTCTAGGTATCTAAACAAAGAGGTGCTGAATCAAACGCAAGCTAAATTAAACCATAACGCTAACCACATTGATTAGATATTTCTTTGAATTTCTGTTCTGAGTGAGACTTCTGTACTAGTACTTACGTCATTAGTAGCTCGTTATTTGACAATAACTAACTTACGCGAATTTGGCAACCCCATATCTCGGCAACCCCTTAACCGGTTTGGCTCATGTTCAAACTTTTAATTTCTATTGGCCATATCTCCACGCCTACTAAATTTTATTAAGCTTCGATCAAAGATACCCCAACTTCACTCGCTTCTCTCTCTTGTTCAAGTTCAATAAGTAAGATGAGAGAACAACAAAGCATCGTTCTCTTGGTCTGATTAGATTATCCAGCTTTCATAACTACCACAACTGGTTACGAATCTCCGGTTATGTAACAGGCTGAAGGGAAATATCTAAATAGGTAAGTCGTCGTCAACTTGCTTATTAATCCTAACGAAGTTAAGTAAGATGTTCAATTTATTAATTCCCGAAACGTTCATCAACATAATCAAAGTTTAAGAGCTTAGTACTTAAGCTCTAAAGAAAGTCCCTGCCAAGGTACTAAAGAAGGCCCTTGCCAAGTTAAGACAATTATCTAACTTTGTAGGTAGGATAAATTTTAAGAAATCCTTTTTAAATCTTTATTAGTATTTTAGCATTTATATCGTAGCAAGTGCAGGCTCATATTATAGTCTCTGCCTTCCCCTGTTAGAAATAGGCGTGATATTATGTACTAGCCGATGCCCGCGGCGTTGCCCGCTTGGAATATTTTGGACAATCCCACGGGAGCCTTACATTTTCCCGGGATAAAGAAACATTTTTCCGATTAAGGGAATTGTCAAAATTTTTGATACATATGTGACCAACGCGTTTGATGGCCACTTAATATTGTAATTGTGTTAAGAAAGACATTTATTTATAATAAAAAATATACACAGTAGACGTAATAAATTTAAAATATTGGTAAATTAAACTACGCTGTAGATAACAAATTACATTAAACTATGAAACTAAAACGATATATTAAACTAAAATTGATAAAAATATCCGCCTGGGATTGTACCTTGTTTAAAGGTGCCATGTGATTCCTTTAAGGCTTTAATATATTATTTTAGTTTCATAGTTTAGTATTATTCGTTGTCTTTAGTTTAATTTAATTAAACAATATTTTAATTTTAGTTTCTATTATACTATTTAATACTTTTTTCATGAATCAATCATTTACTGGTCCAAAAATAAAAATAAAATGTCTAAATGAATGTTTGATTTATGTTCATCACATATTTATGAAGGCGTGGGCTCAAAAATGTAATAAATTATGCGCGAAGAGATATTATCTAAATTAAATAGTATTTTTATTTACTATGCGTAGGTTTAATCCTTATAACTTAATGTTTTAAAAGATATTTCTCAATCTCAAATACAAATTGCAGGGTTAATGTACTTAAGCCCCAGATTAAGACGTTCAAAGAATGTGAAATAGGCACTTATCGTCTTAGACTGGAAATCTTTTAGCGCTGTACAGATTTCAAAGAAGTTAGACTTTTATGAGGCACGAAGTGTGGATTTTAAGTGATGTTTGCATTAAAAGCACACTTGGTATTTTTTGAGCATGTAAAGTCAACAGCAGGTTAGTTAACTGTTCAGCGAAATTCCATAAGTGTGTTGATTTCAGCCAGGGAAGTGTGAATTTTAGCTTCAAAAGCATGTGTTCACATGCTTTTGAAGCTAAAATTCACACTTCAAACCCCACAGCGGCCGGTCCGACGACAGAACGTTGAGAAGGTATATATTTTCTTCCTTTTATTTTTATTTAAAATAATGACCTGTCTTTTTTTGTTTAGAAAAAAATAATCATTTATCGTGTGTGTAAGTGGCCAACACTGGTGTCAGATTTATTAAGCTGCCTAAAGGCATCTGACATAGCTTTCGACTGCTATACAATGATGACAATCGGGACCAATGGCTTCACGTGTCTTTCGAAGCACGGAGTAGCTTGAAAATCATTACACCACTTGTGATCACAAACTCCCAAATGGACAGGCATTTGTAATTCCACTTAATCCTATTTACTTTTTCTAATACCCTGTAGGGCTAGGCCCGTCTGAAACGCTGTGGGGTTTGGAGTACAAAAGCCTATGTGCTTCCTGGCCGCAATTGAGTTGCATTTAAAATTTCACTTGATTGATTACTCTAATGCGGAAATGCCGCCAGTCTCTTGGGTACTTTGCCCTGTGACGTCAGTGATTGGGCCTAAATTTTTTGTATGATTAAATATAAGTTTTTATTATCTAATTATTTTTATTTTATTTAGTTATAATTTAAGTAGTATTTTAATTTGTTTAGTTTTAAATTAATTAATTTCTTTTTTTCTTCTTCTTATATTGTATACATTTTTGTGTGTTTAATAAAGTCATACCGTTTAACTCTAGGTTTGGCCTTCGGACCGGCCGTAACGCTCTGGGGTTTGGAGTGCAAATTTTAACTACAAAAGCTTCCTGGCCGAAATCAACAGGCTTATGGAATGTGTCGTTTGTTTTTCGTGTGTGTAAGTGGCCAACACTGGAGTACTCACTACACAAGGTTTACAAGTAAGTATCTACATCCTGGTGGACGCCCTTTTTAGAGGTGGGTATATGGGTAGTTCTACAAACTAAGGAATATTTGGCGGCTCAGCCAAAATATTAAATATTTTGGATGAAATACTATTAATTACAATTGTTTGTTAACTTAAAAATAATTAAAATTCACAATTCTTTTCCTAACAAAATTTCTGTTCAAAGTGCCGAATTCTCAGGATCCTGCAGTGTCCCTCGTACAAATTTTAGTTCAAAGTGCGTCGTGGTACATTTACTTGTACATAAGGGTATTAAAAGAATCCCAAATTAATAAGTTTACTATTTTTCCTAGTTAGGTAGAACAATGACTATAGTATTTTCTTGAAAAATATTGAATAAATCTTGTTTACATTTTGTCCCCATGATTTTATATCAGTATCCTGTTCGCTGTTGAATTAATAAATATTCACTAGGCTATCTGCCGTGCGTCTTTACCGTTCCGCTGAGTCGATAGTACCTACGAAAGAGACAAAGAATGTCATTTATCTATTCTCACCTAGCACGTGGTTTAGTGAGTCCAGTGCGTTCGGCGAGTGAAGTGGTGTCCTAATCAGTGAAGTTCACAGAATCCTGGTAAGATTTTTATTTACCAAATAAATAATGAATATGACTAACGCGTATTGATATGTAAGATGCTAGCCCATAGGCCTAGTTTAGGTTAATTTTTGTTGAAAGTTACGACAAATAAATTGGTGTGTTTTATTTATTTTTAGACAGAAATAATCAGGAACCTGGCCTCAGGATCCTGTTCAATTGGTAGCCAGGATACTGAGAAGCATCCAGGACCTTGAGCAGATCATATTCAAAATATTGTTTCTGTGCAATAATAGTATTTTTTACACATACACATTTAACTATAATAAATAATTTAATAAATAAATTGAACTTACTCTCATAATTTGTTTATATACAGATCTGTGCCCTGGACTTGCAAATTGGACTTGGAATTACCACGAAGCGGGCCATGGTAAAGGAGCACCAGATGGTGTAGGCGCTATGTGTAAAAGAACTGCCAATGATGTCGTAGCATGTGGAGGTGATGTTACTAACCTAACTGAGTTCTGCGGGGTCATTCAAAATCGCTGCCCTGGTGTGACAATTTTTATCGTCACTAAAAGTAAAATTGGAGATATGGAAAAAGTTATTTCTAGCGATCAACGGAATTTAATACCTTTTAAGGGGACACTTAAAGCCAATCAAGTACAGGGCAGTGCTTTTAAGCCACGAAAGCTACAAATGAAATCCCTCAGCTGTTTTTGTGATGAGGGTATTATGTGTAAACATTACCGGATGGATTTACTGAAATACTCTGCAGGATCGTCTACGAAAGTGAGACGGAATCAAAAGATCAGCCAGATGATATGAGCGTTGCAAGCGATCTTACTTTAAATTTGGAAAATCCAGAAGTTTTAGCCACCATGCCTGATTTGTAAATTGACCCAACTACTCTCTTCCCAGACCTATCACAGGAGTCACTAAGAGAAAAAAGAAATCAAAGAAAAGTTAAAACCCAAAAAATTAAAGTTGATACTGTCACCGAACAACCAAAAAAAGGAAAAAGAAATAATATCAAGGAAAGACAAAGTTAAAAAAGCGGCTAAATAACAAAAACAAGACTCAAGACAGAAAAAGAAATTTAATTCTAGAAAACAAACAGATAAAGCAAATAACTAAAAAAACACAGACAAATAAATATAACTTCAGTGACTGCGAGTGAGTTATATGTGGTGATCTCCACAGTGAAGATACGACAAGAAATGACTAGGTCCAGTTCGTCCAGTGTCTAATATGTAATAATCGGGCACAAAATGGATGTATTAAAGGTGAATCGACATTATTTACATGCCCTGGGTGTTCAGCTGATTGTAATTAAAAAAAGTAGTTTAAAAGAATTGAAACGAGACTCTCAAAATCATTATTTTTGAAAGTAAAGTACTTAGATTTAAGTAAAGTACTAGATTGAAATGTCCTTTAGTTACAATTTGTTACAAAATTTTCATATTATTACCTTTAAGAGATATTTTATTATTGAGAAAGAGATTATTATGTATCTCCTTTAGATTTACGGGTCTTTTAACCCCGGTCCTTTGAGAGGCTTGCGTGGGAATACAGATCCAACACGTAGAGGCCCTTTGGAGAAGTTGATGTAATGTGGCGCTCCCGCCAAAACCCGTTCCTGAATATACCTATGAAAGGTGTACCCTTGAATAGATTACGGCAGGAAAAAGATCTATTGCAAGAAAAAGGGAAAGGTCTTTGGGTTATGGAATAAGAGTGGGATGGACTGATGCTGGGATATTGCAATAGCAACTTCACCTGCCATAATCATGATTACTGACTATTGTAGGCAGGTGGTGGCCTGCCGCCCACTAAATGGGCCCCGACAATAATTGCCGGCAAAGGAGCAACACCGGTGCAGGCGACTCAGGGGTGTAGAGAGGTGTGCTGCACTTTCTCCGAAGTTACTCGCGGCGTTATGCCGTTTAACACTTCCACCCCTGGAGCAACAGCTCTAACGACTCCTCTCTGCACGGCCAATTAAGGCAATGCAGAGCCACAGACTACTCAATCTACCTAGGTTATGTGGTCTGTGTGCAGAGCTGAGAGCCCTGCGAGCCCTCTTGGGTTTCCACCCCGACCGACGTAGACAAGTCGGGAATGAGGGCTCTGACCGGCTCTCTGGAGCACTCGGGTCTGTGGTGTCGTTACTCACCAACAGCTCGGCACAAGCTGCCCTGCGGCCAGGTTATTGTTATTCTTACGTTCAATAATCATTTGATGATTAATGTTCCTATTAAAGGCTGTTTTAGGTTTATAATTAGTATCTAAGGCAAGTTTAAAACTACTTTTTGTTATTATAAAAGATAGTTTGATTATTACAAATTAATTTAAGACGCAAGTGAAATAAATGATTGATTTCTATTGATTTTTATTTTTCTTCAGCTTCCTGGTGACACTCTCAGTTTCCTGTGAATCGTTTTTTTTAAATGGCCATAAATCAAAAAATATTTAATATTTTGACTGTTCCTTTTAGGATAAGCTAAAAGACACTGTACTCTAGTTATTAGACTGAATTCCGCCACCAGAATGTATAAAAATGTCGGGCCAAAATCAGACTCGAATTCTTCCTTAGTTTGTAGAACTACCTATATGTTTCACTTCTATTCATAATAATGTCTTTATGCAATCTTCAAAGGTCTGGGATTCGTCTCATAAAGGATAAACCTTGAGAGTTATTGTTACCTATTCAAGGGTACACCTTTCATAGCTATACCCAGGAATGGGTTTTAGCGGGAGTGCCACATTTCCTCAACTTCTCAAATGGGCCTCTACGTGTTGAATCTGTATCCACACGCATGCCCCTCAAAGGACCGGTCGCAAAGACCCGTGATTCTCAAAGGAGATACACAGAGAAAGAATTTTTATTTCTCGCCACATAACCAATTTTAACAAAGCATGGTACAATAAAACATGAGAATATATTTTACAATAATCCTTTTATACAGCTCCTGATTTAATAGATTCTATTAATAAATATATAGGGACAAATAACACTGATTGAGCTAGCCACAAAGTAAGTTTGAGACTTGTGTTATGGAATACTAACTCAATATTGATGCAGCAGAACTAATCATTATCTTAAATTGTTTTGTTTTATATTATGTATTTATGTATGTATATGATTGTATGTGTATGTATATATTAATAAAATATATGTATTTATATATGTGTATTGTATGTGTATGTTTTATTATATACGTATATCTATAATATAGTTATATCTTTAAGCGCCTATCGCTCACAAATTTATTTCTGTTTTTCCTTAAGGCTGACTGGTAGAAAATGCATTAGCATTAAGTCCAACTTTTGTACCTTTTTGGTCAATAAAGATTTAATAAATAAATAATATTTTATATATAAACATCCAAGGCCCAGGATAATTTGAACAAGGCCATTTTCCAACTTGCCCTGACCGGGGATCGAACCCGGGACCTCTGGGTGGCGGACTAGCACGGTGATCACTACGCCACGGAGGTCGTTAGTTCTATTGATCTATTAGTTCTTCTATTGATCGATCTGTGAGTACAGTCTTTGTTTTCTTTTTATCCCTGCCCGGCATGACAGGTTTAAATGTACAAAGCAACTTTAATTAACCCTTGTTCAAAGTTATACCGTTTAGCGATGTCTAGCACACTTATTAACACCTGCTTGAACGGAAATTTCGACAAAGGACATATAACTTACCAATTAACCACAACTTGGGGAAACTTGCGAGAGCGAATGAAATGAATAAAACTTCGGAAATTAGTACTGAACGAGTCTGAACAACACGCGCTTGTCAAATAAGCGAAGTTAATGAATTTCATTAATCATTTCTAATTGACTATATGACGTCAATAACTTTATACCCAAGTTTACAACAAAATTAAATAGCTCCTTCCTTACGTTAGGTATTTTTATTATGTCTAAAGATTATTCCTTTTCATAATCTTAGCGCAATATCGGTTATAACTCTAAAGAAATATACTGGCAATATTTTATGGGTGAATTAAGTCCATGTAACTGAACTACTTTCTCCAAAGAATAATATATGGAATTATGAAAAATAAATCCTTTTTATACAAACACGGATCAGCTGATTGTCCATATTGTACAGGAGGGCAACAAATATTTTTTATATTTCAATATATTGTGTTTCTTGACTGCCTTCGTAGTCCAGTGGTCAAGGCGTTCGCCTTGTGATCCGGAGGTCATGGGTTCGATTCCCACAGGGAAACATACTTTGTGAAAAGTTGTTTCCAGTCTGGATAGGATATTGCAGGCTCGAATCACCTGATTATCCGAAAAGAAAGATGATTCCGTGTTTCGGAAGGCACGTAAAACTGTGGGTCCCAAACGCCACCTAGCGTTTGAACATCAAACTATCCAAGGATTGGTTCCTGGTTTGCCCTTTGGGTTGCGGAGGTCAGACGGCAGTCGCTCTGTGTAAAAACCAGTAACCTCGTCAAATCTCCTTGGTTAGGTAGCGGGCCCCGGGCTCTGAAGCGTTACCGCTGAGGATGCAACCGGGAATACGCTCGGATGATGATGATGTTTCTTGGGGAAAGTTGTTTAGTACCATGGACTGAATTCACCCTTAAAATAGTTTAATTTCTTTTTGTTAGACTCTATACAACATGGAAGGGACATACCATAAATCGAACCACGGGCTATACTAGATCACTATAGCATAATGAAATTAATATATCAGCCAAAAAGCAAAAAAAAAATTATCATTACCATACGAAAGTGTGCAGCCGCTCGGGCATTTTTATATAGAAATGATGACAGGATGATAGGATTTTTTTTTGCGTAGTCGTATGCATATGCATATGAGTCCGTAGTTTGATTTCATACGGTTATTTCCCTTGCATATTGTATACTATGCTGCTTTGGGCCCTGTGGTGCGGCGCATTCCAAGTTTGGGTCAGGTCCCAAGTGCAATTTTAAAAGCCGGTAATATTATTTAGCTATTGTTTAATAAGATAAAAAACTGTCCAAGTGCGAGTCGGATTCGCGCACGAAGGGTTCCGCACTATAATCTATAAAAAAATCACGTATGTTATATACGAGCCCCACTTAGATTCTTCTTTTTTTGTTATTTGTTGTTATGGCGGCAACAGAAATACATCATCTGTAAAAATTTCAACTGTCTAGCTATCACGGTTTATGATATACTGGTGACAGAAAGACGGACAGACAGACGGTCAGCGGAGTCTTAGTAATAGGGCCCCGTTTTTACCAAAAACCTAAAAAATAAATACATATACAGACCAATCACACAGATTGAGCTAGCCCCAAAGTTAGTTCGAGATTGTGTTATGTAATACAACGCAACGATACTATATTTTACATAACAAATACATATAAAAAGGAGATGAATCTTTATTTAATTTATAACAATCTTCACTGTGAAAAAAAACTAATTCTTAAATTACATCAATAAAATAACAACAATTTTGATTCCTTCTTTTATGTGCCCACTGCTTCAAGAAAAAAAAGATTTTTTCTTATTATACCTACTACACAAATAATGACTGAAAGAAATTTTAACCGTAATCTCGTTGAGTATAATAAGTCCTCATAATTGAATTGCTCTCGAACATGAAGTCCCAAGAGTGTTGTTCAAATTAAATTAAAATTGGCTTAAAAGTTAACTCCAAAAATATGAAGTATTACAATTCAACCTGAATCTTGAACCCAGAAAGTAAATAAAATATGGCGTGGGATTTCTTGGCCCGAAATCCGTACCTGAAGTGTAAAAACGGGACCTTTACTAAGACACCGCTGTCCGTCTGTCCGTCCATCCGTCTGTTTGTCAGCAAGCTGTATCTCATGAACCGTGGTAGTTGAAATTTTCACAGATGATTTTTTTCACGGGTAACACCACGGGGCGTAGCTAGTATCATATATTTCTCTTACCATACATAATTTGTTATAGGTGTAGTTAATTGTATTTTGTTGGCATTTCTCAAATGGTGTATTATTTTCTGATAGTTAGTTATATTTAGATTTATTTGTCTAATTTATTTGCACTTTCTTGGCAGGATTTTTTTAAATAAGAAAGCACATTTGATAGGCGTATGATTGAAAAAAGTGAAAATTAAATTAACAAAAAAACATCTTACCTGAGACTAACAAATATCCGATTGGAGAATATGAAGTAGATGACGGGGTTGGCAGCGGAGTTGAGGGGGGCAAGGCTCTGGATGAGCGACGCGATGGCCATGTTGACTTGTGTCTCGGGCACGTAGTCGTAAACTTGGAGAAGGTCGAAGATCATGTAGGGAGACCAGCAGAGGACGAACACTGTGAAAAAGGTAAGTGTTAGATGATAGATGCTTTACTGTTTAGGTCTATTATGTAAACATTTTTTTATTTATATTGTTATAATCTGTATATGACTGTTTGTTGCCATTAATAAAAAAAAATAAAAATAAAAAAAAATGTTCTGCTTCTTCTTACTCGTATTTAAGAGCATATAACGCTCTTATTGGTGGAGTATGCGCCAGGCTTATCGATCTTTTTATTTTATTTTATTCATGGAAACCAGCAGCATCACGACACTAAATTACAATCCTAATTTAAAGGATTTTTTTATATCATTCATTAATAAATAAATAAATATATATGGACAAATAACACTAATTGAGCTAGCCCCAAAGTAAGTTCGAGACTTGTGTTATGGGATACTAACTCAACGATACTATATTTTATAACAAATACATATATAGATAAACATCCAAGACCCAGGACAATTTGAAAAAGGCCATTTTCAAACTTGCCCTGACCGGGGATCGCACCCGGGACCTCTGGGTGGCGGACTAGCATGGTGACCACTACGCCACGGAGGTCGTCATAATTAACAATAACAAAGCCAATAATAGATGGCCCTAGCTTTTACAATTATTTAACCAATATCGGTGATATTAACGCAATAACTGTACAAAAAAACAAACAATACAACTTACGTTTATGCATAAGTATTCCTTTAAATTACATGTTATTTTATTTATTTTTAATTTCTCAATACAGCTTTGCTCGCAGCTAATTTATATTGTGATAATTTTCTTATTATATTTGTAAGCTGCCCTCTGACAAACAGGCGACCAATACTGTGTTAATGAGCTTCTTTCGACGTTTCTTCTCAGCAGTGGTCGTTAGAAATCGCTACTGTACAATCGGCAGCTGTTTTTTTAAAATAATCAATACATTAAATATAATTAAGCATTACATGTAAACGCCTTATTTCTGAATAAATTTAGCCTTCTGGCTTCTGGGAAACACTGGGAGCAAAATATACTTAAAATGTATCACGTTCGCTTCTTTTGCGTAGAAGCTAATCGAGGGAATACAAACGCGTCAATTTCTGTATTTCGTGATGTATACTTATGATAATCATTTTATGGCTTACTAAGTGTTGCGGACAGGAGTTGCTATCGAATATTTTTGTAGATATGATGAATAAAGTTATTTTCTTTTAGTATAAGTTAGGGCTATAGCCTATGTAAATGTATATGTAAATAAATATGATGTAGGGACAGATGTATAGGGTGCCTAGATATATTTTTCCGATACCTATGTACATGAGGGTAAATGATTTTGAACTGTGTGTATGTTTATTTCCCCGGTACGTAGCGTTTAGCACAGGTATAAAGTGCTAAGCGTGAGGTAACTAAAGGTAAATAAAGGGTTTTGACTGTGGATTTCCCTAGCTTATTAGAACCTTGTTAGGGGATCCACTAGGGATCTCCATGACCACGCCCCTTGTTAGTGTGAGAAGGTAACTGAAAATATTGTAAAGTGATCTAGATTTAGATTTTGTAAGTGCGAAATGTATAATTATAAGAGAGTTGTTCTAAGATATTGTAGTTCAGTGTTACTGTGATCTCCAAGGAATAAAGAAGCCTAAGGAAGAGAAGTGTTTTATTTACAGTCTACGGCGATCCAGCTGAGTAAGGAACTCGGAGATAATGCCGCACTGAATTCCGTCGGTAACACTAAGTTCACAGAGCCCAGGGGTCTCTCTCTCATCTCTTATCTCAGCGTTTTCCCAGTTGCGTCCTCAGCTGCAAGCTGAGAAGCCCGGGGTCCGCTTTCCGACTTTTCTTCTCCACTTTGCACGGTCTTGAGCATCCTTGGTTGTAAGACGATTAGCACGCATATCATCTTTGACGACGTCAAGCCAGCACTTCTTCGGTCTACCCCGCCTGCCGGGCCCCGGCGGAGGCGGCATGGCTATACATTTGTTTCCCACGTAGCTTGCCGGCTTTCGTAGGACGTGACCGTACCACAGAGCCCAGGGCTATAAGACCTAAAAACTTTTTTAGTGTTATATTAAGTTAAAAAAAAAAAACAATCAAACAAAAGAAAAATCAAACGAATTCTACTCAATGAGGTTATGTTGTTTTATAACTGAGTTCTATGGAATATCTCTCGGCTCCATTATCAAAATAGCTCATTGACTCCATTATTTTATATTTTCTTCTGACTTACACAAGTATGCAAAGTTTCAGCTCAATCGGTTGAGGATAACTGGTTGGAAATTGTGTTGCAAAATTTAACCTTCACAAACATACATACAAACATTGCAAGTTAAATAAAAGGGTAGCTACTAGGTTTTATCGTTTTATCGAGAGTGGAAAATAGATTTAAAATTATAACAGTTCTATAGATGCATCACCTATTAACAGGATTCCTCGGAATTTTCTATTCTATTGAAGGGCTTTTACAATCTTTAGGGGAAGAGAAACCGCTACCCTATTCTTAGTTTTTCCTTTCTCCCAAACCAATGTAGAAGAAATTGGCGAAAAATTGCAATAATTTCCCACAATATAAATGAAAGGTTAGTGCCAAAATTGGCTCATTGATCGGCATTGGCTGTTGATAAAAATGCTAATGCGTAATAAACAAGGCTCGGAAAAGATTGGCTGCCATCGATTTCGGCAAGGGAGCTGACAATGACACACAGTGTGGCGTTTCTTCTCATTTACTAGATAAAGTATATTTTATTTATTTATTTAAAACTTTATTGAGCCAAAAGCTACAATAGCTGGACCTAATGAAATCATTCTGGCCTTGTCAATCTTTAGGACAAGAAAACAGATATTAAAGTTGGCGGCTAAATAACAGATAAAAATACTATATCTAGATAAAATTAGTACTTATTTTTTTTATAAATTCAAATAATATATTTATAAATGTGCGGATATACGACGAAATATTATCGTTAAAAAAAAAACAGAAAAAAATATCGTTATGTCAGTTATAAAAAAATATAGGCACTACAATTTATAAATCAATTATTTTTAACTAAATTTTTGTTTGGTATGTTTAGTTACATTCTCAGCTTTTTAAACTTTGTAGCTTTCAAATGAGACCACTTTGAAGAAAATACACCGTTTACTTAAAGAGAAAAAAAAAACCGGAACACGACATTAACATTTAAAAAAGAAATCAAAGTGTTAATAAAGAATTTTTTTAGGGTTGTTTATCGATAAAATTTCATCTTATATCCGCACATTTCATTTGATCAAATATAAAAAATACACATTGTATATGTTGAAGTTTGTAAGAAACGATGAATGCTGCAGATTGTTTATAGTTTAAATATAAATAATTAATTTTAGAACTAACACGAGACAAATTAAATATGAACAGAACACGCATGTGATGTGATACTCCTATCACACGAGTGTCACATCACATAAGTATTCATAATTGAGACTTCGGCGTTTCCTATTTAATATGTATAAGTTTTAACAAAGTATACTGAAACGTATGTATTTTAAGGGGAATTCAATCTGTGATTTCCCACATAAGGAACATTAGGTCGAAATAAAAATAATATTTTTTGGCTTTCCATACAAACACGGATCAGCTCATCAGTCAACTTGTACGTGTTAGCATTTCCATAAATCAGCCGTGATTTTATTAATACTGGCAACCCAAAATGTAAGAAAATCGTAACACCGGCCACGCTGATGTCAACTGTCAAGTTTGACATTAGAAGAATTGCCGCGTTTTTATCAGGACTCGAGATGATTGCGTTAAAGTGTTAAAATGTATTTACGATATCAATACAGAATATATAAGATTTATACGAGCTCCCAGGTTTTATTTAAAAGTAC
Organism: Acrobasis suavella; assembly: GCA_943193695.1. Taxonomy (NCBI): domain Eukaryota; kingdom Metazoa; phylum Arthropoda; class Insecta; order Lepidoptera; family Pyralidae; genus Acrobasis; species Acrobasis suavella. The sequence goes on along the minus strand of OW971934.1, from coordinate 3,947,241 downwards.
CCGAATGAGGAAGTGTGTGATACCCAGACGATCCGGAGATCGTAACATACGGAAGGCCATAAGGCCATACTTTCATATTTTCATAGATGTTCCTTGGGGAAAGTTGTTTAGTATCGTGAACTGAATTCACCCATAAAATAGTTTCGGCATATTTTGTTAAACCTTATATATTGAGGAGTCGATTTAGGACCACCGTCATCAGGGCAAGTGATATGGGTCGCTGCTTCCAAAGCAACGAATGAAACTCGTCGGCGATTAAGACTACATCACGTGAGAAACCGTGTTAATATATTGAATAGGCGATACAGTTAGCAATTAGGTTTGATTCACCTTTCACAACATCATATAAAAATTAAAAAGAAAAAACAAAAAAAAAAAACGAGAAAGAACAAGAAAGTAAGAGAAAGTACAAGAAAGCACAAAAAAGTACAAGGAAGTACAAGAAAATACATACACTATGAAGCTTTATCCCTAACGCATTGAAGCCCAGTCTTTCCCGCGTGGTCAAATTTTTGACAATCCTCATTTTCTTGCTGTTTAGCCGTTTTAGCTGAATTTCATACAAACTTTTACACCTATTTTACCCCCTTACAGATTCTTTTTTTATATTTATAAATTCAAAATTGATAAAGTTTTATACAAATTTTCAACCCTCATATCGATCTGTCAGGGATGAATTTCCAAAACAATCCCTTCTTAGTTTTGTGCATGGACGGGCCGGGAAATAAAGGAGTCTACCTGTTCACACGTTGCTTCGGACGACTTCCATGCGCTGGTTCTACTTCCGTGCCTCGTACACAGTTTTAAAGGGGGTTGGTCACAAGCACTCACTAAAGTTGCCACTTTCTTCTCTTATTTTAGCGTCTTTATAGATTATCTAATTTTTTTTACGCGGCCATCTTTTTTTCAACAGGTGCGGAAGGAAGGAACGGCATTCGTAGGTTCGTAATTGGTAAAAAGAGTGTGCGTGTTATATGCGTATGAGTACAAATGAGTGGGTGTTAAAATTAAACTAATGAATAAATAATGAAAACATTTTGCATAGACAGTGCAAAAAGGTTTGTGCAAAATGTCATGCTTCTAGAAACTGCCCAGCAGTTTCAGGTGTGCGTTGATTAATCAGTCAGTCAATTTATCACACAAATTTTTTTCTTTTATACACAACGTGGAAGGGAAATATCCGTAATAAATCGAACCACGGGCTATACTAGATCACTATAGTATAATGAAATCAAAATAACAATTAAAAGACCAAAAAATTTGACTTTCCCATTTAAATTGCCCCACTGCAAATGTCGGCTGCATACTTTTGTATGGAAATGCAGAATTTCTTTTGTGTTTCGGCTGTTATTTTAATTTCATTATACTATAGTGATCTAGTATAGCCTGTGGTTCGATTTATTACGGGATGGCCCCGTCCACGTTGTATCAAACAAGCATACAGAGAACTTCATGAAATAAATACATGAAGTACTTATTCCTATATATTATTAGGAACGCCACAAGAATAATCAAATTACCTCCATGAATGCTTTCAGAACACGTGTTAGCAGACGCAACGTACCGTACAGATAATGCATACGTAAATGTCCCATGAACGGAATACTGAGTGCTCAGTACTCTTATCATTTTCATTTTGAATATATGTGGAATGTTTCAAGACAAATTTTAATATGATGAGTAGCTATAAGTTTAAGGAATGTGCATAATTTTCTTTTTGAAACCATGAGTATTTTACTGGGTCAAAAATAAATTATTTTGTATTGATAAGTTTAATCTAATTATACTATAGTGATCTAGTATAGTCCGTGCTTCAATTTATTACGAGTATCTCCCTTCCACATTGTAGGTAATGTAGCAATGTTGTGACATCAAGACAAAAGTGGAATCATAACAAATTGGTACTTGCACGTGATAGACGTGATCGTAAAGTTGTTTTATTTGTTCAAGCAGTTTGGCTTCCGTGTTCTTAACTACTTTACGATTGTTGACCTCCTAACTCCTCTCTTCTCCTCAACTTTGTTGTCAAGTAATCGTGTGGAAAAACGATTTAGCTTTCTTCATGTCGTATTAGTAGGTACTTTATACTTTTATCTCTTTATTGCTTTAACATGGTGGTCTGAGAGAAAAGTCAAAACTTAGCATTCTAAGTAAGCCGTCTTGGGGGGTTTTACCAGTTTGCTTGCCTTCCGGCGCAGATCGTAGTATCTGATCAAAGGAATGGGTGAAATACGAACCATGTTAATAGGCGAATGTATGTTTGTATGTATGTATGTATAATTGTTTGGCACGCTCTGCAGCCTGAACAGCTCGATGGATTTTAGCTTGAGAGGTGTCGTTTGATTCGTATTTACTGTGAGAGTGACACTGGGTATATCAAAGTAATAAAAAAAGGCAGTCGGGTTTTTGTTTTGTATTAAATACTTGTTTTATTCCTTTTTCCACCTTCGTTCGTTTGGTTTACGTAGGCTTTATCGTAGTAAAAAGCGAAGCCTACCTGACCAGTCCACAGACTGATAAAAAATTTCATAACTAAAACCTACTTCACTGACCCGTACAACAACTCGTGAACGGGTGCTGCCGGGAGGGACTGGTCAACTCGGCTACGCTTTTTTGACCATTTAATATTTTTTTATATTTTTTTCTACGCAATTTATGTTTGTTTACTTGTTCGCAAGCATTACATGTTATAATGTGTCAACATTGTATTATATTATAAGTATTTATTAATTAAAAGACAATAATAATAATATGACAAAGCCCTTCTGGCGAGTAGGCGACCAATACTGTGAAAATGAGTTTCTTTCGGCGTTTCTTCTCAGCAGTGGTCGTTACGAAGCGCTGGTATCGGTAGCTTTTCTTTAAAAATAAATTAAATTTAAATATACTTTACACGTAACATAGATTATACTTATTGACGTCTAAAAGTGTCTCTAATTACTAAATAAACATTTGAATCTTTGAAACTACACAACCGATTTGATAAAATTTGAATGGGACCACCTAGCAAGAATGGCTTTTCAAATAAAAAAAAAAATCTAATTGATCAAGGCGTAAGGGTCTTCAAGTAATTAGGGAACATAAATAAAATTAACCGGGCAAGTGGCCCGGACTCTCGCAAGTGGTCCTTACTATAATATTATAAATGTGAAAGCGTGGATGTTTGTTACGCTTTCACGCAAAAACTACTTGACGGATCATCATGAAACTTTGTACACATATTTTGGGAGGTACTAGAAGTAACATAGGGTACTTTTTATTAAAAAAAAAAAAATATTTTTTACAAAAATTAAAAAAAAAAATATTTGATAGATTCGATGCGAGCGAAGCCGCGGGTAAAAGCTAGTTATCTATAAAAGATCACGTTTGTTATGATTCTTTAGAAAAAATTTTGGACAATTTTAAAAAAATACTATGATTAAACGGATATCCAACCATTCACACACACATATACACGCTTATACTCTCTCTCTCTCTCTCTCACACACACACACACACACACACACATACACAAACACATACGTTTGTTGCCTGCTATTTTTTTTTATTTTCTTGTTAAAGATAAAAACAGTTAATTGAGTCTTGGCATAAGTTCATTATTTGGAGAAGACGCTGGTTTTCGAAACACAGTGCGAGCTAACTCGGAAACCAGAGGCTTCATATAAAATGTACATTATAAAATGTCAATAAATAAATATTATTATTATTATTATGTTGTATGAGAGCGGGAGTCCCACTTGAATATTATTTTTTTCCGTCTTTAGTATTTGTTGTTTATTTTTTATTTATTTTATTTAATCTTTATTGTTCATCAAATACAAATTGTACAGAACAATAGGCGAACTTAGCGCTAAAAGCGTTGTCTACCAGTCAACTTTTGGGTTATACAGATAGTCTAAATGTGGGTTGCAAGACTTACCTTAAGACCTACGCGTACTCCTGGCTAAAATACGGTGTTATGCTTTGGGGCAACAGTGTACACGCGCACGACCTACTCCTCATACAAAAAAGTGCTTGCGTATACTATGCAACCTACCGTACAGACATAGTTGCAAGGCGTATTTCATAAAACAAAAAATCTTGACTTTACCCTCAATTTATATCCTTGACATATGCACATTTGTGAGGAAAAATAAACACATATTTACACAAATTAAAGACACACACAACACAAACACGCGACATAAATATAGACTGGCACTGCCATCGAGAAAAAAACATATTCAATAACGGACCATATGTAAGGGCAATCAAAATATATAATAAACTACCGAAATCATTACAATTAGAACATAATGACAAAACATTTGATAAAAATCTTAAAACTCTGTTATTTACAAAGGTTTACTATTCGGTTGAAGAATACTTAGAAGACAAATTACAAAACTAGTTTTAAAGAATTCTCAAGCCGTTCATCAATTATTATACTAACATTTATACTACATATTTATATTATTATTTTTTGACATTACTATTATTGAGATAATTAAAATGTTTTAATGTATCAGAAAACACATCCAATTTAATTTAATTAAAATGTAATAGAATTTCTCTGAAATTAATACTTAACTTTTAAGTTTATGTAACAGCTGACATTCAATTCAATTACTAACCTACTAACAATTTCTGACATATCCCAAACGAAATATTTCTGAAATCACTATTATTATACAAAACTCAACTACATACTTAAAGTTCGCAACACCCTGCCAGGGTTCATGTACTTATTTACCTACTAACCATGTTATAGTATAAGTGCATGTAAGCGAGAAATAAAGAAATAAATAAATAAAGAAACAATGTAAATAAAAATATATACACTATATAATTGTTATACCAGCAACAGAAATACGTCTGTAAAAATTTGAACTGTCTAGCTATCACGGTTCATGATTTAAAACCTGGTGACAGACAGACGGACGGACAGCGGAGTTTAGTAATAAAGGCTCTTCCTTTTTGGAAGTGGTTAAAACGAAGACGCTCCCTACAATATGTAACAAAAACCCTGTCCGATTGTTGTAGGAGCAACTCAGACCAGTCAATATGAACAACTTTTCCTATGGGAACAATCTTTGAAACTCGAAAAAAAAACGACATTTTCATACAAATTGTCGGGCCGGCCGAAAACTTTTTGTATGAAAACGTCGATTTTTTCGAGTTTCAAGCATTGGTACTATAAGAAAAGTTATTGATATTGACGGTCTGTGTTGCTCCTACAAGGATCGTACAGGGTTTTTGTTACATATTGTAGGGAACGTCTTCGTTTTCCAAGGATCGGACAGGGTTTTTACTTTTTGTTACATATTGTATAAATAAGTTCTAAATTACAACCGAGCTCCAACAAAACCCGTCAATTACAAACCCCTGAAAAACTTCCGTATAACATGGTTATGCATCGACAAACACGGGCGATGTCAGCTTGTATTATGACAGCACAAACAAACAAATATTTATGTTGACAGTCACAACACAGCCCAACACTTAGCAGCAAATGGATTTCTTTACATGTGATTTTATCAATGGAATTATTTGATAAAGTTTATACACAAATGCTTCTAAAATTAATTTTAAAAAAGTTATAATAATATTTAATGACGATAAGTGCTTTATCCAACCTAATACCTTGTTAATAGGGACGTATTAGTACTATACAAAACCATAAATTGTTTTTCTACTACTAAATTTAATCTGATCTCAATGATGTTATTAACTCAATAAAATACTTAAGTTCAAAGGTTTCCCTTTTTTCAGCTATAATACAAAATTGTGCTACAAGGGGTTAAGGTTATATTTTTAAGGCAAGGGCGTTACTTTGAATCCTGAAAAGAAAAAAAACTTGCATTTTTAGGGCTCCGTACAAAAAATGAAAAAAAAAACGGAACCCTTATAGGATCATGCGTCTGTGTGTTCGTCCGTCAGTCACAGCCAATTTGTTCCGAATTTATTGGAACAAATCAGATGAAATTTGGAAGGATGGTGTATGACCCAAACACAGATGTGCAAAGTAAATAAATATTTATTTTTCAAATAAGGGTTATTTAGAGCGACAAATTAGGAAATAAAAAAAATTGCAGAACTTACTGGGTCATATATCAAGTGAAAGGGCTCGTTATGAGGATCTCAAATATATTTTTTTTTAATTTTGAAAAAAAAAATACAAAATATAGTTCATTGCTTGTAGCTTACAGGAAAAGTAAAATAAAAATTCTATCAATTGAATATAAAGTGGTAAATTCAATATAATACGTTCACTGAAAATCTTTGGCATTGTACGGAACCCTCACCACGCGAGTTTAAGGTCGTACTAGGCCGGTTTTTAATTATACTTATTTCTTTTTCCGAAGCGAAGTACATAAAAATGTTTAAGTACCTCTATTCATATATTTTGACTACGACATAGAGCAAACTAGTGTTCAGTTTTCAAATTGTATTTAATCCCTAGAGAAGGATTTCAGTGCCGGGAAATCAGCAGTAACTTTAGCTCAAAAATTTTTAGGATGAAAACATCGTTTTTCGAGTACATATATGAGATGAAAGAATCACTCGCTACGCTCGTAATTCAACTGTGAAGTCCTTCGTTTCGCAAAGGTAATATTAAGAAGGCGAGGGCGTTACTTTGAATTCAGATATTCAAAGTAGCACAATCTACTACTCTTCATTTGCTTTTTTTTTTTAAATGGAAGGAGTACTTTACTCCCGCTTAAGTCCGTATATTTATTTCGTTCGTACCAAATGTTCTTATGTTTTCGACAACTAAATATAAATAATTCCTTTTCACGCAACTGACTTTTTCACGCGTTCATTTTCTGTTCGAGCCGCACGCCTGTGGAAATCACTACCACTTACTATCCGACGCACCGAAACACTTTAATAGCCAGCTTCGAATCCCAAGTTAAATCTCATTTTCTATCCGTATGAAAGGTAAATAAATATCCTTCCCTTGTTTCCATTTCGCTTCATTTCGTACTGTAAATATATATTTTTACTGTATAAGTTGTACGAGTAAGTATTTATGTAAGATGTATATGTATGACCTTATTCTCGATACATACACACATGAACAATAAAAAACATGTCTTCAATATCTGACATATAATGTATTAAAAAGTTTATGAAACACTTTTCTTCAAATGAGACACGCTTTTTAATAATTTTTAAAAATGTTTGATTGTGCGAGCGAGACAGTCAAACAAAGGTGAAAAGGCTCTTAAACATCCATATGGTTTTCTGAAACTGGTATTATAAATATCCTACCTACACAACATGTTTGTTTAATCAAGAGCATGACAGGAAAGTTTCGCATTTACACAACTTGTCAACAAACTCGGAACACGCTATCCTGCTCGGGTGACGACATGTATATGGAAAATTTTGATAATGACAACGTCGCGACTGTATTTCTTTTTAGATGACACCCACAAGATGATCAGACGACTTACCAAAGTCAATGCAGTCTGCTCTACTCTTTTATTTCATACTTGAAGCGCATAAAGTATACAGGCGTTTTAAAATTATGACATATGTTACGTATAGATTATAATTATAAGAGCAAAATAATGTTATAGTAAGTAAATATCAATTTAAATGTGCATTAAAGATTCAAAGATTCAAAGATTCAAATGTTTATTCAGTAATTAGACCTTTACAGGTACTTTTACACGTCAATAAGTATAATCTATGTTACGTGTAAAGTATATTAAAATTTAATTTATTTTTAAAGAAAAGCTACCGATACCAGCGCTTCGTAACGACCACTGCTGAGAAGAAACGCCGAAAGAAACTCATTTTCACAGTATTGGTCGCCTACTCGCCAGAAGGGCTTTGTCATATTATTATAATTGTCTTTTAATTAATAAATACTTATAATATAATACAATGTTGACACATTATAACAAGTAATGCTTGCGAACAAGTAAACAAACATAAATTGCGTAATAAAAAATATTAAGTAGTCAAAAAAGCGAAGCCGAGCTGACCAGTCCCTGCCGGCAGCACCCGTTCACGAGTTGACGCACGGATCAGCCATCGTTAAACTCAACCATTTATGTGGTATAATGCACATTATATATAATGTTCATTATTATATACCACATAAAATTAGGTCATATGAAATTATATAAATAATACGGTAAATCAATTGATGTTTATAATTAACAAAAGTATTTTAAATAACATGAGGTTCTATAATCATAAGAGGATTTGTTGTTATTACATATATTACACACCCGTTTTGGAATAAGTGTTCATCGCGCACTTTTAAAAATCTACATGTCTTCACGATTTAAAAAATAAAGATATATGAATCAACGGAAAATCCATAAAATTTTAGTCTCTGGTCTAAGCTGGGATAAAACGGCAATTGGTGATTAAGAGATTTGTTTGGCTGAGTTGATCCGTTTAACTCAAATATGGATTTAAGAAGGGAAGCCATCTTTAATTTTTGTACAGTACACTTACTTTATGAGCTGATTTTTAAAGATATACTACATCATAACATTTCAGTCACCTGTTTTCTAAAAACCAAAAACATTTTCAAAACATACCAAGTTTGGGCTCTTGCAGGTAGAAAACGACATAATATCTTTTTTTTTTATATACTCTTGATCACTTAACGCCGTATATTGCATTTTTATGTCGGGTAGATACGCTACTAATACTTCTTGACGATGACTTCAGCATTTTCGAGTAGAAACAGAAATAATTTAAAGGGGACTTATTTGGCAGCGCAGATCAGCAGTTTTCTATGCTGCAATCCTTTATTGTAAATATAATCCAGAAAAGGATAGTACCTACCATAGATATAAATTAAATGTTAATAATAATATACACTACATGTAATGTAAATTATACTTATAGACGTGTAAAAGATGCTGTAAAGGTCTAATTACTGAATAAACATTTGAATTAGAATTCCTGTTCCGTGCAGCCAAAGGAGTCTTAACCCTAGCATGATTAAATTCGTCAAGGAGTACCGTTATATGAGTTAAAATAGGTAAGTTCACAGTACTACCCAAAGACTAACTGAATCAAAACGTTAACTTACCAAAAACAATGACGAATGTCATCTTCACGGTCTTGATCTTCGCCTTGGGGATGATTCCTCTGCTGCTCGCTCTTCGGCTGTCCAAATCGTCACTGTCTGGAAGATAATTCTATTATTGATCCAATCTAGAATAGCATGAAAGGACACATCATTAATAATTTTTCAATGTTTTATTCTAAGTATCGTGGATTGTTGTTTTAAATTTATTTAAATTATAAATCTTATTTATAGTTATGATATAAGTACCTATTTATTGAATTTGCTGTTACTCTTAGTGGGTAGCGTTTAGCTGAGCTGTGTCCCTTTTGTGTACTGTGCCATACAATTGCATGCTTAGTTTTTAGTATATATTATATATGCATGCAATTGTGTGTATATTATATGTAACTGTGTTCCTTAAATCATGTATATTGTTGTTACAGAAAACAAATAAATCATTTATCTATCTTATCTAATTAAAGAAACTTCCCAGTGCAAATCATAATAAGTAATTATTTAAAAAAATGGTTTACTGTAAAGTCGGGTTTATGGAAGATAATTTTACGTGATAACGTCATGACAGATGCGTAACAAGCCGAACGCTTAGGCCGATCGTGCTTCTCTATCGCTCGTTCCGCGCTCTCGCTTGCACGCTCGGCTCAGGCGGAACGTGACAATTTTTCGTGCGTGCAGCCGGCGTTCATAGATTTATAAGACGTTATCACCTCAAAAAAATTTAAACAATGAACAAGAAACAAGCCCAAACTTGATCCGTCTTATTATAAAACCCAGACAATTTTTTTTACTAAGTTTAAACCATTATCCGACCAAATCAAGTTGACATCTAGTAATATCATACTATCACAACTGTCAATGTCATCTTTAGTTTGAGCGAATAATGGTTTAAACCTAGTTACAAAGTCAGTCCCGTTTTTATAATAAGACGGGATGGGTTTGCGTCGTGTCATTCCAGAGTTTCTATGGCCACCGTCCGGCTCCATCATCAGATCAGCTGCATGACTTAATAATGCATTTCCTCGCGAAATATGCGTACAAATTTCAGCTCAGCGGAAACCGGGAAGTGGGTCAAATTTAACTTGCAAGATTTGATTACAGAGAGATAGACAGACGGACAACGGGACAGGTTAAACTAAAAAAAAGCTTATTATAACTATATAAAGTGCTTATATTCAACGACTTTATCGCACACTAATGTAGTTTGCCCCAATTAAAATAAAATGGTGACGCTTCACTCGTGCTTAACGCTTGCTCAATTTATCTAGTAAGACTTGGCATTATTGTGTATTATTCGTCGGCTGAAATGGTGTGCATCTGTTCGCCACAAAGGCCTCGCTTTTGGAAGTATAAAAACCATTTGAACGAGTGGACTGATGTTTTCAGTGCCATTGACCACTATAATAGCAAAACGGTCTTGTGTCTGAGATGCCATTTACAACGAAAGTGATCAAAATTGTACTTTTTTTCATAGGCTAGGCGTCGCGGATAAAGTATCGTAAACAAACACTAGCGTGAAAAAGGTTAAAGTATTACTGACTTCCGCGTTTGTGTTCTGAATCATATTTACAAGTTACAAAAACCTATTACCAATTCAGATCGCATCGCGTAAATAATGCTGTATGATGCTACTAAAATATAAGTTGATGACAAATGACCCGGCGACTCGACGTCTTGAGCCTATCCACATAAAATCGCAGCTTCTGTCATCATATTTCACTCGACCCGAACCCAGCGCCGATTTAGCAATATCCACTGCGAGCCCCCGGGCAGGACAAGATATCTAGTTAGCGCCCAGATCCCGATAATAATCCCAAAAATATTTTAAGACTATAATATTTGACGATCTCCGTGGCGTAGTGGTCACCATGCTAGTCCGCCACCCAGAGGTCCCAGGTCCGATCCCCGGTCACGGCAAGTTGTAAAATGGCCTTTTTCAAATTGTCCTGGGTCTTGGATGTTTATCTATATATGTATTTATTATAAAATATAGTATCGTTGAGTTAGTATCCCATAACACAAGTCTCGAACTTACTTTTGGGCTAGTTCAATCAGTGTAATTTGTCCCTATATATTTATATTTATTTATTTAATCCATTTATTTGGGTATTGAAAAAAAGGTAAACAATCTTAATATGTCTTTTGATTAAAACAAACACTTTGAAAATCAATACTAAACAATGCAATTTACAATTTAAGTTATTTATAAATCATAATTACATACTTTATTTGTAATGTGTAAAGAGATTGATTTTTTAAGTGTATATTTCAATAAAAAGAGATGTTAAGATTGTTTACATTTATTTGAATAGGTACCTATCCAAATGGACTATAGTAATAAGTTAAGTCTCACATTGCCAAATTAATTTGAATTAATAAGACACACGAATCAAAGTTAGGTTCTTATATCTTAGCCTGCCTGGAGATCGACGCTATTTTATATCTAGCGTCCGTAGGTAGTCATCAAAGGAGCCTTACACTACTGCCAAACACGTGCCTTCAAATTTGGTTGGATTTCACTGTTTTTCGATGTATTATCAAACATTTCATTTGTACCGCTCAGCTTATTAATAGCTCCCATATATCTCCCCCTTTATGTCTGGCGCCCCTGAGTGGTCATATATGCAGCCCTAAACTAACGTCACGACTGCCCAAACCATCGCTACTCGAGTCACGTGCCTCCTAATTTGGCTGGATTTCTCAGTTTTTACGCTCATCCATTCACCATCCGTTGACGGGTTCTTTTCTTGGAGAATATTGAAAAAGGAACGCTACATTTTTCGTAATACTTTCTTCTGACTTGCCAGTATTTTTAGAAGCAAAGTCATGTTGGCGGCCAGTATCTTATTGAATTCTATTCCAATCAGTATAGTGCTGGTTTGGCACCTAAATTTAAACTTATGGCTGAATATATTTTTGTGTAGGAGTAATAGACTTTGGAAGAAGTCATTAAGCAACAAAGACCTTAAATAGTTTATGTCTAGTATCTATTACATTCAAATATTCGTATTGTCTTTAAAATCTAATACTGAAAAGAAAGAAACTTACTGAACAGAAACTTCAATTCTTTAATTAAAGTTCTAATAAATAGTCCCGGTAGTCACGTTATTGAGTGAACACAGAAATACGAATCCATTAATTAGTTTTTCATTAATTACGGCCTTGCTACAGTTCTTAGTTTAGTGGTTTTCTTTGTTCAATTCAATTCAATTCGATTTATTTATTGCGTTTTATATTGTACATCAAACTTACTAAAATGCCGTATTTCTGTTTTTTGATTTTCTAGATTTTTATGAGTAGATTATAATTTATAAAAGATGGAAAAAACATAACATAAATATATTCAAACCTTTGTGGGTTTCCTGAATTTTTTAAAAACATTTATAGTAACGAAATACCTACTTAGGTAAAATAACCATTTCTCTGTCCACAAATTAAAAATAATCGTTTAAGACGAAGTGGTAGCTAAAGTGGCGCCCTCATTTGAAATAAATTGTTTAAAACTAAATAAGGTGATAATTAAAAATTTGGTTTGTATAAATGTCTAGAAAGACCTTTAAACTATTTTATGACTAACCTTTGAAAGTAATATTGGTAGTCCGTCTAGTTTTAAAACTGTTTTTCGTCAAAAGTGGCCACTTTTGGCGAAAAACAGTTTTAAAACTAGACGGACTATTCGTAATAATTTCAAAGGTTACTCATAAAATAGTTTAAAGGTCTTTCTAGACATTTATACAAATCAAATTTTTAATTATCACCTTATTTAGTTTTAAACAATTTATTTCAAATGAGGGCGCCACTTGAGCTACCACTTCGTCTTAACAATGGGACAGGGAACCAGTTACACTAGTTAGGGACCATCTATAAATTATGTCACACGAAGTTTTGACTCCCCCTCCTCCTTGACACAGTTGATCATAATTTGAGACCCCCCAACCCCCGAATGTTAAAGCACAGACACAGAATTTTTATTTCATTGAAAAAAAAACGAGCGAATCTACTAAATATTTAACTGATACAGCTGGAAATATTTAAAAGTTTATTTGTTTGTTAAATTTTGTTTTGTTTGTGACGTCACCAAAATGACCCCTCCCATTCCTTGTCACACAATGTCACACTTCACTGACTCCCTCCCTTCTCCTTAATGTGTGACGTAATTTGTGGATGATCCCTTAAACGGTAAGCCTGTTTTCTTGCTCATTTGCCCAAAAAGGTGTTTGATAGCTATTTGTTACATGAAAAGGAAAAGGTAGCTTTAGATAAAATACTTTAGTTATCTCACGTTCTGAGTTATAATCTTTGTAAATGATGCACATCCAAAAATGTTACCCTTTTACCTTTGTGCCGTAAAAGTTCCAAATTATTTCAGGAAGGTTGTTATGAAAGTTAAGAAGTTATCATATAACTTGGACCTACTCACTTCTTTAGCTGAACGTAAGTCGGATCGCTTTCAGTACATTTTTGTTAACATGTTATTTTCTTGAAAATTTTTTCTTTGATATTAGTTTAAAAGAAATCTAAGTTTTCTTTATATTTTCCTCTATAAATTAAGATTACCTATTTGAATCAAGAATCAAGAATCGTTTATTTGCATTATACAATCGATTTCTGAGATGTTAGTAAATATTAGTGTGTACATTGTATAAACCTGCAGACAGGTATGCAAACATTTTTTTTACTACTAAAAATTAATTTAAACTCGTAGTAATTAGCTAAGAAATACAAGTAAGGTATATAAGTTACGATAATATCAAAGCTTAATATTTCGTTTTGATTTGCATTAGGTTACAAATTCACTAATGGAGTAAAAACATTGTTCCATCAGCCATATCGTTAGTGTCGTCTTAAACGCTGTCCCTTTTAGTGTTTTAATATTTTCAGGTAACATATTAAATAAATATATACACATATTCAAAAGAATTTAACATTCGACTTTCTTCATAGAAAAAAAGTTGTAACAGAAACAAAATGCAATAAAACTGCGTACAGGTAAAAATGCGTACAGCATGTTCTAAATATTGTTATTAATGATTTTGTTTTTCGTCTGTGTAGTGGCCAACATTGGTGTCAGATTCTTGAAGCTACCTTAGGGGTACCTGAATTTTTCGGGGTCCAGTGCTGCCCCCATTTGAAATAAATCATTTGAAAAGAAACGAAGATATTATTTAAAATTTGGCTTTCATATAACCCTAGATAACCCATCAAACTATTTTATGAACTACTGTTTATATTTCAAAGTGAGAACGTGAAGGTTTTTATAGCATTTTTGCTAAAAGTGGCCGGTTTTCGTAAAATACTATAAAAAGCTACACGTTTTCACTTCAAAATATAAACAGTAGTTCAAAAATAGTTTGGAGGGTTATCTAGGGTTATATCAAAGCCAAATTTTAAATAATATCTCCGTCTCTTTTCAAATGATTCATTTCAAATGTAATGATTTATTTCAAAACTAGAAAAATTTAGGTAGCCCCTTAAAGAATCTGACATAGCTTTACGACTGCCATACAATGATGACAGCTGGGACAAACGGCTTAGCCTTAAGAATCAGGGAGGAGCTTGAGAAATTATGCCACTTTTGGTCTCCCATCCAAGTTTGACCACTTTACTTGCGAAAGGCAGAGGTTACTTTACTTGCGAAAGCGTTAGCAATGGATACTCCCACCAGGCAACCGAGCTTCTATTCTATTCGAGCAGTATAATAAAATAAGAAAATATCTTACATTGTCTAGTCGCCGTTGCTCTCCTCCCGAGTACCCTCTGACTCTTCTGACGAATGGTGACGACGATCACGCCGTAGCAGGCGGCAATGGTCAGTGCAGGTGCCACAAAAAGGGACACGAACACGCTTGTCATCCATATCCGCCATTGTAACTTGCTAATGCCTGACCAGCATTGGATTATACCTGCAATAGGCATGATGACTGAGAAATCTATTTTGATAAGATGGATTATGAATAACTGGCCAAGTGCGAGTCGGACTCGCGCACGAAGGGTTCCGTACTTACGTACGTACTTTATCTATAAAAAATCACGTTTGTTGTCTGGGAGTCCCACTTATATATTTATTTTATTCTGTTTTAAGTATTCGTCATTATAGCGGTAACAGACGTACATTATCTGTGAAAATTGCAATCTGCAACAAAAAGCTATCATGGTTCATGAGATACAGCCTGGTGATAGACAGACAGACAGACAGGCGGACAGCGGAGTCTTAGTAATAGGGTCCCATTTACCCTTTGGGAACGGAAAACTAAAAATTATGTAAATTTTTCGAGGTTAAGAACTAGGCAGAAAAAAAGGGATATGGAGCACTCCACCGACGAGAGACCCGCTCTTAAATATAAAAAGAAGAATATTTTATAAAGGTGGCGGTGACAAAGAGTATGGTAGTAGAACCACCAACGATTAGAGATACGCTCTTTCAACTCAGCTATCGACGAGATAGTCAAACTTGTGAAATTGCTTTAGTTCGTGATGGAAATATCTTACCACTTTTTTCGCCTAGACCAGACCAATTCGCCAAGTCCGTACTGTCAGAAAAGGAACTCCAAAAAATTACCTGATGATTATATCTAAATAAGTAAATGATTTTTACTTACCTACGTCTGCTTCGTCGAACAGAAATAACATAGGAACGCAAAAAAGGAAGCTGATAAACCACGCGCCCAAAACGAGTGCCCGTGCTCTTCGCCCTAAAAAATAAAAAAAAGTTTACCACAAATGCCTCATAAACATCTCTCAAACATTTCATTTTTTTTTTTTCATTTTTATATTTTATTAAGTAAATATAGTTTGCAGAAAAAGTATGATATGTAACGTTGTTTATGCACGTCAAGAAATCCTAGGCGGCGTCTTCTTACGACTCTCGCTAAAGCTCGCATAGTAACCTAGTCCACTGTTGCATAAAATACTATAAATTTAGAACAGAATTAGAAGTCATTATAGAATTGTTGACAAACAATTCTTGCTAGTTCGGTGTATGGTCTAACTAATGAAAAAAGTCTCACTAATTCGACGTTCAAACGAATGAATCGAACTAGTGAGAAGAAAATTCAAGAAAAGTATATGATCATACTTACAGCTTCCTGTAAAGTTCATGGGATGTGTGATTGCATCACACCGATCCACGCTGAGTGCTACTAGTACGTACGTAGATGAATATGTCACTACACCCTGCAAAAGGAAGCTATATTTAGTACTTTTATTTTATTTTTGTAACTAACTGGACGTCCCGTATTTTATTTCTTATTTTCGTTCGTAAATCACGTCCGTTAATTTAATAAACATAATTTAAAAAGCCGAGCGTAATGTCTTTACTATGAAATTTCCAAAGCTAATTTGGAAATTAAGAGTCCCCTTACCCTAGACAGAAACAGACTTTCTTATACAAACGTAGTCTACGTTTCATTTTGAAACGACATGTCGGATATGGGCAAAATTATGTAATTTTAAAGAAATTTCAATTATCTAGGGTCATAATTGGTTTCCGTCGGTAAAATTATGAACTTATAAGAGAATATAGTGTATTATGTCATATTTGGAAAACTTCTACACCCTTATATTTTCTTTCCAGTTCATAATTTTGTTGTGGGAACCAATTGACAACATTTCATTTTCAAAAAGGTACGAAAATTCGAAAATCATTTCGAGATTTTGCGATTCTGAACACGTAAAATATTTTTTTAGATTTTTTTGAGTTATATTTTTAGAGATAAATGAAAAAAACTCAAAAGAACAAGGATATAGGCATTTAACAGGTTACGCCTTGGCTTGAACATCTAAAAGTAAAAAAATAATGTACAAACTGTCAGCTGTCAATTGACACGTGCGTCAATCTGACAACTGACATCACGAGTGAGAGAGAGAGATAATAGTAGTGTTGTTCTATAGAAGTATCAGTTCGATAGGAAGACCCATCTAATATCGATAGTTCTTTCAGTATAGTAGAATTAGGATTGGAAAAAATACACATGCATTCAAATGTTTACATAGCTTGGTGACGAAATGATAATATTTCCTATAAATGATTGATATTTTAGGTTAAATAAACATAATATTTACATCAAGGTCTTAAAAACATTTAAAAAATTAAATAAGGAAAAATTATTATGCCCTAAAATGGGGCGACTGTCAAAACACAAGGTGACATTTATGATAGCTTTTTTTCTGGGTTTTTAATTAAATCTTTCAAATTTCTGAACGCATGTTTATTTATATTTTTGAAAAAGCAATCCTGGTATGTCCGCCATCTTCTTTCCACAACGCGTGTACGCCGGAGCCTTTGATTTTATTTTCAGTCAAATTCGCCCCAACTTCAAAACGCTGTAACTTAAATAGTAAAAAATGAAACAATTTTTTCTTTGTGTTCTAGATTTCCGTAAGGGGCGACTATGAGAATCCGTTAAAAAACGTGGGTTACCCAAAAACCCCATTTCAAGAATAGAGTTGATAGGGCACATTTTTTTATTGTCGAATATTACAAGCGTAATTTTTATGCCATTTGTTTTCCACATACCAAGTCGTCTATATAATATTTTGTTTTGCCAATAATAGCTGAGATAGAAGCGTTTGATTTTTAAATTAATCAAAGTAATCCTTTCTGTACGGTAGGTAAGTTTTTGTTAGTTAATGTTTAGATATAAAATACTAAGATTATATCTACTTCTTTAATTTTACTTTTTGTAATTAATAATACTATCGATATCGATATGTTACTGCTACAAAACACAACTCTATAGACGTCAGTAAACGTTTTATTTTTAATTATAAAGTACCTATGGCAAAGATGTAAACTCGTTACATCCTAACTCTTGTACTTACGCTCTTTTGGAATGGAGAGATTTTAAGAATTTAATTTTAGGAGAAATAATGAAAAGAAACGAAAAAGAAAAAATACGTGTGTCCTTTTTTTTGAAGTTCTTTAAGGAAAAAAAATAAAATATGTATATAATTTTTTTGAAATGTTGTCAATTATAACCCTAGACTACTAATTGTGATTTCTTTAAAATTACAAATTTTTACCGAAATCTGACATATCGTATCAAAATAAAACGTAGACTACGTTTGTATGGAAAAGTCTAGGGTAAGGGGATTCTTAAGGTAAGTAACTACATTTAAATATAAAAGCTTGTTACCTGTAAATATTTCATCATTTTGCAGGCCAGCGAGCCGGCCAGCCAAGTGATGGTAATTCGTTGTATTAGATCTGGCAACACACTAATGAGGCCCACCAGCAAATCTGGAAATAAAACATTTGATTATAACAATTCACGCTGCCAGGCTTTTACAACGCTTCCGAGGGATAATATTTTACCAGAAATAGACATCTTTTGCTTCACCTTAATCCCATCATCTTATTTCTTTGTTTTCGTTCTCTTTTGTCTTGTTATTTTTGATTCATTGTGATTATGTAGATAAATTTTAAATAAAATTAAAAATATGCTTAGCTCTTATGGTCAGATGGTATTCAGCAAGACTTGAAAAAGAAGGCATCAGAACTATTTCGAAAAATTTTCTAGACCAGGCCCAGACCAGAAATTATGATGACATAAATAAAGATAAATTACAAAATGATCGATTTGGTTTGGTTCCATTGAGGAAGAAATTGTTGCGGAAAGGTAAACTTGATAGAATTAAAGAAGTCACATTGAGATTTATAGTTTTAATAAATGTAGAAAGTTTTTTAAACACGGCTTAGGAACGTATATGATAGGTACGTAGGTATTTTTAAGTCCAATTGGAACAACCTTAGTAAAACTTTCCAAATGTCAAACCGTCATCCAAATATAAAAATATGATATTTATTACAAAATGTCCTTTTTTACAATTTTTTTTGTTAGTTAATACTTGCCTGATATAGCTAGCTGCATGATGAAAAAGTTCATCCTGCTCTTCCTGGACTTGGTGAGCAGCAGCGCAAGGACCACCGTCGCATTGCCAGCCACGATAGCCACCAGTAGAACCCATAGCACTGCCACTTGGGCCGTCTGGAACAAAAGGAAATAGAGTTTGGTAAACCTTTTATCTGTCAATGTGATAATATTCTCCAAGTCAATTATTCTTATGTAAAGGTACAAAAATACCTTTACATAAGAATGGTTGGACAAAAAGTTTCGATAAATAGTATATAGTGCCCTGTGCTTACGTTGTCTCTTCTTGGCGGTGGCACTACAGTGCCCCTCATCTGATGGGTTAGTATTAGATTTAAATGTTCTTTTTCTTCCATGCTGCTCTGCAAGAAACTAAGACTTAGAATGCATACCAGTTAGGATATGAGCGAAAATGCAATGGGAATAGAAAGTAATCACTATTTTGATTCCTTTTCCATCGTCTCACCCTGTCACGCTAAAAATGGCTTTTGGATCTTGCAGCCCTGAACTCTGTCTGCTTAGAACCGCAAATCTTAAAATACTATGCCTGCCCCATTAAAGATAAAGGCAATATAATGTAAAGTATAGTATATTTCTATGGACAATCTAAGTGTTTTACACGAAATGAGAAGAAATGACAACACACTAATATTATAAATTTAGTGTCTCTTTTGAAACTTCAAAAGAGACACTAAATTTATAATATTAGTGTGATACATATGTATAGATAAACATCTTAGATCTAGGTCAATCTGAAAATGATGTATGAAAATGAAAAGGAAGGTCGAAGCACATAGAAGATAATTGTGATTGATGATAATATTGATAAAGGTAAGGTAGAGAGTGAGTAAGGAGATTGTAGAGATACCATTAAAAAAGGGAATTGACATACAGACAGACTCCACAGACATTCAAGATGATGTCTTGTTTACCGATAAGTTTGCAATTAAATATAAGAAATTAGCGAAAACCTAGACATTTAAAAGATACAACAAATTACTATCCAAAGCAAATGCTGATTGTAGACACAACTAAATTATCGCTATCGGTAACTAGAATACCACAAAAACTTTTTGATGTTTAAGCATTAATCGTAAACAAAACAACCTAAATCTAGCAAGTTATTTCCTACAACAATAATCTAGAATTAGGTCGTCGGAAACGCGACGTTATCTCAAGGAAGAAGTGGCGTAGCCAAGAACTAGCGGGTTGTGGGTGAGCCAGAGAACTATGGAAGAGTAACTTCAGACATTATAATTGCGCAAAAATCCCCCTCGAAATTTAAGAGGCATTTCACATTTGTTTGGCTGTCTCGCTCGCACAATCAAATATTTTTAAAGATTATTGAAATATGAGACTTATTTGTAGAAAAGTGTTTCATTAACTTTTAATATAATTATATGTTAGATATTGTAGATATGTTTTCTTATTGTTTATGTGTGTGTGTAACGAGAATATGGTCATCCAAAATTTAAAATTTGATGACCTAATTTTCGATGTAGTCAATGTCTACACAATATACAAACATGTCTAAAATATCCACAATATAATTATATTGAATGGTAATGAAACACTTTTTTACAAATGAGACACATTTTTTAATAATCTTCAAAAATGTTTGATTGTGCGAGCGAGACAGCCAACCAAATGTAAAATGCCTCTTAAATAAAATTACTATCACATAATACAGTTGGCCACTACTGTTGGCCAATGTCCGCTATGAAATAGCGTTATACAGCAGCCACTTATTAGTACAGTAGATGCTGTGAAATAATGTCAGTGACAACACTGGCGGAAAACAAGATGTAGTTTCCAAATACATGACTGTAATTTTGATAGGATGATTTTTGTACTTGGTTATGCTTCCATAGTATTCTAGTTTTCTGGGGTGGGCATATCTTTATAGGTGTCTTTATAAGACAATGTAAGTATTTTATTATTTGCCGCCGGCTCGGCTTTCTATAACAAGGCGTAGTTAATCGCAAATACTAAGTGAAACTTCATTACTAGGACGGATGACATTTGTCAAAAGCCCTTTAAACGATCCAGCTCATCATGTATGCTTAACCAAAAATTACTACGTGTTCGCTTTTCTGCAACGTTTAGAAGTGTTTTGCACTCGGCTGGTTTGTATTTGAAGAGTTTCCTTCTACTAGCATTTTCGATCAAAGATAGGTAGGTACCTAAGTTACCTATCATGTAATAAACTAAACAAAAACTTTTTGTTTAATTTCAAAACCTTAGCACATTTCACTTGACTCCCTAATGCATTAGACCTTATTTAAAAAATAAGTCCTTACGTGCTCCCCCTAAGAACAATACCCTGGTTACGCTATTACAAAAAGTAATGTTATTTTCCACTTTCCATAATGTGGACAATACCACGATATTACCCTGGAGTGGAACAACGTGGATTAAAAAATAAATGAAGGTTTTGTAGAAGTAATATTAAGTGTTAAAGCATGTCGACCTACATTTTGATTTTATCATTGCGTCAGCATAATTTAGACAGGCAGTCGGTCAAGCTAGTTATAAAAATCCATAAAGAAATAATCCTCTGTGGAATTGATATCCTAGGAGAGAAAACTAATCATTTTTTAGGGTTTCGTAGTAAACAAGGAACCCTTTTAGTTTCGCCATGTCTGTCGGTCTGTCCGTCCGTCCGCGGTATTACTCAGAGACTATTACATACTACTAGAAAGCTGTAATTTGGTATAGGTATGTATATTAATCAAAATAAAATATTGAAATAGAATATTTTTAGGTTAGCCTCCATACAAGTAAAGTTGGAGTTTCTCGACTAACCCATTGTGTGGATCGTTGAATAGGTCTTTCAAAAATATTGTGAGCTTGTGAACATCGCTTTTTGATTTAGGGATCCGTTTCTGAGTCAAGTGTATTTCTCTATCTATTAAAAGGTTATAAATATGGACATGTAAAAATTTAACAGCAGTAGTATATACAACGAAGTTGAAAGGAAAACTATCAGACTTATAAAATGTACTCGGAAAAGGAAAAGTTCATACAAATTCAATAGAAAATTAGACATTTTTAGTGGCGTGAACTCAAAGTGGGCATTCACAACTACGGAACCCTACACTTTGCGTGGTTCGACACGCACTTGGCCGGTTATGTACTTGACTATCTTATCATGAATTGTTTCGTTTGTCACCCTGTGTACGCGAGAAATTTACGTCCCAATTCCACAAGTGTAATTTTACGCCCATTACCCACGCGATAAAAGACACTTCCTGGTCAGAGAAAAAGTAAAACTGTTTACCCACTTCGGAGTGGGTATACATATTCTTATTTACCATCTCGCCTTCGATTCGGGGGTGCCTATTGCTACAATGTGAGACATCGCCTAATTATTTAATGGCTCTCGGTGCATCATTTACTAAAACAGGCAAAGAACTATATTTCTATTGAAAATAATTTTTCCTTTTACAACTTCATCGTGCAAAGCATCTTGTAATACATTTTATGCAGTAAATTTCACAGCAAATATCACGCACTATCTTTCTAAAGAGATTCATAAATGCTATTCTGCAAGAGTACACAGAATTTAAATAACCAAGTGGCACTAATGGTTTTTAAGCACGAAAGACCGGAGGTAGCGATTTAAGGGGATACTTGAATTTTTCGGGGACCAGAGCTGCTTCCATTTGAAATAGCCAAAAGTGGCCGTGTTTCGCCAATGTGCGTAGAAAAGCTTCACGTTCTTACTTTAACTGTAAACAGTAGTTCATGAAATAGTTTGAAGGGTTATCTAGGGCTTGGTCAAGACAAAATTTTTAAATGATATCTCTGTTTACTTCTATATAATTTATTTCAAGTGGCACAGCACTAGATCTCGAAATTTTTTTGTTAAACGCACTTTTAGCGGTTGTATGACAGAAATTGTATTGCTTTATACTTTTAAATTAAGAACGGAAAAAACTTCTTTTTTGTAAAAAAAAAACTAAATATTTTTATTACATCTCTTTTGCGATCTATGAAACAGAGTTCAGGCACATTATCACTAAATTATAGCGGCAGCGTTGAAAGGCGGGTCATTAGATTCTGTTATAAGTATGATTGATTTTATAGATACCTGCTTGAGGATGCTACCAAATTTCTTTTCGCTTATTCCCATAACTTAGACCAGGCGCAAGAACGAGATTAGAATACAGGAGCGTCTAGACCCATACTTTAGGGGAGGACTCTCTCACACAATTAACTCGGGCGTATTTCGTATAATCACGCCATCCGTAAGTGAAACAATATCATTAGAAGCATTTTTACACTCATTGGCTTTTGTTAGGATCAAATTGTTTATCGTCATGTGCGTATTTGTTGTTTTTAGTAATATTAATCGATTTATATGTATTGTGCTTGACCTTTTTGTGACAATTTATACTTTATTTCTCGTTCCCGGTTGCATCCTCATCCTACTCTTTGGGAATGCAATCCGCTATTTTCCAACAAGTCAAAAGGATTTGTATGAAAACAGGCAGATGACGGCATAGTTTCTTGGCGTCGAATAGCGCTCTTATTAACAGTTTTTCTGCAATAATCATATATATTAATACGTTAAGGTTAAGATGTTTGCATCCCTTTTTAGAAAAAAACTTCACAATTGCTCCATATAAATTTTATATCATTTTATAGATAATTACTTGCTCTATCGGTATGATATATATATATATATATATATATATATATATATATATATATATATATATATATATATATATATATAGCTATACATTAAGACACAATACGACAATGTTGCCATCTGACGGCTTTAATTTAAACAACATCAACATGATTGACGGTCGGTAATTTTTTTGTTCAATTTCACATTTACTTACGTATAAATACTTTTCATTAAAGTGATAATTATTATCATACTTATTTAGTGCGAATTATTCGCACGGCTATAGCTAGTTAATCTAAAATAACGTTAAAATCGACATGTTCATGTACAAGTGACATTGTTTTGCGACGTTTTACTTTCTTATCAGTTCAAAATAATTTATTTTTGACCAAGGAAAAAACCCAATTGTAGCTGAAGATATTAATAAGATCAGTAAAAAATTTGTGATTGAATAAAACTGTACAATCTTAATGGAATTATGAAAATATGTAATACCAAATCATCTCTTCTTATTTTTCTTTTCGGCCAAGCACTCATTAATTGTTGATACATACCTGATAGAAATAGAATTTATTGATGTGCGTATCATTTGCGGTGTGGTTGACAAACGAGTCATTGTAACCATCGAACAGGCTGCAGTTCTGGCACTCCCACTCTGCCATGACCCTGGGCTTCACATTTTTGGGGAGTTTACCTGAGGACAAGAAAGTAAGTGTGAATATACTGGGTACAAATGTACTGTCGATATATATCTAGTGGCACTGAGCTGGCAAGTCACCCGCCTAACCCAACTAGTTGAAAGTAATCGGATAAAAATACTGTTTAGACAAAAGAATGCGTTTTACAAGGATAACAAAAAAGTTTGTACCTATCTCATTTTTGAACATTTTGCTGAAATTTTTATTTAAGGTTTTTATCCCCATTTTTACAACATTTTGAAAAATGTCTAAAAATTATGGATCGTCGAAGAAATATATAATTATTGAACCTGCTCACAAAATTGAGAATAAGAGTATCAGTTGAGGCGACCTGTAGGCGAGAACAGACAAACAGACAGAGGCACTTTTGACCAATCTCGAAACTGATTAGCTTCGCTCGCTCGGTTTATAAGGGCTGACCGAACCCGTTGATAAGTAAGCAACTTTTATTATGAAATTTATGCCCGGATGCTCAAAAGATGTAGTAAATAATTCAAAAAGAGTGCCAATCAAAAGCGATTTGCTACGAAATCGGTGAATTTGTAACTACAATTTCCAGTAATAAAACTATCATGGATACGCACTATACGAGTGCAACTATCGACTCTCAATGATTATAAAATTTTAATTTCTCTGACATAGCAACGAGATTCCCCTACATCACTTATCAAGCATACAATATTAATAGAATCAAATATCTCCTTCAAATAAAATTACCGCGCTGCCATCCTTGCTGAAATTAAATTCTGTACTTGAAATATTCTCAAATGAACTTGGAAATTTGTTATCTCGAAGATGGCAACCCTTCGACGGAGCCAGGGTTCTCAATTACAAGTGAATACTTTTGTCACCTCAATATCGACCATTCCAATGTCTGACAACCCTCGAGGGAAGGGGTACCGTCTGTTGGGAGACGTTTCGAAATTGTTTCAAAAGACAATCTTGAATTGTTGTGATTTTTTTTCATTTAGAGTGTTTTCATCGGCTTTATATTTTTTACTTGTAACTTTGGAAATTCCCTGGCGTGTTGTGAACTGTATCAGCTTGGAAAAAGGGATAAAAAGGGTCAAATAATATATTATAAAGTTGTTTGCCTCGAACTATGATGTTGTGACTTGCCTTTGGAATTCCCATAACTAAATAACAACTTGACTGATTTAGCTTCAAACCTCATCGTTATAAATAACTTCTTCACACTGCGGACACGTCTCCTCAGTGTAAAGGCTTTAAGGTAGGTAGGGAGGTATATGAACTAGAGACTGGACAGCAGTATGTACTGCTGCCCATTCCCTGGGCCATATACCTCCATACAAATTCATAGATCTAATTCAGAGTTGCATTACAAAACCAGGGGGAGTGGAAAGGGATGGTGGCATTTTATTGTAATCTGCCATCACCACACGGCCTATACTTTTGAGGATTCCGTACTCAAAGGGTAATAACGGGACCCTTTTACTAAGACTCTGCTGTTCGTCTGTCTGTCCGGTCTGTCTGTCACCAGGTTGTATCTCATGAACTGTGATAACTAGACAGTTGAAATTTTACACACGATGTATTTCTGTCGCCGCTATAACAACATATAAAATAATATCCCATACATACAACAAATGTGATTTTTTAATAGATAATGAACCCTTCGTATGCGGGTCCAACTCGCACTTGGCCGGTTCTTATTTACTAATAAAATCTCTCTACTCCACTGGAATAGGAGGGCTGTGTAATAAATAAACAAGTTTAATTGTAGTGAGTGAAAATTTACACCACTCTAAATACGGTGCGAGACACAAATATGTAGCAATTAACTCTGAAATGTGACTCGATCACGTTTACAAATACATAAACAAGGATTTTTATTTATATTTATTTAAACTTTATTGAGTCAAAGCTAAAATAGATTTGCATTCTCGTCTCGTCGACTTTTAGAAAAACTAAACAGACAGCAAAGTCGAAATAAGTTTTTTGAAAAAATTACTTGTTTGTACAAGCCTTCATTGTGAGGCCACGACAAATGAAATTTTCCCAAACTTAATGGAGTTGAGTCGTTTTATTAGTGAGTCCCGTCGACCACATTTCGTCTCCGTGATCAGACCCTAGACACTGTTACGATCTCCGGATCATCTGGGTATCACACACTTCCTCATTCGGGTACTTTTAAATAAAACCTGGGAGCACTTTAAATATTATATATTCTGTTCTAGTACCATAAATACACTTCAACACTTTAACAAAATCTTTTCGCGTCCTGTTAAAACCGCGGCAATCCTTCTAATGTCAAACTTGACAGTTGACAGCAGCGTGGCCGGTGTTACCATTTTCTCACATTTTGGGTTGCCAGTATTAATAAAATTATGGCTGATTTATGTAAATGCTAACAATCGTCTACAATAAAGTGCTCGTCAAGAAAAACGGAACAAGTCCTTCTCAATGAGGTTATGTGTTTTTATAACAATTATAACTGACTTCAATCGAATATATCCCGGCTCCATCATCAGAGCCATTGCTCATTGGCTCCATATTATTGTATTGTCATCTGACTTACAAAAGTATGCAAAATTTCAGCTCAATCTGTTGAGTAACTGGTTGAAAATTGAGTTGCAAGATATATTGCAAGTTAAATAAAAGCTTGTAAAATCAGATAAACGATAACATACCTAATACTTATAAGTACTATAATTTCTAACGTATGATCAAACGATTATTTATTAAAATTATTGTTTGATTTGAAATACATAAAACCATGAATGAATACAGATACAGTGCATAATATTTATATATTACTTTTAGGGTTCCGTAGTAAACAAGGAACCCTAATAGTTTCGCCATGTCTGTCTGTCTGTCTGCCTGTCCGTCCGCGGTTTTACTCAGCGTCAATAAGTACTAGAATGCTGTGATTTGGAATGGGTATGTATATTAATTATGCGAAAAAAGTGGTAACATAAAATATACTGAAAAAAAATTTTTGTGTAGCTCCCATACAAATAAAGTGAAAAGTATTTTTTTCTTTTCTCGACTAACCAATCAATTGGGGAATCGTGCAATAGGTCTTTTAAAAATATTATGAGCTCATTAAAACCACTTTTCGATTAAGGGATCCGTTTTTGAAATATTTGGTTTTAAATTAAAAATTTTTGTTAGATTCAAGTGTCCCCCCTCTATCTGCTAAACGGTTATATACGTGAAACAAATCACAGCTATAGTATATATAACGAAATTTAAAGGAAAACTATCAGAGCTACAAATTAAAAAGATATAGGCGATCAACTTATAAAATGTACTCGGAAAAGAAAAAAATCATAAAAATTCAATAGAAAATTAGTTTTAAGGCGTTTTAGTGTCATGAACTCATAGTTGGTAGTCGTAACTACGGAACCCTATACTGCGTGGCCCGACACGCACTTAGCTTATTATTTAGTTTAAACTTTATACACTATTTTCAAGATACGAGTCTTTGTTAAAATATAATTGCATAGACAAAGACGTTTATAAATATATCTGACGCTAAGACGAGTTATTACGGCAGAAATAAACTTTTATAATTAGGTAGAATAATTTTCAAAGGCCAGAGTATGGGTTCCCAGTCGTACAGTTTAGAAGTACGAAGTTATTTGTCGTAAGATCGAGAATTATTCTCAAGATACGAGGGTTCCGCCGACATTACTATGCGGAAACCACAATGGGCGACTCTAGCGAGTTAGACACCACAAACCCTCACATCCCTTGCTTCAATCCCTTTAATCAACTTCAAAAATGTTTTCCGGGTTACGGTCGTAAAATGGGAATAAGAGTAACTATTCTTTATAGCTATTTGAATGATCGTAGAACGAGCGAATAAAACGAGCAGAGTTTTTCGAAACTAGGTACTTAGACCATTCAATTGTTTTTTTGTTTATAAATAAAACATTGGTATGACGACCTCTGTGGTGTAGTGGTCACCATGCTAGTTCACCACCCAGAGGTGCCGGGTTCGATCCCCGGCTAGGGCAAATTGGAAAAATGCCTTTTTCGAATTGTCCTGGGTTTTGGATGTTTATCTATATATGTATTTGTTATAAAATATAGTATCATTGAGTTAGTATCCCATAACACAAGTCCCGAACTTACTTTGGGGCTGGCTCAATTAGTGTTATTTTATCGCTAAATATTTATTTATTTATAAAACTCAATTGTACATAAGAAAGAACACAGCTAGAAATCAAAAAAGTTAACATAAAACGGCGGCTTATCCCGTATAGGGATCTTTTCCAGTCAACCGGCCAGTAATTGAGAGGAAATTTTTATTATGCGTTTGGATTATTGTATGCAGGTATATGTTCATATTCTAACGCCCTACTAAAACCTACTATACCTATACTTACAAAAGCTAGCTTTTCATCGTGAAATTAAGGGGAAACATGAATTTGTCATTGGACATTTGTCAAAGATGACCATTTTTCGCAAATGTCTGAAGGAAAGCTTCACGTTCTAACTTTAAGCTATAATCAGTTGGTGCATAAAATAGTTTAAAGTTTAAAGCATATACTAGCGCATCTAGGGCATACTTAAGACAAAATTTTAAATGATATCTCTATTTCCTTTCAAATAATTTATTTTAAGTGGGGGCAGCATTGGACGCAAAAATTTCATCGATCTCCCTAAGGCTCCGAGGGATGTACAAATAATAATACATAATAATGTATGTTAAGTACTAGTATTCACGTAGAAAAGTCTTACACAGAAAAGAAATCCTAAGAAATATCTACTTAATGTGGTTGGCGCTATGGTTCAACTTAGCTCGCATCAGAACTTCTCACCTCTTCGTTTAGATACATACATCATTCATCATGACATCCATTGCAAGCTAATTTCATTCTTATTACTATGGACAAACGATTCATGTAACTTAATTTTCCCGTCCGGAGTGGTCGCCGCGCGCATAATAATGATGTAAATATATTTTCGATACCTAAAAATGAAATGACACAGCCTGGTTTTCACAACTTTTCACTACACGGCAAACTCCATATCAAAACAGTTTGCAAATGACATTTTATGTTGCAAAAGAAAATAAAAAAGTATTCTAAGCTGCTTTTCATAACGGTTCTTTGTATTAAATATTAAAAATCTATTTCTAATGGCGCCAGATGGGGCGATCTAATGTATTCAGAATTTTCAATCGTTGAAAGAACAGTCTGCCTCAGAATGGTAATAATAGCTATAATTATCCTTTTTCATTTAACTTTTTCATAATTTGAAAAGTTTCATAATTTAATTTTCAAATAGTTCGATCACGGTTTGTAAAAATGAGCCAGATGTTTCAAATTATTTTGCTGAGCATTCCGTGAATGCAAAACTCCAATTTACATGAAAAAGTAAATGTCACAGTTATAAATATAATTAAATCTTATTCTAATCTTATTACAATCGAAAAATCATCATGTGTGGATTTTTATTTCATTCCAATGTTTTTTAAAAAATGTCTACAAATTGCCTTAACTGCAGAACAGTTTTTGAGTTCTAGATCTTATCATAGAATATAATTATAGTTATATCATTTGTTGCAAAAAATCTCTGCGTTTTTGATTTTTTGGCTACTTATGAAACCAGACTGGGTTTGAAATTTGTTTTATTGCAATGGTTTTGATTCATAAATACTGTGTTTTATGGCGAATGAAGCTACTATTGTAGTTTTTGTTATAGACAAAATGTAACTTTAAGTACAGTTTATTTATTTCATAACAGAAATCAAAATAATAATAAATATTGAAATTAAACTGAAAACTAATTAAAACACTAAATAAATTATAGAAATGTTATTGTTACAAGCATAACGCAAAATTTTTTAAGAGACAAAGTGACAGATCTTTTTAAATCAATTTTAATATCAATCCATTTGTTACAGTAACAATCGGCTTTCAGACAGATTAGGAGCGTTCATCAGGGGTCTATAAAACTCGAAACCTTAATATATTCCATAAATCAGCAACCTTGGTCGCACCTGCGCCCATTTGGGTATTTTTGATAAATTAGAATAATTTCTCGAACCAAGTCGATCCCTAGGCTGATTGATTAGTGAATATATCAAGTATTTTAGGCCATTATTTATATTGTATTTTGTATGAGTGGACAAAGAACCGATTTTAAAGCGAACACTTGTAGATCCCTAAGTACTATGTATTTTATACTTCTTACCTAAGCGCGTCTGCTTTCATGCTGGTGTGAGAGAAAATACAAAAACTAGGTGCTTCTCTTTCTACGCAGATCGTAAATGCCGATTGAACGAATGGGCGAAATAGATAGATAACTCTTTATTGTAATACAAAATTGACGACCTCCGTGGCGTAGTGGTCACCAAGCTAGTCCGCCACCCAGAGGTCCCGGGTTCGATGTTGTGAGGGCAATTTGGAAAATGGCCTTTTTCAAATTGTCCTGGGTCTTGGGTGTTTATCTATATATGTATTTGTTATAAAATATAGTATCGTTGAGATAGTATCCCATAACACAAGTCTCGAACTTAATTTGGGGCTAGCAGAAATAATTTTACATCAAATGAGTACAATGGGCGGTCTTATTGCTAAAAGCGATCTCTTCCAGACAACCAGTGGATGGAGAGGAATGTAAGAAAGACAAAGAATCTGAATCATATGAATAGTTGATGCGCTAGCAACCCAACACTAATCGATTAAACTGTTTAGGATATTTCTTCTCAATTTCATTTGATTTTCGCCATCCTAAGGTGTCCGTTGACATGTATATAGTCTTTATCATCAGCTTTTAAAAACTCACTGCTGGTAAACGTATGATATCCTCATCATTACCATCATTTCAGCCGCATAACGTCCACTGCTGGACATAGGCCTCTCCCAAAGATTTCCAAAACGACCGATTAAGAGCGGCCTGCATCCAGCGCTTTCCAGCGACCTTGGTCTGACGACCTTGTGAGTTAGTGCCAGTGCGTGGTCGCTATTCGAGAACTTTTTTGCCCCATCGGCCATCGGTTCTTCGCGCTATGTGTCCCGCCCACAGCCACTTCAACGAACTAATATGCATAATATATTTGGAGATATTAGCGGACAAGCGCACCCGTACTCCGAAGTAGTACAGCTGAGGATGCAACTGCAATGTGATAAGATGAAGAAGAAATTTCAATCAGCCCGTGATCAGGTCATGGATAATAAATTTTAAACGATAGATGTTATATATTATGTCATGTCATAACGTGTCGAGTCGCGTCGTGTCGTGTCGTGTCAAGTCGTGTCATGTCATGTTATGTTATTTTATATTAGTAATGACATCAGACATTTTAAGAAGAATTGGTCACAGGTCGCTCTAAATTGGGATAAGTGGAAGCATATGGGGAGACCTTTGCCCAGCAGTGGGACAATAAAGGTTAAAAAATAAGATATAATATACAAAAGTTATAAGGCATAATAAAGCCCGCTGTCAAACTAAGCTACCTCCGAAGTCGTGGGAATTAGTGTTCTCTCAACGTCCGTGCGGATGAAATGGGTAAAGAACGAGAGTTATGTGTTCCGCACTTCCGCACGGGAAATTTGGTTCCAAATGCTGTGTTATAGAAGACCAAATATATAAAATACATATGGTAAATAAATTAATATTGTTGTCATGCATTATAAAGGTTTGTGGTTTTCGCGCATCCTAGAACCTGCCTAGAACCTGCGTCTGAACGTGCCTTTTGAAGCCCGGAGATATTTGAGTCACGTGTAGTAACCTATAAGACTGCTAAGAAAACTGATAAAGGAGATAAATTCAAAGAAATATCTTACTTAATGTGGTTAGCGCTGCTTTGGTTTAATTGAGCTCGCGTCAGAACTCCTCACCTCTTCGTTTAGATACCTAGACATCCATTGTAAGCCAAATTCACTTTCAATTTTTTTACTCTTGACAACGATTCATGTAACTGAATTTGCCATTCGAAGTGGTCGCCGCGCGCATAGTAATAATGTAGGTATATTTTCGATACCTAAACAGGAAGTGACACTGGCCTGGCTCCTATTAGTAATATTATTATTTAGTACATTTCTGGACAATATAAAAGTTATGAGGCTTCATAAAGCTCGCTGTCAGACTAAGCTACCTCCGAAGTCGCGGGTATTAGTATTCTCGTGTTAGGAGACACCAAATGTATCAAATACACATCATATGTAACTAAAACCATTGAAATGGTCGTGAAACAGTTTTTCGCGTAAAAAAATAGGTTAAAATGCGTTGATCGAGGATATAAGTCGGACCTGAAGATATTCTATGTGTATTTAATTGACATATTAATAAACAAACATGGTAATCGCGTCTATCAGTTGCAAAGCAAAAAGAATCTAAACATTACCACGCTGTGGCGCTGCGATGCAACGCAACGCGCCTTGTGGTGCCGCGAAAATGTACAGTCAAGTACCAAGATACCTGACCAGGCCCTCTACTTATATCTTCAATTTTCTCTTAAAATAAAAAACATATTAACATTATAAATTTACATATATTCAGAAAGACTTAATTAAAATCTGTCTAAATAAAAAATTTCATGTTAAGACGAAGTAGTAGCTAAAGTAGCGCCCTCATTTGAAATAAATTACTTAAAACTAAATATGGTGATAATTAAAAATTTGATTTGTATCACTGTCTAGAAAGACCTTTAAACTATTTTATGAATTACCTTTGAAATTATTACTAATAGTCCGTCTAGTTTTAAAAAGGCACTGTGGCACTACCAATATAATTGTTTGTTTAAGAGAAAATTCAAGATATAAGTAGACAGCCTGGTCAGTTATCTTGGTACCTGACTGTACATAAATTTTAGACGCCAAAATAATTTTAGTTGTTAACACACAGGCTATGCAGTCCAGGCTTTATCGATATGGAATATTTATATAAACTGCACAGAACTGTTCTTTTTAAAGCTAGAATTCGCAAAGAGCTCTTAATAGGACTGCCAGGTTCATACGTTCATTACTTAGATCATTTAATACAGGATGAGTTACGCAGACAAATCTTCTTACAACACTTTCTGTCGGTTAGGGGGTAAGCTACTACTACATCCAAACAAAATCACACATTCACAGAAATAATTTGTGTCTAAATGCACACTACAAAAAACTCAAACACTAGCTTCTTTATTTCTTCTTTTTTCTGCACACCAATAAAGCTCACACTGAAAAAAATGTGTTAACACATAATAATACACTCTTGGCAAGAAAGAGAGAGAAGACAAAAAATATATTCAACTCACGGGGAATAAAGACGAATGTTGTTAATCATAAACTCATAGCCTCGTGAGGAGTGCGCTATAGTCTCGTGGGGAGTGCGCCTACGTCATCAACTAATCGTTTTTCAAATTTGAACCTAATTACAGTACCTTAAGAATGTAATGTTATTTTATGGGATGGAAGGAAATCAGTTGCAAACGTGATTCGAATTTTTTTCGTAATCAATACTAACAGATATTCCTGCGATTTTTCAGAAATTAAATTTAAATAGAAAATAACGTTAATAAAATAAAAAAAATACTTAATAATGAAAGGTTATGTCATTTTTTGGAAGATTAATTGTGTTTGACCTCTTTTTACACGAGAAAATTATATAACATGGCATTTTTGACGGAGCTTTTAGACGTCTTTTCGATGCCCATTCACATCATGATCATAATCGATTACGCAACTAGTTTTTATGAACGTATTAGATTTTTGTTCTTATACTTTGGCAGAGGGGAACACGAAAGGCTTATCCTGTATTAAATGATATAAAGTTGAAGTAAGGCGGGCGACGCGCATACTGCGCATTTTTTCTCTACTGTACCAGCACCCAAAAATGATAGGAAATAAAAACAAGATGCTTTGAAGACTCCATCCGTCCGTCCGTCCGTCCATCTATCTGTCTGCCTATCACCAGGCTGTATATCATGAACCATTATAGCCAGACAATTCTTCCCATACAACAAACGTGATTTTTACATTACAGAATCCTTCGACTCGCGCTTAGCTAGTTATTTTTATTTTTTGTTTATTGATAAACCAACAGCGATACAGTTTGTTATAGTAATAAAATATACAATATACTTAAAAGGACCAAAAAGGTTTACACAGTTTGTTCTGTTGTTGTCATTTTTTTTCTTTTATTGTTTTTCTAATTATATATTTTTTTTAATAAATGTTGATGATAGTTACAAAACTAATGCACCTACGACCCTTAACAACGATAATAACACGCGATTAATTCCTAATAACATTGATGCATTCAATAACCATATGCATATTTGATTCGTCCCGAAACACAAACATTGCAAATTCATTACCTTAATCAAATATAAAATAAACACCCGCTGTAATCACGCTAAGAGTATCGGGATTTGGAAATCAGGGGCATTAGGCTACCGAGAAGGTCGTACCGGGATTGAATAATTTGCGAGACCTGTTTACTTGATAGCTTTCGTTGTTTATATTTGAAAATTAACAAAGTTTTCAGGAGCTAGGTGGGCGTACAAGTTGTCAGCTTTTCGTTGTTTATTTGTGAGTCGCAGATCGTAGAATAAACTTGTAATTAATATAGGGACAAATCCCACTGATTGAGATAGTCCCAAAATAAATTTCAACTTGTGTTATGGGTTATGGGATACTAACTCAACAATAATATATGTTAGGAACTTATGATAAATACATGTATGGATAAACATCCAACACTCAAGGCAATTTGAAAAGGTCATATCCAACTTTCCATGGCTGGGTATAGAACCCAGAATCAGTATTCGGAAAACTCACTCATAACGGTAACCTGGTTATATCGGTTAACTATTTTTCGGTTAACCCCGACAATAAGGGTAACAGTTACCGTTATCTGAATAGGTTCATTAGGTTTTCGGTGATGCACAGCCGTTTGGTTGAGTCATGCAAACGCTTTTGTAGAGATAGGTACCGTGACCGAATGACGAGGAATGAAAAACATGTAGTAACATGCATAAATCTTTAAGTCGATTCGGTTAAAGTTAACCGCAATTATAGGTTAACAGGCTATTTCAGTTAACCAAAATATATGTCAACCCATTTCCAATTGGGTTAGTAACATATTATTTCGGTTATTATTATTATAATATGTTAACCTGTCCGAATCCTGCCCAGAACCTCCGGATTGGCGATGCAACTTTATTTTGATTCCCTTCTCCAACTTCTCGCACACCATCATACCTAAAGTGACTTTTGGAGTCTTGGGGCCCAGAGCTCTATCTGCTCAAAGCCGCAAGACCCCAAATGCTCTGTCTGCCCCTTCTTTTTATTATTAAAGAGCTAAACCCCTTTATTTTCATCAGCGTCACTAGTTGCATATTCTCACAACCCTCTTTTCCATTCTTTTTGACCCTAAAACTCCGTCATATCTCAAATCAAAATTCACTTTTGTTGGTGATACTCCTGGCAAAAATCTTCGCTCTTCTTGTAATCTCCGTCTTGATATACCATTTTACCGGAGTGGGTTCTTCGAACGTTAGTTTGCTGTTCAAGCGGCAAAGCTTTGGAACGCCCTACCAATCAATATCCAAAAGGCTCGTACTCGAGTAGCGTTTAAAAGTGCAGTGCTGCAAGCACGGGATTTTCTTCGGGAACTGTCAGATAGAATACAAATAATATATATGTAGTAAACGTATTGGTTATTATATTCTATATATATTTTGAATGTAAGTTTAATGATATATATTGTTATTTTAATTAATATATTCTTTAATTATTATTAGTAATATATCTTTCAAAATTACATATTTTACGCCTCCTTCAAAAGATTTCTTAATCTCGGCATCACCAGTAGGTTGACTGGTAGATAAAGCCTGCGCTTACTACGTTTATAAATAAAGTTAAATAAATAAATCAACTTTAGTTTATGAAGCAACCAATGCCTTCCATATCTTTCTCTCTCGCTCGGTCCAAAGTCAACTTCTTTTCATCCTTGTAGGTTGATTTGATCTTGCAGTTGTTTTACAAAACTATCTGTAGGTCTTGCTTTGCCTCTTGTTGCTTCCTTTTTCCCCCCAATATTACTTTTGAAAATTCATCATCTCTATTAAATGCCTTATAAATTCATCTGTGTGGCCCATTACTATCAGGTACCCACCTGATAAATACCTGATAGTTGACCGAGCAAGCGAAGCGTCTGTTTCGAGATTGGCCAATAATGCTTTTGTCCGGTTGTCAGTTTGTTAGTTTTGTCCGGCTGTTCTCGCCTTTAGGTTTCTCAACCGATTCTCGTGCAATTTTGTTTGATGTTTCCAAAATTATATAGAATTTTTATGTCGAATCAGTTTTTCGAAATTTTCCTCGCAGTGGCAGAAATATGGGAGTTGAAACTTTGGAAATATTATATTACAGCCTAAATAATTTTCAAAAATGTCATGGAACTTTTTTTGATCCCATTTTAAGACGCAACTTTTTTATCCGATAAACTTCAACCGGTCGGGGTGACTCGCGAGGTCTACCGCTCACAGAGCCACTAGTGTATGTATATTTGATTATCATAATAATATATAATAATAATAATATTTTCGTGGCTAGTTAGGGTGCCCACAGGCAGTGTAGCCAACGAGCAGCAAGTCACCATCTACCAGGCTAAAATTGTTGTGAGAGATTTTTAGGTAGATGTCCGTATCTCACTCCATAACCCAGCTATCCGATCCTAAAGCCCAAACCAAGTTAATCCCTCCCTGGCAATAGTTCGGCAACTGTGGAGGATTGTCCGTTAGTGCATCTCAATGGTACATTAAGGGATAGACCTCCATAGATGCAGCCATCTCACTTTTTAGATAAAAAGGTACACAAAAACTACAATAGTACCGATAGTAATAGGCGCAACAGGGATAACCGCTACAAGTCTCCGGCGGTATTGTGATATCTTGGACTCACAAATAGACATAAGCATTATGCAGAAGCAAGCGGCACTGCATACAACAAATATTTAAAGCCGAGTTCTGGGCGACACAGTTTTTGTTTTTGTCAGGAGGGGATGCTGAAACTCCTTCTTCCTGAGGGTCTCAGGGCGGGAGTTCAGCTTAATACCGACCATACAGGTCGAGAAGGTGCAAACCTAGAAAAGTCTTATATAATAATAAAATAAATAATTCAGAAACTTCGTATGTACTTTTTAATATGTGTACCTTATGTAGGTACTTATTTTAAATACTGCAAATTAAGCATTTCTGAACTGACTATGTCAGTGCTCGTTGCCCTTCTCGCCTGAGGGCTTTGACACAATACGAGTATGATACGTCTTAGGTTAAGATCACCCACGCGCTATTTAAAATTTGTCAATAATATAATTATATAAACTTACGAAGAAAAGATTCAAAGATTCAAAGATTCAAACATTTATTTGCTAACTATGAGTCATAATACATACAGGTCTTAGGTATATTGATGTTCTCATCATAGCAACTCAAGGAGCATTGCAAATACAAAGGGTAGATGTCAATCAATTAATTTAAAACTTAACACAATTAAAATAATATTAAGTGTTAAAATAAATTTCATGCATAATATGTCAACTCCAACAATAAAAAAAAAATTAAATTCTTTATTTATTTACATTAAATAGTCTTTGACAGCGTAATAGCATTTTGAAATATGGTAGGATTTTAGAGCATTCGAGAATTTTTTAAATGGTTTTTCTTTTCGAATAGAGGCGGGTAATTCATTAAATATTTTAACTGCCATGTGGTATGGGCTATTGCCTAGCATTTTTATTCTAGACGCTGGTAGGTGTAGTCTTTCTTTATGTCTGGTATTTATATCATGTGTGGCCGATACCGTTTTAAAAGAGGATATGTTTTTATATGTAAACATGCAGACGTCGTATATATATAATGATGGTAAGGTAAGAAGGTTATATTTTTTTAAGTATTATTCTGACCCATTTTTTTGCATTGCGAATAGGTCACATATATCTGTGCTGTTATTATATAGTATTTATTTGCCAAAAATGTATTACCTTGATTATATTCACGTTTTATTTCATCCAATTATGCTTACCATCGCTGGTAAATTTGATCAGAAAGTTCATTTCGAATTTAGAGCATTTAAGAATAAATCATCTTTTTTCTAGAACCGTTATCTAATAATTCAAAGTCTCTAAAGACAATTCGATCTTGGCAAAGAAGCTGTGTCCCTATTTATCAATCAAGATAACACCGTTGAGACTGAAACGGAGAGGAATTTATTTGGTAAAGATTTTGCTTGCGACTTCTTTGGGGCGTGTCCCTTATATTCCCAGATTATAATATATAGATTATGTCACTTCTATCTCAAAAGGTTTCCTGTTCCATGAATCATGTGTGATTCATTATTAATTGCTTAACTTTTGTTTTATTTAAGTAATTTCGGAAGGAAAACAACCCAAAAATATTTAATGTCACTTCAGGTCCAACTTTGGAGTCCTACGCGGTACTCTGGTAGTTCTGAGGTCGATCGCGATTGAGAAAAAATTGGAACATAGCCTTTTTAAATTATCTTGGGTCTTTGGGGTATTTCCATGCAAAAAATCAGTGAAAAAAGAAATTATTTAGAAGTAAGATAGGCAAAAAGATTTAGGATATACAAATAGTGCAGATAGGTATCTAATTGGTTAACTTTTGTTATGAGTTCTTAATAAGCGTATGTTTTTAATAATATGCGTTTGTATGTAGGTGAAGTAAGGAGTACCTATAACCAGAGAGCATGTATGAAAAAAGTAATGAGTGTTGACGAAGCAAAAGAGGTTTGCAAGGATCGTAGAAAGTGGAAATCTAGAGTCTCTGCCTACCCCCATGGGAAACAGGCGTGAAAATATGTATGCATGTATGTATGTATGTAACTACATACGTGAATTAAAATACTAAAAGAAATGAAACTCAATACAGTTGTTGCGGACAACGGCAGCAGCGCCAGCGCACCCGACCGATCGCCGTGACCAACTGGCGGCAGAACTGGAGGGGAGGCCGGAGAGAACGGGACGCGTAGAGCGAGACAGAAGATATTCGCGCGTCCCTATTGGTACATGGCCAACGCGAGCCGTGTACTACGATTAGCGTTAGGATTTTGTATATGTAGCTGTAAGTTAGTTAGTAAAATGTTGTATTGTGTAGTGTTATCTGCGGTGTGCCAACGAACAGATCAACGAACGGACTACAAGGAGCCTCCAGAAGAAAAGAACCATTGTGAAATAGTAATTAGGTTAATTTGTATTCAGCCAGATCGGCATAGCGAACAGTGTTAATAAATATCTAGTACTACGAACTCTTTGTTTAATTTGAACTCAAGTCATACAGTCCACTATAGCGCGTGAGCTATCGTCAATAACAGTAATATGTTTATCGTCACCCACCCTGGGGCATGCTATTTGCGACCA
Organism: Acrobasis suavella; assembly: GCA_943193695.1. Taxonomy (NCBI): domain Eukaryota; kingdom Metazoa; phylum Arthropoda; class Insecta; order Lepidoptera; family Pyralidae; genus Acrobasis; species Acrobasis suavella. Next base: position 3,907,653 of record OW971934.1, on the reverse strand, counting down.
GCACGTCCCGTTTGACCCCTCCGCATCGCAAGTGAATATAGCGTTTGCCCATTTACAGGGCTGCTAGAACATTTTTAAAACGTTTAATTTTAGTAGAAATTTATTATCATGATAAAACCCCGATAAAACCATTGGATATCAGAGTATTTTGCGGTATACTAATACTTTTGAAAATCAGATCAAGCGTACCCTCCACTGACCTTTTTGACCTTTTTTCATGGTAAATCTAAATATATATAACTCAAAGGTGACTAACTGACTGACATAGTGATCTATCAACGCACAGCCCAAACCAATGGACGGATCGGGCTGAAATTTGGCATGCAGGTAGATGTTATGACGTAGGCATCCGCTAAGAAAGGATTTTGATCAATTCTACCCCCAAGGGGATAAAATAGGGGATGAAAGTTTGTATGAAACTTTGTCAATTTTAAACCGATCGGGCTGAGACTTTGCATGCATAAAGCTACTATGACGTAGGCATCCCCTAAGAAAGGATTTTGATAAATTTCACCCCTACGCGAGCGAAGCCGCGGGTAAAAGCTAGTTTTACATAAATATGGCTCAATTTCTGTTATCATAATTCTAAACAATTTAAGTAACACCAATTGTTAAATACTTGCTGTAACGTATATAATGTAACTTTTTAATAAGCTGTCAATTTAAGTCAGTATCTTGAGCTTAACAATGTTTACATTGCCTGTCATGCTGTGTGTACACGTTTTTTGGGTCTCAGTCTAGAGCAAAGTGTCTGTACATTTTTAGATTTATACAAAAGTGATTGTGACCTGTTGATGCCTTAATAAACAATAAACAAATAAACAAACAAACAAATTCCAGTAGACTCTTTTATTTTAGGACCTGTAATCTAGTTATATAAATATACCAAACTAAATTATATACTAGTTATATAATACAGTAATATATAATCTAGTATGAATGTACCAAAATTTCTTAAGGTTCTTTCAAAATAATTTGTATAAGAAGGTACATATAAACCGTAGAAATCCTATCTATAAATCAAGATGGGTCTAGTATAATAAAGCATTCAGTTTGTCACCTCAGGGCATACTTGCGGTCAACACATCTCGGTTGACCCCGGGAAAATGGCGCTGCTCCATCCATGGTTAGGGTTGGTACAAACAAATTAAAAATTTATATTAAAAATATACTTAAGTATATTAAGACCATAAAGTTGACCCGGAAACGTTGGTTTGACGACTTGCGACAGTTTAAAAGGAATGGTTTTAAGTGGCGCGGTGTGTTTCAAGGAGATAATAAATAAATAAATATATAGGGACAAATAACACTGATTGAGCTAGCCCCAAAGTAAGTTCGAGACTTGTGTCATGGGATAATAACTCAACGATACTATATTTTTTTGCATATACATATATAGATAAACATCCAACACACAGGACAATTTGAAAAAGACTATTTTTCAACTTGCCCTGACCGGGGATCGAACCCGGGACCTCTGGGCGGCGGACTATGGTGATCCCTACGCCACGAAGGTCGTCATTGAGAGATGGGGAAGACCTTTGCCCAGCAGTGGGACAGTAGAGGTTAATGAAAATAAATCAAGACCTAGAATTTTTCACTGCGTACAAAGAATAAACTCGCTGAGTGCGTCAGATAATTCGATAACCGTCATGCTCACAAGAGCGAAAGAGATAGCGATCAATTTGTATGCAAACTTGTTATACAAAACAAATAAGCTATCCTCACCCTGGCTCGAATATCAACACAAAATTGGACTTTTCAAATTGTAAATACTACGTTAATTAGTAAATTATTTTGTCTTGGAAATATAAAGTCGTACTGCTTTACAGATAGTTCATGTAGTAGGTAGAAATACAACCCACAATAATTAAGGTCACGCCAATATATTTCGTTTCTGGTCACATCTTACGATATGCTATATTCATCTTGTACCTTCGAAATCTATGTATTATACATAGTAAACGTGACGTATGCGCGTGAGCTTCCCCTAGTGTCTGTAAAACTGTAAACCACACCCCTTTATCAAGTCAAGGGCAAAATTCATCAGACATTTGCGTCTATTTTGTACCGCGCAGTACTAACCACGCAAGTTATAATGTAGATGCGTAATACGTAACCCATATAAACAAATTAATTAATAAATATTACGAGTACTTTTGCCAACGGTACTTTAAAAAAAGTCGGTTGAGTTGACAACAAAACATAGGTTAAAATAATACTGTGACCTGTAGACCTCGCGAGTCACCCAATCTGTTGTAGTTTATCGGATAAAAGTTTTTCGGACAAAAAAAGTTGCGTCTCAATAAGGGTAGGGTAACAAAAAAGTTTTAAGACATTTAAAAAAATCTAAATGGCTGAAATATGATATAATTTATGTTCCCAACCCCCATTTTCCGCCATTACGAAAAATTTCGAATAACTGAATTGACAAATAATTCTGTAATTTTTAAACCGTTTTCACAAAATTTCACAAGAATCGGTTGAGAAATGCGACCTGTAGGCGAGAACAGCCGGACAAAAGGATTTTTGGCCGATCTCGAAACTGAGACGCTTTGCTCGCTCGGTTAATAATTTTTGCCAAGTGGTGAATTTACTCCGAATATATGACATTTCTAATAAGGTGGTGAGTTTATAACGGTTCTGAGTTTAATATAAACCCAATGATGACAGACAATTTATAATAAAGTGGTGAGTTTACAACGTTGATGAGGTTATAACGGTTGTAAGTTTAAAACAAACCCCAAGGTCGTCCACTTGTTACAGTTATATGATGACAGACCGCCTGCGCTTCACCTACAATCTACACTTATCACTCTCCAGTAACGAGAGCTTCTAACCTGGCCATTTTTCAGAATGTCTACAGTCTGGAATGCACTGCCTAAGACCTTAAAACCATTGCGAACATCTATCCAAGTAAAAAGTGCACACGCGTCTTCTCTCTTATTAATTTAATGCAGGAAAAAAAATTGCACTGGTATCATGTATTGTCAAGGATCCTATATAGAATTTAGACTATTGTTTATACATACATACATATTATCACGCGTGTTTCCCACAGAGATAGGCAGAGACTATGGACCTCCGTTTGCTACGATCCTGACAGACCTCTTTCGCTTCATCTACACTCATTTCTCTCCTTTCATGCATGCTCCTTTCAAGTAATCGTGGTTGCAAGGGTTGATGAATTCTTAACATTTGCAGTAGATGCTGCCACCACTCACTTGTTAGTGAGAAATAAAAGATTTTCTCTTGATCACTGATTATAATTTGTATAAAATAATTACAAACTGGTTACACAAAATAAAGTTGAGAACAAAATAAGAGTTTAACTTAATTTGCTGAAAGCCCGGAGTAGAATGCTCTTGGAGTCGCAGCTCCATGTATTTATATGAATTGATAAGAACAAGGCATGACTATTTTACATGTAGAAACCTGGTGAAATCGCTCCTAGTGTCATAGATTTCTAAGGAAACAATATAATGTAAGATTACTGTCAACTTTGTTGCAGATTCGCTATGGTTATGAATTTCATTAAAATAAATAAGATAAAAAAGACTATTAAGATAATGGACAATGAATAAGGTTGCAATAAAAAAGTAATAAAATATAGATGCGTTAGAGTGAATACATAATTACTTACCTATTTTTTTTTATTAAATGTATTTATTTACATTTAATTATTTGTATTTAACGTGTTAGAAGAGTGTTTCTTTTCGACACGGACCGTACGCCTGTTATCAATTCATCCTAATCTTTTATGTTTTTTTTTTGTGTGTTCACCGATTAAATACTCGCAAAACTCTGGACCAATATGGAAAATTCTTTTTACCCTACTGCGCCAGAAGGAGGGTTAAGTTTTTCGAGAGTATGTATGTAAAATTGTATGGCACGCTCTGCAGCCTGAACGGCTCGATGAATTTTTAGCTTGACAGGTGTCGTTAGATTTGTGTTTACTTTAAGAGTGACACTCGGTATATCAAAATAATAATAAAAAAAACAAAATGGTGGATTTTGGCGCCATATTCAAGTGTTTTGCACGCTCTGCGGCCTGAACGGCTCGATGGATTGAAGCTTGAGAAGTGTTGTTATTAGATTCGTCTTAATTCTGAAAGTGACACTGGGTGTATAAAAAGGCAGTCGGGTTTTTTTTTTACTAATGACTTGTTTTTTCGAAAGAGAATACTTGTCAAATGGTCCCATTGAAATTTTATCAAAATTGGTTGAGAAGTTTGGAGTTCAAGTTGGTTTTTATTTTGAAAAATTATTTACCATATTGTTTTGGTACATAAACTTTAAATAAAATAAAATAAATCTGGTCACAAAAGTTCGCCGAGGCCGACCGTACCTGCTCTTCCATTCACATTGGCCAAGCAAAAATTAATAAATAAAAAATGTTAGTTTCTTTCAACCCTATTTTCATTGCGATGGCGCTGTATTCATGACTACAGATGTAGAGGACGTTCCTTTAGAATAAGAAATCCAATTTGTGAAACTTGAATTTCTGTGTTATAATATTATGTCAAGATAAAACTATATTTATTTTTATTCTAAACGGAGTTGGTTTTCGTTGATGATATGACCAACTCTGGTGTGAAACTTTTTTCATGTTGCCTAAAGTCTTGGTTTGATGATGGTGTTCGCCGGGACCAACAGCTCGAAGTGACTCCACGAGAGTTTGTGGTCGACAATCTAAGTGTGAAACACACCTGGGGTTGCGTAAGCACCCTAGTGAGCCGCCAATTAATCACTTTTTTAGGGTTCCGTACCCAAATGGTAAAGACGGGACCTTATTAGTAAGTCTCCTATATCCGTGAGCCGCCAATTTATGACTTTTTTAGGGTTTCGTACCCAAATGGTAAAGACGGGACCTTATTACTAAGTCTCCTATGTCCGTCCATCTGACTGTCTGTCTGTCACTAGGCCGTATCTCATGAACCGTGATAGCTAGACAGTTGACATTTTCACAGACGATGTATTTCTGTTGCCGCTATAACAACAAATACTCAAATCAGATAAAATAAATATTTAAGGGGTCTCCTATAAAACAAACGTGATTTTTAAAGATAAAAAGAAAAAAAGGAAAAGAAGGTATTAAACCATTCGTGCGCAAGTCCGACTCGCACTTTGCTGGTTATTTATCTATATATGTATTTGTTATAAAATATAGTATCGTTGAGTTAGTATCCCATAACACAAGTCTCGAACTTACTTTGGGGCTAGCTCAATCAGTGTTATTTGTCCCCATATATTTATTTATATTTATATTTATTAGTAGTAAAAGTAGATTAATCCATGGTTTAATAAAACAAGCTATTCCCTTTCCGAGATGGCTTAAGACTTCGCCACGAATGTTACAATATGTATTACGTACTACTGATTGTTCTTTTTAGTTAATTCAGGGACTTTTTCAATTACCCCCCCATGGGTTCCCGGTTTGTCGTACCGGGGGGGCTCAGTACTCGTGGTAGCTTCGAGCCACGGGGAAGCTAAGAGGAACCCGCGAGGGGGCGCTCCTGCTGTCGTCAACCAGCAGTGAGCGCCCACATTGGGGCGGCGGGGGAGTGGGAAGATCTCCCCCCACCCGGGGAGGGGCGCTCCCGCGGGCTCGGCTTCGGCCTTGAGCTAGTAGGGATGCGCCCAATGGGGCGGCGGGGGAGTGGGAAGTTCTCCCCCCACCCGGGGTGGGGCCGCCGGGAGGGGAATGTTTCATTGCCCTCCCGGCGCTTCAGGCGGGGCCACACCGCCGTGGCTGTGGTTGGAGATCGGTCGCGGAGGAGGAGGAGTGTCGGTGTTACGTTGCCGCTCTCCCTATCCTCCGCGACCGAGCGGTGCCGCACCGCGTTTGCAGCGAGAGGTAAGCGGCGGAGCCTTTCATCTTCTCCGCCGCTGGGAGCCGGTTTATCTGGCTCCCATGGGTCCACAGGCGGTGGACTGCGTGGGAGTTTGCCGCCTCTCAATTGGGCCGAGGAGGTATGGCGCGTCCGTGAGTTCCGGACGCGCCGACTTGGTGAGTGGGGGGGCGCTGTGACGCCCCCGAGGAGGGGCCGCTTTGGCGGCCAGCCGCGCCGGGGTTCGCGGATGTATTTCCGTTCCCGTGTCCCCGGCAAAAGCGGTTGAGATGGAACTCCGGAGGTTTTTTAGTGGGTAGGCACGTCGATCTGGCGTGGAGTCCCACATAACCCGACAGCCTCCCCCGCAGGCTGACGGGTATCCGTAACAGGGATCTTTCCTCCGTAAAAAAAAAAAAAAAAAAAAAAAGGGACTTTCTCAATTAGTCAATGAATATAAGAAAAACACAATGCACGACTTGCTGTTCATAAAGGAGTACTAATACCTACTTTAATGTACGGTAGTGAGAGTTGGGTATGGCAGAGAAAGCATGAAAGTAGAATAAATGCAGTTGAAATGCGAGCGCTGAGGAGTATGTGTGGTGTTCATTTGAAATATCGAATGAGGAATGATGTCATAAGGGAGCGGTGTGGAGTGAAAGAGAATGTTGTGACAAAAATAGAAAAAGGGATGTTAAGGTGGTTTGGGCATGTAGAAAGGATGGATGAAAACATGTTAACAAAAAATATTTATAAGGCAAATGTGAAAGGAACAGTAGGGAAGGGTCGGCCTCGGCGAACATTCTGCGACCAGATTGCAGACGTTCTGAAAAAAGGAGAGGTAAAAAGTACCCGTAACCGAAGGGCATGTATGAAGAGATTGATGAGTATAGATGAAGCGAAAGAGGTTTGTCAGGATCGTAGCAAGTGGAGGTCCATAGTCTCTGCCTACCCCTGTGGGAAATAGGCGTGATATTATGTATGTATGTATGTATAAGAAAAATACTAACTTATTTAACTATTTAGTATTTCGTGAGATTCATCTACATATTTACCCCCTTATTCATAAAAACTTACAAACGTTTGCTAAACCTATTTTAGTTAAAATATGTTTTGTTTCGTTCTTTTAACGTCAAATATTCAAAAGAGGGAAAAGGACAAAACATGTTTTAACTATATTAGGTTTAGCAAACGCTTGTTATTTTTTATGAATTTGAGGGTTAGTGTTTAATAAATTTAAATACTCACTATCTGTGCCCCGCGGTGTTACCCGCGGAAAAAGTAGCCTATGTGTTATTCATAGCAAATTTTATCAAAATTGGTCCAGCCGTTTGCCCGTGAAGAAGTAACAAATACACATACACATACTCACAAACTTTCGGCTTTATAAAACTAGTGTGATTGAATAATTCGTTCATAATTTGTTTGTTAAGTTAAAATATGCATTTTGATAAAGTAATTCAACACAGTGGCAACACTCCAGCTGTCACAGGAAGAAAAAACTGGAACTTTTAATTTTCGCTAGCTCGCATATTCCATTATTAACCAACACATTTAGACCTTATTTTACAAAACCATACAAACGAGGTCCATTTAAAAATGGAGCCTATATTAAAATTCTCGAGCCATGAAAAATGTGACATGACAAATTAAAAGTTAAAAGACATGAAAAATGTGATTTAATGCAATAATGTGAACAACTTTATTCGTTTTTAAGTTGCCAAGTCTTTTGAGTAATGGATCTGAATTTTTTGTTGGCAGCAAATGTGCATATAGTTTCGCGTAGGTTTATCAAAAAAATTAATGGCTTGAGATTATAAAGGTTCTACGCCAACTTTTTTAATTGCTATAAGTACACGAAGTGGCATTATTATGTACTTACTTATTATTCTATACTTAACGTTATAAAACTAAATCAAAAAGGTATGAGTAAAAAATAAAAAAATATTGAGTATATTTAATTTAACAAAAAGTTTCTCTATTACAGCATACCTAACAACATAAGGTTAAAATTGAAACTAAAAAAAAATGAATAAACGATTAGTAAGTTTTCATTTATCATCATTTCATAATACGTCCACTGCTTGACGTATAAGCCTCTCCCAAGAATTTTCTAAATGGCCGATCTAGAGCGGCCTGCATCCAGCGCTTTCTAGCAATCTTGGTCAGGTCGTCTGACCACCTTGTGGGTGGTGTACCCTACGCTTTGCTAATAATGAAATAAATGGCCAAGTGCGAGTCAGACTCGAGCACTAAGGGTTCCGTAACATTATTTATAAAAAATCACGTTTAAAATATATTGTTTTTTTTTTCTGTTTTTGTATGTGTTGTTATAGCGGTAATAGAAAAACACCATCTGTAAAAATTTCAAAAGTTTAGCTATCATGGTTCATGAGATACAGCCTGGTGACAGATAGACAGACGGACGAACGGCCGACAGCGGAATCTTAGTAATAGGATCTCGTTTTTACCCTTTGGATACGAAACCCTAAAAATATTAAGTCGAATTAAAGTTAAATATTGGGATTGATTAATGAAGAAAGTTTTTGGATGCCCGATTGTCTTTTGGGGCTAATAATGGGAATATAATTACATTGTTCCTTTGTTTCGACGACTGAAAAAGAAAGAGGAAAATGAGGACATTTTCCAAGGTTCTAAAGGTCTTTTCACACCTAACTAAGGGCCCCCTTCCATACGTCGTATTTTCTACGCACTAACAACACGCGTATTTGATGCGTGTATCCTCTGCGCGTCTTCATCGCGTTTTGGCAGATTTTACACTTTTTTTTGTTGCAAATGAATGAAGAAACGCATTTGAAATGAACTTCGAACGCGCGTTTGTATGATTTATATACGCCACCACAGACTAGGAAGCAGTTACTATACTAGTATTAAACGACCGACTTGTGCTGTACAAACGCGATACAGACACGATACAGACGCGTTATAAACGCGATACAAACGCACGCTTACAGCGCGTCATGATTGTACTGAACCCAAGTTAAAATTTAATGTCGAACTAGATCAATCAGTGAGATTTGTCTGAATCACGTGGCTAAAAGTGATTCCCTAGGCACAAAGGAGCTATTTTTGGTCTACAAGCGAGGTGCGGAACACACCTCGGGTTCCGTAAGCGCTTTAGTTAAGCGTAGACCCACCACGTAAACTCGCCAATCATTTATTACCCCCGACAAAAAAGAGAAGTATTATAAGTTTGATGCTAATGTCTGTCGGTCTGTATGTTAGGGCATTTTAGCTCTTGCACGGGTGGATGCGTGATGAATTTCAATGAGGTTTTTTACGTGAAAGCAAGTTCCCTTGCGGTGGTTCTTAGCAATGATTGATGAAAATCAGTGAATCTATGTACACGGTCACTGCAATTGAATCAAACACACGTTAACAGCACGTCCTTGCGTTCAAAAACGTAGTGTTTGCTGAGCAAACGCTGAAAAAACACAAACGCAAGGATCAAGCAAGAACGTGTGAAAGGTTACAACGTGCCGACTTTCGTGCGTTTGCTGAGCGTTCAACTTGCGTTTGTATCGATTCAAACGAGCGTAAAAAATACGTCGTATGAAAAGGCCCTTAGTCTTTTATTAGTTCGGGGGCTTATGATTAAAATCCTTGATAGAATTTTATAAATAAAATAAACTCTTTATAAGAGAATTTTAATATAGGTAATGGATTTTGTGCACGTTGCTTAGCCGACTGTTCCAAAGAAAGTTCAACAGGGCTAATGTTATGTAAGAACAAATGTTTTGTCCAGTTTAAACACACTTTATAAACAGTATCATCAACAAAAATAATGGTACTTAAAAATCACATTTTTATGACAAATTTTGACAACAAAGTTAGTAGACTTGACAAAGTAAGTTAGTGAGTGAGTAAAGATAGTTTCAGAAAATTTTGATCAGTACTGAATGATTTTTCTGAAAAAACAAACGGCTTAAGTCTATGATGGTATCGCGTACAAAGTAGATTAATAATTGTTCAAAACTAAAAAACCGACTTCTGAACCCAACTATTTTACTGATTTTGATAAATTTCTATGGGACTACCTGACAAATATGCCCTTTGAAACAAAAGAAGAATTTTCCGAATTGGTTCAGGCGTCTTCGAGTAATTGGGGAACACACATAAAAAAAATACATGCATTCAAATTGACAACCTCTCCTTTTTGAAGTCGGTTAAAAAGTGTCTGTTGGCGCCATTTTTAAGGTTTTTTAACTTAGTCCGTATAGATTATCTCTAAAGACCTTACAAAACTTCTAGTCAGTTTTTATAGCATTCTTTTTTATATCAAAGATATTTATAAAGCAAACGGCTACTTTTATTCGATTCAGTTAACCAAAAATACTAAAACAAAACTCGAGATTGAAAGCAATTTTGCATAAAACCCAAGCCACATAAACCAGATACAGATCGAGGTCTAGACAAGATGTAGACCCTTGAAATTAAGAAGAGTCATTCTATTATTCGCCGGCTATTTCTGAGAACACGACAGTGACTAGTAAATAAATAGGTGTACTAGACAGATTATTCTTTATTTATTGTTTACAGATGTAACGACTACGTACTGAGAAGGGAGCTCGTGACCCAGATGTGGTTACGAGCTCCCTTATCCAAAAACCACGTAGGTTTGTCCGGAGAGCATACATCTACGTTCAATCTTATATAACATTAGTACTTACATATATTAATTATAAGCTTATATCTAAAGATATTAGAAGACAATAACATACTCATAACAAACTGTTTTACAAAGAAGCTACTCGTACCTACTTCGCATCGCACACCGCATGACCGGTTTTGTATGCATCGCCTATAGGCTGTTCAAGAAGTGCGATTTAAGTTTATTCTTTATATTTTTTTGGGTAATACTTTGTCGTACGCCTAATTCTAAATGATTAATAAAGCGTTGAATTAAGTAGGATGTTGTTCTTTCTTCGTATGTATTTGTTACAACTGTATCTCGCTCAGTACGTAGTCGTTACAACTGTAGCTCGCGAAGTGGCGATACATTGAAAAATCAGAGGCCCACTGCCAATATGCCTATGCGACGACCTCCTTGGTGTAGTGGTCACCATGCTTTTCCGCCACCCAGAGGTCCCGGGTTCGATCCCCGGTCAGGGCAAGTTGGAAAATGGTCTTTTTCAAATTGTCCTGGGTCTTGGATGTTTATCTTTATGTGAATAAGTTATAAAATATAGTATCGTTGAGTTAGTATCCCATAATACAAGTCTCGAACTTACTGTGGGGCTAACTCGATCAGTGTTATTTGTCCCTATAAAAAAAATATGGTAATGCCAATCAGACCATGCTGCATCTTCTCTAGCGTCCATCATGCCCGACCTTCACAAAGTACGACCTGTACTTGGCGTCGGGGAGAGGCATAAGAGTGGCAACCCACTGAAGACACGAAATTTGAGCCAATTGAAACGAAAAAAAGAAGAAGGCAGTTGTAACGATGTTGCAATAAACCCTGTCCTTCATGTCCTTAGATACCTTTTTTCATCATTTCATTCTGTCCACCTGTACAAATTTCATTTCAAAATTCAGTTTCTAAATTTTTTACACATTGATTCAATCCTCACGATTCTGACTCATTCTTCAATAACCTCTGATACAAGCAACTTGAGTTATATAACGTCTAACAAAATATACTGAAACTATTTTAATATATAATTTTTAAACATTGAATTAGTATAATATCGCTTTTTATATTATTATAACCATTAAATTAGTAAAAAAAAATCAGCTGTTCCATACTATTTTACAATACTTAGAATCCCAAAAAGTATGGAAAAGCTGTTTTTTTTTTCGGTTGGATTGAGTCGGTCCCATACAAAAAGTTACTCATATTCATGAGTACTTTCACCAGTAGAAAGGATGCCAATGATTTTTTAAAAACACCCTGTATATTACCATGTCCACAGGACAGGCATTGTTGCCTAGTGTGGGGCCACCAGTAAACGTCATTAGTTTAAGGAATTCGTTACATAAACGCATTTGAATTTGTGTTTGTGTTTGTATTTTGTATTTGTATGTATTTAGCAAATTAAGATATGATTATGATTATGATATGTCTTTGCTCAAAGTACGCTGCTGTCGGTTCTTTGTTACCTGTCACCCATAGGAAAGGAACAATTCTACTAATTTATTCAATAATTGTATAATATTATTCATAAATAAGTTAATCTATGCTTCTTCATTGGACGTCATGGGTCTCGAAGTTTTTCCACCGTTACTCTTAATTCAATTTGTGTAAGCCCCTTTATGGAGAGCCTGACGTCGTAAGCCTGCTCAAGGGCCCTGAAGGCCACAGTTTGGACTCTTAATTGAGAAATATTTGCCTGATATTGCGTAAAGCAGCGGTAAATGTTATTGAGACAGTCAGGACGGGAGAGAAAATATATGGTTTTTGGAACGACTCGAAATTATGTGATTTTTTTGATGTACCTATAGGGTTTTGTTTGCTTTTTACGTGTGTAAAACCAACACTGGTGTCAGATTTTTCAAGCAGCCTAGGTCACAGAATAAGTACTAGTACTCACGTACAGAAGTCTTACTTAGAAAAGAAATTCAAAGAAATATCTACTCAATGTGGTTAGCGCTGTGGTTTAATTTAGCTCGCGTCAGAAGTCCTCACCTCTTCGTTTAGAAACCTAGACATCAATTGCAAGCCTTTTTATTATACTCTGGACAAACGATTCATGTAACTGAATTTTCCCCTTCGAAGTGGTCAATTCAATTCAGTTTAAATATATATTTATTATCATAGGATATTTTTAATATCTCTTAATAATCGTCACTTTGTTTTGTTTCACAATAATTGTTGACGTCAAAAAGTTACTTAGAGGTAAGTTTACTGCCGCCTCCAAAGCGCTAGTGCAGAAGAAGCGGTACATAACAAACTGCACTGCAGCATTTTCTCCAAGAACGTCAACTCACAATGAAATTAATATTTATAGTTGATATTTGGACAGAGTATACATTGTTTGTTGTCATAATATATATTTTTTTTAATGTCGAAATTTTGAAATAATGTCAAATCAAGTTGTAAATTCAGTATGTACCTAATGTACCAAATTATGACCATTTCTGAGTATACAAGCCTTTAAGAGGGACCCGCGCCAAGCTCAAGCCAAGGTCGCCGCGCGCATAGTAATAATGTAGGTATATTTTTGATACCTAAACGGGGAGTGACACAGGCCTGCTGGTGCGTTTGACATAGCTTGACGACAGCTATACAAGATGACAGCCAACGGGATTCACGTGCCTTTCGAAGTACGGAGGAACTCAATCAATTTTTATGTCACTTGTGGTCACCCGTTCAAGTGCGGATCACGCCCGGTGTCTCTTGACTTGCAAAAACGCTAGTAATGCGCATCCAGTCGAATTGGGCCACCGAGCTCTTAAAAACCAAGCTCTTCAGTATATGGTAGATTTAATTCATGATGCTGATTATATTCGTTGATTTAAACATGTTAAATAAAAAAAAAACCTTCCGACATATAATCTGTCGGTTGAGTCAAACATTTTTGTATATAAGTACCTATTCTGAATATTTTTGTACATCTTTCTTAAAATGTAAGCAGAGAAAAAATATTGAATAATTATATACCCTTTCCTGATCTGTATCTGTGTTGTTTTTTATGTACATTAAAGCTTTATAAACAAACATTATATCAATTATTCATAGGTAATAAAATAAGGTTACGCCTCAGAAGTGGAATCCCAATTTCTCATACTAATTGTATGAGAAATTGAGACTCCATTTTTGAGGCTTACCGTACAATAAAAAATAACATACCAACTACAAACATTTTACGTTATATTACAACAAGTATATGTTTAATAGTTTATTCTTTTATACCTATGTAGGTACTTTTGGGTATCTATATTTAGTTTACTTATTCACGAATTGAATTATGCCCGCCACACTTATTTTCTGCTTGGTTGACTGGAAGAGAATGCCATAATAGAGAAGATGCACAATAATATTTTTTTATCGATTCAGTAACTTTTGTTTTTAGTTGATTGAAAAAGTCAATTTTAAAAGTAATAAAATGATTAAAAAATTATGTTACCATAGGATATTCTTTAAAAATATAGCTACTTTTGTTATGAGGCCAATACTTTAAACGCAATATTTGACATAGCACCCGAACAAATGTTTTTACATCACGCCTACAAATACGACATAAGTGACGTCACTCCTGTCCGGTCTTTCTAAGGCGGTCCGAGACGCCGTTCAAAGGCGGAGTGACTTTTGTAACCTTTATATCTTAAAAAGGTTTTGGGCTAGCGTGGCAGTGTTTTCCTGGACGTGCCTATTAAAAAAAATTATGCATCTTCTCCATTATGACATCAGGTCCACTCATTGTACATCTTTTTGATTGTGCAATAAACTTTGAATAAATATACAAGCAAAGAAAATATGACTACAAAGACACTACAATTAAAAACAAGAACGGAATAATTAAATTGCCATATCTGATCTCATAACCCACTTCACACTCATGTATATCGAAACTTTAATAAGAATAATTACGCTCTATTTCATAATGAAGTCAAAGACCAAGGTGCTTGTAACAATTATAAATTTGCATAATGCTATACCCACTTACATCTGGATTAATCTGAGGTCGTTTCCAGTTATTATCATCGAATAAGGTGATAATTTTGGATTGCCCTTAGGTCTTAATGTGGGCCTCGGGTAATTAAGACAACACAAGTGCGGCTAACTGGATTTGCTTTCCCATAAATTTAATGTTTTAGCTGTAGTTTTATTTCAGCAGTTCATTATTCGATTAAACTTCCAAAATAGCTTATATTACTGTAAAGGTCAATATTTTATACAAAAAAAAATTCCACAGTTTTTTTTTTAAACAGCTATAAATAATGCAGCAGCGTATTTCAATTATAAGAGTGGAAGCGTGGTGAGGAAATCTCACTATCTCTTTCGTACGCGCGAAACATAATAGCAGTGACGTCAAGAGCGCTGTACGTGCATCCTTTTTCTGTTACTTGACAGTTTCCCTTCCATCAGATTGTAAAAGCTTATAACTTACTTATTTTTGGGCAGTTTAAAAAAAACATTTTGTTTTCGGTTTCGGATTATGTTACTCATTTGTATGAATAAATGAAGTAATTGATTTAAATACCGTATTATTGGTTGAAAAATGACTCCATCAAATTTTAATGTGTCAAAAAGTAAATGTCAGTTTAACATTATTATGATGAGCTCTGTAAAGAGAATTTAAATTACTTAAAGATTTATCTTTACCGGTTTCCGTAGTTTAAATTACATAAGTGTTTCAACTAATATTAAAAAACTTTTTTTTTACGTTTTATAATTTAATTTTCAAACTATTTCTTCCAGTAATAGTTTAGTTTTATAGTCAGAATTTTACAAGATTTGATGTTATTAACAAAATTAAATCAAAGGTAAAGACAGGCATAGCCGCGCTAGACTAAAAGATCTGTAGGATTGATAGCTTTGACGACCTGGCCATGCGGTCATCATGCCACGCTTTCACACAAGAGGTCCCGGGTTCGATGCCTGGTCAGGTCATGATGGCAAATAACCTATTTCAGATTGAGCTGGGTCTTGGATGTTTATCTATAAATGTATTTGTTATAATATAGTATCGTTGAGTTCGTATCCCATAACACAAGTCTCGAACTTACCTTATAGCTAGCTTAATTTGTGTGATTTGTCCGTATATATTTAATTACGGACCGACGGACATGTCAGTATTTTATTTGGCATAAGTAGGTAATTGTTTTTTTTTTATGACGATCTCCGTGGCGTAGTGGTCAACATGCTGGTGCGCCACCCAGAGGTCCGAAGTTCGACCCCCGGTCGGGGAAAGTTGGAAAATGGCCTTTTTCAAATTGTCCTGGGGCTTGGATGTTTATCTTAATCTTAGATGTTGTATTTGTTATAAAGTATAGTATCGTTGAGATTAGTATCCCATAACACAAGTCTCGAACTTACTTTGGGGCTAGCTCAATCTGTGTAATTTTTCCCTAAAAAAAAGACTTATGTTTACTTTTATATAAATTTGTACTGAGATATAAAAATCTATTTTGCATGAACGTATATCTAATAAGTATTTGTCCTCTCTCTCTCATCTCAGCCCATAGGTGTATATATAGTTTTTTTCATCTCATCTACTCAAAAAACGATGTTTTCATCTCAAAATATTTGGAGCTAAAGTTACTGGTTATTCTCTCGGGACTATAAAACGTGAAAAAGAAAATCTCTAGGGATTAAAACCAATTTGAAAACTGAACACGAGTATAATCTATGTAAAATCAAAAATAATGTTGGCCGTTTAGCAAAAAAAAAAAGAAGAAATTCGTTTTAAAATAAAAAATAATTGGCACAGACGTCGTGATTTTTTAAATTTGGAATACATATCATCGTCAACATGGATGAATGTAGGTAAACATTTTTGTGTTCTTTGCTTCGGAAAAAGAAATAAGTATAATTAAAAACGCGCAATTTTTCTCTTTTTGATTCAAGAAATTACAGAAATTTTAGGTTATTTGTATTGACTTGTAATTATTTGTGTAAATGTGAATACTTTTTCGTAAGTTTAACTTGATAGTGAATAGGTATCAAGTTTACTTATAAAAAGATATGAAGGACCACGCAAACAAAGTTATGAGTGAACATTTTATCGTAAGTGGTCTTCGAAAACTTATTTCTTAGTATTTATTGTATGAAAACGACACCAAACAAAGGTTAGTATTAAATTGTCGGTTGAGATCTGATTAGATTTTGTAGGTGTTCTACTTTTCTTTATATTCTGTTCTGTAGTTGCTAGTTTTTCTCATAGATGGAGATGAAAAGTAGTGTGTGCTTCTCGGGTACGGTAATATTTTTATCTCGGGCGATATACATGAATCTCTCGCTTCAGTCAGGATTCCATCATAGAATCACTCGCTACGCTCGTGATTCAACTGTGGAATCCTTCGTTTCGCTCTAGATTCAAAGTAGCGCCCTCGCCTTCAAAATATCACCTTATCCCCTTGTAGCACAATCTACTATATCACAATAAACAAACAAATATTTATATTTATTTACCTTTATAGATTGACAAACATAAAACAATTCTAACCTTTAGCAGATACTTAATTGAGAACAAATGTGGCCGGCCGTTAGCTGCTGCCTCGGCCTATCGTTTGTTATGAAGTTAAAGTATTCTCCTTCGCAATAAGTTGTTCTGTTCATTTGTAAAGTACTTTAACATTGTAGCCCATGTCCATTAAAAATTCAAAACTTTTACAAAGCGAACATTTAAATTGTTTTTAGCTTTTCGACATCTGAGGAATTTTACATAAAAGCACAGATTACATTGAATTTACTTCGCAAACAAAAGTAAGAAAAGAAAATTTAATCTTGCTTAATAATTGATAAAAAAGAACATAAGGAAAACAAAATATTCTTGTTTACGTATACATTATCACATGCAGTTACGAGTACATAGCTATAGGAAGATACAACACAGGAAAACATAATCTTTCTGTATCTAATACGTAGGATAATGTAGTTACATAGGAACAGAAAAAATATGTTAATTCTAAAACTACATAATCCTATTTAGTAACATAAGTACAAAAAGATTAGCTATATAACCAGGCAGGTTCTGAAACTGAATGTCAAAGGACACCGAAACAGAGGAAGAGCAAAGAAAAGTTGGATGGAATGTGTAAAGGAGAATATGAATAGGAAGGGAGTGACGTATAGGTTAACTTCAGATAGAATAAAATGGAAAAAACTCACATGCTGTGAACACACAAATAGAGGAATAAAGATAAGGCAGAAGAAGAAGTACAGAAAGATAATGACAACCTCCGTGGCGTAGTGGTCACCATGTTAGTTCGCCACTCAGAGGTCCTGGGTTAGATCCCCGGTCAGAGCAAGTTGGAAAATGGCCTTTTTTAAATTGTCCTGGGTCTTAAATGTTTATCTATTCATGTATTTGTTATAAAATATAATATCGTTGAGTAAGTATCCTATAACACACGGTTCGACCTTTCTTTGGGGCTAGCTCAATCAGTGTTATTTGTCCCTATATTTATTTATATTTTATAATATTAACACAGGTTTATTTAGTTACAAATATATAGGGAAGATTATGTTTTCCTGTGTCAACGAGTTACTCGTTGACGTAGAAAAGAAAATTGAATTGACCACACGACCTTTTCAATTTATCGGCAAATAAATCAATGGCGACGAATATGACAGTGATAAATTAATGTCCCCGACGACGACGGTGTAATCAACTGAGCCCTGGGGGAGGAGATTAATGTGCCTTTATGAGACAAGCTGTGGTCCAAAAGTTTGTCCGCGAAGCCAAAATCTCTTTCTACAAGTGAAAAAAGTAATTTTTTGCAAGAAAGAATAATTTTTTGAGAAAAAGGAAATATACATGAACAACAACGTTACTTAAAAACGAACCTATATAACATATTCATAAAAATTGACAGCCGTTTGCCAAACCTGTTTTGGTTAAAATATCTTTTGTCCTTTTCCCTCTTTCAAATATTCGACATAGTAAGAATGAGACAAAATATATTTTAGCTAAAAGAGCTTCAGCAAACATTTGTATACTTTTATGAATATGGGGGTAAAACTTTACTTTAAATTAAAACTGTAGTAAATTAATGAATAAATATTTAAATTAATTTTCGACGTTTTTATGAAACTGGTCAAAACCAGGTCACGGGTCACCATCATTATCTTTAGTCTTAGCTGTGATCCCATGTCATTCGGGGTCGGCTTTCCTTATCTTCTCGTGCCAGTTTTTCCCCATTATGTATCATGTCAGGGGTCAAACCTCTTTAACTCATGAGGAAACACGACTGCATCTACCTATTCGACCTGCGACTCTCATACTCTCGTTAGAATTCAGATGTAGCACGTGATGTTTATGCTTTTTCCTTTAGTCGCATTTCATGATATTATGGTAGAGATGGAGTTGAAAGGCCGGAAGCGACTTTACTTAGTTTGTTTTTGGACAATATTTTATACGAATAACAAATAACTATAACAAGAAGCCGTTTTCCGAAAATAGAAAGTAAATTGGTTCTTAAATGAGGCATCAATTATCATTTTAAATATAAAAGTGGGAGCGTGGTGGGGACGTCTCACTATCTCTTTCGTAAGCGTGACACCTAATAACAGTGACGTAACGCGGGTGTATGTGCATCCTTTTTCTGTTATTTGACATATTCCCCTTCCAACGGATTTAATAAGCTTGTAACTTGCTTATTTTTGAGCGGAGTAAAATTAATATTTATGTCTTCGGTTTCGTATCATGTTAGTATTTAATATCAATAAGAAAAAAAATCGATTCAAATACCGAATTGAACGGGCGAGTGAGGGCACAGAATAAGTACTAGTACTCACGTACAGAATTCTCACTCAGAACATAATTTCAAAGTAATATATAATATACTCATGTGGTTAGCCCTATGGTTTAATTTAACTCGCGTCAGAACTCAGCCACTCTTCGTTTAGATACCTAGATATCCATTAATTAATAATTACTCTGGACAAACGATTCATATAACTGAATTTACTACTTCGGAGTGGTCACCGCACGCATTGTAAAAATGTAGGTATATTTTTGGTACCTAAACGGGAAATTACACAGGCCTGGCAAGGGCTAGATGAATGGCATGAAAAGATGAGACGAAAATAAACATCGTTTGATAGTAAGTATGAATGTTCCGCGATGACTCTTGAACCGTTGAACTAATTTTGATGATATTATGAGAATTAGTGTAGCGTATAAACGCACTTAGGTGAAAATAAACATTGTTTTATAACTGTCGAATCTTTAATCAGATTTGAATGTAACTTAACATTTCACGAATTAGTTTTGCAATATTTCTTATTTGGTTCAGTAAATTATAAAAATCTTGGATTGTCAAATATCTTCCCCCTGAACAGGCCGCGTGTGTCACATATTTTTTCATATTTTGCGATAACGTTGCTTCGTTTCAAGATTCTGAGTTCACGGGAAAAACCCTTTAGGTTTTAATTCCTTTGCAAGTGTCGAATATTTGCGGCATAAACGGCTGTATCTTTTAAATGCGTTGGCTTAGAAGTTTGATTTTTTCACAACTTCAAGAAATAGTAGATGTGAGTATTTGATACAAATTCCAGATTGATACCTCCACGCTTTCCTGACAACAAAGTGATCCTTTATGGGTCCCGTTTTTTCCTTTCCAGGATTCTATGGAAACCTAAAAACATACATATACAGACATAAAAAACTATAACCAAGCTACGTGTCCGCAACAAAGCATGTTTTCTTTTGATGTTTAACAAAAAGATCTGATGAAAAGCCCAGTTTCTTTGTCTTTCTTCTAAAGAAAAGTAATGAATATGGGTCAAAGTAACAACACTTCCAAAGTTTGAGACGTTTTGCGTCTTCTGTTGATATTTTCTGCAAGTTGAAATTTAACTTCATACACTTTTCAATTATAATGTTGCAGAATAGTTATATTTTTTTGAAGGACTTAATTTTTTTTTTAGTTTTTTGACTTTTTGACTGTTATTTAAATTTCTTTACACTATAATGATCTAGTAGAACTCCGTGGTTCGATATGTGTGTTCGGTGTGTGAGTGTGTTCGGTATGTCCCTTCCACGTTTTATACTAAAACTATTTTAAGTGTGGATTCAGTCCGTGACATTGAACAAGCTTCCCCAAGGAACATATGTCGAAATACGAAAAATAATTTTTGGCTTTCCATACAAACTCGGATCAGTTGATTGCTCAACTTGTACGGGAGGTCAAAAATTACTTTTCATATTTCGATACATGTTCCTTGGGGAAAGTTGTTCAGTATCGAATTCACCCTTACATTAGTTTCTATATATTTCATTTGACCTTATACATATATTAAAAACATAACATAAATTATAAGACTAAACTAAATTCGCTACTTTCTAACAACTCTAGTCTTTTCCTTTTCTAAGCGTCAAAACAAACATTTTATATGGGATTTGTATGAAATATAAACTAATAACGTCATAAATTCTTGAAGTCAAATAGCGCTCTAAATCAGGGTTTGGACGGTTTAGGTTAACCTAACCGAAACAATCTGTTATTAATCCAATTGGAAATGGGTTTAACATGGTTAACCGAAATAGTCTGTTAACCTATAATTGCGGTTAACTTTAACCGAATCGACATATAGATTTCTGCATGATACTACACGTTTTTCATTCCTCGTCACATGGTCACTGTACCTATTCCTACAAAAGCGCTTGAATGACTCAACCAAACGGCTGTGCATCCCCGAAAACCTAATTAACCTATTCAGATAACGGTTACTGTTACCCTTATTGTTTGGGTTAACCGAATCAAATGATTAACCGATAAAGGGTTAACCGATATAACCGGTTTACCGTTATGAATGTGTTTTCCATACACTGCTCTAAATACCAGTTTTTCTACAATAATGAATCTAAAATAACCTTTAAAATGGATATGATCATGATAAGTGACGTTATTTTATGATTTTTTATTTTCTTTTTATTAATCCGCCTTTGTGTCATAACTACGTTTATTTTTTTCTGTTTATTTTTTTGTTTATGGTGCAATAAAAAGTATTGACTCAGGAAAGTACTAATTTGTTCCACAATCGATATTTTTAATTATGTGGCTTTCGTTTAACTACCGGCCGCCAGCCTGACGTCGCTATTTGCAGCATTTATACAAAAATCCTATTCTAGGCCGGAAGCCACACGGCACGTCTGAGTGTCATAGCATAACCCAATTAATTTGTTGTGGATTTTCCAAATAATCATCATCATCATTATTTCAGCCACATAACGTCCTCTGCTGGATATAGTTAGGCCTCTCCCAAGGATTACCAAAACGACGATGTCTTTCTCCAAATTATAATATACTTGAGAAACTTAAGTATGAAATTCCTATAATTTTCCCCAAAATTGCGTCTAGAAGCCTACTTAATTAAGCATACTTCCTTCATATAATTTGTAACACATCTTGAGGACCCAAGATATTGGAACACACAAATATTTGTTCTGATTTCTCATTAATTAAATTTATATAACACTGTTGGCTGAGATTCTTGGCAAATTGTGGCTTGGATGTATGTTGGTATGGCTATGTTGGCATATAGCTTAGTATGTTTTAATTAATTGTTTGTTATTAGGCAGTTGAGGGTTTTGGTAACTTGAATTATATTTTGAGAGTAGAAATTTTGAGAGTACACTTGAGGTTAGAAACTTGATCAGGCCTATATAATTTACTGATAAGTACTTTTACGGAAAGACTAATATCTTATGGTTAAAATTCGGTATATCACGAAGTAGCCGCTGATAATAATTAATAGATCTGGGCAGACCATATCATAAACTGGCCAGCGGGGATTTTCGGAAACATTACCATTTCATGAAATAAAACCATTTCATGAAATGATCAATTCTATGGTCTGGCCACGACAGACATATCGGATTAATATGTATCGCTGAATTTACTTGAAGGAGTCACTCAGCCCGTTAGACAATTTGTATGTAATTTCTACGCGCGTAAAAATACTAAAAATCGCGTAAACTCTTGATTATTTGCCTGGCAAATAAATTTGCTGAATACTATTCTAATTGTGACAATGTATTTGTTCACCCAAGATCCGGTTCACAGTAATTTGAACGCACTGAAGCGGCAGGAACGTTATTGAACCGTATTGTGTTCTGATCGTTAGTCCTTGCGGTTGTTCGGTTAAATGCATCCATTTAATTGAACTTGCTTTATAAGATTTACATATAAAACCTATAGTTTGGCGATGCAGGTAACAACCACTATTTTGCTTCCCTATACCATTTTCACTTTTACCCAATTCCGCTTAAGACGAAGTGGTACCTAAAGTGGCGCCCTCATTTGAGATAAATTGTTTAAAACGAAATATGGTGATAATAAAAAAAATGATTTGTATAAATGTCTAGAAAGACCTTTAAACTATTTTATGAATAACCTTTGAAATTATTACTAATAGTTCGTCTAGTTTTAAAACTGTTTTTCGCCAAAAGTGGCCATTTTTAGCGAAAAACAGTTTTAAAACAAGACGAACTACCAATATTACTTTCAAAGGTTATTCATAAAATAGTTTAAAGGTCTGTGGCGACCTCTACGGCCACTATGAGGAACTACAATCAAGAGACAACCGACAATATAGTCCACAAGAAGCATATGAGATGGCGCCAGCAGAGTATCCTACATCTCGATCTCAGAGTTCGCCCGATTCGCTGCATATATACAACTTCGACGATACACCGTTGGAGCCGCGGTTCCCCAGGCGCAACAACATGCCTGGCGGGAAGATCTTCCCTTTGTGGCGGTCGAGCATATCACCTCGCTCCCGCTACAGGTCTTTCTAGACAGTTATACAAATAAAATTTTTAATTATTACCATATTTAGTTTTAAACAATTTATAAATGAGGGCGCCACTTTAGCTACCACTTCGTCTTAACATGGCCGTTGGGTTCTACGGCCCTGGATTCTGTCAGCTCCGTTAGAAATAAATAAGAATAATGCATCAAAATTTACATTCAAAAAGAATCTACTCCTCTTTAAAAGTATATTCTGATGACGACTATGTGGCCAAGGAGTACGTTAATACATAAATACAATGTGAATTTTTCATACTTGATCAAACGAAATCTGCAGATATTAGACGAAATATTAGCACTAAAAAACCGAAAAAAATCGTTATTAATATAACACTTTAATTTTATTGGAACGAAGTTCCTAACGGCAGGCTTGGAGGAGATAGGGATTTTGCTGCGCGACAGTCGTATACACAAGCGAGTAGTGTATTGTATAATACCTTTGAGCACGATTTTTCTTTTGCAAATTGTGTCGATTCTACATTAGCCGAAGGAACTTCGTTCCTACCTGGTGTCCCACGACACCTCATTTCTTTTTTTTTTCTAAAGATCGTGATTTGATTTTCATTTTTATCTTGAAGTAAACGGCGTATTGTCTTCAAAGTTATCTCATTTGAAAACTACAAAGTTTAAGAAGCTAAGAAGTAAAAAATAATTAACAGTACCAAACAGGAAATTAGTTGAAAAATAATTGATGAAAAAATTCAAGTGCCTGGATTTTTTTAATAACTGACACAACTAATTTTTTTTAGTTTTTTTTTTATCGATAATATTTCGTGTAATATCCGCACATTTTGTTTGATCAAGTATAAAAATATACACATTGTATAATAATAATAGGTTTGTAATGGATTTGTCTTCCTATGACATGACTTTATTTTTCTTGTTTACGGTGCTTGACAGGCACTTCTTGCATATTCTTAATCTATGTTGACAGGAGATACACGAGTACTTAACATATTATTGAAAAGTAAAGTCTGATGTCTCCATGACCAAGTAAAGACACGAGGACTAAAAATCCAGAACCATCGGGAGACAAAAGTCCGGAAACGTTCACCCAAGATCCGGTGCACAGTAATTTGAACGCACTGAAGCGGCAGGAACGTTATTCAACCGTATTGTGTTCTGATCGTTAGTCCTTGTGGTTGTTCGTGTGTCGTTGCGTCCATTTAATTTAACTTTTTTTTTTAATCATTTATTCAAAATTCACAAAAATAATATAGGTAAAGTGATACTATACCAAACCACGAAAACCTCGCAGGGTTTATCTGGGTTTCGGTGAGTCGCTATAATATGGTGGTAAATAATACTGCTTTAACAATCTTGCTTTATGAGATTCACATATAGAACCTATAGTTTGGCGATGCATCTAGCAACCACTATTTTGAATCCTTATACCATCTTCACTTTTACCAGTGGGCGCTTCTTCATCGTGGCGATGACTGAACTTCATCAAATTACACCCGACCAGTAGGAGGCTACAGCAACAGCTTAGTCTGTGCACTGCATCAAATCGGCCATTGAACATGAAGCATGAGGGACAGCTTTTTTTTTTTGTATTGACAGACATAGGTTGCCTCTGACGGCATTTCCTACTTCACCCGGATAAGGTTTGAGGAGCGGGCCAGAGGCCCGGCTTCCTATATTTTTATACTACTAGCAGCAGCGCAAAGGGCACCCAAGGGGGAAACCTCGACATTGGGCGCACTAGGGATTATGGCAAATTTTGGGGTGCTGCAACACCCATGTTTTGCCGGAAGGGCCGAAGCTACGG
The DNA here is from genome assembly GCA_943193695.1 of Acrobasis suavella. NCBI lineage: Eukaryota > Metazoa > Arthropoda > Insecta > Lepidoptera > Pyralidae > Acrobasis > Acrobasis suavella. The sequence continues at coordinate 3,882,606 of OW971934.1, read as the reverse complement.
TGCCAGAAGGGCCTACTTAGGACGCAAATCGTCCAGGTACCACCGGGCGGTACCTAGTGAACGAGCTTGAGGGACAGCGGAGAAGATGTGGCATTTATCTGTCTCGGTTGGCCGCACTGACACCGTGGGTTGTAGTTTGACCTGTTGGTAAAACCCCATTTTTGTATATTGCTCCTGTGGCATTCCACTTGCGTCCTCAGTCTGTGACCAATGCGCTAAACATTGCTCTTGGGTTCTACGACTGGACTCTGTCTGCCCGTAACACATAAAGACGTGAAAGTATATCTCTATCAACGATATTGTGACAAAGTTGCATTGCATTACAGTTGAATACACAGTGTTACAAATGTTTTGCAACCTTGGTCTTTAAATTTCATACACGAAATAACAACTCCCAGTATTGAAGTCAGAGTTTAACTGAAGCCAAATAATATCAAAATAAAATGTACAGTCGACGACAAAACTAGACGATCATTGGGTGATTTAAAATGACATTATACACGATAGTAGAGCGCAAACACAGACGGAAACGCAGAAAACCACAGAGCTTTATCTCGGGGTAGTCAGCGCGCCGCCGCCGCCGTGTTGATTATAGCAGAAAAAAAATATATTTTAATACTCCAAAAAAAACCTTTCCATCTATTCCTATTATTCTCAGCTTTTCCTTTCCACTGCCCATGTGTACTGCCTCTCACATACAGACACAAAGACAAACATACCTATTATATTTAAAATAAAACTTAATTCGGTCCACTTTTGTCGTGAACTGTACGCAGAAAGCTGTCTATTTCATATTGTGATTCTACCGCGTCTGAATTTATTCAAGTATAAAATCCTTTGAGTAGAATCCTACAGAATTACCCTACGTAAGTCTAAACGTATGCTGCGTAAATTGTACGTATTTTGAGTTTATGTTAACTAGTTCACTCAACTAGAGTTTCTTGCTCGAGGGAATCTATTGTGGTCGTGCTACAGTGAAGTTTCTTGGATTTTCGGTCATAAATGTACTGTTCTGTATTCTAAAATAGAATATCTACTGCAATATTACGTGAGCTGAAACTACCCCGATAGATGTTGAACCTCTAGGAGAGTCTAGTTAATTATTTGACATCATATGAAGTTTCGAAAGAATTTGGGGAAGCCTTGGGCTTTACTATAGGCATAGTAAAAGTAAATTCGACTAGTTTGAGTCCTGGCACTCTTGGCCACGCGTAGAGTCACGGTTAGAGTACCTAAAGTCCGAAGTTAATCGTGATTTTTAGGGTTCCGTAGCCAAATGGCAAAAAACGGAACCCTTATGGATTCGTAATGTCTGTCTGTCTGTCTATCCGTCCGTATGTCACATCCTCTTTTTTCCAAAACTATAAGAAGTATACTGTCGAAACTTGGTAAGTAAATGTATTCTGTGAACCGCATTAAGATTTTCACACACAAATAGAACAAAAATAATAAATTTTAGAACTAAATCTCAATTTTTTTTGTGTTATATATCTATAGATAGGTCTTCAAAAATGATATTGAGGTTTCTAATATCATTTTTTTTCTAAACTGAATAGTTTGCGCGAGAGACACTTCGAAAGTGGTAAAATGTGTGTGTGTGTGTGTCCCCTGTAACTTCTTAAATAGGAAACGATAATAAAGATCAAGATTATATTGAATCCTATTGAATATAAAACGAACGATCCATTTGGAAATTTGTTATTATTTATTTATATTGTTATTCATGTATATTGTTATATTATATCGTCTCTGTTGTACTCTTCAACTATAAATTATTTAAAAAAAACTCATTTCAAATTCTTGTTTGACTGGAAGAGACCCTTCTTGGGATAAGTCTGCCCTTGTACTAATTAAATATACATAATCATTGTTTGCTCCTAAATATTATTTTATGTACAATAAAGGGTTTACAAACAAACAAACCCACATTTACTTGTGCTGTTTAAAAAATTATTTTCAACGCTCTCTTACAGATGTACGACAGTATGCTCGCGCGCGACACCTGATTGCAACCGTTGGCGACTGTCGGCAACCGTCAGCAACCATCGCCTACCTGTGTCATTTACCTGTCGCCCAATGTTCGCCGACTATCGCAAACGGTCGCGTGACACATTTCAATCAGTCACAAACGGTCACGTGAACTTTTGCAAAACAATTGGCGAACGGTGAGCGACAGGTCGGCGACGATCGCCAACCGTCGCCGACAAGTGTCGCGGGCATACTGTCGCTCGTCTGTAAGAGCCATAACAGTTCTTCAAGACAATGAGAACAGAGCAATATGAGTTTAAATTGTAGGTATGCATATAAATATCACTTTTGTAGGTCAAGAGGTTGCGCAGATAAAAATGGATGTGTTGAGCATAAGAAGTAGGAGCTATCTTCTGGAATATGAAGGACTGTCTTATTATAAAATCCAACGTGATTTATGATGTGACTTCTTATGAGACTTGCAGAATCTAGGTAACACGTATGAACTTTACAGTTTTTTTTTTATATATAGTAATCATGTTAATATAGTGATTATTTTAATTATTTAATTTTATTACAAATTTATAAAGTCGGACTTATACCGTCTTATTATAAAACTCAGACTGACTTTGTTACTAGTTTTAAACCATTATCCGCCCAAATCAAGTTGACATCTAGTATCACACTATCTCAATGTCAACTTTATTTGAGCGGATAATGGTTTAATACTAGTAACAAAGTTAGTCCTGTTTTTATAATAAGAAGGATAAGCTTTATATACCACTCAACCCACTGATGAAGCCAAAAATGAGAAGTCTTTAGATTGAGGCAACATATTTAATTTTGAAGCTCATCTATCTTCTATCTTCTTCTTCTAAATATATATAACTCAAAGGTGACTGACTGACTGACATAGTGATCTATCAACGCACAGCCCAAACCACTGGACGGATCGGGCTGAAATTTGGCATGCAGGTAGATGTTATGACATAGGCATCCGCTAAGAAAGGATTTTGATCAATTCTACCCCCAAAGGGATAAAATAGGGGATGAAAGTTTGTATGAAACTTTGTCAATTTTCAAACCGATCGGGCTGAGACTTTGCATGCATTAAGCTACTATGACGTAGGCATTCCCTAAGAAAGGGTAAATTACACCCCTACGCGAGCGAAGCCTCGGGCAAAAGCTAGTCGTCAATAAGTTTAAGAACTGGGTTCTCATTGGTGGAGTATTCCATGTCTCCCTTTTTTCGGATAAATGCATGACCTTACTGCATTGAATTTTATACAATTGGGTACTTTTCTTAGTCGAAAGTAAATTATTGAGTAGAGGCATTGTTAAAAAAATAAAACGTCACAAAATAATGTCACTTTTCTAAGTTATAACCATTTTAAAAGTGATTTTTAATTTATTATTGCAGAAAAACTGATATTAAGAGCGGCCTTCCCGTCTACTTTTCATACAAAGGCTCGTACGTGATTATGACGTTGTATCTGATCTTACTTGAATTTTTTTGAACTAACAGGTATCTTGTGCGCTATTTCTAGGTTTCTATTGAAATAAAAAAATTAAATATGGAAAAACTAATTCCAAAAATCTGCTTTTTTGCACAAATTTTACCTGAACTTCGACCGTTCATAAGGTACTCATAAATTGTAAAAGGAAAAAAAAAACGATATAAACCTTGCAAATGTAATGAAATTTTTAATTAAAAACCATTTATTTCACACACTTGTAAGGATTACTGAAAAACACGTATCACCTGAACCAAGTTTTATGAAATTTCCGCACCCTATGAATAGTGAATATTCGTTCAATGGATAGTAAAAAATAATACTGATTTTATTCGATAGAATGTAAACCGAGCCCTGAGGTGCTCGTTTCTTTCTCTTTTTGCTTTGCCTCTTTTTCTAGCTTTGCCCTGAATGAAGCTACAAGCTTTTCAAACTATCCTTGCGTTGACGACAGAGCGGCCGGGAAGGGCCGCCTTAAGAGCATTAATTGACCCCAATAAACTATACATAATGTCATAAGACTATATTTCATACTATCTTATAGAAAATGTTTGTTTTGACTTTTAGAAAAAAGTGTCAAAGTCAAAGTCAAAATTTTTTATTCAATGTAGGATAATTTTGTGATGGAACCCTTACTTATGTATATAATATACACAGTAATACACCCGCGGCTTGCTGCAGGAGTTCCAAATCACGTGAGCTATGATCGTCTATTATATATATATATTTTTTTTAAACCTTAAGTATAGTACATTATCAGATACCCCAAGCTGTTCACTCTACTCTGAATTTATTTAAAAATAAATAAATAAATGAGGATGTCTATACTAGATATTATTTATTACATAATTTAATCCCAAATTGAAATAGTCGTATTACAGAATTGTTCTTTGTAGCTGTTATGGTTTATATCATTCAAATAATTGACTTCATAAAGCGAAGGAATATACGCCATTCCTGAAAAAAATCAGGCGGATCGATCCATATTTGTAATCAGTTAGGTCACAGGTTTGCTATAGCTTATTTATATGTTGTATTGTCGTACAAGGTACGATAAATGGGCGTTGAGAGTCTTGGATATTTGGTTAACCAATGTAATTTTATAAATTCGCTTACGCGAAACAGGTATGTAAATGTTGGTCGCGATAAAATCGCGAAGAGCTCTTATAATAATAGTATTTTCACAAGACTCTAATTATTTCGAGTAAACTCGATACATCTTGGCGATACAAAGTCAATATATCTGGTTGCTGTGTTGCGAGGAATGAGATATTATATCGTCATGGACAGCAGGTTTCCTCTTTAGGAGAAAGATGTCACGGTTTGACACCTTTGCACTAACATGCATAAGAAAGATATATGGTTTTGGTTAATAAGTCCACTTCCAGCGAAAGTATGTCTGTTTGGCCTCTCGGTCACTCAGGCATAATTTTGCCAACCCTTAATAGCCTCGGAAAAACCTAATTTCCCGATGAAATTTGATAATTCTTACCACTTATTAACCTTTTCGCGACTCTAATATTACTATGTAGGAAAGCAATCAAGATCTAAATGATCTTGAGCCAAACAAAACAAAACAACCCTACCCGGCTATCCTAACAAAGAGTCCTAATCCTATCTGCTCTGTAATTACCAGAGCTTCCACGTAAATTCTATTCTTTTACTTATTTTCTAGTTTAACATGCTCGCAACGGTTGGCGTGTCAAGATCCTGAGAGCAAATATATTTGAGACGTTAATTTAGATCATAAGTTCTATACCTAACTTCTAACCTTCTAACCTTTCTCTGGTGAATAGATGTTTGATATACTAGTTACCATAGATCTCTATAATCTCAATAAACACATAACTATCAAATATCATAATCTGATAACATAACCTTTAGATATTCACTATCATACATAGGACTAAATTGATCGGATCCTATATCTTTCAATTATGTAGATCTAAGGTAACAAATGAAACATATGTGACTCTCAATTAACAGCAACAATGATAATACTACATTTAACCCAACTATAGAAATTCAAGTAATCTTCGTTATATATATTATCTGTTCGATCTATCGTATCTATCTTTAGCAGATTTATTAATTTAACCGTACGCAAAACCTCACTATATTCCGATAACGAACCTAATCACGAACCTACGTCTAAACTGACCTAAAAGCAGCCGCAACCGCTTGCCTAACCTAAGTCTAGTCTATTGTAAGACCTAGTGTGAACCTAGGGTCTGTTATTAGCCACCACGCTCATAACAGTTGTGTGAGAAGCTAAACGTGTGTGTGTGTAAAGCGACTTGTGTAGGATATGCAAATAAGAACTACTCTAGGGATACATTAGGATAAGGTCAACCCTCTGTAAGCCTACAGGTTGACCTAGGATACCTAGGTGAAAGGAAAATGGAAGACCTGAAGCGCCCGAATGCCAGTCTCAGCACCCAGTATAAATTACCTATTCAGTACTTATCTAACGCTCCAGCGGAATTTTGGGGTTTGTGAGAAAGGTATAGATAAAAATATTTAGGAAGTCTAGAATTCTAGACCCGTCACTTCACAGTAATTTACCCGAACACAAAGCAACGAGCTCAAATCGGTGAATGAAATTTATAACACAAAATTACACACACTCGATTCTAAACTCGAAACTTGTATGTCAGGCAAAGGACGCGAAAGGACTGATCCCTACTTCTTGCCCCGCGTTACTTTTATTAGCTTCGTCTGACCCCCGAATCTTGACGCGACGACCTACTACCGTGCAAAAAAAAAATATTGCATCCCGATCTCCATTTACATGCATGCAATAGCGTGTCCATCTAAGATAACTTAATATATTTACATTCACATAGAGATCTTCCGCAATCGTCATTCTATCGAATAATATGACATATTTATAATTTATTTAATTGACGAATGTAACACGATATATGAATCAACTGTATCTTGTGATTCCATGTGTACCTATAGTATATGAGTAAATAGACGCAACCTCACCCTTGTATATATTTGAATGTACAATTATAAATATGTCTATGTATAGAATTCGATTTTTCAGGAAGTATCTAAGCATTAGTACTACCCGACCTCTGTCCGTGTAATCAGCGAAAATTTAGACCAGATAAGCCGATCTAAAGATATGACAGAGTATAAACTCGCATTTACACAACACGGCGTAAATATAAACCATGTAATATTGCATAATTACATTTATTTATCACGCAAAATTTTACCAAGTCCAAACAGCTGTGCAGCTCCGCAACCATTCCATTTTTTTTTTCAAACCCTCATAACGCCCTCGTTTTCACAAACGAAAAAAAAAATCTTCGGTACACAACAAAACATCTTTATGATCGTGTGATTGTTTTCTACATGTCTTATGTGACCACTACAATTTATCTCTTATTGAAGGTCATTTATTATCAAGGTATCTTATTTGAGTTTTTGGAGAGAAGCGTTTTTTAATATACTAGTATTTAATTTTATCTAGTATTAAATTTTTACTTAATAAAGTAAAAATGCAACGGTTTGTATGAATGGTTATAGTTGTATTCATGTACTGTATATATGAAAATTAAATACCCTTTGACCAAGCAGACAATGCTACAGGCACCAACTAGTAAAAAAGAATAATTTGTAGGAGTGACTTAGTTTCAAATAGCGCAAGTGTATCTCGCAAGAAAAAATGCTAATATTTTGCATTCACTTTACACGTGTTAATAGGGAATATGCGTTAAAAAATATTTGTTATCTAACCAGTTTATCCATAAATGTTCAAAAGTCAAATACACTCAGTGAAAACAGAAAAAAAATTGTAGAAAAACGAACGAGATTATTTTACGAAAATATGTCTATCTCACTCGCAAAAACGCTATTTTCTACGGCAAATGTATAGATGATATGGACTTTGACGTCACCAGTCCACATCGGATTTCTCTTTCTAATTGAAACTTTCAAGTATCACATGTTCGTCGCTGATTACTTTATTTTATTATTTCTTTCATATTTGTTTACTGTGGTTATTCAGGATTTTATTAAGCAAATAAAAAGAAAATACGTGCATATTCCCTATTAATGATGATTATAGATGCTAATTATTTTTACAGCATTACAATGTTCGAAATAATAGCTAGAAAAATATATGTGATTTTTTTTTACCACAAGTGAGATTTGAACTAGCGCCCCTCACACCTGTACTGTAATGCACTTCTAATTGTATTATACAATACACTACACTGTACTATAGTGGGCTGTACTAGACCACTATAGTACAGTGGGAATAACATAACAAGCAAATAACCAATAAATATTCGACATTCCCATACAAATTGCCCGGGCGGTTCCACACTTTTGTATGGAAATGCCGAATTTTTTTGTGTGTTTTGGCTGTTATTTTAATATCATTATGCTATAGTGACTTAGTATAGCCTGTGGTTCGATTTATAATGGGTATGTCCCTTTCACTTTGTACTCGTATTTGCTTAATACAACTAGTCTAAATATAAGGAAAGACAAAATTAGAAAAAAAAATCTTACCTAAAAATTTTTTGAACATAACTGTATTATTTGTTTAATTCTAAAATTGATAAGATCAAATGATTTGTATAAATGTTGAAACACAGGTGTTTTTCATATGTGACTATAATGTTTATATTTTCATTTTTATGATATTTAATAATAATAAAAAAATTTGTTATATTTATATTTATTATTAATTCAAACCTCTTGAACAGTAGTTTTACGTTTATCTGGCATTTACTTTTTGATATTGTGAATATTAATTTTTTCTTTCTATTTACTAAGTAGAATTTATGTAGTAGGTATGTGTTATTTTAAAGTTCAATATATTGTTTAAAAAGTGATGATTTGTAATTGGCAATTAGTGTTTAAGAGTTTGTTATAAAGTAATAATGCTTATTCTTCAGAATAAAAAAATTTTTTATTTTTATTTTAAATTCCTACTCAGAGGCTAATCATTTCGAGTTATTATTTATTCTGAGTCAACAAGACCGTCGACCCCGCTTCTGGCCAAAAGCTTTCTGTCCACCATTTATGTCGAGATAAGGAATCGGTTTGATCGATGGCTAAATTCACCAGCTTTTATCAATCACTCAGCTTTTTACCACTCGAACCTCAAAGCTTTTAAAAGGTCCAGTCAATAGCTTTCATTACTTTATTCTTTGGGTAAAAATACGAGTACATTTGGCTTTAAACCGTGATGATTTAAAATTTTTGATTATCTTCTCTCTCTCTTAATAAATGTGGTAAAGGCTATTTTTGAGCTGCTGAAAGGTATCTGACGTAACTCAATGGCTCAGTTCAGACAGAGAGGAAAATTACTAACTCAATTTGATAATTAGACCGTTTTACCATGCCTTAAGTGTATCAACGTTTAAGGGGCTACCAGAATTTTTCGGGGTCCAGTGCTGCCCCCATTTAAAAAATAATTCATTTGAAAAGAAACGGATATATTTTCTTTTTTATATTTTAAAGTGAGAACGTATAGCTTTTTATAGCAGTTTTGCTAATAGTGGCCGTTTTTCGCAAAAATGCTATAAATATCTACACGTTCTCATTTTAAAATGTAAACAGTAGTTCATAAAATAGTTAAAAGGGTTATTTAGGGTTATATCAAAGCCAAATTTTAAATAATATCTCCGTTTCTTTTCAAATGGGGGCAGCACTGGACCCCGAAAAATTCAGATAGACATGTCAAAATTGCCGCTTTTTGCAGATTGTTATCGCGATTGTCAAGAACACCATCTAGTGTTGAGTAACGGAACTACAGAAGTTGTATCGGTAAATTCGCTACTCATTACTGGATAAATATCCATAGGGACATCTATTTTTTATTAGGGAAAGCCCTGATTTTCAATCGTAAACCTCCAATAAATTTTAAACGGTTAAACCGATTTACATCAAGCATAGTTGATAACCACCGCAAGAGAATTAATTGGTTTTCACATAAAGCCTTATCTAAATCGATCCATCCGTTCAAGCAACAGACAAATAGAAAGACAGACTGAGACAGATAGACATTAGCGTCAAACTTATAACACCCCTTCTTTTTTATCGGGGGTTAAAAATCCTCTCCGTTACGCACTTTGAACTGATTCAAATATTTATTCAGTAATTAAACCTTTACAGGCACTTTTACACGTCAAAAAGTATAATTACGTTACGTGTAAAGTATATTAAAATATAATTTATTTTTAAAGAAAAGCTACCGATACCAGCGCTTCGTAACGACCACTGCTGAGAAGAAACGCCGAAAGAAACTCATTTTCACAGTATTGGTCGCCTACTCGCCAGAAGGGCTTTGCATATTATTATTATTGTCTTTTAATCGATAAATATTTATAATATAATACAATGTTGACACATTATAACATGTGATGCTTGCGAACAAGTAAACAAACATAAATTGAGTAATAAAAAATATTAAGTAGTCAAAAAAAGCGAAGCCGAGCTGACCAGTCCCTTCCAGCAGCACCCGTTCACGAGTTGACGCACGGATCAGCTATCGTTAAACTCAACCATATTAGAGAGAATCCAACGACCCGACCAGCGACGCCACCACCGGATTGGACATTTTAGTGAGCATGCAAAACCCGATCTCGCAGACCTTGTCAAGGGGAAATATTAGTTACATGTTGGTCACCTATTGACCGCAGAGCATTTACATGTCTTATTGACCCAATGACGTCATCTTCCAACAACAGTCATTACTACACACTACTGAACTAGTGAGCAGGTTTCCTAACAATGTTTTCTTTCAGCGATACCAATTTAATTTGAAACCTTTTTAGTTTTTGAGGTTTTAAGTATTTGCGATTTCTCACAGAATTTTATCTTTTTACTTAATAAAATAAAAAGAAAATCGCCCATTTTCGTTGGAATTTCTGCAAAAAATACAGGCAATAAAATGTTCCGAAATAAAATTCTACACCGGAATGGGAAGAATCAATTTCAACCCTTGGCGCCATCGGATCGGTACTTAACACTTAAGTTTGGCCATGGCTCAGTCAAATTGAATTCGCTGCCTTGATAGTGAGAAGTTCTTTGGAAGATTTTATTTTTTATTTTAACGTGGTAAAATTTTAACACATTTCTTTTGGCACTTCTTCTCAGCAGTGGTCGTTCCGAAAAGCTAATAGTATTGGAACCTTTTCTCTAGAATAACGATAAATTACTCAATAATTTTAAAATATTTATAAACATAACACATAATATACATTCCGCTCGGACGGCGCGTGCGTACGGGTGTGTTTCGTGTGACAAAAATGTCAGTGTGTAAAACTGTGAAGTGCACGAACTGCAACATTGTAATTTGCGAGCTATTATCGTATGTGCAGTATAAACATGAAGAAATGGACAATGTTAGTTTGATTAAAATGTGTGAAGCTACTTTTTCGGAAAAAGAAATTGAAGATGCGAAGTCGTTACTTTTCGAATCCGTAAAGGTGGAAAGAAACAAAATAAAAAGGAAAAAGGATGGAAAAAGCAAGAAAAACCTGGAGGATATAATAAATTTTATGAAAGAAGTTGATCCTGAATTAATACCTATGTTCGTGTCTTATGATTTAAGGAAAATTCCACCGGTGGACATAGATCACATAGATGCAGTTACTTTGTTGAAAGATGTTACGAAGATACGTAATGAATTGAACAGCTTCAAGGAGCAGTACGCAACTACAGTAGAACAATTACAGGAAATCCAAAAAGATGTGGAAAATATTAAGACAGTCAGAGACACATCTGATTTTCAGCATATGATGGTGATGGACAATGTAAATACAATGAAGAGGGGTGGTTTCTTATCGGATAGCGGTCCCATTGGATTATCACATACAATAAACAATTCAGATGTGGGTAATGTGGATATTGTGGATTTGAATAATGAAAGGCAAAGCAGCACAAAGGAGGCACCATCGTCGTCCTGCTCGCACTCCCGTAGCGACTATCATAGTGATTCACTCACACCTAAGGAGACGGTTTCAAACAAACCAGAGACAATCAACAAGTCGGGTGTGCGGCAGTTCGATTGTGTACAGAAAACCTGCAAATCGCAGCAATGTACATTGAAGCGGCAATGTACGTCAAACAATGACGTCGTGCTTGAGCTGTCAACGTCAAATGCACATATCGAAAATGACAAAAAGACAATGGAGGTTACAAATGTTACAATGGCTGAAGTTTTGACCAGAGAAGGGGAATGGAAAAAAGAGAATGTTGATGATGAATGGAAACAAGTGCAAAGGAAAAGATTAAGAAATAGATTCATTGGAAAAACAGGAAAAGCTGTGTCGAATGCTAACTCGCATTTCAAGGCAGCGGACATTAGAACACCATTGTTTGTGTCTAACGTTAACAAACAAGTTTCCGCAGAAAGCATCAGTGAATATATCTTTTCCAGAACGAATATCACTGTAAGTGTTGAGAAAATCAAAATGAAGCAAGAAAAGCTGTATAATTCCTTCAAGATTTTTGTGCCTAAACACAAGCTAGAAATGTTTCTCAACGACGACTTGTGGCCGGATGGAGTCAGGTTCCGAAGATATGTGCACCTGCAAGGGGGAACAAGGCCAACTCGAGTGGGTAAGAGCCTTAGGCGTGAAGATGAACCACTTACTTAATGGATATAAACAGTACAAGTAAAATAATAACCTACAATTGTAAAAATATTAAACGCAGTGTGGAATGTGTAAGGTCTCTGTGCAAGGATGCAGACATCGTCGCATTGCAGGAGCATTGGCTGTTGCCGCAGGACTTATCATTCCTGAGTGAAGTTGATCAGCAGTTTGCATACACCGCTAAATCAAGCATGGATCCTGGTGCTGGCTTAATACGAGGGAGGTTGTATGGGGGCGTGGCGCTGTTGTGGCGCAAATCGGTTTTTCGGAATGTGTCTGTAATCCCATGCAAGAATGATCGCATAACAGCCATAAGAGTGTCTACTAGTGAACTGCAAGAATTAGTGTTTGTGTGTGTATACATGCCTGTTAATAAGTCTATTAATCTGCCAATATTTACAGAGTGTTTGGCGGACATTAATGCTATCATTGAAGAATGTAATATAGACTGTGTCTATATATTAGGTGATTACAATGCGCACACCTCAACACTCTTTGATAGAGAATTGATGTCATTTTGTTCAGATAGGCAATGGATTTGTGCAGATAAGGAAAAACTTAGAAGCATACAAGATACGCATACTTTTGTCTGTCCTGCATCAGGGAGTAAGCGATGGTTAGATCATTGTATTACTAGCCAGGCAGCCTATCCATCAGTTGTTAATATTAATATATTGTATGATGTTTTCTGGTCGGATCACTATCCACTAGTGATCGAATGTAACCTTCGCTTGATTCGTTCCAGGCCTACTGTAGTAATTGAACAAAAAAATAATATTATTTGGGGTACTAGAACCCCAGATGAAATCAATAAATACTTTGAACATTGTAACAGTAATTTAAAACTAGTAGATTTTCCGAATGAATTTCATCAGTGTGCCGATAATATGTGTAATAATATCAGTCACAGAATTGTTATAAATAATTTCTATGATAAGATTGTTTCTATACTTAGACAAGCATCAGAAGCCAGCTGTGTCCGAGCTTCTGGGACAGCTAAGAAATACAAACATATTGTAGGATGGAATAAACATGTTGCTTTATCTCATAAACAGGCTCGCTTAGACTTTCAAATGTATGTGCTATATGGAAAGCCTGCTAGTGGACCTATCTTTGAGAAAATGAGTTTAAGTCGTAAGATATTTAAAGCTAGGCTTAAGTATTGTCAAAGGAATCAAGAAAAAATTAAAATGGATATACTTGCATCTCAACATTCTGCTAAAAAATTTGATAAATTTTGGAAAAGTACAAAAAGGCTAGGAGGAAAAGTAGAGTTGCCTGTTAGTGTGGATGGTTCTAGTGACCCAAAACAGATTGCAAATGTTTTTAAAGAACACTTTAAAGTTGAGTCCTCACTGCCAAGGTCTGAGGTGATCAATACTGAGCCCTGTCTGGTGGAACAACCTATTCATATTAGTACCAAAGATGTACAGTTGGCTGTGGATAATATGAAAAGAGGGAAGTCTCCAGGTCATGACGGGCTCAGTGTTGAGCACCTGAAACATGCAGGACCTCACATTTTTAGATTGCTTTCATTATTATTTAATTTTTGCATTAGACATACTTACTTACCACCAGAGCTTATGAAGACTGTAGTCATTCCATTAGTAAAGAATAGGGCAGGTGATATTGCTGACAAATCCAACTACAGACCGATTTCACTAGCGACAATTATAGCTAAAGTTCTTGATAGAATACTGGATGAACATCTTTGTAGTCGAACCCAGTTGCATGACTTGCAGTATGGTTTTAGAGAAGGTGTGTCTACTGAGGATGCGATTTTAACACTAAAGTATACAGTGGATTACTATCTTAAAAGGAAAACACCGGTATATGCCTGCTTTTTAGATTATTCTCAAGCTTTTGACCGTGTAGTTTATGATATACTTTGGTCTACATTGAAAGAAGCAGGTATTGCACCAGAAGTAGTAGGTATATTCTCTCACTGGTATAGTAATCAAACAAATGTAGTAAAATGGGCTAATGCTCAGTCTGATGAATATGTTTTGGAATGTGGGGTCAGGCAGGGGGGATTAACATCTCCTAGGCTTTTCAATATGTATATTAATAGTCTGATTGTTGAACTGAGCAACATGCATGCAGGTTGTCGCATTGATGATGTAAGTCTAAATAATATAACATATGCAGACGATATGGTGTTGCTCAGTCCAGCCATCAGCGGCTTAAGGAAGCTTCTCAGTTGTTGTGAGGCTTATGCTGTGAGACACGGTTTAAAATACAATGAAAAGAAGAGCGAGTTTTTATTGTTCAAAGGAAATTTAAAGGAGCCTAAGAATGTGCCTCCTGTTAAACTAAATGGAGTATTTTTGGATCGTGTCAAGCAGTTTAAATATCTTGGTCATATTGTGACAGAAGATTTAAAAGATGACCAGGATATACAAAGGGAGCGCAGGGCACTGTCCATTCGTGGTAACATGTTGGCACATAGATTCATGCGGTGCACCGCAGAAGTGAAACGTACATTGTTTAAGGCATACTGTCAAAGTTTTTATACTTGCGCATTATGGTCGAGATTTACTCAAGCTTCATACAGTGTCTTGAGGGTGCAATATAATAATACTTTCAGGGCATTGTTTCGGCTCCCTCGATTCTGCAGCGCCTCAGGCATGTGTGCTGATGCAGCAGTAGACGACTTTTATGCTATCATGCGCAAGAAAATTTCATCATTAGTTCGCAGAGTGCGGGGGAGCAGGAACAAGGTCATAAATATGATAGCGGACAGGATGGATGCAGCCATCTTCAGGAGGTTCACTGAACTGCAAGTTTTCACACACAGTCGGTGAATCTTCTGTAGATGGACTGGTATTTCTTTTCTAATTTCTTTTGTAATTTTTTCATGATGTCAAAGTGTTATGTATGGACTCTTTAATTGTCTGATAATAAATGATTTTTATTTTTATACCAACTTATAGATGTGTGAAACTTCCAGCCTGTGGCGTCGTGATTACCACGCTAGTCCGCCGTTCGGAGGTTCTGGGTTCGATCATCAGCCAGGGCAAGTTGGAAAATTTCCTTTTTCAAATTGTCCTGGGTTTTTGTTGTCTATGTATATATAAGTATTTACCATAAAATAATCGTTTGGTTAGATCCCATAACTCAAGTTTAAGCTTAAATTATTAGGACTAGCTCAATCAGTGTGATATGTCCCTATACATTTTAGCGGATCCGGCCGTTAGGCCCTCATTCTGCGAGGTGCTCGGCCGCGACGCTCTCGAATTTCAAAATTTGTTTGTCCGCGACGCCCTCGGCCGTGACGCTCTCGTTTTAATATTTTTTTTGCATAAATCTCATATTTGTACTGTTAAGTGCAGAAATGCTAAACGTGAAATAAAATAAAAATTCATCAAATTCACGTGTGTAAGGATCATTTAGTGTGCATGGAATATTGTAATTTTAAATTGTCTAGAAAAATAAAGTAAAATAAAAATATGTAATTTCTATTCGTGTAGACATTTATGCCATCAAAAACATAACTTGTAAAGAATATAGTCTCGCAGTTCATCTACCTAAAACGGTCAAAGTAAAAAAAATAATTCAATGTAGGAAATATTTATCTTTTATTGAAGGTTATTTTTTAAAATATTAATTTAGTGCAAAAGCTAAAAACTACTAGCGTTTCGGAAAGACCACTGCTGGGAAGTTTACGTTAAAAGAAACAGTACAGTATTGGGTTTCTTTTGGCGTAATCTTCCCAGCAGTGTATTTATCTATACTAATAAGATCAGGAATGGTAGTGTAAAATTTATACTCAACACGGCACACGTTTCAAAGAAAATTAAAATATTAAATCAGAAACACTTATTTTCTCAACAGTACACTTTCTCAAGAATTCATTAAAAAAAAACTTGTTTTACAACCGAGACCGGCACGGCCGAGGACGTTGCGGACAAACAAATTTTAAAATTCGAGAGCGTTGCGGCCGAGCGCGTCGCGGAACGAGGGCCTAACGGCCGGACCCATTTTAGCATGGTAGGTATTTAATTTTGTATTTAGCTGCAGATTTTTTTTGCGATTTCAGAAATTGTCGCATAGTAAAAGTCTTTCACCTAGTATGTTTACTCGATTTCGGGATTTTACCCCCTTTCCGTTACAGGTTGTATATTTATTTACTGAATAAAAATTTGATAATTCTTAAATCTTTATTTCTTTGTACTTACATCAAATAACTACAAATAAAAGTCAAAGAAGCCAGACGACATGAAATTTCATTTTCTTTTTAATGAAAGTTTCTATCAAATCTACTGCAACAAAACCGCAAGAAATAAGATCAAAGCTGGTATGAAATAAACCCTGGATATTTTTAACATCATAAACTGCTTAGATAAATTGCCGAGATTTCCACCTCCGCAAATGGGTAGGGTAACCATCCAGTGGCTCGTGTAAATGGATGTAACATAAACCAACTTAAGCTAGTTAGTTACAGGTGTTCGGTATTTTTAATGTACGTTGAGAATTTATGATAATCAAAGGTCGGAATTAGGTACAGTTATTAATGTACTTACATTGATTTCATACAGCGAAAGAATAAAGTGGATATGCCTCAAATCCCGAAATTAATTTTAAAGAGCAGAAAAAGCGTGTGATTTATAAAATAAAAAAGATTTTTACTTTTACACAATTTAAACCACTGCACGCGTGACTTTGCCAATGTGTAAAAAGTAATAAAAATACTAATGTAAATATTTATTAACATTGTATGTTATTTATCTTTGTTTTATTTGTATGAGGTTTTTATTATATTTATTTGTAATAGGTATTGTTGGCAACACGGAATTGACCATTAGAAATTCCTGGAAGATCCATATTATTATCAACATTTCGATGCAAGTACATAAATAACTCTACCTGATTCCGACCTCTCATGATAATTCGACACTTCATTGTTATCTTCATTATTTTGGCCGTATAGCATCCACTGCTGCACATAGGCCTTTCCCAAACATTTCCAAAATGACCGATATCTAGCGGTGCGAATTGGAGTTACATCTTTATTGGTTTTAAATTAAATTACGAGTATACGAACAAATCACACAGATTGAGCTAGCCCCAGAGAAAGTTCGAGACTTGTGTTATGATATGGGGCACTAAGTCAACGATACTTTATTTTATATCAACCGACATACCCATAATAAATCAAACCACAGGCTTTAAAAGATTACTATAGTATAATGAAATTAAAATAACAGCCAGAACACAAAAAAGAATCTGCATTTCCATAAAAAAGTGTGCAGCCGGCCGGTCAATTTGTAGGAGAACATCGATTATTATTTTTTACTTTTCGACTGTTATTTTAATTTCATTATAAAATAGCCCTTTGGTTTGATTTATTACGGGTATTACGTTTTACGTTGTGTTCATAACCATTGAAGACTCAGGTCAATCTGAAAAAGATATTCTTTTCCCACTTTGACCTGAACGGGGATCGAAAGCCAATATCATCATCATCCTCACGTATTCCCGGTCGCATCCTCAGCACCCTTCAGAGCCCGGAGTCCGCTACCTAACCAAGGAGATTTGACGAGGTTACTGGTTTTTACACAGAGCGACTGCCGTCTGACCTCCACAACCCAAAGGGCAAACCAGGAACCAATCCTTGGATAGTTTGATGATCAAACGCTAGGTGGCGTTCGGGACCCACAGTTTTACGTGCCTTCCGAAACACGGAATCATCTTTCTTTTAGGATAATCAGGTGATTCAAGCCTGCAATATCCTATCCAGACTGAAAACAACTTTTTACAAAGTATGCTTCCCAGTGGGAATCGAACCCATGACCTCCGGGTCACAAGGCGAACGCCTTGACCACTGGACCACGGAGGCAGTCAGGATCGAAAGCCAATAATCATGATGATATTGTTAAAATGTATTTTATCATTAAAAAATAACCTGCCAAGTGCAAGTCGGGCTCGCACACGAAGGATTCCGTACCATTATCTATAAAAATCGCGTTTGTTTTACGGAATTTAAAAAAATATTCTGTTTTTAGTTTTTGTTGTTAAAGCGGCAATAGAAATACATCATCTGTGAAAATTTCAACTGTCTAGCTATTACTGTTCATGAGATAAAGCCTGATGACAGAAAGACAGGATAGACCGACGAACAGACAGCGGAGTCTTAGTTATAGGGTCCTGTTTTTACCCTTTGGGTATAAACTATTTCTAAAACAAAGGAAAAATGTTTATATATGTGACTACTTTTTTAAATTTTCCTTTTAAAACGTTTTATTACCCCAACGAATGAAAACGTCAATCGAAAAGAAAACATACTTAAGGTAAAAACTTGATATAAATTACTTTTAGAATTTATTTTGGGAAACACGATTTAGTAAATCAAAAATTGATTCATTCAATTAGGTTGCTGGAATTGCTTTCTTGGTAAGTACTCGTACCTTGGTAGGTTTGTAAATTGGATCGATCGTTATAAAATATTTTCAAATGTGTTTACATCATAAATAAGAAGAAGTTGTGCCCAAGGGCAGGCCTGTGTCACTCCCCGTTAAGGTATCAAAAATATCATTATTACTATGCGCGCGGCGTCCACTTCGAAGGGGAAAATTCAGTTTCATGAGTCGTTTGTCGAGAGTTATAAGAATGAAATTGGCTTGCAATGGATGTCTAGGTATCTAAACGAAGAGGTGAGGAGTTCAGACGCGAGCTAAATTAAACGATAGCGCTAACCACATTAGGTAGATTTTTCTTTAAATTTATTTTCTGAGTGAGACTTCTCTGCCCCCGATAGTTGAAAAGGCGCATCTAAATTTTTTCATAAATTGAGTTATATACAATGTCCTTTTTAATTAAGTACAAATATTTTAAGGGGTTATTCAGTCCATCATTTTGAACAACTTTGCCTAATAAATATATATCGAAATACGAAAAAAAATATTTAGGTTCTCGTACAGATCGAAGTAGTCACGTGATATCGTTACTATGAAAAATGCAAAAAAAAATTCGTATTTCGATATATATGTCGGAGCGTAATATGCAATGGCTGTATAAAACTAGATTCCTTTACTTTGAATAATTCGATGACGTTTGGCAGTAATTCCGTGTCAATGTCATTTTAGAGTTGACGAAGAAAGAATAGAGGACGCGGTATGAGTTCAATGTAAAATTCCCGTTTTATGATTTTACACGCGCAAAGAGAAAGTTGTTTACTACAAAATGCAACGGTTGGATTTGAAATGGCAATATTCGTTAGCAACAAGTTATAAGACCGGTCGACCTAGCGACAGGGACAGTCTTGTTCAGGCGGCCGTATCGTGCACAACTCGTTTGTGTAGTTTGCTGTAGCTTGGCCATGACTCATTTAATTGTGATTATTGTAATAGATGTGGATTGGTGAACCGATTTATTACAATGACAGTTTGTTTAAGCAAGACGGAAAGCCCAGGTGTATACACAGTATTCAATTCTGTGGGGCCAGGGAATCCAGACATGGTGGTTGCGATTCATGATTCAGTGCGGAGGCGGGGCACTGGAATTCCGTCACATTTTTATAAGGCTCACGTAAGATCTCTCATGTGGCGGCATCGGTAAGGTGACGTGACTGAAAGTAAGTTTTCATCCTGACATCAGTTTGTTCTCGTACTGTAAGTAACTAAGTGGGTAGTTTACGTCACTTGAGATATCAGATGCCGATCACGCCACGCCTTTTATTCATCCGTCTGCGACATCAGAAGTGAGATCTGGACTTGTAGCTCACATTTGAGGTAAGATTTGTATCTGGAGCTCACATCGGAAGAAGATCCTGTTGAATGCTACTTGTGGTTTGCCCGTTGTTCAGAGCGTTAGTTTTCGAGGTAAGGTTTTAAAGTGTTAACAAGTGATTACAATGTTACGGCCGGATGGGAGCTAGCAGCGGTACGCAGCAGGTGCTGGAAATTTCTGGTGAAGTAAAGAAAAAATGTGAGCGGATCTTGTGTATGTGTGTCTGTGCTCGCGGCACATGGCTTGTCTGCTGGATCGCCAATAAAATTTGGTGAGTTTTCATTTTATTTTCGACTTTAAAGCAGAGTGCAATTAATTTTAAATCCTTTAGTTCTTAAGTGTAAAGTTTTATGAAATCTAGTCTTTTGACCACTATTCAAGCAGTAAATTGGTTTTGAGTACGCTAGTTTTACGAAGAGTGTGTAACATTTGCTAAACTTAGTAAGCTAACGATCGGTTGGAGCCAGAATATTGGTTGTTGTGTAGAAGCAACATGAGGTTATCGTCACTGGAGGTGGCATGAGTCGCTGTCGGTTGACGCCCGAAGTTATTGTCAATGAGGTGGCATAAGTCGGTATCGGACGGAGCCGACCGTGGCGCCAGATTACCATTCGTAGCAAATTGAGTCATTTTTGAGTATTGAGAATTATGAACTTGCAATACAGTACTGTGGCGCGTGAATACTGGTCAAAGATGATATTAGGTACTCATTCTTTGTATAGTAGTAGAAATAACCTCTCCCAGCATTTTCTCAATATTGGACTTACGGTGGCTGATGATGATGATGATGACGACGATGATGAAGAGTTGGTGATGATGATGGTTTTATCATCAATAATGACAAGGTGATGATGATGAAAATGTTGACGCTGTTGATGATGAAAACGCGGTGATGATGTTGACGATATCATCATTGATAGCGGGTAATGATGATGCTAAGGTGGTAACGGCTACTTCGGCAAGTCTACAATGGTCATGATCATGGTGTTGACATGATTTAAAGAGGGCTTTTCACTGTTTACTATGTGCGTAATATTATTTTAAAACTACACTTTCATTGCTGTGTTGTTTGAAGTAAAATCCCGTTACTTGAGTCAATTTTAATCTAGACAGTTCAAGACGAGTAATCATTCTGATAATTTACTTTTCGAAAAGATTTTACAAACACGTTACAATAATCCGATAAGCAATACCACTTTTATTTTTAGGAAGTCTATACCAAATAGGTTAGATTGCAAATGCGTTAACAATATTCTAATTGCGATAGCCTTAGTGCAAAACCACTGTAAATGGCTCTGTACAGGTTTATTTTTGTTGACTACTAGTTACCCAGTTAAGATGTATTTTGTCGTATTTCCCCTTCAGCCATTTGCCGATTGGTGAGCGACGTGATGAGTGCTTCCCATTTATGACGATTTTGCACCTGTTCAAGTACTTTAGAGATCAGTATACTTTCCGGGCATTAAATTAAAAGCGAATGAGTAAGTGTGAGCCCATTGACCACTATTTAGTCGAGTTACTAAATTGTAGTTGTTTGCTCTGGGGAGGCAACGTGGTGATCGTCAATCGATGAGGGGGGCAAGGTTACGTCACTTTGCGAAAGTGGCATGAGTCGTATCGCTCGAATTAGGCGATAGGACGACCGCTTCTGAGATTACGTCACTTTGCGAAAGTGGCATGAGTCTTATCGCTCGAATTAGGCGATAGGACGACCGCTTCTGAGATTACGTCACCTTGCGAAGGTGGCATGAGTCCTTTTGCTCGAATTAGGCGATAGGACGACCGCTTCTGAGATTACGTCACCTTGCGAAGGTGGCATGAGTCCTTTTGCTCGAATTAGGCGATAGGACGACCGCTTCTGAGATTACGTCACCTTGCGAAAGTGGCATGAGTCTTATCGCTCGAATTAGGTGATAGAGATGACCATGATCGATAGAGTCGACAGGAGTAATTTAACGGAGCAAGTAGATTCTTAAGAATGGTTAATTCTTTGAAGTGTGGTTGAATAGTGAGTGAATAATGGTCAGTGGTCATTTCATACTTTGTAAAAAGTTTGTGATTATCCCTAGTAATGATGTAAGCTTAATTATTAGAGAAAAAGGTTTTGGTTTATTAAAAGAGTTTGTTTTAAGCCCTGTCTTAAATCGTTTGATCAGGATAGGCCGAGTAGAGATGATTTGATATTGCAGTTAGGTTCAATTATTTTCAAATGCGTCACACTGGGACGTGTGACTTGTCAGAATGGCCGTGTCGGAGCGTAATATGCAATGGCTGTATAAAACTAGATTCCTTTACTTTGAATAATTCGATGACGTTTGGCAGTAATTCCGTGTCAATGTCATTTTAGAGTTGACGAAGAAAGAATAGAGGACGCGGTATGAGTTCAATGTAAAATTCCCGTTTTATGATTTTACACGCGCAAAGAGAAAGTTGTTTACTACAAAATGCAACGGTTGGATTTGAAATGGCAATATTCGTTAGCAACAAGTTATAAGACCGGTCGACCTAGCGACAGAGACAGTCTTGTTCAGGCGGCCGTATCGTGCACAACTCGTTTGTGTAGTTTGCTGTAGCTTGGCCATGACTCATTTAATTGTGATTATTGTAATAGATGTGGATTGGTGAACCGATTTATTACAATGACAGTTTGTTTAAGCAAGACGGAAAGCCTAGGTGTATACACAGTATTCAATTCTGTGGGGCCAGGGAATCCAGACATGGTGGTTGCGATTCATGATTCAGTGCGGAGGCGGGGCACTGGAATTCCGTCACATTTTTATAAGGCTCACGTAAGATCTCTCATGTGGCGGCATCGGTAAGGTGACGTGACTGAGAGTAAGTTTTCATCCTGACATCAGTTTGTTCTCGTACTGTAAGTAACTAAGTGGGTAGTTTACGTCACTTGAGATATCAGATGCTGATCACGCCACGCTCTGCCCCCTTTTATTCATCCGTCTGCGACATATATTTATTGGGAAAAGTTGTTCAAAATGATGGACTGAATCACCTCTTAAAATATTTGTACTTAAATAAAAAGAACATTGTATATTACCGGAATCAGGAAAAAAAGACGTATCTGTCAATATTTTTTTAAAATTTAATATCTATTCTATAGGTGAGTACTAGTACGTATTCTGTGCCAAGAGGTTTAAGTATTGACTTTGCGTTTTTGATGCACCAGTTCGATCCTATGTAGGCACATCTTGAAATTTTTATTTTCAACTATTACCATTTGTTAGATGAATTAAACGGGTTACTCAAGTACAATGACATTATTCAATGATTATAGACTCAATTATAGACTACCTTGTACATTACATATATAATTTAAATTAAGTATTTATTTATTTATTATATAGTATAGTAGTTAAATACAACGAATTATATTTTACTAACTAAAACTAACTAAAATAAACTACTTATAAACATATACAATTATAAATAAAAAATATCCCTTAAATCATTCTACTGCGGAAGAGTGCCCAGAAGGCTGGCAGCATTGCCACATTGTATAGCAATGCTTATTCTTTGAGCGAAGTAATTACCAGCCCCCTGGTCACCTGATACTTCGACCAGCCTTTTACCTATATATTTAAATAAACTATGTGCAGAAGGCCCCCACGGACCCAAAGTTTCAACCTTTATATTAAACATCGTGGAAGGGACATACCCGTAAAAAATCAAACCACATGCTATACTAGATCACTAATACTATAATGAAATTAAAATGACAGGTAAAAAACCAAAAATAAATTCGACATTCCCAAACAAATTGCCCAGGCGGTTGCACACTTTTAATTGGGAGAGCCAATTTTTTAAAGTTTTTCACTTATAATACCACAAGAGCTTCAAAATTATCGGGTATTTCCCGATAGGTTCGTTGCAAACAAATGAAGGAGTCAAGTTTTTCAGGTTAAAAAATCACGAGCGCGAAGCGCGAGTGATTTTTCCTGAAAAACTTGACGACTTTATTTGTTTGCAGGGAACCTTGAGGGAAATGCCAGATAATTTTGAAGCTCGTGGGGTATTCGGGGGATTATTTTTCCGTCCCAAATGTCGGCCAATAGAATTGCACCATGAGATGAAATGAACAGTTAACAAATTGCCTTCTCCGTATTAATGGGAACATTTCCTTTGACTTTTTTATCGATGGTGGACAGAGAACAAACTCCAAATCGACTCATTTTCATGCAAAATCTCCAATTTTCACAATTGAATTCAACCTGTCAGTTTGATGTGTGGTTAATTTGACTGGATTATGTTTTGTTTTTTATATATAGCAACTACCAGAGAAAATAATCAAAAAATTATCAGTATAATACCATGTAGGTTGTACCACGTGACGTCGAATGGTGCAATTCTATTGGTCGATATTTGGGTCGGAAAAATAATCACTGTTATTTTATTATACCAATTACCTTGAAATTCAAGTAAAGTTAATAACTATTTTTATATTTTTTTGTTTGTAAATATGTACATCCTTCGAAAACAGGCAAGAGCGAGAGATAGATCGCCGAATAAATAACGCCTGGAAGAGCTACTGGTCCATGAAGCAGCTAATGAAGGGTTCCCTTCCATTGACACTTAAGCGAAAGCTACTCGACGTATGCATCCTGCCTATTCTGACCTATGGGGCACAGACCTGGTCATTGACCGAGGCTCAAAAGTCCAAACTCAAGGTTTGCCAACGAGCCATGGAGCGCAGGCAGCATTCTGGGTTTACGGCTTATAGACAAGGTGCGAAACACCGATCTACGTGCAAAAACACAAATTGCGGATGTAGGAGCAACAACAGCCAAGTTGAAGTGGAGTTGGGCGGGACATGTCTGCCGATTGCGTTCCGAAAGATGGGCCAAATTGTTAACATTCTGGACTCCAGACGGGCATAGGGGTAAGGGTAGGCCCAAAACAAGGTGGCGAGACGACTTAGACAGATTTTTATGTGGGTGGCAGAGGTTCGCAGAAGAAAGAGACGAGTGGAAAAATAAGGGGGAGGCCTTTGCCCAGCAGTGGGACACAATAACTATAGGCTAGTAAAAAAAAAAATATGTACATGCTAAAAATATAGCAAGACATCAAACTATTTTATAATATAATGTAACATCAGTTCTGTATCATTGTACTTGTACCTATGTTTGACAAATAAATGATTGATTGATCGAGAGTCAGATACTGGCCGACATATTCCGACCTCACCCGGAGGTCTTCATCAGGGCAATTGTGACTAGAGAGTATTTAAATTATTCTGTGCTAAAGGACGCGCGTACACGATGTCGCCTCGAGACACACTACCATTACTTTTTAACACCATTTGCTTCTGGTAAAGAAAAACAGCACTCTAAGTGGCTACTATGTTTACTAGTGTGTGCAATGGAAGGCAATGACTCAAAAAATGTATCTACTTTACATCATACATATTGTTGAAAATAATTTTTAGGATTTCGTACCCAAAGGGTAAAACGTGACCCTATTACTAAGACTCTGCTTTCCATCCGTCTGTCTGTCCGTCCGCCCGTCTACCTGTCTGTCACCAGGCTGTATCTAATGAACCATTATAACGAGACAGTTGAAATCACAAATGGTGTATTTTTGTTATAATAATAAATACTAAAAACAGAATAAAATAAATATTTAAGTGGGGCTCCCATTCAAGAAACGTGATTTTTTATAGGTAATTGTACGGAACCCTTCGTGCACGAACCCGACGCGCATTTATTACATTCTTTTTTACCAGCTTTTTTTGAGTTTCACCAGTCGCGATGGTATGGCTGTCTGTAATTAAATCTTGTAAGTTAAATTTGATTCACTTCCCGGTTTTAGATTGAATTGAAATTATGCACGCATACGTATATTGCGTGACAATGCAATATTATGATGACATGGAGCCGATTTGATTATGGAGCCGGGAGGTGACCATTGTGCTCTGTAATGAAACGACGAAACCCCAAGTTTGGGCTCGTTTGATTCGTCTTGAGGAGCACTTTAAGCTTTTAAGTTCATTAACTTAATATTTAAAAACGTAGTGCAGTCGGAAAATGCCGACTAGTTTCGATCGGTTTAGACGATCATCATCAGGGCGAGTGTTGTTAAGTGAGACGGCGACGTGACGGTTTCGCTATCCTCAACGCACTGCGCGTAGCCTCGCCCGCCCGCGCTGCCCTATTTGGAAACGATGACTAATGGTGGTGTGTCCGTGTTACTTTTAATAATATTTTAAGTACATTGTCATCAAAGTATGTTTAAAAAAATAAACAATTTCTTATTTTAATGCTCAATCTTACCAAATATAGCAAACATTTAAATTATACCGCACCAACTTTGTACGTTTCGCGTCCGTGTCGTATCGTATCAAGTTCTAACTTTGTGCACTGGAAACTTTGTCACATGAGTCCTCCGGATGATATACAATTTAGTTTGAGATACTTTAAAATATAGGTTTTAAATATATAAATAAAGAAAACAGGTAAAGGAAAAGAGTTCATTGCCAAAAAAAAATAAGAATATGTAAGGCATTTATCTATACTATAATAAAAGAGTAAAAAAAATTTGTCTGTACATTGAAAATTTTTCAAAAAAAAATATTTGGGGCGATGGAGATATAGTAATAGAGTAAGAAAATAAAAAAAAAATGTCTGTCTGTTTGTCTGTTTGTCTGTTTGTCTGTTTGTCTGTTTGTCTGTTTGTACACGCTAATCTCCGGAAATACTGGACGGATTCAAATGAAACTTTTTTTGTTATATAGCTGTGAAGCCTGGGCAACATATAGGCTATAACTGATTTTAGAAAATGGAACACATGATGCAGAACTATAATGGTCCAGCTAAACTATAAGAAATATTAAAATGCCGCCTTAGCAAAAGTTGTTAAGTCTGATGAGAACTTTTTGTTGAGTTATAATACAACTGGCCAAGCGCGAGTCGGACGCGCGCGAAGGGTTCCGTACCATAATCTATGAAAAATCACGTTTGTAGTATGGGAGCCCCCCATCAATACTTATTTTATTTGATTTTTAGGGTTCCATAGGGTAGGGTAGAAACGGGACCCTATTACTTAGACCGTCCGACTGTTTGTCAGTCTGTCTGTCACCAGGCTGTATCTCATGAACCATTATAGCTAGACAGTTGAAATTTTTATAGATGATGTTTTTTGTTGCCGCTGAACAAAAACATACTAAATGTATACTATAATAAAAGAGTAAAAAAAATGTGTCTGTACAGTGAAATTTTTTCAAAAAAAAAGTTGTTTTGTCCGAAGTAGAACTTATAAGTTCAGTATTTGCGGACCTTCAGAGCATAACACACCAGAAAATTCTTGGTTATGTGAACGCGCCATATTGACACCAAAAAATTAAAAATCAATTAATAAAGAACTTATGACGCAAATTATTGTTAACTAGCTTGTGCCCGCGGCTTCGCTCGCGTAGGGGTGTAATTTATCAAAATCCTTTCTTAGGGGATGCCTACGTCATAGTAGCTTTATGCACGCAAAGTCTCAGCCCGATCGGTTTAAAATTGACAAAGTTTCATACAAACTTTCATCCCCTATTTTATCCCCTTGGGGGTAGAATTGTTCAAAATCCTTTCGTAGCGGATGCCTACGTCATAACATCTACCTGCATGCCAAATTTCAGCCCGATCCGTCCAGTGGTTTGGGCTGTGCGTTGATAGATCACTATGTCAGTCAGTCAGTCACCTTTAAGTCATATTTATTTAGATATATATTTAGATTTCTTGGATAGTGTTGTTGACGACGCCACCAATTATCCAGTTGAGTTTCTTAATTCACTTGCAGCAAATGGACTCACGGCTCACAAAATAAGTCTTAATGTCGGAGGGCCAATAATGCTGATGCGAAATTTGAGTCCGCCGAAACTGTGTAACGGAACCCAACTTAATGTCTCAGCACTGTATGCCGAAGTTCAGCGGCTGAATTTCAGCCAATGCATGCCTGCAATGTTATTTGCATTACTAGCAACACATAACGCCGAACTTCCGATGCTTTTGCCTGAATCGGACCCATACCCGTACCCGTACCCGTACCCGTACCCGTACCCGTACCCGTACCCGTACCCGTACCCGTACCCGTACCCGTACCCGTACCCGTACCCGTACCCGTACCCGTACCCGTACCCGTACCCGTACCCGTACCCGTACCCGTACCCGTACCCGTACCCGTACCCGTACCCGTACCCGTACCCTTACCCGTACCCGTACCCTTACCCGTACCCGTACCCGTACCCGTACCTGTACCCGTACCCGTACCCGTTCCGCTTCCGCTCCCACTTCCGCTCCCACTCCTGCTCCCGCTCCCGCTCCCTCTCCCGCTCCCGCCGCCGCCGCCGACGCCGCCGCCACCGCTTCCGCCGACGTCGCCGCCGCCCCTTCTGCCGCCGCCGCCGCCGCCGCTGCCGCCGCTGCCGCCGCTGCCGCCGCCGCCGCCGACTCTTCCGCCGCCGCTGCCGACGCCTCCGCCACCGCCGACGCCGCCGCCTCCGCCGCCGCCGCCGCCGCCGCCGCCGCTTCCGCTCCCGCTCCCGCTCCCGCTCCCGCTTTCGCTTCCGCTCCCGTTCCCGTTCCCTCTTCCACTTCCGTTCCCTCTTCCGCTCCCGTTTCCGTTCGCCGCAGACGCGCCAAAGACGGAAGATTAAATTCTCATATTGGCACATCACTACTGTCCGGCGTTTCCACCGAACTTCAGCAGCTGAACTTCAGCTTATTTAGTGTGTCATCCCCACCGAACTTTAGACACTGAACTTTAGCCACTAAACTTCGGCATAGTCTGCTGAGACACTTAAAGCTCACAGTAAGTGAGTGATGCCAGTGAAACTGTATTTATTCCGCGTATGCCACTCATCCCCAACAACTTTCCTTTTGAAAATACACAGTTCCATATGTTAACTTGCTTTGCTATGAAAATAAGTCACAGTTTTAGAGGCTTAAAGCTGCTGATGTCGATCTAAGGACTGGTTTTTCGCATGGCCTACTTATTGTGGCTTTCTCCAGGGTTAGTAACACTTCAGCTCTTTTCATATTGGCTCTTGACTTTTAACTCCTAACACTGTTACAAGTACTTTCTCCCTCTCTCTCTCTCTCTCTCTCTCTCTCTCTCTCTCTCTCTCTCTCTCTCTCTCTCTCTCTCTCTCTCTCTCTCTCTCTCTCTCATTAGTTTTTATTTATATTTATACGCCGGAGTCAATAAAGTCCACGCGAACGAAGTCGCGGGCATCAGCTAGTTTATAATAAAAAAGCGATTGCTTTTAAACAAGTTATCACATGGGCAATAGTGTTCAAGCAGAGCAGAACAGCTTCATATTACAAAAAAAAGTGTACTCGTGTAATAGCAAATTAAAAAAAAAAGATAGTGCCAAACCTTACTTTAGAAAATACAATATTTTGACCCAGCCATGTATCTATATTTTGGAAGTAGTTGTTTGTAGGGAAGCATTACAATCTTTTTGAAGAAATTAGAGAAACGCATAAGAGAAATACTCGTCACAAAAATAG
Source organism: Acrobasis suavella (assembly GCA_943193695.1). Classification (NCBI taxonomy): domain Eukaryota; kingdom Metazoa; phylum Arthropoda; class Insecta; order Lepidoptera; family Pyralidae; genus Acrobasis; species Acrobasis suavella. Next base: position 3,853,266 of record OW971934.1, on the reverse strand, counting down.
ATTAAATGTTCCCAGATCAAATTTAGAATTATTTAAAAATGGGCCATATTTTATATTTATACAAATATATAATTAAATACCAAAAAACATTAAAGAAATTGACAATGAAAAGAATTTTATGAAGGAAATTTATTTTTGTTAAAAAAATGTTATTACTCCGTGAAAGAATATCTGAAAGACAAGAAATTGTAAATGAAGGTAAGTCTTAGTAATCGCAATGTATGTAATAAATGTATGTCGAAATACATATAATATAATTTTAAGTAGAATTTAATTAATTAATGAATATGACATTTATCAATTTTTACATTTGATATTTGGTAGATTTTAAATTTTAATAATATTTTATACTGCAACAGTCTAACAGGGTATTTATGTACATTAAACTAATTACAATAAGACAAATTGTGTGATCTTAATATTGTTATTATGTGAATGTAAGCAATTAATAAATAAAATGAAACTGACCATAATAAAAAAAACGATGCTTTTTTATATACCCAGTGTCACTTACAGAATTGAGACAAAACTAACCACACCTTTCAAGCTTACATCCATTAAGCTGTTTGGGCTGCAGACTTGCAGAGCGTCTGTCGAAATATACATAAACTCGAAAAACATAACCTTCGTTCTTCCTTTTAACGCAGTCAGGTAAAAATAAAATTAATCATCTTTAATTGTAGGTTTCAGCAAATATACTGTTCATTGTTTATTTTACTAAGTTAAAATTAAACTATTATTAACCCCCGACAAAAAGAGACCCTGGCTATAAATTTGACGCTAATGTCTGTCGGTCGGTCAGTCTGTGGCATCGTAGCGCTCAAACGGATGGAACGATTTCGATGCGGATTTTTAACGTGATAGCAAGGTCCCTTGCGGTGATTCTTAACAATGTTTAATGAAAATCGGTTCAGCTGTTTAAAAGTTATTGGGGTTAACGCTTTCAAGTCGGGTTTTTTAAATTTATCTGGCAAATAATAGATGGCGCTAATGTTTTTAATTCCACTTAACATCGGTTGGAATATGTAGTTCCGCCATTCATCACTAGATGGTGTCGTCGGGGTTATTTTTAATTTTCCTGGCGAATGAACTTGTTAACAGAAAATATTGTCGCAAATTCAAAAGAAGTTATTATTGTGATATGATAACAAAACAGATTACCGATCTTATAAAGTTAAAAGTGCTAACAATAAATTTTAGTAAATCAAATCAAAAAAACCCCGACCGAAAATGTCAAGAACGCCATCTAGGGATGAATAGCGGAACTACTTATACTATTTGATATCGTATCGGTAGTTCCACTATTATAGCGCCATCTATAATTGTTTAGGAAAAGCCTTGACTTTCAAGCTGAAGTCCCCAATAACGTGTAAGCGGCTGCCCATTTAAGAAACAACCCAAAAGAACTTATTTTACGTAAAACAAACCACATCACAATTGGTCCATCCGTTCGAGCGCTACGATGCCACAGACAGACATACAGAAAGACAGACAGACATTAGCGTCAAACTTATATAACCTTTCTTTTTTCTCGGCGGTTAAAAATGGTTTGAGCCGAAACTATTTTTACCATATATTCTAGAAAGGTGATATGATAACAAAACATATAGTATTTCCCGTAGTGTCACTCGTATCTCCCTAGAGTGAGATTTGCATGTCAAAGTATCCTTGTGTCATATCTCCACACCAATACGATCCGAACATTTGTTTGAGAAATCGTTATTTCTTAGGCCAGGTTGTTGAACTCTTCGATAGAGGATCTATCGAAAGAATAGCTTTTCTTTCTCTTTTTAGGGTTCCGTAGTAAACATATCCCTTATAGTTTCACCATGTCTGTCTGTCTGTCTGTCTGTAGAAAGCTGTGATTTGGCATAGATATGTATATTAATTATGCAAAAAAGTGGTAAAATAAAATACTGACCAAAATTTTTAAGGGTAGCTCTCATACAAGTTACTAAGCATGTGGGGTATCGTTGAATAGGTCTTTCAAAAATATAATGAGCTTGTTAACAACGTCTTTCAATTTAGGGATCCGTTTTTGAAATATTTAGTTTTAAAGTGAACATTTTTGTTAGAGACAAGTATCCCCCCCATCTATCTGCTAAACGGTTATATATGGACACGTGAAAAAATTCACAGATATAGTATATACAACGAACCTTAAAGGAAAACTATCAGAGCTAAGTAGAGTTTACAAATTAAAAAAATATAGACAATCATCTTATAAAATGTACTCGATAGGAAAATTACGTACAAATTCAATAGAAAATTAGTTTTTAGACGATTTTAGTGGCATGAACTCAAAGTTGGCATTCGTTACTACAAAACCCTATACTGCGCGTGGCCCGACACGCACTTGGCCAATTATTTTTTTATTGCATATCACAGATGTTATATAATAAACCGTTCAAGTGCGAGTCGGATTCGTATAGAAAGGGTTCCGTAACTCCGTACAATGTTTAAAAAAATGTATTTTTATTATTTGTTGCTATAGCGGCCACAGTTATACGTAATTGGTGGTTATTTCAAGTGTCTAGCTAAAATCAAAATAAATAAAATAAAATAAGCCTTTATTGCTGCTATTTAAGATTTCCTTGACAATAAATATTTAAAAGAGATAAAGTATAGATATATAATAAAGAAATTAACTTAAAATAAGTGTATAATGTTCTCTGCATTCGGTTGATCTTCCCTCTTAGCAGCTTGTCTTTCGACAAAGGCCTCCTCTAAGGCTTTCCATTTGTCTCTGTCCTTGGCTATTCGTAACCATTCAGGACCAGATATTTTCTTAAAATCATCTTCCTATCGCTTTAGCTGTCTCTCTCTACTTCTCTTGCCTTCTCTAGGGTACCATTCAGTTATTAATTTAGTCCATTTATCTTATTATTTGTTGTTATGGCGGCCACAGTTATACGTAATTGGTGGAAATTTCAAGTGTATTACGGTTTAAAAGATAGGGCTCTGTTACAGACAGATAGACAGCACGGAACCCTTAAAATGGGTATTCCACTGTCGGGTAAAAACGTACGTACGCAACGTACTTAAACATTTTTTTTAGTTTATTACATTGAATTAAAAAACGAGTTTTTTAGCGTAAGGTTGCATCGCGACAATACGATATTGTGACTCCTTGAGCTTAACCTCTGGCCATAAGTGCGTATATAGATAGATAGATAACTCTTTATTGTATATCAAAAAAGAAAAATGTAACACATATAAATAATATTTAATGTAATGAGTACAATGGGCGGTTTTATCGCCTAAGGCGGCCCTTCCCGTCCGCTCTACCGTCAACGCGAGCATGGTTTGAAAAGCTTGTTGTTTCATCCAGGGCAATACTAGAAAATGAGGCAAACCAAAAAGAGAGAGATAACACCTGAGGGCACCTGAGGGCGTTATTCTATTGAATGAAATGAGTATTATTATTAACTATTCATTTAACGAATACTAACTATTCATTAGGTGCGGAACATGTTCCAGGACTTCCAGGTTATACATATTTTTCAGTAAGCCTTACAAATATGTGAAATAAATGGTTTTTATTTAAAATTAACAACTATTATGAAATCGAAAGAAAAATTGACAATGGACATATCGAATGGAAAAACAAAGGAATTTTTCGTGACGTCACGGCCAGATGCAATTTTTCTTGGCGGTGACATCTCAAGCCTCCACTATCTTTGTGAATGTTTTCTTCTTTGGTAGGTACACTGAAAAATATGGGTCCATTATTTTTGGATAATCCAAAAGACGGACTCATTACGGTGGCCCGGCGGGAGTGCGCATTACTAGCACTTTCGAAAGTTAAGCGACACGGGGCGTGGTCCGCACTTGGATGGGTGACCACAAGTGGCACAAAAAATTCTGGAGCTCCTCCGTGCTCCGGAAGGCGCGTATAAGCCGTTTGTCCCGGCTGTCATCATTGTATGGTAGTCGTCAAGCTATGTCAGATGCCTTTAGGCAGCTTGTAAAATCTGAAACCAGTGTTGTCCACTTACACACTCAAAAAACAAAACAATTATAATCATACTTTTTTGACCCTATCATCAGTATTATCAAGTGAATACGTATATCCAAAGATAAACAAAAGATAATTGAATTTTTGAAAAATAAAAAAACTCAGAACTGCCGGAGTGGCAGACATATGCACAAACCTCTCGTTAAGTAAACCTATAGAGATAGTTAGGAAAACCCGAAAACACTACAGCAATCACTTGCCATGATCTTATGGCCCATGTCTTGAACAAAACAGGCTTGACAAATAACCAGCATTTCTCTGACAAACATTCAGCTATTGGTGCCAAGATATAAACAATATATGTAACGAAATAAGAAAAACGTGGACTTGCCGATTCTTTGACATGCAAAACCTTATCTCTTGGGGACTTCTCATAAAATGGTGACTCTACAAAAGGCATTTATATATCTGTTTTTATTTGGAAAATTCTCAACCTCTAATCCCTAAACTATCCTGAGAATTTATGCATATTTAGTGTAACTAAACACCCCTTAGATAAACCCTAAGGCAATTAAAATTATTTGTGGTAAACGTTTGACATAACCAGAGTAACCGGAAAAATAATACCTACTTGGCTTGTTTCTTTTTTTTAGTTTTACCTTCGTGGTCTATAAGGTTGCCAATAAAAATATTTAGGTACAATATCTAAAAGATTATGATATCATGGAATTCTGATGCTGACTAAACACTGTTTTAAGTTTTGATGGAATATTTTGATTAAGTTGAAGTACTCTCATAACCGTGATCATATTTTTCATGATAAGTCAACGATTTTACCAAAAAAAAAAGGTTTATGCACGTCCAATTTTGTGTGTCATTGTATACGTAATGAGAAGAGAGTATAATTCAAAAATAAAACGGTAGTTCATAGTTTTCTTCCAATTAAGATGATTTGCCATAGGTAGATCTCTATAGCTGAATCAAACCGCTGTCTAGAAAAAACAAAGTCAAAGTAAAAAAAAAAAAATTCAATGTAGGATTAATTGATCTCATATTGAAGGTATTTTTTTTAAATATTATTATAATGAAAAAGCTAAAACTACTAGCGTTAAGGAACGGCTACTGCTGGGAAGATTACGCCGAAAGAAACCAAGTTCAGTATTGGTCCTTAGCCTTATCCAGTCTGATGGGCTATGTTACAGTTACAATACAGATTTACACTTTAGCTAGGTACACATTATATTATACATTTAAATAATACAATTAAAATTTAAAGTCATCTATTTCCAAGAAGTCGGTATTCGAATCGATTTTTTTTCTTATTAATATCAAAAATTAACATGATACGAAACCGAAACATAAATAATAATATTACTCCGCTCAAAAATAAGCAAGTTATAAGCCTTTCAAATCCGGTGGAAGGGGGATCTGTCAAACAACAGAAAAAGGATGCACATACACCCGCGTGACGTCTTGTCATCAGGTGTCACGTTTACGAAAGAGATAGCGAGATTTCCCCACCACGCTCTCACTCTTAAATTTAAAATGATAATTGCTGACTCATGTACTCGTAATAACAAATTTACTTTTTATTTTCGGAAAACGGCTTCTTGTTAGTGTTATTTGTTATTCATATAAAGTATTGTCCAAAAACAAACTAAGTCAAACAGCTTATTGTGATCAGACGATGATAAATAGTCATTAACATGATAATACGCGTCTTTTATTAAATGATTTTTTTAATGAAAGTCTTAAACTTATAATAATTAAACATTTTTACCACAAAGGATCCAGACCCAAATTTACATAAATATCTTGAGTAGGAAACAAAGTGTTGTAATTCAATAGCTTATACAAAGTAAAAACCCAAAATTTAGACACATATTTACAAGAAAACTGAAAAGTTTGAAGTTGCAAACTTCATTCAAACTCCAAAAAATCATATCTCAAAACAAGTTTAGTGTGTAATGGATTGTTTACCACGTTCATTCATGCAGTTTATAAAATCTTTCGATTGTATGTATGTACCAAGGTATGTATAATAAATTGGCACGCTGTGCAACCTAAACAGTTTGATGAATTCAAACTTGAGAGGTGTCTAACAATAATTTTTTAAACTAATAACTGACTACTCTCCCCACTACACTGCTGGTTTTTATAAAATTTCTATGGGGGATACCCTACAAAAATACCCTTTCGAACAAAAAAGAAATTTGTGAATCTGTTTAGGTGTCTATGAATAATAAAATAAAAATAATTGGCCAAGTGCGTGTTGGGCCACGCGCAGTGTAGGGTTCCGTAGTTACTAATGCCCACTTTGAGTTCATGCCACGAAAAACGTCTAAAAACTAATTTTCTGTTGATTTGTGTAAATTTTTCATATTGCGAGTTCATTTTATAAGTTGATAACTTTTTAAATTGTAAACCCTACTAAGCTCTGATAGTTTTCCTTTAAATTTCGTTATATATACTATTGCTGTGAATTTCTTCACGTGTTTATATATAACCGTTTAGCAGATAGAGGGGGGAACACATGACTCAAACTAAAGTTTTCACTTTAAAACCAAATATTTCAGAAACGGATCCCTAAATCGAAAACGGTGTTCATATTCTCATAATATTTTTGAAAAACCTATTCAACAATACCCAACATGACTGGTTAGACGAGAAAAAAAATGCCTTTTCACTTTACTTGTATGAGAGCTACCCAAAAAAAAAATATTTTTCAATATTTTATTTTACCACTTTTTCCGCCTTATTAATATACATATCCATGCCGAGTCACAGCTTTCTAGTAATAATAGTCGCTGAGTAAAACCGAGGACGGACAGACAGACAGACATGGCGAAACTATAAAGGTTCCTTGTATACTACGGAACCCTAAAAAAGATCGCGATGAATTGATAACCTCCTCCTTTTTGAAGTCGGTTAAAAAGCTAAAGACAGATATTTCTCTGCCATGGTCTGCTCTTTGTGGAATTTTAATTAGTTCCTTTGTGGTTGGAATAATTTGAAATTTTTAATTTCATAAAATAATTTGAACGGTTATCTAGTGCCTTGTCAAGACAAAATTTTTAATGATGTCTACGTTTCCTATCAAATGATTAATTTAAAATAGAGCAGCACTGGACCCCGGAAAATTCAGGTATCCTGTTAAGATGGAAGTGTACCTATTGAAAAAGATTTTAATTAAGTTTTTCTAAATATACGTTGGCTAACTGTAAAATATGGGATTGATAAAACTATACTATACTAACTATAAATCCATAAACCTATTAGGCACTGGACCCCGGAAAATTCATGTATCCCCTTAATCTTATATTAAATTTAAGAGAAAGTTCAAGATAAAGGTAGAGGGCAGGCCCACGTATCTCGTTGGCTGACTGTACTACACGTCTAAAACGAAACAGCGTAACCCCAATTTTCAATAAACTGTGTTGGGCTTACGTTTACGATATCTCTAGACTTTCTCATAAAATGCAAGATCGCGAGCAGACTCCATTGAGCTCATCGATATTTATATGTTGTATTGAATTCTTTCGAGGTCTAGGTGCCGCAACAGACGGGACGCAAATTGCGTCGCGTAACAGCTAGAGATGGGCAGTGGATAGTACTCAATCTACCCATTTGAATATTTACTCACTAGATTTAATAAATAGAGTAAATAGAGCGTGCTCATATATTGATATCGCATTTGATGTCTGTTTACTTATTTTAACATCAAATTACATCTTTGCACATTTCCCAGCAAAAAATGATAATTAGTCAAAGAAGCCTACTTTCAGTCTATGATTAGCATGGTATTTTCATATATTTAAGCGTCGCATTTAACGTTTACCGACATTTTGAGCATATTATGGCGTATGCACACACTTTCCGACAAGAATTGCAAGTGTATACTAGATTTAAGTTTCAAAATTGTCATGAAAACATGAAATAATGAATATGAATATAGATATGAGTCGCAACTCATATAAATCAATCTACTCACCAAATGGATAATTTATTATATTTATCGGGTATTTACTCAATCTACTGAGTAAATACTCAAATGGGTTGATTGAGTATTTATGCATCGCCCATCACTAGGGCCGTAACAGACGCGGCGCAAATTGCGCCGCGTCTGTTACGGCCCTAGTACTTCATTTTTAGCTTTTGTATTTTTGGGACATTGATTTTCATAATTTAGTTTAGTTAGTTAAAATCTTTATTGCACCAAAACATAATGTTACATAATAATTTTTCAAAATTAAAAACCGACTTCACCCCCAAACTACACAACTGATTTTGATAAAATTCCCATGGTACCACCTGGAAAGTATACCCTTTCAAACAAAAAAATATTTTTTTAAATCGGTCCAGGCGTCTTTGAGTAATCGGTGAACATACATAAAAAAAAAATAAAGGATCGCGACGAATTGATAACCTCCTTCTTTTTTGGAAGTCGGTTAAAAACAGATATCAAAAGGCGGCCTTATCGCAACTGCAATCTATTCCAGGCAACCGAGGTACTTGGAGATGTTTGAATATGTTTTCATACGAATTGACGACGTCTTTATTTCTTACAGGGTAAACAGAGTCTAGGACTATAAGACCCGCAGGCAATATACAGCGTGATGCGCGTGTAGGTGAAAAAGGGAATAAAAATAGTGATGGGTTGCAAGCCGCATATATAGACATCAATGTCGCCCATTTTATTCTCTCAAACGGTTTTACGACTTGCGGTATCAGAAAACCAGCTCGATTATCCTATTTCTTTTGCATCTTCCAGAACAGCATAGTAGACTAACTTTGTGTGTAATATCTACAAAATTTTCAAAAAAAAGTGAAAATCGTAGACGGTTTATGGGATAGAAATCGTTAACTTATGAAAAATGACACTTTCAGTCTTTAAACTAAAATGAAATATCCAATTTCAGACATAACTTTGCAAAAACATACCAGTTCTTCACTTATTCAGATTGTTTTGCACCACGCACTAACAAAGCATTTCTACCTATATTAAAAATATCCCTCAAAATTACTTGGCAATACCACGGCAACATAAGTATCACTTTCAAGATTTACAACTCCCACATAATGTGATTGATTAGTTTACTTCGTACTTTGTGTTAATTTAGTCAGAAAAATCAATGTCATTTAACGGTCTCGGATCGAGATATGCCGATGAAGTATTTATATTCATGGACAAAGTTTTTATGGATATCCCTCGTTTGACTTGCGTCTTGCGATAGCAATTCTAAATTTTTCATTTATTTCACTCAGAGTTTTAAGGAATAAAATATTATGATCCTTTAAATCTTCATTTTTTAAGACTGGAGACTTTGTCATTAGTCGTGCGTGATTATGTCCTAAATCTCAATCAAAGCGTATCATTGTTTAAGGCCCGTAACAGACGGGGCGCAAGTTGCGCCGCGTAACAGCTAGTGATGGGCGGTGCATTTACTCAGTAGATTGAGTAAATACCCGATAAATATACTTATATATCCATTTGGTGAGTAGATTGATTTATATGAGTTGCGACACATATTTATATTCATATTCATTATTTCATGTTTTCATGACAATTTTGAAACTTCAATCTAGTACACACTTGCAGCTTTTGTCGGAAAGTGTGTCCATACGCCATAATATGCTTAAAATGTAGGTAAACGTTCTATGCGACGCTAAAATATATGAAAAACCATACTAATCATACACTGAAAGTGGGTTACTTTGACTAATTATAATTTTTTGGTGGGAGGTGTGCAAAGACGTAGTTTTATGTTAAAAGAAGTAAACAGTCATCAAAGGCGATGTCAATATATGAGCACGCTCTATTTACTCTATTTATAAAAATCTTCTGAGTAAATACTCAAATGGGTAGATTGAGTACTATCCACTGCCCATCTCTAGCTGTTACGCGACGCAACTTGCGCCCCGTCTGTTGCGGCACTAAATAAATCGTAAAAACGACTAGATTTAATTGAAATATTTAATCCCTCCGGCTCTATTTGTTTGAATCAAAATCAATTCAAAAATAAGGTAAACTTTTTTAAACATTACTGTTTAAAAAAATATTGAAATTTAATTTTTGCCTTTAATTCGGTTAGTATTAAATTAAGTGCGGAATTCCCAAATGAATAATATTTTTTTCCAAGTTTAGTAAGAACGCACCTACTCTAAACATTTTATGTGTGTCTAAGTTTGTCATTATTTAAAAACTAACTACCGATACTAGCGTTTTCCTAACGGTCACTGCTGAAAAGAAACGCCGATAAAAATAATTTACGCTTACATAATATTTTAGATAAAAGTATTTATTGTCATAAAAAGCAACACTGTTAAAAATAAAAATACTTAGATTAAATTCCACGCAAAAGAATTTAAAAATATGTTTCCGAAATAATTAATGAAAAGTCGTAAAATAAGTAATAAAAACTTCTTTAATACTTACAACAACCAAAAAGTTCTTATCCTCTTCTGTATTAAAAAGTTTTATCACTCTCACACACACTGGCACGACACTAAGTTTTATTTTTAATTTCGTATTTAATAGTTCTTGACTTTGAATTTCGAACGCAAAATTCCAAATTCGACCGCGAGGGAGAAACGGAATGAACGAGCGTGCGTCTCGCCCTATCGCTCGCTTCTGAATCCTGAATCGGGCGCGGAATTGAATGAAAGTAGATGCCGCTTGAAATCAGTCTATATTTGATCTTAAAGTTTACTTCAAAGTATAAGATGAAGTATGTGGGATTTTTTACGCTGCACACTGTTTTGGAGCAAGGTCAGTGCATGTTGTGATATTAAAAAAATATATATTCTTTTTATATAAACGCACAAACATTTTGATCACATTTTAGTAAAAGTTCTGACCCTGGGATTGAAAGGCGGCTTAGTAGGCTTACAGCACAGGCTATACTTAGTAGGCGTGAGTGAATGTTATAGAGAGTTTTTTTTTAGATGAATTAAGAGGAGAAGCAGCTGATACATTCTACATTTATTGCATTCTATGTAAATGCTCTTGCTTTGCAATCACACTATAAGTATATAATATATAATTATCACATTTATGATAAAAAGGCGAAAATTTGTGAGTACGTGTGTGTGTGGGTGTGTGTGCGTGGAGCGCAGCTAGTACTTAAATAAATTGTTGGTTTTTATGTCTGTTCCACCGTAGTATTCGAATCGCTTGAACAATTTTCACAAATGTCAATCGATTCGTCTATTTTTTCATGTGTTATAGGCAACAATTTGTATGCCAAAAATGCATGTAACGAATGTTACATACAATAAAGAGAGCAAACATACTTTTTTTTTTGTTTCTTCGTCGAGTGGGGTATCAAATGAAAGATTAAAAAATACAATATGTAACAGAAACCCTGTCCGACTCTTGACGGAGTAACTCAGACCGTCAAGATGAACAAATTTTCCTATGGGACCAATGCTTGAAACTCGAAGAAAAAATCGATATTTTATACATACAAATTGCCGGGCCGGCCGAACACTTTTGTATGTAAATGTTGATTTTTTTCGAGTTTCAAGCATTGGACCCATAGGAAAAGCTGTTCATATTGATGGTCTGAGTTGCTCCTACAAGGATCAAACAGGGTTTTCGTTGCATATTATATAAACGTTGTTAGCTGTAGTAGATGACTCCCGTGGTCGGGTATTAGTTTTTTAAACGTAAATCTTGTGTATTTACCCGACTGCGCCAAAAAGAGGGTTATGTTTTTCGAGAGTATGTATGTATAATTGTTTGGCACGCTCTGTTATCTGAGCTGATTTCAGTTTGAGAGGTGTCGTTAGATTCGTCTTACTGTGAGAAGACATTATTAAAAAAATAATTAAAACAAGCTTTTTTATCTAAAGTGATCCTCAAGACGAATCAAACGAGCCCAAACTCAATTGGGTTGCATCGTTTCATTACAGAGTTTCTATGGCCACCGTCCAGCTCCATCATCAGATCAGCTCCATGTCATCATAATATTGCATTGTCACGCGATATACGTATGTGTGCAAAATTTCAACTCAATCGGAAACCGGAAAATTTAACTTGCAAGATTTGATTACAGACAGACAGACAGACCGACAGACAACGGGACAGGTGAAACTAAATAAAAACTTGTAAAGAGGCAGTCAGTTTTTTTTAATAATGACTTGTTTAATTACTTGTATCGACATTGAACAAAGCGTATAGTTTGTAAGTAAAGTAACAGAGCCGTATTCAAATTAATTAAGTGGTGATTTATGCTAACAATTTAGAGCTCAATGCGTACTGGCGACTGAATTCCAGTACCTACCATTAAATTACAGGGCCGTATTTGGGTTTAGTGATGTATTGAGCCATTCTTCACGTTTTAAGTTTAACTACGTTAGCGTTTATATAAATTCTGTGCTTAGAAACTATTTGACGTTAATTTAATGATTAATTAAAAATTGATTAGAAAGAAAAAAAAAACCTCACAGCTACAAGATATTGTTTTTAAGAAAGATTTTAACCCCCGACAAAAAAGACGGCTGCTATAAGTTTGACGTTAATGTCTGTCTGTTTGTCTGTCTGTGGCATCGTAGCGCTCGAACGAATGCATCAATTTCCATGCGGTTTTTTCACGTGTAAGCAAAAGTTCCCATGCGGTGGTTCTCAGCTATGTTTGATGAATATCGCTTGAAATGCTTTCTCTATTAAATAATAGATGGCGCTATGAATATACATCTAGTGATAAGTAGCGGGACTACCCATACGACTTCGGTAGCTCCGCTTCTCATCACTAGATGGTGTTCTTGACAATCGGGAGTTTTTTTTTTAATTTGCCGAGCAAAGAAACCTATTTGGAAGTATCTAGTGATAATCCGCACTACTAGTTTTTCAAACTGGGGGCCGGCAGCATATGTTAAGCACAATAAGTAAGTTTTATCTCATACCAATATAAAATATGTAACAAAAGCCCTGTCTGATCCTTGTAGGAGCAACTCAGACCGTCAATATATACAACTTCTCCTATGAGACCAATGCTTGAAACTGGTAAAAAAATTGACATTTTCATACATATTGCCGGGCCGGCCGAACACTTTTGTATGAAAATATCGTTTTTCTTTTTCGAGTTATTTTCAAAAAGATTTTTTTTTAATAATACCTTGTTTATGAGTAAACATGCGATGGAAAATCTTCCATGTAGAAATGAGTTTATGAAAAATATAACAATATCAGTATAAGAATGGCATTTAATATTTTTTTAAAACTTTATTCAGTTTTGAGAGTAAACCTGTAATATCCAGTTGAAACAGCACATACCAAGAAATAAAAAAAATAGGTAGGTGTAGGTAGGTGTAGGTTTTATTGTGAAAATTCCATACAACTGAAAATTCACAGCCCCGACTTAGATCTTATTCCTTTCAATTAAATGTCCACGAAACATATTTCCACGAAACCCTATTATGTATGTTGACCTCAACCATCTTCCAAACCATACTTCAAACGGGAAACTATTACAGCCACATCATTTTCATTGATCCTATAAACCATTTGGCCGAGTAAGCAGCCCTGCAGTAAAGTAGATACTGCCGGCAAACCGTCACGCGATGTGCCCTTGCCCTTAGGGCGCCCGAACTTTAGGCGACTGATGTACGTATATGTGTGATTTTTGGAGGGATAATGTGTTTTCTTATCTCCTTTACTTATACGGAGTTGCCCTGGGGTCGGTAATACTTCCATGCTAAACACCTCCCTAATCTAAGATATTTTTAACCTCCGACAAAAAAGATGGGTGTTATAATTTTGACCCTTATGTCTATCTGTTTGTCTGTCTGTTTGTCTGTCTGTTTGTCTGTCTGTTTGTCTGTCTGTTTGTCTGCCTGTTTGTCTGTCTGTTTGTCTGTCTGTCTATTTGTAAATCTGTCTGGTGGCATCGTAGTTCTCGAACAGATGAACCAATTTCAATGTTTTTTTTTAACGTGAAAGCATGTTCCCTTCGGTGGTTCTTCGGGGGTTAACGCTTGAAGTAGGGGTTTTGTAATTTACCTGGCAAATAAAATAGATGGCGCTACGGATATCAATCCCACTTAACGTCGGTTGGAATATGTAGCTCCGCCTCTCATCACTAGTCGGTGTCGTCGGGGTTTTTTAGGGTTCCGTACAAAAAATGAAAATGCCGAACCCTTATAGAATCACTCGTGCGTCTGTCTGTCCGTCCGTCTGTCCGTCTGAAATTACTAGACCAGATCAGGTGAAATGGTAGGATGGTGTAATTCTATGACCCAAACACAGAAGTGCAAAGTATTTTTTTTTTTAATAATGCTTTTCAAATATATTTTTGTTATTATTGTAAATTAAATAGTTTTGATTTTATTCATGAAAGAAGACGAAATTTGACCACAGACCATCAATTAGATTTGTACTTTTGAACAATCAAGTTTAATAAATATAATTCAATTTTTAAAAACAAAATAAAAACCAACTGACTTCAGTTTCTTCCAAGAGTTTCTTTCATATCTCCAAAGTTCTTTATATCTCCACCAAATTAATACGGAAGCAATTACTTGTAGGTGCTACAAGGATTCAAATAAAAAAAAAACATCAAATCGATTCATGGTTAACTAAGACATCGCGTAACATTCATACAAAAAAATACAAGCGAATTGATAACCACCTCCTTTTTTGAAGTTGGTTAAAAAGTAATAAAGGCCCAATTAGATAGTGCAAGTTACTTGAGTGTGGCATACCATTTTATTAAAGCAAAAATTGATTTGTGTGGGTAACGTTTCGATTAGACTACGCGAGTTAACTATTGCATCAATTTTATTCTCTTCAACAGGAAAAAAACTTGCATCGTCTAAATGGGCCTTAACTATTGTCACTAGATGACGTACTCAATGATGATCAGAGATCGGAATCACGGGTGCTAATTGCTATCAAAAGTATGGATATGACTAATTTCCGGGATTTGTCGAGAATCTACTAGGGTACTAAGTAAATAAAACAATCATAATTATGTGATTTAAATTTTTTTTTATTTAAATATATCCTGAAATTCCATAATTATGATTGTTTTATTTATAGATTATATAGTCATATCCATATTTTTTATAGCAATAGCACCCGTGATTCCGATCTCTGATGATGACAGACATTGAGCTTTGACACATGCCAGCCAGCTTGTAAAGTCTCATCATCGTGTCTCTAAATCGACTTACATTATTTTGAAAGTTGAATTTGACCCACTTCCCTGTTTCTGATTGAGCTGAAATTCTGCCCACATACCGCGTACGTACGTATGGTACGCTTCAAAAATGGAGTCATAATTTCTCATCAACTGGTATGAGAAATAACCTAAAATATGACTTATCGTGAAATCACATAATTATAATTGTTTTATTTACTTAGTACCCAATTAGATTCTCGAGAAATCCCGGAATCTTTAGTCATATCCATACTTTTGATATCAATAGCACCCGTGATTCCGATCTATGTAGAACAGATAATTGTTTTCCTTTTTTTTTGTATTGTTGAATGATAAACCTAATTTAAGAAATGCATCGTTTATCGCGCAACGAATTACAAATGTTGCAATCAAGTTCACATTTGTGAATAACCTTCCTATCGGCCCCTTTTTGGACAACATATAAGGCAGTCATAAATTGTCTGTCAACCATCCGTGCTTCTTTGTCCTGGATATCAAAAGCAGTCACAAATATGTCTACATCACGTAGCGCATTGCAAATATTACGAAAGTCGTGTGTTTGTAAATAACCTTCCTATCAGCCCCTTTTTGGACGACATTTAAGGCAGTTATAAATTGTCTGTCTTGAGCGCCATCCATTTTGTCAAACAGGTGGTTATATCCTCGTCCCAAGATTTCACACTAAGACACTGTCTTCACCTTATATTTAACGTTCCAGAGAAGAATTTATTTATTAGTGGCTATTGTTCGCAAATGTTCCTAGAAAAGCTTCACGTTCTCACTTTAAACTGTAAACAGTAGTACAAAAAATAGTTTGAAGGGTTATCTATAGTCTAATCAAGACAAACTTTTAAATGATGTGTCCATTTCCTTTCTATAATTTATTTCAAATGGCGGCAGCACTGGACCTCGGAAATTCAGGTAGCCCCTTAATCGGTGCGTCTTATAAGTAAAAATTCACGACGATACAGCGCATTGAAATTTTGGAATGGGTTGTGACGTCACCGCTCAGTTATAATCGTACAAAGCGGTTACATCATGCGAAATTTGAATTCATTGAATGATTCTAAGTACGTCATTATTTGTTAGTCAGAAAAAAAATACGTTTACAATATTTTTAACAATCAACCTGATGGGCCAAAAATATGCCTCATGATCCTGTATAGTGTATTGTTTATTATAATCCACATAAATTTAGTTGATTTAGATAATTTATTATTGTCGTGGCAAAAATCATCATACAATTTCATACAAAAATACCATTTGCCTGTTTACTGTTTCTTATGTTACCATAATAAGATTTCATATCATGTCAACAAATATAAATTTGGAATAAATTCGAAAAGTCTTATTTCAAAGAATTCTATTTTCAAAACAAACTCTTTAACAAAATTGGCTTGAATTAAATTCAATGAGACTGAAATAGTCTTTTAAAAAACTAGATGCTCGAGAGTCTGGAATTCCCAACTGAATTCAGAAACGAACGCTGTAACGCAATTAGGACCGGGAACGGACAGACCACACTTTAAAAGTAAATTTAGAAGGTTAGATCCAGAAAGTTTCCGGAAAAAGGGTTTTTGTGTACGACGTGATTATTAATCTAGGGAAAGTTTCAAAAGGAATTTTATCTTTATAGTTTTAACTTTGGTTTGCGTACGGTAGTGCGTGCTGGTACGGTCAGCAGTGCCATTTTTCAAACGCGGAGTCACCTAAATGAATGGAATTTCCATACGAAAAACCGTTTGTTTAGTGACTCCGCGTTTGAAAAATCGCACCACTGGTCAGCCAAAAAAGGGCTCAGCTAGGACTACTTCATTGTGGAGGAAGCTACAAGCCTAATTTTTCAGTGAGTAAAAAAACTTATAGCACGTTAAATTTGTATTTGTGTCGACCATCGGAGCCCGGAGTCAAAGATTCAAAGATTCAAATATTCAAAGATTTAAAGATTCAAAGACTCAAAGATTCAAAGATTCAAAGATTCAAAGATTCAACGATTCAAAGATTCAAAGACTCAAAGATTCAAAGACTCAAAGATTCAAAGATTCAAATATTTTAATACACAAAGAAATGCCAAAAACCGTATAAAGCGTAGAAAATTAAAAAGTAAGATATCTTTATTTGGCAGACAATTTAAAAACCCTCAAGGACACGACCTACTTATGAGTGGCGGAACTACATATTCCAACCGATGTTAAGAATCCCCTTACTTTACACAGAATCAGACTTTCCCATACAAACGTAGTCTAGCTTTTATTTTGAAACGGCATGTCAAATATTGGCAAAATTATGTAATTTCGAAAAAATTGCACATGTTACGGCGTATAACTAGTTTTCGCAGTCAAAATATGAATTCAAAGAGAATTTAGTGTATCATATCATATTTGACCATCAGTATGGAAAACTTCTACACTCTCATATTTTCTTTCAAGTTCATATTTGAAATTCCATAATTATGATTGTTTTATTTATAGATTATATAGTCATATCCATATTTTTTATAGCAATAGCACCCGTGATTCCGATTTCTGATGATGACAGACATTGAGCTTTGACACATGCCAGCCAGCTCGTAAAGTCTCATCATGGACACATCATTAACACACGACTTAAAAGAAGAGAGACACTTTTTATGATGGTCGTTGTCTCTAAATCGACTTACATTATTTTGAAAGTTAAATTTGACCCACTTCCCTGTTTCTGATTGAGCTGAAATTCTGCCCACATACCGCGTACGTACGTATGGTACGCTTCAAAAATGGAGTCATAATTTCTCATACAACTAGTATGAAAAATAATGACTCCATTTTTGAAACCTGACTGTACATCGCGTGAAAATTATAACAAGGAGCTGATCTGATGATGAAACTGGAAGATGGTAATGACACACAAAGAAATGCCAAAAACCGTATAAAGCGTAGAAAATTAAAAAGTAAGATATCTTTATTTGGCAGACAATTTAAAAACCCTCAAGGACACGACCTACTTATGAGTGGCGGAACTACATATTCCAACCGATGTTAAGAATCCCCTTACTTTAGACAGAATCAGACTTTCCCATACAAACGTAGTCTAGTTTTTATTTTGAAACGGCATGTCAAATATTGGCAAAATTATGTAATTTCAAAAAAATTGCACATGTTACGGCGTATAACTAGTTTTCGCAGTCAAAATATGAATTCAAAGAGAATTTAGTGTATCATATCATATTTGACCATCAGTATGGAAAACTTCTACACTCTCATATTTTCTTTCAAGTTCATATTTGACTGGCGAAAATTAGTTATATGCCAAGATATATGCAATTTCTTTAAAATTTCAAAATACTGCCGAAATCTTACTTGTCATTTCAATGAAAGTTTAGGGAAGTTTAGGAAAAGTCTAGGGTAAGGGGATTCTTAAGTGGAATTGACATCTCATCGCCATCTATTATTTTCCAGTCAAATTAAAAACCCCAACTATAAAGCGTTAACCGCCTATAACTTTTAAATGGCTCAACTGATGAACATAAAACATAGCTAAAAACTACCGCAAGAGAACTTTCTTTTACGTAAAAAAACCACATTGAAATCGGGCCATCCGTTGAAGAGCTACGATGCCACAGACAAATATACATTAGCGTCAAACTCACACTCCTTTTTTTTTCTCGGGGGTTAAAAAACAAAGTAACTCAGCAACAGGCAGTAAGCCACCAATAAAGCCACCTTTAATTTTAAAGCCAATGAAATGTTCATCATCGTTCAACTGAAAGTTTATGGCGGCTTTACACGGACGTTGACCTAACAATGTTTTAATGACGACAGTCTACAACATTTTATAAACCACCTGCTTTCAAGGTTTATGTTAAGGGCCCTACACACTGCTTTCTTGCCTGTTGCTTACAATAAAGTATTTTTTTGATAAGTTTTTTTTTTAACTTAAGATTAGTTTAGTTTTAGTTTATTTTTAAAGGGTTCCGTACCCAAAAGGTAAAAGGTACTATTTTCTATATAATGAGGTTGCCTGGAAGAAATTGCTTAGCGATAAGGCCGCCTTTTGCGCATTTCCTAGTTTTTAAGATAATTATGTCCTGATTTATTTATTTTATGCAATAAAGGGTATTTTATTTATTTATTTATTTTAAAAGGTAGCCTATTACTAAGACTGCTGTCCGTCTGTCTGTCACCAGGCTGTATCTCATGAAACGTGATAACTAGACAGTTGAAATTTTCACACATCATTTATTTCTGTTGCCGCTATTATAACAAATACTAAAAACTGAATAAAGCTCCCATACAACAAACGTAATTTTTTATAGATAATGGTACGGAACCCTTCGTGTGCGAGTCCAAGTCGCACTTGGCCGGTTATTCCTGTCTTGTTTTATTAATGCACAATTATTAGTAGCGATGCATAACTATTGATAATTGACCTCGATATACAGTCACAATATCGATAGGCCTATCAATAGTATCGAATAACCGATACTATTGATAGTATCGATTGTCAACAGTTTGCAATACTATTGATGAAAGGTAAAACAATCGATAGTATAGATACTATTGCATTTGGATAGTATCTCAATTAAATAGTATCGGTACTATCGATAGCTTTAACTTTCATCAATAGTATTGCAAACTATTGACAATCGAGATCACGATAGTGTGGATAGACTATCGATATTGAATTCTAATGCTGGCAACACTCAATTTATTAGTAGTTAGT
The DNA here is from genome assembly GCA_943193695.1 of Acrobasis suavella. Lineage (NCBI taxonomy): Eukaryota > Metazoa > Arthropoda > Insecta > Lepidoptera > Pyralidae > Acrobasis > Acrobasis suavella. The sequence goes on along the minus strand of OW971934.1, from coordinate 3,833,445 downwards.
ATTCTTTTTCTTTCGTTGTAAAAATTAGACTAACTTACCTAGCCTAGGTAAGCCTCATCTATCTTCTATCTATCTTCTTCTTCTAAATATATATAACTCAAAGGTGACTGACTGACTGACATAGTGATCTATCAACGCACAGCCCAAACCACTGGACGGATCGGGCTGAAATTTGGCATGCAGGTATATGTTATGACGTAGGCATCCGCTAAGAAAGGATTTTGATCAATTCTACTCCCAAGGGAATAAAATAGGGGATGAAACTTTGTAAATTTTATACCGATCGGGCTGAGACTTTGCATGCATAAAGCTACTATGACGTAGGTATCCCCTAAGAAAGGAATTTGATAAATTACACCCCTACGCGAGCGAAGCCGCAGGTAAAAGCTAGTTTTCATATATTTCTCTTTAACAGTTATTATAATACGTATAAGAAACAAAAAACATAGAATAACAAATATAACAATAATATCAAATAGCCATTGCTAAAATTAGCTAACTTGCTTAGCTAGTACATTTATATGCGACTTGTTATCGTCTTCTGGCATCGCTTGATGGCTACAATTCCAGCATTAGCAGCTGCTGATGTTTCTAAATGAGCACCTTGGAGTTTTTATGACTTTAAGGCTATAATTACTGGGGGTGAAACTATTTGAACTGCCGTCATAGCTGCTGTTTGAACAAATAAACAGGAGAGGTTTCTAGTAAAATGTATAGGTTACTTATTGACCGAGCAATCGAAGCGTCTCAGTTTGGAGATTGACCAAAAATGCTTTCCGTCTTATTATAAAACCCAGACTAACTTTGTTACTAGGTTTAAAGCATTATCCGACCAAATCAAGTTGGCATCTAGTAATATCACTCTATCTCACCTGTCAATGTCAACTTCATTCTGGGCGGATAATGGGTTAAACCTAATAACTAAGTTAGTCCTGTTTTTATAATAAGACTGTTTATGTCTGGTTGACTCTCAGTCTGTCCGGATGTTCTCGCCTACAGAACGCATTTCTCAACCAATTCTTGTAAAACCGATTCTTGTTGCATACGGCTCACATATTCCGCTCAATCCCATTTGAGTCAGGCAGTCTTAACGCTTACATGATTTTTCGGGGTCCAGTGCCGTAACCAACTCTGCGCGTAGACAAAAGTGGCCGTTTTTCGTAAATGTGCGTAGAAAAAAAAAGCTTCACAGTCTTAGTTTAAACTGTTAACAGTAGTTCATAAAATAGTTTGAAGGGATTGTTCAAAATTCAATCAAGGAGAAAATTTTAAATGAATCTCCGTTTCCTTTCAAAAAATTTATTTCAAGCACTGGACAAATAAATGATGTGTGAAAATTCAAGTGTCCCTTACGATGTATTGGTAAAAAATAATATTTTTATGTAAGTCGTGGGTAGTAACTGGATTATAACAGCACATGATCGAGCTTGGTGGCGTCGATGCTGATGTCTGTACTTACACACACTATCGCATGATCTGCCCGATTAGGGATAAAGCCATATTTATCCCTAATCGGGCAGACAAAGCAGTTTGGGTCTTGCAGCTCTAAGCATATATTAACAAAGAGCTAAGATTCACAGAAAATATACTCTAAAAAGATTGCTTTTGCCAAAAATACATTTAAGAGTAAAATAATACATTATTGTGTTCCAGTATCAAAGAAAGTTTACGTAAAAGATTTATGAAAACATTCATATGGATTAATGCTTTATACGGGTGTGACACGTGGACGATGACCAAAACGGATAGAGAAAGATTAGAAACGTTTAAAATGTGGTGCTGGAAGAGAATTAAAAAATAAGTTGGACAGAAAAAAAAAAAAGAATGACGACCTTCGTGGCGTAGTGGTCACCACCCAGAGGTTTTAGGTTCGATCCTCGGTCAGGGCAAGTTGAAAAATGGCCTTTTTTAAAGTGTCCTGGGTCTTGGGTGTTTATCTATATATGTATTTGTTCTAAAATATGGAATCATTGAGTTAGTATCCCATAACACAAGTCTCGAACTTAGTTTGGAGCTAGCTCGATCAGTGTAAATTTGTCTGTATATATTATTAAAAGAAAAATTTACAAACGAGAAGGTATTACAGAATATGGGAGAGAAAAGAAAAATAATACATAAATTATAGAAAATAGAAGAGGGAAAATGTCCGGTCATCTTATACCAGTCTTTCCCAAAGTGGGCGATAACGCCCCCTTGTGGGCGCTGGAGGCTTTTAGGGGGGCGGTAACGGACCCAGAATAAAGTTGGGGGGCGCTGATGTGATTTAAGCAATGAGTGATTTATAACTTCAGCTATTTCATATTTTAAAATTCACTAAAATTAAAATCCTCTTACTACACAACATCCATTTATTAGTTCATATTTATATCCTTTTTTATTGTACAAATATAAACTAAAAATGTAATTAATATTTATTATTTTAATGCGTTCACAACGCTATTTATATCGTTAAAGGAATCAAACACTGAAAAAATTTCGTGTTTTAAAGTTTCGCAGGTGAGGTCCCCACTTCCAATACTCTTTATTATTGTAAAATTGTATTATTATTACTATTTTTTTATTTAAAATTAACATTTTTTGATTATTGTTATTTTAATAAAAGATACGCTAATGTACTGGTGTATGTATTATTATTGCTCTCTCGTTTAGAATATAGGTTGAATTAAACTAAATATGTGATTAAGACAAATATGTGATTCAGGTTTTTATGGTGAAAAAAAATGGGGGGCGCTACAAAATAACTGATTTTTTAAAGTGGGCGTTTGACAAAATAAGTTTGGGAACCTCTGTCTTATACGTCACGATGCGTTCTAGGGAATGTAGAAAGAAAAAGAGGAGTAGGAAACCCTAAAATAATTAATTAAAATTACACTATTAAACATATGAGGAGGTTAAGAACTTAGTGGAAGAAAAAGGTACATTAAAAGCACTTCACTGATAAGGGCCCATCTCTTAAATATAAGAAGATCTTTAAGGCGGCCCTTCCCGGCGGCTCTGTCGTCAACGCGAGCATAGTTCGAAAAGCTTGTTTTTTCATTAAGGGCAATGTTAGCAAAAAAGGCAAACCAAAAAGAGAGATAGCGCCTAAGGGCACGGTTTGCATTCTATTGGATGAAATTAGTATTATTATTAACTATCCTTTGAAATAATAGTAACTATTCATAGGGTGCGGAAATTTCTTAACACTTGTTCCAGGATATACATTTTTGTCAGTGTGTGAAATAAATGTTTTTTATTAAAAATTTTCATTACATTTGCGAGGTTTTTATCGAAATATTTTTTTTTTATTTTTACAATTTATTAGCGGTTGTAGTTCAGGTAAAATTGGTGCAAAAAAAGCAGATTTTTGGAGAGGTAGGTATATTGAACTCGTTTTTCCAAATTTAATTTTTTACTTCGATAGAAATAGTGCATAAGATATCTGTTAGTTCAAAAGTTTTCAAGAAAGATCACTTACAACGCCTTAATTACGTACAAGCGTTTGTATGAAAAGTAAGACGGGAAGGCTGCTCTTAAGAATCCCCTTATCCTAGACTTTTCCATACAAACGTAGTCTACGTTTTATTTTGAAATGATATGTCAGATTTCGGTAAAAAATTGTAATTTTAAAGAAATCACAATTATCTAGGGTTATAATTGGTTCCCACAGCAAAATTATGAACTGGAAAGAAAATATACCTAAGGGTGTAGAAGTTTTCCATACTGATGGTAAAATATGACATAATACACTATATTCTTTTATAAGTTCATAATTTTACCAACGGAAACCAATTACAACCCTAGATAATTGCAATTTCTTTAAAATTACATAATTTTGCCCATATCCGACATGTCGTTTCAAAATAAAACGTAGACTACGTTTGTATGGGAAAGTCTGTTTCTGTCTAGGGTAAGAGGACTCTTAAGCAGAAAAAGCCCTGGGCCGCGAGAACTAAGGTACACTTTTAGCCTGAAGGTGGGAGAGAAGGTGGAAAAAGTCAAATTACTGATAGGTAGCTAGCCGCCTATATATATGCCTATGTATTGCCTATTATCACGATTCGTATTCGCCCATTCCCTTTATCGTTTCGAGTTTTACGATCTGCGCGGGAAAGGAAGCTACGTATAATGAAAGTTTTTTTTTTTCTTCCAGCAGAAGATATATCTGCATATTCATGTCACATTGTGTCCCGAGGAGCTTATCCAATACGTCTCGACTTGTCTCGCAGTAATTTTGTTTCAAGCAGTCAAGTAATTTGTCTTGAGTCTTTAATCATACTGTGCTCTTCAAAGCGGCACGTTGTTTTGTCAGGACAATATTTATCTTCGTAACTTAGGATTCAAAAACAGATTACCAACTGCTGTATTCATAAAAATCTTTAAATCAGTTATATAACGAACAAGGTTTGTTTTTGACTGCCTCAGTGGTCCAGTGGTCAACGCGTTCGCGTCGTGACCTTAAGGGTCATGTGTTCGAATTCCACTGGGAAGCATACTTTGTGAAAAGTTGTTTCCATTCTAGTTAGGATATTGCAGACTTGGGACACCTGATTACTCGAAAAGACAAATAATTCCGTCTTTCGGAAGGCACGTATAAAGTGTGGGTCTCGAACGCCATCTAGCGTTTGATCATCAAACTATCCAAGGATTGTTTCTGGTTTACCCTTTGGGTTGCAGAGGTTAAAAGGCTGTCGCTCTGTTTAAAAAACCCGTAACCTCGTCAAATCTCCTTGGTTAGGTAGCGGACCCCGGGTTCTGAAGCGTTACTGCTGAGAATGTAACCAAGAAAATACGCTCGGATAATGATGAAGCAAGTTTTTTATCTGAAAGCTATCGCTTTTAGTATATTCATGATAAATATCTACTATAATGTACACAAAACAAAGAGTAACAAAAACGTACATCATAACTTTATTCGCACTCAACAAAGCATTACTATAAGTAAAGAAAATGCAAATAAATCACAAGTCCACACAAACACACGATAAATCAAATAGTTGTCAAAAAGTTTCGTACAGAGGCGACGATAACTTTTTATCTTTATGGTAAGCTGCTATAATGTGCGTTTTTACGAGTATTCACGCGATAATACAAGAATTGACCTTGATTTTCGGAACAAAGTTCCTTCTCCCAGTTTGCGGGGACGGAATTAATTTCACAAAATATGGCGTGCGTTACGGACCATATGCCTAGACATTTTTCAACAACTAAAATTAGATACTTTTTCTAAACGACAAAAAAAATGTTTTCTATGGAATTTTTATGAAATACAGGCTAATGACGTCGTAGTTTCTTGGAGCCAAATAGCGCTTTTAATATCATAGTTTCTCTGAAATAATAAATCTACAATCACGTTGAATCCTATTCCAATTCCAACTATTCTCACTAATATTATAAATGCGAAAGTGAGTTCGTAGATACATATTTTCTTTTTTTGTTACAGTACGTGCAAAATAACTTGGCGGCTCTGAACTTCGCGCGGAATGTTGCGCAGTAGATGAATTTATACAAGATTGCGAGGGGACGGTGCGCCGGGCGTCAGCTACTCCACTGTCACTTGCAGCTAACTTCCGAGCAGCCAAGTTATTTTGCGCGATCTGTATCACTTCAAGCTTCAACCACTTAACCTTTTTGAATGAAATTTGGGATAGATATAGTTTGAGACCCAGCGAAGTACAAAGGATAGTTTTTATCCCGAAATTCCCACGGGGAGCGCGGGCGCAGCTAGTATAGATATAATCAAAGATTCAAAGATTCAAATGTTAATTCAGTAATTAGACCTTTACAGGCACTTTTACACGTCAATAACTTTATTTACGTTACGTGTAAAGTAAATTCAATTTTATGTAAATATAATATAAATTTAAAGTAACGACCACTGCTGAGAAGAAACGCCGAAAGAAACTCATTTTCACATTATTGGTCGCCTACTCGCCAGAAGGGCTTTGTCATATTATTATTATTGTCTTTTAATTAATAAATATGGTAATTTATTTTTGACCAAGAAAGTACCCAATTGTAAGTTGCACGTCTTCCGAATAGAACCGACCTCGACCCGAAAAATGCCGAACGAGTATTTAGGTAGAGAAGTACCTTAAGAATTTTCTGAACCAGGCTGTCGGATGACAACCTTATTCGTAAAAAGGTAGAAAGAGCCCAGAGCCATAAGCTACGCTACGATAAATACGACAAACCGCTTTCAGCATAGGAGTACGGTTAGGTACCAAGATACCTGACCAGGCCCTGCTACGTATATCTTAAATTTTCTCTTAAACTAAAAATAATATTAACATGAAATTTTATATTCAGAAAGAATTAATCAAAATCTGTCTGAATATACATTTTCATTTTAATATTATCTTTAATTTAAGAGAAAATTTAAGATATAAGTAGAAAGCCTGGTTAGGTACCTTGATACCTGACTGTATAAGTGTAGGTAGAAAAGGATTCAAAATAGTGGCGGACCACAACAAGCTACAATATGACACAAATAAGTTGAAAAAAATGGCGGACTTCAAAGCATTTTAGTACAAATTCCCGGCACGAAAGTTGAACAAAAATGGCGGTTATTGGCGCAGGTACAAATAATGCGCCGATGACCGCCATTTTGGTTCAATTTACGAGTCGGGAATTTGTACAAAATGCTTTGAAGTTCGCCCTTTTTGTTTAACTTATATGTGTCGCATTATACCTATTGAAATGGTTCTTCCAGTTTTTTTTTTTATTTTCTTGATATACACGAGGAGATATCAAGGACCATCAGCCGTTCAAAGTGTGAAGGAGCTTTTTCTATGCCATTTTTGTTTACCAATCCTAATTCGGACCATACTCAGGATAGCTTAACTTACGTAAGTCCTAAGCAATCGAGCTTCTACCTATAATTGGTAATAATTAATTGTTATCAAAAAAATACCACAGACTTCATTTTCTTTTAGGAGTTTCTTCCATAATGTCTATAATATTCAAATTGTCCTGGGTCTTGGATGTTTATCTATATATAGGTATTATGTATTTATTATAAAATATAGACTCCGAACTGGTGTCGAGAGATGTCAGGAAAACCGGGTTAGGTGGCGTTACTCAAAAAATAACAAGTGCGACTGCGGTGCTGTCCAGTCAATGACACATCTACTGTCCTGTCCCATATGCCCTACATCCTGCACAATGCAGGACCTCAATGAGGCAAATGATCGGGCAGTTGCCGTAGCCAAGCACTGGTCAAATTCGACTCGAAAGAAGAAGTTGAGTTAGTATCTCATAACACAAGTCTCGAACTTACTTTGGGGCTAGTTCAATCTGTGTTATTTGTCCCTATTTATTTATTTATTTATATCTCAAAAGTTCATTATATCTTCACCTACTAACAAAGTCAAAAAGGTCAAAAATCATTTATTTATCTTTGGAAATTTATATCACTTGATAATTGTCATTTCTTTTTTCTTTCGATTCCTTAATAGTTAGTTGTTGACGTCAGATCATTTACTTACAACTAAGTTTACTGCCGCCTCCAAAGCGCAAGTACAGAAGAAGCGGTAACAAACTGTACTGCAGCATTTTCTCCAAAAACGTCAACCTTACAATTATACTGATATTAAAATTAGATGTCTGGACTGAGAATACATTGATATGTCATAATTATTAATTAAAAATTTCAAATTTGACTAACTAACTTCAAATTTGATTAACTAAGGCTATCAAATAAAATAATTGTACAAATCGGTTCACAGGTGGCGAAAATGTCACGTAACATACATTCAAGAAATAAAACATACTTACGGGTCGAATTGATAATTAGACTTAAATAAAAAGCTAGAATATTGCCAACTAAACTATTTGCAGCCAGACAAACAGATTCGCGTGTAATTCGCTCCACCCTGAGGTTTTGCCATTTGGTCCTCAGTATGAAAGCCGTAAAATGAGCAGTTCCCTTGACCGACCTTGACTGTCACACGAGATTCGTAACGGAGCAAGTAACAGACTTGCTATTATTTTGATTGTTTGTTTATTTAGTATTCCTAATCGTGATCTGGGAAAACTATTTCTGAATAGCTCAAGCATCAAGCTTAACTTGCAGTTTGTATGTTTGTTTAGGTCAAATCTTGTGACTCAATTTTCAGTCAGTTATCCTCAACCGATTGAGCTGAAATTTTGCATTCTCGTGTAAGTCAGATGACAATCCAATGTTATGGAGTCAATGATCTGTTCTGATGATGGAGTCGGGACATATTCGACAAAACTCAGTTATAAAACAATTTAACCTTATTGAGAGAGGACTCACTTGATTTGTCTTGAGCACTTTACGTTAGCGATGTCTAGGTACGTTTCACAATTTTAAATATGTTCGTTTGAACTTAACAAAATTACGCATTAGATAACAAATATTTTCCCGTACTTTGGTAGGCAAATTCTATGGACCTCTACTTGCTACGATTCTGATAGGCCTTTTTCGCATCATCTACCAGCAGAAGACTGTTAAAGAAACAAATCTATTTGCCAGGTAAATTTAAAAAAAAAAACTTTCATAATTCACACTCCATAACTATTGAACCACTGAATTGTTTTCCATCAAATATAGCTAAGAACACCGCAAGGAAACTTGCTTTCACGTGAAAAAAACTGCATCGAAATCGGTTCATTCGTTAGAGCTACGATCCACAGACAGACTGATAGACATTGGCGACTAACCTAACAACCACTTTTTTGTCGGGGGTTAAAAAGAAAGAGAGACAATCGGTGATAAAATGATAAGTATAAAAGTAGCTAGTCTGCTCGATTCTCAAGGCAAAGGGCAGGGACAAAGGGGGTCGGGACGCCTCGCCGGAAGCCTGAACCGACCAAATTGAGTATGAGGTCGTTTCACTTTTTATTTGCGAGTGATCAGAGAGGTTTATGATATTATTTAGAAGATATCCCTTTGACGTTGTTTGATTACTGATGTTATCTTGGAAAAAATATTTTGTTTACAATATTAGTGGTTGCAGAAAGAAAAACATAATTTCATACTTAAAATACTTTACAAGTAAGTAACATAATTTTTTATTTAAAAATTCTCATAATATTTAGTAATTTAACAATTTAAATCAAGAATTTAAAAAGTCAACTTAATCCTGTTGAGAACAACATTCAAATCTCGTCCTACCAGGACACAAAATTAAAAACCTAAATCTCGTTGTCTTTGATATCCGATTGCCGTCTCGCTCTAACTATTTCCATAGCTCTCTCTCTTTTCTGCCAACCTTCCATCGAGACGCACGCGTCCAACTGTTGTATTGTAATTATTATAATTTCGCATTACATAGTATCTGTGAGTATAGTGAAAGTAACAAGAGTAAAGTATATTGTTGCACAATAAACGGTGCTCGAAATTATACGTCTTTTACTCCACCTCCCGGCAGGCTCTACCACTCAGCAGACCCTTACGAATGATACAGTCCATTTGGGAAAAACCACGTGGAGGACTAAAAGACCTCCACAAATCCTTTTCCTAGTTTACTACCTACTGATATAACAGGTAAAGACAATTCTAATAAAGTATTTATTTACCAACATACAACATTAATTTAATACAACAACGTTTACATAATTCCATCACGAGTAAAAAGTATCAATTAATTTGTTATACTTAACAACTTGATATTAGTTTCCTTGGCCTCGGTCTGGGTGTTGTGGCCCCGGGATCTACTAAGAGACGCACCCATATTGCTCTGTCTTCCGAGTTGCATATTATGTATCTTATATCCAGGGTTACTTTTAAAACACCAGCAACATTTCAGGGGCAATTTCAGATACTGAGCTACTTTCTATAAAAAATATTATTAAAAATCGAAAAAAAAAATTCGGCCTCCCATACAAAATTCGTTTGACCAAGCGCTGATATGTATGGAAAGCTGTTTTTTTTTTCGTTTTTCGATAATTGAATTTATGGTAAGTAGTTCAGTATAATGGAATGAACTTGCTGGTGTTTAAAAAGTAACCCTAAAGTTTATGAAATCAAAATAAAAATTAACCTTATCATACTCCTTAAGCATAATTTTGCCTTACAGTAAAATTCTGTATTTGTTAATTGCATGCAAAGTCAATCAGGAATAGTGACTTACGTCATGACCCTGCCTCGTGTTAGACTCGCATTATCACAAATGTCGATCTTGAACCTTCAGTTTCTATTTGCTGATGTTTCTACATAATTAATTTAATCAAGTTTATTGCTGCGATTTCAATAGAAATCGACTGTAAGGTTCTCTCTGATCAGACGATGCCTGACGTCATTCAAGCTTAAATCAGCAGAAGTTTTACAATAATGACCGATCACACAAATGGCAGTTCACACTTCGGTGTCCGCAATCAGTCCCAACTTTCAAAACCAAACTGAGAGGCATCTTGTTACAGGCACAAATAGCGCAGTGGCAGTAGAAATAATATTTGGAAGGTTAGCATTGCATGTGCATTGAAGCCCACGTTGCTAAGAGTAACTACCTATAAATTATAGATTAAGTACTGGATTTAATTATATTAATATTTTTTTACCACACATTCATATTTATTTAACATATATTTATCATATCTACATATTTCGTAGACAAACTCATTTACAAACAAACCACATTAGCCCGTGAGTCACATCACATAAGGTCCATTGAAAACCAGCGTCGCGGTTACATAGTGACCGCGATATTTATGCTGAATAGGCCTTTTTGCCAAAAAACCACACCACGCTTTGACATTGCTGCACAAATGTACGAGATGAAGAAGATATTTCATCGATATCTTATTGTTCCATGTACTTTTTTCTATTTGGGGTTGAGGTATTTTTTGGCAATAAAGGCAATTCCATTCTATTCTATTCTATTCTAAATGGAAAAGAAAACAGAGACAAATAGAAGAAAATTAATACTTCACCGACAGGAGCATAGCTCTTGAATAATATAGATAGACCAATCACAGCAATGCGGGAGATCCGTACGGTTTGCCCGTACGGATCTCCCGCATTGCTGTGATCCCGGAGTGGGGGCACATGTCAGGCTCTAGAATATAGTCACAACGACACGGATAGTTCCGTACGGAACACGCTCCGGGTAGACCCCGTACAACACAGCAATGCGCGAGAAATAGACATGGGTAATCTCAACTCCGAGGCGTATTTCGATTCACTGAATCTCAATCCGCACCCGGTACTGACTCCTCTTAATGATTACTATTCCCTTATCGACTCCAGCTCACAGACGAACGTTCGGTCGCTGAATAACAAACGCGACCCGATAGGCGCCGAATCCCGGCGGAACCAAATAAACGATGCGGATCTAATAACTCCCGTGAGTCGATAAGAATTGCTCGGACTAAATTACGGTATCGGCTCCTGTTGATGTATCGGCTCTTTTAAATCTTCTAGTCCGGAGTTACATGGGTAACTCCGGACTAGAAGATTTAGGCATGGGCCTAGCGAGAAACGTACGAATTGTCCCTACAGTTTTCCGGAGTAGGGAAACACACGTGAGGCGCAAGAACATCGTTTCACAGCGACGCGGATCGTTCCGCACGGAACAAGCTCCGGATAGACCCCGTACAACGTGACCCGCTCAATTGCACTGAACTCTCGTTTCACAGCCCTGCTGGCGTTTCCGAACGGGTCATCCGCACAGCTGTGAAACAAGCATTATGCTAATGCATTCTCTACCAAACATACCAATAAATTTAATTTTGATAGTATCATAAAGAAAACTCATTAAAATCTTATTAACTGCGTTGAAATAAATAAGGTTTAGATCAAGTACGAATATCGACCTTTTAGGTTTCTGTTGTGTAAAGTGTGACAATTAAAGTTAAATTAATTTACACTTTTAAAACTAAAAAATAGTACGTTTCATTTTGTTTTAAATGTATTATAATACACAAAAATAAATTAACCAAACCCTGAAAACGCCTACTTAGATTACTGTGCACAAATGTTAACTTAAGTCCTAGGACTATGTGAATAAGACAGAAAAATAGCATTTTTTTTTACCTTAAAAGCTCTAACTCGACTAAGATCCCTTTTCACTGGCAGTACAGAACTTCCCAGAAGATACCCGAACCTGCTTCCATGCAAAACAATAGGTCATCGAACTCCGTGACATGGCTCGCTATAAAACTGGTCATGTGAACTTATGTGCGTAATAGAGCACGGTTAAGTGCCATTTTATGTTTCACTACATGCGCCCCTTGCATCCCTAATGCCGGGGATAGTGTTATATATCGTGGAAAATCATGTACAGTTTTAAAGACTTAATGGGTCTATGAGCTGTAGACTTTGCCAGTCACCCCGACCCGTTGAAGTTAATCGGATAAAAAAGTTCTTCAGACAAAAAATGCGTCTTGAAAGAGGTAACAAAAAGTTTTATGAAAAACTGTGTCGACTATTCTGTAAAATTTACGAAAGTTGTCACAAAAATGCGACCTGTAGGCGAGAACAGCCGGACACCCGGATAACAGCATTTTTGCCAATATTGAAACTGAAACGCTTCGCTCGCTCGATCAATAAGACTTGAAACTACACTATTTCTACCCCCAACAAACTTAAAAACTTCCACCACTTTTTAGAAAAGATTTGCGTAAAGGCAAAAAGATGGGTGTTATATATTTAACGTATCTGCCTGTGTGTCTGTCATCGTAGCTCTCGAACAGATAAAATGATTTCGATATATTTTTTTAAATTTATTTAAATCGAACTTGTTCTTAGCCTTATTTTTGATCAAAGTAGGTTATGCTATTTTCAAGATAGTAGAGAGTAAAGCTGATGAACGATTAATAACGAGAAACAACTTATTTTTCCTTTTCTGTAAAGTTATAGCTTCTAAAAGAATGAAAAATGTTTATAAATTTACAGCGAATAATAGAAAGTCAACATTTGAAAGTACCTATACCTAGAGGTTATACCATTATACTTACATATACTAACCTTTACCTAAGGCCGTATATACCTAAAGAATCAGTTTTATACCTTTCCAAAGATGGTTGAAATGGTTGAAAACTGTAGGTAGCGAAATCGTTAAAACTATTTCGGCTATTTCTTCACCACTGCAGGCACTTTGGAATCCTAATAAATAAATAATAGTGACAATCAACTACTTATAATTTTGATAGTTAGTAATCAACCACCATACGTTTTAAAAGGAACTTTTTACCACGTACGCCACGTACGACCTAACTGTGAAATCAATTTCCTGCAGAAGTGTTCCCGGACCAATACGACATTGAAACCTTCAAAAAACGAGTCTATATCTTCCTGAAAAGCCGGCAACGCTTTTGTTACACCCCTGGTGTTGCAGTTGTCCATGGGCAGCGGTAATCACCATCTGCAACCGCGAACGCGCTAACATAATCAGTTTGTTTATATTTCACCAAAATTTTACCTCAGTAAATTTGTACCCTGAGTCCACATTAGACAGAGACGTCACAGAGTCACGGAGCGCTCGGATAGATTGAACCGGGTTACGAATCGTTATCAAATTACTCTGTCGAGTATTGACGTCTTGCGATGGTATGACAAAGTGGCTTTCGAGTTTTCAGCTCCAAATGGAAAAATAGTTTTCTTAGTTTGAATTATCTTATCTCTCGTATTTCTGGAGTCGCAGGTATTCTTAGATGGCGGTTGCCAAGTTTTCAGTAAGGGCTCTTACAGATAAGTGACAGTGTGCCAGTGACATTTCGCGATCCTCAGCAACGACCATAGCTTATTGTCACCGACCATTGCTTACTGTCGCTGTTCGTAGCTTACTGTCACCGACCGTCGTTTATTGTCGCCGACCGTAGCCCACTGTCACCGACCGGCGTTTACTATCGCCGACCGTCGCTGACTGTCGCCGATTATCACTTACTATCGCCAATCGGCACCAGACCGTCGGTTACTGTCACCGACCGTCGTCGACTAGGATCGCGAGCTGTCGCTCGCAAAATGTGCTCGTTTGTTAAGTCCTAAATCACCATATGAGTATATCTTGTGTGGTATAAAATTTCTCTACCTACCTCATGATTGTATTAACTCGGCATAATGAAGCTATTGTCAATTGTAATTAAAAAGACATTGAAATCCATGTAAACAGGATAATATATTATTTTTTCCATTATATTGCTAAATAAACTTAACAATGTTCCAACTACGTCCATGAAAATTCATGGTTACACTTATAACCGTATTATTTTCAATGTTTAAACTTTTGTTTCGACATTAAAATTTTGTTTCAAATAAAATATATTGCGAAAAATTTTCATATTATAACGATTCAGAGCATTTCCACTCATTCATCGAAATCATCCGAGCACTAAAGTTAAACATCACAATGTCTAACGGCCAAACTTTATTAATTTCACCTCGTGTATAAAATTAAGTATAAACCACGTCTCATGATACACACAAACTACAAAAAAGACTTCTTTTTTTCTCTCTTTTTTTTAACGAATTATACACAAAATACAGTGTTCTTTAAAAATATGTATAAATGGGAAGAAAAATTACAAAAAGCATCCTTATCACACACTGCATTTTTTTTCAGTAAAAGTTAGATTTAAGAATAAATTATATTTATAAAGTAAAGAATTTTAGTCACAAAACGTGCAAATATCTATACTCTTTTACAAGCTTTCACATGAGACAAAAACTGCAACTAAGTGTTGATCAATCAGTAGACGATAAAAAATCGCCTATTTATAAATTAAAACTTGAAAATATGCTCAAGACATAGATAACTGATAAAGAAGGATAATTTTTTTTATTTAGCTATGCTCATGATAATAAACATATTTTGTCTGATTGACAGACTAAGTGTCTCAGGTCACTATGCCAAAGTTCAGCCGCTGAAGTTCAGCGGCTAAGGTTCGGCGGTGATGACGCAAAGTTCAACCGGTGAGGTTCGGTTGAAACGCTGTACAGTAGTGATGCGCCGATATGAAATTTTTTTGCATCCCTCAGAACATTCTCGAATTTTATTTGCATTTTGCCGGGTTTGATTAAAATGAACATTATTTGGGTTAAGAATATATATTCTATCTAGAATCTAGCTAAATTTAAATTTAATTTTTAGCTTTTAACAATATATACTCACGTGGGTATATCTATTAAACCCGTGTGTATCATATTACATAGAGATATAAACACGCTTTAACTCCGCCATAAAAGCGATCCTGCATCACCGTGTCTCAGTACTTTAGCACCCAACCCACGTGTGATATTAATTGCATATAATCACAGTGTTACTTTGTCACGTAATAACTTTACTCGTAGTAAAGATATGTAGGAATATCGCTGCTTTTAAAAAATATATATTATGTCTCCGGATACGCCCTTTAGAGTCCATCTATATTTTTTCACTTCTTTATTCCGACCTAACCCTAACTATACAATCAAAGATTGGTGCTGGTCCTTTGATTGCTTCAAGGGAGCTTCTGGCGACAAATCTATATGAGTCCATTGGTTTTCATAGCCGATTGAGTGGCGGACGGCGCCTACAGACACCCAACACAGTCCGCGAATAAATTCAAATTCAAATATATCTTTATTAGCATAGTATATTTATAATATCTCTTAATAATCATCACTTTGTTTTGATACACAATTGTTGACGTCAATGGTTACTTACAGCCATGATTACTGCCGCTTCTAAAGCGCTAGTGCAGAAGAAGCGGTAACAAACTGCACTGTAGCATTTTCTCCAAGCAAGTCAACTTACAATTAAATATAAATACATTGTTTGATATGTCATAATTTAAATTAATTTTTTTGTATGTCGAAATTTTAAGATAATCTCAAGTCAAGTTGTAGATTCAGCATGTAAAAAATGTACCAAATTATGAGATTTGTGAGTATATAAACCTTTAAGAGGGACCCGCGCTTAGCTCAAGTCACACTTTTTTGTCTTTAAGATAGTCATCGGTCCTATAGCAAGCCTTCTCACTGGTAAATTATTGTAAAAAAGTATACAGTTCCTCATAAACTTTTTACTAACTGTTTTCAGCCTATGATACGGGGCTACTAAGTCACTCCTATTGCGTAAGTTTCTATCGGTAAAATCGCTTACTTTAGTGTACGAGGACATATTCTTCCACATATATATATATACACTATATTTTCAATTATATACTGTGATGGTAAGATTAGTATACCTATTTCCTTAAATAATTCTCTGGATTAGTCAAATATCACTTAAGCCTATGACCTATGACTGTCCACTTTAAACATTTCACATTTTGTCCATGAGCATAAGCATTTATAACATCAAACTACACCAATTTTATATTATAAAGTCAACTTGAATCAATTTGCAAAACAATTTAAAGCAAACTCCAACTGAACCCTTTGACTTCCCGCCAAAACTCTAATATCGCCGCTTAAACGGGTCTGCTGGGATGAATTTCTTTAGAAATAAGTAGCACCTATGTAATTTCATAAGGTTTACTTGTAAGTTTTCAAGTGTACGTGCACCAATGAAATAAAATAAATATTTTTTTTTTTTTTACCATAGTCACTGCCTACCCCTGTGGTTAAAAAAACTGGATTAATATATATGTGTATATATTTTTTTCACGACGGTTTGGTATTTCTTTATTTTATTTGATTTGATTTGACTTTTGAACGAGCTTTGTTCAACAAGAACCATATGCTCTGTCTGCCGCCGCATTAGCGATAATTCATCATTAGATCCTGTATATCCAATAAAAAGTTGCCTAAATAAAACTTCGGACTTCATCTTTAGGCCAGTGATATAATTATATTTCAACGTCATTTTATGTCAATTACAATCTATGTCAATTTTCAGCTCAATCGAGCACAAAGCAATTATTAACGTTCAGATTTCAACAATATAATTATTTACTTTACATTTTTGGTTTTATAGGCCGTCAATTTAATAGAATTTCCAATGAGATTTCTTGTTAGTCGTAATCATTATGAAAATATAAGTACTTACGTACAATACTTTTGTGATAAAAAGCTGCCAGTTAGATTTTTATCATGTGTAGTGACTTGGGCCATAAATAAATATCTCGGATGCATATAACCCCTTTCTTCTTTTCTCCTTCTCTAAACTATAGGAGAGGGAAGAGTGGTGACAAATTGTCTTGAACTCTGCTGTCAAAAATTGTTAATTTTTTGACAATTAGTAATAGACTTGTTGAACAGTAGCAGAATAGCTTGTGATAATCTTACTGCATTTGTTACATAAATCTTGAAGTTTGACAAAAAGAAAATAATCTATAAATTCATAAAGCTCTGAATAAAGAAATTTAGCTACTGAATGCAGTGATACTTCACCCTCATTTGACATAACTCCCATAATGAGGTTTGGTTCCACTGACAACAATACTTGGTTTAAACTTAAATGTTGAAGGATTGCTTGCTTAAAATAATACCATGATGATTGCCAACCTTTGTGAAAGATAGTCTGGACGAAACTCAATTATCCCTGAAGAGCTCAACACAACGATAAGAATTTCTAAACAGGACACTTACTTGAGATATTGTCGAAGTTGATTGTATAAATATATGAGATTTTTTCCTATTTCCAAAAATTTCCCTCGTCAGTTTTTAATATGATCTTTTACAGTCTTATCAGTCAACTGCTGGTATTAAAGGTCTCTCCCAAGAAAAGGAGGATTTTCCTCATAATAGCCATGCCGGGAAGACGGGTTGGCTTTTGCAGTCATCATTACTAAATTTAAGAACAGAGTTTTTGTCGGTGGAGTGTTTTCTTAGTCTCCCTATTTTCGGCTGAACGCTTGACCTCCCTATACGATACGACTTCTGTCTTTTCTTTTACTTCATCCATGTGCTTCGGAAGGCAGTTAAGTGCAATAATATTTTTAACAGAGTATGCACTAATCTTACCTAAATTACGAACTATATTTATATTAGGGTTGCACAGGGCACAGTGTTTTAGAAAACCCCAAAGTCGGACATGACTGAGTTATTTGTATAGAAAATATCTATAATACTTTCTATTTTAAATACAAGAGTAAAAGTCCGGTGTGGCGATTTTACTTAGTTTTAGAAACAAAAATCCAAAGTTGAAGAATTTTCAATTAAATAAAAACAAATAAATATTTTTTTTTAAATGTTAAGTGTTGTTGAATGCTTGTACACTTGATGTAATGTTACTAGTTTGTAATTTACCGCAACCCTTTGGTTGCGGTAAATTACAAACTTTCTAGAATTTGTCTAGTCTGTCAAGTCTCGCTAACTAGCGAGACTTGCAGAGTAGACAAATTCTATGTGATTGTATCAAATCAAAAGCAAACGCTGTCGCACGTAAAGCCGTTGTTTTCGGCTATCAAAATGATAGTCGTGAAGCAATGTCAGATGCCTTAGGCGGTTTAAAAACCTTTAGGCGAGCCATAGTGTTGGCTATATATACGAAAAATAACATACGCAAAGTAGAGAATAGTTGATTTGTCTCGCCAACACTGGGACCACTCAAAACGCAACTCCATAAATTTTTCATCTGACGGAAAGTCCATTGTGCTCGGGCACTTTGCAAAATGTTTTGTTTTGCCACAATGAGAGAGCACACATCGAGATTAACTGTATCTGGTAAGTTCAACGTCCTGTTTAAATGTGGGAATTTTGAAAAATCGCTCTCAGCGTTTGTGTAGATTAAATTTATGACTAAGTCTGCAGACTATAAATTGATGATATTATATTTGTTTCAAGAATTTTGAACGTTGATTGTAAATTGTAGTTCATTTTAGATAACTAGATGGCACTTTCTGTTTCTAAACCTAGATTTGGATATTTCTTTGAGTTTTTTTATTCACATTTGCAGTGGTTTTACTGTTTTATAATTATCCGACTACGGCAAAGCTAAGAGGAAAGTTAATGGTTTTAGCAGTCTATGTATGTAAATATATATGTATGCATGTAATTTGTATGTGTGTTCCACTGAAGCATCCGAACTGCTTATCCAAATTTCGCATAAATCAAATGTCCGTCCGTAAAGTCCTTCATAGGCTATCCATCTAATTTGTGTGCAGTAAATGTAAATAACGAATGTTACCTCCCTAAAAAAAAGTGCGAGTCAAAAACAAAAGTTTTTTTTAATTTCCATATCGAGTGGGGTATTAAATAAATGGGCTTAATTAAGACATGACAAAAAAATAAACATTGTTAGCCTAAATTATGACCAGAGATCGGAATCACGGGTGCTATTGCTAACAATAGTATGGATATGACTAAAAGTTCCGGGATTTCTCGAAAGTCGGTTCCTTAGTAACAGATGTAAATACGAGTACATTACTAAGATTTCGAATCATAATTACATGATTTCAGGATATATTTTTTTCGATTAAAATATAACCTAAAATCACATAACTATGATTGTTTATTTACTTATTCTAGTTGCCAACTTCCTATTATTCATTTAAAGGGAAAGATTGTGTACACTACAAGCAGTAGAATAATCTTCATTCGAAATTTTAGCAATTCACATCCGTTACTAAGGTACCAATTTTTGAGAAATCTCGGTACTTTTAGATTATATCCATACTTTTGACAGCAATATTACCCGTGATTCCGATCTGGTTGTGACTGCCATACGGTAGTCGGATACTAGTTTTTTAAACGTAAATTTTATTGGCCAACTACTTACCAGTTGGATGCTTAGCTGTGACTTAGGTAATGTTATCAAGTAATATGCTGCTAAGGAGTCCAGATGCTTTGATGAGTATCACTGGTTCATATTCTCAGTTTGTGGTGCCTTACAAAGAGCGGCATTTTATTTCAACTTGCAATATTAATTTGACTTCTAGAATGGAAAAAGGGTTCAATTTGTCGGAATCTTTTATGTTTTTTTTTTATGTATGAAGCTTAGACCAATTCGGAAATTCTCTTCGTTTTTGAAAGGGCATACTTGTCAGTTGTTCTCATAGAAATTTTATCAAAATCCGTTGTGCAGTTTGGTGTTGAAGTAAATTTTCAGTTAGGAAAAATTATTATAAGTCAAACCATATTTAGAAAAATCTCGAAACTCACTTTGTCATAATCCACTTCATTCACAGTGTAATTGTTATTGCACAAAACCTGACTAACGAAAACTCTTTATTTACTGTTACATCCCGTTTCAACCTTCAGATTCCAATGGCTAAGGGAAGACGGGCAGGTTACGATATACTAGTCATTCTATTATGAACTTGAGGCTACATGTTGGCTAGTGTCCAACAAAACAGTTTGTTGTTCACAACACTGTATATTACGATATATAGCGACGTAATTTATCTAATAATTTGCCATGATCGTCTCAAGTTAGCCTCGGCGCAAACATACCGCCAGAAAATGGGGTCCGTTTGCGCCGAGCCGTATAGCCAGAAGAAATTTCCAAGAATGTGCGAATTATAAAAATATAGTTTTTCTAGGGTACCCGAAAGGACCCTATTACTAAGACTCCGCTGTCCGCCCATCCGTCTGTCTGTCTGTCTGTCTGTCCGTCTGCGTGACGACTGATATACAATTTAGTTTGAGTTGAGGAACCCTTCGACTACCGTCCGACTCGCACTTGGCCGGTTAATTTTAAACCACAATAATTATGAGCACATTAAAAGGATGGCACAGAGAAGAAAGTAATTAAGGCATCTCCAGTTTTCTCCACCGACAAGAGCACCTCTTAAATAACAAGAGACAAGAAGCTGTCCCATCGCTGGGCAAAGGTGTGTGCCATTTACTTCCAGTTGTCTGTGTCCAGTGCCGTTTCTGACCAACTAAGCTGACAAAAATCGAGGTCGTCACGCCTACAGTAAAAAATAGGATAGGTACCCATTCAGTTTTTGCTTCGTACTCTTTTTTATAATAAAATACGTTTAAAATTTTGCTCATCCTGAAAGGACGTAAGTGGCATGTGACGTCATCCTTCCATTATAATAGGCTTTAATATATTCGCCGAACACTGAATGCAAACGACCTTCGTGGCGTAATGATCAACACGCTAGTCCGCCTATCCGGAGTTTCTGGGTTCGATCTCCAGGTAGACAAGTTGGAAAATGGCCTTTTTCGTATTATCCTGAGTCTTGGGTGTTTATCTTATATGTTTTCTACCGTGCGGAAAATCGGCCAATCTTCCGCGACCGCACGACTATTGAGGCTAGCCGCGGAAACGAGCGCCGACTCTTTAAGGGCTAAGCAATCTAAGCATATATTTATCATAAAATATAGTATCGTTGGGTTAGTATCCCATAACAAAAGTTAACTTTTTTTGGGGGCTAGGTTAATTCGTGTGATTTATCCCTATTTAAAAAAAAGTTAAAGTGATAATTCTTTATTTAGCGTACATTCAGTTAACTAGAGGGTTGACGTCGGGATGCGGTTCGTCGTTGTAACTATTGTCAAATAATTTCAACAGTTTCAGCTATTATTTCTCCACAATGTAAGTTCATCGGCATCCTTGGGTGACTAGTGACATGCATATTATATTTGGAGAACAAAATGCGGGAAAACGCACCCCGGGCTCTGAAGCAGCACAGCAGATGAAGAAGAACTCGTGTTCCCCATCCTATAGTATTAAAGGTTATTCACGTCCTTTTTCCTAAATACGCTTATTTAGTAAAAAGGACGTGAATGTCGTTAAACACGCGGTTGGAACGAATTAACGTGATGGAAAAATCTTACACATTTTTATGAATAAAGAGAATATTATTAAATTAAATAATAAAATTTAAAAAAAAAATGGTGTGCTGGGTTTGAACCGGGAACATCGACCATCTAAGACAAACGCTATCCCCACGGAGTTATCGACAATAGTCAAAGTTGTAAAATTACCTTTCACTTTAATTCGTGACGGAAAAATCTTACACTTTTTTTCGCCTACGGATCCGCGAAGTCTGTACCATCCGGGAAGGAACTTCGTTCCAATTACTACATATTCTCGAGATTCCCAAAATAAATCACAACTATGTCAAGTTTGAATATTAATTTGTTTATCAAATTCAATTGAAACTATTAATGAAACACATATTATCTTGTTGATGGATCTTTCAGTGTGAAACGAAAGTGTTTGTTTATGTTATGTTTATACCGCTCGAACTAGATTTTAACATTGTGTAACGACGCAATGTTTACGCTTTTGTAGGGGTTTATTTTAGTAACTAATGTTATTTACATATTGAATTTTTTTAGCGAACAGATCAAAATTTTTTTAAATTTTCTTAAAATCAATAATTGAAGGTAAAATAGAAGGAAAAGAAGAGTAGGAAAATCCAAAAGAAAATCTTTCGATCAAATTAATAACAAGCAGACAAGAACTAAGCGGAAGAAAGAGAGATATAGAAAGCACTCCGACAAGATCCCAGCTCTTAAATATAACAAGAAGTAGAGCTCTAAAAATATTATGTTAGTTTGTAGTATTAATATTTGACGTAATGATCGCCGTTTTAAAGCACACAGAGTATTTTACTTGAAGCTTAAGTTGTGAGGTCGCCCCTTCTTTTCTATTGCTCAATAGTCTTTTCTAGATTGGAATGGGATAGACACATTGGAGACCTTTTAAAAAGTATCTAGCGTTTCTTAGCGGTAGATAAAAGAACTATATGTATTTATGTAAATATTTTTATGTATCATATAAGTATGTATTATTTATGCTTATGTATATATATATTTATTATGTATTATATATGTGTGTATATGTATTTAGGTATATATTCATATGTAAGTAGGTAAAATAGAATTAGTACTGCGCCCACCTTGTTTCAAATAAATTTTTCCTCCACTCAAAGGTTGGCTGGAAGAGATTGCATTTATAGCGATAAGTCCGCCTTTGTGCCTTTATTGTTTCTTGTTGTTTTGTAATTTTTGTGTGTCTATTATGGTGCAATAAAGTTGATTTGTATTGTATTTGTATTGTATAAAAGTGGTATTTTAAGGAGGTGGAAATAGGAATCAATTTTTATTAATAAAGCACTTATTTTGTTTATCATCATCAAAGGAGCATATTCACGGTTACATTCTCAACGGTAACGCTTCAGAGCCCGGGCTACCTAACCTAGGTATTTTGACGTTACTGGCTTTTTTCATAGAACGACTGCCGTGCCATCTGACCTTCACAACCCAAAGGGTAGACCAGAACCAATCATTGGATAGGTTCGAGCAAACGCTAGATGATGTTCGGGTCATATTTCTTTTAGGCTAATCAGGTGATTCAAGCATGCAATATCTTAACCAGACTGGAAACAACTTTTTCACAAAGTATGCTTCCCAGATGATCTCAATCCCTAACGGGGAAGACAGAGTTTAATGGGTCTTCCAGCTCTATGCAAGTAGAGCCTCCATAAAATAATACGTTAGTCGTACGATAGTGACGTCCTATTTCTATGTCAAACTAAATAAAACTTTATCATCATACGTTAGTGCTCAATATCGCTTGACACTGAAACGCGGATACGCAGTAACGTCCGTCTTGCATACAGCTTCTGGAGTTACCCCCCAGGGCCGCAAGACGCAAATGCCACTTTTAGCGTGACGGTGCGCGAGAAGGTGGAAGGAATCAAAATAGTGATGGGTTGCTAGCCGCATCGCCTAATAACATGATTAAATTTTCGCCCATTTTCTCGGTCGGCTCCTACGATCTGCGTGGGAAGAGAAGCAGCTGGTACATTCTAATTTTTGTCTTTTCTCCCAGACTTTATAAGAAGGAAGCAATAGACCCTGAATAGCTACTAAAATTGTCTTTTTTTATTTAATAAAAAAAAGCAATTTTAGTAGTATCGTAGTTTGGGGCTGACTCAATCTGTGTGATTTGTCCCGATAAACATATAAATAAAGGGATAAATCACACAGATTGAGTTAGCCCCAAAGTAAGCTTAAGATTGTATTATGGGATACTAACCCAAAGATACTATTTTTTATAATAAAAACTTAAATAGATAAAATAATTGAGTGAGCCCCAAAGTCAGCTTAAGCTTGTATTATGGGATACTAACCCAAAGATACTATATTTTATGATAAATACATATATGTAGATGATATAATTGTTTGAACACTCTCCTAATATTCACTTACAGTTAGTCGACACAAAAAGGAAATCACACGTTCTGTTAATACCCTGTAACCAATAGGTTTGGATTGGGCAGTATTTTTGTAGGGCTTAATGCGACCCATTTGACGGCCATTTTTCGTCTCAATGGCCTCGCTAATCCACTGTGGGGATAGGCAATATTTGCGCTAAGGATGCCCAAATTGTTTTAGCACAAAAACGTTTTATTTTCAAATAATGATAAAAGGAATTAAATATATGTAAAACTAGCTTTTGCCCGCGGCTTTGCTCGCGCAGGGGTGTAATTTATCAAAATCCTTTCTCAGGGGATGCCTACGTCATAGTAACTTTATGCATGCAAAGTCTCAGCCTGTTGGCGCTAGTGTCGCAGTGACATGCTAACGAAACGTCAGGGGAAACGCTTTGACGGTGGACAGTCTAGATCGAGCAGCCGTACTGTGCACAACTCTTTTGTGTGGTTTACTGTGGCTTGGCCATAACTCATTTAATTGTGATTGTTGTAATAAGATGTGGATTGGTAAACCGATCTATTACAATGACAGTTTGTTTCAGCAAGACGATAAGCCCAGGTGTATACACAGTATTAAATTCTGTGGGGCCAGAGGATTAAACATGTGTGGTTGTAATCCATGGATCAGCGCGAGGTGGGGCGCGGTCTTTCGTCACACTTTTATAAGGCTCACGTAAGGTCTCTTATGTGGCGGCATCGGTAGGGTGACGTGACTGTATGTAAGTTTTCATCCTGACATTAGTCTGTTCTCGTACTGTAAGTAACTAAGTGGATAGTTCACGTCACTCGGGATGGAAGATGCCGATGCCGCCCTGCTCCGACCCCCTTTTACTCGGCCGTCCCCGACATATATATTGAAAGATTTTGTATGGGAGGACTAAATAATTTATCGATTTTCATTCAACAAACTGACAAAGATCAAACCCAGGACACTGGGTTTAAAAGGCAACAGTAGTAAGTACTGATCCACCAAAATTACATAAATAAAAAGACTGAGTCAAGCTCCTCCCTTCATCTCTTTTCGGCTCTACATGGCTTCCGGTTTTCGTTTTGAGGAATATATTTGTCACAAACATGTCCTGTCCAGTTCCACTTTTAGGTTGCAGCTTTTTGTCCAACACGTCCACGATTTGGCCTCTATGCTTTCTATGATCGCCGCCTATCTTCCTCTTATTATAAAAACAAAAAAATATGTGACATTCTCACATTATGACCTATTTTCGAGAGCGTACTAAATTCAACCCGAAATAATTCGCAAACAAAACAATGTTTATACCAGTTTTATTAGCAAACTCCCTAATCTTAGCTCAGTCAAGCGAGGTAAGTATCTTATTTATTGAAAAAACTTGTTTTTGGTGCGGAAGCGCGGGGATTCGTGGACGCAATAAAATCTACCGTAAAACCTGTTGGCTGTCCGCTGAATTGATTGCCAAGGGCGGGCAAGGTCGTAAGTCTACGCTGAAGATGTTTTATAGCTTTTGCCCGACTGCAACAAAAGGAAAGTTATGTTTTTTGAATGTATGTTTGTTAGTCCCCGTGGCCGGGGGGCCCCGTATAATTGATACGGCAGATAAGGCGGTAGCTACGCCCCTGGTATGTACGTATGTTTGTTGGAAGATGACTCAAGTAGTTTTGATAAGAGCATAATGAAATTTGATACGCGTTTAGAACTAGCCAATAGATTTTTTAAGTTCAAACATGAGCTAAATCAGTTAAGGTTTTGCCGAGATATGGGGCTAGTGAGTTCACAGTTCGGGGCGAAATACTAGTTAGATGTAATTTTATCCTAAAAGTCTTGAAACCATTTAAATAATACCCCAACTGCTTGTGATTTATCTAGACTCATTTCTAGCTGTTGAATGGGCTTAGTAAACGTACTAGTTCGTTCGTTTTCAGTAGTTCAAGTATCGGTTTCCACTTCAACAACTTACTGCCAAGTAATAAAGCGATTCGATATGGATCGTACTAAAGTATTGTATTAATTGAAACACCAAATATAGGGTTATTCTAGAATTAAATAATATAAGGTTATTTATTTTTTATTTATAACTTTATAACAAAAATTGTTTCAGGCGGACTTAAAGTATAAAAGGCCAAGGGCTTGTTATACCAGTAAACCTACAAGTGATGCCGATAAAAGCTAATTTTGGACGACATGATACATTCGAATTCAACTATAATTTAATTACCAATCTTCAAAATTTTACCGGCAATATACACATAAACAATTAAATAAAATACACAAATATTGCATAAATCCATAAATCTTACATTAACAACTTAAATATTTATAGTTCTCTATGACAGTTGGTGAAGATAATGAGCGCGCACAACACTCTTGCACGCTTGGCGACAAGCGGCTTTGAGGATATACGGAACGTTCGGGACGGGCGTTCCATAGCATCGCTCACGGCTTGTTTGTCTTAGACTGTCTCAAATTTTAGTTTAAAAAATACTTCTGATTTTGCATTTCATTTAACTGTATTTTACAGGCAATTGTAGGCATTATTCAAAATGCAGGACTAAAATAAAATAATTAAACAAGAAATGGTTAAAAAATACCTCAATCTAATTCAGGGTTTTGCTACAAACCCACTTTCTCGCTAAGTATTGTGTTTTACCATTTTTTGTCTACCCATAAACGGCTTCATCTGAATCTCATATTTATTCATATATTTTCGCGTCTTTATCCCAAATGAGGTAGACAGGGCCACGATACCTGAATGATTATAGTATTGTATATTAATGTGATACTGTTTGTGTTCGCTTCGTTTTCTCGACTTTGATTCAAATATGAACGAGGAGGATACAATTCAGGACAGTAATGAAAGTATTTTATTTGAAGCTTTTTTTTTGGAACGAAGTTCCTTACGGCAGGCTTGGAGGAGATAGGGATTTTGCTGCGCGACCGAACTGAAAAAAATGTGATAGTAAAACCGTAAGGATGACCTCGTTAAATAAAACCGTTAAATGAGACGAGCGCAGGCGCGACAGTCGTATACACATTGTGTCGATTCTACATTAGCCGAAGGAACTTCGTTCCTACCTGGTGTCCCACGACACCACATTTCTTTTTTTTTTGTAAAATCTTTATTGTACATAAACACAGGACAAAAATACAGGTTTGAACTAGAGAACAGTACAAAGGCGGACTTATCCCAGATAGGGATCTCCTTCAGTCAACCTTGAAATATGAGGACAATTTACAACACAGGGTAGAGAGCGGGTACAATATACAGAAGACACACAATAGAAAACAGAATTCTATTACACTTAACTATTTACTACACTACCACTTTATATCATTTATTAACTTTGACTTGACTTACCATGTGTCAATAGTCATATGTCTAGTTTGAGAATAACCCTCCGATCGTTTGTGCTAAAGTATTGTCTTAATTTGCTACAATAAATATCGACAAAAGATTTTTCTTCCACGAGCAGACTGTTGACTAAAGTAATGACTTTTCTTCCCCACCGTCGTAAAACTAATGAATATCGATTGTAATTAATTTGTAGATACGACCTTTAGGGCGTAAGGTTCGATATTGGTGTGTCTCTTTAAAAAAATCTAACAATTTAACAGAATAAACTAATTACTTGTTGTTATCAATATTTGAAATGCTTATTGTTAGCTGCCTTATTTAATAACCAACTTACTTGCAGTTTTCAAAAAAGACTTCTTAATTGTAAGTTTATTTTTGTTCGTTTTTTATTTTTAAAAATTTAAAGAAGTTGAATAGCTTTTTTGACTATAACTTACTTGAGACATAGAAATTATTAACAAGCACGGGTTACTCGCGTAGAGAGTCAGCTAGTAGCTGACTCTCTAATAAATAATAAATAAATATATAGGGACAAATAACACTGATTGAGCTAGCCCCAAAGTAAGTTCGAAACTTGTGTTAGGGGATACTAACTCAACGATACTATATTTTATAACAGATACATATATAGATAAACATCCAAGACCCAGGACAATTTGAAAAAGGCCATTTTCCAACTTGCCCTGACCAGGGATCGAACCTAGGACTCTAGGTAGCGGACTAGCATGGTGACCACTACGTCACAGATGTCGTCTCTACGTGAGTAACGCGTGCTTTAAATAAAAATAAAATTAATAATTATAAAAATAAAATCGAATACAGCCTAAATTTGAAGCTGTGAATTCGAGCCATGACTTTTGTCGCAAAGTATACATTCATACTGGAACATTCTTTAATGTCTGCACAAGTTATTGCAGATTTCTAAAAGCGTGAAGTTTTAAAGTTTCAACATTCTTGTTAAATTAATCAAGCCGAAAGCCCGGAGAGGAAATTCATAAAAATGTTTACAAATTACGCGGGTACAGTGAACTTTGACGATTTATTACGACCGACACTTTTACGGCTCAATAAAAATTTTCTCTCATTTCCCGACAATTAGGCGGGAACATACGGCTTGAATTTCGCACACGCCTGTTTCAAAAATTTTTGTACGACCTCCATGGCGTATTGTTTACACGTATTGTCTGACATTCGGAGGCTCTGGGTTCGATGTGGATCCCAAGCCTAGGCAAGTAGTAAAATTGCATTTTTCAAATGGTCCTGGGTCTTGGATATTTATCTAACAATGTATTTATTACAAATTATGTTGTATCATTGTGTTAGTATGCCATACATAAAACAAGTTTAAACTTAATTTGAGGCTAGCTCATTCAGTGTGATTTGTCCTTACCTATTTTTTTTAATCTTTATTATGATACGATATTTATAATAATCTCATAATCGTCACTTTGTTTTGTTGCACAATTGTTGAAGTGAAATAGTTACTAACAGCTAAGTTATGTAGACAGAAAATACATTGTTTGTAATGTCAGAATTTAAATTATTTTTTTTAATGTCAAAATTTTAGAATAATATAAATATGTACATTAATTAAGAATTAAGATCAAGTCATCATGATACAATCCATTTCAAATGCAAGCAAATAATCTGCTCATCTTCTCTAAAGTTTACCTCTTTCCCTATCTTTTGAAACCCAGTTTTTACTGATGTGGGCATCTTTCGAGAGAATTACGGTTAGCATGACTTATCTTAACTCACTTTAACAAAGCTGCAGTTTAAATAATAATAATTCATTTATTTCAGGCAATAGCATTGTACTTACAAATTTGTACAATGCCAGAGGCCCATATTATAAATACCTTATAACTAACACACATAATATATAATTCCTATCCTAATTTACACGTAGTGTCGGCGACGTGTGACGCACGGTGTCGTCGGGCAGCCGACCTCGGAACCTCCGAAATACGACACCCTGCGGCCAGAAGTCCTCCTTCATGAAGGTTGGCAGATGATGCGTCGGCACTCTCACCACATATGAGTTAAAATTCGCTTTGTGGCGAGACTGCAGCCGCTCAACCCTCAAGGTGAAGTTAGACTTCTTTCGGACGTAGTCCACGACCTCCTCTGTCCTCGTTGACCAGTGCAGACGGGACACGTACAGCTGCGTCGATGGTATGGCAGGAGAGAAGGAGGCAGTGTTTTTATTTATGATTCATTATCGCACATTAGCAAAAAAGGGCCACTTTTGCCTAATGTGCGAAGGAAAGCCTCACGTTCTGACTTTAAACTGTAAACAGTAGTTCATAAAATAGTTTAAAGGATTGTCTAGGGCTCATTTAAGACAAAATTTTAAATTATATTTCCGATTTCTTTCAAATTGTTTATTTTAAATAGGGGCAGCACTAGACCCCGAAAATTCATGTATCACCGAAGACTAATTTTAAATGCTTTTCTGAAAAAAGCTGAAAATATTTCAACTCTAACCACAGGTAGGAATGTGTAGGTTACAGTAATATAATTATGCTGTCGTATTTATAAGAAGTCAATACAAGTTAAAACGTTAAAAAAAAATTTTTACTAGCTGCGCCCCGCGGAATATATAAAAATAATTGGCCAAGTGCGTGTCGGGCCACGCACAGTATAGGATTCCGTAGTTACGAATGCCAACTTTGAGTTCATGCCACTGAAAACGTCTAAAAACTGATTTTCTATTGAATTTGTACAACATTTTCCTTCTCGGAGTACATTTTATAAGTTGATCGCCTATAACTTTTTAATTTGTAAACCTTACTGAGCTCTGATAGTTTTCCTTTAAAGTTCGTTATATATCCTATAGCGAATATATATATAGAATTCTTTCACGTGTCCATAATAACCGTTGAGCAGATAGAGGACGGGAGAGGGGGGGACACTTGACTCTAACAAAAATGTTCACTTTAAAACCAAATATTTCAAAAACGGATCCCTAAATCAAAAAAAGGTGTTCACAAGTTCATAATATTTTTAAAAGACCTTTTCAACTATACCCCACATGATTTGTTTGTCGGGAAATAAATAATAACTTTTCACTTTACTTGTATGGGAGCTAGCCTAAAAAAATTTTTTTTTTCTGTATTTTATTTTACCCGTTTTTCTGCATAATTAATTTGCCAAATCACAGCTTTCTAGTACTTATAGTCGCTGAGTTTTTACTCAGCGACTATAAGTAGGTACTAGAAAGCTCCGCACCTGTCTGTCTGTCTGTCCGCGGACGTAAAGACAGACAGACAGACATGGCGAAACTATAAGGGTTCCTTGTTTCCTACGGAACCCTAAAAAGTAGCCTATGCGTTAATCCAGGGTGTCAGCTTCCTGATAATTTTATCAAAATTGTTTTTTTTTGCCAGCCGTTTGCGCGTGAAGAAGTGACAAACACACACACACACACTCATACTTTCGCTTTTATAATATTAGTGTGATGTTAAAATATTTTCTACGCCTACCAAATCCGCGATTCCTGCCATACTACAGCCACGTGTGTTTCACAAGTCAAGCGAATGCTTCGGTTTGGTGTATATGTAGCTTAATGTTAAGACTCGCTAGCAAATATGCTACATTTAATTAATTTCTCGTGTTTACTGCCACTTTCATGTGTTTCCCTTGCATCGAAGTGAACTTAAATCCAATTTCATCTGCAGTTAAATTGTAGTTTATATTAGAAATCATTTATTTAGGTTTAAATGGAGAGATTAACTTTAAATTAAATGTTTAACTTGGTAATGACTTTGGAAACTTTTGTTATTACAGCATTGCTATAAATGCAATATTCAATGTAGCTGTCGAACGAAGTTGCAACGCTTACTCCATAATATAAGTAGGTAGGTACCTAATTTGTAAGAAATTAAGTTAAAAAAATATTATTCGTCCCATTCGTGACGATAAATCCACGTAATTGAATGGAAAAATCAAAGACTTTTGATTTCAAATTGAAAATAGACGGAAAGAATTTCGGCAACGTTTTACGAAATACGAACCATTAAAGCGCGGACACATCAAAAGACTTCCGTAATATAGCATTTCTTGTTACAGCCTATAACAGTCCACTGCTGGACTAAGGGCTTCATTTGTTTGTTTGTATGTATGTAATAACTTTATTGTTCTATGAAAACACATAATTACATAAAATAACAACATCCTTTACTTTTAGCGAGCAATTCTTCTCTCCTGTGGGACCAATGATGCTTGAAACTCGGAAAAAATCGACATTTTCATACAAATTGCCGGGCCGGCCGAACACTTTTGTATGAAAATGACGATTCTTTTTTAGAAAAAGTTGTTCATATTGACGTTCTGAGTTATGCCTCCAAGGATCGGACAGGGTTTTTATTACATATTGTATAGAACGTCCTTTTTAGGGTTCCGTAGTACCTACAAAGAACCCTTATGTTTCGCCATGTCTGTCTGTCGGACGGACAGACAGACACTATTTTACTCAGAGACTATAAGTACTAGAAAGCTGTAATTTGGTATAGGTATGTATTTTAATCATTACAAAAAAGTGGTAAAATAAAATATCATAAAAAAATTTTTTTAGGCTTGCTCCCATTAAAGTAAATTAGAAGTCATTTTTTTTTCTTGATTAACCCATCGCGTGGATTATCGTTGAATAAGTCTTTCAAAAATATAGTGAGCTTGTAAACATCATTTTTCGATTTAGGGATCCGTTTTTGAAATATTTGGATTTATATTGCATATTTTTGTTAGAGTCAAGTGTCCCCCCATCTATCTATTAAATGGTTATACATGGTCATGTGAAAAAAATCACAGCAGTAGTAAATATAACGAAGTTTGAAGGAAAACTATCAGATCTAAGTAGAGTTTACATATTAAAAAGTTATAGGCGACTCACTTATAAAATGTACTCGAAAAAGGAAAAGTTCATACAAATTCAATAGAAAATTAGTTTACGTTTTTAGTGGCGTGAACTCAAACTGGGCATTCGCAACTGCTGAACCCTACACTGCGCGTGGCCCGACACGCACTTGGCCGGTTATTAGTAAACAAGGAACCCTTATAGTTTCGCCATGTCTGTCTGTCCATCCGCGGTTTTACTCAGATACTATATGTACAATAAAGCTGTTATTTGGTATAGGTATGTATATTACATACATACATATTATCACGCCTGTTTCCCACAGGGGTAGGCAGAGACTAAGGACCTCCACTTGCTACGATCCTAACAGACCTCTTTCGCTTCATCTACACTCATCACTCTCTTCATGCATGCCCGTCGGTTACGCGTACTTCTAACCTCTCCTTTTTTATATATATAAATCATGGCAAAAAAGTTAAAATAAAATATTAAAAAGCATTAATAGGGTAGCTCCCATACAAGTAAAGTAGGAGTCATTTTTTTTCTCGACTAACCCATAACCCATCGTTTGGGTTATCGTTAAATAGTAAAATATTTTGTCTTTCAGAAATATTTTGTTTTATATTGCAAATTTTTGTTAGAGTCAAGTGTCTCCCCCCCCTCTATCTATTAAACGGTTATATATTATGAACATGTGAAAAAATTCACAGCAGTAGTATATATATTACGAAGTTTATTGGAAAACTAACACAGCTAAGTAGGGTTTACAAATTAAAAAGTTATAAGCGACCAACTTATAGAAGTTTTTGGACGTTTTCAGTGGCGTGAACTCAAAGTGGGCATTTGCAACTACGGAACCCTACACTGCGCATGGCCCGACACGCACTTGGCCGGTTTTATTATTAATTGAGTACAAATATTTTAAGGAGTGATTCAGTCCATCATTTTGAGCAACTTTTCCTAATAAATGTATACCGAAATACGAAAAAAAATTAGGTTCTCATACAAATCGAAGTAGTCACGTGATATCGTTACTATGGAAAATGAAATTTATTCATACATTTGAAGATCTCAGAAACGGCTCCAACGATTTTGATGTAACTCAGTATTTAGGGAGTGGCGAGGCTAAAAAATGATTTTAATAAAACAAGTAACTCAGTTAGTAAAGAGTTGACAACGGCGGACTTATCTTACAATGGAATCTCTTTCAGTTAACCGGCGGATAAGATAGGACAATTACTCACAAGAATGGTAGGTATAGAAGTTCGTACTTTCATAGAATAAATGAAACTAATATTTTACCTAGCTAAAATAACTACACATGCATTTCTATTACAAGATATATACCTTCATAAATATACATAAACATACATAGTCGTACACATACATATATCACACTCATATTATAAAGGCTAAAGTTTGTGAGTGTGTGTTTATGAGTGTGTGTGTGTGTGTGTGAGGGTGTGTTTATGTGTGTGTGTGTGTGTGTGCGTGCATGCGTGCTTGCGTGTGTGCTTGCGTGCTTGCATGTGTGCGTGCGTGCGTGCGTGCGTGCGTGCGTGCGTGTGTGTGTGTGTGTGTGTGTGTGTGTGTGTATATAATACCAAAATGTAAGCTGAAGTGTCTGAAGTATCAACAGGAGACCTAAGGAGTTTGGATTAGAAAGGCCTTCTGATAAAGGGAGGATTTGTCCATAAATAATAACCTATCTATCTATACTATAATAAAAGAGTAAAAAAAAATGTGTCTGTACATAGAAAATTTTTCAAAAAAAAATATTTGGGGCGATTGAGATATAGTAATAGAGTAAGAAAATAAAAAAAAATGTCTGTCTGTTTGTCTGTTTGTCTGTTTGTCTGTTTGTCTGTTTGTCTGTTTGTCTGTTTGTCTGTTTGTCTGTTTGTCTGTTTGTCTGTTTGTCTGTTTGTCTGTTTGTCTGTTTGTCTGTTTGTACACGCTAATCTCCGGAAATACTGGACGGATTCGAATGAAACTTTTTTTGTTATATAGCTGTGAAGCCTGGGCAACATATAGGCTATAATTGATTTTGGAAAATGGAACACATGATGCAGAACTATAATGGTCCAGCTAAACTATAAGAAATATTAAAATGCAGCCTTAGCAAAAGTTGTTAAGTCTGATGAGAACTTTTTGTTGAGTTATAATACAACTGGCCAAGCGCGAGTCGGACGCACGCGAAGGGTTCCGTACCATAATCTATGAAAAATCACGTTTGTAGTATGGGAGCTCCCGATAAATACTTATTTTATTCGTTTTTTTGGGTTCCAAAGGGTAGGGTAGAAACGGGACCCTATTACTTAGACCGTCCGACTGTTTGTCTGTCTGTCTGTCACCAGGCTGTATCTCATTAACCATTATAGCTAGACAGTTGAAATTTTTATAGATGATGTTTTTTGTTGCCGCTGAACAAAAACATACTAAATGTATACTATAATAAAATAGTAAAAGAAATGTGTCTGTACATTGAAATTTTTTCAAATAAAAAGTTGTTTCGTCCGAAGTAGAACTTATAAGTTCAGTATTTGCGGACCTTCAGAGCATAACACACCAGAAAATTCTTGGTTATGTGAACGCGCCATATTGACACCAAAAAATTAAAAATCAATTAATAAAGAACTTATGACGCAAATTATTGTTAACTAGCTTGTGCCCGCGGCTTCGCTCGCGTAGGGGTGTAATTTATCAAAATCCTTTCTTAAGGGATGGCTACGTCATAGTAGCTTTATGCATGCAAAGTCTCAGCCCGATCGGTTTAAAATTGACAAAGTTTTATATAAACTTTCATCCCCTATTTAATCCCCTTGGGGGTAGAATTGATCAAAATCCTTTCTTAGCGGATGCCTACGTCATAACATCTACCTGCATGCCAAATTTCAGCCCGATCCGTCCAGTGGTTTGGGCTGTGCGTTGATAGATTACTATGTCGGTCAGTCAGTCACCTTTGAGTTATATATATTTAGATATATAGATATATATTTAGATTTCTTGGATAGTGTTGTTGACGACGCCACCAATTATCCAGTTGAGTTTCTTAATTCACTTGCAGCAAATGGACTCACGGCTCACAAAATAAGTCTTAATGTCGGAGGGCCAATAATGCTGATGCGAAATTTGACTCCGCCGAAACTGTGTAACGGAACCCAACTTAATGTCTCAGCACTGTATGCCGAAGTTCAGTGGCTGAATTTCAGCCAATGCATGCCTGCAATGTTATTTGCATTACTAGCAACACATAACGCCGACCTTCCGATGCTTTTGCCTGAATCGGACCCGTACCCGTACCCGTACCCGTACCCGTACCCGTACCCGTACCCGTACCCGTACCCGTACCCGTACCCGTACCCGTACCCGTACCCGTACCCGTACCCGTACCCGTACCCGTACCCGTACCCGTACCCGTACCCGTACCCGTACCCGTACCCGTACCCGTACCCGTACCCGTACCCGTACCCGTACCCGTACCCGTACCCGTACCCGTACCCGTACCCGTACCCGTACCCGTACCCGTACCCGTACCCGTACCCGTACCCGTACCCGTACCCGTACCCGTACCCGTTCCGCTCCCGCTCCCACTTCCGCTCCCACTCCTGCTCCCGCTCCCGCTCCCTCTCCCGCTCCCGCCGCCGCCGCCGCCGCCGACGCCGCCGCCACCGCTTCCGCTGACGCCGCCGCCGCACCTTCCGCCGCCGCCGCCGCTGCCGCTGCGGCCGCCGCCGCCGCCGCTGCCGCCGCCGCCGCCGCCGCCGCCGCCGCTGCCGCCGCTGCCGCCGCCGCTGCCGCCGCTACCGCTTCCGCCGACGTCGCCGCCGCCGCTTTCGCCGCCGCCGCCGCCACCGCTGCCGCCGCCGCCGCCGCCGACTCCTCCGCCGCCGCTGTCGACGCCTCCGCCACCGCCGCCGCCGTCTCCGCCGCCACCGCTGCCGCTTCCGCTCCCGCTCCCGCTCCCGCTCCCGTTTCCGCTTCCGCTCCCGCTCCCGTTCCCGTTCCCGTTCCCTCTTCCACTTCCGTTCCCTCTTCCGCTCCCGTTTCCGTTCGCCGCAGACGCGCCAAAGACGGAAGATTAAATTCTCATATCGGCACATCACTACTGTCCGGCGTTTCCACCGAACTTCAGCAGCTGAACTTCAGCTTATTTAGTGTGTCATCCCCACCGAATTTTAGACACTGAACTTTAGCCACTAAACTTCGGCATAGTCTGCTGAGACACTTAAAGCTCACAGTAAGTGAGTGATGCCAGTGAAACTGTATTTATTCCGCGTATGCCACTCATCCCCAACAATTTTCCTTTTGAAAATACACAGTTCCATATGTTAACTTGCTTTGCTATGAAAATAAGTCACAGTTTTAGAGGCTTAAAGCTGCTGATGTCGATCTAAGGACTGGTTTTTCGCATGGCCTACTTATTGTGGCTTTCTCCAGGGTTAGTAACACTTCAGCTCTTTTCATATTGGCTCCCGAAGGAAAGAATTAAAATAATATTGACTTTTAACTCCTAACACTGTTACAAGTACTTTCTCCCTCTGTCTCTCTCTCTCTCTCTCTCTCTCTCTCTCTCTCTCTCATTAGTTTTTATTTATATTTATACGCCGGAGTCATAAAGTCCACGCGAACGAAGTCGCGGGCATCAGCTAGTAAATATATAAATACGGACAAATCACACAGATTCAGCTAGCCCCAAAGTAAGTTTGAGTCTTGTCTTATATGTATTTTATAAAATGCATATATAAATAAACATCCAAGAACCAGGTCAATCTGAAAAAGATCATTTTTCATCTTGACCTACCGGGAATCGAACGCGGGCCTCTGATGTGACGGCGTGGCATGATGACCACGAGGCCACACAGGTCGTCATGTGTCATCACAGTGGATAGTATAAAGTCTTTGCACAGAGACCGTTGCTGTCTGTTCTCTGTTAGCTAAGTAAGCCTCACTTAGCCATCATTATATTTCATTATTTTGTTATAATTATAATATATATTTTATATGTATATATGTATGTCTATTAGTATGTAGGTATGTATATCGTGTATTTAAGTATTTGTAAGTATATATTGTGGCAGGTTCTATATAGTAACTATTTACAGTAAATCTAACATACTTCACCGCCTATTTTTTAATATTCACTTCTCCCTCTACCCAAAGGTTGACTGGAAGAGATTGCTATGCGATAAGTCCGCCTTTGTATCATAATTCTGTCTTCTTTTTTTTCTGTTTATTGTTTTTCCTTTTGTTTATGGTGCAATAAAGAGTATTTGTATTGTATTGTATTGTATTTAGTCTCCTTTTGCGTCGACCGCGGGTGAGGAAAGGTGAGTTGACAGGTTTTAATCTACAATGCTGTCAACACACGGAATAAATTATAAAAATACCGGCCAAGTGCGAGTAGGATTCGCGCACTAAGGGTTTCGTACCATTATCAATAAAAAATCTCGTTTGTTTTGTAGGCCCTCTTAAATATTTATTTGATTTAAATTATTTTTTTTAAGTAAATATACAACTGAATATTCTGTAAATATTTCAAGCGTCACCTGTTGCCATTTAACTCAAATTTGAAATGGCAAAAAAATGCGTTTGTTGTATGTTTGAGGGCTCGCATAGGAGCCCCCGGACAGACCGACAGACAGACAGATGGACAGCGGAGTCTTAGTAAAAGTGTCCCTTTTTTACCTTTTGGGTACGGAAACCTAAAAAAGGAAAAATATAGAAACAAATATACCTATCCATCTCTAATAATTTCCTATGAAAACCAAAAAATCAAAGAATTTTCCATAAAATTCTAGGAAATCAAATTTCCTAGATATTTCGGAAATTTCATTTTTTAGTTTACTTGTGTATTTAAGCGCCCATATGACGCAAAAAATAGACGGAAAGTATTTTGACGACGTTATACGAACCATTAAAATGCGGGATACATCAAAAGACTTCCGTAAATAAAGCATTTCTCTGATGAATGCTATTAAGCCTATTTATGCAGATGAGGAGACCCGGGTATGATAAACCTGCGAGGGGTATATTGTTCACTGACATAATGATAAATAGATTGAAAGTGGCACCGTGCTTACTTGCTTTTTTTGTAAGTGGCACTTAACACTAGTATAAGATTTTTCAAGCTGGCTAATGCCATCAGAAAAGAGGGCTAAAGTCAAGGAAGTTGTTTATACAATAAAGACCAAAATGGAAGTGGGCTGGACACGTAGCAATAATGGACTCAAATCAGTGGACCTGAAGGGTAATAGAGAGGCGACCATGTACCAACAAGCAAGGGAGAGGACACCCAGCAATGCGTTGGGTGGACGATATTAAGCGTCACGCAGTCCACAAATGGATGCAGGTGGCAAGGGAGAACAAAGATGGAAAGATATGGAGGAGGCATATGACCTAAAAAGATAACATAAAGGCTGCTATGAATGAATGGAATGACATTTGACATAGCTTGACGACTACCATACAATGGTGACAGCCAGGACCAACGGCTTTTTTTTGTGATTATTCATTCAGATGCAGACCACGCCCGGTGTTCTTATAACAGAACAAGTTTATTTGCCAAGCAAATTTAAAAAAAAAAACCTTTTCAAGCATTCATCTCTAATAACCCTTGAACCGCTAACCCCATTCCCATCAAACGTAGCTAAGTACAATCTCGATGAAGACAGCTTTCAAAAAAAATCCGCCCATTCCTTTAGGCGCTACGCTGCCACTGATAGACACACGTCAAACTTTAAAAAATCCTCTTTTTCGTCGACGGTTAAGATTAAGGTGGCTGAGGCTGGTGTAGGCATGTTAAAAGTAGGGAGGAAAGCCATTATAACCAGGCAGGTTCTGAAAAAGCAAGTAAAGGGACATCAAAACAGAGGAAGATGAAAGAAACGTTGGATGGAATGTAATTAAAGGAGGATGTGAAGATAAAACAAGATGGAAAAAATCTATGACATACTGTGGTCATCATCATCCGAGCGTATTCCCGGTTGCATCCTCAGCAGTAACGCTTCAGAGCCCGGGGTCCGCTACCTAACCAAGCAGATTTGACGAGGTTACTGGTTTTTACACAGAGCGACTGCCGTCTGACCTCCACAACCCAAAGGGCAAACTAGGAACCAATCCTTGGATAGTTTGATGATCAAACGCTAGGTGGCGTTCGGGACCCACAGTTTTACGTGCCTTCCGAAACACGGAATCATCTTTCTTTTCGGATAATCAGGTGATTCAAGCCTGCAATATCCTATCCAGACTGGAAACAACTTTTAACAAAGTATGCTTCCCAGTGGGAATCGAACCCATGACCTCCGGGTCACAAGGCGAACGCCTTGACCACTGGACTACGGAGGCAGTCAGACTATGACATACTGTGGTGAACCCACATAAAAAAAAACGATATAAGGCAGGAGAAGGAGAAGAATATAATGATAAATAGATTAATGATGCTCAGTACCATAGCGATGGTGGTTAAGCCGTTTGGATGACGGCCGTCTGTATATGCCGTCTGGATCGAATATAATTTCATTGCTATTTCATTTTTCTCTAGAATAGAATTTTCTAAGAACTATCTTTATCAAGTTAGCTTTTAAACAAAAAAACCTAGCCCATTCGTTTAGGCGCTACGATGACACAGATACACACATGTAGACACGTTAAACTATTGACACCTCTCTTTTTCGTTGGGGAGTTAAAAAATGTAAAATTTTATCTTTATATTTGATAACCAAAATGCACCCTAAAATTGGAACTTGAAGTCAGTTTCCCGCAGTCCCTCCTCCATCCACCGCTCAGCATCCGTCAAAGTGGTTGCGCCAGTCGCCAACGTTACCTGTGGTTTGTAAGCATACAATTAATATAAGATCGTACAAGACTGAAACTCTTCCTTTCCCGCAAAATTACGTTCCTCAGTGTCTGTCTGTCCAGTGTCCCCTGCAACATGGAGTGATGATATACTTGACAATTACCATACAATAATGACAGACAGCATAAGACTATTGGGAAGAATGTATCACTCTCCGGTAGCCCCACATTTAATCCTTGTTAGTCAGTGTCTCGACCTCCGTGGCATAATTTAGAAATCCGTGTCTGTGCAGCCAAGATCTATAGCGACTTCAACGACATTTAAAAAAAAACAACTATGTATAAACATGTTGTAAAAACATAGTTTTGGAGTACAGTCTAGAACAGATATGTAGAAATTAGGTTCCTTGGTCCTTTATATGTTTGTATTCTGTTTGTGTTTCTAATAAAATAAAATAAACTTACCGTAGTCTTTTAGAAGACTTTGAAATCGCCCTTGTAATCAAACACTGGCATGACCTTTAACCATATTAAAGTAGGATACAGCCACGTTTCTTGGGTCTCTTGCCACGTATACCACTTTACTTTTGTCGAGAACGTTCAGAGGCAGCATCGAAAATGGCAGATGGGTTTTGGAAAACCTCGGGGATGGCGTATTACCCAATACCTCAACGCCTGTACTTTGGATTGGGGATATGTTTTCAACTACTTTCTCTAGCGATTTGTCATGTTCACAGGCTTGCTCTGAGACGTCTTTCGTAATTTCAGTTTCAAAAGATGTAAATCTGCAATAGAACTTACATTTTATTTATGTAGATTACGTCAGTACGTGAGTGACTACAGGATTATTTTTCTTCAACCGGCTTTGTCAATGTCCGAGTTACAACCATTGGCTTGGCTTTTACTTGCTGAACAGAAAAATCTAATATTTATTTTCTGTTCAGTTAATATGCATGACGAATGGAGATTTTTGAAGCCCGTCAGTTAGATTATTAAAAAATATTGTACAAATGACAAAGACAAAGCAGCGCATTGAAATTTCGCATGACGTCACTTCTAGGTATGGTTGTTTAATGTTCCGTATCTTTGTGAATTTTTACTTTTTTGGTAAACTGAAAAATATAATACAATTATACTTCTTTGATCCTGTCGCTGTCCTCACACATATTTAATGAAAAAATAACAATAATTTTCAATCAAATAATTTTATAGTAAATGTAAATGCTATTCCTAAGATTCAAAAATTTTCATCAAAGATTCAAAGATTCAAATGTTTATTCAGTAATTAGACCTTTACAGGCACTTTTACACGTCAATAAGTATAATTTATGTTACGTGTAAAGTATATTAAAATTTAATTTATTTTTAAAGAAAAGCTACCGATACCTTCGCTTCCCTATTGATGTGAAGATACAATATAATAGGTATAATAGAATATGAAATATTCATTTTTATGATTCTTTCGGTGTCTATTAATATACTTATCTCTGAAAGGTTTTGTTGTTTGCATATTTTCGTACAAATATATCTTGATGACGCAATTTTACTGAAAAAAAATATGTTTTGGAGAATAATCATACTCCAGTAGTCCCACACAAATAATTCATATGGACGAGCTGATTCATTATTCCGAGGTTCGACTTGACTTGAAAGATAAAGTATCTTTTATTTTTCATAATAGGTTCGATTTCATAATAGGTTGTTGTTGAAAAAAGGTATCAAAATACTGATGAGTGACTATATAGCCGCATGGCTTATTAACATGATACGTTTCTAGTGTTTCTTCTCATCAGTGGTCGGTGCGAATGTAAACAAACTACACGAATTTGAATTGAATTTGAATTGGATTTGAATTGAATTTGAATTGAATTTGAATTGAATTTGAATTGAATTTGAATTGAATTTGAATTGAATTTGAATTGAATTTGAATTGAACTTGAATTGAATTTGAATTGAATTTGAATTGAATTTGAATTGAATTTGAATTGAATTTGAATTGAATTTGAATTGAATTTGAATTGAATTTGAATTGAATTTGAATTGAATTTGAATTGAATTTGAATTGAATTTGAATTGAATTTGAATTGAATTTGAATTGAATTTGAATTGAATTTGAATTGAATTTGAATTGAATTTGAATTGAATTTGAATTGAATTTGAATTGAATTTGAATTGAATTTGAATTGAATTTGAATTGAATTTGAATTGAATTTGAATTGAATTTGAATTGAATTTGAATTGAATTTGAATTGAATTTGAATTGAATTTGAATTGAATTTGAATTGAATTTGAATTGAATTTGAATTGAATTTGAATTGAATTTGAATTGAATTTGAATTGAATTTGAATTAATTTGAATTGAATTTGAATTGAATTTGAATTGAATTTGAATTGAATTTGAATTGAATTTGAATTTAATTTGAATTGAATTTGAATTGAATTTGAATTGAACTTAAATTGAATTTGAATTGAATTTGAATTGAATTTGATCTGAATTTGATCTGAATTTGATCTGAATTTGAATTGAATATGAATTAAATTTGAATTGAATTTGAATTCAATTTGAATTTAATTTGAATTGAATCTGATTTGAATTGAATTTGAATTGAGTTTGAATTTGAAATTAATTTGAATTTGAATTTAATTTGAATTTAATTTGAATTTAATTTGAATTGTATTTGAATTGAATTTGAATTGAATTTGAATTGAATTTGAATTGAATTTGAATTGAATTTGAATTGAATTTGAATTGAATTTGAATTGAATTTGAATTGAATTTGAATTGAATTTGAATTGAATTTGAATTGAATTTGAATTGAATTTGAATTGAATTTGAATTGAATTTGAATTGAATTTGAATTGAATTTGAATTAATTTGAATTGAATTTGAATTGAATTTGAATTGAATTTGAATTTAATTTGAATTGAATTTGAAGTTAATTTGAATTTGAATTGAATTTGAATTGAACTTGAATTGAACTTCAATTGAATTTTCAAATAATCGACTTACTTACCTCCATAGATCAAAACCAATAGTAAAGAGAATCCCATGGGGTGCGAGAGTAGCTCTAGCAAGGTCCCTTTCCATGACCTTGCAAAAATGTTCATCTTCAAACTTAATAACAGACTGGCAAAATCTTTTCACATTTGCTTATCGATATCTTCACGGCCAGGAATCATCGGAATTTTTAACAAAGTCCTTAAAATCAAACACAAGAAATTCTGTCTCCATTTCAGAACCCATTAATCAGCCCTTTCCTGCTAAACGTGATATAAACTTCAAAAAATTGTAGAAGACAAGGTCATGGATGGAGATCTGAGAAATGCAGCACGCATCCTTTTCTCAGATGACACTTTCGCTCCACCTTCGCAAGAAACACTGGACTCCCTTCGAGAAAAGCATCCTTCGCCCAAATCAGCCGCCCCGTTTCTAGGATATCCCACTTCTCAAAATTCTTTGGTTATTAAAAACGAAGATACCCTGTCGGCTGTACTATCCTTCTCTAATGGCTCCATCGACGGACTCACTCCTCAGCATTTGAAAGGTCTGTTAAGTGTTTCTGCCGGTGACGCTGGTACGGAGCTATTAGAGGAACTTACTAAATTCTGTGCTTCCTTACTTTCTGTTAAAATTTTAGACAGTTTTTATGGTGCTAGTCTTTTGCCTTTAAGAGAAAAGATGGCGGGGTGCGGCCAATTGCAATTGGTTGTACATTGCGCCGTTTAACATCTAAACTAGCATGAATGCACATAGCCTCAACACTTATAAATAAATTCCAACCGAATCAAATGGGCTCCGGCAGCAAGGGCGGCTGCGAAGCAGCAGTACATTCTGTGCGCACCTTTTTAAATAATAACTGCGCAGAGGTACTGCTAAAAGTGGATGTGAAGAATGCTTTCAATTCAATAGATAGAAACGCCTTGCTGCAAGAAGTATCAGCCCATATTCCTCAACTTTTTCCTTATATTAAACAATGCTATTCATCACCTTCAAAATTACTTTACGAAAATAACACTATTTTATCATCAACAGGAGTCCAGCAAAGCGATCCCCTGGGGCCGGCGCTTTTCAGTCTAGGTATTCATCCAAGCATCTCATCTTTAAATCCTGAATTAAATGTCTGGTTCCTGGATG
This sequence comes from Acrobasis suavella, assembly GCA_943193695.1. Taxonomy (NCBI): domain Eukaryota; kingdom Metazoa; phylum Arthropoda; class Insecta; order Lepidoptera; family Pyralidae; genus Acrobasis; species Acrobasis suavella. The sequence continues at coordinate 3,789,347 of OW971934.1, read as the reverse complement.
ATGCCTGAATTTCTGGAAGTAAAGAATCCGTTTTAGCAGATATAGATCTGAATTTTAAAAAATTGTGAAATTTTCATTCCTGGAAACATTTCGACGTCGTACAAAAATGATATTCTCGACAGCTTTTATGAAGTCTCTTCCGAGATTAAATTGCTTACAGAAGGTTCTTTACAACTTCTGGGTGCTCCATTACTAGGACCCAGCATTCAGCCTCTCTTGGATAAAAAAATAGATAATTTTTATTTTAAATCCTCTAGATTGGACATTCTAAATTCTCACGTTGCATACACAATTCTAAAATATTGGTTTTTTGTACCTAAATTCACTTACATTCTTCGCTCTATTAAAATCTGGAAACATTTGGAACTTATAAACAAAATTGATTGATTGATAGAAAAAATTCTAAATTGTCATCTTGACGAAAATTCATGGACACAGCTCACTTTACCTATTAAAGACGGTGGCATAGGCTTCAGAAAAATTACTAGTGTTGATAACAGAATTTGAATTGAATTTGAGTTTGAATTTGAATTGAAATTGAATTTAATTCTCTATTCCTTCGTTCGACTTTTTCGATCTCACTGAAAGTATTCGATATTCTAAGTTTTTCTTTTCTCCAAGGCCTGCACGGAAGAATTTCATACGTTACGTAGGTGAATACCAGATGTATGTTATGTATATTAACTACCTACCTAAATACCACACGTATGATATGTATATTAACTACCTACCATAGATACTTTTAGATCTAAAAGTGCTATAACCCCATTTAGGCACACAGAGAATACAAATTCGCGTGATTGGCCACTCGAAATCATTCCCGATCCCGTAACCACAAAATGAAAAAGTGAGAGAAAAAGATCTTTATACAATATGCTCATGCTATCTCTGTGTATCGATCTGTAATTTATTTGCTACCTACCTACAAATTATACAATAAAATCCTTTACAATATGTTATATTCTAAATTCCTTTATAAGAGAACTATTCTAAATTCTTTTGTAGATATGATTTTTTTTCTTCTAAATTCCAGATTCATAAATAATTGATGAATTTCACAACCCTGTTCAGGTATTCTGACTAGTAAGTGAGTGGTCTTACGTACATTCAAGGTAGCTTTTTGAAAACCTACATTTATATAAGACCGCCCATTGTACTCATTTAATTTAAAATTATTTCTTTGTGTTACATTTTTTCTTTTGGTGTACAATAAAGAGTTATCTATCTATCTATCTATCTATCTATCTAGATACCTTGTGTCGTCTTTACCCCTAACGGGATAAACTGAGCCCAGAGCCATAAAACCCAGAGGCCACGTTTAGCGAATTTAGTGGAAATGAAGATTGAAAAGGGAATCGAAATAGTGATGGGTTGCAAGCCGCAAAGCCCATTGTTATTCGAAATCCTCTCTATAAAATATGAATTAAAGAAAAAAGATTTTTGAAATAAAAAAATGGCGAGCTTTTATTGTGAGGTCAAAGTACTTATCAATAATGGAATGGATATGCCTCGTTTTAATACTGAGTTTCATCGAACATCTTCCGTCTCCGTAAAGACCGTGGGCATAGTCTACTAATAGTCGGTAGGTAAATCAATTCAAACCCAACTAACATTTTGGCGTCAGTTACAGGTTTTGTTATAACTTTACGCTGTTTAACTGAGTAATAATTATCTCAGTTCTAACTAGAAACGTTATAGAGGAGCCAAGTAATTAATTTGGCACCAACAGTGCCTCTAGAACTGTAATGAACGATGTTAGACGGCTTTTAGAGTTAGAATAGTGCTAATTACTGCAAGTATAGTTAAGATGTTATAGCTTTAACCTGTTTTTAGCACCTAAATCTATACAAATGTGCTCGCTGACACTCGTTAACACTTATTGTTGTTTAGTTGTTGTCGTGAAGTGCCTTATATGTCTTTAGGTATTATATTGACTATAAGATGCAGACATGGGTTGTAAAACAGAGTTTGTCAAGAGTGTAGAAACACCAGATACTAAAAGTGTTGAACAACTCCTATATATATTATTAAAGCTATAATGTTTATTTAACTAATGCTTATTGTGTTAGGCAGATACACGTTAATGACATTGTAAGAGTGACGGTGTTAGACAAAACATCTATGGAGGCTGTCTTTATAAAGTTTCAAATTGTGTTGAATGAGTATATACAACACAACTATTTTTAAACAGGATAAATTCCTTTTCCGGGAATTATTTAGTTAAAATTAAACTATTACAGACTTGGAGTAAACAAAATAAAACAGGTGCAGTAAAAAGAAGGATAAAGCAGGAATGCCGTTTTTTATATGATTCAGTTTATAATGGCACGAATGACACAAACAAGTCGCGTAGTTGTGATATCCGATTAGATTCTGTTATTCCACTTATCACGAAAAATCAAGAAGATTCGCTACAAAGTGAAAATATGAATAGTCATAATACGAGTAATTTTGGTCAAGTTCGAGTGGATGCACAGCAGGGTTCCGTGGAACAAGAACAAAAAGAAGCCCAAGTAAATCACCTCTCTTTCGATTTAATTCCACTTAGTGAGCCAGAAAACGAAGAGAAAAAAGAAAAATATATAGTGATATTGAAAAAATTACTGCACTAACAAAAAAATTAAAAACGTGGTCTATAGAAAATAATATAACTCAAACTGCTTTAAAACAGTTGCTATTGATTTTGAATGAAGGCTATGTTAGTATTACGTTACTGCTTCCAAAAGATCCGCGAACAGTTTTAAGAACTCCAAAAGAAATTTGTAGTAAGGATATCGAAGGAGGACAATATTGGCATCATGGTATAAGTGAACCTTTAATGAATATACTTAAGAATTTCACGCCCATTCCCGACAGCATTTAGCAAATGTGGAGGGGAATATATTCACAATTGGGATCTACTATGGTATAGGCAAACCAAAAAGATTTGAAGAATATTTAGAAGATTTTGTAACTGAGATGAAATCGTTACTTTGTAACTTGTGTTTGTATAAAAATCAAATGTTTTGTTTGCGATTCTCCCGCAAGGGCTTTCATTAAAGGTAAGATTCATTTTTATAGCCGTACTTAACTCTTATAATTGTGATTGAAAATTTCAGAAAAAGATCATTTTCCATCTTGACCTGACCGGGGATCGAACCCGGAACCTCCAGTGTGGCGGACGGTCGTGTTGACCATTACGCCACCGAGGTCGTCATATGTAGTGCTTGATATGAAACTAAATTAATAAGGCTTATTTACGTTATTTGTATTGGCTAAATAACTAATATACCTATTTTTTTTCAGGTGTATGTAATTTTAACGGAAGGCATGGATGTTTAAAGTGTACGACGGTAGGAGAATACTCGCACAAAGCCCATACTGTAGTTTTCTCTACAAAAATTTTAGAGCCAAAATATACGGAGGGCATCATAAAATAGATTCTCCCTTACTACAACTGCCAATTGATATGGTAGAAGATTTTCCAGTAGCAGATTCTTTGCACCTTATAGATCTGGGTATAATGAAGAGGCTGCTGGTTGGGTGGCGAGACGGCAATTTCGGAACATATATGACTAAGCTGTGTGCGCGAGATATGGAAAATCTAGACGTATTTAAAAAAAAAATGTAAATTACCGTCTGAGATACACCATACCACAGTAAGAAGTATAGATTGTCTCACACATTGGAAAGCAAGTGAATTTAGAACATTTTTTTATTATTTGAGCGTTGTAATATTGCCTGATATTCTTCGTGCTGATGTTGTTGAACACTTTTTGAATATATATTGCTCTATTAGTTTATGTTCCAATGAATGTTACAATAGTTTACTACCGCTTGCCAGAGAAATGCTAAAACATTTTGTGGATCAGTATAAATATTTGTATGGTTCTCATTATATCACCAGCAATGTGCACATTGCTGGTGTGCAATTTGCTCCATGTTGTGGACGAAGTTTAAAAATTTGGTCCTCTTAACAATTTTGACGCGTATCCATTTGAGAAACAATTATATTTAATCAAAAGAATGTTAAGACAGGGTGACAAGCCTCTGGCACAAGTTGCTAAGAGAATTTGTGAGGTAAGTACAATAAATCCCTTGGTGACAGTAAGGACCACGGATAATGTGCCCTATTTGACAACTTGTAAAAATTATCGTATAATTCACTTCAAAATCTTTGTACTTTCTTTAAATCCGAAAGATAAATATTTTATGACTCACAATGAAGATATATTTGAATTAAAAGACTTGTCCTCTGGTAGTCAAAAAGAGATAACAATGAGTGGAAAAAAAATTTTTGAACAAAGATATCATTTTTGACATACCCATTAAGTCATCGTTTTTAAGTATGTATAAAGTAAGAGAACCTTATGTCGTCTCTGATGATGTTATAGTAATAAATCCGGATGAAATTAAATGCGAATTAGTTTGTGTTAGTCATAAAAATATAATATACTTTCTACCATTATTATACACGCTATAGTAACTCAAATGATAAGCAAATTTTAATTTGAAAATTTCTTTATTAAATTGGTTTTTATAAAAGATTATATTTTCACATAGAAAATGCTTTGAAATAATACAAGACAACAAAGAAAATATTACTTACTCATAATAAAATAAACGCTTACTTTAGCTTAGATTGCTAACAAAATCAAATGCGTACATTTCAAAAATAAACAGGTACTTAAGGCCCCAATCTTGACAGAATTTAAATTTAAATACAACATAACTTTAACTCAAATGTTATCTAAATACAATTTAGATTTTTTGTTTGCTTAACGAGATAAATGGCAAAATCTAGTGGCAGCCAGCACTGAGTTTGCGAGAATGGAGCCGAACTATGCTCGCGTTGACGACATAGTTTGAAAAGCTTGGTGTTTCATCCAGGGCCATACTAGAAAAAGACGCAAACCAAAAAGAGAGAGATAGCACCTAAGGGCACGGTTTGCGTTCTATTGAATTAAATTAGTATTATTATTAACTATCCATTGAACGAATATTAACTATTAAACGAATATTAACGAATATTATTTTGTGGTCGTCGCCGCTGCGTATTATTGTCGACATCCTCTTCCGTATCACTGTGCTTCAGCATTTCAGATATATGCTCTTCTCCGATTACGTAGCTCAATACATTGCTCCGTTTTACTGTACATTTTATTACGTCCCAGTCTAGCGTTGGTGTGGAATTTTCATCCTTAATATACTTTGATATGCATTTATTTGGATATCTGAGAATATTGTTGGTTTCCTAACCCGAGGAAACAGTTAATAATTTATATTTCTTTCCCTCCAAGGTTTGAACAACTTTAAACGGCATGCTGAAACAATAACAATTAGAATTTACTACATCCATTCACACAACGAAAAGCATATACATACATAGTTACTCAAGGTAAATAAAATGTCCCAATAAAGTAATTCCGACTCATGCCGAAAGGCGACGCGCGGCGTCTCGTCGGCGGCTTCAAAGATTTGATTCGTGCTGTACTTGTACACCGGCAGTGTACCTATATTGGTGTCGTGTTCATGTTGAATTGTTGTGTTTTATTGCGCAAAGAGTTAAACGTGAATGAATAATAATGTTCATTATTGTATATATTTGAACTACAACTACTTTAATGTAAACATATATCAATAAATTTCTAAATTACTAAATAATGTTTTTATTTTAATTCATAATTTCCAAAATAGCGTATGGGTGTAGTAAAAACTATTTGAGCGGACATAGTGTACCTACACGCGATTTTATAACTAATTGCACCCCGGGGGGATCCGCTCCCATGCCGCTTCGGAATAAAAAGTATCCTATATCCAGATCATATCTTACCCGTATACTAAGTTTCATCGAAATCCATTCAGTCGTTTTTGCGTGAAAGAGAAACAAACATACATACATCCTCATCAACTTTTGCATTTATAATATTAACAGGACGAATCTTTCGGTACAATTTACACGAGGACCTTTAGCCTCAGATTATATAATGTTACATTAAGATAAAGATGAATTATATTGAATAACTGACCTTATAAGCGTGTTCGGGTATCAAAGTGAGACGATACTGCATAAGCCTCTGACGTATATTAACGTCCGTCTCCGCCCGTTGACTGTGAAAGACTGTGCGAGCGGCGATTGACGACGGAGCGAACGCCACGGTTCGCAGCGCGGGAAAATTGAGAGGCGCTGAGGAACTGGGAAGAAATTATGTACGTGAAACCTGAAAAACCCTGATAAATAAATGTTTCTTAGGGAAAGTTCATTGTTTTGATGTGTACTTATATACAAATCGGACAGTAATAAAAAGACCACCCGTTCATAATTTAAACCGTTCACTAGTTTTTAGTATACCTACCAAAATATTGTATTTTTTTTTTGATGACTTAACAATCGCAAGTTTTGACAATTTCGTCAAAGAACCCTAATTTAGTCAGTTCACAAAATGCTTAGCCGGTTGTATTGTCTTGACTATAGCAAGTATAATTCTTTAAGTCTATTATTGCACCGATAAGTGTACTATAAACTGCACAATACTCTTGACTAAAGATGTTTTATCTCAAAATGTGTAATAGATGACTTAAGTGACGACAATAGCTTTTAATGTATAATCGCCATTGTTTTGATGAATTAACCTATAAATTGCCAGAGTTGATCAATATTTGACAACGAAATACTTCAGTACTCCTTCATTGTTTATGTTACTTTTGTCATTCTGTTGATGCTACTTAATTTACAATGCCTCTTGCCAGGAAACAAGAATAAAAAATGGTACATATTGGAGGTGTCTATTTTAATTTTCATAAGTTTTATTTGAAATCTTTAATAAATCGTGAGCGCGTTAAAATTGAGATGGAAAACATAGTATACACTTACCGTAAAATCACAACGGCAGGTTGTTTTCACTTAACAAACAATTAAAATAACTTGACTATTTAATACTTTAAATCTGTCAATTTATGTTACACTTTAACCATTCGTAACCTGTGCTGATTTTATTAAGTATGTGACCGTCAAAAGGATTTCGGGTCGTACTCACTTACATAAAAAATTATACAGTTGATTAATAATGTACTCAGGAAACGGTAAGATGCTCACTAGAGACTATATTAGATAACTATTACGCGTCAAAGGGTCAAACAACTATTTTGAATAGGTCCAATAAAGATTTAAGTGATAAATCATTCTTAGCCAACGTTTTTCTATGGCCCATAGTGTTAACCAACCCATCACAACTACAGTAATACTGGTTGAAGTAGTAGCTGAGGGTGAATTTACACTCTTGTGCCGGTATTTTAATACCTATATACCTCTATTCTACAGGCTTTCTATAACCTTTACCTGTAAAATCGAGGGCCTCTTTCGTGGTTATAGGTGAGTTAGAGCACTCTATAACTCCACTGCTGCAGGTATTCTTAACGCTTTGATACTCGAATGGATCCGATATAAGAATGATATACAGGTTTTTTTAACGCTAGAGTGCTAGTTGGGAAGTGTTCGTCAAGACAAATCGAACGAGTCCTATTCAATCAAGTTTTTTGTTTTATGTCTGAGTTCCGTTAAATATCTCCAAATTCCATCACCAGAACAGCTGATTGACTAATATGATTGATTATAATGATTGATTGATTGATTGATTAATTGATATTGTATTTTCATACGTCTTACACAAGTATGTAAAATTTCAACTCAATCGGTTGAAGATAACCGGTTCAAAATTGAGTTTAAAAAATACATACAAACATACGTTCATTGCAAGTTAAATAAAAGTTTGTTAAAGAGGTATGTATCTGGGTTATGGTTGTTTTGTGTCCCATAGCCGTAATGTCCACGCCATTCTTTTGTGTACAACTTTTGCAATAATCCGGCCAAGTTGGGAAGTCCTCAGACTTAGCTCCACGGTTATTGCCATCGGATGAGTGTATTTATGTACTTCCTGATTATTAGGATATCCTATCCTGTATACACACATAAGTACTTACAAATGTCAAATAATATCTTATTACTAGCATTAATTAAACGGGTTTATCGTTACGTAGAGAGGCAGTGTGTCTCGGTCTCGAGGCGACATCATGTACGCGCGTCCTTCAGTCACTGACTCTTTACGTGACTAACCCCTTTTTAGGGTTCCGTAGTAAACAAGGAACCCTTATAGTTTCGCCATGTCTGTCTGTCTGTCTGTCCGTCCGTGGTTTTACTCGGCGACTATAAGTACTAGAAAGCTGTAATTAAGTAAAAGTATGTATATTAATTATGCGGAAAAAGTGGTAAAATAAAATACTGAAAAACATTTTTTTTTTGGGTATCTCCCATACAAGTAAAGTCAAAAGTCAATAGTTATTTTCTCGACTTACTAATCATGTAGGGTATTGTTGAATAGGTCTTCCAAAAATATTATGACCTTGGAAACACCGTTTTTCGATTTAGGGATTCCTTTCTGAAATATTCGAATTTAAAGTGAAAATGTTTGTTAGAGTCAAGTGTCTCCCCCCTCTATCTGCTCAACGGTTATATATGGACGCGTGAAAAAATTCATAGCTATAGGACATATAATAAAATTTAAAGGAAAACTATCAGAGCTAAGTAAGGTTTACAAATTAAAAAGTTATAGGCGATCAACTTATAAAATGTACTCGGAAAAGGAAAACTTCATACAAATTCAATAGAAAATTACATTTTTAGTGGCATGAACTCAAAGTTGGCATTAGTAACTACGGAACCGAGCACTGCGGGTGGCCCGACACGCACTTGGCTAATTTTATTAATTTAAGCCAAGTGCAAGACTGACTCGCACACCAAAGGTTCCGTACAAACCTATAGGTATAGTAAGTTTAAAATTAATAAAAATATTTTTATTATATGATGTAACTAAAAATTTACGGTTTTCGCAATTTTTCCTTTATCTGTGCTATAAGACGTTGCATCGTACCAAATTTCAAGATTCTGAGTTCACGGGAAGTAAGTAGGTTTTGATTCCCTTGCAAATGTCGAAAATTTACGGAAATTGGCGGCTAAAACGGCTGTATCTTTTGATTGCGTTGGCTTAGAAGTTTGATTTTTGCACCGCTCTAAGGGACAGTAAACCTATTACGTACGTAGAGTATCTATTTGATATAAATTCCAGCTTGATATCTTGTCACGTTCCTGAGAAGTTCCTGACGGAAGGCCGGACAACAAAGTGATCCTATAAGGCTTCCGTTTTTTCATCTCGAGGTACGGAACCCTAACAATCAAATATCTTTATTCTTAAAGGAACTAGACAGAACCTAAGCCCGACATCGGCACCACAACACACAACCTAGGTCGTATCGGTAGTTCCGTTACTCATTACTAGATGGCGCTCTTGACAGTCGAGTTTTTTATGTTTTTATTTGCCTAGCAAATAAACTTTCAGTGGTCATCAATTTATTTAAGAACTATTTTCTTATCGGAGGAGTATTTTCCATGCCTTCCGATTTTCAGCTAAATGCTTGGACTTCCCTATACGACACGACTTCTGCCATTTCCTTTACTTCATCCATGAACATCCTTCTGGCCTTCCATTTACTCAACTTGAAAGATGAAAGGCTAATGGAGAAACCACCACACAATTACTCTCAAAAAAGGAGTATGAAAATATAGTCGTAACACTGATTTTTTATTGTGACAGAGAGAGTTAGTTTCTAAGGTTTTAAACGCAAATAGTTTATGTAGAACCTTGTCTAAAACCCAACTCAGAACTCGTCTAAGTTGCAAGTTGTTTCAATTTTATTGCCGCTTACAAACTTTTAAGTAACAACTTGTAGAGAAACTTAGCAAGTGATTAAAAGTGTATTTGAACCTTCACTGGAGTTTCCTCTTTTTTAGTTAACTCCAAACATAAAGTGGGATTAACCGCAATCCACATAGCGCGACGAACCGATGGCCGATGGGGCAGAAAGTTTCTCGAATGATGACCACACTAGCAAAGCGTAGGACACCCACCCAAAAGGTGGTCAGACGACTGGATGCAGGCCGCTCTAGATCGGTCATTTTGGAAATCTTTGGGAGAGGCCCATGTCTAGCAGTGGACTTTGTGCGGCTGAAATTATGATCCGTGATCTCTTCCGCAAGCAGAGTTTCCCTTTACAATATGTAAATAAAACCCTGTCCGATCCTTGTAGGAGCAACTCAGACCGTCAATATGAACAACTTTTCCTATGGGACCAATGCTTGAAACTCAAAAAAAACCGACATTTTTGTACAAAAGTGTTTGGCTGGCCCGGCAATTTGTATGAAAATGACGATTTTTTTCTTTGAGATTCAAACATTGGTCCCATAGGAAAAGTTATTCATATTGATGGTCTGAGTTGCTCCTACAAGAATCGGACAGAGTTTTTGTTACATATTGTATATTCAAAAAAGGAGGCAAATCTTCGGTGTTATTTGTTTTGTTTTTTAATTTATTCTGTGATAAATATAGAAATATACAAAAAAACAATGAGCACTAAAGATTTCACGAGAGGAAAACGTCTTAAAAACAATGTAACCTGTCTCCTCTCTCTACGGGGCTGGTGTCTAATTGAGTCTATTTTATGCGTTTGTTTGTGCAATTTGCTAATTGCCAACGTAATCATTTTATGAGTTTTTCTGTTGATGCCGACGAGTTGTTTTGCGTTACTTTTTATGAACGTGTTATTTGGGATAAATAGAATATATTTTTTGGTACTCAAAATAAATAATGAAATGGAATGGAATAAGTAATTAAAGTAATTGATAGTGGTGACAAGCATCGCTGCCAGTCAGGCATGGGAGTCTTGGTATCCGGCGAGTACAAGATACTTGTCTTCCAGCTTTCTTGGCCTCATCGCATGGGGTAGTTGAGCTCGTCACTCGTATTTTGCCTTTATGGTGACGACTTTTCTTTGCTCTTGATGGAGCCCTAGTTGAATGGCAAGTACGAAACACTCGTCATAATCTTCCTCACCAGCCACGGATTCAAACACCCCCCTTATACTTCAACACTTCCCTAACATCAGCGATCATCTTTCAGATGCAATATTATCGCCGAAAAAAAAACGAGTGTGACGAGCTTTCATAGTTGAAGGGATACCGAAAGTTTCCGGGGTCCAGTGCAGCCACCATTTGAAATAAATCATTTGATAACAAACGGAGTCCACATTTAAATTGTTCTCTTTACCAGGCACTAGATAACCCTTCAAACTATTTTATGAATTACTAGCTTTTGCCCGCGGCTTCGCTCGCGTAGGGGTGTAATTTATCAAATCCTTTCTTAGGGAATGCCTACGTCATAGTAGCTTAATGCATGCAAAGTCTCTGCCCGATCTGTTTAAAATTGATAAAGTTTCATACAAACATTCATCCCCTATTTTATCCCTTTGGGGGTAGAATTGATCAAAATCCTTTCTTAGCGGATGCCTACGTCATAACATCTACGTGCATGCCAAATTTCAGCCCGATCCGTCCAGTGGTTTGGACTGTGCGTTGATAGATCACTATGTCAGTCAGTCAGTCACCTTTGAGTTATATATATTTAGATAGATAGATAGATATATTAAGATTGTTTTCAGTTTAAAGTGCGAACGTGAAACTTTTCTACGCACAATTGCGAAAAAAGGCCACTTTTGGCGTATATAATGGAAATTCTCACAATTTCAGCTAGCCCCAAAGTTATTTACAGTTTATTTTATATGTCACCGACTTAAAGGCTCTCGCAAATGTGATTTTATTCTGTTATGACATCACTAAAGCTATCAGAAATATATTTTTAATTAGGTACATATTTATTTTAAAGAGATTTCAGCACAAGTAATTTATTTTCTATGCGCAAGACAGCGATGTAAAATCAAATTGAAAGCGGCTGTCCCAAATCAAAACAGAGGAAAGGACATTTTTGTCAATTAAAGATTTTTACATTTTGCTTTTAACATAGTAAATGCCCATAATATGCAAAGACTGTTTTCAATAACGACCTCCATAGTAAGTGCACAGATGAAATCACAATCTCGAACTCAAAAGATAGCAAGGGCCGATTTCCAGCTACAGCACGTCACTACAGCACGGTACATGTATTTAGAGTGTTTTGAAAGAGGTATTGTCACTTGCTAGGTTTTTAAATTGGGTATTAAAATGCCCATGAGATCATAATATCTACAAAAAGCACAGTATGGCCCCTCGGATTCCTATATCCATACATTTACAGATTAAATTAGTGTGAATATAACCACTTGGCGCGTTCCTTTCCAGTACGGGGTTGAAGTATAGCGTATCTCGTTTCATAGCGTTGCGCAGTTTGCCAGTCTGTTGCATGAACAGGATTGGACAGGACTAAGTTTTGATATCTGCACGAACTTTATCATTTTGATTGGGTTATTAACGTTTTAATAATTAATTAGAGCAGGATCAGCAGAATTTAGAGTATTCTCGAGGCTGTTCTCAAAGAGAACTAGGACTTACTGTGTTTATGTTTGGTTTCCAGGGTTTCCAAAGTTAGTAACTAGCATAAAACGTGCTCCAAACCATAATTAAAAAGTTATATTTTACAAAAAAGCAGATCTTATCTACCATCCCCTTAGTAAGGCTGTAGCAAATCACATTTTTTTGCTCTCCTATAAAATTTGTTCCAAGTTCCTTACTGTGTTTTGATTCTGAACAGCCGCAAGTTTTTGTTTCTTATTTCATTTTTAACTATTTTTAAACATCAACTTCTGCGAGAATATTGGTGATTAAACGTTTTAATTATAAATTTTAATTTTTGCTTGCATTATAATATGTTTCTAATATTTATTAGCGTTCGGTATCCAAAGGGTGAAAACGGGACCCTATCACTAGGACTCCGCTGTTCGTCTTTCTGTCCATATGTCTGTATGGCTATATCTCATAAACCGTGATATTTGAATTCTTCACAGATGATGTATTTCAACAAATACTAAAAACAGAATAAGATAAATATTTAAGGGGAGCTCCCATACAAAAAACGGAATTTTCTTATAGATAATGGTACGGAACCTCGATCGGGGATTCCTTTTCCCTAGATGTTTTCGTTGTGCCTTTTTCGAATTTTTACAATTACAACATTATCAAAGATTTTTAGATAGATTTTATGTCATAGTTTGAAGACATGTCCATCGTACATTCTTAATCCGTCGTGAGTTATATTGTGATAATTTGTGTCTGCATGCATCTAAAACTGCTTTATTGCAGGATTTTGTAGTATGTATGGCACCAAAGATATATAATCAAATACCTACAATGTAAAGATCTAAATTTAAATTTATTTAAGAAAAGATTTAAGTTATTTTTTACCGAAAATTGTTATTATGGTATAAAAGATTTTTTATCTGATAATTTGTAATGACTTTGATGTTAGTAAGTAGTGTATTATATTATGGTAGATTCATAGATTCATTATAAGTGGTATATTTTTCTAGTATTATGATAGACAGCCTTTCTGAAAATTTGCACACCTGTGATGGTAAAACATGATTGGATGAACTTAAATGTAAATATATTGCTTGTAACTCATATTTAGCAGAATTAATTTAACTTTATCTTAAAAAATAATAAAATAAAAATTATTGCCACTCTTTAAGTCACTAAAGTTATAAAACAGTTTAACAAATTTTTGCAAGTAGGCAAAGGGATGCCTCAGTTTGTGTTTGTTACTTTGGACCGGAGTTCGAGGTAACGTTGTTTTTCAGGCATTACCTTATTCTCTGTTGGGTGGTTGGTTTTCGTGTGTGTAAGTGGCCAGCATTGGTGTAAGATTTTCCAGGCAATACAGGCATCTGACATAGCTTAACGACTGCCATACAATGATGACACCCAGGATCAACGGCTAATACGTGCCTTTTGAAGCACGGAGGAGCTCGAATTTTTTTATGCCATTTGTCACCCGTCCAAGTGCGGACCACGCCCGGAGTCGCTTTGCTTGTGAAAGCGCAAGTAATGCGCACTCCCGCTGGGCAACCGAGCTCCCTATGATGGTAAGCGAGAGTTTTTAAAATGGAGGCATGAATTCTGTGGATATGTTTAAAACCGCTTAGGTTTTAAACATATCCACAGAATTAGTTTATTTCAACAAATATTAGACTTATCCAAAGTCAACAAATCTTTTCATAAACAATACTTAGATTCAAAGATTCAAAGATTCAAATGTTTATTCAGTAATTAGACCTTTACAGGCACTTTTACACGTCAATAAGTATAATTTATGTTACGTGTAAAGTATATTAAAATTTAATTTATTTTTTAAAGAAAAGCTACCGATACCAGCGCTTCGTAACGACCACTGCTGAGAAGAAACGCCGAAAGAAACTCATTTTCACAGTATTGGTCGCCTACTCGCCAGAAGGGCTTTGTCATATTATTATAATTGTCTTTTAATTAATAAATACTTATAATATAATACAATGTTGACACATTATAACATGTTATGCTTGCGAACAAGTAAACTAACATAAATTGCGTAATAAAAAATATTAAGTAGTCAAAAAAAAAGCGAAGCCGAGCTGACCAGTCCCTCCCGGCAGCACCCGTTCACGAGTTGACGCACGGATCAGCCATTGTTAAACTCAACCATATTAGAGGGAATCCAACGACCCGACCAGCGACGCCACCACCGGATTGGACATTTTAGTGAGCATGAAAAACCCGAACTCGCAGACCTTGTCAAGAGAAAATATTAATTATATGTTGGTCACTTATTGATCGCAGAGCATTTACATGTTTTTACAGTAAGCTTATTATGGTAACAGAAAATGCAGCTATTTATGTTTCATGTGTGGAGTGTAATGGAAAATGTTTAGGAAGTATCCACGCGTTTTTATCTCTTAAATAATCATTGATAGTATAGTATGCATTGTTCAATAAAACTTTTTTAACATGTGTTTTAAATTTAGCCATTGGTAGGTTAACGATCGCTTCGGGAAGTTTATTAAATAATGTTATACCTAGACCTAAGAGTGACTTTCTAGTTTTAGCAAGTCGAAATTTAGGCTTAGCAAGAAAATAGGGAACCATTTACTCAAAGTTGCCCAATATTCCTTCGAGCAAATATACCCGAAGTAGTCGTAAAATTAACTTACACCTCCATTCTAGAAGATGGGTTTACGCAACTAGCATTTTCACATTAGACGATAACGATAACGTCACGATATTGTCGGACTGGTAGTTTTTAGACTGCCTTCGTGGTCCATTGGTCAAGGCGTTCGTCTTGTGATCCGGAGGTCGTAGCTTCGAATCCCACTTGAAGCTTTCTTTCTTTCTAAAAAGTTGATTCCAGTCTGGTTAGGATATTGCAGGCTTGTATCACTTGATTATCAGAAAAGAAAGATGATTCCGTGTTTCGGAAGGCACGTATAAACTGTGGATCCCGAACGCCATCTAGCGATTGCTCAAACCTATTCTAGGCAATCCTTGAATAGGTTTGAGCAGTCGCTAGATGGCGTTCGGGATCCAGACCAAAGGTCTGGTCTTCACTTTAGGTTGCGGAGGTCAGACGGCAGTCGCTTTGCGTAAAAACCAGTAACCTCGTCAAATCACCTATGATGATGATCGTGGGATTGGTAGTTCTACTGAAGCGTTCTACAGAAAATGTATGAACATTTTCTGTAGAACGCTTTTACACTGTGTCGTTTGTCGTTACCGATACCGGGACGTCACGATTGTCACGGCAATATCGGACCGATATCGACGGACGACAGTTAGCGCAGTTTTTAGGGTTCCGTACCCAAAGGGTAAAAACGGGACCCTATTACTAAGACTGAAATCCTTCCGTCTGTATGTCTGTCTGTTACCAGGCTATATCTCATAAATCGTGATAACCAACCAGTTGAAATTTTCACAGATGATGTGTTTCTGATGCCGCTATAATAGCAAGTAATAAAAATAGAATAAAATAAATATTTTAAGGTGCTCACATACAAAAAACATACATTTTTATAGATATTGGTATGAAACCCTTCGTGTGCCAGTCCGACTCGCCTTTGGCCGGTTTTATTTTAAACCTATTTCTCACTTTTTTATGTACGCGCCAAACTCATCACGCTATTTTCTTCGAGGTCTGCTAATTCATAAAAAATCTACAATCCAATCATTTGTACAGGGTAAAAGCCGGATAGTTGTTGCTGTTAGTTACATCGGCCAATGTCGTCTTAATATCGTCGGACGATATCGTTGTCGTCCGAGCTGACGATATCCGGCGTCTTGTAGTTATCGTTCCTGTGTGAGAGCGCAACGCAGGCAACTTAATAAGCTTTTCGATAGCTTGACGGTGAAAGCATTTTATTACCGGATTTTGGTGGAGAACGTAGAAAATTACTTTTCTTGGAAATCTAGCGAAATGAAGCATAATTGCGAATATCAAAGGATTAGAAATATAATCAATTTATTTGCGTGTGCGACAGGAAAAAATGTCAAAGGAAACTTGATGAATCGAAAATTAATATATAATAAATAAATATATAGGGACAAATAACACTAATTAAGTAAGTTCGAGACTTTTATTATGGGATACTAAGTCAACGATACTTTTTTGGAAAATTATTAAGTAACTTACTTAAAGCGGGTATAAACAGGCGTGGTAACTCCAAAATTTGGGGTATTCCTCGAAATGCTACCATTTAGAGGCGCACCTTAACTATTCAAATACTTTTGAGGTATTCCTCGAAGCGCACCTTAGCAATTAAAATTTTATTCCTTTGAATTTAAATTTACTCCGCGCCTAAGAGAGCAATTAAAATATTATTCCTCGAAGCGCACCTACGTTAAAGAAGGTACGCTCCGGGTGCGACTCAGAATGGTTGCGCTTCGAGGAACACCCCCAAATTTTGACGTATTGCCGGCAACAAAAGCGCTGTGTCATCGCTGCGTTGTTACAACGTAGTCACAATGAGGTACATCCATCCCGCTTCATCTCGGGGCTGCAGTCAGCAGTGTATGCGTTGCGTTAACAAAGCGCATCGTGTGTACACTATGGTTATTTGAATATATAATCATCAGTTTATTTGCTAGGAAAATTAATAAAGCCCGCGACTATCAAGAACACCATCTAGTGAAGATTAGCGGAACTACCGATACTACTTGATATACTAACGACTTGAAGTGTTATTTTGATAAACGCCATCTATTTTTTGCTAGAGAAAGATCTGACTTTCAAGCTTTAATCCCCAATTACTATCATTCATCAAATACTAAAGCTAAGAACCAATGTAAGCAAGCTTGCTTTCAAGTAAAAAAAAACCGCTTTGAAATCGATCCATCTGTTCGAGCCCTACGATGCCACAGACAGACAATCAGTCAGACAAAGAGACAGGCAGACACACATTAGCGTCATATTTACGACACTTCTTTTTTGACTGGGTTTAAAAAAAAACAGCGGCTTAACGCTGACGTAACACAATCATGGAAACAAAAAATAAATGAAATTAATTGAACACGCCATGTGGGCAAGCTCTTAATAACTTTACCAGTAGATATATATTTAAAACTCCTGTGGCAGACCTTCGCTTGGCTATAAAATATCTTTTGAATATATACATCGGATTAGATAATCATGTTAAAAGAAACAAAACATGTTATCTCATAAAGTATCGAAAACTATCTTTAGCAACATATTTTAGCAGCAACAAATTTTCATGGATCATTGATTCAAGCCCAAGAACAATATCATAAATATTAACATGCCTTATAACCTTCATTTTATGAAATACGTTATCAAATGGGCTAGAACTGCCTCCGTGGCCTAGAGGTCAAGGCGTTCGCCTTATGATCCAGAGGCCGTGGGTTCTAATCCCACTGGGAATCATTCTTTGTGAAAAGTTATTATCTAGTCTAGTAAGCATATTTTCAGGCTTGAATCACCTGATTGTCCGAAAAAAAAGATGATTTCGTGTTTCTTGTTGCCTTGTTTAAACGCCATCTAGCGTTTGCTCGAACCTATCTAAGGATTGGTGATGGTCTGGTCTGGTATTGCAAGCAAAAGTATAAAATATCGATTGTCTATCGATACTATCGTGGCCTTGAAAAACAGTAATAATATCTATAGTCCTATCAAAATTGTGACTGTTTTTTTATCTAGACTATCGATAGTATGCAATGCTAGTCTGGTCTACGCTTTGGGTTGCGGAGGCCAGTCGGCAGTCGCTCTGTGTGAAAACCAGTAACCTCGTCAAATCACCTAGGTTACGTAGCGGACCCCGCGCCGGATCTGGCTCTGACACGTTACCGCTGAAGATGCAATATATATTTTTTCTACTCCTGTACTGTTATGTCTTTTAAATGGTCCCGAACACTAATATAAGAACATAGATTATATGATTTCAGAAAAGTCTACAGTCTATTCCTAATATAATAGCACATGTATCATTATTTCGCCAAAACGATACTCCTAGCCATAGACCTATAACTTTTTTTCTTTAGATCTACCATACTGCCAACATAATAAAATCGTTATTTTAACATATGGAGCCATTTTTCAAACGTGGAGTCACTGAACAAACGGTTTTTTTTATGAAAAACATTCATTTAAGTAACTCCATGTTTCAAAAATGGCACTTTTGGTCACTAGGAAGACGTCAATAAAAAAATTTAAGTCTTCCGTAGATAACTACCCTCTTATTCATAAAAATACATAAACGTTTGCAAAACCTTTTTTAGTTAAAATATGTTTTGTCTCGTTCTTTCAACGTCAAATATTCAAAAGAGGGAAAGGGACAAAACATGTTTAACTGAAAAAGGTTAAGCAAACGCTTGTTATTTTTTATGAATTTGAGGGTTAGTATTTACCAAACATATGGTAGTATTTCGTACTTTTCTTTGTTTATTTTTATATTTATTTTAGTAAATGTAGGCGTAGAAAAAGTATTGTATGCAACGTCGTATAAGTATGTCAAAAAATGCTCGATTGGGTCTCCTTACGATGCTCGCCAGGGCTCGCATCGTAACTTGCGCCACTCGCATTTTATAAACCCTCTTTTACAACTGTTGCATAAAATACTTATTATTTTATACGTCGGAAGATGATGTTAACAAATGGGCTAGGTTATTTTTGTTCACGTTAAAATTATAGCCAGAGATAAAAAATATCGTACATAATTAAGTACATAGACTTCGGAATTCCTTGGATGACTATTGACTTGCATTTAAGTGAGTGCCTGTCGCAAATGCATGTAGCCTATGAAAAAACTCGTCTAAAACGCTACTCGGAACTTATTAAAATAGCAACTCGTCTAAGTTGCAAGTAGTCCCAAATGGCGTGAAGGAACGACCGGAGGCGCAACCGGGGTTTGAAGCAGCACATGTAGTTCAGGATTCAACCACGCACCCACTATTCAAATCCTAAGGGGCTATGTAACAGACGTAAAAAAGGGAGTAATATCTTTGCTTGACGACTGCTATTAAATAATGATAGCCGGAACGAACGGCTAATCGTGCCTTCCGAAGCACGGAGGATGAAAAAAGGCCAAGTACGAGTGGAAGTGAACGTGTTATATTGGAGTTTACCACTTTATTTTTAACTAGCTTTTGCCCGCGGCTTCGCTCGCGTAGGGGTGTAATTTATTAAAATCCTTTCTTAGGGGATGCCTACGTCATAGTAGCTTTATGCATGCAAAATCTCAGCCCGATCGGTTTAAATTTGACAAAGTTTCATACAAACTAACATCCTCTATTTTATCCTCTTGGGGGTAGAATTGATCAAAATCCTTTCTTAGCGGATGCCTACGTCATAACATCTACCTGCATGCCAAATTTCAGCCCGATCCGTCCAGTGGTTTGGGCTGTGCGTTGATAGATCACTATGTCAGTCAGTCAGTCACCTTTGAGTTATATATATTTAGATAGAAGATTTAGATTGAAGATTGAAGATTGATGAAATTCTTATATTATTTTTTCTGTAATCTACAAGCAATGAAATATATTTGGTTTTTCTTTTTTTTTTCAAATTTTTTGGCTCAGTAGTCTTGGAGATAAGGGTGGGAAATGGTCAATTTTCATCTTCTTTCCTAAATAAAATCGATAATTTTTATTTTACAATAAAAGTAAAAATATACTTGAGATCCTCATAACGAGCCCTTTCATTTGATATATGACACAGTAAAGTTTGCAAAACTTTTTTATTTAATTACCTAGTTTGTCCCTTTAAAAATGACGCTTATTTAAAAAAAAAATTGTTTCACTTATTTT
This sequence comes from Acrobasis suavella, assembly GCA_943193695.1. Taxonomy (NCBI): domain Eukaryota; kingdom Metazoa; phylum Arthropoda; class Insecta; order Lepidoptera; family Pyralidae; genus Acrobasis; species Acrobasis suavella. Next base: position 3,769,207 of record OW971934.1, on the reverse strand, counting down.
TCCTGTAATTTACAAGCAATGAACTTAAAATATTTTGTATTTTTTGCAAAATTTTAGGCTCTGTAGTTTTGGAGATCAGGGGATAATGGTCAATTTCGGTCTTCTTTAATTTATAAAATCAAAACTATTTATTTTACAATAATAACATACATATATTTGAGATTTCATAACGTCCCCTTCCATTGATCTTACAATAAGGTTTGCAAAACTTTTTTTTTTATTTTCTTATTTGTCTCTAAAAATGACCCTTATCTAAAAAAATATTTATTTACTTTGCACATCTGTGTTTCAGTCATATGATTTAACCATCCGACGACCCTGGTCCGACCAGCGACTATCGCCGACGGGTGACGCGAACTGTCCCAGGCATACTGTCACTCGTCTAATTAGGTAACATAAAGTTTATGGTGATATTGTTTGTAATAGGGGGCAGCAATTCAGCTACGACGTCATATCAGCCGATCTCGGGAATCGTAACCTAGTTCCCACGCACGGTCAAGATCCTTAGCACACAAGGAACTTTAGGCGTCCAACATTTGAGCTCTCCCATGCTAGTCTGGGAGAAAAAGGAAAACTTAAAATGTACCAGATGCTTCTCTTCTCGCGCAGAGCATAAAAGCCGATCGAAGGAATGGGAAAAAATGAAAATCATGCTTATAGGAGATGCGGCTGGAAACCAATTAAGTGCTATTATTTTTTATTTATTATAGCACACACACATTGCAGTGTGCACGGATGTATAGTTTCGTTTGTAGTAGTGTAGGCACAAATTATTATACTCCGCTTCTATGAACCTATGCCTTGCTTGACATCGAACTTATTTATAACAAACCCTTTTTTGCGTCGGTGGTTAAAAAAATACTGTCACTGGATAAAGCCGTATGTCTCCAAACCGAGCAATTTGTCTGCGGCTCCCTGGGCTCGTTCAAAGTTATCAAAAACGTTAATCTCTCCAGCATCCCCAAAATTGTTTGTATTTTCGCGAGGGTAAAAATAAATTTGCCCCGCCGTCTTGCTAAGAAAGTGAAATTACTTAGTTGCTTAAAAATGTTAGGAATGTTCGTGAAGCTGTAACCTCAGCCATTCTTCGCTTTTTATTTTAATATTTTTGCGGTTTGAAAGTAAAGATTTTTCTAAATTGCACTCAATAAGAGTGCTAAATATTTGATTTCCTTAGATGACTTATTGTTTTACCATGCTGCGCTAAATAGTTTTTTACTTCAAACACACATAGGTATTATATATACCTAACATTAAAAAAATCCGGTGTTCGATTGTTATTTTTTTCGAATGCTATATTGTTCATTAGATTCAAAGATTCAAATGTTTATTCAGTAATTAGACCTTCACAGGCACTTTTACACGTCAATAAGTAAAATTTATGTTACGTGTAAAGTATATTAAAAAGTAATTTATTTTTAAAGAAAAGCTACCGATACCAGCGCTTCGTAACGACCACTGCGAAGAAACGCCGAAAGAAACTCATTTTCACAGTATTGGTCGCCTACTCGCCAGAAGGGCTTTGTCATATTATTAATATTGTCTTTTAATTATTAAATACTTATAATATAATACAATGTTGACACATTTAACATGTTATGCTTGCGAAATTCTAACCTAACGTTTAACCGCAGCTATTTTATCACTACATGTTTTATTTTCTATGAAAATATTTTCCATATTATGAAAAGAATAAGAGCAAAATTATATTTTCAATATACTGAAAACCTAACAAAGGAACCCAACCTACTACAAAAGTTGTTTTTTGTTTTGGTATCTGTGTAACTTTCGCCTTAGACTTGAGTAGCTCGCTCGCTCGTGTTTCGGTCACAGGAAACCTAACGAACTTAACCTACCCACCGTGGTCAAGTTGTTTTTGTGTAATATGGAAAAGGTTACTTCTTATTTTTAATACTTCTATAAATTAAAATGATTGTTAGTAAAACATCTGTCAAAATAAAATTACATGATTTGATAATCAGACAACGGTTTTCTAGTCCACGAAACATACGTAAATTCAGTTTCTAGAAACACAAAATATGTAAAAGAAGCTATCTGGCATTTAAAACTTCATCATACCGTTTTCAATCAAATAAAATTCGAATATGAAAAAATCGTGAGTATGATAGGTTACCGTGTTGGTTTCAAACATCCAGTAATTGTTCGACAGGTATCATTAAAAACAATGTCCACTTCTCAGGCGTGAGCAGGTGATGCCACACTGGGCAATTGGGCATGCATATTCGCCAGTGAAGAAGCGCCGGTCGTCCGGAGAACATGGAGATGCTCTACCATTAAACCTAACTCGTTGGTAAAGTAACGTTCGTAGAGGGCTGCAATAGGTTGTTGCGAGTCTCTACCTTACTACTCCTTTCTACTCATCATCATCATCATCATATCAGCCACAGGAAGTCCACTGCTGGACATAGGCCTCCCCCAAGGATTTCCAAAACGACCGATCGGAAGCAGCCTGCATCCAGCGCCTCCCTGCAACCTTGCTCAGGTCATCTGACCATCTAGCAGGTGGGTGTCCTACGCTGCGCTTGCCGGTACGTGGCCGCCATTCGAGAACCTTTCTGCCCCATCGGCCATCGGTTCTTCGCGCTATATGCCCCGCCCACTGCCACTTCAATGAGCTAATCCGCTTGGCTATGTCGGTGACCTTCGTTCTCCTACGAATTTCCTCATTTCTGATTCGATCGCGTAGAGAAACACCAAGCATAGTCCTCTCCATAGCCCGTTGAGCGACCTTGAGCCTTCTTATGAGACCCATAGTAAGGGACCACGTTTCAGAGCCATAAGTCATCACTGGTAACACACATTGATTAAACACTTTCGTCTTGAGGCACTGAGGTATTTTAGACGATAAAACACTGCGTAATTTCCCGAACGCTGCCCAGCCGAGTCGGATTCGCCGAAAGACTTCTTCCTCGAAGCTGGAACTTCCTGCCTGGATCAATTGACCCAGGTAGACATACTGGTCTACAACTTCGAGGGTGGAGCTCCCAACAGAAACTGGTAAAGGCGCAACGTGCATATTTGACATGACCTTCGTCTTGTCAATATTCATTTTTAGGCCGACCTGTTGGGAGACTCGGTTTAGGTCTTCAAGCATCGTACTTAAGTCCTCCATCGATTCTGCCATGATAACGATATCGTCGGCAAATCGAAGGTGAGTAATAAACTCGCCATTGATGTTGATGCCCAGTCCTTTCCATTCCAGGAGCTTGAAGGCATCTTCCAGAGCGGCGGTGAACAGTTTTGGAGATATGACATCTCTCTGTCTCACGCCTCTATTCAATGGAATGTCCTTCGTACTGTACTCCTGTACTCGGACCGACATAGTGGTTTTGTTATATAGACACTTCAACACCTCGATATACCGACAGTCAATGCGGCACCGCTGGAGAGACTGAAGCACGGCCCATGTTTCGATCGAATCGAAGGCTTTTTCGTAGTCCACGAACCCCAAGCACAGCGGCCGGTTATACTCCCTCGTCTTCTCTATAACCTGCCGCAAAGTATGGATGTGGTCCATGGTACTGTAGCCTTTTCGGAATCCGGCTTGTTCGGGAGGTCGAAAGGCATCAAATCTGTTAGCGAGACGATTCGTGATGACCCTCGAAAACAACTTATAGACGTGACTCAGAAGCGTGATGGGCCTATAATTCTTTAATAGAGTATTGTCACCCTTTTTAAAGAAAAGGACCACCACGCCTCTGTTCCACGCCTCCGGCGTTACGCCCTCGAGCAGAACGGAATTACTTCTGAAGGACTTTCAGTACTGGCGTTCCGCCCGCTTTCAGAAGCTCTGCTGTGATTCCATCCTCACCCGGCGCCTTGTTGTTTTTGAGCTGTTTGAGGGCCATCCTAATCTCGTACAGACTGATGTCCGGGATATCTTCGGTATAGTGTCGGGTTAGCTTGGCTCTTGGATCTGTAGCCATATCCACTCTAGGTTTTGCAACGGATGTATATAACTGCCCATAAAATCTCTCGATCTCTGCCAGCACCCCATCTTTGGTCGACACCATGTTACCGCCCTCCGTCTTCAGCTTAGTCAGTCGGCTTTGCCCAGTAGACATAGTCCTTGCAAACACTTTGGAACCTTTATTTCGTTCTATCGTCTCTTCAATACAATTCGTATTAAAGGAGCGAATGTCGTGTCGCAAGGACTTTTGAATTCTTCTGTTGAGCCGCCGATACGACTCAGCGTCTTCGGAAGTTTGCAGCGTCATGGATCGTCGTTCTGCCATCAAGACTAGGGTCTGAGCAGAGATTTTTTGAGGTTTCTTTTTAGGCCGGGATTTAAAAAACTTGGAACCCACGGCTTGGACAGTTTCTACAAACCCGTTGTTTAACTCGTCCACTGAAACGCAATCCTGGAGGCCTTCAAAGCGATTGGAGAGCTCGACTTGAAAGCTCTCGGGGTTTTGGATCTGGCTCTGCGATGGTCGGAGCGTAGACTTCATCAGTTTTGACCTTTCGAGTCGGAGACTGATATTCATGATGCCTCTTAAAATTCGGTGATCGCTGCCTGTTTTAATTCTGTTAATCACGGAGACATCATTGAATATCTGCTTCTTCGTCGTCAGGAAGAAGTCTATCTCATTCTTGACTGGAGGCTGGTCGTTTTTACTAGGACCCATCCAAGTCCACTTCCTGTGTGGTGGCTTTTTGAAGAAAGAGTTCATCGCAAAGAGTCCCTCTTCCTCCAGAAAATCAGCCAACCTATGCCCCCTGTCGTTGCGTTCGCCATATCCAAATTGCCCCACTCTAATCTCTCCATCGCGTCCCTTGCCCAGTTTTGCGTTGAAGTCCCCCATAATAACCGTAAACGGGGTTTTGGAGGCGTGTATGGCCCTACTAATGTCCTCATACACAACCTCAACCTCTGCATCTGAGTGTTTTCCGGTCGGCATGTACACCTGTATAACCTTCAGCAAGTATCTTTTCGATACTCTGAGTATCAGGTATATTACCCTGCTGGAAACACTATCGATGGTAACTAAGTTATTTACGAGGGACCTGTGAACGAGAAACCCGACACCATGCTGAGACTTTATTTCGTCTCCCTCCCGGTGATATAGTAGGTTACCGGACTCTAGGGTTGTCGTGCCCTCGCCCTCTCTTCGGACTTCAGACAACCCCACAATGTCCCAACGTAACCTACTCATTTCCTCTTCCACCTCAGCCAGTTTTTCGTCCAACCTCAAAGTGCGGACGTTGTGTGTTACCAGGGCCAGTTTCCGCCGAGGGTGGTAGCCCGATCTCATCCGGAGATTCTTAGCACCCCCTGCCCCGCCGTTACCATGACCGCTACCGGAGTCAGGAATAGCGGGGCCGCCGGGTACTGGGGGCCTGGTCAATTTTTGTACCTTCATTGGAGGGTTTTGCCATACTCGCCACGCTTGGCAGGCGGGTTGGCGAGCGCAGTATTGTGTCACGATTTAGCTTCCGACGCTGCTGCCCATCGGAAGCCTGTTTTGGTGTTCGTGATGAATGTATCCTTTAGTCGCCTTTTACGACATCCACAGGAAGACTTGGAGTGGTTCTATTCTACTCTGCCGGAAACCACACGGTCTATTGGAAACGGAAATTCTTTCTACTAACAACTATCAAATGTCACTCCCAGGTACGAAGGATGGTCACAGTATATAATTTTTTCTCCTTTCCAGATAACATTCAATTTTCGGGAAACTTAATGGTTATGTATGTGAAAAACACAACATTGCGTTTAAGACGGGTTAGGTCGTAAAGCTTTATCTGAATGGTATGCACTGATCGTATTTATTGTAAATATTTTATTAAATTTAGCGCCCTAACAGGGTCTCACGTGTATTTTGTAAACTTAATTTAGGTTTCACAATTCGCTTGTCAAGGATTAAAAAGAAAAATCTAATTGCAATCTATTTCGATCAATAAAAAGCCTAAATATTTAAAAACGGTATTACTTACGTATTGTAGTCGGAAAATGCTGACTAGTATCGATCGGTTTAGACGATCATCATCAGGGCGAGTGTTGTTAATTCTACAGCTACAAGAGTATCACCAACAACTACGGACACACCACCATTAGTCATCGTTTCCAATAGAGCAGCGCGGGCGGCGGCACGGGCGGCGACACGCTAGGCTACGCTCAGTGCGTTGAGGACAGCGAAACCGTCGCGTCGTCGTCCCAATTAACAACACTCGCCCTGATGATGATTGTCTAAACCGATCGAAACTAGTCGGCATTTTCCGACTACACTACGCGAGTAATACCGATTTTAAATATTCAGTCATGTCATCTCACGTTACTTTTAATAATAATAAAAAGCCTCTCTAAAATTTACTGTGACATCACATAGGCTACGGAGAGCCAAAACGTTTCCGATAATATCTCATTTTTTAAGGTATCATGAATACCTTTGACGATCTCCGTGTCGTAATGGTCAACACGCTAGTCCGCTAATCAGGAGGTTCTGGGTTTGATCCCCAGCCAGGGCAAGTTGGAAAATGGCCTTTTTCAAATTATCTTGGGTCTTAGGTGTTTATCTATATGCGTATTTATTATAAAATATAGTATAGTTGGGTAAGTGTCCCATAACACAAGTTTAAACTTACTTTGGGGCTAGCTCAATCAGTGTGATTTGTCCGTATATATTTATTATTTTAGGTAAGTCATAAGTCATTTATTCGCAACATGTAAGCAAAAAGTTGACAATTATGCAGATCAACATGTACCCAGTTTGGGTGTTGCAAAAACAAAATACGACGTGTTAGATACGATGGAACATAAGAACATAATCCTCCGTTTGGATGAGCCGTAGTTGGGTAAAAATAGCCATTCTCTTGCTGAAAGCCAACGTAAACATATCTAAATCTGACTCGTTGAAAATGTAGAACGAAAATAATAGAATTCAGATTTATAAAAATTCACGGACCATTTAGAATGTTCTTCACACGAAACGAAACGATCTGTTCAATGTTCAGTTATTTCTGCTCCAAATGGCTAGTTTCTATTGTACTTTACATGCAATAGCACAATTTTAAACTATATGCTACTTGACTACCTCTGGGCGGAATGGTCAAAACGCTAGTCCGCTAATCCGGAGGTTCTGGGTTCGATCCTCAGCCAGGGAAATTTGAAAAATGGAATTTTTTAATTTGTCTTGGGTATTGGGTGTTTATCTGTATTATGTATTTATTCATAAAATATAGTATCGTTGGGTTAGTATCCCGTAACATTTGGGGCTAGCTCAATCTGTGTGAATAGTCCGTAAACTTTTTTTTTTTTCAAACAACAATATACAATCACATACATGCACAAAAAACGCTATATAATCTTATTAAAAAAGATTATATACAGTGGCGTAGCTAAGGGGGGGCGGCGGGGGCGGCCCGCCCCGGGTGTCACCCGTTTAGGGGTGACACCCGAGCCCGACTATGACCATCAGTTATAGTTCTTTCTATTTATAAAAAATCGTAAATCTGCGGCAGAGAGCATAACCGCCACTAATAAAATTATCTAGGTAACTATAATATCGTACCACGAACATAATAATTGATATTAAAAAAAAACAATGTGCACAGTGTCAATCGATCAGGGATTCCCCCAAAATTTAATACCCCGTTCGCGCATAACCAACGCTAGTCAGGGGATTCCCTCGATATAGCGCTCGTCACTTGTATTGTGGATTGGGCTTCTTTTGTTTCCGACCGCATTCATTTCAATATTCGCTTACGTGAACGTGTGAAAGTCTAGTGCAAAGTGTTTGTTAATTATTAGATATTATAAACAACATTTTTTGTATAAAAGTCGATTCTTGAAGAAAATAAACAAGGTAAGTGAATTATTTTTGTTATTACAGGTAATACTTACATTTTTTATCCATTTAGTTTCTAATAGCAGTATCTTAGATTATTTTGAAAAACCCTTCAATTTTATTCTCTTTTAATTACTGTGTATTTTAAACTATATTATTGAGACGTCCTAAATGATAAATAGGTACCTAAAGAAGGTATTTCAGACGGATTGCAATAATACTTTTTTGTTTAGCCTGGGCAAGTATTACTTATCTACTAAAGGTATTTATTTATTAAAATAGGTTTTAAAGACTTTGCTGGTGTAAAAAGATTTTACTTATATTTCTACACGTTTTACGATATTACTTTAGGTAATAATGTTTAATTGTAAATAATATTCTTATTTATTATTAACTTACTTAATATTTTCCTATCTAATAGCAATGGGATTTGTTTACAAAAACGGAATACATTAAGTTTAGATTTTTGATTGAAAGTTATCATAATCATATCATACAACTTCGCGTACGTTGATTTTGCTCCGAGATGAGCAGCTCGAGCACTCGTGGCACGGATATCACAATTAACGGTGGAGTTTTTAACTAATATTTTTCTAATAATACTTAAAAACATATTTACACCCAGACGCAGGATTGTTAGGTAATATAAATTAACAATCCTGCGTCTGGGAAAAATATATTTCACAAAGCTAGTTACGTAACGTGTAGGTGTTTATTTACTGTTATAATTAGTTTATAAAATCAACGTTTCACTTACTAACTAAAAATATTTTTTAGAATACCCAGAACGAAATATGCCTCGGGGAATTCATACTTCGAAAAGACAAAGCGGGTTTCAACAGAGAAAAGCCAAAAAGGCTAAAATGGATGAAATTCAGAGCATGTCCGGTTCTCTTTTCAAATATGTCACAAAAGCAGATAGCGGCCAAAGTTCAAGTAAAGTACCCGAGTCTCCTGCTGACGAAAGTAATGATTCACATCTTGGAGACTCACATTCAGATAGCAACATCGACAATACAGAATCAATGAAGACGACCCAGGACCTTGACGGAATCAAAATAAATAATGAAAATGACGCCGTTAATGCTACTTTCGGAGATAGCATTAGCTTTGAAGAATCAGTTCAACACTTGAGAGATGTTTCACATTGGAGTTTACCGGTACCTGATAATGTTCGCATTGACATAATAAAAAAGGGCAGTGAACATTTCCAGAACAAAGAAGGACCGTTTCCTACTGTATCTCGTCATGGTTCAAAGATTAAAGGTGATTCTCGTCATCTTTCACAGGAATGGTTTTATAAACCGATGCCTAGTGGTGAAAAAATTCTACGATCATGGATGGTATTTTCTCCTAATTCAAATAACCTGTACTGTTTTTGCTGTCGTTTATTTGCTGTCAGTAACATACAAACAACATTTACAACTGGATTTCAGAAGTGGTGGAAACTAAATCCTAAAGTATTGGACCATGAAACTTCATGTGAACATTTAGAAAATTTCGAAAAGTGGAAAACTTTGGAAATGAGATTAAAATCTCACACCACAATAGATGATGCAGCCTTGCAATTAATGAATACGGAAAAACAGAAGTGGAAAAATCTTTTATCTCGATTATTAGATATAACATTGTTTTTGGCTAAACAAAACCTAGCATTTCGTGGACATGATGAAACCAAAGGGTCGTCTAATAAAGGTAATTTCTTAGAACTAGTTAAACTGCTGTCAAAGTATGATGCAGTACTCAAAGAACATATACTATATTTGGAGCAGGAAAAATCACCTAAAGTAACATATTTATCGCCAGAAATACAAAATGAGTTCATAAATGTTTTAGCTAATCATGTAAAATGTCAGCTTGTAAACGAAATTAAATCGGCCAAATATTTCGGTATCATGTTTGATAGCACACCTGACGTTTCACATGTTGATCAAATGTCTGAAGTGATTCGTTATGTAAAAATTAATAATAGAAAAGTAGAAGTCAAAGAAGTATTCTTAGGATTCTTTCCTTTACATGGAAAAAAAGCAGCTGACTTAAGCGCTGAAATACTAAAGAAGCTTGAAAACGATGGCTTAGATATTATGATGTGTCGTTCTCAAGGTTATGATAATGCTGCAGTTATGAGTGGTATACACGGAGGAGTACAAGCTATTATAAAAGAAAAAAACAATAAAGCAATTTTTATTGGTTGTATAGATCATTCAATTAATTTATGCGGCCAACATTCGTTCGCACAAAATGTGACTTGTGTTACATTTTTCGGAGCAGTGGAAACAATATTTAACTTTTTTTCAACTTCCACAAGCCGTTGGGAAGTGCTCCTCAATCACAGCAAAGCATCTGTTAAAAGACTTTCGACAACGCGATGGAGTGCTCATTACGGTGCAGTAAAAGTATTGGCTGAAAATTTTGATGGGATAATATCTGCAATTGAGGAACTATGTGACCAAGACGTAAATTTAGAAACTAGAGGTGCTGCACAAAATCTTATGCCTGCTGTGTGCAATTTCTCATTTCTTTGTTTTCTTTTCTTTTGGAATGATGTGCTAAGGGAAGTGAACAATGCTCAGATTGCATTACAAAGTAAAGGTTTATGTGTTGATGAAATAATCATAAAACTAGAAGCACTTCGTCTATTCATTGGAGAGAAACGGTTGCATCTAGCAGAAGAGGCAATAGATTTTGCTGTACAAAAATCGGAAAAATACAACATTTCGATGGAACGACGAATTCGTCGCAAGAAACGCATGCCCGGTGAGTTAGCGTCGTCCACCGAGGCTGGACTTACACTTAGAGCGGAACTTCAAAAGGACATGTTAGAATGCATTGACAGATTCAATATTGAACTCGAAACAAGAGTAAAGTCCATTAAAGACGTAGCTTCATTGTTTGAGGTTGTGCAGTCAAAGACCTTGCTTTCGGCAAACACTGAACAGTTAAAATTAGCTATATCAAAATTTACTAACCTTTACGATGAAGTATCAGAAACAGAACTCCTTTTAGAAATACCAAGATTGAGAAGACATTTAAAAGCGGCTAATATTACTGTCTCTAATTGGGTGATACTGGACTTTTTGAAATTTATTGTGGAATGGGATTTTACAGAATCTCTTCCGAATCTAACGGTAGCACTAAAGTTATTTATAACAATATGTGCATCAGTAGCTTCATGTGAGAGAAGTTTCAGCAAATTAAAATTAATTAAAAATTATTTGCGGTCTACAATGACCGAAACCAGATTAAACAATCTTGGTATTTTAACGATAGAACATGAAGCAACACAAAATATAAATTTTGAAGACGTGATTTCGGAGTTCGCTAGTGTCAAAGCTAGAAGGAAGAAATTTTAATTTTTAACAAACTAAATTTGTTTTACATAATAAACAAATATTTGTAATAGGTACTCATATTTTAATAAAACGTAAATGATTATAACTTTTTTTTATTTTAACAGTTTCGATTGAGTTTTAGGGTGACACCTATAAAATCCGCCCCGGGTGCCACCTATGCTAGCTACGCCACTGATTATATACATTAACTATATCTACTTCCTGAAGTTTCGTGTTGCTCTATAAGATCTACCTATCAATGATGTAATAAAGAGGTTAAGTAAGTCCGCCTGTTACATTTTTGTAATAAAATTCAATAAATAAATAAATGATATAAAAACATTTATTCATTTATTTAAGAACTGCTGAGTAATACACGAGAATGTAAATTATGTTACACATAAAATTAAATACGTGCGATGCGGTCAGGATTCAGGAATAACATACATACGACAATACTGATACCATTTTTTTTATTCATTCAAATCCTCGCGCTAAAAGTGCCTTTTTAAGAAAGTTTGTGGCCCTGGGCTCTATCTGCTTAGAATCGCAAGACTAAGTACATGAGCAAGAAAAATAAAAATAAAAAACCGATGATGCCATCTAGTTCTGAGTGGCGAAACTACTTTGATATCCTCGTCATCTATTATTTGCCAGATAAATTAAAAACCCCGGACTTTCAAGCGTTAACCCCGATAACTTTAAAATTATTTAACCGATTTTCACAGACAGACAAACAGATACCAATGTCAAATTTATAAAATCTTTTTTGTGGGCGGTTAAAAATAGTGATGGGATACATCGCCTATTTAACTTGGTCACGCCTGTGTCACTCTCCGTATAGGTATCGAAAATATACCTACATTATTACTATACGCACGGCGACCACATCGGAGGGGAAATTCAGTTATATGAATCGTTTGTCTAAAGTAATAAGAGTGAAATTGGCTCACAATAGATGTCTAAGTATCTAAACGAAGAGGTCGTTCTGATTGACTACATATTTTTTTGAATTTGTTTTCTGATTAAGACTTCTGAGCTCCTGGTTTTGCCGTAGTCTGCAAAAAAAACATACACACACAAGTCTTTCAGCTACAGATATAAAATCAACGATATTTATGACGCACTGAATTGATAAATACGACCAAGTTCTCTCCACAAACCTTATTTATGATATTATCGAAGCCACAAAACAATAAAACGGTGTTGTAGTTTTTCATCGCCTGTATATTTTTATTCGCGATTACTGTCTGAAAGCACTGACCTTTCTCATAAAACAATATTAAACATTGTTTTGTGTTTGGAAATATTTTTATTGGCTCCGACGAAAGTGCTTAAACGAGCTAAACAGTTCCAACAAAAGATTTAACGGTTTTATTGCTGCAATAAACTATGAAATACACGTTTATCGAGATCTGAGTTGTCACAATTCAAAAGTTTATTTCTACAAATTTATGATGAGATGTAGGTAGTCATAGAATAAACAAGAGTCAACTTTAGCAGCGATAAAGAATAAGCCTTTCTTTCTAATAGAAATTACATCTAGCAGCACGGAAGAGCACTTTAAAAGCTTTAGAGATGTAGTAAATATTTTTTAATCTCATCTACTCGAAAAACGATGTTTTCATCCTAAAACATTTGGGGCTTAAGTTACTGCTGATGCTGTCGTTACTGAAAAGTGAAAAACTTTGATAAATGAAGGTAAACATTTTTATTTTCTTCACTTCGGAAAAAAACCCAGGTATAATAAAAAAGCGCAATGTTTGTTTTTAATTCAAAGTAATTACAGAAGTTTAAGGTTATATTGTATTGACATATAATTATTTACATTTGAAGACATTTTCGTAAGTTCAAGTTTACTTATAAAAATATTTGAACGACCACGCTAACAAAGTTATGAGTCAACATTTTGTCAGAAGTTGGTTTAATTATTTATTGAATGAAAAAGAGTAAGTGTGCTGAATAGCTACGATTATATTTTTATCTCGGGCAATATAGGTACATGAATCCCCGCTTCACTCAGCTTTCCAGTGACATCTTTCGTTTCGCTCTGGATTCAAAATAGCGCCCTCGCCTTCAAAATATTACTTTTGTCCCTTATGGCACAATCTACTATTGCACCCACTTCGTAACAGAGTTCAGAAATTGTAATACATTTAATATTAATTATTATGATATACGTACCTACAGATTGTATAAAAATACTAAATGTTGTTCCGCTTTTCCGGTTCCTTGGCGTTCCGTAACCCTTTCTTGCTTTATCAAATGACGGTTCTGACTGACAGAAAAGGATAGCAGCATGCGAAAGTTCCGTTCCGTGCTGACAAATAAATTCGAAAAAACGTAAGAGTAGCTTACGTTTTTTTCGAAAAAGCGGAACAACATGACGACCTCGTAGTGGTCACCATGCTCTCACGTCTACCACCCAGAGGTCTTGGTTCGATCCCTGGTCAGGGCAAGTGGGAAAATTTCCTTTTTCAAATTTTCCTGGGTCTATATATGTATTTGTTATGAAATATAGTATCGTTGAGTTAGTATCCCATAACACAAGTCTCGAACTTACTTTGGGGCTAGCGCAATCAGTTTTATTTGCCCCTAAATATTTATTATTAACATATTTATTTTTTATACAATCTGTAGGTACCTATAGCATAAGTAATATTTTATGCATTAAGTACTAATTTCGAACCCGGTTACGAAGTCGGTGCGAAATAAAAAATATATATTTACTACATCTCTATACTTTAACTATATCTATGGATGTAACAGATACTCTTGGCAGACACAGTTTAACTTCGGCTATATTTTAAATAGCGAAAACTGCGCCATTGTGAAGAGTTTAAATCGATTTATATTTCAGTATGTCTTCTAGACTAAAGTTAGAGTTAGCTTCCACAATATTTCTCTTGAGTTGTGTGACAGGCGTGCGGAAAGTTGCAACGCGTCTCATATCTAGACTAGTGGCCTGCCCCGGCTTCGCACGAGTATGTATTGTAGACATATGAATCTGTCTCTGGAATTACTCTATCTATTAACTAAACTGCATTAAAATCCGTTGCATAGTTTTAAAATTCATCATTTATCTGAATTTTTGAAATCAATTTAAGGGGGGATACATGATTTTCGGGGTCCAGTGCTGTCCCCATTTGAAATAAATAATTTGAAAGGGAACGGAGATGTCATGTAAAATTTTGTCTCGTAAGGGTCTAGACTCTTCAAACTATATGATGAACTATTGTATACAGTTTAAAGTGACAACGTGAATATTAGCATTTTGCCTAAGTTGTCGCTTTTTGCAAAAATGCTAACAATTATTTTTATAATTCACTAAAGAACATACATACATATTATCACGCCTTTTTCCATAGACTATAGATTTTCACTTGCTACGATCTTTACAAACCTCTTTTGCTTCGTCAACACTCATTACACTTTTCATGCATGCTCTCCGCTATACACTCATCAAAGAAAGATAGCATAAATATCATAGCATTTTTATAGCTGCTCTAGATCGGTCATTTTGGAAATTCTTGGGAGAGGCTTATGTCCTGCAGTGGACGACACGCGGCTGAAATGATGATGATGGTGAAAGAAAGATAGTAAGTAAATAAATAATTAATAATATATACGGACAATTTACACAGATTGAGCTAGCCCCAAAGTAAGCTTAAGCTTATGTTAGGAGATACTAATCCAACGATACTATATTTTATGATATATATACACATAAATAGATAAACACCCAAGACCCAGGACAATTTGAAAAAGGCCATTTTCCAACTTGCACTGGCTGGGGATCGAACCCAGAACCTCCAGATTGGCGGTCTAGCGCACCATTACGTCAAGGAGGTCGTCAAAGAATGATGTAACAAATAAAATTTTAGGTGAAAACATGCTCCAACCTTATCTAGGGGCTGCTGAGATAGAGGTTGTATGAGAAGGCTAAAAAAGTTTACAGTTTGTGGCAAATAAAAGCGTTTGATGTACGAAATTTACTTCCTTTGTGATCGTATTTAGTTTATTCTTAACTTAGTCCATACATTAACTGAGCAGTATCTGGCTTACCTATATCAGGATTACGAGCCCCAAGTGATGGATTTTAATGCGTCCACATAAACTGACGGTCATATCATATCGTTGGTTATATCAGAAGGGTACCTATATCATACAGTTTATGGATATTGTGATAAATTGGTTGTAGAGATAACGGTGTGATAACTAAATCCTTACATCCTTGATAATTACGTGGAAGAGACATACGTAATAAATCGAACCACAAGCTATACTAGATCACTTCATTATAATGAAATAATCCATAAAAAAAGTTACAGCCGCCCTGGCAATTTGTATGGGAAATTCGATTTTTATTGTTGGTTTTGACTGTTATTATAATTTCATGATACTAAAGTGATCTAGTATAGCCCGTGGTCAGATTTATTACGGGTATATCTCTTCCAAGTTCTTACTTCTCATACATGCTAAAGTAACTCTGTCTGTCTGTCTTACCTCATCACGCTTCAACCACTGAACCGATTTAAATGAAATTTGGTATGGATATAGTTTAACAGCCGGTATATTAGGGTTTTTACCCCAAAAATCATCCATTATAGGAATGAATAGGGGAGTGGAACTTTGTATAGGGAATCCTATTTTGCCATTCAAAAGTACAGTAAAAGTAAGTAATAGTAATATATACATTCAAATTTAGTTAATGATAATAAACTACTACTCCACAAACGAACCTCTTCTAGTGGAACCATAGCATCAAATATACACACATGGCATGTCAAAAATATTACTGATCTGAGTTTTTACAAACATACATATAACGTAAAATATCATTTATATTAAATACGTTAAGACAAAGTGGTAGCTAAAGTGGCGCCCTCATTTAAAATAAATTGTTTAAAACTAAATATGGTGATAATTAAAAATTTGATTTGTATCACTGTCTAGAAAGACCTTTAAACTATTTTATGAATAACCGTAAAAAATATCGGTATTCCTGTCCCTGGTCTTTAGGCAGCTTGAAAAATCAGACACAAGTGTTGGCCACTTTTAGGCACGAAAACACACACTTTGGGTGAGGAAAGGGGTGTTAATTATTCGTATTCTTCTCCATCTCTACTTCTACGAGAACTATCCTGAATACTACACCTACAATCTATTTCAGGATAAAGTGGTTTTCCCACTTTACAATGTTGGTCATGTAAGTATAAAATTGCGTCTCGTCTAGACACAGATATAAGCATAGGATCAGGGCAGCCATAAAAGCTTTTCTAAGCTGTAAAACATACATTATCTCAGCCATAAATCGCTTAAAAAGTTTATAAGTTAATTAAAAAGTCGTGACTCCATTCTTTGAAGTTTCATTGAAATAATGTGAACTGAGAAAATGCATTAGGAATTTATTAGTTGCAAAAATTGAAGTTAGAAATATAATTTCATGAAAAGCAATTAAAATCTCTTTACTTAAATTATGTTAAGTTAGTAGTACCTTTTATGTTATTATTTTTGAGTTAATTACGTTTTATCGTTCATTCGATTAGGTAAATAATGTACTCGTAAAATAAATCATAAAAAAAATGTACAGGCTTCTGTTCTTTCCGCATACATTTTAAAATTCGATCATAGGCGATGGGACTGGCAACCCATTACTTTTTCAGTTTTTATTTTCAATGTCATGTCCGCCATCTTGCTAAATATGATCCTTGGGTCTGACGCCTTAAGCTTTGTCAACCCCATTAGGAATTGACTTAATAGAGGATATGTAAAGTAAACATCTTCCTAATACCAGAAAACAAATGTTCCCAAACAAATTCTGTGATTTTACCTGACTACAGCAATGCCAAGAAGGGTAATGATTTTTACAGTCAGTCTTATGTATGTATATCTGTTCTACCGTAGCATCCGAATCGCTTGTCCAATGTTCACACATAATATGTTAATCGATTTTTTATTTTTGTCCGCGTGACATAGGTTATAATTTGTATGCAAAAAATGCATATATCGAATGTAGGTAACATAAAAAAAGATGAGAGTTAAAAAAAAACTTTTGCTTATATATCGAGTGGGGTATTAAGTGAAAGGTCATGATTAGCAACATTCCAAAAATATATACATTGTTAGCTGTATAGGCCCCCGTAGTCTGGTAAAAGATTTTTAAACGTTTATGTTACAGTTAGATACAAATAATTTTATTTGCAATTAGTGCATCTTCAACAAATTACTTATATTATTTGCATTTAGTGACTCATAAAGAAACCAACTTTTATTTGAAATCTGTGTCAGTATTTTCCAAATTACGAGTACTATTTCAATTCTTTAATATTTAGTCTTCAATCCCTTCATACCGACATTGTTAAAGATGATCCGAAAAATAAGCCCATTGCATAGTACTCGTATTATGATTCATTTTTACGATCCTATTATCATGGGACCACGTTCGGGAATCAATTTTCAAGGACTAAGGAATTGTATATATGTCCAAGCCACGGAACACAGAAATAGGTGGAAGTGCCTTGGGCCTAAATTAGTTAAGAAACAAGCGTCGCCAAACTCACACAAATAAACCAATAATTACATATTGCACACATACGGAAAATTCGTTTGATTGGTCGAATATATTTATTTCAATATTGGCCTAAGTCAATAGACCCTACATTTTAAAAACGACATTAAGTCTCAAGCATAAGGTTTATTTTGCTACGGTTCAAAAAGTACTTACGATGTTTTGCTATTTACTGTCTAACTCAAATTAATAAGTCTGATAATTGCGCTATCTATCGTCGAGAAGCAGAATTTTTTCGTCACTTGAATCCCAAGCTACGAAATAATTCTGCTACTTGCCGACAGGTGCGCTACTCGAATAGTGATATCCATATTATTTAATATTGATTAACAGTATCGATATCATTCGACGCAAAGGCATTTTTTTCGAATTTTCTTATCTTTATTTAACACTAACTTTCACTCGCAACTTCGTCTGCGTAACTTTCTTATTTATAATATTAGTATGGATGTGCAGACTAAATCGTGGGCGAAGCCAGTCTCAAATAATTAAAGATCTATTATTTTGAGAACATGAAAAATCCGTCTTTATCCCTGTAGCGATCTTAATCCCAAATGGAATGGAACATACAGAGCATTTTGAGTCTTGCGGTTTTAAGCTGAAATCGCCGAGGGCCACAAGATCCAAAGGCTACTTTTAGCATGACGGCGGGCGAGGAAGTGGGAAAGGGAATCAAAATAGTGATGGGTTGCTACCCGCATGGTCGAAATGGCAGAGGAATTTCTCTTCTGCCATTTTGCCCATTCTCTCGATCGGCTTTTAAAATCTGCGCGGGAATGCGGGAAGTTGGTACATTCTATTTATTTTCTTTTGTCCCTTTCACCCAAACCAGCATGGTGAGCTTAAAATACAGAGAATTGTGTCAATAACTTTGTAGATCCATTACTAGTATTACAGTGATATTCAAGTAAATCCGTCTGTCTGTTACTTCTTCACGCTTCAACTACTTAACCAATTTAATTGAAATTGAATATGTAGGTTTATTGTTTAAGAGTCTCGGAAAAGGACATAGATTTATATCCCCAAAAAAGAGTGATGGAACTTGGCATGGTGAATCTTATTTTGCCATACAAATGGAGACTTTTTCAAATTACTTACATTACATTAACGAAGGCTTGGGTTAAAGCTAGTTACATATAAATTTGTGAGCAGCAGCAGGAGCTAGAGCAGAAAAAAATTGACATAAAGGACATCCTTTATAAGAAAATTAAATTATTATATATAAGTAAATTAGATATAATTATATAATATGTAAAAGAAAAGTGGATAGATGCAACGGGTAGGCCGTTGCATCTATCCACTTTTCTTTTACATTTGGGCCTAAAAATAATTCGAAAGGTTAGACTAATATTAATTTTTTTATTGCAATAAAAATACTAGAAAATGTTCATGTTTATAATAAATCTACTTATTACTTAAAATAGTTGCGTTATTCTATTAAATTATGATTTATTTTATCGACAAAATCCGCATCTGACTCAACTACATCACTAATCGAGTAGCGAAGTTCATCGACAAAATTTGTACATCACTAATCGAATAGCAAAATCTGTACATCACTAATCGAGTAGCGACAACTTACGGGAACGAACTTTCTAGAACTACCTAGTTAATATGATCGTACCAGAATGATTTTCGTAATTTTTTAAAAGAAAATGCATGTTATCGTACATACTGATGTAAAGAAATACCTACATTGCTTTTATTTTTGTTCTTGCTGCTATTTTTACATACTAAAACACTACAACACGGCATATTTAGCTAAAAAATGTTGGTCGGGCGGACAAAACGATCTCAACAAGTAGCTAGAATACGACTGATGTACGGAGTCGGTCGATCTTGTGTAGTTTTACCGGATTATGACACGCGCGCCACGCCCACTTGGCACTTCCACCTATTTCCCTGTTCCGTGGACACACCTTGTTTCAAATAAATTTTTCCTCCACCCAAAGGTTGGCTGGAAGAGATTGCATTTATATCGATAAGTCCGCCTTTGTGCCTATATTGTTTCTTGTTGTTTTGTAATTTTTGTGTGTCTATTATGGTGCAATAAAGTTGATTTGTATTGTATTGTATTGTATCTGACATGGCTTGAAGACTGCCATACAATGATGAAAGCCGGGACTAACGGCTTATACGTGCCTTCCACGTGCTCGCACAATCGCAAGTTGTGCGCACTTTTCGCCGTGCCACCGAGCTCATGTCTCCGAGCTGGTTTTGGGAGATGCCACGAGAACCGAGTGGGGTTTCTCAAACTACGACCGTTGTGAATGTGGAGCGTTCAAACCATGGTCCACCTCCTGTTATGCTCCATCTGCCCAACCTTTTGTATATTAGATGATTTAAACTCGGCTAGTGACAGGGGAATAAGTGTGGCCACACACTGGTCTACAACCTCATAAAAAAGTAATTCCGACTCGCTTAGAAGAAAAAGATTGTAAGAGCGTTTATGCGCACTATAATCACGTCTATACAATGGGGAACACAGATCACTTTGAGTCATGCCACTCTAAGCGAATAGAGCCCAGGGCAACAAAATTCAAAGGCCACTTTTAGCGTGATGGTGGGCGAGATCAAAGTGGAAAAGGGATCAAAATAGTGATGGGTTGCTAGCCCCATCGCATATTAACATGATCTGCATTGTTGCCCATTCCATCAATCAGTTTCTACGATCTGAAATTACTTATAACACAAGTTTCCAATTATCTTTAGAGCTTGCTTATGTTTTTAATTATTTGTATAAGGTACCATGAAACAGCTTGGACCACGGAACAGGGAAATAGGTGGAAGTGCCAAGTGGGCGTGGCGCGCGTGTCATAATCCGGTAAAACTACACAAGATCGACCGACTCCGTACATCAGTCGTATTCTAGCTACGTGTTGAGATCGTTTTGTCCGCCCGACCAACGATTTTTAGCTAAATATGCCGTGTTGTAGTGTTTTAGTATGTAAAAATAGCAGTAAGAACAAAAATAAAAGCAATGTAGGTATTTCTTTACATCAGTATGTACGATAACATGCATTTTCTTTTAAAAAATTACGAAAATCATTCTGGTACGATCATATTAACTAGGTAGTTCTAGAAAGTTCGTTCCCGTAAGTTGTCGCTACTCGATTAGTGATGTACAGATTTTGCTATTCGATTAGTGATGTACAAATTTTGTCGATGAACTTCGCTACTCGATTAGTGATGTAGTTGAGTCAGATGCGGATTTTGTCGATAAAATAAATCATAATTTAATAGAATAACGCAACTATTTTAAGTAATAAGTAGATTTATTATAAACATGAACATTTTCTAGTATTTTTATTGCAATAAAAAAATTAATATTAGTCTAACCTTTCGAATTATTTTTAGGCCCAAATGTAAAAGAAAAGTGGATAGATGCAACGGCCTACCCGTTGCATCTATCCACTTTTCTTTTACATATTATATAATTATATCTAATTTACTTATATATAATAATTTAATTTTCTTATAAAGGATGTCCTTTATGTCAATTTTTTTCTGCTCTAGCTCCTGCTGCTGCTCACAAATTTATATGTAACTAGCTTTAACCCAAGCCTTCGTTAATGTAATGTAAGTAATTTGAAAAAGTCTCCATTTGTATGGCAAAATAAGATTCACCATGCCAAGTTCCATCACTCTTTTTTGGGGATATAAATCTATGTCCTTTTCCGAGACTCTTAAACAATAAACCTACATATTCAATTTCAATTAAATTGGTTAAGTAGTTGAAGCGTGAAGAAGTAACAGACAGACGGATTTACTTGAATATCACTGTAATACTAGTAATGGATCTACAAAGTTATTGACACAATTCTCTGTATTTTAAGCTCACCATGCTGGTTTGGGTGAAAGGGACAAAAGAAAATAAATAGAATGTACCAACTTCCCGCATTCCCGCGCAGATTTTAAAAGCCGATCGAGAGAATGGGCAAAATGGCAGAAGAGAAATTCCTCTGCCATTTCGACCATGCGGGTAGCAACCCATCACTATTTTGATTCCCTTTCCCACTTCCTCGCCCGCCGTCATGCTAAAAGTAGCCTTTGGATCTTGTGGCCCTCGGCGATTTCAGCTTAAAACCGCAAGACTCAAAATGCTCTGTATGTTCCATTCCATTTGGGATTAAGATCGCTACAGGGATAAAGACGGATTTTTCATGTTCTCAAAATAATAGATCTTTAATTATTTGAGACTGGCTTCGCCCACGATTTAGTCTGCACATCCATACTAATATTATAAATAAGAAAGTTACGCAGACGAAGTTGCGAGTGAAAGTTAGTGTTAAATAAAGATAAGAAAATTCGAAAAAAATGCCTTTGCGTCGAATGATATCGATACTGTTAATCAATATTAAATAATATGGATATCACTATTCGAGTAGCGCACCTGTCGGCAAGTAGCAGAATTATTTCGTAGCTTGGGATTCAAGTGACGAAAAAATTCTGCTTCTCGACGATAGATAGCGCAATTATCAGACTTATTAATTTGAGTTAGACAG
The DNA here is from genome assembly GCA_943193695.1 of Acrobasis suavella. Lineage (NCBI taxonomy): Eukaryota > Metazoa > Arthropoda > Insecta > Lepidoptera > Pyralidae > Acrobasis > Acrobasis suavella. The sequence continues at coordinate 3,746,991 of OW971934.1, read as the reverse complement.
TAAATAGCAAAACATCGTAAGTACTTTTTGAACCGTAGCAAAATAAACCTTATGCTTGAGACTTAATGTCGTTTTTAAAATGTAGGGTCTATTGACTTAGGCCAATATTGAAATAAATATATTCGACCAATCAAACGAATTTTCCGTATGTGTGCAATATGTAATTATTGGTTTATTTGTGTGAGTTTGGCGACGCTTGTTTCTTAACTAATTTAGGCCCAAGGCACTTCCACCTATTTCTGTGTTCCGTGGGTGTGTCAGATGGCTCCAGGGAGCCTAAAAAATCTGATATCAGTGTTTACACGAAAAACAAACAAAACAGCTTGAAGTCTGTTCAAGCAAGGACTTCTAGATTGCCCAGGGGAAATGATGGGAGTTTCATCAGGTGGAAGATTTCGGATTTGCTGAAGTTCGTGGCCGATGAGCGAGTTACTTTCTGCACTTGTTCGTAGTAGGGGTCTTTGGATGCTAGGTGAAAACTTTGCAGCATTGAACATGTAGCTCCACCGAAGTTATCTCTTTATATATAGTTCATCCGCTCATCTTTACTAATATCATTACATTTTATGATTGTCTCAATGCCCCTTGGTCTACCTGCCGTATATACTATAACGTATTTCCACCACTTCACATAATCACACATAAAACATTTTTCCATAAATAAACGTTAAGCAAAACGAAAAGATAATTCTCGGTAAAATGTTTTGCACACTACTTGTCACTACTTTTCAACCCTGGATTCCTGGAACTGAAAATATAAAAACAGCATCAGCATCTACCTAACGGTACGGGCCCGCAGGATCGTGGAGAGCAGGGCGAGCGAGCACGTCATACCCACACGAATGTTCCTCTGCGAACCCTCCCAATAGCCCCTTGTCTTCACCGTGAGTCACCAATCCAAGGCTACTAATCTCCTCCCTCCACCATAGCAAGGCGAGAACCCGTTTGACTGTAAACGATTTAAGGCCCGCTCCAAAAAATTATTGAAATTCCATTTTCCAGGATATTCTGGCTATCGCACTAGGGAACTCCTGGGACTTTCAGGAGCATCATCCAGAAAGGTGTTCGAATATATTTATAAGGTCCCGCTTAGTCCAGTTTGTCCAGGTTTGGTCAAAAATTGGTCTAATCTTACTGAGCTTTAGTGGCTCTGTGAGCTGTATACCTCGCAAGTCACCCCGACCCATTGAAATTGATCGTGTAAAAAAGTTCTAATTTTTTTCTAAATGGCTGAGTTTTGATATTTATAAAGTTTCCAACCCCTATTTGCCGGCATTTTGAAAAATTTCGAAAAACTGAATAGTCAAACATTCTATTATTTTCGAATCTTCTTACAAAATTTCTCGAGAATCGGTTGAGAAATGTAAGATAATGTGACCTGTAGACGAGCATTTTTGCCCAATCGCAAAACTGAGACGCTTCGCTCGCTCGGTCAATAATTACCGCACGTTATGCAGGCAGGTTGGTGATCATAGCACATGGTATAAACTCCAAGGTACAACTGGTACATTAGGTACGCTTTTAGCGTTAAGGCGCGGCCCTTCCCGACGGCTTTGTCGTCAACGCGAGCATAGTTCGAAAAACTTGTTTTTTCATCCAGGGCAATGCTAGAAAAAAAGCAAACCATAAAGAGAGAGATAGCGCCTTAGGGCACGGTTTGCACTGTATTGAATGACATTAGTATTATTATTAACTATTTATTGAACGAATATTAACTATTCATAGGGTGCGGAAATTTCATAAAACTTGTTCCAGGATATACGTTTTTGTCAGTAAGCCTTACAAGTTTGTAAAATAAATTTTTTTTTTATTCAAAATTTCCATTACATTTGCAAGGTTTGTATCGAAATATTTTTTTAATTTTTATAATTTATGAGTACTTTATGAACGGTCGAAGTTCAGGTAAAATTTGTGCAAAAAAGCAGATTTTTGCAGGCGTATACTGAACTTGTTTTTACAAATATTTATTTTTTATTTCGATAGAAACCTAGAAATAGTGCACAAGATATCTGTTAGTTCAAAAGTTTTCAAGAAAGATCACTTACAACGCCATAATTACGTACGAGCGTTTATATGAAAAGTAAGACGGGAAGGCTGCCCTTAAGTCTGACAATTGTAACTAATTGTAGTTGTAATAAATAAATAAATTTAGAAAAAACTCCTTTTGCTTTAGAAATATTCTGAAAATAAATACTACATATCGTTTTACCTCATTTTCTACAACAAAGCTAGGGCTAAGCTACCCACAGAGCAATATTAATGGCGTTGGGATTTGTATGACTAGGCGAATAAATGAGGTTTCATGTTAAAACACTATTTGTCAGTGTTATGTAAGGTTTATTTTTTCTAGGCTTTGTTTACTTGTGGAGGAATCAAGTGCCTCCATGTTTTTGAATTTATGTACGTAGGTACTAGGCAATTTATTATGTGGTTACAGAGGATATTTTGTCATGGTATTCATTTCTTTTAAATAAAAACTATTGATACATGGTAAAAATATATCGGAAAGGATGCAACATTCAACAAGGTACAAGGTGGATATAGCGTATTGTAAATTGTGACCAGACACGAAATATTTTTGTTTGACCTTAAAAGTATAGTATTTGTACTTACTACACTAACTATCGGTAAAACAGTACGATACCATCTTTCCAAGGTACGATAACTTACAAATTAACACAGTTTACAATTTGAAACATACAATTTTCGTATGACGATGTAGTCAGTGTGATAATGGCTTATATGTGTTGTATGAAAACTTGTCTCATTGTAAATTAATATATCAAAAAAATATTTGTATTCTCTTTGAAAAGATTGAATATGAGTAAGATGTCAGAATCTTTATCTTTTTTATTTCACACCAAGGTCTTTAATCTCTTTCTTCCCATTTTAAACCCTCGTCATTAATTAGCAGACTTCACTGTCACTCACAGAATAGCCTGTCGCTTGTTAAATCGTCCGGTACTGATAAATACTCCCGGCCTAATTATAGGATATAAGTTTCACTAGAAGATTATTTTTACGCATTTAAAAGTACCGTAAGTACCTACACCAATGACCAAGCTTATTTAAGAATCCCCTTACCCTAGACTTTTCCATACAAACGTAGTCTACGTTTTATTTTGAAACGATATGTCAGATTTCGGTAAAAAATTGTAATTTTAAAGAAATCACAATTACCAAGGGTTATAATTGGTTCCCACAGCAAAATTATGAGCTGGAAAGAAAATATAAGGGTGTAGAAGTTTTCCATACTGATGGTCAAATATGACATAAAACACTATATTCTCTTATAAGTTCAAAATTTTACCACCACATTACAAATTTTAAACCAATTACAACCCTAGATAATTGAAATTTCATTAAAATTACATAATTTTGCCCATATCCGACATGTCGTTTCAAAATAAAACGTAGACTACGTTTGTATGGGAAAGTCTGTTTCTGTCTAGGGTAAGGGGACTCTTAAGGTTACACGCTCACTCATGCAAACTATTGCCGGCTGGCATCACATACTATCGAAGTCCGGTTTACATATTGACAAGTGACATGTACGAATGACAAGTGGTAAGTGTGTGTGAACCGTCACTGACAAGTGCCAGTGACAAGTGAATTGCAGCCTGTTCTATTCTCTGACAAGTAGCTCCCCCTGCACTACCCCGCTTTCCGCATACTCGCCCAGCGCCTTTGCTGTAGCCGGCCCGTCACGCACGACTTATAGACGTGTAATGAGCTTACTGCATATCCACTTGTCACTCACGTGTGAACACCTATTTGTCACTTGTCAGTGTCTACTTGCTACTTGTCACTCGCACTTGTTAGTTATCAATATGTAAATCAGGCTTAGATCATACCTGCCACTAACAGCTCGGGTGCAACCGCCACCAACAGCTGATGTATGTATGCCCCCGCTCATGCATCCGTTGTGGTCACAATGGATGCATGAGCAGATGCACACGGGGCATCTCAGGTACCAAACAAGATGTCGATCCTTTGGCGGTCAAACGACGAACGATATAAATACAGTATTGCCAAATCAAAGAGCATGTAACTTTTACTTTCGCAAAGTAACTTTTAAATCTATTAAGTATTTTAGGTTAGTGTTATTTTTAGAGCAGATACAGAATTCTTTTTTCCCAAAATATTTTTATTGTATGGTGGTTAAAAATTAGCTTTCCATACAAATTCATGATCAGATTTATTTATTTAAGTTTTTCTGGACTTTCTATATAATGTATCCTTTTTGGCTAACGTTGAGTTTTTATGTTAATTTTATTTACAAAATGCTTTGAAAAGTACTCTTCCATGCTTGGCGGGAGAAAAGAAAAAACTTTTTAAGCACAGATCGTAAAATCCGATCGAGGGAAATGCGAATCATAAATATAAATGTATAGGGACAAATAACACTGACTGAGCTTACCCCAAAGTAAGTTCGAGACTTGTGTTAAGCGATACTATATTTTATAACAAATACATATACAATATGTAGCGAAAACCATGTCTGATCGAAAAAATCTACATTTTTATACAAATATATACGGCTGGCCCATGTTGTATGAAAATGTCGATCTTTTCTTCGAGTTTCAAGCACTTTTCCTATGGGACTACCCATAGGAAAAGTTGTTCATATTGACGGTCTGAGTTGCTCCTACAAGGATCGGATAGGGTTTTTGTTACATATTGTATAGATAAACATCCAAGACCCAGAACAATTTAAAAAAGGCCATTTTCCAACTTGCTCTGACCTGGGATCGAACTCGGGACCTCCAGGTGGCGAACTAGCATGGTGACCACTACACCACGGAGGACGTCATTCATGATATAAGGTAATGCGATTAGCAACCTAACACAATATTGATTCCTGTTCCCAGCTTCTTGTTTATAAGAGTGGCCTTTGAGTTTTGCAGTTCTGAGCTCGGAGCCCCCATAGAGGCAAAGACATGACATAGTTTATTAGAAAAGACAAAATTGTATTAATTTCGGCCTTTTCTCATCGGGAATGTGTCAAGTATTTAATCAAATCTTGATCACACAAAGTGTCACTTCTAGAAGCATATACGACCAAATTAGCGATTTATCAACAAAAACTTGGGCTCATCTTTACAGCCGAATGGGTTTCTATTAACGGGTGGCTGTTTTTTGAATGCATTTTTTTGAGAAGGACACTCGTTACAATTAAAATTATATTTTAGTTGCAAACTTAAACCGCGCGTTTTTCATAAAGAATGTTTGTTTATGTTTTGAACACTGGGTAGAAGTGGCTTCCTCATTTAAAATAAATTGTTTAATCGTAAAGGTGGTAATAATTAACATATTGCAAATTGTTAGGCATAAGATAGACCTTTAAATTGTAGGATAAAATAAACTGGTGAGGATTAAATGTTTTGCCAAGATCGTAGCAGGTGGAAGTCTAAATCATTTTTTCACTTACTCCGTTGAGGAGATTTAAGCCCCGGTTTACATATTGACAAGTGACAAGTACGAGTGACAAGTGGCTAGTGAATAGTAAGTAGTACTGCATATTCACTTGTCAGTGACGTGTGAACACCTGCTTGTCACTTGCCACTTGTCACTCGCAGTTGTCACTGGTCAATATGTAGACTGGACTGAACGGACCGGGCGGTGGACCGGTAGGTACTGATTATTTAGCGCTATCGCGAGCTAAGTGACACTAATCGTTGTCCGCAGTTGGATAGGTGACTACAAGTGGCATACAATTCTTGAGATTCTCCGTGCTTCAGAAGGCACGTTAAGCCTTTGTTCCCGGCTGTCATTATTGTATGGTAGTCGTCAGGCTATGTCAGATTCTTTTCGGCAGCTTGAAAAATCGGGCACCCGTTTTGGCCACTTACACTCACGAAAACAAAATTTTACAAAAAAAAGTCTTTACTTAGTATCTCCTTATTGTAAACTTAATTGCTATTACAAACGTTTGCTAAACCTATTTTAGTTAAAACATGTTTTGTCTTTATCTCTCTCTTCAATATTTTGCATTGTAAGAACAAGACAAAACATATTTTTACTAAAAAAGGTTTAGGAAACGTTTGAAGGTTTTTCTAAATAAGGGGATTAGAATCTTTATTTCTCTGTTAGCCATGTAGGTTCCATACTTAGATAAAAGCCTAAAGGGTTGGAATCTTATGGTTGAAAAATAAAACGTCAATATATTTAACTGATACACACATTTAATAATCTCTGAATATATATTTAACACATCCTATGTACACTATCCGCAGTACAAAAATAATTGTACATTGTTTTATGCAAATTTTATCTTAGCCTCATATTACTTATTCTTATCTAATTAAGACAAAGTGGTAGCTAAAGTGGCGCCCTCATTTGAAATAAATTGTTTAAAACTAAATAAGATGATAATAAAAAATTTGATTTGTATAAATGTCTAGAAAGACCTTTAAACTATTTTATGAGTAACCTTAAAAATTATTACTAATAGTCCATCTAGTTTTAAAACTGTTTTTCGCCAAAAGTGGCCACTTTCGGCGAAAAACAGTTTTAAAACTAGACGGACTACCAATATTACTTTCAAAGGTTATTCATAAAATAGTTTAAAGGTCTTTTTAGACATTTATACAAATCAAATTTTTAATTATCACCTTATTAAGTTTTATAATTTATTTCAAAAGAGGGCGCCACTTTAGCTACCACTTCGTCTTAATACATTTTTTATACAATTATGTAGGTAGTTTTTTAATGGAGAAGGCAATGGCAAACCACTCCATTATTCTGCCAAAACATCGTCATTCTGTGCGTTTCTTTGCATGCAACGGCACCGACGAGAGCCTGGCTCTTAGCGCGTCCACGAAGAAGCGCGGGCGCACGCGGCGGGTTTCAGTCTATCTCTGTCACAAACTGTAAGTGCGAAAGAGATAGCAGAATCCGTCGCGGGTCACCTGTTTCTGTCGCACGTAGCGTTTGTGACAGAGAAACTGAACCCATCGCGTGCGCCCGCGTCACTCAGTAGACACCCTTGAATGTAGATATAAGTAGAAATATTAATTAAACGGTTATATTAACTCAATAATTTATAGAAAACACCGTTTCGTTTTATTTCATTTATAGAAATGAGTTTCGTTCATAATGAACAATTTATTTAGTAGGTATATTTTTTAATACTATGCTATAAATAATTTACAATATTTAAATTTAATAGGTATTTACATAAATACTTAATACTATTATGACTTATTTAAGTTATGTTAATGAAAAGTAGGTATGTATACCTACATAACCTAGCTACCTGTCTAAGTAGGTAGATATTAAAAATTAATAATAGAAATGTGACTTTTGGAGCAATTTTTCAATAAGTCAATTGTCGCTTGAAAAATGTAAAATAACTTACTGAAGCGTTTTCTGATTAAAATTTTTACAGCTTTGATTTTATTTTAACAATTTTTTTTCTGTTTTCGCTTGTTTATTCTTTCTAAAACTGCATTCTGTCACTGATTTGTTAAGCAATTTCTTTATGTCAATGGCTTAAAAAAGTTATACATATTAATTTATTTATGAATATGACGAGAGGCTATTGGTAGAAAGTCTGTACAGTTTGATTTGATTCTACGACGGTCTTTGGCATCTTTATAAATGCATTATGTTGATTAATCAAAAGATCCTAGCGATTTAAAAAACTAGTCTACTGCACAAAAATGTCAGCTAATAAATAAAAAACGTAAACACTCTTCAAATTCCATCGTTATAGTTTTAATTTGTATGGCACTTGTAAATTAATTAAGTACTAATAAATGCATCCATTGATCATAATATGTGATTTAAGAAAACTTTATTTTATGCAAACACTAGTCCACTAGGCGTGATGAATGAAAAAACATTTTTAGCCTATCGGTTAGATTATCAAAAAAGATTGTAAACTTATATTGTTTTTTTCTGAGAAACAAAAAACAACAAAGGTACAGCGCATTGAGATTTCGCATGACGTCTTGAATACATACGATTTTCAACATAGAGGTGACGTCGCATACATAGAGATTACGTCGCAAGTCCCCACTCCGGAACTTTGATGCTTCGTGTCTTTGTGAATTTTGACTTTTTTTGCAAACTGAAAAATATGGGTCCATTATTTTTGAATAATCCAAAAGACGGACTAATTACAATTATACTTTTCTAACCCTGTTGTCACCTCTATTCTAGACTTCCATTATTATGTGTTGTCCTCTAAGGTTCTTACGAAAAGTCACCAACATTTTATACTCAAGCTAAACACACTTATGTGCGTTTGCGAGTGCAGGCTCCCTTTTGTTTTGTTGCTGTTCTTTGCTATCAGATGTGCTGTCACAGTATCAATATTGTTAGGTACATTAATTAAATAAATAAAATAAATAAATATATAGGGACAAATTACACTGATTGAGCTAGCCCCAAAGTAAGTTCGAGACTTGTGTTATGGGAAACTAACTAAACGATAACAAATACATATATAGATAAACACAGAAGACCCAGGACAATTTGAAAAAGGCCTTTTTCCAACTTGCCCAGACGGGGGATCGAACCCGGAACCTCTGGGCGGCGGACGAGCATGGTGATCACTACGCCACGGAGGTCATCTTATTATTTTATTCTTGTAGTAAAAAAATAAAGCAAGACACACTTGTGTGAGTTTGCGAGTGCCGGCTCCCTTTTGTTTGTTGCTGTTCTTTGCTAGCAGATTTGCTGTCACGGTATCAATATTGCTAAGTATATTTATTTTATTCTTGTGTATAAACAAAATAAAGCAAGACACACTTGTGTGCGTTTGCGAATGCCGGCTCCCTTTTGTTTTGTTGCTGTTTTTTGCTATCAGACTTGCTGTCACAGTATTAATATTATTAGGTATATTTATTTTATTCTTGTGTATAAAGAAATCAAGCAAGATACACTTGAGTGCGTTAACGCGTATTCCCACTGTAGTAACTAACACCTGACGTACTGCGAGCACGTTACTAGTCGCTAAAGCATCACATCGGGCGCTGGTTCCTGTTTGTCAGCTACTTTGTTGTAAGACTTGATGTATTGTGCCACTAAATTTAAATCATTTTATTTTTATGAATAAAATAGTGAAGCAAAACACACTAGGGTGCGTTCGCGCGTGTTAACACTGTAGAAACACCGGACGTGCTACGCACACGTCGCTGGTCGCTAGAGCATCACGTTGAGTGCTAGGTAAATTTAATTAAGCTGCTTCTCTTTGTTGTACGACTTGCTGCCACAGTGTCACTTCTTATAATAGAAATTATCAAAAGTCAAGCAAAACACACTTTGTGCGCTCGCGCGTGTTTACATTGTAGTAACACCGGACGTGCTGCACGCACGTCGCTGGTCACTAGAGCATCACGTCTGAAGCTGGCTCTCTTTCATTTTAATACCTTTCTTGCTGTCACAGTGTCACTCCTTTTAATAGTTTACTTTTAATTATGAAAAGTCAAGCAAAACACACTTGTGTGTGCTCGCGCGTGTTTACACTGTAGTAACACCGGACGTGCTGCGCGCACGTCGCTGGTCGCTAGAGCATCACGTCGGGCGCTGGTTCCCGCACGGCTCGTTGTCAGTCCCGTACTGATACCAGGACCAGTTGGGTACGCCGAGGGTCCGCGTGGATGCGAGACACGCTGTTGCTTCGCGTTCGGTTTAGCATCTGAAAAATGGAGAAAAGAAAATTATAGTCATTAGACGTCCAGGAAGGTGCTAGATTTAAACTAACTTCTGAGGACCGTCCAGTCCTAAGAAGTTAGTTTAGATCTAGCACCTTCAAAGGCAGCCATGCAGATAAAAAATTATGAAGTCTAAAGTATTCATGGCTTACAGGTTTCTCATTATTGCTTAAGCCATGATTAGTATGACAAAAGCCATATAATGTAAGTGTGCGCAATAGGCGCGCTTATCGCTAAACAATTTCTTCCAGGCAACCTCGTTTATACAGAAAAAAGTAATCATAATGTTATAGTTACGTTGGTATAATATTAAAATATCGTATTTAGTTTATATTTAGTTACCGTTACAATGTTAAGTGAGGTAGAAATTTGCAGTGGAGTATGACTGCCACCTCAGGATGCCTTGAAAAACAGCATGCCTCTTGCTGTATTGACCCTACCGTGGCGGTCTTCACATTAATAGCCTTTAACTGTAGTATTTAGACCTCCTTGCCCTTTTCACGCCATTCTTTGCGATGTTGCGTCGTCGTCTTACCACCTACCTAGCTTCAACTCTCCTTGGGAATGCAGTAGTTACAAATGTTTGTGCTTATTCTTTAACACCTATTACGACATTTACAGAAAGATATGGAGAAGAACTATTGTAAAATATTGTTACCGTTGCAACAGAATGCGATCTTCTCGCGTGTGTTGAGCTGAGAAGGTCCGAGTTTGCAGTAGAGTCAGACCTCGACCTGAGGGTGCCCCGACCGTGCCTCTTACGCCCTCTGCCCCACCATAACCATTTGTATGGTGGTACTCTCCTAAAATTGAAAAAGAACTTAAATAAGAAGTTGAAAGAGAGAGTGAGTATGTGATTGGTTTTCAAATTCGAGCCTTAATATAATCGGATAACAGGTTGACGAGATACGGCGTTAGAAACTTCTTCCCCTAGAATCACCTCTGGTAAACTCAAAGCTCTTTCTTTTTTCCCAGACTAGCTGGATCCCATCGATGGATCTGTTTAAGCGGTTGATGAATTGAGATTTTTTAAAAACTTTTACTTCAAACTGATGTAGATGTGTGGAGAAAACATGCACCATATAAGAGAGGTTTCACTCAGACAGACTATTTGGCGAAGTTGCTCTGCGTATGAGGTATGTGGTCGGTAATTTAGAGCAAGTCGAATACATGACTATTGAAGATATATACTATAACGAATAAGATTATCCTATTGTCGGATTTCTAAAGAGGTTGATAATGTTGATCATTATCCCCGGGTCTTTTTTTCAGTCTCCAACTACGACCCTCTCTGTGCTAACAGAGCCGTAAGACATGGCCAGAGCAGCCAAAGGATTTGGCCTATGCTTTTCATGCTGGCCAAATGGATTAGAGAGGTCCTATTTATGTTCATACGCTTTGTTTAACCTTTTTTCCTAAGTCGTCTTTTACAACATCCAACTTTGTTTCCTACAACTTTAAGTGATCTTATTCTACTCAGCTTGGAACCACATGGTTATGATAATGATGATAACTTAAGAACAACTTTTACCTCAAACTGGTGTAGAGGTGAGCAGAAAACATGCAGCAAATAAGTGGTTGGGTGCTGAGTTGAGTGGAACCAGACTCTGGATGAGTGTGGCTATGGCGAAGTTGCTCTGTATGTAAGGTACTTATGCAGTCGTACACTTGGTATACATATACTATTACATGACTATTAAGATTATCCTATGGACGAATCTTTTAAAGCAATTGATAATGTAATCAACATCATTAGATCTTTATTTCAGTCTTCACCGCAGAAACATGACCCTCTCTGAACTACCAGAGCCATAAAACATATCAAAAGCAGCCAAAAGATTTGGCCTACGCTCTCCATGCTCACCAAATGGATTTGAGAGGTCCTATTAAAGTTCATACGATATGTTTAGCTTTTTCCTCAATCACCTTCTACGTCATCCACGGGAAGAGTATCCTATTGTACTCTCCTGGGAACCACACGCCTGTGATATACCTAGCTATGATGATGTGATACTTAGGAACAACTTTTACCTCAAACTGGTGTAAATGTGAGGAGAAAACATGCAGCATATCAGTGGGTTGGCTGCTGAGTTGAGTGGCGCCAGACTCTGGATGAGTGTGGCTATGGCGAAGTTACTCTGCGTGTGAGGTATGTGGTCGTACACTTGGAGGAGGTCGAACACGATGTACGGCGACCAGCACAGAACGAATACTGGAATTTTAGACATTAATGTTATATAAACTAATCTACAACCGGAAAAGTCATATTAAATTTGTTTTTACGTCTAAATATGATTTCAAACGATTGTTTCATTGTAGATTAATTATTTCGAATAGCACCAAACAAAGCTATAATAAAATTGCTGGTCTGCACTTGGATAGATGACAATATCTAACAATTGCCAAAAAAATTCTCGAGCTCCTCCGTGTTGCGAAAGGCACATTAAGCCTTTGGTCTCGGTCACGGTCTCGGCTGTCATTATTGTATAGCGCCGTCAAGCTCTTAAAAAATCTGACACTATTGTTGCCCCTGCTCTTCTATTTTTATTTATTTAGTTTATTGTACTTAGAATCTCAAGATTATCGTACAAAAGGTACAACTTAATACTAAGCATTGTCTACCAGTTCACCTTTGGGACGTTGCAGAGGTAATGGTAGATTCTACTCTTCCCCATCTGCATATCCTTGATTGGTATGGTTGAACTCTCTTACTTACCGTCTTTGTTAAATAAGATAGTCTACTAACTTACTAACTCTAGATGTTTGTTTGTTTTAGTTGCTCCATACTCATCGGTGCCGGTCAATTGTCAATAAATTTAGTTTTTGCTTCAATATATATTATCGTGTCATCTTCAACCTTGACATTGGCAAAATCATCGTTTTGAAAACGATGAAACCATAATTTTTGAAAAGAAGAAGAAGTAGACACTATTGTTAGCTTTGTTATTTGTTAACAAACAAAAAACAAAAATAATTGCCATAAAAGTGTAAACTCACCGAATACAATAACAAAGGTCATTTTAACACTTTTAATCTTGGCTCTCGGTATCAGCCCGCGCGAACTGGCCCTCCTGGAGTCCGGATCCTCCACCTGCCCTGGAATATTGGAAAACTTTGCTTTAATATCACTTCCTTAATCAAATTGATTCGCTAACAAAACTTTCGTTGCTCGAGTTATTAACTTTGGTATCTTGTTTTTAAAAGAGCTTTTAAGGTTTTTGCAAAGATATACAACGTGTAAGGGACACCCTTAATAAATCAAACCATATTCTATAACTAGACTAAACCTAAAACTAGATTTTTTTACTGTTATTTCAATTTCATTATACTAAAGTGTAGTATAATTAAATTGAAATAACAGTAAAAAAAAAGCAAAACCAAAAATCATATTTCCATACTAAAATGTGGAGCCGCCTTGGCCATTTTTTTTTTTGCCTGTTATTTTAATTTCTTTATAGTGTAGTGATGATAGCTCGTGGTTCGATTTGTTACGGGACTTACGCATATGTCCTTTTCACGTTGTATAGTATGAATGATAGGAATAGGGTACGTAGGGTCTCATGTGTAAGGATCCCTACGTACATTATAACCCAAGGGTGACTGATAAAGTGACCTGCGGCGGTTTGAACGGTGGAAGTTTAAGTTATCTGTTAATCATTATCATCAGCAGCCTCCCATATCCCACTGCTGGGAAAGGCCTCTCTCAAAGTATGCCAACCACCTCAGTCCTGCGCCTTACGAAACCAGTTTCGACCCGCGGCTCTTCTAATGCAGGAACTTATTGTAGAAATTATTGTTTAAATTCTTGAATTTTGTATTAGGTATAATCTATCTATACTATAATAAAAGAGTAAAAAAAATGTGTCTGTACATTGAAAATTTTTCAAAAAAAAATATTTGGGGCGATGGAGATATAGTAATAGAGTAAGAAAATAAAAAAAAATGTCTGTCTGTTTGTCTGTTTGTCTGTTTGTACACGCTAATCTCCGGAAATACTGGACGGATTCGAATGAAACTTTTTTTGTTATATAGCTGTGAAGCCTGGGCAACATATAGGCTATAATTGATTTTGGAAAATGGAACACATGATGCAGAACTATAATGGTCCAGCTAAACTATAAGAAATATTAAAATGCCGCCTTAGCAAAAGTTGTTAAGTCTGATGAGAACTTTTTGTTGAGTTATAATACAACTGGCCAAGCGCGAGTCGGACGCGCGCGAAGGGTTCCGTACCATAATCTATGAAAAATCACGTTTGTAGTATGGGAGCCCCCCATCAATACTTATTTTATTCGATTTTTAGGGTTCCATAGGGTAGGGTAGAAACGGGACCCTATTACTTAGACCGTCCGACTGTTTGTCTGTCTGTCTGTCACCAGGCTGTATCTCATTAACCATTATAGCTAGACAGTTGAAATTTTTATAGATGATGTTTTTTGTTGCCGCTGAACAAAAACATACTAAATGTATACTATAATAAAAGAGTAAAAAAATGTGTCTGTACATTGAAATTTTTTCAAAAAAAAAGTTGTTTCGTCCGAAGTAGAACTTATAAGTTCAGTATTTGCGGACCTTCAGAGCATAACACACCAGAAAATTCTTGGTTATGTGAACGCGCCATATTGACACCAAAAAATTAAAAAACAATTAATAAAGAACTTATGACGCAAATTATTGTTAACTAGCTTGTGCCCGCGGCTTCGCTCGCGTAGGGGTGTAATTTATCAAAATCCTTTCTTAGGGGATGCCTACGTCATAGTAGCTTTATGCATGCAAAGTCTCAGCCCGATCGGTTTAAAATTGACAAAGTTTCATACAAACTTTCATCCCCTATTTAATCCCCTTGGGGGTAGAATTGATCAAAATCCTTTCTTAGCGGATGCCTACGTCATAACATCTACCTGCATGCCAAATTTCAGCCCGATTCGTCCAGTGGTTTGGGCTGTGCGTTGATAGATCACTATGTCAGTCAGTCAGTCACCTTTGAGTTATATATATTTAAATATATAGATATATATTTAGATTTCTTGGATAGTGTTGTTGACGACGCCACCAATTATCCAGTTGAGTTTCTTAATTCACTTGCAGCAAATGGACTCACGGCTCACAAAATAAGTCTTAATGTCGGAGGGCCAATAATGCTGATGCGAAATTTGACTCCGCCGAAACTGTGTAACGGAACCCAACTTAATGTCTCAGCACTGTATGCCGAAGTTCAGCGGCTGAATTTCAGCCAATGCATGCCTGCAATGTTATTTGCATTACTAGCAACACATAACGCCGAACTTCCGATGCTTTTGCCTGAATCGGACCCGTACCCGTACCCGTACCCGTACCCGTACCCGTACCCGTACCCGTACCGTACCCGTACCCGTACCCGTACCCGTACCCGTACCCGTACCCGTACCCGTACCCGTACCCGTACCCGTACCCGTACCCGTACCCGTACCCGTACCCGTACCCGTACCCGTACCCGTACCCGTACCCGTACCCGTACCCGTACCCGTACCCGTACCCGTACCCGTACCCGTACCCGTACCCGGACCCGTACCCGTACCCGTACCTGTACCCGTACCCGTACCCGTACCCGTACCCGTACCCGTACCTGTACCCGTACCCGTACCCGTACCCGTTCCGCTCCCGCTCCCACTTCCGCTCCCACTCCTGCTCCCGCTCCCGCTCCCTCTCCCGCTCCCGCCGCCGCCGCCGCCGCCGACGCCGCCACCACCGCTTCCGCTGACGCCGCCGCCGCACCTTCCGCCGCCGCCGCCGCCGCTGCCGCCGCCGCCGCCGCCGCTGCCGCCGCCGCCGCCGCCGCCGCCGCCGCCACCGCCGCCGCCGCTGCCGCCGCCGCTGCCGCCACTACCGCTTCCGCCGACGTCGCCGCCGCCGCTTCCGCCGCCGCCGCCGCCGCCGCTGCCGCCGCTGCCGCCGCTGCCGCCGCCGCCGCCGCCGACTCCTCCGCCGCCGCTGCCGACGCCTCCGCCACCGCCGCCGCCGCCTCCGCCGCCGCTTCCGCTCCCGCTCCCGCTCCCGTTCCCGTTCCCGTTCCCGTTCCCTCTTCCACTTCCGTTCCCTCTTCCGCTCCCGTTTCCGTTCGCCGCAGACGCGCCAAAGACGGAAGATTAAATTCTCATATCGGCACATCACTACTGTCCGGCGTTTCCACCGAACTTCAGCAGCTGAACTTCAGCTTATTTAGTGTGTCATCCCCACCGAACTTTAGACACTGAACTTTAGCCACTAAACTTCGGCATAGTCTGCTGAGACACTTAAAGCTCACAGTAAGTGAGTGATGCCAGTGAAACTGTATTTATTCCGCGTATGCCACTCATCCCTAACAATTTTCCTTTTGAAAATACACAGTTCCATATGTTAACTTGCTTTGCTATGAAAATAAGTCACAGTTTTAGAGGCTTAAAGCTGCTGATGTCGATCTAAGGACTGGTTTTTCGCATGGCCTACTTATTGTGGCTTTCTCCAGGGTTAGTAACACTTCAGCTCTTTTCATATTGGCTCCCGAAGGAAAGAATTAAAATAATATTGACTTTTTACTCCTAACACTGTTACAAGTACTTTCTCCCTCTGTCTCTCTCTCTCTCTCTCTCTCATTAGTTTTTATTTATATTTATACGCCGGAGTCATAAAGTCCACGCGAACGAAGTCGCGGGCATCAGCTAGTAGTTAAATAAAATTTATTTGACTATACCTAATATTATTAGTTCATGAACACTTAAAAATTAACAAATATTACACATTACTGCAGAGGCCGGGAAGTATGGCATTGCCAGACGAGCAGTTTTCAACAACATATGACACTGAAACTAATTACGAATCCGGGAATCCCATTCTCGCTGAGGTATGTATAGTGCTTTTCTCAATAACTGTGAGGAAATAATTGAATAAATAACCTACTATGCAAATATTTACCGAAAACTTGTATTACTACGTAGTTTACTTAAGTAAAATCTGCTTTCCGGCGTTTTTAGTGCAATTGAAACATAACCCATGCCTTTACAGCCTAGTAGGTTTAATCATAACATAGATATTTTAGAAAGTTAATCCTACTCAAGGTATAGTATAAAGGAAGCGTTAAACACTCACCATTCCTCATAGTCTTTGTTCTCCTAGAGTTGATAGGTGGGCTCATGACCACGGCTTTGCTTTTTGTCCAAATGGTTAGCACGATGACGGCGTAGCAGGCGGCGATTGTCAGTGCTGGCAGCACGAAGATCATCGTGGACACGAGTGTCATCCAGATCTGCCAGCGCTGCGGTGTGCCGAGGTCAATCCAGCATTGGAGCTGACCTGGAATTTTTAAAGTTTTTTTTTCTACATTATTTGTGTATCTCATTCCACTACGCCATTGGGTTACGGGCAGCTTTTGGAAACTTTACCAAATATGAGTTGGCTTCTATTAGTGGCTATTAAATAAGTAGCATTATTTATTAATCTTTATTGTACATCAAATACAAACTGAACAAAGAGAAAGACGAACTTAACACTAAAAGCGTTATCTACAGGTCAACCTTTGGGTAGAACAGATAGTCTAAATGAGGGTTGCATGGGCATACCCAGGGGGGGGGGGCAGGGGAGGGCAGCTGCCGCTCCCTGGAAATTGATAATATTTTAATTTTTTTCTAGATGCTAGTCCTTTAGAGCCCATCTTTATTTTTTTCACTTCTTTATTCCTAATCCTAACCCTAATTATACAATCCAAGGTTAGTGAGGTCCTTTGATTGCTTCGAGGGAGCTTCTAGCGACAAAGAGTCCAATAGTTTTCATAGCCAATTGAGTGGCGGACGGCGCTTTAAGACGCCCCACTACAGTCCTAAAATAAAAATCACTACAGCCGCACTATGACTGTCCACTTTAAACATTTCTCATACTGTTAATGAGCATGAGCATTTATAACACCCAAATACACCAATTTCATAATAATAAAGTCCACTAGAATCAATTTGCAAAACAATTTAAAGCAATCCAACTGAACCCCTTGACTTCTCCCCACCCTTTGACTTCTAGGGTGTTTGCCCTACACACTACATATACCTTGTTTTATGTAAGTGTTCTTTTGTAGTGTATATGACAACAAAACCGCAGACAATCTGACCTAAAAAATCGGACTTGCCCCCCCCCCCCTAGTCCAGAAGCTGGGTACGCCCATGGAGGGTTATAAGATAAAGTATAAATATAGTATAAAAAGATCAATACAAATATATATAAATTCCTATATACATATATATGTACATCCATAAATACATACATATACATTACTTCCGTAATGGCGAAAGACTCGAAAGAAAACCAGTATGGTGAGAAGTAACAAAAAGGGTCAAACTGTTAGAAGAACGCAGGATTCTTTCGTGAGTGGAAGATAGAGGTTGAAAACTTCACTTAAGATATTCAGGGGCAAGGAGATTTTTTAGCACATTATAAAGCTTATATAAAATATTATAAAGATTCCTTTGTTGGGGAGCCATTTACGCTCAGAACGATATTCGGAAACATGATCATATTTACGAAGACAAAAAAGTAAACCTTATACAATTGTTAAAAAGTCTGTCTGTTTTATTCAGATGGTCTTCAGATATATCTATACATATAGTAGGGAGAAGGTTAAAATAAAGGGATTAAGCGTCACTCTTTTGTTGTGTTGAGAAGGTTGAAATTAAGGTACGTACCTTGTACTTCCTTGACTTCGTACAAGATGAGGAGTGGAATGGAGAACACTATGCTGATGATCCATGCCGATACTATGAGCCCTCTTGCGCGATTCCCTGGAAGTGTTGTTACAACATGGTTAAACAAACATGTTTATTGTTTAGAAGACGTATGTATAAAGAAAATGACGTTTAGTTTCCTACAATACTGGATAGGCTTTTTTAATAATTATTTGCCAGGCAAATTACAATTTCCCCGACTTTCAAGCGTTCCTCTAAAACTTTTAAACGGCTAAACCAATTTTCATAAATCATACAACCATAAGAATCATCGTAAGAAAACTTGCTTTCACGTAAAAAAAACTGCATCAAAATCGGTCTATCCGTTCGAGAGCTACGATGACACAAACAGACAATGGAGTAAAATTTTTAAAAATGCCGTCTAATTCGCTGACGCATTGCTACCTGAGTTTTAAAGGAGTTATATTCATCATTCGACTAAGATCTGACGCATACACGCATTACTTTGCTAAGCGTGTCGTTTGCATCCTGTGACCCTTCAAAATTATAAAAACTCTGTATTTATTAACATTTAGGCATTTAACAAGGTACCAATTAAGTTTTAATGACATGTTTATTCCCCAGATACCGGTATCTGGAGAATATAATTTAGTCGTAGGATGTAGTTAGTCCTGCTCATTACGTCATAATTATCATTTCAAAGTAGAATAATATTTTCTCATTTTCGACAACCTCCGTGGCGTAGTGGTCACCATGCTAGTCCGCCACCCAGAGGTTCCGGGTTCGATCCCCGGTCAGGGCAAGTTGGAAAATGGCCTTTTTCAAATTATCCTGGGTCTTGGGTGTTTATCTATTTATAATATATATCTATTTGTTATAAAATATAGTATCGTTGAGTTAGTATCCCATAACAAAATTCTCGAACTTAGTTTGGGGCTAGCTCAATCAGTGTAATTTGTCCGTTATTTATTTATTCTTGTGTTTTTATGAACTGTTAGTGAACTCATGAATGTTGCAGTTGTGTGATCTTTATAAGCGTGCATGTTATTATACATCGAGCGGTAACACAAACCTGCATGAGGTTAGTGTTAGTACCGCTCGATAGTCCACCGATAGTCTATCGATCGATAGTTTCGATAGTCTAATGATAGTACCGACACTATCTGTAGAGGAGCTCGGTGGTCCAGCGGGAGTGTTCATAACTATAGCGCTTTCGCAAGTACAGCGATACCGGGCAGGGTCCGCACTTGGATGGATAACCACAAGGGGCATAAATTTTTTTGAGCTCTTCCCTGCTTTGTAAAGCACGTATAAGTATAAGCTGTTGGTCCCGGATGTCATGTATGGCAGTCGTCAAGCTATGTCAGATGCTTTAGGTATGGCAGCATCCTTAAAGTCGTATGTGATGTGAATTAGGATATATATTTAATTAATAAGAAAATAATTTATTATGTTAATTTAGCACATACTAACTGGACGTGTACATTCCATATAACACTATACAATGTTTTTGTATAAATACTCTTCATAATTCAAACAAATTATCCAGTATCCCGTTGCCACTCTTGGCCTATAGACGGTGATGGATCGAACCAGATCCAATTGTTTTCATTAGTACCTTCATGGTCGCTAAATTAGGCAGCTTGAAAAATCTAACACCAGTGGTGGCCACTTACACACACAAAACAAAATAACCGATACTATCGTTCCTGACGACGAAAAAACTATCGATACAATCGATAGTTGCTTTTCATAATACATAAACTATCGATAGTACAATAATTTCTATCAAAAGTGTCAATATTTTATGAAAAGCAACATTATCGATAGTATCGGTAGGCCAATAGACGGTTTGGTATTTTTTGATTGAAAATTTCGATTATAAAAGTATCGATTGTTCGACAACACTATGTAATGCAAGCGAGGGAAAAATATAGATGAGTTAGCTGACTCTTGGCTCTGTCTACTCCATAGAGATACAGACGTTAATCACCAGTAACTTTTTATCAAGATTCAATTGCAATAGCATTTTATTACCTACACAATCAAGGGCCAACAAAAAATCAATTGTAAAATAAAATTTAACGCGATTGGTACTAAAATTATACTGGCAAAGAAATAAGGGTCAATGGGTATTTAAAATTTTATTATTTAAACTTTACGAGTATTGTATATAATATTACATTTGTTTTGTAAAAAACTTATTAATTACCGTTGTTATTATACGAGTAAGATTCAAAGATTCAAATGTTTATTCAGTAGTTAGACCTTTACACTTTTACACGTCACGTTATAATTATTGTCTTTTAATCATTAAATACTTATAATATAATACAATATACTAAACTTATTGTTTAGAAAATTGATCGTGCAGAGATTATGATGTACAAGAGTCCTCGATTAATTTTAAAGACTTAAATCGGTTTTGCAGAGCTCAATAGGCTTGAATTGGAGTTCCTAGGCTAGGCGATTGCGAGTTCTCTGAGCAACGACTCGAGCCTTTAAAAGAGTTCGAGTCTTAAAATAAACGTGAGCTGTTATCGAAAGCTTAAAATGACTTGAGGCGTGGTTTCAGATTAATTTTAGGTATATAAGGAATGGAAGTAAACATTATTGTAACTAATATTGAAATCAATCTTATATTATTTCTCATATACAGATCAATTTTATAAATGAAATATCATCATTGCTTCTATACACACTCGAAAAACATAACCTTCCTTTTTTGCAGTCGGGAAAAAAGACACGGGCGCAGAAAAAGTTTTAGGTGCAGAAAGAGTCTTAAGCTATAATTTCACGCTCCGAGTCATCGAGCCTTCTGTTATGTAAGATGCTGAAAATCATCAAAATTTAGTACAGATACTTACAGCTTCCCGAGAAGTTCATGGGGTTGGTGATGGCGTCGCACCGGTCTATACTGAGCGCCACCAAAACGTATGTAGACGCGTACATCACCACTGCCTGAAATCATAATTACGTTTTATTAGCTTTTTTTTTATACGCAAAATTGTATACGTTTTAGTCTACTAAGTGAAACTAAACTAATCTTTATTTCCATTTCTTTAATCAAAAATGAAACTGCTGCGTTAAATACACAATAGTTTACCTGTCTTATAATATTAATTTAAATTAAGTACAATGCTTGGAAAAATATCTAAGTAAATTTAATAATATGTGATAAAATATTTTATGAAATGAAGGAAAGAATTAAGAAACACGTGGAAAGAATGTGTGAGGATAGATATAAAGGAACAAGGAGCTACTGCAGATGTGGTTCATTCGTGATAGAAAGAAAGGAGACAATTGACATACAGAGCCGACCCCAAATAGGGAAAAAGTGAGAAAGACGATATCCCACACGACTAAAAAAAATAAACTTGTGACACCCGCTTCCAAGCTAGAACTTTTCAAGTCTGGCCCGCTAGCTATGACGATAAAAATGTATAATGCCCTACCCGACAGCCTAAGAAATGAAGAAAAAAGTTCCTTATTTATAAAAAAATTGAAATTAATTCTAGTAAATAAAACGTATTACAAACTAGACGAGTATTTTAACGAATTTTTTTTAAATTAAAATTGATAATCAAAAATACCTACTTAACAAGTAAACTTTGACATCACATTTAAACTTATAACTTGACAATAATTTACAAATAATAAATATTACACAATCTTGCTAATAAATACTAAAAATAATAATAATATACATATATACATATACTATTAAATAATATTCTGTAAACATTTATATTTATAAGTTAACTGCATGTCATAAATGTCGCTTGCCGTTCCACTTTTTGTTTTGCGATACCCGACAGGGTTCATAGTGTACCTATTATAGAAGACAGTGACTTTTAATAGTTAAAACTGTTGTACTTTATGAAATGCAATAAATGATTTGAATTGAATTGAATTGAGATAATGATGAGTGAAGAATTACAATTAGAAGTGCACTTATGGTACAAACATAAGGGAGGAGATTTATTTCTCACTCGTGGTGATAACTTTTGAGCACGTGTTATAAGTTTGGATAGAGTAATAATAACCGTTGTTACCAAATTAGATACAGTCTTTAAGCGACTTCAAATCTGATACCAGTGTACTCGTACACACTTGATTCGAAATAAGATTTAATATGATACAAAATAAGATACCTGTAGGAACTTGACCATTTTGCACATAAACTCGCCAGCCAGCCACGCTATGGTGATCTTCTGCAGGATGTCCACAAACACGTAAATCAGACCTACGAACAGATCTGAAACAAATACAAATCGTACATTAATTGAACGAGTGACTAAAGTTCTCTGAGTCTACTTTAATAATCCAATTACACTTTGTATATATGCGAATATGTATGAATGAATAAAAACTCAAAAAATTTATTGCAACAATTAAAAAAAAGATTTACAATTAAAACAAAAAATATACATTAGGTCCAATGGGCGGCCTTATCGCTTATAGCGATTTCTTCCAGACAACAGGTGGATGGAGATGAATGTAGACACGTCAGAAATAAAGGTGTAAATTAAAAGTTAAGGTTACTTTTAATTTACATAATACACTACATGTATATATTATAGTAAACGTATACCAAAAAAAATATATATATATGTTTATTAGACGATAACTTGAGCAATTTTAATCTGAGCTTTATGACCTTTGGTAGGCAGGTAGGTGTAGTTAATAGAATTTTTAAATTAGAAATTAAGCCAAATCGGTCAAGGGTTTGATGAGATATGGGGTCCGCGAGTCACATTCAATGCGAACTAGGTTCTAGAAATATTGAAGTGTCATCCGACTTACACAAGTATTCGAAATTTCAGCTCAATTGGTTCAGGAACCTTGAGTATAACTGGTTTGAAATTCAGACAATTTAAATAATAGCTTTCTTTGTTTCATAATCATTTCAGACGCAGAACGTCTAGTGGATATTAAATGCCTTCTCTAAACGTTTATACAACGCGGAAGGAACATACCCGTAATAAATTGAACTACGGGCTTTACTAGATCACTATAGTATAATGAAATTAAAATAAAGTCAAAACACAAAAAAATCGACATATTCATTTAAAACTGTGCAGCCGCCCAATTTGTATGGGAATGTCAAATTTCATTTTTGTGTTTCGGCTGTTATTTTAATGTCATTATTCTATAGTGATCTAGTATAGCCCGTGGTATTATTTATTACGGGTATGTCCCTTCCACATTGTATAGGTACCGGTGAATACATAGGTTTTGCTGCATAATCTACCTAATTTAAACGATTTTTCTTTTTTACAGAAAACGTTTCATACCCTAAAAATTCAATGAAAATGGATCTATTGTTATCTTCCACAATACATCACAATGTTCTATACAGGAATAGCTTCATAACTGCAATAACATTCAGTACAATTAATAAACGGCGCAACGTTTCAGCACCATCATATGAGCGAAACCATTCCCTTGTTTGAAAATGAACAGGTTATTGGGACAGGTTGAAAATGTAATCCTATTGCATTTTCAACCTGCTACCACGGAATCAATATAGTACTTAATTAGTTGTGAAGAAATATATTTAGCCACGGGTTCTTCACTTTAATCAACTTTGAACTAAGTTGAATACCACGCTACTAATTAGTACCATCAATATAGTAATATTTCATCGATGCTAGTACTAATACTGAGTGGTACCATTTTAGTGTTAAACTAGTTTCAGTTACCATGTAACTTAATGTAAATTTTAAATGCAATAATTAAAGTATTTTTCTTCTTTTCTAATTAAAAATTACTCACACTTGAAATGCGTCAGTATGTAATATGTGATGAGAAAATTCGTCGGGGTGATTGGAAGTCACGGTAGCACAATCGGAAGTGCAATCATAGTACACAAAGTACAGGTCGTGAGTTCTAATCGCACTCATGGCGAAATTTTTTTCTTGACATATGATTAATTTAGATATTTTTTCGAGCAATTTAATTTTATTTAAATCCATATTTAATATTAGTTCTAACACTGCTACATAAATCTAGTTAGTATCGAATGGTCGTAAACGAAAATAGTCTCAGTATTGCAACTCGTCTAAATCGCAAATTTTCTAAATAGCAATTCGTCATAAAAAAGTGGCCGCTAAAGATTAATCTAGTCTACAACACAGGTGGTTTAAAGAAATGTTTCGTCAAAATTATTAGATGGTCTAAACTAAAAATATCTAGTCTAATGCGAGATGGTTTAAAGTCTAAACCAAAATTGTCTAAATATGAGGTCACGAGGAGCCCTAAGTAATCATTTCGTCAATACAGTTTGTAATTATAGATATTTGTAAATGGAAATATTTGAAGCAATAATTTACGGATTTTCGCTTGTGGCTTTTTCAGTTGCCACAATTCCCTCATGATAATATATTATTCAGCATAAGTGGAGACAGAGTTATTTGTATTACGTCTAATTTCGTGACAATATTATCAATTTTGGGGATTTCACAGGTGATAAAGTAATTTTGATAAATTAGGTTCAATATTATAACAAATTGCGCATATTATTTCTGCAAATCATAGTGTCAATATTGACGACGAACAAACTATCGATATTATCGATAGTTTATTTACTATTGATGGTATCGATTGTTTGTGTATTGTGAAAATAAATACTATAGATATTAAATATACTATATATCGATAGTATCGATAGTTTGATTGTCGTCAGGAGTGATACTATGGATATTATCAGTTACTAACCTATAGTTAGTATAGACACAGAATAAGTACTAGTACTCACGTACAGAAGTCTTCCTCAGAAAATAAATTCGAAGAAATGTCTACTTAATGTGGTCAGCGCTATGGTTTAATTTATCTCGCGTCAGAACTTCTCACCTCTTCGTTTAGCTTCCTAGACATCCATAATTGCAAGCTAATTTCATTTTTATTACGCTGGACAAACAATTCATGATACTGAATTTTCTCCTTCGAAGGGGTCACCGCGCACATAGTAATAATGTAGGTATATTTTCGATACCTAAACGGGCAGTGACACAGGCCTGGTATTGGCTCTATTGATTGACCATCAATAGTATCGGTTTTATTTAAAATACCAATAGTCTATCGATATTATACCGATTTGGAAGGGATACTCAAGAACATCATCTCGCGGGAGGGTGTTACTTCCATTTTATACGGTAGTTCCTATATTCTGTAACTGGGAGCTAAAATCATAAGGCCCAGAAGAACACACCAATCTATATTGCAACACATGAAGTAACCATATACGTGTAAACATATACCAACGTTTCTAACAACAGCCGCATATAAAATTATTACGAGCAAATATACTAATTCCCAACCTTATCCCCTTGTAATAAGCACGTGTTAGTTAACAGTTAGCCTATACTGATTTATGGGGGAAAAGCTTTGTTTGATAATAAATAAAGAAGGATTTATGAGATTATCTCTACTGGGTAAACGTTTATTATGAACATTGTTTACTGACTTGTTTTGTTTAATAATCACAGATCTTTATATCTGTACTAGATGAAGAATATACACTTTGTATGAAAACTGTGCATGTCACTTTTCATGACAGTAGTCATGTTCAGAAGATATTTAGGGCGTGTTTGAATGACACACGCACGCCAAACACACGCCTAGCGTATGTCTGCACGCCTAGCACGATTTGAAAGTTTTAAAATTTTGTTGTATATAATAGCCTTTTTTTTTTGACGCGGAGAATATCCCTTCGGATACCCTACCAGTCACAGGAGACCGGTAAGGTAATGTGGTGTTACCACTAAAAACTCCGCGGTGTCAACGCCGGCTCACTCACGGTACCCTCTCAATTAGCGAGAGGGGTCGGAGTGGCCTGCGGGGTGGCCCGTCGGCCTTCAGTTCTTATCGCTAGGGTAAAGGCGTGTGTTGACACAGACGCGCCTTTCAACCCGGAGGACCATATTTGTCGAGCGATGGAATCCCGTTTCCATCGCCCGCGACGCGACGACGTCATCGGGACGCGAGGACTAGGGCATCCAGATCCCAGGGCACAGAACCGGCCAACACACAAGCTGCCTCACAGGAGGTCGTGCGATAGCCCCTAATGGCCCTGTTCGCTATCGTCCTCAATGGCCTCCGCAGAAGGGTGATTCCATCGCGAGTCAGGGCCGTAGCCCTTACTGGGGCGCCATACAGGGCTAAGGACCGTGCGACCCCTATATACAGGCGCCTGCAAGGCGCATCAGGACCCTCTAGGTTTGGCAAAAGTTGCGCCAGCTCTCCAGCCACCGCCATTGCTCGCGACACTATCTGCGCAAGATGAGCACCGAAATTCCACTTGCCGTCAAGGACGATGCCTAGGTACCGCATCGTCGGCTTGACGGCAATTTTGATTCCACTTACAGTTATGCTGGAGCCCGGGGGCGGCGCCCCCCAAAGGCCGTGGAAACACAGCACTTCGGACTTGTGTAACGCCACTGTCAGGCCCAGCTTACGGATTCGGTGCACCACCTGCGCAACAGCAGCCGTGGCGAGGACAAACGCGTCCCGGAAAGAGGAACCACGGGCGGTCACGAGTGTGTCATCGACATAACACACCACCTGGACTCCCCCGGAAGATGGGCTGCCCGCAGAATCCAATCAAAGCCGATGTTCCACAGGAGTGGACCCAAGACAGACCCCTGTGGAACACCGCACGTCATCCGCCTCTCATTCCACCCGTTCTGTGCAGGGAAGACCAGCTTCCGCTCCGAGAGGTAGTCTCCAACTAGGCGGCGCAAGTATGTCGGTACTCCGTGATACTGGAGCGCCTCCATTATGCAAGCCCAAGGCAGGGTGTTAAAGGCGTTGGTGATGTCGAGTGACACCACCAAGACAACCTCATCCTGGGCAACCACTTCCTGCGCTACAGTCCTTACCCTTAGGATAGCGTGGATGGTAGACCTTCCACGGCGGAACCCGTACTGACAATCCGCGAGGTCCGGACCAGTCGTTTCGAGGTGCTTGACAATGCGGTTTGCAGTGACTCTCTCTAGCAGTTTACCCGCCTCATCAAGCACGACGAGAGGACGAAAGCCAGACGGAGAATCCGCCGGTCGTCCCTCCTTCCTTAACAGGACCAGTCGTCCTGTCTTCCACGCCTGGGGAAATCTTCCCTGCACAAAACAGGCACTGTAAAGGCCCCTCAGTCGCTGTTCCAGGCCGTCAAGGTTCAGACCGAGGACTGCCGTCTGGGCCCGGAGTGGTATTTTTGGCGCGCGTTTTCAACACAGCAGCGCCCAACTCGCCATGAGTTATCTCGGGGATTACTTCTCATTCCTCGCCCCGCACACCCGACGAAGGTGGAAGCATACTGGGGGGCTGAAACCTCGCTCTCTGCGGGAACAGACAACCAACTACCTCGTTTAGGAGCTGCGGCTGTAGACTCTGCGTCAGGGGACGGCATAGGAGCCAATCTTTTCACAAATTGCCTTGTATGGCCGTCCCCATGGATCGCAGTCAAGGGTCGCCAGCAACTCCTGTCTAGCCGCCTGTTTCGCCTGGGCAATGGCTTCATTCAGGGCACATTTTGCCTCCGTCAGGGCCGTCAGCAAGGCAGACTCTTCAGTATCATTCCGGCGCCCACTTATTCGGTATCGGGAGTACTGGCGTCTCGCTGCTATGCACGTTTTACGTAGCTGCGACAGCCCAGGTGACTACCAATACACCCACCTTCTGGGAGGACGAGTACTGGACCGGGGCATCGATGCATCGCAAATAGCAGTCATGGCACCCCAGAACCACTTGGTTTCGTCCTCTATCTCCACCGCAATATGGCCGCCTCACGAAAAAGTTCCTTGTCGAGGCGTTTTAACTGCCACCTCGGGCCAGCCTCACTCGGAGTCCATCGTGGGCCGCCTGTGGGAGCTGAGGACGAGGAGAGATCGAACCGCACATAGCGGTGATCGGAGAGCGTCTCCACGTCCTCCATCACAAGCCAACCCTGGGAACGGCGCGCTACACAAGGATTTGCGAAAGCAATGTCCACTATAGAGAACCCCGGTTAAGCAGCGCCAGCCCAACAGTAACGAGAAGCTCCTCTACCACATGCCCACGTCCCTGCCGGTCAACTGCAGGATATCCCCACGCCGGGAATTGGGCATTAAGGTCCCCGACGACCAGCACAGGGCGGGGATGGTATTGGAGCAGAAGCGCTTCGATTTCAGCCAGGAATGCCTCGAACTCGGAGAGTGGCTGATTGGGCGAGAAACAAACCTCGACCACAACCAAGCCATCCAGCCGAGCCGAGACAAAGCCATGACCGCGGACAATATCTGACGGAAGCGAAATGTTCGCCGATGACACAATCGCCACATGGCCCTCGAGATCCGGCACCCAATTTTCCCTAGGCGGGATAAAGTATGCCTCTATGACCACCGTTATATCGATCAACCACTGCGCCATGCTCTGGCAAAGAAGATCCTGGGCTCTGGCACAGTCGTTGATGTTCGCCTCTAGTATTCGCAGGGCCATACTACTCATACTATGGGTACCGTATCCATGACAGTGGCGTCTTGTGACGCCGACTGGGCTGGTTGCATCTGGGCCTTAGCCGCATGTATATAATAGCCTTTTTTTTTTTTTTTTTTTTTTTTTACTGAGGAAAGATCCCTGTTACGGATACCCGTCAGCCTGCGGGGGAGGCTGTCGGGTTATGTGGGACTCCACGCCAGATCGACGTGCCTACCCACTAAAAAACCTCCGGAGTTCCATCTCAACCGCTTTTGCCGGGGACACGGGCACGGAAATACATCCGAGAACCCCGGCGCGGCTGGCCGCCAAAGCGGCCCCTCCTCGGGGGCGTCACAGCGCCCCCCCACTCACCAAGTCGGCGCGTCCGGAACTCACGGACGCGCCATACCTCCTCGGCCCAATTGAGAGGCGGCAAACTCCCACGCAGTCCACCGCCTGTGGACCCATGGGAGCCAGATAAACCGGCTCCCAGCGGCGGAGAAGATGAAAGGCTCCGCCGCTTACCTCTCGCCGCAAACGCGGTGCGGCACCGCTCGGTCGCGGAGGATAGGGAGAGCGGCAACGTAACACCGACACTCCTCCTCCTCCGCGACCGATCTCCAACCACAGCCACGGCGGTGTGACCCCGCCTGAAGCGCCGGGAGGGCAATGAAACATTCCCCTCCCGGCGGCCCCACCCCGGGTGGGGGGAGAACTTCCCACTCCCCCGCCGCCCCATTGGGCGCATCCCTACAGGCTCAAGGCCGAAGCCGAGCCCGCGGGAGCGCCCCTCCCCGGGTGGGGGGAGATCTTCCCACTCCCCCGCCGCCCCAATGTGGGCGCTCACTGCTGGTTGACGACAGCAGGAGCGCCCCCTCGCGGGTTCCTCTTAGCTTCCCCGTGGCTCGAGGCTACCACGGGTACTGAGCCCCCCCGGTACGACAAACCGGGAACCCATGGGGGGGATGTATATAATAGCCTAGCCTTACCCCTCCAACCTCATTGACCGAAGTCGACACGCGAACGCCTTGCCTATGCTACGCAGCTGCCTTGCCTCCGCCTTGCGCCCACTCGGCGCTCGCCCCGACTGGACTTTGGTAAATGCAATTTGAGTTATGTTGATGTGTGATAGGCCTCAAATTCCATCGCGCTTGTCGTGCGCTAGGCGTGGATTTGGCGTGCGCGGTCGTCTGAACGCGCCCTTAGAGATGAATTTTAGGTTTTTGTTGCGTCCTCCAATGTTTTACGATGCTTTGTGCGGCTCAAACTGGCAGATTAAAGGTTTCTTTTTGTATAGAGCTTAGTGACAGATGTAACGAACTGACATAGGCGGATATAATTAACGATTTTTTTTACACTGATTGAGCTAGCCTCAAAGTAAGTTCGAGAATTGTGTAATGGGATATTAACTCAACGATACTATATTTATAACAAATACCTATATATCAACAAGGGAAGAGACATACCCGTAATAAATTGAACCACGGGCTATACTAGATTACTATAGTATAATGAAATAAAAATAGTTAAAAAAACAGCATATCCATACAAAAGTGTCCAGCCGCCCGGGTAATTTGTATGGGAACGTCGAAATTCTTTTTCGGTATTATGACTTTTATTTTTCTTTCATTATACTATAGTGATCTAGTAAAGCCCGTGGTTCGATTTATTAAGGGTATGTCCCTTTTTACGTTGTATAGATGAACACCCAAGACCCAGGAATATTTAAAAAAGGGCAATTTCCAACTTGCCCTGACGGGGGATTGAACCCGGAAGCTCTGGGTGGCGGACTAGCATGGTGCGTCACGGAGGTCTTCAACGATCTTGAAATGAGTCGTTTTCACCTGTTACTGACATGCAAAATCATAGAGAAGAAACTATCGATACTATCAATACTGTCGATAGTTTATATATTATCGACAGTATCGATTGTTTATATAGATTGTTCGTCATCAGGATTAATACTATGGATAGTATCAGTTACTAACCGATACTATCGGTAGTATTAATTGACCATCAATAGTATCGGTCATCAACGATCTTGAAATGAGTCGATTTCACCTGTTACGGACATGTAAAATCATAAAGAGGCTGTGTCTATCGTGATCCTTGGTCGCAGTTAAAAATACATACAATATCACGTCTCTGTCTCTAATGGGGTAGACAGATTGATTGACAGATTTTTCCGTCACTTTTTTCCGACACTTTGAGTTAAAGGTAATTTAATAAGTTTGAGAGCTCAGTTTTGAAAGCGTATGTATGCCCGAAATGGGAAGTGTTCCCTTTTTAAACCCAGCACACACCAATACTTTTATTGTTTAATTTATAATTATTGTTAGTAAAAAAGTGTAAGATATTTTCGTAACGAATAAATAATTTACTACGAAAGTAAATTCGTTCCAACCGAGTGTTACACGACACTCGCGATTTTTTTCTTTTAAATTTTATTTTATGAAGGAGACAAAGGGAATCCACCTACAGTTTCATAAAAAGTTAGAAATAGATTCAAGAACACGCGGAAACATTCATACTGTTTGTGTTAGTTGATGAGGAAAAAATGTTATTCTCTGAAATCGGATCCTGTTAGTAGAAAAAAAATTCAGACGTAATATGGAGGATTTTTTACATTTTGTAGCTTGTTTATATGTATTTACTATTAAATATCGTGTTAGTAACTAGTGTTGCCGCTCGATATTCCACTATCTATAGCCTATCAATATTTTAAATAAAATCAACTAACGACAAACAAACTCTCGATAGTAGGTTTTCACAATACATAAAGTATTAATTGTATCGACAGTACATAAACTATCGATAGTTCGTCATCGATCGATACTATTGATACTATCGATGGCATCGATAGTTTGTATGTCGTCGTCCACCCATAAAAATAAAATTTTATTTACGTTAACAGTAATGATCTTACATAACTAGGAGTTGGAGTCTCCTTTTAAGCTTTAGAAGATAATATTGCTGGTTAACAATAGTATTGATTAAAACAGCCATCGATACTAGGCCTATCGATAGTTTGGCAAACTATCATTTTTTGGCAACACTAGTATCGTTATGTATGAAGAGATGAGTGAAAGCGAAAGTCTGTCATGATCGTAGCAAGTAGAGGTCCTTAGTCCCTGCCTTACCCTGTGGGAAACAGACGTGATATGATTTTTTTTGCGAGTGTTCAAGTGATATTGGGATCGGTTTTGATTTAAAAATTATTATTGTTTTATATTTTTATATAAAGTTTTTAATTCTTTTTATAAAATATATTTTTTTACTGATTAATAAAACTTTGCGATTTTTATTGTAATCCGACAAACTGCAACGAGTTCGGTGACTCGCAAGGTCTACAGATTACAGAGCTACTAGTGTATGTATGTATCATTATGTTAATATCTCATTACAGAAGTTTAAATTAACTTAATTCAATCTGTGTGATTTGTCCTTGTATTTTCGTTTTTTTTTTTCAAGGTATGTCAGAAATGATACAGGGAATTAAGCAAAGTTTAAAATAGTTTTACGTACCTACATTATGTACAAAAAAACTTATTTCGTGAGGACTTCCATTTCAGAGAAACTTTTCTAATAAGATCTTTCGTTAGTGAAATAGTTTAAATTCTTCTTTATACGCTTTGTGAATAGCCCTGTAGAAGCTTTTTAAAATATGTGTTAAATAAATGAAACTGTAGAGCGCTGTTCGGACAAAAGAATCCATTCATTTCGCAAACTGCGGGCCGGAAATTTAAACCCGCTGTTTGTTATTCGGTCACATTCTTTCAGAAACATTGAACGAAACCTTCTAAGGTTTTGTTCAAATCCATACGAGCGTCATGTTAAAACGCTAGAGCCTTTAAAGGGGATCCATGAATTTTTCGGGGTCCAGAGCTGCCCCCATTTGAAATAAATTATTTGAAAGGAAACGGAGATATCATTTATTTATTTTTCCTATCAAACCCTATAGACAACAACCCTTTAAACTATTTTATGAACTACTGTTTACAGTTTAAAGTGTGAACGTCGAACGAAAGCTTTTATACGCACATTAGCCAAAAACGGCAGTCTTTCTCAAATGTGCGTAGCAAAGCTTCACATTTTCACTTTAAAATTTAAACAGTAGTTCATAAAATAGTTTGAAGGGTTGTTGTCTTTAGGGTTTGATAGGTAAAATTTTAAATGATATCTCCGTTTCCTTTCAAATGATTTATTTCAAATGGGGGCAGCACTGGACCCCCAAAACTTCAGATAGCCCCTTAAATGGAATGTAAGGAAAGCGTTATTTTTATAGGGCCTTCCGAAATAATTTCTTTGATTATCGCTAATTGTAAATCAATATTTATATCAATTCAGTGTGCACGCACGATTTGATAACGAAATAGGGCGTGCACAAAAAAAAAATTGGAGTTGAATTAGTTACAGACTCCAAAAGTTTTTGTAATGTTTTATAAGCACTATAATATACCTCACTTACTAAGAAGGTTTATTGATAAAAAATAGCGATTTAAGAAAAAAAAACTGAACACTAATATCGCAATTTAATTGAACATTCGAAATGAGATCCGAGAAATAACTATAATTAAAACAATGAAACCTATTAAAAATTAACTTTGGTACTTTGTTATTTATAACTTAGCCTTTATACATTTTTAACTCTGTAGTAATTACTTCGCGACTCAATTTTACAGCAAGTTTGTGAAAAGGAACACGGTTAGAGGTCTTATTATAAATGTATGAACTTTTTCCTTTATTGCTTTTTACCGGGTAAGCACAAAATTAGTTCATTTTTTATTTATTCACAGTTCGTGCTGTGTCAACCTTACATAAATAGTGAGATAAGGTTAAGAAGAACGTGTTTAGTAACAGTACAAAAAAAGTACTTATTTACTCCGCTGGCTCAGCGACCCGAAGTGGATCTTGGCCTCCGAGACGAAAGAGCGCTAAAATTTACTGTTCTGAGTGATATCTTGCCAGCCGACAGCAGAGAGACATATGGGTCGACCTACTGGTCTTCGGCGTGATACTCTTCGCTTTTATGCTGCTTTGACGCCACGATCCTCCTTCATTCTTTCCAGATCCCCAAGCCATTGTAAGCGAAGCGCTTTAATAACACCAATTATATTTGGCGCTTTTACCAGCTCCTCTATCTCAACATTTTTCCGGACTCTCCAGCTTCTGTCAGCATTTTTAGCCGGTCCGAGGATTTTACAAAATATTTTGCGCTCTGCTACCAGTAGTTGGTTTTCCTCCTTAAGTGTAAGCGTCCAGGCCTAGCAGCCGTATGTCAGTATGAGCCTAATGACCGTTTTATATATCCTTAATTTTGTTCTTCTACTAAAAAGCCTGGACGCTAAAACCTTGTGTAATGCCGCGCTACATCTTAATGCGTAAGTAAAATAAGTACAATTATTATTTAGTACTTACCGGTTTTGTTAACAATATTATGCGTGTCAAAAGATTTAAGTTATTTCAATAAAGTTTTTAAGCGGAAATAGGCATGTAAGCTAGGCAAAAACTATAAAATTTTATTCTATAGCTTCATACGCCTAAATTTCGACTTGCTAAAACTAGAAAGTCACTCTTAGGTCTAGGTATAACATTATTTAATAAACTTCCCGAAGCGATCGTTAACCTACCAATGGAAAAATTTAAAATACATGTTAAAAAGTTTTATTTAATAATGCGTACTATACTATCAATGATTATATTATTTAAGAGATAAAAACGCGTGGATACTTCCTAAACATTTTCCATTACACTCCACACATGAAACATAAAATATCTGCATTATCTGTTACCATAATAAGCTTACTGTAAAAACATGTAAATGCTCTGCGATCAATAGGTGACCAACATATAACTAATATTTTCTCTTGACAAGGTCTGCGAGTTCGGGTTTTTCATGCTTACTAAAATGTCCAATCCGGTGGTGGTGTCGCTGGTCGGGTCGTTGGATTCCCTCTAATATGGTTGAGTTTAACGATGGCTGATCCATGCGTCAACTCGAGAACGGGTGCTGCCGGGAGGAACTGGTCAGCTCGACTTCGCTTTTTTTGAGTACTTAATATTTTAACATGTTAAATGTGTCAACATTGTATTATATTATAAGTATTTAATAATTAAAAGACAATATTAATAATATGACAAAGCCCTTCTGGTGAGTAGGCGACCAATACTGTGAAAATGAGTTTCTTTCGGCGTTTCTTCTCAGCAGTGGTCGTTACGAAGCGCTGGTATCGGTAGCTTTTCTTTAAAAATAAATTAAATTTTAATATACTTTACACGTAACATAAATTATACTTATTGACGTGTAAAAGTGCCTGTGAAGGTCTAATTACTGAATAAACATTTGAATCTTTGAATCTTTAGTCCATCAACTAAATTATCCAAAGCGCTCCGAAGTTTCGGAGTTGGGGTGATTTACGTCACCTTTGGTTAAAAACTCTAGCTGATCGTGACCGAGAAATGTGCTTTATCTTCTTTAATATTTTCTAATCAGTGAACAGAAAAAAATATACCATATTTTTTAATAATCTATTTTAATAATCACATTAATTTTAAAATTCCAAAGTGGCGCTCACTCGTCTTGGAGACCAAGATCAACTTGGGTTTGGTGAACCAGCGAAGTAAGTAAGACCTAAACTAAATACAGATCTACAATAACAGTTGTACAGTTCCAACCAAATGGTTCCCAATGAACCCCAAACTAAACTAAATCACTGTTTCGGTAATAACCAAAGTTTGCAACCTTTCAGCACTACTCCAAGATCGCTTAATTGTTAAGTTTATTGTGGAGACCCTAATTTCTGAAGATTCTTACACTACGTTAAGATACGTCTCGACCAAACGCATTCTGTATGTTTACTCATTTATTATTTACTTACCATAAAATAGAGCATTTTTTTGTTAAGTTCTATATTTGACTCGAAAAAAGGAAAAGAACGCTTCCAACCCCTATGTCATTCAACATAAATCAATGTTTGCGGATATTCTTAATGTTAAAATAAACTGTTTAATTTATTTAGCCAAGCTTATCTACTCACTGAAAGTGGTAATATATTTTTTTATGAATCTATGGACTTGTACATACAGTGTGCCGGCGATAGTTCAGGACAAAAGTCAGCGACCAGAGTCGCAAGCTTGACGCTGACACACTGTCACTCATCTGTCTGAGCCTTTAGCACAGAATTAATATAAGTATTATATACAGAACGGAATTTCCTAAGGTTCCGCGCAATATGCGTCCCCGTTCCCCGTCCTCGCACCTCTTCCTCGTTCTCGCCTTGACAAGGTGAACAGGCGGCTGAAGGCAAACACACACGCATTGGCGTGTTTCGTTTGTAGTAGTGAAGCATAAATAATACTCCTATGATGTGCCATACCTGTGCCTTAGAATAAGAAAAGGTAAAAAATCTACAAAAAGAAATACAAGAACTAAAGCGACAAAATTATGACTCATTAGGACATAACATGACAGACTGCCTCCGTAGTCCAGTGGTCAAGGCGTTCGCCTTGTGACCCGGAGGTCATGGGTTCGATTCCCACTGGGAAGCATACTTTGTTAAAAGTTGTTTCCAGTCTGGATAGGATATTGCAGGCTTGAATCACCTGATTATCCGAAAAAAAAAAGAAAGATGATTCCGTGTTTCGGAAGGCACGTAAAACTGTGGGTCCCGAACGCCACCTAGCGTTTGATCATCAAACTATCCAAGGATTGGTTCCTAGTTTGCCCTTTGGGTTGTGGAGGTCAGACGGCAGTCGCTCTGTGTAAAAACCAGTAACCTCGTCAAATCTCCTTGGTTAGGTAGCGGACCCCGGGCTCTGAAGCGTTACTGCTGAGGATGCAACCGGGAATACGCTCGGATGATGATGATGAGGACATAACATGACAATAAAATTAGACAAAGTGAACTACCCGAACACATTCGTGCTATACGGACTATCCGAGTATTCAGGAGAACAAGAGTATGACATCGAACACAGAATTATTCATGCGTTTAGGGAAATTTTACACGTAGACTTGACGGGCTACATTGAAGAAATACGACGACTCGGAGTTAGGGGGCCGCGACGACCATTACGTGTCGAATTAATAAGTAAACGAATGACACAGTACATACTTAACAATGTAAAGTACTTTAGAAATACCGGACTTTACGTTTCAAAACTACTTGACAGGAAAGAAATTGACGAAAAAAACCGACAAAGAAGATTGACACTAATCAGCCAAGACAAACCAAAAAATATAACCCAAAACGCCACTCCCCAGAAGCAGAACACTCGATACACGATCAACACAACACATGAAGAACATCCACCTCGAAGCACCACTAGTCTACCGTCCAGCACGCAAAATAACACTCCAAAAGGCATAAAAATCTCGTGCAAAAATAAAAGACTACTCAGGACATTAGTAAATAGTACAAAAAATGGCACTCTTAAAAATACTACAAAACCTATGAAAAAATCCTAAAAAAAGCCGTCATAAAATCCAAAAAACGCAAATAGACTACTCCTCCTACAAAAGAAATGTATAAGAATAATCGCTAATATTAAAAGTAGAGAGAGCTGCAAGCCATATTTTAGGAACCTTGAAATATTGACTGTACCATCAATTTATATTTTGGAGGCCTGCAAGTTTGTCCGCAAATATCCCCAATTTTATACAAAAAAGGAAGACTTACCGCGACGTTATCCATTAAGGAAAAAAATCAATTAATATTACCGTCTTCCAAAATGGAAATATTTAATTCTGGGCCATTAGCAATGACTACTAAAATATATAACACCTTACCTGACAGCCTAAGGGCAGAGCAAAAGGATTCTTTATTTGTAAAAAGATTAAAACAGATACTTACGGAAAAAAATTATTATACGGTAAACGAGTTTTTAAACGATAAAGGAATATCCAACTGACTGATAACTAACATTTACAATATTAATTAACACAATTCCATATCCAATTTAATAAAATTTAATAATCTTTTTTTAACTGACTTATATATAAATATAGGTACTCATAAAAATAATTTATATAACTAGATCTAAACTTGACATTAACACTTTAAATGGACTTGATAAATTGACGCAGTAAAATCAAATAAATAAATAAAAAAGTGCATGGTAAATTAAAATTGCATGTAATAAAAAAATGATTTATGCGATATTATGTAAAAAGAAAAAAAAATATTAAAAATAAAAAAACCTCTGCTTACAATGCTAAAAAATATTAATGAATAGTTTTGAATAGTATTTTCATTAATTTATTTGTTTGTAATAAATTTTTCTTGGTCTAGAACACCCGCTTGCCGTTTCATCTTATCTTTGCAATACCCAACAGGGTTAATATTGTACCTAATTATAAACAGTGGTAATATTAGTAAAACTAAGAACTGATGTAGTATAATATGAATGCAATAAATGAATTGAATTGAATTGCCTTTGTAAATATCATCATCTCAGCCGCATACTGTCCACTGTTGTACATAGGCCTCTCCTAAGATTTTCAAAATGACCGATCTAACGCGGCCTGCAAGATATTGTGATATTGTTTTAATAGATGAGGCAAAAATACTTGGTTGAACCTCAACTTTAAGACCTTCTTATATAGCTAATCTTATTCATTGTTAGTGTACGAGCTACGCTGTACATATTGACCTAGAAGCAGAAATGCTGACAGGCGCGCCGATGGGCCGCCGTTGAATTGTAATTTACTTTAGTACCATTAAAATAGCCTCGAAATCAAGTCGTTTTTATTATCAATCATCGTGGTATTCAAATCTTATCATTATCAATTTTATATCATATCTAAAATTATCATATCAATATTGTACGGTCCCGGATCGTACAGTTAGTTTATCTTTAAGAAGGTAGATTGAACTGTAATGATTACACTCTCGAATGCTATTGGTATCTTCGCACCCTAAATGCGAAATAGGGCAGTATCTTCCGTGACCTACTAAACATAAATTTCTTGTCAAATGGTGTGTTTAGAGTAAGTTACTTCGTAATTGTGAACAAATAAGTAG
This sequence comes from Acrobasis suavella, assembly GCA_943193695.1. NCBI lineage: Eukaryota > Metazoa > Arthropoda > Insecta > Lepidoptera > Pyralidae > Acrobasis > Acrobasis suavella. The sequence continues at coordinate 3,708,168 of OW971934.1, read as the reverse complement.
CCTTAAATGCTTTGTTTTTGCTTAATTTGAGCGTTTTGGTAACTTTGACGAAAAGATGAACGTTTGAGTAAACATTTACTTTCTTAACGATGAAAAAGTTATAAGTACTTACTCTTATTATCAAGTTTGTTATTCGAAACAAATGCAAAGTGTAACCATATTTTAGACAAAAGCCTCTTGCAAGGGTAAATTTTTTAGGGTTCCGTGCCCAAAGGGTTAAAACGGGGGGTCCGATATTCAACTCCTATTTTACTTTATTCGAATGATCGGTCTATATTTTATAACAAATATATATTACAGATAAACATGCAAGACCCAAGTCAATCTAAAAAACATCATTTTCCATCTTGATCTGACTGGGAATTGAACCCGGGACCTCCGCAGTGGCAGCCAGGCACGGTTATCACTAGGCCGGAGAGTTCGTCGAAAATACGACATCAGTATTAGCTATTAACACATTTGATAAGCATAAGTCTGTTGTTTTTCGTGTGTGCAAGTGGCCAACACTGAAGTCAGATTTTTAAAGAGGCATCTGACATAGCTTGACGACTGCCATATAATGATAAAAGCCGGGACCAACGGCTTGTACGTGGCTTCAGAAGCATGTGGAAGCTCGATAATTTTTATGCCACTTTTGGTCATCCATCCAAAAACGAACTACGCCCGGTGTCGCTGAACTAGCAAAGCGCTAGTAATGCGCACACTCGCTGGGCCACCGAGCCCTTCGAGAGCAGAAGGAGTGCTATTTTTCATTGAAGGACTCACCGAAACTCAAAACGTGTTGTTTTCCAACTCACCGCTCGCGTAAAATACTATTTGATCGAAGTTTTGAAACCTGAGCATTACACAGAAAACTTCGAAAATATGTCTTAAGTTTTCTAAAAATTTCAACATTAATAAAAAAGCAGCGTGAAATGGAACTGATTCTTCGTGAAAGGTTATTGAGGTTAGGAGTTTCGTAATTGAAATCGCCGAGAATTTCTTCGTATCGATTTTATTTCGCACTAAATGCACTTCCATAGCAAAAACAAGAAAACAGAAGGAAGTAGTACGGCGCCCTCTACCGTAACTTTCATGAAAAAAAAATTAAAACTATAATCTAGTGACATTGGAATTAATTTGCATACATCCAAACTATATGTTGAAATTTAACAAAGGTTTCTTGACATATCTACACTATGAATGTCAAAATAAATAGTGGTTTTGACCACTCGTGCAACTCGCACAAAATGCGCCCGTTTGGAAACGCTCGCGCAAACCATTCGTAATGTGACAAGTGATATCAAAAATGCGTCCCCTATATAGACATTGGACATACCTGCTATAGCCAGTTGCATGATGAAGAAGTTCATCCGACTCTTCCTGGCGTTGGTGCACAACAACGCAGCTATCACCGACGCGTTCAGCACCACGATGGCCACGAACAAGATCCACATGACAGTGAATTGGATGGTCTGGAACAAATGTACAAAAGTCAAGACCATGGCTAGCGCAAAATCTTAACTTCTTTGAGTGCCTACGCTACCAGTTATTTTTAGTGTTGCCGAAAAATCGATAGTTTCAATTGAAAAATACCATACTTTCGATAAAATCGATAAGTGTTTTGGAGGAATACTATTGATAACTAACAATACTTTCGATAGTATCAATAATATCGGTCAATGACGACGAAAAAACTCAAAGACATCCAAATCAAGAGCTAGACGGAGTGATCCTATTCTAGAACGAAAACCACGCTGCTAATTTAAATTGTATTTTAATTCTATTTTTATTTTACTACAAAATTTGTTTAAACATGCAGAGCATTCTTGAATAAATCGCTATGTCTCAGCCTGAAATGCGGTTTGGCAATATCGCGCTGAGAACTGAACATTTAAATATTATTTGGCAAACAAACAAGCCAATAAATAATAAAGTGCATACGCCAAATGCTAATGCGACACTGTTGTGGCATGCGGCTTGATTCTGACAAAGATAAAGTTTACCAAAAAGTAAGAAACAGTACATTGTAAAATAAACTTAGAATGGAATTGTAGACAGTTTTTGAGACAGGTTATCTGATCAGGTATGTTATGTGCCTAGTAATGTGAAGGTCAATTGGCAAAAGTACACAGGAATGCCAAGGAAATGTTGGATGGAGTGTGTTAATAAAGATATGGATAAAAATCATGTAACAAATGCAATGACAAATGATAGAACTAAATGGGAACTCACATGCTGTCTTGACCCCACGTAGCGTGGGATAAGGTAAGAAAAAGTTTTTGATTCAGGTTAAACAAAGTTATAATAGGTATGACGAATGGAAAAATATTTTTAGCCCATCGGTTAGAATATTAAAAAATATTGTACACGAATTTTTTTCACACGTTCTCTGAGAAACAAAAAATTACAAAATACAGCGCATTGAATGGCATGACGTCACGGCTACGTACGATTTTTACATAGAGGTGACATCGCAAGCCCCCACTCCGGAACTTTGATGCTTCGTATCTTTGTGATTTTTTTCTGTTTCGCAAACTGAAAAATATAGGTCCATTATTTTTGGATACTTAATCTAAAAGGCGGAATTTACAATTTACGAAGCGAAATTACAATTATCCTTTTCTAAACCTGTCATAATCCCTATTATAATATCTAACTAGCGGCCCATTATTGATTTGCACCGGTGTGAATTATATAGGTATACCATCCCAGTCAAAATCGCTTTTTTGGAACGAAGTTCCTTTTTGAACGGTACGGACTTGGCGTATGAGAGCTAGGCGAAAAAAATGAAAGAATATTCCACAAGTTTGACTATTTCATCGATAGCTCAGTTTGGAGAGCATATGCCTGAGATGGTCGATGTTCCCGGTTCAAACCCAGCACACGTCAACATTTTCTTGTTGTTTAATTTATTATTATTATTTATAAAAAGTGTATAATTTCTACGTCACGAATAATTTACTTTGAAAATAACTTCGTTTCAACCGAGAGTTATACGAGAAATTATTTTTTTCATTGCTGGGCAAAACCCTCTCTTCTAGTATGCCACTGATCTCTATATTGTGCGATGGACTTCCAGGTCTTGTCAAAAAGCGGCAGATCATAACACCACCTTGTCCATGGGCGACCTTTCTTACGACGCCAGCCTACCGGTACCCATTCTGTAGCAATCTTGGCTGACCTATCCGGGTGCATCCTATACACATGCCTAGCCCAGTCCCGTTTGAGTTTGGCTGTTTCTCCCCACGTCTACTATCTTGATTTTGGAACAAATTCTATGTTCTATTCTTTATCTTACTACCAATTAGTGTTCATTATGATCACTCTTCTTAATTTTATATGTCATACTTTTTTTATTCATACTTTTTTATTACTACCAACATAGCTCATAACAGGTAATGATCATATTTTTTTATTAATAAGTACTGTTACTACCAAGAACAAGTTTATATTTATTTTATTTTTTACGAGAACGTTTCCTTCATAACATTCAATGATCACATTGTTTTAATAGTGTTGTTACTAAGAACATACTTCAACTCATAATATAGTTGTTCAGAATAGTTCATAACAGACAATTATCATATTTTTTGTATTAATAATTCGCTTCACTAGCTCGGCTCGCGCGCTGTTGGGATCACTTGCTTTTTGGTTGGAGGAACATACTTGCTTGCATACAGCATGCAAGCCAGCATGCAGCATGCAAGCAAGTATGTATTATGTAACATGCAAACAAGCATGCAGCATGCAGCACGCAAGCAAGCCTGCAGCATGCAAGCGAGCAAACATGCAAGTATTTCAGGGTGGCTCCACCAGAAGACTCGCTTCGTTTACCCTTCGATTCATTCGTGCACTCGACCTCACTCCCTCATTTCTCTCAGGACCTCCTTCGCGAGCTTCTGGTTCCGCGCTAAGGAATAACACTCTAGTATAGGGCAAACATGAGCCACGTGGAGTCGGGGTACTCTAAGTCGGATCTGTGATTTATGAAGATTTTAGGAATAAATTATTAATAGTACATTAGTTGTGAACAACACACTATAATTATTTCAAGTAATTATTATAGTAAGTAACAATTGTCTCAAACATAGTTATGCGACGTTATCGTTACGTCTTAAGAAATAAAAGCCAAACGATTTTAGGTCATCTATAATAGATTCTAAATTGGAGATAAAAATTGTTAGGCTAAACTATTGGTGCAAAAACATCAATTTGGCTAGACAATAATTTTAAATTACAAGTTTTGGCCAATAAGGTTTGGCGAAGGGAAATTAGAAACAACAATTTCTATCTATGATACCCGAGTCTGTCTACTTTTCTATTATTTTTTGGCTGTTGGGGTCAAAAACTATATATAATGAATATATTAGTAAAAAAAGGGATGATTATAGAAATTATGATTTTCTATAATTTGGATAAAGATACTTAAGATTAAAAAGTATATAAAGAAAATGTATTAGAACAAAACGAATTTATGAATATTAAACTTATTTATTCGAATGATTAGGAGTTTCGATCATTAGTATAAACAAATATATAGAAACAAATATTAGTAAAAAGTAAGTATATTATGAATGATATTATGAATTTCAATGATTATAATTTTTAATGATCTATTTTTCAATTTTTAATGAAGAATGATCATTATGATTTTAAATGGTATGAGAAATTATTTCGGACCTCCGATAATAGAAGGTAAAAAGTTATATAAGACAATGCGCACCCGTTACGTATACGATCTGTTAGTTTAATCCCTTCTTTGTTTTAATTGACGACCTCTATGGCGTAATGTTCAACACGCTACTCTGCTGATCCAGAGGTTCGGGGTTCGATCCCCAGCCAGGGCAAGTTAGAAAATGGCCTTTTTCAAATTATCCTGGGTGTTGGGTGTTTGTTTATCTATATGTCTATTTATTATACAATACAGTATCGTTGAGTTAGTATCCCATAACACAAGTTTAAACTTACTTTGGGGCTAGCACAATCACTGTGATTTGTCCGTATATATTAATTTATTACTCGTATTTATTATTGTTCTTACTTGTTACTTCTTTCCATCGCTCGTTGTCAAACCCCGAGTTTGGACTTTTCAGACGAGGTCAATGTCAAAATCCTCTATTTGATGAAAAATTTTATATGGGGCGCTATTTTTTTTTTTTTTTTTCCTCCCTGTAGTGGTTTGCCTCGGTTTGCCACTAACAGGGTATTTTTAAAGTCTCGCGATTTGTAATGGGGCGCTATTTAAAGATACCAATTCAAATAACGTCGTTGTCGATGTCACAGAAGCTAAATTTGATAGCTTAATTATATTAGTCTCAACTTGATAAGTCTCGCCGTAAGTTCGTCTTTCAGGTTCTTGGCTTCCAGCCACGAACTACTCTTGAACAATTAAGCTTATTAGGACATTTTGAATGTATAAGCGCTGTTTTAGTATCTCCGTTCGTATATAGTGAGACTAGTTTAATATCATATCATCCTGTAGCTACATAATCATCCTATAAAGCAGGAACATTTGATAAATCTATCAAAAATGAGAGCAGGTGATAAGAAAAGATTAATTTAACACAAACTTTGATATTTTTTGCCTGTCTGTGTTTACGTGTCTCTAAAACTGTAAAACCTTTTTTTCGCGATTTATACTCATAGGTTTAGCTCAAATATTTGAACAATAGAAAAAAGTGATTATAATTTTCAAATTTCAAAAATATTTTCAATGCTAAATCAACTGCAGCTCCTATATACATTACAACGTGGAAGGGAGATACCTGTAATAAATTGAACCACAGGCTATATTTACTAGATCACTATAGTATAATATAAAAAGGAAAAAAAAAACATTTTTTTTCGACGACTTTCCCATTACCAATTGCCCAAGCGGCTGCACACTTTTGTATGGGAATGCCAAAATTTCTTTTTTCTTTTTGACTTTTATTTTAATATCGTTATACTATAGTGATCTAGTATAACCCGTGGTTCGATTTATTACGGGTATGTCCCTTCCACAATGTATGTATGTAAGGATCTTTCCACCTACAATAAGGCCACATGCACGGTAAACGTGGCCTTTCGGTGTTATTACCCTAGTCTGTCTTGTGTATTTAGCATGACGTTCGTTCGAGCTAGTCCCAGTAGTGCTAGCAAGTTTGTTCTATCTACCGGTGGACTTCTTATGACCAACAATCTTAAAGCAAAACAAACTCTGAACAATAGTCCTACTGTTCGGTCAATGGGGACAAAATTCCCAGCGGTTCTTCCAATTTAAGTCCCCAGATACCTTAAGGTTCCGTACTTTGAGTATCTATAAGTTCCATGAGTTTAGATATGATTGTGTAATTAAGCGTAGATTTGTTTTTAACCATATATTTAAATCGTTTAGAGTAGATACTCATATTGTAATTGTAGCAAGTAAAATTAATACTTATTGTTACTTATTTTATTAACATTTGCTATACCTAAGAGGTCAATAAGAAGGACTGTATTAATTTATAAGACCATATTGTATTAAACTCTTATTCAGCAAATAAAGAATTGAATTGGATTGTTTTGTATCTGTTGGTAATTTCTTTATCAAATAATACTCAAATTTTTGTTGTATTGTACATTAGCCGAAGGAACTTCGTTCCTACCTGGTGTCCCACGACACCACATTCTTTTTATGCCTAAAACGTTCCTTTGACTTCAACCTCAATTGATTTGTATTTGACCCTTTTAGTTCGTACGCTTTACTGAATAACCTTGAATAGATGGAGTCTACAAATGTAATCCGGCTGAAATGCTCCATTATACACAGGCGTGGTTGATAATGTCTCATTCGATCCAGTAATTACTGTCGGCGAATTCGACGGAATTTTACTTGGTATCTAGACTTAGTTCTCATTAAAGTGAAACACGAGTATGTTCTTGGTAGTTACTTGATATTGTTATGTTAACCTCCGTGTATAATGTAGGTGGGTACATAAACATTTTTGGTCTTTAGACATACAACTACTCTTCCGCCATGCTGGTCTAGGTAGAAATAAAATAAAAAGTAAAATGAGCCAGCTGCTTCTATTTCCACGTAGATCGTAAGAAAAGAGAGAATATTCTACCTACCAAAAAAATAAATGTGAAAATGGGAGCCAAGTTCAAAATCCTACAAAAAATTAAGATCTAAATGGCTGCCAAGGTCTCTAGAGAATCCTGAAAAGAGAAATTTATTTATAAAAATCTATTTATTATTATATTTATTCTCATTTATTTATAGGATTCACTTGACCTGGCTAGATTTTTACCAGTTATTCTGAGATTTCCCGGGTTTGATCTCCGGTCGGCAAGTTGGAAAATGGCCTTTTTCAAATTGTTCTGGGTCTTGGATGTTTATCCATACAATATGTTATAAAAACCCTGTCCGATCCTTGTAGGAGCAACTCAGACCGTCAATATGAACAACTTTTTTTATGGGACCAATGCTTGGAACTCGTTATTTTGATACAAAAGTTTTCCGCCGGTCCGGCACTTTGTATGAAATGCCGATTTTTTTCTTCGAGTTTCAAGCATTGGTCCTAAAAAAAAAGTTGTTAATATTGACGGTCTAAGTTGCTCCTACAAGGATTAGACAGGGTTTTTGTTACATATTGTACATGTGTATGTCATGAAATATAGTATCGTTGCGTTAATATCCCATAACACAAGTCTCTAACTTACTTTGGGGCTAGCTCAATCACTGTCATTTGTCACAAAAAAAGAAAACTTTTGTATAATACTACTAATCATAGACCAAGATTTTTTTTACTTCGTAAGCTACTAATAGACATGAAAAGATTTATTTTCTAAAGAATTCGGTGTCAGTTAGGTAGTGTAGGTTAATTTAACATTTTTTATTAATGCAAAAATATTCTAGATAAAAGGAGTAATGATATAGGAATAGGTATGAGAAAAATATTCCGAATCTAGACACGTGTTAGCGTGTCAGAGCCAAGTTCAAAAAAAAAGGAACTGGCGACGCAGCAGCCGTGTAACGTCTGTATATTTACACGAACCATTTCGATCTACACTCGACCCCTTCACAACTCGAAACCTATTTAACATAAATACATGAAGTTTAGCTCATACATCAAAGTTGTCTTGTTAATCCCGAACCCAAAATTTCAATATTGTAGCTTAAACAGTTATTGATATACTAACATTTAAAAAACCCTGAAAAATGTGATTGACCACTTATCCATCATCAAAAAGGTAACCTACTTCCATATGACCTGGAAAGTTGATATTTAGCATTTAGGTAGACTATTACGCGTATACAAAGAAAAAAAAATCAAAAAACAGTGAATTTCATAGGTACAGTGAATTCTTTAGATTTGAATATTTTTCAAAAAAGGTACCTACATCCATATGACCTGGAAAGTTGATATTTGGCATCTAGGTAGACTATTAGGCGTATACAAAGAATAAATTCAAACAACAGGAATTTTCGTAAATTTGATTATTTTTAAATAATCGATTTTATTAGGTAAAGTGCAACGTAACATAGATTATACTTATTGACGTGTAAAAGTGCCTGTACAGGTCTAATTACTAAATAAACATTTGAATCTTTTGAATCTTTGAATTTGCAAGTAAGCACAAAAACATAAATGTGAAAATGGGAGCCAAGTTCAAAATCCGAAAAAAGAATTGAGATTCTAAAACTTGTTTTTGTGGAAAGTAGTTTAGTATCATCAAATGCATTGCATTAAGTCCACGTTTTGTATCTTTTTGGTCAATAAAAATTTAATAAATAAATATTATGGACTGAACACGATCCAAAAATTTATAGCTGGTAGGTGAAACGTCACCATGTATATCAACACCTTAATATTTTATCCCCTTCTTTCTCCAAGAGCAGCTGGCACATGTTTTAATATTATAATTTTCGATTTTCTTGAGATATGGAAACAACGAAGGTGTAACAAAAACATGACAAATCAAACCTATAAGAAGGTACCTAGGTACTGAATATTTATCAATCAATAGGCCAAAATTTTTGGGGTTACGTACCCAAAATGGTAAAATGGGACCCTATTACTAAGACTTTGCTGTCCGTCTGTCCGTTAATGTGTCCGTCCGTGTGTCCGTCTGTCTCTACGTCCGTCTGTCAGTCTGTCTGTCCGTCCGTCTGTCAGTCTGTCTGTCCATCCGTCTGTCACAAGGCTGATCCCATGAACCGTGATAGCTAGACGGTAATTTCTTTTACATATGATGAATTTCTGTTGCCGCTATAACAACAGATACTAAAATCCTCCTGTAAAAGGCTCCCATGCAACAAACGTGATTTTTTCGTGCGTCCGACTCGCACTTGGCCGGTTTTTCGATTTCGTGTTGGTAAGTGATCAACACTGGTGTCAGACATTTGAACTTGCGTTTGACATAATTACTATAGGAACTAAAGCCTTTGGGTCTTTAGTCGTTTCGCACCGCGAGCGGTTCGAACCGCGTTACGATTTGCCCAAAAGCTCTTTTTGAAGAGACTTTTTGCACTGCAGTGCAAATCACCCAAGAACTTTTTGTAATAGGTCGATTCGGACCGCAGTGGAAAACAAAATAGTTCTCTTTTTTTTGTTTGAATTCGGACAGTTTTTATTACAGAGCATTGGATTCCATTCTAAAAGATACCTTGGACCATTCGCACACCTTCAACCCCCTAGGTGCGAATGGTCTCATTAAGAAACAGTACGTGTGAGATTCTCAGTGTGGTTTAATTTAAATCGCTAATGGTGCAAAACGACTGTGCCCTCCAAAACACGGTCGAGAAATATTACTTAAGAATCCCCTTACCCTGAACAGAATCAGACTTTCCCATACAAACGTAATCTAGCTTTTATCTTGAAACGGTTTGTTAGATATTGGCGAAATTATGAAATTTCAAAGAAATTGCTTATATTAAGACAAAGTGGTAGCTAAAGTGGCGCCCTCATTTGAAATAAATTGTTTAAAACTAAATATAGTGATAATTAAAAATTTGATTTGTATCAATGTCTATAAAGACCTTTAAACTATTTTACGAATAACCTTTGAAAGTAATATTGGTAGTCCGTCTAGTTTTAAAACAGTTTTAAAACTAGACGGACTATTAGTAATAATTTCAAAGGTTACTCATAAAATAGTTTAAAGGTCTTTCTAGACATTGATACAAATCAAATTTTTAATTATAACCATATTTAGTTTTAAACAATTTATTTCAAATGAGGGCGCCACTTTAGCTACCACTTCGTCTTAAGGCATATAACTAATTTTCAAAGTCAAAATATGAATTTAAAAAATAATATAGTTATATCATATTTGACCATCAGTATAGAAAACTTCTACACTCTTTTATTTTCTGTCAAGTTCATATTTGACTGTCGAGAACTAGTTATTTGCCTAGATATATGCTATTTCCTTTATTTAAAATTACAAAATACGGCCGAAGTCTCACATGTCATTTCTAAATAAAAGTTAGACTACGTTTGTATGGAAAAGTCTAGGGTAAGGGGATTCTTAACGTAAATAACCCGCGCTGAAGTTTGACAAAGTTTCGCAATAACGCGATGCATTTTGTATCAAGTTTGCTACCGACATGTGTCAGCCTGTCTTGCAGCTAAACGCGTTGAAGCGGAAGTTTCTGCAATACAGTTTTGCTACATGTGTAACATATAAGTTTTGTATTTAACGTTTGATAAGAGTTGAACCACACGCAGCGCAAGATGCGCGGAACCACAGAATAAGTACGATTACTCACGTACAGAAGTCAATCGCATCCGTAGTCCAGAAGTCAAGGCGTTCGCCTTGTGATCCGGAGGTCATGGGTTTGCATCCCACTGGGAAGGATACTTTATGAAAAGTTGTTTCCACTCTGGTTAGGATATTGCAGGCTTGAATCACTGATTATCCGAAAAGAATGATGATACCGTGTTTTGGTTAAAATAGTATATTATTAACCAAGGGGATAAAACAGTGTCTTCTGTGACGATCTCGGGTGACGACTTAAATCGCGAACGCAACGAAGAAATCGAGGTTTACTCCCGAGCGGAGCGAGGGTGTTTAATACTTAAATCACGAGCGAATTTTTCTTTCCCTGTTTTCATTCTTGGTCTAGAGGCTGAATTAAATTCAGTACATTATTCTTTCCCTGTTCTTATCAGATTAAAAATGACTATTGTTATGTTCGCTTTTTTTGCCATTGAATCTGACTTTTTTGAGCAAGTGGTACGAAATCTTTTATAAACTGTTGTACCCTAAACGCCATCTAACGTTTGATCACCAAAATATCGAAGGATTGGTACTGGTTTACCCTTTGGGTTGCGGAGGTTCGGCGGCAATCGCTTTGTGTAAAACCGCAGTTTCTGTCAAATCTCCTTGGTTAGGTAGCGGACCCCGGGCTCTAAAGCGTTACTGCTGAGGATGAAACCGGAAAAATACGCTCGGATGATGATAACCTACGTACAAAAGTCTTACTTAACAAAGAAATTCAAAGAAATTATCTACTCAATGTGTTTGGCGATATGGTTTAATTTAGTTCGCGTAAGAACTCAGCACTTTTACGTTTAGATACTTAGAAACATGGGAAGCCAATTTGAATCTTATTCATAATAGTGACCAACACAAAACCGATTCAGTAAGCGGCGGATTTAGTAATGAATTTCCCACTTCGAAGCGACATCTATGTGGAAAACACCATCTATATGTGTTCCACCGTAGCATCCGAACCGCTTATCCAATTTTGACAAATAAGATGTCTGTCAATCGGTTCATCAATATTGTCCGGGTGATATTGAAATAAATGTATTATAACGAATGTTGATTATAATATTATTAAAAGTAACGTGAGATGACATGATTAAAAATTTAAAATCGGTATTACTCACGTAGTGTAGTCGGAACATGCCGACTAGTTTCGATCGGTTTAGACGACCATCATCAGGGCAAGTGTTGTTAATTCTACAGCTACAAGAGTATCACCAACAACTACCGACACACCACCATTAGTCATCGTTTCCAATAGAGCAGCGCGGGCGGCGGCGCGGGCGGCGACACGCGAGGCTACGCTCAGTGCGTTGAGGACAGCGAAACCGTCGCGTCGCCATCCCACTTAACAACACTCGCCCTGATGATGATCGTCTAAAGCGATCGAAACTAGTCGGCATTTTCCGACTACACTATGTGAGTAATACCGTTGTTAAATATTTAGGAATGTTGATTACATAAAAAAGCGGCCAAGTGCGAGTCGGACTCGCCCATGAAGGGTTCCGTAGCAGCAAGTAACATAATATAAAAGTTCTCGTAGTTCGTTGTAACTTTGATCGATGTTATAATATACGTATTTAAAAAAAAAAACTACTTACTATATCTTGTTCAACCAATTTTCGGTGGAAGTTTGCAAGTTTGGTAATGTACATCATAATTTTTTTTAGTTTTATCATTCTCTTGTTTCATAAGTTACAGGAGACACACACACACACACACACACACACACACATTTTACCACTTCTGTTTCTCTCGCAAACTATTGAGTTTAGAAAAAAATGATAACCTCATTATCATTTTTGTAGACCTATCCATAGATACCCCACACTTACGTGTGGGGTTTGACGAAATAAGAATTTGAGTTTCAGTTCTAAGTATGGCGAACCCCCAAATATAGACTAAATATACCAGCCCCAGGACAATTGGAAAAAGCCATGCCCATACTTGCTCCGGCAGGGGTTCGCACCCAGAACCTCTGAGTGTCGGACTAGCATCAGAAAATTAATATAACATAAGTACATACGGAACGGAAACTCCTTGGGTCCCAGCGCAGTATGCGTCCCCGTTCCTTTCCCCGGAACTCACCGTGTCGAGTGTGTTGTGGGGCAAACACACATACATTGACGTGTGCACGGATGTACGAGTGTAGTTTCGTTTGATTGTGTGAGTGATATGCGTTAATTTTAATGATACTCCGCTTCTATTTAAGGCGGCCCTTCCCGGCGCGGCGGCTCTGTCGTCAACGCGAGCATAGTTCAAAAAGCGCGAGCAAACCAAAAAGAGAGAGATAGCGCCTTAGGGCACGGTTTGCACTGTGTATGAATGAAATTAGTATAATTATTAACTATCAATTGAACGAATATTAAATATTCATAGGGTGCGAAAATTTCATAAAACTTGTTCCAGGATATACGTTTTTGTCAGTAAGCCTTACACGTTTGTGAAATAAATGTTTTTTATTTAAAATTTTCATTACATTTGCGAGGTTTCTATCGAAATATTTTTTTATTTTTACAATTTATGAGTAACTTTATGAACGGTCGAAGTTCAGGTAAAATTTGTGCAAATAAGCAGATTTTTTGGAGGCGTATACTGAACTTATTTTTCCAAATATTCATTTTTTATTTCAATAGAAACCCAGAAATAGTGCACAAGATATCTGTTAGCTCAAAAGTTTTCAAGAAAGATCACTTACAACGCCATAATTACGAACGAGCGTTTGTATGAAAAGTAAGGGAAGGCATCTGCATCTTGTGCTAGCAAAAAGTTGCGCATTGATAAAAAAAGTAGTAGGTAGGTAGCAGTTTCCTAGGCTACATATCTACTTACTAATGTGGGTACTAAGGTATTTACAAATATTATTGAAATAGACAAAATATCAAAATTATAAATTATTTATAATTAAAATTAAATTATTTATTATTGTAAGAGCAGGAATTGCGGTAGAGGGGTGAAATGAGAAAGCGGCGATGCAGGTGCGGTAAATTAGTGTATTGCGTGTAGAGTTGACTAAAAAATACCATCACGGTGACAAAATCACTGTGATCGGCCGTCGCAACCGATCACTGTGATCTGCCGCGAAGGAACTACGTTCTCAAATAACGTATGTCGTTCCGTGTTACCGCTGGGAGCAGACGGCGACAGCAACACCGTGCCGGGGCACCACATAGCAGCAATCCACGAAATGTGCGTGTGCGTGACGAAACGCTTGGCTCGGTGATTCGGCGATGGCCGGCAATAATATAATAAGGGTCTAAATCTATATAACTATAGGGCATTTAACTACATAAGTACCTACCCATTGTTTTTTTTAGTTTTCTTTATACATCCATGGGCTTTTACTGGATTATATTGTGATCAAAGCGACATCTGTGCCAGTAACCTCAATAACTTCCTAATTTAATGGAATTTTAAACCTTGGAAACGTGCATGATGATGACAGTGACGGACGTGACAAAAGTAACGATTACTTTTCAACGTTACTTTTGGGGCACTGGAACGACAGTGACGGTGACCAAAAAGTAACGACTTTGCCACACGTCTTATTGCGTGAAAATAGGTTTTACCAAATGTTTACAAGCAAACAGGGGAATGCCTCGGAAGCGGGCGACAAAAACTACCGACCGTCAGACTTCGTCGCCTGGCTTAGTAGGAAGTATTCCTTACTAGGGGACCGTGTATGCATTCCGCCTACGTCCAGTACGTCTTCGTCGAAATAAGCAGCCGACCGTCCTTCATCATAAAAAAATGTCGATAGCGCGTTTCAGCTTTGTATGTAAACAAATCTATGATGATCTAGTGATGAGTAGCGGAACTAATATTTCGGTCGATAATATTGAAGGTGACACTCGTAGCGCCATCTGTATTTGGGTAGCGGGACTTGACGTGCTACATTAATAATAATATTAATTACCTACCTTGTAGTTACCTACTTGGTAAGACTTACGTTAAGTAGATACCTACCAATTTCTTTATTTTTAAGTAAAATTATGTTTAATTATTACGAATTTAATTAAATTAAAAGTATTTTCGTTTAAACTTTATTCTACACTAAAAATTTTTCTACACTAAAATTTAATTATAAAGCATATCGTACTTCTTAGCCGAGGTGCGAATATTTTTCTGTAGCAAATTTAAAGTGTGCAATTTTTGTGTATTAAATCTACTAATAATCAAAAAACATAGCATGTAAGCATTTTTATTTAACACTTCCTTTTACATTCACCTTACAATCACAAAACTATCATCAATCTTCATCAATCAATCAATTAAAATACTGTAGGCGGGAAGCCCTAGAGCACGCGTGTTTTAGGTATATTTTTCAAGGACAGCGCCGAGTGACACTATTGTACCGTGGTATAAGATATAATCCTACGATAACAGTAATATAATGCATTACGAGTTATATTTGGCACAACACTTGCGATGTTACTTTGGTTACGCTTGATAAACTCGCATAAACACCTGTTTCACTTTATACACGCCATACTGAATACTGATCATTGTTTTGGTGTCTATCTGTTAGTGTTGCCGCTCAATAGTCCACTATTCATAGCCTATCGTTAAAATAAAACCGATACTATCACTAGTCAATCGATAATACCAATTCTATCGATAGTATCAATACTGACGGCGAACACCAGTTCCAGTTTCGAGGAAGAGGTCTTTTGACGAATCCGACTCGGCTGGGCAGCGTTCGGGAAGCTACGCAGTGTCTTCTCGTCCAAAATACCTCAGTGCCTCAAAACGAAAGTGTTTAATCAATGTGTGTTGACTTATGGTTCTGAAACGTGGTCCCATAATATGGGTCTCAAAAAAAGGCTCAAGGTCACTCAACGCGCTATGGAGAGGGCTATGCTCGTGTTTCCTTACGTGATCGAATCAGAAATGAGGAAATTCGTAGGAGAACAAAATCCACTGATATAGCCCAGCGGATTAGTTCGTTGAAGTGGCAGTGAGCGGGACACATAGCGCGACGAACCGATGGCCGATGGGGCAATAAGGTTCTCGAATAGCGACCACGTTCTGGCAAGCGAAGCGTAGGACACCCACCTACAAGGTGGTCTGACGACCTGAATAAGGTCACTGGGAAGCGCTGGATGCAGGCCGCTCTACATCGGTCATTTTGGAAATCCTTGGGAGAGGCCTATGTCCCTGTATGAAACGCAATAGACCGAAAGTCTTGATAGTTTGTTCGTCGTTGGAATTGACACTTTTAATAGTATTGTTGTTTATCAATAGTATTGCTCTAAAACACCTATCAACTATCGATGGGCCTATCGATAGTTTGACATTTTTCGATTTAAAACTAGATTTTTTGGCGACACTACTATCTATACAGTAAACACATGTTTGTAAAAGTTTATTACAAGTTCTATTCTTCAAAAAGGAAGGGTGGCTCAAAAAGGAAGGGCTCGGCCTTCGGCCTCGCTCCGCAGCTCGGCCTGCGGCCTCGCGGGATGCCTCCGCCTTCGGCCTACGGCCTCAGGCTGCGCCAAGTTACTTTTGTATGGAATTTGTATGGGGGAGATTTTTTTTTATCGGTAATTAAAAAAAAATATCAGCTCTGGTAATTGATCAGGAACCCCTTTCATTTTCTCTATGGGGTAAAATCTCCAAGTCCTACCGTTTAGCCAGGCTGTACCCCTTCCACGTTAGGTTTCTCCGAATCTTCAACTTTCTGATACTTACAGTTAAACAGGGTAGATATAACGAAATAATAAACTGAAACTATTTAGCTAATGGTGGATTCAGTCATTAATTTTTGGCCTCCTATATACAAGTTAACCAATCTGCTGAACCGAAAATGTAAAGCATTTTTTTAGGGTTCCGTAGAAAACAAGGAACCCTTGTAGTTTCGCCATGACTGTCTGTCTGTCGGTCGGTCCGTCCGCGGTTTTACTCAGATACTACAACTACTAGAAAACTATTTGGAAATTTGTTAACTATCTGGGTATCGTTGAATAGGTCTTTCAAAAATATTGTGAGATTGTGAACATCATTTTTCGAATTAGTGATCCGTTTTTGAAAAAGAAATGTGGTGTCGTGGGACACCAGGTAGGAACGAAGTTCAAAAGTTCTTGTGTATACGACTGTCGCGCCTGCGCACGTCTCATTTAACGGTTTTATTTAACGAGGTCATCCTTACGGTTTTACTATCACATTTTTTTCAGTTCGGTCGCGCAGCATAATCCCTATCTCCTCCAAGCCTGCCGTAAGGAACTTCGTTCCAATATATGGTTTTATATTGCAAATTTTTGTTAGAGTCAAGTGTCGTCGTCGTTGCACGGTTATGTACCGGGTGGTTACCTATCAGATCTATAAATGAAAACTATCAGAGCTAAGTAAGGGGAACAAATTAAAAAGTTACAGGTGACCAACTTATGTGCTCGGAAAAGGAAAAGTTCATACAAATTCAATAAAAAATAGTTTTTAGACGTTTCTAGGAGCGTGAACTCAAAGTGGGCATTTACAACTACGGAATCCTACACTGCGCGTTGCCCGACACGCACTTGGCTGGTTATTTTAAATTAGAGGCATGTTCTTTGTGTAAAATTGTTCACTATTATAGACGAAATTCACTCTTGAAATAGTTTTAAAAATACAGACAGCTTTCTTGTAGTAACAGTCTCTGAAATGTTGCTACGTACACAACAGTGTCTGGACGGACGGTCATACCAAAACTGAGTTCCTTGTAAGGAAATTCTCTAACAAGATTATTAGCTAGAAAAATTAAGAAACCACCGACTTTCAAGCGTTTACTTCCCATAACATTTAACATGCTGAAACGATTTTCATTAAACAAAGGTAAGAACCACCGCAAGAAAACTTGATTTTACGCAAAAATACCGCATCGAAGTCGGTCCATCCGTTCGAGAGATCAGACAGATCAACATTGGAGTCAAACTTATTCACCAATTCTTTTCGTCGAAGGTTAAAAATCACTACTTACTTAGTTATTCTACAGGACAGATATGAATAGGTGATATATACCAACCAGCGTACCAGGTAAATCACGCTCACCCACAGTCAAAGTTTAACTCCACAAAAACATGAATGTGAAAATGGGCGCCAAGTTCAAAATCCGACAAAAGAATTGAGATCTAAATTGCCGCCAAGTTCTGTAGAGAATTTTGAAATTTATAAGAATCTCAACATTTGACCTGACTAATTTTATTACCAGCAATTCTGATATTTAGAAGAATATGACCTTACAATGTCAAAACAATAACGTATAATGTATAGATGATAAGTTGAACAAAACTAGCCAAGTCAAAAGATTCTTATAAATGAATTTCAGGATTCTCTTCAGAACTTAACGGCTATTTCGATTTTAATTCTTTTGTAGGATTTTGAACTTGGCTCCCATTTTTAGATCTTTGTTTGATATAATTCGATGATCTAGAAGACAAACGTGCTAACTACAAAATTTTGATATTTTAATGCCAAATGTATTAATTGAAGATGCTCTGCCGTTTGCACTTACACAAATACCCTAATTCCGTCTCTTTCTTCGTAAACTGTAGGTGTACACTTATAGCAAGTGATGTCATTTTGATACTAAAAACAATAATGATAATTATTTACCATCAATTTAAACTACAAAAATGTTAAATAGATTTATAACATTTCGCTTGCATTTGACATGATAGACAAATAAGCTAAATGTTCTCATCAATTGTGTCATTTGGTAAATTTCGATTCCCAATCCGCTATTTTCCAACAAGTCAAATTAGATACTTTTTTCAAAACGTCAAAACAAACAGTTTCTATGGGATTGGTATGAAATACTGGGTAATGACGTCACAGTTTCTTGGAGTCAAATAGCGTTCTTATTACCAGTTTTTCTGCAATAATAAATCTAAAATCGCGTCAAAATGGATATAGTCAAAGACAAGTGATATTATTTTGAGACGTTTTATTTTTTTATCAGAACAAAATAATTTAATTTCGACCTAGGAAAATACCCAATTGTATTATCAGATGTTAATCTTTCCTAGATGCCGGTAAACAAATGATTTAAGTGATCTTAATACTACTGAACGCTCGTTAGCAAATATTAAAACTAAAAAATACCATAATATACTATATACGAAAGTGTTAAGTGTATATTATGTATTTAAAGTTTATATTCAAACATACTAACTAACAACCGTTTTACTATTTTGATTTTTTTGTAGAATTTTTTGAATATTGATGTTTAAGTTAATGATAAATAATTAAAAAGATAAATACCCTAACCAAAAATAGGCATTATGTATACTATTCTTATGTTCCATTTTAAATTATAGTATCTCGAACTTAAAAGTAAATAAAAATAGTCCTCCTTAAAAGTTGGCTAGTCTGTAATTAACATGTTTGTCTTCTAGACCATCGATAACTAGCGTACCACGTAAATCATCCCACCCACAGTCACTGTGAAAGGTTTAATCATATAATGGACGTTTTGGCACGAGTGCCTGTCGTGATAGCGTATCGATATCACTGATACGTGCGCTTTCAATTTTGCTTTTATAGAACAGTTCATTAGCATGACGTGGTGGTCTTATCTCATCTTGATTTGGGGTCCATATTTGGAAGCACGTTGAACCATTAGGTTAT
Organism: Acrobasis suavella; assembly: GCA_943193695.1. NCBI lineage: Eukaryota > Metazoa > Arthropoda > Insecta > Lepidoptera > Pyralidae > Acrobasis > Acrobasis suavella. Next base: position 3,688,845 of record OW971934.1, on the reverse strand, counting down.
TGTACTTACCCCCTTGATTTACTCACCCGCTTCGGGATAACTGAACTAAACTGTACAAGCTTCAAAATATGGTGCGTAATGCACAGGCATTACGCACCAGGTGACATTCTGAAGCTTGTCCTCTCTTGTCAATGTGAAGTCCTCTTACTTAGGATATGCTGATTCAAAGAGATCCATTATTACTTGTTCAACAGATCCCATGACGGTCATACTGAACTCAGACTTTTAAAATACTGATGTACGGAACTTCGAAAATTTCTGTATGGAACTTCGAAATTTGCTTTGAAGAAACTTTCGAAGTTCCGTACATTGATATTTTAAAAGTCAAAGTATGACAGATATAATATCAAAGACGTGTGCGGCTGCCAGTGCCTAGTTTGGTTTGTCTTTGTCAGACATTTTTAGATTTTTGTACGGTACACTCTCATGGTAAAATTATTTGCATGATACAGGTACTCACGTCATAGAAATAGTAAATGTTCAAAGATGTTGTGTTGGTGAGGCTGTGTAGGACTGCCTTCGTTGAGTTGTCACTGAACGTTGAGGTAAGGTATGAAGTGGGGGTGGTCCGCGCTTCCATCTCCTCGACCAGATTTGGCTCCATTTTTCTGCAACAAAAAAAAATATATGAATGTTTTTTGTTTTCTTTTTTAGTTAAAAATTTTTGCTTTTGGATTTTTCTTAAGTTTATTTTTTATTTGATTGTTTTATTTACACTTGAAATATTTCAAATTTATAAAAGTTAACATAGTACAAAGGTGCTACTTATTTCCAAAAAAATTCTTCCAGCGGACCCACGAGTGGAAATGGGAAGAAAGTGGTGATTCGCGTGTACAATACAAAAATAAATAAAAATACACAAGATATATAAATAATTTTATAAACATACCTACACTAACTTACGTAAAATAATCTTACATAAATAAAAATATTCTAATATTCAATACTTATTAAATAGGTACATCAGAAGATTTCTCAATATGATGATCATATTAAAACACAGATAGTGTTTTAATTTTTCTTCTTATGGTATTGCTGGCTCAAACGTTAATTCTTATTATAATTTCGAAAATATATCATCAAAAATAAAATTTTCAGTAATACAAACATTTCAGTTGATAGAAATTACAAAACAAATATTCTCTAAATTATTGCAAAAGGTCTTCCTATATATAAAGTTATTTATTCTACCTTCTACTCCACATAACAAACAGCTTTTAAATCTTACTTTGGAACAACAAGTCTGCATTAACAACAAACGAAAACAATAACAAAGGAGCATTAAAACGTTACAACGTCGCTCAATCGAACGTTCGTATATTCGAAAATTCGAAATGCGACCAATTTTCAAAGTTCAATGTTAAAATAAGTTCAAAGTTCAGGCGGGCGAAGTTGGACATTCCAATTTGAGGAAAAAGGAAGCCTTACGTATCTCTTGATTGTTTGCTTTTTTGTCTCTTTTGATTAATTTGCTTCATTGGTCTTGCATTTACTTTTTTTTTATATGCATCTCTAAGCGCTACGTCGTTTAAATTCCTTCTTGTAATTTAAAAGTAATTGCTCTTGTCGGTGGAGTAAATGGAGATGCCTCTATTCCTCTCTTGGCTCTGCCATCATTATAATATCCTGGTAGGACCCAACCCCTACATTTTCTTAATTTGTTGGAATAACGTCATTTTCGGTGTTCTTTTTTTTTTCGTCTCCCTTTTATCTTTCCTTTTCCTATTATTCTGAAGAGCTTGTCATATCTTATGAGGTGTCCAAATATATTCTCTCCTCTATTTTCAATAGTTTTAAAAATATTTCATCTATTATTTGTAGTATTTTAGAATCTCAGGCAATTTTTTTTGACCACCAAACTTTTTGAGTAAGTTTGATAACTCTTCATCTGTTGCAAATAATAAACAATTGACCTGGGAGGAATTCCTTCCAGTGACAGGTAAGGGGATAAGTACTTAGTCTAATAATATTTTTTAAATCAATAACCGATTAATCGACAACGTACACAACCGATTCCAATGAAATTCTATGGGACCAGTGACAAACGAGCGCTTTCAAAAAAAAAAGGAATTTTCCAAATTGGTCCAGGCGTCTTCGAATAATCGGTGAAAATACATAAAAAAAGATTCCGACGAATTTTGAAGATTATGAGTTGGTTAAAGATTATGAGGTAAATTTAAATCGATGTTTTAATAAACTTATTAAAAAAAAATACTTACTAGATGTGAAATGAAATGAAAAGTATTAATTTACATTAAACCAGTATGATAAAGGTGATAACAATTTGAAGGTGCGCATGTTTAGCCAAAGTACACTGGCATGCAAAACAGTTATTTATTATGTACATAGTAATTTAAAAATTCATGATTACAAATTATATTTCATAATATTAATCAAATTAAATATAAAATACACATACAAAAGCATTTCACTACAAACCTCAGTGGTTTATAGAAATGTTGTGTAATGTTATGTTTATTCTGTAATATGTTAGTAAATAAAATTAAATAAAAATATATATATAGCCAATTATAATGTTATTAAGTTATTCATTAAAGTCACATATGTCAGCATCAGACAAATAGTCTTTAATATTATAATAGCATTTATCTATGGGTATTTTAGTAATAACGTTTGTTTACTGGTGTGCATTTATACATTTTAAAGGTTCAGGTAGCTTATTATAAATGCTCGGAGCAGTATATGATACTTTTTCTCGTCAAAGCAGTTTTACAAATTTTGGAACAAATTGTAACATTCCTAGGGCGGAGATTAAAACCTGGATCTCGTTCAAACCAATTTTCAGTAGAAGTTTGCATGTTGTGTACCCCCCCCCCCCCCTGTAACTTCTAAAATAAAAGATTGATAAAACAAAAAAAAAATGATGTACATACCTTTTTTTTTTTTGTTTTAGCATTCTTTTATTTTACACACACATTTTACTACTTTGGAAGTGTCTTTCGCGCAAAATATTAAGTTTAGAAAATAATGTGTTTCAGTTGTAAGTATGGGGAACCCCCAAAATTTACTGTTTTTTTTTTCTATTTTTGTGTAAAAATCTTAATGCGGTTCACAGAATACATCTACTTACCAAGCTTCAACAGTAGTTCTTATAGTTCCGGAAAAAAGTAGCTATGACATACGGACGGACAGACAGACATGACGAATCCATAAGGGTACCGTTTTTTGCCATTTGGCTACGGAACCCTAAAAAATATAAGTGCTCAATAGTCCATACAAAATGGTTTTTGGCAAAAAATATATTAAACTGTCATCGGTATTTAGTTGATTATTATATTAAAACGATCATTCCTTCTAGTCAGGGACAGGAATACAGATATTTTTTATCGATATATCGATACAAATATCGATTTAATACAAAATTTTCATATTTAAAGATTCTTTATTTCTTAAAAGAATTAACATTCACTTACAGAGAAACTTAAATAACATAATTACAAAAAATATAATATGACGGCGAGCGAAATCAAATAACACGTATTTATTGGATAGGTAGGGTAGATTGAGAACAAAAATCGTCTGCGCTTGCGGCGTCTCTTCATAGATAATGTTTATTTAGGCCCGTACTAAGTTAGTAGCGCTGAGCGGAAAGCGATTTAATGTTACGTTGGTAAGTCTTTTAAATTTTGATTCTTTTTCGATTTATTATTTTAACGTTGATGAATTGTATTTATTTGTTAATAATATTAGATTTAATTTATTATTTCTGTAAATATTAAAATTTAGATAACAGGAGTGCATTTTGTTTTATTTTATTCAATTTTATTATTGCTACTTGGAGTTTATTATAAATTAATTGATTTCTGCATATATTTTTTATAAATATTATATTTATTTATAATATTATTGTATAATAATAAGTTGCTACTTTTATTTTGCTGGTATGCATGTGTATATGACTTTTTGTTACCTACACCATTTTTTTATTAATTTTATACATATTATTTTTATTTAAAAAACAAAATAACGATATAACACCAGTATTTAGTATCGACATATCGATATTTTGTGTCGATATATCGATACCAAATATCGGTGTTCCTGCCCCTGCTTCTATTATCCCAAACATGGACAATCAATATCAGTATCTTCAATTAAGTTCCTCATAAAATAAAGCCACAAATTATTTCCTTTGGACGGGTAAATTCACAGTCGCCAATTTTAATTTCCTTTGGTTGGATCTAAAGTCAAACAGTCGCCAAAAATATCTAATCACTTACACACATCGGCGTCCCGCAAATAAATCTGCGTTAGCCACGAGCCGGATCGTAATTTATCTTTACAGCCACAATCGCACTTTAATTAAGAGTAATCTCCCAAAAATTCCGGCGACGGAAATGTTCATTACGGGACTTTTCATATCTACAGTACCAGGCAGGTCTTTCAATTTTTATTTCTGAGCGAGCAATGGAGCGCAGCTTTTTGGGTGTAAAGTTGTATTTATTAGATCGCGTAAAAAACACCCATTCCCCTTTATCACAAAGATAACAGATGTTCGTTAAAAAGCGGCAAAATTAGAATGGGATTAGACGGGACATGTAACTGTCTGCATCCTGAAAGATGAGCATATATTTCCCACCATACCAAAAAAAAAAATATGATATATAATGTCGCGCGATGGACTACATCTATCCCGCTCGTTGTTATTATGTAGAGCAAGAAAGCAATAGAAAATAGCGCTCGATAAACGCCTTTGCCGATGCTATATGCTAAAGTGGTTGTTACAGTTTTCTTTAAAAGTCAAAAAGTCAAAAGTCAAAAATCATTTATTTATCTTTGGATATTTATATCACTTGATAATTGTCATTTCTTTTTTCTTTCGATTTCTTAATAGTTAGTTGTTGACGTCAGATCATTTACTTACAACTAAGTTTACTGCCGCCTCCAAAGCGCAAGTACAGAAGAAGCGGTAACAAACTGTACTGCAGCATTTTCTCCAAAAACGTCAACCTTAGAATTATACTGATATTAAAATTAGATGTGTGGACTGAGAATACATTGCTATGTCATAATTATTAATTAAAAATTCAAATTTGAAATTAATGTCAATTTGTATAAAATTCATGTACTGATTGTACTCAAATTATGTCATTTGTGAGTGTACAAATATAAACCTTTAAAAGGGACCCGCGCCAAGCTCAAGCCAGACGTTTTTGTCTTTAAGATAATCATCGGTTCCGTAATAAGCCTTCTCACAAAGCACTTTCTTTACATAAGCTTTAAATTTTCTATCTGGCATATCAAGGACCGATTCTGGCAATTTATTATAAAACTTTATACAGTTTCCCTTAAACGATTTACTGACTGTTTTCAGCCTATAATACGGGGTAACTAAAACATTTATGTTACGTAAGTTTCTACCCGTAATATCACCTGTTTTATTAAATAAGGCAATATTTTTCCTCACATACATTATATTTTCAAATATGTACTGGGATGGTACAGTGAGTATATCAATTTTCTTAAAAAAAAACTCTTAGGGAGTCTCTCGATCCTAAATCATAAATAAAACGAATTGCCTTTTCTGTAAAATAAAAATAGTCTGTATATCAGCAGCACTCCCCCAGAGAAGAATCCCGTAGGACATCAGACTATGAAAGTAACTAAAGTAAACTAGTCTAGCAGTTGCTACATCTGTCAATTGTCTGATTCTTCTAATAGCGTAAGCCGCTGAGCTCAGCCTATTAGCGAGTTTAGAAATATGGACATCCCACTGAAGTTTAGAAACTATAAAACAAGAATGGCGTGAAAAGAATTGTTTAGAATCGGTAAAGTATGTGGCGTGAGTTGCAGACGTCATTCCGGTAACCATTTTACAGTGACGTTCACCGTCCGGGTGGCAAAACATACAAAAAAAAATCTGCGGCTTACTATGTACTTAACGATCCAAGACACTCAAAGCTGTATGCTTACCGACCGCACTAGCGAAAGCGGCAAAGAAAAACTACACTTAGCTGGGCCGTATATATCTACTCAATAGTATAAAAAAACAACATTGATAATGTGAAAAGCCCCTTAGCCAATGCAGTCGTCAATCCTGACCGGTTATTACTGTGCGATCAGGAGGAAACATCGACACGGATAGAATTTAGGCCAAATTCCTCGCTTTGTTCGTCCCGGTTCGCTATTTATTCGCATAAATAAATTGACATAATGTGGATTCCCATAACGTTTACCTAATTTTATTTCTCATAATTATTACCATAATTATTTTTATATATTTTTGTTTAACGTTACTATTAGTACACATAATTCATAATTGTATGCGAATATAAACATACTAAAAAAGCCGTTGCACAATATCATATTCTATTGTTTCTCTCACATCTTAAAATGTATAACGTCTTTATGAGACTGAAAGTTATATCACAAATATTTAGGTCAATGAAGATTATGGGTAAAAAAATAGTTATTGGTTGTTTTGAACCGCGAGCGGTTCGGACCGCGGTCCGAATCGCCCAAGTACTGTTTCTGAAGTCATTCGCACCGCATGGGTTAAAGCCGTGCGAATGGCCCAAGGTATCTTTTGGAATGGGTCGATTCGGATTAATACCCATTATCCAATGTTCTTTCGTACGTCCAATTCTTGGAATGCGCACCTATTCATTATGCACAAATTTTAACTTAACTAATCAGCATCACTTAGTAAAAAATATTAACCATGAAGAATTTACATAGTGGGCTTAAGACATATAACTTATACATTCTTATTTTACGTGTTAGTTTGTGCCTGGTTGTACAATAAAGGATGTGTAATAAAACTACATAATGTTCTCTGTCCTAGTTAAATCCACAAGAAAACTGTTTTGTTTTCCATCGTGGTCCTAATCGACCCATTACAAAATAGATATTGGGTGATTCGGACCGCGGTCCAAAACACTCGCGTTTCCCAAATGTCCAACAACCCAAAAAAACATTATGAAAAACAAAATTATGAATTTAAAAATAGAAGAATCAGGGATCCCGTTCGTCCCTTCTAACAAATCCTCCCATTTCTCACTAACTCCCTCGTCATGATGTTTCGTGAATTTCATGATGAATTGTGTTTTTGTTGAGATTTGAATGGAAATTGCATCTGTCTTTTGTTAACTCCCCTTCTGGTTGTTTACATTTTTATTGTACATTAAGATGAAGATGTGTCCGGAATGTTTGAAGTGTTTTTAACGACGATAAAAAATGAGGATGTTTTCAATCGAGCCTTGTCTACTTTTTAGGGTTCCGTACCCAAGGGGTAGAAACGAGTCCCTATTACTAAGACTTCGCTGTCCGTCATTCTGTTTGTCAACAGGCTGTATCCCATCAACAGGCTCTCTCTCGCTCTCGCGCAATTGGACCTAATTACTGATAGAAAGTACAAAACTTTGATGCATAAGGTATAATAAAATACCAATTATTAGCATAAAGCTTAAAACATATGCGCATCAGTACTCATATTAATTTTGTGGTGCTACTGAAATTATTTTGAAGAGCGGCTACACAGTTCATTATCACATTTTTATCCCAACAGGACAGACAAAGCACTATGGGTTTTGCTGAAACATATACAATATGTAACAAAAACCCTGTCCCATCCTTGTAGTAGCAACTCAGACCGTCAATATAAACAACTTTTCCTATGAGAACAATGCTTGAAACTCGAAAAAAATCGACATTTTCATACAAAAGTGTTCGATCGGCCCGGTAATTTGTATGAAAATGTCGATTTTTTTCTTCGACTTTCAAGCATTGTTCCCATAGAAAAAGTTGTTTATATTGACGGTCGGAGTTCCGACAAGGATCGGACAGGGTTTTTGTTACATATTGTATATACGTCTAGACAAGGACATAGAAATATTTGATCTAAAAAATACCCATATACATAATAGAAATAACAAACATACTTTTTTATGTGCGTTTTAGTAGATCAAATAGGCTGTGGCTCAGTTTATAGTTAGGGAGATGCCGAGAGAGCAGAGCCAAATGGGGTTGGAATTCTGGCAACAGTTGGTGTGACTGGAGTCACACAATTCATGGACAATCTTTTGTCATGACCCAACTGTACTAACCCGACTCCTTGTACTAAGGCCTGAATGTGGTTAATGACACGGCGGTTCCTGTGGCTAGGTTCTGGTCTAACAGTATCTAATTTGAGCCATTTCCTGATGGGGTCATGAGCCCAGGGCCGGAAGACACAAAGGCTCTCAGCGTGATGGTGGGCGTTGAGATGAAATATTTTTGTAAAACTAGTAACCGACTTCACCCTCGAATTACAAAACCAATTTTAGTAAAATTCCTATGGGACAATCTGAAATCTATGCCCTTTCTAACAAAAAATAATTTTACAAATCGGTCCTGATGTCTTTAAATAATCGGTGAAAAGACATAAAAAAAAGATTCTGATGAATCGATAACTTCCTCTTTTTGGAAGTCAGTTAAAAAGGATGCTTTTGCTGCTCTACAGATAGCTTTGATAGAGCTCAGGGCCACTAGACTCGAAGTACGCTTTAAGCCCGTGATGGTGGGCGAGAAGCGAAAGGAATCAAAATAGTGATGGTTCATTAGCCGCATCGCAAATAACATTTTCCACATTTTCTAAATCTTTCTTCTTAATTTAAAAACTCTTTTTTTAATTTTCATAATAAATTAAATAGTATTTGGTTTTCAAAACATTTTTGGCTGAAAATAAATTACCTTTCGGGCGTCCAAAACGATGTTATCAAATTACCGACGAACTAGATATTTTATCCACTTTAGTCACGTTGAAATTTCAGAATTGAGATTGTAAAATATATGAATTTATAATTTTTTCACACATAAATATGTAGTTGTTCTATTTTGAAATTAAATCATATTTAAAGAGCATTGGTACATGGACTTTACAAAATGACACCTAAGTTTTTAAAACGTCTTGTTTTGCTCATATATACCTTTAAATTTCTCTTCTCTTCACTTTGCCGGTCTTTGGTATCCTTAGGGTCAATTCAGACGGAGAGGAAAAATGCCCAAGCAATTTATTAACTCAATTAAACATAAGGCCGTATTAGCATAGCCTTAAGTGTATAAACGTTTTAACGTGACAAAATTCACGCGCGGTCTCGAAACCGCACGAGCTCGCTTGCGTCTTGCACTAGAGGCTACTTGAATTTTCCGGGGTCCAGTGCTGCCCCCATTTGAAAAAATCATTTGGCAGGAAACGGAGACATCATTTAAAATTGTGTTTTGACCAGGCACTAGATAACACTTCAAACTATTTTATGAACTACTGTTTACAGTTTAAAGTAAGAACATGAAGCTTTTCTACGCACAATTGCGAAAAACGGCCACTTTTGGCGTATGTCTTTGAAGGGTTGTCTAGTGCCTGGTCAAGACAAAATTTTCAATGGTTTATTTCAAATGCAGCACAGGACCCCGGAAAATTCAGGGACGTCTATTTTCAAGAGTCATAAGAAAATCCTCTCCGCTGCCCTCCTCTCTGTCTGAACACTTTGAACTGACCCTCATTTGACATCTTTTGTTATACCCAATGTCACTTTCGAATATAGCGTCATCTAAACCACCTTTAAACTATCTGAGGACGTTCAAATTACATTACGGCAGAGTCGCAGCGATTCGCTTGACTCGGCGCGACTCTGTGCGTCCCCGCCGGCAGCGCCACAGTTAGAACATTACACTATTAAAATTAAAGTTCATTATGCTATGTATGTAATGTAATGGCAATGGGCTGGTCACATCTGCCGCAGGGATGATGACCGATGGAGCCAGAGAGTTCTGTATTGGCGACCCCGCACTGGAAAACGAAGCGTAGGCAGACCAGCAGCCAGATGGTCAGACGACATTTAAAAAGACGGCAGGGCCAACCTGGACCAAAATCGCCACAGCAAGATCTAAATGGAAATCCATAGAAGAGGCATATGTCCCGCAGTGGACGTAAACATGCTGAGAAGAAGAAGAAGATGATGCTATGTACGATTTCGGCGAATCGCTGCGACTCTGCCGCAATGTAAATTGAGCCTAAGTTACAAAGCGTAGGTAACAAAGAAATATAAACACACATACATACACTCTAATAAATTTTTTTGACATGCAAATTTAATAAACCGCGTTCAAATCCATAAATTTTAAACCGCTTAATCGATTTACATCAAACATAGCAAAGAACCATCCCGATCAAGTTAGCTAAACAAAAACACACAGATACACCGACACATAGACACATCAAATTTATAAAACCCCTCTATTTCGTCACAGGTTAAAAATACATATAATATATATATTCTTAATAATAATCATTTCAGCCGCATAACGTCCACTGCTGGACGGCCAGTCCTAAGGATTTCCAAAATGACCGATCAAGAACGGCCTGCATCCAGCGCTTTCCAGCGAAAAAATACATACATTCTCCTCTATAATTAAGAACTTCAAATTTAAGTACTGCTTTTTCACTGTTTATTAGACTCACGTAATTTGATCATGCTGTGTACACAACATTTTTGGGCAAATTTACTAGATTACAATATGTAGAAGTATCTATTGAGATAATATTAGTTATAATCATTTTGTAAAATGTCTATTTTGTGTGCTTATTAAAGTTAAATAAAATAAATAAAAACATAACCCTCTTTTTGGCGCAGTGGGATAAAAATATCTTCGCCCAAAACTTTTCACATCACCACTCCAACAATAAAGTGTCTGTTTTAGCCTCGCTGACGTCATGTCAAGAACTCTGTGTATGTACAAACAGATAGCCGAACATACATAGACCGACAAGGTCAATGCCAATGATAGCGGTTAAAGGTGACCACACACTTATCCGAGCCGAACGCGTCGTATCGATCGAAGTTTTTGAGGCCTCGCATATTTATCCGCTCCGAAAGAAACGACCGCGCCGAAAGAATCAACCGCGCCGAAATAATTCCTTTATACCTGTCGCACTGTAATTACATGTGAATTGTGGTGATTCTTGAGGAGATTTCTAAATGTTAGTGCTTTATTAATCAATTATGTTAAAATCACTTTTGTAAAATTTGAAATAAATGGAAATAGTAACTCGAACGCATAACTCTCATTGCTCATACGCAGACCCTTGTCATTGTCGGAATGCAGGCGATTCCACCCGCGCCAAATTATATGACGTCATCCGAATGCCACGAGGAATTCTGTGTTTCTTCCAGAATCGAACGATTCGACGCGGTCAGTTGTGCGAAGTTTCATAGGATATAAAGAATCCTAAAATTAATTTCGTTCGGCTCGTTCGACGCGTTCGGCTCGGATAAGTGTGCGTTCACCTTAAATTACGTTGTTATGACTTATGACGTTGTTTCTCGCCGCATGAAAATTGAATTCACTACTTTCCAACCACTCAAATCAAATACTTTTTCTAAACGTCAAAACAATCATTTGCTATGTAATTTATATGAAATATAGACTAATGACGTCATAGTTTTTTGAAGTCAAAGAACACTCTTAATATCAGTTTATCTGCAATAATTTGTACTAAATCACGTTTGAAATGGATATGATCATCACAAGTGACATTATTTTTTGACGTTCATTTTCTTAACACTAAATAATATATTTATGACCCAGGAAGGTACCCAATTGAGTGTCAAATTGTTTTCGTACAACAAGATATACTCGTAGGTTAAAAAACTATTACCCGACTACGGAAAATTCTTACTGAAAAAGTGCGTTTGTCCAGTTATGCATGCATATATTTTAAATTTGCCTTTTAAGCCCTTTCACGTGATTCCAAACACGTATATTCCTAACGATACCTCATCAATTGTTGATGTAATATGGATATAATAGAAGATACGAGGAACAGACGAACATACTTACATAGTGGCGAAACACATAACCCTCCTTTTGACTTCTCCGCAATCGGGTTAAAATCCGATTTGACGAATTTTGGAAATGATGTAATAGATACTCGTATTATAAAAAACTAAAGCCGTACGTTTTGATTATTTTGAATTTTTTTTACGTACTGATAAGATTTTATTTACAATTTAAGTAGCCATTGTTTCCACAACCTTCGTCAACCAAAGACTAAATGGCACCATATTATAAAAAAGTGCGGCCCTAGTTTGAAGCATTATGAGTCCATCAATATCAAATTAGCTATGTCCAAGCTTGTGTCCAAGAGTCATACATAACAAATATGAAATAACTATCTATCTAATAATTGCGTGTCGGGCCACACGCAGTAAAGGGTTTCGTAGTTACTAACCACCTTTGAGTTCATGTCACAAAAAACGTCTATAAACTAATGTTCTATTGAATTTGTATGATTTTTTTTTTCTTTTCCGTGTACATTTTATAAGTTGATCGCTTATAACTTTTTAATATGTAAACCCTGCTTAGCTCTGACAGTATTCCTTTAAATTTCGATATATATACTATAGCTGTGAATTTTTTACGTGTTCATGTGTAACCGTTTAGCGGATAGAGGGGGGGGGGGCACTTGACTAACAAAATAATTCACTTTAAAACCAAATATTTCAGAAATTAATCGCGAAATCGAAAAACAGTGTTTTCAAACTCATAATATTGTTATAAGACATATTCAACGATCCCCCATATGAATGGTTAAGCGAGAAAAAAACTGACTTTTCGCTTTAGTTGTATGGGAGCTACCATAAAAAAATATATTTTAACTTTTTTCCGCATAATTAATATATATACCCATGCCAAATCATAGCTTTCTAGTACTTATAGTCGCTGAGCAAAACCGCAGATGGACAGATAGACAGACAGACAGACAGACATGGCGAAACTATAAGGGTTCCTTATTTACTACGGAATCCTAAAAACGTTCTATTCTGGCCGCTATCGGTAACACTAGTCTTAGTTAATGCTGAAATATTTGATTGCTTTATTGATACTAAATTCGGATGAATTAAGCTTTTCTGATGTAATACAAATCTTTCACGTCTTCATACTACTTTATTTAATTTATTTAATAAATTGATTTTAATCGTTATAGAGAAAAGTAGCATCTGTTACGTCTTCATGCATGATAGACGCTACTTTATTTAATTTTTTTGTTAATCGCAATAAAATAAAGTATCGTCTATTACGTCTTCATCGTGATAAACGCTACTTTATTGTATTTATTTAATTAATTAATATTAATCTTAATATTCTTAATCCTAATAAAATAAAGTAGCGTCTATCACGTCTTCATACGTAACAGACGCTACTTTATTTTATTTATTTAATTAATTAATTTTATCTTAATCCTAATAATATAAAGTAGCGTCTATCACGTCTTCATACGTAACAGACGCTACTTTATTTTATTTATTTAATTATTTTTTTTTAAATCTTAATCCTAATAAAATAAAGTAGCGTCTATCACGTCTTCATACGTAACAGACGCTACTTTATTTTATTTATTTAAATCTTTATCCTGTGGGAAACAGGTGTGAATATATATATGTGTGTATGTTAATCTTTAAATTTGAAGTATTCACATCTCTTTTCTATTACCAGTTTACCTACATTTAGCGCGATGATGATGGAAAAAGGAATCAAAATAGTGATGGGTAGCTAAAAGCATTTTAAAGTTCTCTACACATTCCTAAAAAAATATATTCCAAACCACTTACAGAAGGAGAACAAACTATAACTCTGTACTAACTGAAATTCTGTATCAATTTGTTATATTTTTATTAATTTTTATGACAATATTGTTACACCGAAAAAGGTCCTGTCACTTGGCTTTAAGAAATTAAAGTGAGAAAACATTTACAATAAGGAAAAGACATCTCAAATTTTCCCCTAAGTAAAAAAGTTTTGTTTAATCCTCACTTCATTCTTGGGTTCGTTTGGATATAAATTACAAGAACAGATAAAGAGGTGTTTGTTTTTCGTGTGTAAGTGGCCAACACTGGTGTCAGATTTTCAGACTGCCTTAAGGCACCTGACACACCTTGACGACTGACATACAATGATGACAGCCGAGACCAACAGTTTATACGTGCCTTCCGAAGCACGGAGTTTGAATTTTTTTATGCCAATTGTGGTCACCCGTCCAAGTGTGGTTCACGCTCGGCATCGCTTAAATTGCGAAAGCGCTAGTTATGCTCATATGTGATGTTTTGTTACGATAAAAAAACATTACTTGCATATAAGTTTTGTAAATGAAGAAAATATTTGAAAATTTTGACACATCCCAAATGAAGTGGAGGTAAGCTTCATGATTTTTTAAAATTATGACTTCATAAAAGTCACAAGTAAGATCATAAAAGTTATAGATCGTAAATATGAACGCTGAAGCATTAAAATTGATGACATATTCGTAACTCTACTGTTACCCAATATATACTATATACTAGCTGTAAATTTACCGCCGTATACTACTTGAGGGAGTGACTCAGTTTAGCAATTTGAGCAACTTTTCCTTATTAAAAAAAATACAACTTTTCATGCAAGATATCCGGTAAAAACTATCTCTCTCTATCTCAGTATATTCCCGTAGTTGCATCATCAGCTGTATTGGCTTGAAGTCTGGGGCTCGCTTTTCGGCTTTTATTTTCCACTTTTGCACGGTCTTGAACAACCTAGGTTGTAAGACAATTAACACGCATCCTTGACGAAGTAAAACCAACATTTCTTGGATCTATTAACTCTGCCGGGGCCTGAGTCAGTCAGGGTCAAAATGAACGGACATACCACATAAATTCCAATAGATGGCGCCGAAGTTGTGAAGGCCATCTCAATAGGGATGGGGGCAATAATTTCTTTTTGGGCTCATTAGGTTAATTATTAAAAATATGGTATACTTTCTTTTTTTTCTCTGATAAGAAAATAATGACGTAGATACAAAGGTGACTTAAATAACCCCCACTTCGAAACTTCGAAGCGCTGTATCTTTGTGAATTTTTACTTCTTTGCTAAACGAAACGAAAAAATATGGGTTGTTTATTTTTGGGTAATCCAACTGATGTATTTAATAAAATAATATACATTTTACCCAGCCACACCCTATTGAGCAGTTGCGGATTTAAAATTTAACGCCAGTGGGCTATTCATAATTTGCCGCCCTTAAGCTGCGTTCTATGAAATGTTATAATAAAAGCACTTTTCTACCTTCTCGATTTCCGCGATGTACGAAAGGGGAGGGGGGGGGGGTGCACTTGGCCTCAAATTTGCCGCCATAGGCTTAAGCCTACCCAGCCTATTGGTAAATCCGCCTCTGCTATTGAGTGAAGCCTTGAATGCTCAAACACCCAAATAAACGATATTTATTTGTGTAATGTCTGCTCTGGAAATATAAATCATTGTACCCAAATTACTTTACACGGTCAACGAGCTTTCACATATAATGGCGCAAAAAAGTCCCCTAACCTTCCCGAGCTCCCATTTATCTAATTAATCTTTAACTTAGGCTTCTATGGAGGTCATAAATTCTTAGCGTATAAAGTGCCTACAATCTACATATATGAAGGTTTATTTATATTCGTGTAAGGTATAAATCCATCAGAAATCAAACCACTAGATCACTATAGTATAACGAAATTAAAATAACAGCCAAAAGTTGAAAAACAAAAAAAAACACCCATTCCATGCAAAAACACCCATTCCATGCAAAAACACCCATTTCATGCAAAAACGTTAAATGTCGCTTATTTTTTTGGTTTTTGGCTGTTATTTTATTATCATTATACTAAAGTGATCTAGTATATCCCGGGGTTCGAGTTATTACAGGTATGTCCCTTTTATGTTATATAAATATCTCTTCCATTCCACTTTCCATGCTGGTCTGAGAGAAAGCTCTTTCCGCCAGTTTTCGCGCATTTCGTGAGCCGATCGAGGGAATGAACGAAAATGCGAATCAGGTGGATAAGGCTAGCAATTTTTTTAGGGTTCCATACCCATAGGGTAAAAACAGACGGACAGCGGAGACTTGTAATAGGGCCCCAGGTCCTGCCTATTACTAAGACTCCGCTGTCCGTCTGTCTGTCTAACACCAGGATGTATCTCATGAACCGTGATAGCTAGACAGTTGAAATTTCCTCAGATATTTCTGTTTCCGCTGTAACAACAAATACTAAAATCAGAATAAATAAAAAAAAATGAGTTTCATGATGGTCTATGGTGACATTAAAATGTTCTCAAAGTACTCCATCCCATTTTAATTAAACAGCATTAATTTAAATAATTATCAGGTTTTCGTTACATTTTACTCCAATAGAATAGCTCACGTACAGTCAGGCTCAGGAGCTTTGCAAAAATATTTTTTCAAGCAAAAAATACATTAATCAGTTTTTAGCGCTAGGGGCGCAAACGAAATAGCATTACAAGGAAAGAATTAATGATGCAAAACTGCATTTCCAATGATGTTTAAACTAAATATAATTTCGGATATCGTTGACGTCTGAGACCTTTTATGTTGTCTTTTTTTACACATTAACCACCACAGAGATGCACGATTGATGATTTATTATATAAACTAGCTGTACGTGGACTTCGCTCCCCGTGGGAATTTCGGGATAAAAACTATCCTATGTACTTCCCTGGGTTTCAAACTATATCCATACCAAATTTCATCTAAATATGTTCAGTTGTGAAAGCGTGAAGAGGCAACAAACATAAGATAACATACACACACACTCACAAACTTTTGCCTTTATAATATTAGTGTGATTATAAAAAAAAACTTTAATCAGAACGATACATGTTTCAGTGTTTATGAAATTTTATGACTGATTGTACACAATGAAACATTTAATAGTTATTTAAGTGAAGCAGTGCGAGAACAAAAACTTGTAAATCAATCAAGTAGTTTGAGGATATTTCTTAATACCTATGGAGCAGATTGGGAACAAAATAATAACTATTTTAATAATAATAATTACTTGGATTAACTTGGGAATTAATGTATGAGATTCTTATCTTTATAGAACAAAATAATGGAGTACTTTGGGAATAACCCATGGTACGGAACTCTTCGTAAGCGAGTCCGACTGGCACTTGGCCGGTTTTATTCTACATTCTCGCCCACCATCATGCTAAAAGTGGCATTTGAGTCTTGCTGGCCTCTGTCTGCTTAGAGCCACAAGAACTGACCCATGACGGATAATACTTGATCGTGTATGTATGACAATGTATGTTGCATTCGTGTTCATTCAATTGTCTTGCACAGCCATGTATGACACTCTGAAAAATCAACATGCCCTTTATAAATGTCACATTATTTTGGTTGCCGAGTATATCACATATTTATATATAAATAAAAAATAAATAAGTTGCTAGTTTGTTTACAATTTGTTTTTCCCAGTTGAAATTCCACATCGTTACTTTTATAATTTACACATTAAGTATTCAGTTTCATCTTATTTATTTACAATTTTCTTTGAATTTAACGTCTCTCAGAAGTAGAACAAGGGTTTGGGCGAATTGGCGAAGTCAAAGTCGAAGTTATTACGTACTTTTAAAAGGCAAATGTGGATCGATACCGAAACCATATTTTCATTCACGTTCCAATTCATATTTTCATCTCCTTTTCCGTTTAAGTTTTCTTCAAATGAGTAGAGTGGTCTTGAATCAAGACGAATACTTTTTAACCGACTTTCTAAAAGAGGGTTACGAATAAAGTTAAATAAATAAAAAAATGTATCACATCATTATCCTTAACGTGGCAAAAAAGGCCACTTTAAGCTTGGTGGCGGGCGATTACGAAAATACAAGAATTTTAATTAAATCTTGTCTTTTCGTGTGTGGAAATGGCCAGTGTTACAAGTAAATTAGCCGTTACTAAGAATATTGTCTGTATTGCCTATAAAAATTATATACTTGTATAATAAATATTTAGACTTAACTACAATAGAATAGCTAAAACAAAACTAAAATTACAATAAATATATTTATCTACTCCTTGGTCTGTCTTTTAAATAGTCACAAACATTAAAATAAGAACATTGATATAAATGATATGAGGAAAGCCATAAGTTTTTTCCCCATAACAGCACATTTTGCGTAATTTCGTCAAAAAGATTCACCTAGTCATAGACTCAGCACTTTTAATTTCTTTAGATACTGACAACATAAGAAAAACGATTTCATAATATAGTGTACTATATGGAGGGTAAATGGAAGGAGAACTATCTTATATGGGGGATATTTGAAAAAGTGTCCAGCTGTACGCAGTAAATAACAGTTGAAAAATCCTCCAAGAGTGGCGCTAGCTGCAGCAAAGGGTATGGAATGAATGTAGCCGTTGGTGACAAATTGAAGTTAGCCGAGTCACAGAATTACTGGGTTAAATAATTTTTGTGGCTAAATTAGTCAGCTAGTAAAAGTTAAATTTAATAAACGTTTCTTGTTTACGTTGTCCAATATATTTTGAAAAATATAACCTAAAATAGTAATTATGGCGCTTGATTTAAAATTTACCCTGTTGCTACTGTAGCGCCACCCTAATTTAACACATTTCAGCGGACACTTTTTACATACAGAGACAGTTCTCCTTCCATTTACCCTCCATAGTGTACTAGTAAGACGTCAATTCAAAAATTATGTTTACCATAGATACCATAGATATAGCATCTAACAAATATATGTCAAATACTTTCATATTTCCTTTATTTTTGTATTTTATTTAGTAAATATATTCGTAGAAAAAGTATGGTATGCAACGTTGTATAATGCTCGATGGCGTCTTTGTTACCTGCGCCTCGTATTTTTGAAACTTAGGGCCGTAACAGACGCGGCGCAAGTTGCGCCGCGTAACAGCTAGTGATGGGCGATGCATAAATACTCAATCAACCCACTTGAGTATTTACTCAGTAGATTGAGTAAATACTCGATAAATATCCTTATTAATCCATTTGGTGAGTAAATTGCTATAAATGAGTTGCGACTCATATTTATGTACATATTCATTATTTCATGTTTTCATGACAATTTTGAAAATTAAATCTAGTATACACTTGCAATTCTTGTCAGAAAGTGTGTGCATACGCCATAATATGCTTAAAATGTAGATAAACGTTATATGCGACGCTATATTATATGAAAATACCATACTTATATACTACACTGAAAGTAGGCTTCTTTGACTAATTATAATTTTTTGATGGGAGGTGTGCATAGACGTAATTTTACGTTAAAATAAGTAAACAGACATCAAATGCGATGTCAATATATGAGTACGCTCTATTTACTCTATTTATTAAATCTAGTGTGTAAATACTCAAATGGGTAGACTGAGTACTATCCATTGCCCATCTCTAGCTGTTACGCGACGCAACTTGCGCCCCGTCTGTTGCGGCACTTACACAACTTTTGCATAAAATACTATTTACTATAGCATAAGTTCACTCGCTAATCTACTCGCCGATCACACTGGCTCACTATAAAGCAATCTTACTGCCAGCAGCACCAACATCAAACGGCTTCCGGTGAACTTATTTTCATTAATACCAACACTCCAACACTTTGTTGTTCAGAATTTAATTAAGAAAGTCCCGTTTAAATTATGTTTAGTTCTAAATGCTTATTAAAGATGAGCGCCACCAAAGTGTTTATTACTTATATTATTAGCTTGGATATAAATAATGGTGGATTTACATTTAAACATTAAAAGGTCCTGTAATTTGTTGTCCAGTCAAAAAAAAAAACTTACAATGTAACGCTTTATAAAAAGTTTTCTAACTACTAAAAAAATTCGTCAATGAAGCCTTGGTTGGAATTAAGTTTAAAAAATTCGTGACGGAAAAAAGTGACTGAAAAATCTTACACTTATTCGCCTAACTCCCATCCGCCAAGTCGGTACCGTCTAAAAGGAACGTTGTTCAAAAAACAATATAGAGGGAAAACTTTGCTTTGGTGACCAATGTTGATCGATGACTTCCTGATGGGTCACATAATAATTTCCCATGAGAAGGGGATTGTGTTTTTTTTATCTAAAATAAATAAATAAATAAAACATAGGGACAAATAACACTGATTGAGCTAGCCCCAAAGTAAGTTCGAGACTTATGTTATGGGATACTTACTCAACGATACTATATTTTATAACAATCCAAGACCCAGGACCATTTGAAAAAGGCCATTTTCCAACTTGCCCCGACCGGGGTTCGAACCCGGGACCTCTGGGTGGCGGACTAGCATGGTGACCACTACGCCACGGAGGTCGTCATTTGTAATCCAATCCAAAAAAAAAAAACTTTCAATGTAATGCTTTATACAAAAGTTTTCTAACTACTAAAAAAAATTCGTGAGTGAAGCCTTGGTTGGAACGAAGTTTAAAAAATTCGTGACGGAAAAAAGTGACTGAAAAATCTCACACTTATTCGCCTAACTCCCATCCGCCAAGTCGGTACCGTCTAAAAGGAACGTTGTTCAAAAAACAATATAGAGAGAAAACTTTGCTTTGGTGACCAATGTTGATCGATGACGTCCTGATGGGTCACATAATAACTTCCCATGAGAAGGGGATTGTGTTTTTATTTTTTTATCTAAAATAAATAAATAAATAAAACATAGGGACAAATAACACTGATTGAGCTAGCCCCAAAGTAAGTTCGAGACTTGTGTTATGGGATACTAACTCAACGATACTTAGTTTTATAACAAATACGTATATAGATAAACATCCAAGACCCAAGACCATTTGAAAAAGGCCATTTTCCAACTTACCCCGACCGGGGATCGAACCCGGGACCTCTGGGTGGCGGACTAGCATGGAGACCACTACGCCATGGAGGTCGTCATTTGTAATCCAATCCAAAAAAAAACTTTCAATGTAACGCTTTATAAAAAAGTTTTCAAACTACTAAAAAAAATTCGTGAGTGAAGCCTTGGTTGGACCTAAGTTTAAAAAATTCGTGACGGAAAAAAGTGACTGAAAAATCTTACACTTATTCGCCTAACTCCCATCCGCCAAGTCGGCACCGTCTAAAAGGAACGTTGTTCAAAAAACAATATAGAGGGAAAACTTTGCTTTGGTGACCAATGTTGATCGATGACGTCCTGATGGGTCACATAATAACTTCCCATGAGAAGGGGATTGTGTTTTTTGATCTAAAATAATATTACTTGTCAGCCTTCTGTATCTACTGACCTCGTTTTTGACGTGTTTCCGATACTTACATGAAACATTTATATCCACATTTGTTGGGGTAGCCTCATTTTTTGTTATTTATTGTATCTCTATAAAATTTCTCAAGCGTGCTGATACTGAGCCTAACACTGGTGTTAAATTTTTCGAGCTTGTCTAAAGACGACCTCTGTGGCCTAGTGGTCATAATTCCAGGCTGTCACACTGGAGGTCCTGAGTTCAATCCCCGATCAGGTCAAGATAGAAAATAATCTTTTTCAGATTGACCTTGGTCTTGGATGTTTATCTATATATGTATACAATATGTAACAAAAACCCTATCCGATCCATGTAGGAGCAACTGAGACCGTCAATATGAACAACTTTTCCTACGGGACCAATGCTTGAAACTCGAAGAAAAAATCGACCTTTTTATACGAAATGTTTCAATCCCTGAAGAAAAGTGACGTCTATGCGACAATATAACGTGGTCTATCCATAACACAAGACTCGAACTTACTTTGGGGCTAGCTCAATCCGTGTGATTTTTCCGTATTTATTTATTTATTTATTTTTATTTGATGTAGCTCAATTACTGTCATAATAACATACCTAGTGAACTAGAGTGTAGGTTTCCTCACGATTTTTGAAGTTAAAACTTCTTTAGCAGCTTTCTACACTTTTTTGTAATAAGTAAAAAATGTTAAACTCGCGTCAGGGCGTCAGGGCGTCAGGACACGTGACCTGATCGAAAATTCGTAAGACGGATGGAGAGTACTCGTAGATAGCCGGCGCGGCGTAGGAGAGGAAGAATCCCCCTGTCTTTCTACGGTGCGGCGAAAATGTATGCCTGCGCCTGCTCTGCTGTTTCGTTTAGGCGGTGCAGTGCGCCTACGCGAATGTTTGTGTATTTATGTTACAGCGTGCCACGCGCATCCATGGAAATGCACAACGTTAATATTCAAGTTTTCACTTCTGCCGGCACTCCCGGAGTGCAACCCGTCGTTTTTTTCTTCACCGTATGCAAGTGGTAGTTGAAAATCACCATAAGCAAAAAATTAATATAAGTATTGTGGATACGCCATCAGAGGTGCAAGTTACGCGTAGTGAGGATTGAAGTCGTGCCATAGATATAGAAGCACAGTCCATTTTTAAACCACTTACCCACTACCGCTTCACGCCACAAAGGTTGAATAGTAACTAATAAATAGTAACGATAAACGAGGAAATATCAACTGTTCTTTTATTTTCTTCGTTGCAGTTTCTTCTAACAAGAACTTTAACAATATCAGTTCTAAAGTAAAAGTTAAATTTGCATCTTAAAAGAAAATCTCGTTTTAAATTTTATAGAACCCTTCAACCCTGTCACTTTAGAAGCACCAATCATCGAGAAACTAAACTAAAAATAAAGCTCGCAAACAACTCTTGATATCCGCTCTATTGGTAAGTTGGTTTAAGTTTGAAATTGAGCGGCAGGCCGCAGCGGCAGCTGCAAGTGCCAAATAAGTTTTTTGTGAAAAAACGGAACTTTTATTGGGATCGCTTTGTTGTCCGTCCGTCTTTCCATCTGTCTGTCTGTCAAGACCTTTTTCTCAAGAACGCGTGGAGGTATCATGCTGGAATTTATATCAAACTAGCTGACCCGGCAAACGTTGTTTTGCCAAAATTGAGGATTGTATGTATTTTTGTATGTTGTATCATAAAAAAATAGAAATTAAAAATTTTGTCTAAAAAATAAAAATAAAAATTTAGGGGTGGACTACCCCTAACATTTAGGGGGATGAAAAATAGATGTTGGCCGATTCTCATAGATACCGGATAAGCACAAAAAATTTCATCAAAATCGGTCAAGCCGTTTCGGAGGAGTATGGCAACGAAAACTGTGACACGAGAATTTTATATATTAGATACTCAAATCTACTCTCCCTTAAAGCTGTGAAAAAATCAAACTTCTAAGCCATCGCAATCAAAAGATACAGTCGTTTATGCCACAAATTTTCGACACTCGCAAGGGAATCAGAACCTACAGTACTTCCCATGAACTCAGAATCTTGAAATTAAGTACGAAGCAACTTCTTAGCACAGGTAAAGGAAAAATTGCGAAAACCGTAAATATTTTTAATCCGTTAAGCCTTTATTCCCGGCTGTCATCATTATATGGCAGTCATCAAGCTATGTCAAGTGGCAATGCCACTTATACACACGAAAAAATTGGTTGCCTGTAAAGTCGGTATACGGGCGAAAGTTTTACGTGACAACGACTTTGAATGCCCGAGTGGAAGGGACGCGTGCCTCTCACTCGCTCTCATTGTGAGCGCATAACGTGAGCGGAGCGTAACGCAGTTTCTTGAAGTGTCACCCGGCAAACCAATTTATAAGACGTTGTCACGTCAAAATGAAAACGATTTTTTAATAATTTTAAACTTACTACCCCTTTCCCCCATGAACGCGTAGAGGTATTAAATTGAAATTTATATCAAGTAATACTCAGGTCTATAATATCTTTAAGCTGTAATAAAATCAAAAACCATTTCTCTATCGGACTACGAGGCGCGGACAGGGGTTTCACCTCTTTGTCGTTGAAATACCTAAGTCTCGAACTAAACGCATCGACAATTCCTTTTTGGTTCGAGTAGCTAAGGTGTGGAATGAACTGCCTGCGTCTTTATTCCCAGAGAAGTACAGTCCCGGGACATTCAAAAGTAGATTACCAGCAGGTGAGATTGAGGACAAATGCCTAAACCAATATATGGTTTTTTTTTTTAACTTTTATCGTTAGGCCAAATTACTTATAAAGACAAATAAAATAAGCCCAAACTTCATGAAGTTGCATCTTTTATAACTAAGTTCCATCGACCATCTTCCGTCTCCATGATCAGGCCTTAGACATCGTCTACCATAAAGAGCTTGTCAAGGCAATCAAACGAGTCCTTCTTAATGACGTTATGTATTTAATTACTGAGTTCTGTCTTATATCTCCCGGCTCCTTCATCAGAACAGCTCATAGACTCCATAAAGTTGTATTGTCATCCGACTTACACAAGTAAGCAAAATTTCAGCTCATACGGTGGAGGATAACTGGTTGAAAATTAAGTTGCGAGATTTGACCTAAACAAACATTCATACATAGTTACATACAAGATACATAAAATCTTGTAATAACGAATGAACCAGCAATTTGCTTTGCCGAGCACGGGCGTTAAATTTATTAATTTAGAAATCTAATATCGGGTTCGATTCCCGACCAGGGCAAGTTGGAAATGGCCTTTTTCAAATTGCCCCCGGGTTTCGTTGTTTATCTATATATACGTATTCATTATAACAGTCCCGGGACATTCAAAAGTAGATTGAATGGGTATCTTTTGGATAGGCATGCTTCATCCTAGTCTTCATCGTCGCTTACCATCAGGTGAGATTGAGGACAAATGCCTAAACCAATATATTGTAAAAAATAAATATATACGGACAAATCACACATATTGAGCTAGCTTCAAGGTAAATTCGAGACTTTTGTTATGGAATAATAACTGAATGATAGTATATTTTATAAATAAACATCAAAGACCCAGGTCAATCTCAGAAAGATAATTTTCCACCTCGAACTGACCGGGGATCGGGGATCCAACGCGGGACCTTGGGGTGCCAGTGTGGCATGATGACCAACTAAGCCACAGAGCTTGTCAAATAAAATATTGTATCGTTAAGTTAGTAATTTAAGCTTGCTTTGGTTGGGGCTAGCTTAATCAGTGTGATTTGTCCCCTTTTTCTCTATATATTTATTAATTTACTTAAAGATATAACAAAAAACAAACAAAATAGAAAAACATAAGTATCACATAAGACGCGCCAAATTGTCTAAGTAGGTACGTCGATATTTCGCTCGCTTCGCTGATTCGTTCGATTGTATTGCTTTCCATTATTCTATACCTAGACCTAGAGAGACCTGTGACATTTTGGTAAGTATAAAGTTTCTCTCAACAACATATAAATGTCACGAAACAATAGTTTTGGCATCTAACAATCGTTGCCAAGTCCACGGACCAGTGATCCAGACAACTTAACGGGAACTAGAAATTGCCTTGAAAACAGATTTCGTAATAGAATATTTTACATTCAGTACCTAGTAAGATGGAAACATATTTTTCATGACTTATTTTGATGTTCAATCATGCTAGTCTGGGAAAAACATGTACTAGCTGTTTCTCTTCCTACGCAGTAGTAATTTTGTAAAAGCCGATCGAGGGAATGGTCAATAATGCTAATAATAATAAACCCATCACGAAATTTCACGATATCCATAAAATTTTGAGGATTGTGTTACCTTATTTTGAGGGAATATACAACCTAACGTGAACACACTTTGCTCACCTATCACTTTGTCGATGCTTTTAACCATCTTTTCGCATAATCCATCATCATCCGAGCGTATTCCCGGTTACATCCTCAGCGGTAATGCTTTTATAGAGCCCGGGGTCCGCTTACTAGGTGATTTGACGAGTTTACTGGTTTTTTTACACAGAGCTACTGTCATCTGACGTCCGCAAACCAAAGACCAGAACCAATCCTTCCATAGGTTTGTTGAGCAAACGCTAGATGGCGTTCGGGATCTACAGTTTATACGTGCCTTCCGAAACACGGAATCCTTTTTCTTTTTGGATAATCAAATCATTCAAGCCTGCAATATCCCAACCAGACTGGAAACAACTTTTCACAAAGCATGCTTCCCAATGGGATTCGAACCCACGATCTCCAGATCACAAGGTGAACGCCTTGACCACTGGACCACGGAGACAATCACCTTTTCGCCCAAGAGGCATTTCACATTTGGTTGGCTGTCTCGCTCGCACAATCAAACATTTTTAAAGATTATTAAAAAAGTGTTTAATTAACATTCAATATAATTATATTGTGGATATTTTAGACATGTTTATACATTGTGTAGACATTGACTACATAGAAAAGTAGGTCATCAAAATTTAAAAATTTTGATGGTTTAATTCTCTATTCACACTAATAAACAATAAAAAACATGTCTACAATATCTCACATATTGAAAGGTAATGAAACACTTTTCTGCAAATGAGTCACATTTTCTAATAATCTTTAAAAATGTTTGATTGTGCGAGCGAGACAGCCATGTGAAATGTCTGTTAAAGTGATCTTTGGGTCTTGCGGCCCTGTGCTCTATCTGCTTAGAGCAACAAGACTCAAGTGCTCTATCTGCCCCATTACGGATAAAGTGGTATGTATGTTTGTATGTGGGCGTGAAATTTTTCCGTCTACCTGCTGTAGGAATCTTCCCTGTAACCAGATTACCCTGTAACCAAAGAATTGTTTCACTCGCACGAATGCTTCTGTGTATTGTTTAATTCTTCTCGTCACACAATAATAGCTCTTTATTTACTTATGTATCGCTAATAATAAAAAAAAATAATAAAAAACTTTATTGTTTCTCCACAACAATACACAATACAGTTAATAAAGTTAGACTACATACATTTCAGTATAATCTGTTGTGGAGAACTGGCGCCTGAACTAGGTATCCAGAGGAACCTGTCTTACAGGACACCAGGTCCGCTGGATTAATAATGACTGATATCATTTTTGGATTGTACATATTTAACGCCGTTTCAATAACATTGAAAGTTATTTAAAACATAATGGATTGTCAAATATTAATATTTCGATTCGTTAGTAATGTCACGCTTGAGTCCATAAAATATTGAATCGAATTCAGTATAACTAAAAAATCCCCATATAAACAACTTGTAAGGAAAGGTTATCAACCCGAAAGGGAGTAAACATACTAATTATGTTTACTCCCTTTCGGGTTGATACCCCCGTCTCCGTAACACTTTGTATATGTGTGTATTATAAAAATAAAAATAAAGAATAAAAAAAACGTTTAAATCGAATCAAATAGAAGCAAATCTCCGACACGAGTAGATTTTACCCACGCATTTTGACAAATTCCCCTTTTTGCGGCAAACGCATTTTTTTCAACTGCGTAGATCTATTTTAGAGGATTTCCTTGAGCAGAGACGTCGTTAGTATAAAATGTACATAAAAAGGGATGTTTTTGATAATGCAGGAAAATCTTATGATGTAACGTGAGCGAAAAGATAAGTAGACTTTACGTACCGTTTTTTAGCAAAGGAAAAGAAACCGTTGTTTTTAATAAATAATTATAGCCAAACGAAAACGTTTCAAGATATTGGTTAAGAAGTACTCAAAGGTTTCCCACATATTAAAAAAAATACGTAAATCCAGTATCGTTCGTTCAATCCGTTCCAGTAAGTGAGTAACAGGTTTTTTTATGCAATCGACCGTAGCAGATTTCTAACTAAACAGCTGTTGGTAAATGTTCTGTCAAACTATTGCTAGTCGAATAAAACTATTGTTTTTCGAAATTATAACCATGTTAAAATATTTAAGGGGATAACTGAATTTTCCGGGGTCCAGTGCTGCCATTTGAAATAAATCATTTGATATGAAACAGAGACATCATTTAAAATTTTGTCTTGACCAGTCTCTTAACCCTTCAAACCATTTTATGAACCACTGTTAACAGTTTAAAGAGAGAACCTGAAGCTTTTCTACGCACAATTGCGAAAAACGGCCACTTTTGTCGTATGTTTACTGCTTAGCTGTCTAAATTTAGAATGAAACTCGTAATTCCTAGACAACACAAAATTTCACAAAAATGTTTAAAAACCTGCGTAGGGGATAACTATTGAAACAAACTTGACAGTTAATTTGGTAGTTACACAAAAGACTTGTATCAATATACATACTTAATAATATTAATGTAGTCATAACTAAATATTTAAAAACGGAATTACTCACGTAGTGTAGACGAAAAATGCCGACTAATTTCGATCGGTTTAGACGATCATCAGGGCGAGTGTTGTTAATTCTCCGACTACACTACGTGAGTAATACCGTTTTTAAATATTTAGTTATCTCATCTCACTTTACTTATAATAATATTAATGTAGTCTTTTACTTTTATTTCGAAGTTTTATTTATTTATTTATCTTTATTGGACATAATTGTACAAAAGGTGGACTTAACACTAATTCGTATTAGAGTAATATTCCGCTTTAATTCTGTTTGAAAAAAACTTATTTTTAAACATATTTCAAATGTTTAATGTAAGAGCTGATAAAATATTGCATCGATTATGAAATGAAATATGATAAAACATTATATGATAAGATGTTGAAAACTTCGACGATAGTTTGGAACTCAGTCGAATCTGAGACGCAATATTACGGTAAGTGTAACGTTTATCAGGCAATTTACCTTTCGATAAAACAAATGTTGGCAATCAATCTGCGAGTTGGAAAGAATATTTTAAACATTGAATAGATTGACCTGCCAAGGTATTTGTCTATAATAATCTATTTTTCAAATAAAGATAAACCTGAAATGGTTTATGTCTAGTCATAAAGCCAAAAGTTGATAAATAAAATAATTCCTCTCCGAATAGCGACTCGCAAACTGTATGGCAGCCGTCGCTTGTTTCCCGCTTTCGCCGTCTTCGTGGGACGAGGCAAGCAGTTGTTGTCAACCGCGGCCCGAACGGGTAAGCAGACTTGGCGACCTTATTGCTATTTGAGTGATTCGTTTGGATGTTTGAGTGTTGTTTTCTTTTTATACAGTCAATAATTGTTTAAAATTGTGTTAGTTTTTAAATAATTAGCGGGCCGTTATGTGTAATGAGTTAAGAAGCCCTAAATTTATTAACTCTTCGCGAATACACTTCAATCTATTGAAATTTTCAATTGTTGAAAAAGAAAAGAATGTGTCTACTCAAGGCATTAGTTGATTTTTTTTTGTTGGAAGAGACAGGCGTGATTCCGTCGAACTACAAGCATAGTCAAGTACGGAAACTCCTAAGATCCCGTGAAATATACGTCCCCAATCCCCGTCCTCGCACCGCTCCTCCATTCTCGCCATGTCAAGTGTGTTGGGGGGCGGACACACACACAGACGTGTGCAAGGATGCATAGTTATGTTTGTAGTAGTTAGTGATATTCCGCTTCTAAGAAGTTTCATACAGCCAGCGATTGCAATAGAAACAACGGCACCTACCATAATTATGATTACTGATTATTGTAGCAGGTGGTAGCTTGCAGCGTATAATATTTAATTTGGATGTTGGTATATGTACTTTAGTACCGTACCTTTATTATTGAACTTTCTTCTTTTGCTAATAAAAAAAGCAATACACTCCGTAATTTACGAGTGTAATATCGTGGTTTTGGCTGAGCAACTTATATTAAATACTATATTTTATTGATAGTAGTCGGATTCCAAATGCCAATAACAGGAATTTCTTTATTCGGCTTTATAATAAAGCTTTTTGTAACACGTGTCGTAGTAGTTAGTAATAAAATATTTGGGCGTTTCAGAACAACGCGTACCTATATGAGAGTACTTAAGGGGATACATAAATTTTTCGGGGTTCAGTGCTGCCCCCATTTGAAATAAATTATTTGAACGGAAACGGAGATATCATTTAAAATGTTGTCTTGTTAAAGCTCTAGATAAGCCTTCAAACCTTCCAAAGCAAGGCAGAGCTCGAAAATTTTTATGGTCACACATCCAAGTGCGGACCACGCCCGGTGTCGCTTTACTTGCGAAAACGCTAGTAATGCGCACTCCTGCCGAGACACCGAGTTCCTGAATTAATTTAATTGTATATTAAATTGATCGAGTACGATTGATTAATTCGTGTCTCGTGTGGGCTGTGGTGACAGCTCACGGCCGCGCGTGCTCTTAATTTAATCACGATCACGTAAATGATACCCGCTAATGAATGAAATACTTGTCAGTCAATAATTAGTAATTATTCTCTAATTTACTCTCGATTGGATAGCATTGGTCTAAACCTTATTTAACCACAAATTTATATTAATTTATTTATAGTAAAGTAGCTGTGGGAATAAAGGTAGGTGTCCCACTACCCGTGTGAATTTAATAATAAAATTATCCTGTGTCCTTTCCCGAGTCTTCTATTCATACCAAATTTCATCTATATTAATTTAGTGGAAACACTGAAAGCGTGAAGCGGTGATAGACAAACTTTCGCATTTGTATAAAAGAAGTAAGGATTTTGTATAGATTTTTTCAAGCTATTGCATAGCTTTTATCGCGGGCTTTGAGCGCGGCGACCGAATCAAGAAATTCCGTAACGAAAATAAAACCTAACACCCCCACTCCGCCTACCATGTAGGCTTACAAGCAAAATCATCACAAATCACGGCGGCGCGGCGTTGCTAGCTAATGTCGTTTCCGAATCGCGTGCGTATGCGTGTAGACTAGCTGCTTACTGCTCAAAACTGATTCTATCTCTTTAAGACACAAAGCTAGGTGAGACAGCGTGCTTTTTGGCCGCGTTCACCAGTGACTTAGAGCCCGCGACTGGTTTTCTTATCGGTCACCACGCTCAAAAAGTGTAACTTCTACTACTGCATAAATAAAAAATAAATAATTATAATTATAATTGCATAAGTTGATAAAAAAATGCTATGCAATAGCTTTACCGCGGCAGTTCCCGAGTGCCACACTTTTTTTATTGATAGTTGAACAAATAAAAAATTATTCTATTTAAAATGGCCACATTTGTCTTTGATGCAGGCCTTTCTGTGCTTTCCACCCATGGAAACAGTGCGTAGATTCGTGGCCAGACAGATTAAAAAGGCCTGTATCAAAGCCCTCTCTTCGTTTCCTGTATCCCCCTGTCGGGGCAAAGGGCAGGCACAACACTTTGCTAATTCGATCTGTAAACCGCCGCGCTCTTGATTTCGCTCCAGGATAATCCAAGCTGTTTAGCTTCCGAGATGACGGTACGGTACCAAGTTTGTACGGGGAATGCGGTACGGGGGTCATGAGGCCGACGCAACGTATGACCGATCCAGTTCCACTTGCGTCTACGGTTTGTACCTCAATTTGGAACTTCCTCGCATAGATTCCACAAGTCCTCGTTAGAAATAACTGTGTCTGTGCCAAAAAAATACCCATTATGTAGCGCAGGAATCGGTTAACGAAGACCTGAAGTTGATAAGTCATGTCTTTCAGCACCTTACAAGTCACACCCATATAGCAGCACCGCAGTATCAAAGCTTAAGGTGGCCATTTTTTTTTATACGTCAATAAATCCGTACGTATAAGTATTATTAAGATTATACTACTTTATAAAAAAAGCGGCCAAGTGCAAGTCGGACTCGCCCATGAAGGGTTCTGTAGCAGCAAGTAACAAAATATAAAAAATCTTGTAGTTCGTTGTAACTTTGATCGATGTTTTAATAAACGTATTTAAAAAAACTACTTACTAGATCTCGCCAAAACCAATTTTCGATGGAAGTTTGCATGGTAATGTACATCATATATTTTTTTAGTTTTATAATTCTCTTATTTTAGAAGTTACAGGGGGGGCGGACACACATTTTACCCCTTTGGAAGTGTCTCCCGCGCAAATTATTCAATTTAGAATAAAATTATATTAGATACCTTAATATCATTTTTAAAGACCTATCCATAGATAAACCATACGTATGGGTTTGATAAAAAACATGAGTTTCAGTTCTAAGTATGGCGAACCCCTAAATTTATTTTTTGTTTCTATTTTTTTGTGAAAACCTTAATGCGGTTCACAGAATACATCTACTTACCAAGTTTCAACAGTATAATTCTTATAGTTTTGGAAAAAAGTGGCTGTGACATACGGACGGACAGGCAGATAGACATGACGAATCTATAAGGGTTCCGTTTTTTTTCCATTTGGCTACGGAACCCTTAAAATGCATTGTAATTTGTAACACAAGTTACGGCTGGACCAGTTATATAAATGAAACCTGTATCAAAGTTCTTGATGAAAAGCCAGTGCACGGCAGTAACAAACTTGATATCTCTTTGGGCCACTACCTACGTAGTTTCAGAATAATTGTCTGTGTCGTCACTAAGCCACTGCGAAGTGACGAAGTTTTGATTTGATGTGGTCGGGAGTGTTTATTTACGAAATTGATCCTCAAACCGGGAGCTGGTAATTAATTTATCATAGTCATCACTTCCGCATAATTTTGTGAGAAAATCAGATTATTCAATTAAATAAATTCGCTTTATGAATTGTGGAAAACGGGACGGGTTTTATATAAGACCAACAGACCTGAGAAAAGCTTGCGGAAAAGAGTCCAGACTGGCCCAAATGCGGGATGGATAGACAATAGACATACAAGTCTTACGATGAAGCTTGACATACTTGCTGTTAGAAGATAGAAACGTCACCGAGGTGTCAAGCCCCAAGCGGTCGCATGAGACCGCGCCATGTTGTTCTTATCAAACATTCAAACAAACATCAAACGAAAAAAATCAAATGTGACGCTCGACAGGACCACTTTAAGATTTGCCTATCATTTGACAAAGTATGTTATCCCACGATAGATATATCCATTCACCAAAAACATAGTAAACACTTACATGAATTTCTCGGGGTCCAGTGCTGCCCCCTTTTGAAATAAATTATTTAAAAGAAAAATGAGATATAATTTAAAATGTTGGACACATCATGAGCTAAGCTTTAAAACTACTTTATGAACTACTTTCTACAGTTTAAAATGAGAACGTGAATCTTTTCTTCGCACAATTGCCAAAAGTGGTCGTTTTTCCCAAATGTGCGAAGAAAAGCTTCACGTTCTCACTTTAAACTGTAAATTAAAGTTTATAACATAGTTTGAAGGGTTATCTAGGACATACTTAAGATAATTATTTAAATGATATGTCCTTTTTCTTCCAATTAATTAATTTCAAATAGGGGCAGCACTGGAACCCGAAAAATTCATGTATTTCCTTAAATAAATAGTTCTTTAATGCCTCTCAGACGATTTACGTCTGAAATACACGTCAAAAGCTAATTATGATGAAACTCGCGAGGGTAAACCTTTCATGTGGCCGGGCGTGTTTGCACTGTTACGGAATCAATCCCGTTTAAAACGATATTATTGAATTGGGAGTTGCTAATTAATTGGTTGATGGTCGTCGTTCCAATACATATAAAGATTCAAAATCATGTGGATAAACTTACGTCAAATTATGGTATGTACATACATCTCTGTTACTATTTTAGTAGTGTAAGGGCGCGTTAGGTGACACGCGCATCCGCATGCCAAGCTTACGCCTTGCGCACGACAAGCGCGGTTTGAATTTGTTGCATATAATATGAGTCTTATTATCACACATCAATACAACTCAAATTTCATTTACCGAAGTCAACACGCACAAGCCTCGTCTCAGCCACGTGAAATTGGATTTTTAAAATTCTCTGCATAATTTAAGAAGATTATACAATAACCCGTCGCCTCACAGGAGTGGCATGTTTGATCCATTGGGTTTTAAAATTTAATAGCTCATCATTATTTAGTGGTGCATCTATCCACCTACCTTTCTACCTGCCACGCCTTAGCGCGGCAGGTTCACAGATCCCAATATTGTGAATGTTTTTGAAAACAATGCTGTGGTTAAACACTACAGTATATTTTACATAGATACTTTAAGCATTTTCTACAGAGACATACAGTATCCAGAATACTGTTTGGCTCCATAGAAAAAAATACATATGTTTGCTTTTGCCTTAGTTTGCTCTCGACGATATTTTTCTATGTTTTATTTATCAATTTTTATGTATTATATTTATTTGTAGATAATTGTAAATTGTAGTAAGATTATACAAAGGTACTGGTGTAATTTTAATGTAAAAAGGTGGTATAAATTTTTTTGGAGTAAATTAAGAGGTATTTTTGTCTTTTTTTTTTCTAATGTTCAATCTCGTTTTGTATAATTTGTGTCTCTGTAGAAAAGCCTTGAAATTACAATGTGAAATAGTTGAAGAATAAATTTTTAATAACAGCAAATTATTCAAAAACACTGTTAATATTGTGAGCTGTGAACCTACAGCCCCCGATGTGATATTATGTTTTTTAAGATAAATCTTAGCTTATTTGATAAAAAATACTTAAATATTTATGCCAAGTTTAAATAAAAATTGCCTCTCTATGAAATAAAATACAGTTGAATAAACAACTCCATGAATTGTTAAGATTCTTAATTCGGCTGACAAGTCAATTTGCACACATTACGACTGAATTTTACTAAGGCGATGCTAATTGGCAAACTAAAGGCAATGTTTTGAAAATGTCTTAGCTTTATTTTAATTATTCAAGCTGTACTTACTTCTTAAACTCTGTTTCAAAAAACGTTGTGGTGTTAACAAAGAAAATAGAGTTAATTTAGTCGAAATATCTAAAATATATTTGAGTAAGTAAGATAACTATTTCTGTTATGTTATGACATATTGGTGAGTAATATCAAACTTTCACGTCTTGATACTAACTGTGTAGACAGAGCCAAGTTCCAAGGTACATTTTTTTCTCTTCTACATTTTTTTTTTCTCCCAGATCAGAAGTGCCATTTTTGTAATACGGAGTCACCTAAACGGACTGTTTCCATACAAAAAATGGTTCGTTAAATTCTGTGTGTGAAAAATTGCACCACAGCATGGTTTGTGACATAGACCTACAAAGGTGCTTCATGTTATAATATTTTAAGAACGTATTGCTCAGTCCAAAATATTTTGAACAGGTTCTACAGGAAGAAAAGTACCAAAATACGGTATTTTTTACTTGTTCATAGAGAAACTATCAGCTAATTGCTTAATTTTATGTGGAAAAAAATCACATGTCATCGATGTAACCTAATTTTCGGTGTAACCTACCCTGAGACTTTCTGCCACCGAAATATTATTTGCTTATCTGAAACACCATATATAAAATTGTATCTATTAAATTATATATAAATGTATAAAGTACAAGTCACACTGATTGAGCTAGTCCCAAAGAAAGTTAATTGTATTAAAGATTGCAGAAACAGTTTGAAAGTAAACCGAATGTTTAGTGTCGGAACAGACCGGGTGCAAGTTGCGTCCTGTAACTAAAGATGGGCAGTGGATAAATACTCAATCTATCCATTTGAGTATTTACTTAATAGATTGAATAGATAAATAATTAAAGTGTGCTCACATATTGAAATCGCATTTGATGTCTGTTTACTTATTTTAACATATAATCAGCAAAAATGATAATAAGTCAACTACTTTTAATGTATGATTAGTATGGTATTTTTATATACTTTAGCGTCGCATTTGACGTCTACCTACATTTTAAGCATTTTATAGAGTATGCACACACTTTCCGATAAGAATTGCAATTGTAAACCAGATTTAAGTTTCTAAATTTTCATGAAAAAATGAATATAATATAAATATAAGTCACTATTTACATAAATCAATCTACTCACCAAATGAATAGATACGGATATTTATCAGGTATTTACTCAATGTACTGAGTAAATACTCAAACGGGTAGATTGAGTATTATCCATCGCCCATCTCTATTTGCTACGAGGCACATCTTGCTCCCCGTCTGTTCCGGCCCTCACGATCATGGTTATGGTTTCCTCAACATTGTCGACAACCTCACATATTGTAACGATCACAATACGAAACTGCGAGTCACCAGGGATTCCCAACTTCCTTGGATGACTCGTATTTCCATCAAACGAGCTGTGATGAGACAGTTTTGATCTTTAAGCTTCGATAATCATTTAATGGTTATCGTGTGATAAATTCTTTACATTTTACCCGACTACGGCGAAACCAAAAGGGGTTATATATTTAACAGCTATGTATGTATGTTAACCTGTTCCCTAATATCTTCTATGATAGGTTTTCATGGTACCTTAACAAATGAGGTATCGCTGGAAGTGTATACTATATGCTGGTTACACGCTATATTATGACGTCACAGTCAATTCCACAAGGCCCCCCCTATAGGCCAAAAAATACGTTACAAAAATAAATCAAATCCGTCTTTGATATCAAATGAAAGGACTCAATTAG
Source organism: Acrobasis suavella (assembly GCA_943193695.1). Lineage (NCBI taxonomy): Eukaryota > Metazoa > Arthropoda > Insecta > Lepidoptera > Pyralidae > Acrobasis > Acrobasis suavella. The sequence continues at coordinate 3,652,843 of OW971934.1, read as the reverse complement.
CACATTTATAAAAATATACTCGTAATTTTTTTCCTTTTTTATCCTGCTGTGTTTGCATTCACTAGATAAACCTACTTCTCAAGCAAGAAACTTTCAGAAAAACTGATAAGAAACTAATACTACCGACGTCACGACGTCCTATACAATGTCCTTTTTAATTAAGTACAAATATTTTAAGGGGTTATTCAGTCCATCATTTTGAACAACTTTGCCCAATAAATGTATGTCGAAATACGAAAAAAAATATTTAGGTTCTCATACAAATCGAAGTAGTCACGTGATATCGTTACTATGAAAAATGCAAAAAAATTTTTCGTATTTCGATATATATTTATTGGGAAAAGTTGTTCAAAATGATGGACTGAATCACCTCTTAAAATATTTGTACTTAATTAAAAATGACATTGTATTTGTAGTTATTAAAATCCCATATACAAGGTTTTTTTTAACTTCCTAAAAGGAGGAGGTTATCAATTGATTGCGATGCACCGATTATTCGAACACACCTAGACCGATTTGGAAAATTATATTTTTGTTTGAAAAAAAGTATACTTGTCAAGTGGTCTAATAGAAATAGGGGTGAATACGGTTTTTAGTTGAAAAATTATGACGTTTAGAAAAAAGTATCTGACTTAACTTCTTGGAAAATAGTGGATTCACCTAAACAACGACCTCTCACGGAATCCAGCTTTGCCGATATTAAAATTCAGAGCAAGTACAGCCATTAATATGAAACGAAAGCCCTTTTGCAAAATATTTGTTAATGTAAATTTTATTATAATGGAGGAATCGAGGGAATTACCATTGTTTGTGGATCGTAAATAACTTTAGCGACAAATTGGCTCCGTTATCGGAAGGGTTAAGCCTTAAACATTAGAACGTTGAAATCTATTGTCTTTCGTGCCTTGATTTTTGAGGGTTGACGATGTTTTTTTTTTAAGCATTGAAGATGTAGTACTAAAGTGCTCAAACCATACATCTAGAATTTTTTTATAGCGTGAACGACCACTCTTGCCTTGTGCGACAGATAAAACGATAACTGTTCTTCACAAGAGAGGGATAGCGATCAATTTGTTAATGAGACAAATTCTTACCCGAGTGCGCCAGAAGGTTTATGTTTTTCGAGAGTATATATGTATGTATGTAAGTATGTATAATTATTTTGCACGCTCTGCAGTCTGAAGCATGAGAGATGTCATTAGATTTGTATTTACTGTAAGAGTGACACTGGGTATATCATAAGAAAAAAAAAACACAAAATTGCGGAATTCTAATGTTTGGCACGTTCTATAGCCTGAGTGGCTCGATGGAAGGATGGATGGCTTGAGAAGTGTCATTAGATTCGTCTTAATTCTGAGAGTGACACTGTGGTTTATAAAAAGGCAGTTGTATCGGTTTTTTTTTCTTATATTGACTTGTTATACAAAACATTATAAGCCGTTATCACCTTGGATCGAACACCGTCACAAGAAAATGGATGTTTCAAATTGTAAACTGTGTTAATTCGTAAGTTATGTTACCTTGAAAAGATGGTATCGTACTGCTTTAACGATAGTTCGTGCAGTAGGTACAATGCAACCCTTTTAAAGTCACACAAAAATATATCGTTTCTAGTCACATTTTACAATACGCTTCTGTCCTTATTTAAAGTAACGTAAGATGACATAAATAAATATTTAGAAAGGTATTACTCACTTAGTGTAATTTTAATCAGGATGGTGGATGGAAGTTCTTACAAGCTCTGGTAGTGAGACCATTAAAGGCAGTGATACAGTCAGCTCGATACACACAGGTGCTTTGAGTATACCCGAGGCTAAAGACGACGATGACACGATGATTTCTACAGGTACAGGAGTATCACCAACAACTACGGACACACCACCATTAAGCCCATCACAGACGGTGAAGATACTATAATATTTTACATTAAATATCTTAATATGATATATTCTAGTATCTTAAGGTATCACACACGGCTAAGATACGTTAATATATAAATCTGTTCACTCTCTTAAGTTCTGCGTAGGTGCCGCACGTATAATTTTGCTTGAATTCTGTATACAGGTTGATCAAGTATGAACAATACGGATTTACTATTAGATTTATTAGACAGCTCATCTGACGATGATTCGGTCGTTGAATTTGATATGTAAATTGCAAGAGCTCATTCAAAAAGCCGATTAATTTGGACAGAAAATCACATCAAATATAGAAAAGAACGCGGTGAATTTAATCTTTATGAAGATCTTTCAACAAAAAAGTTCAAAAATTATTTTCAAATGCCTAAGGAGATATTTCTCACAATTCATAATTTGATTAAGAAAAATATTACGAAACAAAATACAAATATGCGACAAAGTATTGTATAGACTGCCGCAACTTGCGCCGCGCGTACCGCCGAAAACACGATACTACCCCGTATAACACCTTAATATATATTTAGTATCTTAAGCTGACATCTTACGATATATTTTCAACGCTTGGTATATTTTGCATATCGTTTAATATATTAAGATGTATAAGGTAAAATATATATTATCTTCGCCGTTTGTGATAATAAATAAATAAATATATAGGGACAAATAACACTGATAGAGCTAGCCCCAAAGTAAGTTTGAGACTTGTGTTATGGGATACTAACTCAACGATACTATATTTTATAACAAATATATATATAGATAAACATCCAAGACCCAGGACAATTTGAAGAAGGTCATTTTCCAACTTGCCCTGACCGGGGATCGAACCCGGGACCTCTGGGTGGCGGACTAGCATGGTGACCACTACGCCACGGAGGTCGTCATTAATAGAGCAGCGAAGGCGGCGCGGCGGCGCGAGCGGCGACACGCGAGGCTACGCTCAGTATATTGAGGATAGCGAAACCGTCACGTCGCCATCCCACTTAACAACACTCGCCCTGATTATGATCGTCTCAACTGATCGAAACTAGTCGGCATTTTCCGACTACACTACGAGTAATACCGTTTAAATATTTAGTTACGCTTATGTCCATCTTGTAACTTTTAAATCGATGACTCAAACTGAGTAATGAAATAAACTTGACTGCATCTTGCAGGCATAAAAATGCTTTAAAATATTGTACGGCTTCCTACACTTTAAATTGATTTTCAACTTTATTGTAACATGGGTTAAATTAGATACCTGTCTTGCAACAGTTTATAGTGGTGTTAGGTGACGCAAGCGGCAAGCGTAATGCGTACGGTGGAGAAATTCATTGTACAGGGTTGAACACGTGATAGTAGCTAAACTGGTAGAGCATGGTCGTATCAAGACCAAGGTTGCTGGTTCCAGTCCCGCTAACTTAGTATTTTTTCACCGTTTCTCATTTTATTATTAGGTTATTCAACGTGAAAGGGACACAGCCGTAATAAATCATACCACTATACTAGATCATTTTATTACAATGAAATGAAAATAACAGTCAAAAATTAAAAAAAATCGGCTTTTCCGTACAAAAGTTTGTAGCCGCTCGGGTAAATTGTATGGGAATGTCGATTTATGTCACTGTTTTTTTAGTTTCATTCTATAGTAATCTAGTATAGCCGTTATGGGTATGTCTCTTCCACGTTGTATTTATGGGTTAACATGTTTAAGTGCCGCAATAGACGGGGCGTAAGTTGCGTCGCGTAACAGCTAGAGATGGGCAGTGGATAGTACTCAATTTACCCATTTGAGTATTTACTCACTAGATTTAATAAATAGAGTAAATGGAGCGTGCTCATATATTGACATCGCATTTGATGTTTGTTTACTTATTTTAACATAAAATTATGTCGTTTCACACCTCCCAGCAAAAAATGATATAATCAAAGAAGCCTACTTTCGGTGTATGATTAGTATGGTATTTTCATATATTTTAACGTCGCATTTAACGTTTACCTACATTTTAAGCCGATTATAGCGTATGCACACACTTTCCGACAAGAATTGCAAGTGTATACTAGATTTAAGTTTCAAAATTGTCATGAAAACATGAATTAATGAATATGAATATAAATATGAGTCGCAACTCATATAAATCAATCTACTCACCAAATGGATGAATAAGGATATTTATCGGGTATTTACTCAATCTACTGAGTAAATATTCAAATGGGTTGATTGAGTTTTTATGCACCTTCCATCACAAGCTGTTACGCGACGCAAGTTGCGCCCCGTCTGTTACGGCTCTAACTATGAGCCAAAAAGCTACAATAGGTAAACCGAATGCCAATGTATCTATCCCTTTTTTTCGATTTGAAATCATTTTGATTTTTAATTAATTTTGAAATGTTCTTTGACCAGTATGTGGCCACGATGACCCCCTTTTAGTCCCAAGAAGTATTCTCTCCCCTGCCAACCTTTAAGAAAATAACAACGAATATGCAAATAGCAAAGTAGACATTTTGTTATAAATATCAAAATAGACCGTTATTTGTATGTAAACTTCATTTGTGATTTTATTCTCTCTTAATAAACAAAAGAGGGAGTAATAACAATATTAACAATAAATATAAACTAAATTAAACTAACTAAAATAAACTTAAATACTAAAAATAAACTACTTATTAACATACACAATTATAAATAAAAAATATTCCTTAAATCCTTCCCCTACGCAAGAGTGCCCAGAAGGCTAGCAGCATTGCCACGTTATATGGCAATGCCACCCTTCCCACTGGTACCATGAATATGGGAAGGCGCCAGAGTTTCAACACATGTGGCGTCCCACACTAGCGGTCTTCCCAGCCTCCAGGGCACAAGGGTCATTCCATCCGGTCTCTTGCCATCATTCCGCGCCAAACATAATGGCCTTAAGCCTTTTAAAAGGAAACTTAAAACATATCTGTTGGACAAAGCCTTTTACTCCCTTGACGAATTTTTCAAGTGATGCTTTAAAATTATAATTTTATTTTTATATGTTGACTATTTTAGTTTTTTTTTTTTTTTGACATTGTTTTAAGTATATAGTTAAAATTATTAAATTATACATAGACAGAGTAGATGTAATTAATGAGTAGTATAATAATGTTAGTTTTAAGTAATTCCAACACAATGTAAAAATTGTTAAATGGAAATAAATGAATGAATGAACAAACCAATTGGTTCTAAAACTGCTGGCATCTGAATGGTGACAAAGGGCACAGTGGATGATACGAGTATTGTTAAGGCTGGCATGGCGTGCTATGCGGCCCGCTGTTTGTATATAGTATTGTTTGTTTGTTTGTTTTTCGTGTGTGTAAGTGACCAACACTGGTGTCAGATTTTATCAAGCTGCCTAAAGGCGTCTGACTTAGCTTGACGACTGCCATATAATGATGACAGCTAGGACCAACGGCTTATACGTGCCTTCCGAAGCACGGAGGAGCTCGGGGAATTTTTTTTATGCCACTTGTGGTCACCCATCCAAGTGCGGATCACGCCCGGTGTCGCTTTACTTGCGAAAGCGCTAGTAATGCGCACTCCCGCCGGGCCACCGAGCTCCTCTAATATATAGTATTAATAGGTTGGTACGTTTATTTACCTGTGGTACTTTAGCTCAAAATTGAACCAAATCAGGCAAGTTTATTTGCCACGCAAATAAAAAAAAAAACCCAACTTCAAGCGTTCACCCCAAAAACCACCAAATAGTTTTGAACGGCCAAACCGATTTTCATTAAACATTACTAAAAACCACAGCAAGGAAACCTGCTTTCACGTAAAAAAAAATCGAAATCTGTCTATCCGTTCGAGAGCTACGATGCCACTGTAAAGGTGGTATGAGACATGTGAAACGATCGAAGTTTACTGACGTACTCTAGGCTTTATTGATATACCAAAGACCTTATATATGTAATACACAGTTTCACATACATACATAGTACACATACTCGTATGTTGACTTCATACTACACCTACACACTACACTACACCACAGACAGACATCGACGTCAAACTTATAACACCCCTTTTTGTGCGTGGAGGGATAAAACAGGAAATTTATAATCCTTAATTACATTAAAGTCGGGTCCGTATCCTGTATCCGTTTGACGAAGTTGCGAGCTTTGCAAAGGTTTTTCACGTCCTTTTCAAACAGCCTTTCAATTCGTGGAACTCCTAAGGCACTGGACACACGGAAAATACGTAAGACGTGAACGGGGCTCAGACATATGTCTGCTCCGCGTCCGTTTCATACAAAATGTATGGAAGCGTCGCAAGGCAGAACACACAGGAATGACGGGGCACCGAAGGCGCAGGTATGACGCTTACGCGTCTGTGCCCTATGGTAGAATATACAGAACGAACGGGGCACAGACGTGAGGGGGCGAAGCGGGTTGTGAGCGGGTATGGAGACTCGAGCGTCGCGGTGTTGCCATAGATACGGATTTGTTTGCATATGTCACGTCCGTGCCTCGTCTTTTCTATCTGTTTTCAAAAGTCGCGTCTCTTTTATGTGTCCAGCGCCTAAGTGTTTAGAAATAAACTTGACTCCTTTTTGTGTAACTATACTTTTTTTGTTCATCGTTTGTTTATTGTTTATTATGTTATACACAACAGGTGATAAATTTTATGCTTAAATCGAATAGCAGCTAGAGTTGTTAAACATGTTTACAAACATTTTCTAACATTAAGAATACTAATGATTTTTCAAAAATAAAAACCGATCCCCCAATCTACAAAACCGATTGTCATAAAATTTTTATGAGACCACCTGATTTATTGTAATTAAATTAGTTATTTTAAACAAAAAAGAATTTTTCGCCTTTTTTTGAAAATTTCGGCCCAGGTCTATGAATAATCACTGAAAATACATAAACAAATTAAAAAATTATCGCGTTGAATTGATTACCTCTTCCGTTTTGGAAGTCGGTTCAAATGCATGATCATCATCTTCAACAAATGTAAGGACTAGGTTCTTGCATTATAATTAATAACATACAAATAAAATACTATTTTAAATAATAATAATTTCAATTATGAAAACATATACAATATTAAAACAATAAGTTATTTCATTTGAATGTTTACTAACAATGTAAACAATTGGGAACCCGTATTTCCAAGCACCATAAGAATTTAGACGGCATTTGCCTTGTAAGCAATCATTTTAGGCATTTAGCTTCATAGACGAATTAAAAGTTAGACACTATGATCATAAAGCCTAAAACCGTGTACACACAGCATAACAGATGATATAAACATTGTTAAGCTAAAAATGTTTAAAACCAATTGTTTTTTTTTTTCAGCAATACAATTCAAATCAAGTTTATTACACCATAATAGACACACAGTTACAAAACAACAAGAAACTATATATAGGCACAAAAGCGGAGTTATCGCTATAAATGCAATCTCTTCCAGCCAACCTTTGAGTGGAGGAAAAATTAATTTGAAACAAGGTGGGCGCAGTACTTATACCAATAATTAATTCAATATCAGTTCGACAAAGAAGAACATTAAGGCATGGAATAGTTTTTATTTTTTCGAAGGATGCCAAAGACCATGAATCGAGGAGAAATAGCTGAAACAATTTAAACGATTCGACTTTAGTTTATAAAGGAGAGATATTAGAGTTTTATAAAGGAGATTTGGCTGTGGTAGAGCCACGCTACGGCAAAATTCTGTTTTGCTAGTAGCATGAATGGGCCGGCTCGTCCGGGGAAGTACCACACTCTCACAGAAAATCGACGTCTGAGTAGTAGCGTCACCACTCCTATGCTTCGTTCGGTGAGTGAGAAAGCCGGAGACCCCCTCCCCTACATCTTCCCTTCCTGAAAGGCCGGCAATGCTTCTGTTACACCCCTGGTGTTGCAATTGTCCATAGGCAGCGGTGATCACTTACCATTTCCACTTACCCGCTTGTTTGTTTGCCGACCTATGCAATAAAAAAAAATATTAGCATATTTGCCATGAAGACTGTGTTAGTTTGTAGTCACTTACAAAGTCTATGTAGCAAACAAACCTTCCTTAATCCTCACCCGAGGCGATAACTCTCAAAGTTCACCCGTTCATTAGTAAAATCCGCACATCTCTAACCTACAGTTGGGTTCTCACGTAATTTCTTTGCGTGACACGAGTCAAGTTTAACCAAGTTGTTGATTGATGTTTTGGTCTAATTGATAAAATAATGCGATTTGTAAAATAAAGTAGAAATATTAGAAGCAGTTCTCATAATTATTGTGCAACTTTTTCAAATATAATTTTTAAAAATTAGTTGTTTCAAATATTTTATCGGCTATTAATAACATTAAATTTTTATTTGCAGATTCCATAATGAATCTAATGAATCTGAATCCAACTATAGCACCCTAACTTTAAGTTGAGTTGAGACACACTTCCTACAACACGCCGCGCCACATTCAGGTTGCAAGTTTTATAACAATATATCTGCATAACCTTTTGAGGGTTCCATACCCAAGGAGTAAAAACGTGACCCTATCTCTATAATCCCACTGTGTGTCTGTCTGTCTTAAAATTGTTGACAGGACTACGCACAGAAATATTGTAAGACTAGCTGCACCCCACGGTGTTACCCGCGGAAAAAGCTTATATGTTAATTTAGAGTGTCAGCTACCTGCATTCCAAATTTTATCAAAATTGGTCCAGCCGTTTGCGCGCGCGCACACACCCTTACAAACTTTCGCCTTAGTGCCGCAACAGACGGGGCGCAAGTTGCGTCGCGTAACAGCTAGAGATTGGCAGTGGATAGTACTCAATGTACCCATTTGAGTATTTACTCACTAGATTTGATAAATAGAGTAAATAGAGTGTGCTCAAGTATTGACATCGAATTTGATGTCTTTTTGCTTATTTTTACGTAAAATTACGTCTATGCACACCTCCCACCAAAAAATGATAATTAGTCAAAGAAGTCTACTTTCAGTGTATGATTAGTACTTTCATATAATTCAGCGTCGCATATAACGTACATACATTTTATCTACATTTTAAGCATATTATGGCGTACGTACACACTTTCCGACAAGAATTGCAAGTGTATACTAGATTTAAGTTTCAAAATTGTCATGAAAACATGAAATAATGAATATGAATATAAATATGAGTCGCAACTCATATAAATCAATCTACTCACCAAATGGATAAATAAGGATATTTATCCGGTATTTACTTAATCTACTGAGTAAATACTCAATGGGTTGATTGAGTATTTATGCATCGCCCATCACTAGCTGTTACACGGCGCAACTTGCGCCGCGTCTGGTACGGCCCTTAATATTAGTGTGATTTAAGTAGTGCGCAGTAGTCTACTGCGCACTACTTAAATGCGCAAACCAGGTCTTGGCTTGCATAGTCCTGGCATTTTTAAAGTAATATTAGATGGTTAACCGTAAATCGCTTATTCTAATGTCTTAAACCGCCACTTGATTAGAGCGAGCAAACGTGGAAAACACGAAAAAAATACCCATTGTCTACGTCTCTCATGCCGAAAAGGTGTTATTTGCTCCAGTTTGCCTGATAGAGGGCGTTGAGAGCATACAAATTTAACAGGCAGTGTTCTTAATAGTGTTATCAACCTCACCGGACTCATTTACAATGGTAATTCGTGATTTTCTAAGCAGACTGTTGCTAGGTAATATTTAATACGACGAAGATTAAGAGGTTTTTATTTATTCAAGTGACGTTTAGTCTTTTATTAAAATGAGAATAAATAGTAACTGTCCGCTCTGATCGACTCATACCAAAGACACTTATAACTCTATTAGAAGTAATGATTCAAAGATGAATTTAAAAGTAGGGATTCAAATATTAAGGATTATTTAAAAGCTACTTATGTTTAATGTACTCGTAGTACTAAAAATGTAAAATGCAGTTAGCAATTTTAACTTTCTTGGTACCCTGCCACATGGTAACTTGAAATTTTTACGTTTTCTTTCTTTTTAAATATGATAATGATTTTATCTATTTTACTTAAAATAAAACTCTTTTTATTTCCGTTAGTAATGGAATTTCATTTATTTATTTAATTTATTGCACTTAGGTATAGCACAAAACGTACAAAGGGTGTTTTGCCTAATCTTGAAAGTGAGATGTGAGATGGTAGGCTATTTGACTTGTAAGTTTATAAATGTAAGAGTCTTACATTTGCCAATGTTTACGTGTTTTATAATGACAATTGAGAGATATAATTTCCAATGAAAATTTAACCGAAAGATTTTGCATATATCTGTTGAAACCCTTCTACGCATGCACACTTAAATATATTGATTGACATATGTCTAAACTGACCCTATTTTACGAAAAAAAAGTAGAAGAGCGTCTAAATATTTCGATAAAAAATTTTAAATGCAAATACCGGTTCATCCCATGGGTTCGTTTACTTAATAATACCAAGAGGAGGGTTTGACATATCTTATTGGTCTTGCAAATTGATATTGGCCCTTTTAAATTTGCTATTCAGACTTCGCAGAGTTACTTTCGTTTGTCACTTGCTTTTTCATATTTTGCTGTAATTTTTTACGTGAAAGCTATTTCGTGTTGCCTTAAAGTACAAAGGAAAAATAATTACATTGCAAAATGTTTGGTTTCATTATAGCCAATGATTGTGCTAACCAAATTACTTGACTAATGCAATAATTTAAATAGGATAGGTATTAATTACATATAAATATTATGAAAAATAAAATTAGGTCACAAAAACTCATACCTATTTATATAAAAGAAGAAACTGACTGGCTGTCATATAGATAGTGACTGATCGAACAACGCACAGGCCAAACCGCTGGGCCTAGAAACTCTAAATTTGGCACATAGGTTCCTTATTAAGTCAAGAGGTCCACTAAAAAAGGATTTCTCATAACTCACCCTCTAAGGGGACGAAACAATTGTATCTGTATTGGAGAAACAAGATTAGTTAGACCACTTTATTCGAGTTTTCGCAGGAGTACTCTTGGCGGTAAATGAGTAAGTTAGTACATGTTTCAGGAGTTTCCAAATTTGGGGAAGGGGAAGGGGAACACGCGGAACAAAGTTTGCCGGGTCTGCTAAGCCTTTAAATCTCTACACTATAATAAAGATTGTTATATTTAATAAGTATTTAAACATCTTAAGATAATAATTACTATGTCATAACAAAATTAATACCAATTAAAAATCCCATTAGAACTATTTTCGCCTTCTACGCGGACAAAGTAGCGGGTTATAGCTAGTGAAGTAATATTATGACAAATGATTATATGAAAATAAAGAGAGAACCACATTTATCATCGTCGAAATACTCGTAAGCACCTGAACGCCTCCTGCGATTCTACACTTTCATTTTATCGCCTATTTTGCGCATTCTGCAAGCAAAGTATTTATCACATCAACATGGAATTTGGAATGGAATGCAAGAATAGAATTTTTAAAAAGTACATAATATAAAGATGATACAATCTGTTTGACATGTGAGTTACGACAATACTTAGCGGCGCGTACAAAGCGCATACAAATTTTGCATATCTTAACCCGTTTTAGTGAGTTAAGATATGCAAAATACAGGTCATGTGCTTTTTTATTAGCCGCATAATGACGCGACGACAGCGTCGACGCATTTATTCTTATTTATTCATGCAATCTCGTTTGCGTGTGTGAACAGTGACATACGAGCTACAAAATAAATAGTGGCCTTATAAACATAATTATTTCTCTTCCTTGCCACTAGATGGCACTATAGGTATTTATTGAAACAGAAATCTTTTATAGCTATTATATAAGTAAAGTAGTACTCTAATGAATTAAATATGACTTGAATGAAATGCAATAAATATTGTTAAAGCATATTCAACACTTTTTTGTCACTTTTTTGCTAGTCGTCTGTGCTGCCATCTCGTTGCCATTATCGTTGACAGTGAGGACCCCAGCAGACGATCGCGTGCGCACACATTACTAGCACCTTCGTAAGTTAAGCAACGCTGGGTGTGACCCGCACTTAGATGATTGACAAGTGGCATACTTAAAAATGTCTTGAGTTCCTGCGAGTTCAGCTGTGTTAAGCGGTTGACTCCAGCTGATATCACAGAATGGCAGTTGTCAAACTATTATTATGTCAGTTACTTTTAGGGTTGAAAATTCCGATACCATTCTGGGCCACTTCCTCCTTCAGTCGTCTGTCAGCTCACTGCTGAGTATCATGATGTGCTCGTGTCCAATCTAACTTCTTTACGATCTTTTTCCACTTGTAACGATCTTGCCTGTTCAAGTGCCTTAGAGATTTTGGTGTTGAGGTGTTCTCTTATTTGGTTAAAACATCGTATCGGGCTAAGATCACTTTTAATTAAATACAGGAAGAACGCAAACAACAGAAACATTGGCCGCATAACGACGTGTCGACGTATTTATTCTTATTTATTCGCGCAATCTCGTTTGCGTGTGAACAAGTGCTTGGTAACGAATTGCTGTTTATGCGATCTCGATGCTAAATTGGTTTAACGATTGGGTAAGTGTGGAGAAGCAGAAAATATATGACTTGACATACAACTCTTTAAGTATATAATGATCTTGATCTTGGCGTGTTCCTGGTTGCATCTTCAGCTGTGCTGCTTCGGAGCTTTCCCGCATTTCTCCTCCAAATATATTATGCATGTCAATGGAAACCCATGGATGTCAAAGACTTTGCTAATGGAGGTGAAATAGAAAAACAATTTAAGGGGATACATGAAGTTTACGGGGTCCAGTGCTGCCCCTTATTTGAAAGGAAACGGAGATATCATTTAAAATTTTGTCTCGACCAAGCCCTAAATGACCCTTCAAACTATTTTATGAACTACTGCTTAAAGTTTAAAGTGAGAACGTGATGCTTTTCCTCGCACATTAGCCAAAAGTGGCCGTTTTTCGCAAATTTGCGTGGAAAAGCGTCACGTTCTTCTGTAAAATAGTTTGAAGGGTTTGGTCTAGGTCAAGACAAAATTTTAAACGATATCTCTGTTTATTTCAAATAACAGAACTCGTAAAATTCAAGTATCTCCTTAAACGATTTACGAACGGCTGTAGTTTTACGAAAGGCCGTCTGCCTGACTTCAATCCTCCTTGGGAATGAACATGTGCGAAAAGTTGCACAACCAGGCCTCTTTCCAATAACAAGTCTCCTTTGAAATGCAGTTGTAGCAAATAATTTTCTACGGCTCTTCTTACATCAATTGGAAGAGATAGAGTGGTCATATTCAAGTTTGGAGACCAAACAGTCCGTCCGTCCATTAACATAAAATAAATACAAGGCCATTTGCCAGGCAAATTAAAAAAAACCCCGACGCACCATCTAGTGATGAGTAGCAAGACTACATATCCCAACCGATGTTAAGTGGAATTGATATCCGTTGCGTTATCCTATATCTTAATTGCTATGTAAATTAAAAAACCCCGACTTTTAAGCGTTAAGAATCCCTAACCCTAGACTTTTCCATACAAATGCAGTGTAGCTTTTATTTTGAAATGAAATTGCATATATCTAGGCATATAACTAGTTTTAGACAGTCAAATATGAACTTGAAAGTAAATATGAGAGTGTAAATGTTTTCCATACTGACGGTCAAATATGATATACTATATTCTCTTTAAGTTCATATTTTGACTATGAAAACTAGTTATATGCAGTAATTTACGCAATTTCTCTAAAATTACATACATTCTCCAATATCTGGCATGCCGTTTCAAAATAAAAGATAGACTACATTTGTAGAGTAGTTAAGGGAGTCTTAACCTCTAATATCTTTAAAACAGCTGAACCGATTTTCATGAAATATAGCTAAGAACTACGGCAGAAATTTACTTTCATGCAAAAAAACTTATCGTAACATTCTTGACATTCCTACTTCCTCTTCTCGAGCTTATGCAAAGTCATTTGCTGTCATGGCTGCTCATTTATGGAATGAATTACCATCTAGTATTAAAGAGTCAAGTACCTTGTATTCCTTTAAAGCTAGGGTCAAAAACTTTTATGAAGATTCCTGGATTGAGTTATTTATATATATGTATTATGTATTTTTATATATTTATGTTTATATGTATGTATATGTACATTTATTTGTAGGAAGTATAGTTGCCCATAAGTGTTGTACAATGTTCCACCCAACTAAATGTCATTCTTTCCTTTGGTTTTGGGTTGACTGGAAGAGATCACTTAAAGGGATAAGTCCGCCTTTGTAATGTTTTCTTTTGTATTTGTGTTGTGTCCTTTTAGTACAAAAAAGAATTTACATAACATAACATAACAAAACCGAATCGAAATCGGACCTTCGATAGCTACGATCACAGACATACAATAGTGTAAAACTTGTACTCGTAACTCCCCTCTTTTGTCGAAGGTTAAAAATGCAACACATCGCCGCAATATCCTCACTCGTAAAACACAAACAACCAACATCATTCAGACGTCAAAACGGAAATTTATTGGTGTTTCCAGTTAAATTTCCTCTTTGTAATCTATAAAGAAAACACGCACTAGTAAACTGTGAAGAATTTTAAGGACTTGCATGTGATGAGATGGCTGAAACAGAGCGCGTCTATTAATAACACATCTATTTTATTACACTGTTTGGTATTGAATAACGTTCCGCTATAGTTCCGCCAACGCACTGCGTGCTTTGGAATACATTCGCTTTGGAAAACTTCCTTATGATTGTAAACATTGATTTTTGCCCATCGGGAAGATTAGAAACAATTGCGCACAAAGTGTTTCGTACCATCTAAATAAATATAACTCAAAGGTGACTGACTGACTGACATAGTGATCTATCAACGCACAGCCCAAACCACTGGACGGATCGGGCTGAAATTTAACATGCAGGTAGATGTTATGACGTAGGCATCCGCTAAGAAAGGATTTTGATCAATTCTACCCCCAAAGGGATAAAATAGGGGATGAAACTTTGTCAATTTTAAACCGATCGGGCTGAGAATTTGCATGCATAAAGCTACTATGACGTAGGCATCCCCTAAGAAAGGATTTTGATAAATTCCACCCCTACGCGAGCGAAGCCGCGGGCAAAAGCTAGTTATCTATAAAAAATCACGTTTGTTGTATAAGACCCCCACGAACAGATGGACAGACAGATGGACTGAAACACGGACAGAGGAGTAATAAGGTCCCGATTTTTACCCTTTAGGTACGGTAACTCCACAAACCGTCTGCATAATAATAATAAATAAATAAATAGGGACAAAGTACACTGATTCAGCTAGATTCGAGACTTGTGTTATTGGATACTAACTCAGCCAGCCTTTTGGCCACGCTGCCGAGGGGTGATATTTTAGTGGGACTACATAATTTGTAATATTTTTTTATTTATTATTTTTAGTTTTAGGTTGTTTTAGTACTTATTTAGTTTTAATTTAAATTTTATTATTTAGACAAATAATTGAAATAAAAAATAATGTCACTTGTCGTACAAATACATATATAGATAAATATCCATGACTCAGGACAATTTGAAATAGGCCATTTTCCAACTTGCCCTGACCGGGGATCGAACTCGGAACCTCTGGATGGCGGGCTAGCATGGTAACCATTACGTCACAGAGGTCGTCACGTGATACAATAGGTGTATACCTAGAATGCAACCGGGAAGCACGCTCGGATGAGCGAGATTATAATATTATGTTGTATTCAGCATATTTCATTCCAAATTACATTTAAACATAATTTTTCGCTCTTAGCAACCAATAATTAACAAAGTTACAGCGACATATGACATCACGGTATCGTACATTTATTACAAGGTGGTAACATCACAAGCTCCGGAACTCCGGAATTGATATGTGCAGATTTTTTCTATCTAAGTAATTTAATTAACCATATATGACTATCATTTTCTGCATAAAATAGGTATATTTATATCGAAATAGGGTTTATGGTTCCGTGCCCAAAGGATGCCAATGGGAATCTTTAAATAGTACATAATAGTAAAGCGACACCGGGCGTGGTCCGCACTAGGATAGGTGACCACAAGTTTCATGAAAATTTTTGAGCTCCTCTGTGCTTCGGAAGGCACGTATAAGGCGTTGGTCCCGGCTGTCATCATTGTATGGCAGTCGTCCAGCTATGTCAGATGCCTTTAGGCAGCTTGAAAAATCTGACACTAGTGTTGGCCACGAAAAGCAAGCTGTAAAATAGGTGCCTGAAAAAAAGAGGGAAATATATATCTACTAGCTAATACCCGCGGCGTTGCCCGCGTGGAACATTTTTGACAATCCCACGATAAACTCACATTTTTCTGGGATAAAAAGTATCCTATCTGTTAATCCAGGTGATGCCTACATGCCAAATTTTATTCCAATCCGTGCAGCCGTTTTTGCGTGAAAGAGTAACAAACATTTATACATACAAACTTTCTCATTTATAAGGTTAGTAAGAAGTAAGATTTAATGTAAAGTATGAATGACTAAGGAACACCGCTGCATTATAAAAGTGTGTTGGGATTTGTAAACTTTGAAGAATATTTTTTCATTACGTTAAGTGCCACCTGCCTGTTGATATTATTTAATTAATTATCTGAGACCGCTAAATCTCGCCTAAAAGCAATCATAAGAATGACATTATGTCGCGTTCTTAATAAGATTTAAACGTTAACGTCAGGACCCCTGGACCAATAGTGAAATTTGACGTTTGTAAAATACCAAACTATACTACCTTTATGCTACTATTTGGAACCTAATTAAAAATTTTTGGTACCTCGACCAAAAAAAAATAATTAAGAAAATGGCCAGAGATTCTGACGTCAGGATGTCTGAACCATTTTTTTTCCTAGTTTGAGGCAACATTTTTTTATTTTTCTCTTCATAAATATTAACTACCTTTTTAGTACCTAACTATTCATATGTAGTTTTATTTTTTTTTAATGCAGGAAAAATTTTACGCATTGAAGTTTTTTTTAATGCCAATTAATTTTCCTCATAAAGAATTTGTTTTAAGGATACCTATATATATATATATATATATATATATATATATATATATATATATATATATATATATATATATAATAGAATTTATTAGAAATCATACACCGAAATATAAAGAATAATTTTAATAAAAAAAAATTGTAAATGATCAACTATCAATTATTATTATTTACTAGCTGATGCCCGCGACTTCGTTCGCGTGGACTTTATGACTCCGGCGTATTAATATAAATAACAACTAATGAGAGAGAAAAATAGAGAGAGATAAGAAAGTACTTGTAACAGTGTTAGGAGTTAAAAGTCAATATTATTTTAATTCTTTCCTTCGGGAGCCAATATGAAAAGAGCTGAAGTATTACTAACCCTGGAGAAAGCCACATTAAGTTGGCCATGCGAAAAAGCAGTCCTTAGATCGACATCAGCAGCTTTAAACCTCTAAAACTGTGACTTATTTTCATAGGAAAGCAAGTAAACACTGTGTATTTGTAAAACTGTGTATTTTCAAAAGGAAAATTGTTATACGCGGAATAAATACAGTTTCACTGGCACCACTCACAGTAAACTTTAAGTGTCTCAGCAGACTATGCCGAAGTTTAGCGGCTAAAGTTCAGTGTCTAAAGTTCGGTGGGGATGACACACTAAATAAGCTGAAGTTCAGCCGCTGAAGTTCGGTGGAAACGCCGGACTGTAGTGATGTGCCGATATGAGAATTTAATCTTCCGTCTTTGGCGCGTCTGCGGCGAACGGACGCGGGAGCGGAAGAGGGAAAGGAAGTGGAAAAGGGAACGGAAGCGGAAGCGGGAGCGGGAGTGGGAGCGGAAGTGGCAGCAGCGGCGGAGGCGTCGGAGGCGGCGGCGGCGGTGGAGGCGTCGGCGGCGGCGGAAGCGGCGGCGGCAGTGGCGGCGGCGGCGGCAGCGGCGATGGCGGCGGCGGCGAGAGCGGGAGCGGCGGCGTCAGTGGCAGCGGCAGTGGCGGTGGCGGCGGCAGCGGCGGTGAAGGCGGCGGCGGGAGCGGCGGCAGCGACGGCGGCGGGAGCGGAGGCAGCAGCAGCGGCGGCGTCGGCGGCGGCAGCGGCGGGAGCGGCGGCGGGAGCGGGAGTGGGAGCGGGAGCGGGAGCGGGAGCAGGAGTGGGAGCGAGAGCGGAACGGGTACGGGAACGGGTACGTGGAAGAGGGAACGGGAGCGGAAGCGGGAGCGGGAGCAGAAACGGCAGCGGCGGTGGCGGCGGAAGCGGCGGCGGCAGTGGCGGCGGCGGTGGCAGCGGCGGTAGCGGCGGCGGCGAGAGCGGGAGCAGCGGCGGCAGTGGCGGCGGCGGCGGCGGTGGGAGCGGCGGCGGCGGCGGCGGCGGGAGCGGCGGCAACGGCTGCAGCGGCGGGAGCGGCGGCGGGAGCGGAAGAGGGAGTACGGGTACAGGTACGGGTACGAATACAGGTACGGGTACGGGTACGGGTACGGGTACGGGTACGGGTACGGGTACGGGTACGGGTACGGGTCCGATTCAGGCAAAAGCATCGGAAGTTCGGCATTATGTGTTGCTAGTAATGCAAATAACATTGCAGGCATGCATTGGCTGAAATTCAGCCGCTGAACTTCGGCATACAGTGCTGAGATACTAAGTTGGGTTCCGTTACACAGTTTCGGCGGAGTCAAATTGCGCATTCGCATTATTGGCCCTCCGACATTAAGACTTATTTTGTTAGCCGAGAGTCCATTTGCTGCAAGTGAATTAAGAAACTCAACTGGATAATTGGTGGTGTCGTCAACAACTCTATCTAAGAAATTAACAATAATTTGCGTCATAAGTTCTATAATAATTGATTTTTAATTTTTTGGTGTCAATATGGCGCGTTCACATATCCAAGAATTTTTCTGGTGTGTTATGCTCTGAAGGACCGCAAATTCTGAACTTATAAGTTCTTCTTCGGACGAAACAACTTTTTTTTTGGAAAAATTTTCAATGTTCAGTCACATTTTTTTACTCTTTTATTTGTAGTATAGATTTAGTATGTTTTTGTTCAACGACAACAAAAAAACATCATCTATAAAAATTTCAACTGTCTAGCTATAATGGTTCATGAGATACAGCCTGGTGACAGACAGACAGACAGACTAACAGTCGGACGGTCTAAGTAATAGGGTCCCGTTTCTACCCATTTGGGTAAGGAACCCTAAAAATCGAATAAAATAAGTATTTATGGGGGGCTCCCATACTACAAACGTGATTTTTCATAGATTATGGTACGGAACCCTTCGCGCGCGTCCGACTCGCGCTTGGCCAGTTGTATTATAACTCAACAAAAAGTTCTCATCAGACTTAACAACTTTTGCTAAGACGGCATTTTAATATTTTTTATAGTTTAGCTGGACCATTATAGTTCTGCATCATGTGTTCCATTTTCCAAAATCAATTATAGCCTATATGTTGCCCAGGCTTCACAGCTATATAACAAAAAAAGTTTCATTCGAATCCGTCCAGTATTTCCGGAGATTAGCGTGTACAAACAGACAAACAGACAAACAGACAGACATTTTTTTTTATTTTCTTACTCTATTACTATATCTCCATCGCCACAAATATTTTTTTTGAAAAATTTTCAATGTACAGACACATTTTTTTTACTCTTTTATTATAGTATAGATTTATTTGTAACTGCTTAGTAGCTAAGGCGCGTTGAAACAGAGACCGGACATTGTCCAAATTTCCTTTATACTATCTATACTAGTACAATATGACATCTAGTGGCGACTGCTTGAATTACTTATTTACAGGGATGCTACAAGCATCAAGCATTGATACGATATTCAATACTAGGGTACTTAATACCTACTTTATGCAATGCTAGCCATAAAGATGGCGCCTGTGTCTAACACAAGCAAGTGTTCTCTTCTTCTGTAACGAAATACCTCCCGTCCGGATTCCTTCATAAACGAGTCCGACTCGCAATTGATCGATTTATTTTAACACATCGTTCAACACGCTCAGCACAGGAATTCAACCTCCCCCTGCAAATTGGTCCCTTCTGAGCTCAAAGAATTTTCATTGGGGCCATATATTTCGGCCCAAAACGACACGATGTTGAACCAAACATATAAATCTTTAACGGAATTAAATGCGTGCTTCGAACGCGAAAACGCTCATCGATTACGAGCTAACAATTGGGTATTTTCCTCGGTCAAAAATAAATTATTTGGTGATGTTAAGGAAATAAAACGTCGCATAATAATGTCACTTGTTATGAACATATCCATTTTCAATGTTGTTGCAGAAAAACTGATAAAGAGCTCTATTTGACTCTAAGAAAGTATGACGTCATTAGCCTGTATTTTACACAACCCATAAAAGTGTTGGTTTGGAAGTTAAGGGTTCCCTAACATTATCTATTAAAAAAAAAATGTGGTGTCGTGGGACACCAGGTAGGAACGAAGTTCCTTCGGCTAATGTAGAATCGACACAATTTGCAAAAGAAAAATCGTGCTCAAAGGTATTATACACTACTCGCTTGTGTATACGACTGTCGCGCCTGCGCACGTCTCATTTAACGGTTTTATTTAACGAGGTCATCCTTACGGTTTTACTATCACATTTTTTTCAGTTCGGTCGCGCAGCAAAATCCCTATCTCCTCCAAGCCTGCCGTAAGGAACTTCGTTCCAAAATCACGTTTGTTTTATGGGACTCCCACTAAAATATTTACGAGTATCTTACCCTGTTTTTAGTATCTCTCTCTCACTCTTTCTCTCTCTCTCTCTCTCTCTCTCTTCAAATAACTCAAATTCTATCTATCAGTATGAATTGTACGCTGCTATATACCTGAGGTATGATCTGACACAAGTGTTACCTATTATCACACTCGATAAGAAGAATAATCATTAAAAAAGACACCATAACAGATTTAAGAATGCTTGAAAATCTTCCGCTCCACATAAGGCCGCGTTTAGACTACACGCACGCGCTTAGCACAACTCAAATTACATTAATCGTAGTCCACACGCACACGCCTCGCATACCCCACGCGCTCGCCACGCACCCGTTTCGCGCCCGTCTCGCGCCCGCATTAAACCATCCCGTGCTCACCTCAAAGCAGTTTTTAATTAGATAAGGAATTGCTTTGACATAAACCCAAATCAATTCCAGTTCAATATAATGTTGTCAATAAGATTATCAACCTAAACACTCTGAGGCTAAATTACACATCACACGTACTACACGAACAAATGAATTAACCCTGGAGATTCATCTCAACGAAGTCTACGTGCGTCACGTAATTTAATTAAAAAGTTGAAAAGGGCAATGTTAAAATAATTTGCATGATTTCACATCTTTAATTCTTACAGGGACGTTATGTTGTAGGTACCAACTCAACATTATATTATGAGGTCCACGCATCAACTTGTTAAATGGGCCCCGCCAAGAGAGACTGGTCAGCTAGGCTCCGTTTTTAGGGTTCCTTAGTAAACAAGGAGTCCCTTATAGTTTCGCTATGTCTGTCTGTCGCGATCGCGGTTCTTCTTAGTGACTATGCGTGCTAGAAAGCTGTAATTTGGCATTAATCATGCCGACAAAGTACTAAAATGAAATCATGAAAAAACTTTTTTTTGGGGTAACTTACACCCGTACATGTAAAATGGGCGTAATTTTTTTGTCGACTAACCCATCGTGTAGGGTATTGTTGTTGTCTTTCAAAAATATTGTGAGCAAATAATAAATATCATTTTTCAATTTAGGAATCGGTTGCAAATTTTGTTACTGTCAAGTATCTACCTATTCTATACGGTTGTATAATACAGAAGTGAAAAAATTCAGGGCAGTAGTATACATATAGAACGAAGTCTAAAGGACAACTCATCAGTCAGACAATCATCAATCAGAGCTAGGGTTTACAAATTAAAGAGTTATAGACGACCAACTTGCAAAGTGTACTCGAATAAGTAAAATTTCATACCAATTCAATAGAAATAGTAGATTATTAACCAAGGGGATAAAGCAGTGTCTTCTGTCGCGGGTGACGACTTAAATCGCGAGCGCAACGAGGCGAGGGTGTTAAATACTGAAATCACGAGCGAAGCGAGGGATTTAGGACGAGTCCTGAGTGTAGCGACGGATTTAAGGTCATCCAAGACTAAGACAGCTTTATCACCGAGGAAAATACTTTACTTTTCGTACCATTTGCTAAAAAATAATACATTAAAAAAAATTATCCAGTTACATAAAAAATTCAAAATGTTTTACGTTTTAAATAAATATAGGTGGTACGCAGAAAACTTGGCTGTATGTGTGAGACGCAAATGACCCTTTGCTTTTTCTTTTTGGAAAACTTACCAGCTGGTGTAAACAAACAATGACATGACTTGATTTATTTGTTAATTTTATGAAATTTAAGTGGTTTTGTGGATTTTGTGGATACATGTTGTCGATTCAAAATTGTTATTTTTTTACGCTTAAAATATAGAAATGATTTCAGTTCAGTAAAAATTTCGGTAAGTATTCCAAACTTAAACCACATTCTCCCTCTAGAGCATGAATGAAATTCAGTACAAAATTTTCTTTCCCTGTTTTCATTCTTGGTCTAGAGGCTGAATGAAATTCAATACATTTTTCTTTCCCTGTTTTACAAATTAAAAATGACTATGGTTATGTTCGCTTTTTGTGCCATAGAATGTGACTTTTTTGGGCAAGTGGTACGAAAAGTAGTTTTTTTTGTCGTTTTTAACGTCGTAAAGTCAACATTCGCAGCTACAGAACCCTACGCACATGGCCCGACACGTACTTGGCGGATTATTTAAGACTACCTGGTATAAATTAATCTGTTCATTGGTCGCTAGATTGCGAGCTTTATATCTTATTTTATTTAAGTTTTATGTTTGTTAATTTAATTTACACAGACTAATGGTAAAGCCTTTCTGGCGAGCAGTTCAGTCTAACTAGTCTCACTTTGAATAGTCATTGTTTTGGGTTACCGGTGTTTCTTATCAGCAGTGCTCGTTCAAAAACTTAATATTTATGTTTTTTTTTTGTTTTTTTTTAAATAAAACAATAACACTAATAATTTGAATATAGGTATATAAACGTTACAAGTACTAAATGTAAATTAACTTTAATGTAATAATTTAATGTAATTAGTAAATTTACTGACGCAAAGGTATCTTCAAAGTCCTAATTACTGAATAAATATTTAATTCCCCGATTGATTCTTTGATGGTGGGCATAAAGGGAAGAAAAACGAATGAATGAAACCACACCTTTTTTCAAGAACGTTTATTTCAAAAAAGGTTCGAACAAATTGAATACTGCGGTCTCAACCCATCAGCGATAGACTTTTATCTTTCTTTTTGCACCTTTTGAATTGAAAAGTTCCATTTTTAACTCTTAAGGATACAAAAGGTCTCAACATTTTGCTATTACAAGGTATTTTATATTTATACTAGCTGAAATTCACAAGAGATGGAAAGTACGAAAGTGATATAGAAAGAAGGGTGGTTGCTTGTAATCGTGTAATTGGGACATTAGATTCTTTTATGAACAGTAGGAAGGTGTCTGCCAAAACATGTCTTGCTGTTCATCAGGGAGTGTTAATGCTTACTCTTATGTGTTATGTCTAGTACCTGGTAGTGAAAGCAGAGTATGGCAGAAAAATAATGAAAGTCGAATAAATGCAGGTGAAATGTGTGGTGTAAGTTTGAAAGACCGGTTAAGAAATGGTGTAATACGTGAGAGGTATGAGGTGAAAGAGGATGTAGTGACAAAAATTGAGAAAGGACTGTTAATGTGGTTTTAACATTTTGAGAAGATGGATAAAAGAAGACTCCATCATCATCATCATTTCAGCCGCATAACGTCCACAGCTGGACGTAGGCCTCTCCCAAATCTTTCCAAAATGACCGATCGAGACTTGTGTTATGGGATACTAACTCAACGATTCTATATTTAATAACGAATACCTACATATAGATAAACATCCAAGACCCAGGTCAACCTAAAAAAGATAATTTTCCATCTTGACCGAATCCGATCAAACCCAAGACCTCCAATAAGACAACCTGGCATGACGGCCACTAGGCCACAGAGGTCGTCTATATATAAGGATAAAACTATTCTATGTGTTAATAATTATAACAAAACTTGAATTAATCAGCTGCTTCACTTCATGGTCATGTACTTACGAATAAAAAAACAAAATATCCAAATAAGGACGATGTCTTCCGACGCTCGTTAGTCATAATGCTCAAACCGCTTCCCGTCATTGAATCAATGTCAAAAAAGTGTAAAACAACATTCTCTTAAGCTTTATTGCAATCCAAACAAAAATATACAATATCTAACTGTGTCATGTGGTGAGGTTTCCAACCTACGATAGGACCCCATAGGTACTCTTCTATTTTATTTGCCAGGCAAATTAAAAAATAACGTTATTTAAGGACGCCATCTAGTGATAAGTAGCGGAATTACATATTCCAATCCGTAGCGCCATCTTTTATTTGCTAAGCAAACCAAAAAGCCCCGACTTTCAAGCGTAAACCTCCAATAACTTTTAAAGAGCTGAGCCAATTTTCATCAAACATAAATTTCGCTTTAAAAACCGCTTCGAAATCAGTCCTTCTGTTCGAGAGTTATGATGTCACAGAGTTACACACAGACAGACATTAGCGTCAAACTTATAACACCCCTCTTTTTTGACGTGGGTAAAAAAAACCAACCAAAAGACAAGTACCTATGATTATCATCAACCTATATTACAAAAACACAAATGTCGCGTGCGTGCTATGACTGCATTTCCAAGGAAGGTTGACGTGCGGCCGATTGTAAAATTTTACGCATAAATGCATTCCCAAGAAGGTTTGGCGCCAGGCAAGCGACAAGTCGTAAAATTACAGACAAATTGTTATAAGTGTTCCGGTTATTTCTTCTCACGGTGTTCGGCGTCTTTGGAATTGACATGCATATTATCTTTGGAGAAGACAAGTCATTGTTTAAAAAAAAGACGGGTTGCACTCCGGGAGTGCCAGCAGAAGTGAAAACTTAAATATTAACATTGTGCATTTCCATGGATGCGCGTGGCACTCTGTAACATAAACACAAACGAACATTTGCGCAAGCGCCCTACGCCATTTGAACGAAACAGCAGGCGCAGGCATACATTTTCGCCGCGCCGTAGAAAGAGAGGGGGATAATTCCTCTCCTACGCCGCGCCGCGCCGGCTGTCTTACGAATTTTCATTCAGGTCACGTGTCCTGTTGCCCTGACGCCCTGACGCAAGTTTAACATTTTTTACCCACACTGGGTAGTGTCAGTTTAGAATTAAGACGAATCTAATGACACCTCTGAAGCTTATATCCATCGAGCCGTGCAGGCAGAGCGTGCCAAACATTAGAATTTTACAACAAAAATCCGCCATTTTGTTGTTTTATTTTATTTTGGTATACCCACTGTCACTCTTACAGTAAATACAAATCTAACGACACCTCTCAAGCTAAAATCCATCGAGCCATTCAGGCTGCAGAGCGTGCCAAAAAAATATGTACATACAAAACATACTCTCAAAAAACATAACTCTCCTTCTGGCGCAGTCGGGTAAAAAACCGCATTAAGGGGACACATGCATTTTTCATTGCCCAGTGCTGCTTCCATTTAAAATAAATTATTTGAAAGAAAACGGAGATGTCATTTAAAATTTTGGTCTCATAACCCTCCAAACTATACATTTTATGAATTACTGCTTACAGTTTAAAGAAAGAACGTGAAGCTTTTCTTCGCACATTTGCCAGAAGTGGTGGTAGTTTTCCGCCAATGTGCAAAGCAAATCAAATGGTCTCCCGCTTTCTTTCAAATAATTTATTTCAAATGGGGGCAGCACTGGACCCCGAAAAATTGATGTAGTTAACACCCGATCCAAAGTTACTCGTAGTGATTGTTGTTATAGCGGCAACTGTAATACATATCGGTGAAAATTAAAATGTGTCTAACTATTACGGTTCGTCAAAAAGCGGAATCTCAGTTGCACTCATCTAGCCCTCTAGTCATGTCTATTAAACTCTACGACAAACTCCCAACCGCCATCAAAGATATAGAAAATAATAAAATGTTTTTATACCAACTCAAAGAACTTGACTAATAAATGCTATTACACAATTAACGAATATTTGGAAGACAAAATTACACCGTAAAGGCAATATATTTATTAAATTAATAATAATTCCTGACATATTTACAAATTTTGACATCTTTTAACTTATTATTAATGAATGAACTTATAATGCTATGTATAAAATATAAGTTGCATAAATATTATATACATAAAATAAAAATATAAAATAACTCAATAACATAGATTTGATAAAAAGTGGCCCTTCCCTCATAGCAGCGCCCGGCAGGGTCCTTAATTGTTACTATTTTGTTCATAAAGATCTGTATATAAATGATTAGATTTAAGGGTCTTACAGTCACTGGCACCCCTTAGGTACGGAAGTCTAAAAGCGAGTAAAGGACACAAAAAACGTATGAATCAACATCCTTCCAAGTTTTATTACGATTCAGACAAATAAACAACCGCACCGCACGGATCAACCGCATCATTGGCTTGTTAACCCAAATACGATCCGGCGAAGTCGTTTTAGTTAATTCATTTGGCATTTTGCAAAAGAAATGTTTCTTTTAAGTCTGCACCTGTATTTAAAGTTTGTTTCAGTTGGAAATAAAATCGTTGCATAGTCTGCGGTATTTAACACCTAACCCAGGAATGAACGGTATAATTTTTTAAATTAACAACTAACTTCTTATCTAAACTACACAATGATTTTTAAAAAAATTCTATTGGACGACATGACAAGTATGCCCTTCCAAATTGGTCCAGGCTTCTTTGAATAAAATAAATAAATATATAGGGACAAATAACACTGATTGAGCTAGCCCCAGAGTAAGTTCGAGACTTGTGTTATGGGATACTAACTCAACGATACTATATTTTATAACAAATACATATAAACATTCAAGACCCAGGACAATTTGAAAAAGGTCATTTTCCAACTTGCCCTGACCGGGGATCGAACCCAGGACCTCTGGGTGGTAGACTAGCATGGTGACCACTACGCCACGGAGGATATCAATAATCGGGGAACATACATAAAAAAAACATGTGTTTCTTTTTGAAGTCGTAATAAAAGGAGATCTGTGTTTCGGTGGGAGTAGGCATAGCATAACTAACGCTTTCGCAAGTCAAGCAACTTGGACGTAGTCTGCTTTTGGATGGGTGATCACAAGTGGCAGAGAAATATTTTAAGTAGCTTTTAGTCCCAGTTGTCACTATTGTATGGCAGTCATCAAGCTATGACAGACACCTTAAAACAGCTTAAAAATTTTAATACTGGTGTTGACTATTTGCACATATGAAAAACAAACATAATAAACATAAAAATAATATTTTTCCATACAAATTGAAGTACTATTCAGCTGATCGAGTTTTGTAATTAATTAGTTTAAAAAATGTGTTGAATGTTTTTCCAAGCACGCTGTAAAATTAGATATCGAAAACTATTTCACCGTTCTGTCTAACCCTGCATGAAATGGTCGATCGAAAGTCCCATACTTTAAAGCATTACCTATAAAGCCTTAAAAATCATCATTGATAATTTGATAAAGGACGAAAATGAAGAAATTAAAGTTGATTAGTAAAAAGAACAAAGACTAGAGATATTATATAAACAAAACTCTTATAAATTGACAAAGACGGCAAGAAAAATCCGAAGGAGATGTATATTTCCTAGTATCGACATTGTAGCCTTGGCCATTCATTAGCGATCAATTACAGCGGGCCATAACTTAAAAAGGTGAAAAGCGGCAACCCGCCTCGTCCTCGTAAACCTTTCAATAAAGCTAAATAGAGACGAGAGGAATCGGAGCATAAGCGACTATCGAATTTCTTTAATTTATTTACCAATTTATGCACACGGAAAATGTTTACAGAGTATACATCAAATAAAAGTTGTACAAAGGCACTACTTATCTCAAAAGAGATCTTTTAATTAATTAATATTAGAGATACGATTTTCACAGAGTAATTTGTCAGTCGTGGACTGCCTCCGTGGTTCAGTAGTCAAGACATTCCTCTTGTGATCCAGACATGAGTTTGAAATGTTAAAATCCAAGTTGTTTCCAGTCTGGTTAGGATATTACAGGCTTGAATCACCTGATTATCCGAAAAGAAAGATGATTCCGTATTTGGAAGGCACGTAAAACATGTGGGTCCCGAACGCCATCTAGCGGCGCGTTTGCTTAAACTTATACAAGGATTGTTTCTGGTCCGCCCACTGGAACAGCACTCGTTCTGTGTTAAAACCAGGAACCATGTCAAATCGCCTAGGTTAAGTGGAGGACCCTGGCCTCTGAAGCGTTACCGCAGTAAATGCAACCGGGAATACGTTCGGATGATGATTCGACAGTTATTGAGTTGCGTCGGTAGCTTGAAAAATCTGACACCAGTTTTAGCTATTATTTAAGATTCAAAGACCTTTACAGGCACTTTTATTCGTCAGTAAGTATAATTTACATTACATGTAAAGCATATTGAAATATAATTTATTTTTAAAGAAAAGCTACCGATACCACCGCTTCGTAACGACCACAGCTGAGAAGAAACGCCGAAAGAATCTCATTTTTACAGTATTGGTCGCCTACTCGCCAGAAGGGCTTTGTCATATTATAATTATTGTCTCTTAATTAATAATACTAACAATTTAATGCAAGTTGTCAAAAATATTTAGTAGTCAAAAAAGCGAAGCCGAGCTGACCAGTCCCTCCCGGCAGCAAAGACTAAGAAATCTCCTAAGGAATAAAATTAACCTCCTTTAACTTGGGTCCATGCTTATCTTTATTTTATATCCCATTTATTACACGTAGGTGTGAACCTTACTTTTATTCCCAATCAAATCTTTGGGACAAGCCTTATTACTTATCGTAAAACACATAATTAAGAATCCCCTTACCCTAAACTTGTTCATACAAACGTAGTCTACGTTTTATTTTGAAACATGTCAGATATCGGTAAAAATTTGTAATTTTAAAGAAATTGCAATAATCTAGGGTAGAAAATATAAGGGTGTAGAAGCTTTCCATACTGATGGTCAAATATGATATAATACACTGTATTCTCTTTTAATTTCATAAGTTTACTGTCGGAAACCAATTATAACCCTAGATAATTGCAATTTCTTTAAAATTACATGATTTTGCCCATATCCGACATGTCGTTTCAAAATAAATTGTAGACTACATTTGTATGGGAAAGTCTGTATGGGTTATGTATGTTATGTAAGTTTGTATGGGTAAGAGGACTCTTAAGTTGCCGGGTTCATTAATTTCTGTGATCATTTCTGTCCATAATTTTTTTTTTCTTTTCGGACAAATCACACTGATTGAGCTAGCCCCAAAGTAAGTTCGACACTTGTGTTATGGGATACTAACTCAACGATACTTTATTTTATAATAAATACTTAAAAAGATAAACATACGTTGCATCCTCAGCGGTAACGCTTCAGAGCCTGGAGTCCGCTACCTAACCTAGGTGATTTAACGAGGTTACTGGATTTTATACAGGGCGACTGCCGTCTGACCTCCGCAACGCAAAGGTAGACCAGCACCAATCCTTGGATAGGTTTGAAAAACGTTTTGAAAACGCTGAATGACGGCGTTCGGGGCCCGTTTCGTTCCGTTCCGTCGGGCAGATTTTACGTGCCTTCCAAAACATGGCATCATCTTTCTGCTCGAATAATCAGGTTATTCAGGCCTGCAATAACTTAATCAGATTGGAAAATTCTTTTTTTTACAAAGTATGCTTTCCAGTGGGATTCGAACACAGGTCTTTTAGATCGCAAGGCGATCGCCTTGACTGCTGGACCACGGAAACAGTAAACCATAAAATTTAGTATGACATGACATTTATGATGACGAAGGGATCCCGTATGAAGGTTCAAGGTTACTAATAAAGATATTGATATGCTTCTCTATGAATTTGAATCAGAATTCAGGAGATGCTTGTACAGCCTTCTGCAGAATGGAAAAACTGGTTTGCAGTAAAACCTCTGCAACTTGCATGCGAAATTGTTCCAATACTAAATAATAAAATAAATAAATATATACGGACAAATTTCACAGATTGAGCTAGCCCCGACCCCCTAACTCAACGATACTATATTATATAACTAATACATATATAGATAAACACCCAAGACCCAGGACAATGAAAAAGGCCATTTTCCAACTATCCCTGACCGGGGATCGAACCCAGAACCTCTGGGCGGCGGACTAGCACGGTGACCACTACGCCACGGAGGTCGTCGAATCCTATGTTTGGCATTTTTAATTAACTTCAAAAAAGAAGAAGATTATCAATTCAAAGTACATATTTTCTTCTGTGTATATACCCCGATTACTTTGAGACTCCTGGACAAAGTTGGCAAATCCTTTTTTATTTTAAATTGAAAGGACATACTTGCAAATTTTGTGGTTTTATAATATATTTTCTAAATACTATGGGAAAATAAAAAGCAAGGAATAATAATTTAATAAAATTAAATCAAATCAAATTTAAATCAAAGTAATCAAATAATTATTCTAAAAAAATTACAAAATAATGAAATAGAATAATTCAAATGGAATTAAAAAGTTGGAAACGTTCGAGATGATGTTCTACTGTTGAATGCTAACCATTTGAGTTTATAATTTGAACTTATGAAGGGCCTGGACCAGTAGAATATAAGATAATAAAAAGTCACACTTATTTTTTTCTGACTCCACTGTCCGTCCATCTGTCTGTCTTTCTGCATGTCTGTCATCAGGCCGTATCTCATGAACCGTGATAGCTGGACAGTAATTTTTTTTAAAGATGATGTGTATTTGTTTTGCCGTTATAACTACAAACTAGCTTTTAGGGTCTTTTAGTGCAGCTGTTGAGGTAGGCTAAATTAAATATCCAGTTGAGAAAAGTGGTAAAAACTGCAGTCAGTTGAGGAAACATGAAAAAATGTGTGAGCAGCTATCCAAAACCTTGATGCAATTTCGAGTTTCGCGGGGTGCTTTACCTTAGCAGGGAAAATTTCAGATCCCTAGGATGTTCCAGTAGGACGTTATGAACGAAATCAATAAATTGAAATCCCGACGCCATCTTTAATAAAAAAAAGGTATAATTTCGAATTTCGCGACCCAAAATATTCAGAATATTAAATTTCAGCAAAATCGCTTGCAGTTGAGAAACGGCGGCCAGGTTGGATTAATAAAAATTAAAAAAAAAACGCTCAGCGCTCAGAGTGGCTTGGCCTACGGCCTCGCCACCGAAGACCGTGGAAAATGGAGAAACGATAGCTGGAACAGAAACCTTTTGATTCCACATTCTAAGATTTCCTTCGTTTTGTCTTCTTATTTAAATTTATTTTGAGCTGACTTGTGGAAATCAAATCAAGGCATTCCATCTCGTGTTTAATTGAAAGGAAATAATGTAAATTTGTTCACAACATTGCGAATAAATAGAAGTTTTCTCGAAAAACGGGTCTGGTTTCAATGAAATTATTGTGTGGTAAAAAATAGGGAATTTCTTGAATTTATTTATGTTTTCATAAAGTTGAGTAAGTTACTCGTAGATACTTATTACTTACGTAAGTACTAAGTTCCTGTTAATTAGTAAAATAGCTGGTTGGAGAAAAAGCAAGTAAAAATTAGGTCTAATCTAGGTATTTTAATTTTCAAACAAGAAAATTGATTTGATTGGTTAGATAAGACATAAATTAGCAAATGCGCTTTGGAGCAATTTCTGGCCATGATAATGATAACGTACTTTTCTCGGAAAACTGTGTGGGTAGATAGATATATAGATAACTCTTTATTGTATACCTAAAGAAAAATGTTACACAAAGAAATAATTTTAAATTAACTGAGTGAGTCCCGTGGGATTTTCAAATAGTATTTAATATAACGCGGTCACTATCTAGCAGCATATGTATGTCGCAGCCATTGTTAAAATTAGCCAGTCAACTGAACGCCTAGGCCGTTTCCTGAAAAACGGTATCCAATTGAGTACCTAGGCTTATAGTTCATTAATTTATTTATTTATTTACCAATTTAATTCAATTCAATTCAAATATATCCTTATCATCATAGGATATTTATAATATCTCTTAATAATCGTCACTTAGTCACACACAAAAAGTTACTTAGAGCTAAGTTTACTGCCGCGTCCAAAGCGCTAGTGCAGAAGAAGCGGTAACAAACTGCACTGCAGCATTTTCTCCAAGAACGTCAACTCACAATGAAATTAATATTTATGGTTGATATGTGGACAGAGTATACATTGTTTGTTGTCATAATTTATTTATTTTTTAACGTCGAAATTTTAAAATAATGTCAAATCAAGTTGTATATTCAGTATGTACCTAATGAACCAAATTATGACCATTTCTGAGTATACAAGCCTTTAAGAGGGACCTACGCCAAGCTCAAACCAGACTTTGTTGTCTTTAAGATAGTCAGGTCCTATAATAAGCCTTTTCACAGAGTTCCTACTTTACATAAGTTTTAAACTTTTTGTCTGGCATATCAAGTACCAATTGTGGCAGTTTATTATAAAAAAGAATACCGTTCCCCATAAACGTTTTACTAACTGTTTTGAGCCTATAATACGGGGCAACTAAGTCACTCTTATTGCGTAAGTTTCTAACGGTAAAATCGCTTAATTTATTGTATGAGGAAATATTTTTCTTTACATACAGTATGTTTTCAAATATACACTGTGATGGTAAGGTTAGTATACTTATTTCCTTGAATAATTCTCTGAGTGAGTCTCTAGATCGTAAGCCTGGATAGCACGAACTGCCCTTTTTTGTAAAATTCCCCATAGTAGTATGCCGTATGACATTAAACTATGAAAGTAACTAAAGTACACTAGTCTAGCAGTTGCTACATCTGTCAATTGTCTTATTCTCCTAACAGCAATACGCAGAGCTAAGCTTATTTGAAAGTTTAGATATATGAGCGCCCCATTGAAGTTTCGAGTCGATCGTAATTTCTAGGAAGGTGGAATTTTCAACAAAATTGAGTTTTTCGCCATCTATCAGTATGTCAACGCAGGCTTGCCTCACATTGGGAAGAGAAAATCGAATGCATCTAACATGAGGTTATTGGCAGTAAACCAATCAGAATTGGAAGACAAGGTGCTGTTCACCGCGCTAGCATCTGTGCTATGACGGTCAATTTTGAATATTAGTGAGGTGACATCAGCTCTGTTTCTCAACTATGCAAGGCAAGTCATTTACATAAACTAAGAAAAGGAAAGGTCCTAGAATGGAACCTTGTGGTACGCCGATTTTAACATAAGATCCGTGCGATTTTATGCCGTTAAATCAACAGTCTGAAGCCTATCTATATGTTAAATAAGATTCTATTAATTTAATTTAATTTTCATCAAAACCATATTGACGAAATTTAAGCAAAACTGTCTGATGATCTACGGAACCAAATGCATTAGAGAGATCGCAAAAGGATCCAATCCCATCATTTTTGTTCTCCCATGCGTCGTAAATATGAGTGATGAGTGCCACTCCCGCATCGGTGGTCGTTAGTGATTTGTTAACCACATAGGTATGACTGATTCATCAATATTCAATCTAGCTAAATGATACTTACTACGTTCAGCTATCTTGGGAAACATGGCTTTAAATGACTTGGCTAGTCATCCTTCAGCAATTGGATGTCGGATTTTACAGAAAGTGCTAGGCGTTCCATTAGCTGGTTGATTTTAACCAGATGGCTGCGACATATACAATATGTAACAAAATCCCTGACCGATCCTTGTAGGAGCAGCTCAGACCGTCAATATGTACAACTTTTCCTATGGGACCAATGCTTGAAACTTGAAGAAAAAATCGACATTTTTATACAAATTGCCGGGCCGGCCGAACACTTTTGTATGAAAATGTAAATTTTTTCCATTAGTCCCATAGGAAAAGTGGTTCATATTGATGGCTTAGTAGCCCCTACAAGAATCGAACAGGGTTTTTGTTACATACTGTATATTAAGAAAACTAGGTGTGACATTCAAGTCCATTTCGTTGCCACTACAAGTACGAGGACGGCAATAAAATTCCATTGACGTAATTTCAAATAGATTATCCCTGGGGTGACTGTAACTCAATTAAACGTTAACTTGTTATTACATGGTATTAAGAATCCCCTTACCCTAGAATTTTCCATACAAACGTAGTCTAGCTTTTATTTTGAAATGACATGTGAGATTACGGCCGAATTTTGTAATTTTAAAGAAATTGCATATATCTAGGCATATAACTAGTTTTCGACAGTCAAATATGAACTTGAAAGAAAATATGAGAGTGTAGAAGTTTTTCATTCTAATGGTCAAATATATTATACACTATATTCTCTTTTAATTTTGTATTTTGACAGTGAAAACTAGTTATATAACTTAATATATAAAATTTCTTTGAAATTACATAATTTTGCCAATATCTGACATGTCGTTTCAAAATAAAAGCTAGACTACGTTTGTATGGGAAAGTCTGATTCTGTCTAGGGTAAGGGGACTCTTAAGGAGCTACCTGAATTTTTCGGGGTCCAGTGCTGCCCCCATTTGAAATAAATCATTTGAAAAGAAACGGATATATCATTTAAAATTTGGTCTTGATCAGACCTGCATAACCCTTCAAACTATTTTAAGAACTACTGTTTACATTTTAAAGTGAGAACGTGAAGCTTTTCTACGCACATACGCCAAAAGTGGCCGTTTTTCGCAATTGTGTGTAGAAAAGCTTCACGTTCTCAATTGAAACTGTAAACAGTAGTTCATAAAAAAGTTTGATGGGTTATCCAGGGTCTGGTCAAGACCAAATTTTCAATGATATCTTCGTTTCTGTTCTAATAATTTATTTCAAATAAGGGCAGCACTGGACCCCGAAAAATTTAGGTAGCCCCTTAAGTAACTCAACTCATAAAATACCTCATTTACACAGTAATAATATTATTTAGCACGCCTTTTCTCTAGATTTTTCATACTAACGTTAGGGATAAAGACGTGATAGTATGTATGTATGTATTTCCTTAAAATTACAAATTGATGAAATCAACGTCGATTTAAAAAAAAAGCTAGAGAAAACAAAAACACCAATCAAATGCGAGTCGGACTCGCCTACAAAGGGTTCTGTACCATTTATTTTATGTATAAAAATCAAAAGATTCAAAGTTTTAAATGTTTATTCAATAACGTAACTTTGTACCGTTTTGGTTAGTAAAACCTAGATTTAGGATCTAGAAGGATAGATGAGATAAAGGAAAGACTAGATATTGGCAAATGAGATAGGTATAATGAACAACTATTACATTATATTAGTTACAAAGATTCACAAGAACACTAGGTACAGATTAGGTAGTCAGGGTCGTGAGTTATAGGCACTAGATCCGTTGAGTAGCCCTTCTAGGTAGAAGAACTACTTAGCTTGAGATGCAGCCGAAGAGAGAGCACGAGCGTTTTTTTTTTTTTTTTTTTTTTTTTTTTTTTTTTTTTTTTTTTTTTTTGATATGACAGACATAGGTTGCCTCGGACGGCATTTCCTATTTCACCCGGACAAGGTTTGAGGAGCGGGCCAGAGGCCCGGCTTCCTATATTTTTATACTACTAGCAGCAGCGCAAAGGGCTCCCAAGGGGGAAACCTCGGCTTTGGGCGCGCTAGGGATTATGGCAAATTTTGGGGTGCTGCAACACCCATGTTTTGCCGGAAGGGCCGAAGCTACGGTGCCAGAAGGGCCTACTTAGGACGCAAATCGTCCAGGTACCGCCGGGCGGTACCTAGTGAACGGGCTAATGTTCCTACGCCTACGTATTCGATTACGACGAATGCGGGGGGGTCGGACCGCGAGGTTCCTCTGGCTACTCGGAGCCGCAGAGGTATCGAATTGGACCATGTCAGCCATAATCTGGTCATCGGAATCAGAGAGAACATGCCTCGGACGTCTGCCGGTGAGTCGGCGAGGGTTGTGCTCCGGGATGTAGTTAGCTGCCTCTCTAACTAGTCGGTTCGGGTGGTCGGCGGCTTTATCAAAGAAGCGTTCGGACGCTTCTTTCATAAAGTGCTTAATGGACGGGAGTTCGAGATCGCGGTGTAGGTCGCAGTTTCTCGCTATCCTTGGAGCGTTGGTAGCTCTGCGGATGAATCGGTTCTGTACTCTTTGAAGCCTAAGCATGTGAGTTGGGGCTGCGTGTGCGAAGACAACGCTTGCGTAGGTCAGGACTGGGCGAATGCAAAGTTTGAAAAGAGTTAACTTGTTGCCAAGAGAAAACTTTTCATTGCGTATCATGGGGTTGAGACGGCTCAAATAGAAGCATGCAGTGTTGCATACCCTTTTGATGTGAGGACCGAAGGTCATGCCGCTGTCGAAGGTGACACCCAGATACTTGGCCGTGCGTGTCCAAGGGATGGGTTTACCGTAAAGTGAGATTTGCCTGATGGGCTTGGGTCGGTGCTGACTGTTGTTCTGAGGTCGCGACGCACCTTGTGGATCCTTCGTAAAGTAAACTGCGTTACTTTTCTCCGGATTCACTTCGATGCGCCACTTCCTGAACCACTCGCCTAGTGCGTCGACAGCGCGCTGGAGTCGATTTCCTATTGTCTGTACCATGGTGGCAGAGCAATAGAGGGCTGTGTCGTCGGCGAAGAGGGCCAACTCCACACCTTTGGTACGCGGAACGTCACTGGTGTACAGTGAGTATAGGAGGGGAGAGAGGACGGAGCCTTGCGGAACTCCGGCTCTTATGGGGCGGGGCCGTGATAGGCATCCCTCATATCTGTAGCGAAATGTGCGATTCGACAGGAAGTTTCGGATGATGTGCACGAAACTGTCTGGTAGTCCCATGTTTGCAAGCTTGTAAAGCAAGCCTGCATGCCAGACTTTGTCGAACGCTTTCGCGACGTCAAAGAAGAGAGCCCCTGTGCGGCGGCCCCATCGTCGAAATTTGAGGATGTGCTCCGTGAGGCGGTGCGCTTGGTGGACGGATGAGTGCTTGGCGCGGAAACCAAACTGTTCATCGGGGATGAGTGGTCTCTCAGATAACTGAAGGTATTCTCTGAGGCGTATCGCAATAATCCTTTCGTATATCTTCCCCATACAGCTCAGGAGGCTGATGGGTCGATATGCTGTCGGGTTTTTGAGATCCTTGCCTGGCTTAGGAATGCCAATGACGGTTGCATGTTTCCAGGCGTCTGGGAACGTGCAATTGGCGAGGCAGGCGTTGAATATAGTGACTAGGAGGAGGAGGAGGGTCTGTGGTAGGCGTTTTAGGACGCCGGTGGATATCCCGTCAGCACCGGGTGCTTTTCGGGGTTTGAGGGACTTGATGATCGATTGAACTTCTTCAACCGTCGTCGGTGTTAGGGGGAACTCGGGAGGAATCGAGGCAGAAGCGGCGAGCCGCTCTGCTTGCGATTCGACCTCTTGGAGGTGAACGGGGTCTACTGGCTCACGACTAGGAGAACATTGGCTCTCCAGGCTGTCTGCAAGGCATTCAGCTTTTTCGTCATCATCGAAGGCGATGGAGCCATCCTCCCTGTTAAGGGGAGGTGTAGATGAGATGACATCTGTCTTGAGAGATTTCGCCACGCGCCAGTAGGCGGTGTGAGACGGTGAAATCTCAGAGAGGAGTGTACCCCAGCGTTCGTCCCTGATCTCCGCAATGCGCTCTCTAACTCGACGTTGGAGATAGCGCAGGTTGGAGCGGGCTTCGTCAGTTGGGTAGAGGTCGTGTAGTCTTGTCGCGGCTCTCTTTTCTGTCATCAGCCGTCGCATATCCTCGGGCAGTTCGAATCTATGGGTTGGATCCATAGATGGGACCTGCCGAGAGCAGTCCTTTACGGCTGCTTGCAGGTGGCTGGTGAGAGATGAGATCGCCAAGTCTGTCTCGTCAGTGGTGGTTACCCTATCGGGGATTGCGTCCAAGTGCGCTGAGGTTTGGTCGAGAACCCTTTCGAGTTTCTTCCAGTCTGTCACCGTTTTCGTGTGGATGGTGCGTCCGTTGTCTGTCGGTCCTAGTTGCAGTACTACCGGTCGGTGGTCTGAGTCAAGGTCTGGGTGGACTTCTACTGAACACACCTGAAGGGTGATGTTCTTAAGTAGAGCTATGTCTAACACGCTGGGGTTTCCCTGGCCGTTGCGGGGGTATCGGGTGGGCGCCAAGGTGGCTACAACGTCAAAGTCTAGTTCGTCTGTGAAACGTTCTAGCCTGTTTCCGTTGGTCGAGTTAGTCACCGAGTGCCATCTGGTGGATTTGCTGTTGAAATCTCCCGCCAAAATGGTGGAGTTTCCTAGAGCGAATAGGGTTTCTAAGTCAGAGCGTAGCAGCTCTTTTTTAGATGGCAGGTAGATAGAGGCGATATTGATCGGCGAGTGGCCGGTCATCGCAACGCGTAGGAGGGAGCATTCGATGTTCTCGAGGAGTGGAGGGTCCAGTTGGATACAGTGGAGAGACCTTTTGTAATAGATCAACGTGCCACCCTTCTCAGAGTGGAGCCTGTCGTTCCGGATCAGGTTGTAGTTTGCAATACGCGGATTGCGATGGTGTGGTTTCAAAAAGGTCTCTTGGGCCAGGAAAATATCTACTTGGTGATCTGCCAGGAATTGGGAGATCAGTAGTTTCTTTTCTTTGAAGGCCCCGTCTGTGTTGTAGTACGCGATGGTTAGTGAACGCGGTTTATTCCTCTGATTGAGACTACCCATAATTAAGGCTGACGTGGTTTTGCCGCCCCGGCGGCTGACTTAATTTGCTCTATTTGAGAGCGGAACTTGAGGAGGGTCTGGACAAGAGACACGGTGTCGTTGCCCGCTTCCACGATCGCGTGACCCATCTCGGTCAATTGGTCGAGATCCACCGCTTGGATCACGTGCAAGGCCGTTGCGATGGCTTGGTCGTCGCTTACCCCAGATCTCCTTGTGGCCCCTTCTGGAGGCGCAGGCCGGGTTTCCGGAGGGGCGACAACGGCCGGTCGTTGTCTGAAATTAGCCCAAGTGCTCACTGAAGGTGAGGGCACTAGGGGCTGAGTTGACGGACGCGTTGGACGAGAGACTGAAGGTCTCTGCCTCAACGGTGGGTAGGCAGCTGGATTGCTGGCTGACGGAGGGGGTGCGTGCGAGACAGGCCGAGCGGTCTGTGTACGCGTCGCTGGACCGCGTGAGTTGGAGGGCAGAGGGCGCTTGGCGGCCATCGGGGCCTTTGGACAGCCCCGCCAGTTGGCCGGATGGTCCAAACCCCCGCATAACACGCATGCGGGAAGTCCCTCAGACTCTCTGGTCCTCTCACAATCCCTAGTGTGATGGTCACCTAGGCACTTCACGCATCGCGCGCGGGCGTGACAATTTCTGGCGGAGTGGCCATAGTATTGGCAGTAGAGCACGAGCGCCGGCCGCCGCGCCTTATATATGGGCATGCCCCCCCCCCCCCCCCCGCCCCCGCTGCGCCGAAGAGGGGCGGAGGAGTGCTGGAGCCCGCGC
Source organism: Acrobasis suavella (assembly GCA_943193695.1). Lineage (NCBI taxonomy): Eukaryota > Metazoa > Arthropoda > Insecta > Lepidoptera > Pyralidae > Acrobasis > Acrobasis suavella. Next base: position 3,613,442 of record OW971934.1, on the reverse strand, counting down.
GATGTCACAACTTATACGTATTGACGTGTTAAAGTGCCTGTAAAGGTTAGACCTTTACAGATACTTTTACACGTCGTAATAAATAAATAAATATATAGGGATAAATAACACAGATTAAGCTAGCCTCAAAGAAAGTTCGAGACTTGTGTTATGAGATACTAACTCAACGATACTATATTTTATAACAAATACGTACCTATATAGATAAACATCCAAGACCCAGGACAATTTGAAAAAGGCCATTTTCCAACTTGCCTTGACCGGGATCGAACCCGGAACCTCTGGGTGGCGGACTAGCATGATGACCACTACGCCACGGTGGTCGTACAAGTTACATAACGTATAAAGTATATTAAAATTTAATTTATTTTTAAAGAAAAGCTTCCGACACTAGCAATTTGTAACGACCACTGCTGAGAACTACTAATTCTAGTAAATAAAACGTATTACAAACTAGACGAGTATTTTAACGATAAATTTTTTAATTAAAATTGACAATTCAAAAATACCTACTTAACAAATAAACTTTGACATCACATTTAAACTTATAACTTGACAATAATTTACAAGTAATAAATATCACACAATCTTGCTAATAAATACTAAAAATAATAATAATATACATATGTACATATACTATTAAATAATATTCTGTAAACATTTATATTTATAAGTTAACTGCATGTCATAAATGTCGCTTGCCGTTCCACTTTTTGTTTTGCGACACCCGACAGGGTTCATAGTGTACCTATTATAGAAGACAGTGACTTTTAATAGTTAGAACTGTTGTACTTTATGAAATGCAATAAATGATTTGAATTGAATTGAATTGAAAAAGAAACGCCGAAAAAAGCTCATTTTCACAGTATTAGTCGCCTACTCGCCAGAAAGGCTTTGTCATATTATTATTATTGCCTGTTAATGGATAAATAAATACTTAAAATATTGTTAGAATTATTTTTGATATTATTAGGCATACATACTCTAACCGCAATGTAAACGTATATAATATGATCGCACTATTTAAATATTCAGTCGTAAAATAAAATTCATACTAGACACGCGTATTTCCTTGCACTATACCTGCTGCGCCAAAGTAAACCTTACTACAACCAACATAATGGTCACATCTTGCCGGATTAACTACCAGTGGATTTGCTACCTGAGTTGACCCTCTCCGCGCGAACAATAGGACCGCATTCCATTGCTGATAAGGACGAGTGCGATTTACTTGTTTGTGCACAATTATAGACTTTTTAACGGAGTGCGTAATAGATGCAACTGCATTACAAACTTTGTTTATTTTGGTGTTTGTGATTGTTGGGAAGATTCGTACGGGAAATAATGGCTTCGCTGGAACAAATCATTAGTGTACTTGAAGATACAGGGAATTTACTTAAAAAAGCTCAAAGTAATCTCAAGAAATGTCCCAAACAACGTTTTACAAAAGGTTATATAGAAGCAAGATTGCGATGCACTGAAGAGTATTGGCAAACTTTTAAGAAATCACACGAAGATCTGATTCGAGCTACAACTAAGGATCAGCGCGCCGCATTACCATATATTTTGAAGGAAGAATATTACGTCCACGAGGAATTATATCTGTGTATGCAAGCTGATCTCCAAGACATGCTGTCGACGATCACACCTACCAGTTCAAGATTGCCTTTAGCACGCAGCCATGGTACATCGAACGATCAACCCGTAAAACTGCCAAAAATCGAAATTTCAGTGTTTTCTGGAAATTACGAAGATTTTCCAGCCTTTCAAGATCTTTATACCTCATTAGTACACAATAATACAACACTCAGCAACATACAAAAATTACACTACTTGAAGACTAGCGTGAGCGGCGAAGCAGCCAACCTATTGAAACATATACAAGTTACAGATAGCAATTATACACTAGCTTGGGATACGTTGAAACACAGATACGGTAACAAACGATTGATAGTTAACTCTTTGCTCAAACGATTATTTACACAAAAGAAACTCAATGTTCAGTCTGCCAGTCAAATTAAATCTTTGTTGGATACAACGTCCGAATGTTTACATAGCCTGAAAAACCTCGATATTTGCACAGATTCCTGGGATCCTATAATTATTTTTCTGGTCGTGCAGAAAATGGACTCGGAGTCACATAAGGATTGGGAGGCCCTTGCCTACAAGGACAACTCGGAAGAATTACCTTCGTGGGCAGACCTTAAGAAATTTTTAGAGAATACTTTTCGTACACTGGAGATGGTATCACAGCCATCAACCTACAAGGAGCGAACTATCAAAGAAAGGACTTTACATATTGCTACAGAAAATAAATCGTGTATAATGTGCAAGGAAAACCACTATTTGTGTCATTGCAAGGAATTCTCCAAGATGCAGCCTACAGAGCGATGCGATTTCGTAAAAACCAACAGGTTGTGTTACAATTGTTTAGTACCAGGGCATTCCATGAATAAGTGTCGTATCCGGATATCCTGTCGTGTGTGTCACAAGCGCCACCACACTCTTCTGCATACACCTAACCAGGCAGATACGCCGGCTTCTTCGTGTTCTATACAACCGACAGTATCTGCACTATCCAATGTAGAAGAGAATGAGGAACTGCGAGTTAATACAATGGTGGCGTCGCAATCTTACAGTACTAGACAAGCACTATTGGCGACTGCATTGGTTGACGTGCGAAGTGACAAAGGCCGCACCATTACACTTAGAGCGCTGATAGATCCCGGATCGCAAGCATCTTTCATTAGTGAGAAGGCGACTCAATTCCTGAAACTTACTAGGAGGCCAGCAAAAAGAAGCATATTAGGAGTGGGATCCACGAAAACGACTATCAATCATGCAGTTCAGTTGAACATTATTTCAAGAAGTGTGACAAATTATAACTTACCTATTGATGCATTTGTCATGTCCAAACAGCTGACTACGAGAATACCCACGAAAGCTATTTCATTTACAAGATGGCCACACATACAAAAGTTACAATTGGCCGATCCTACTTACTGCACTCCAGGCTCTATTGATTTACTCATCGGTGTCAAGGAATATGCTGATTTATTGTTGCCAGATTTGATCAAGGGTCCGCCGGGTACACCATGTGCTCAAAATACTAAACTCGGCTGGATTCTATTTGGAGATATCAATTCATCCGTAGATAATTCTCAAGAGTGTTCTTTTGTCGTCATGCATCACCAAGTAGATCTGGATGAAATTCTGAAAAGCATTTGGGAAATCGACGTAGACAGCAAAAGAAAATATACTAAAGAAGAAAAAAAATGCGAGGAAATTTACGAAAAGAATTATACAAGGAATGAAGAAGGGCGATACATTGTAAAACTACCTTTTAACACGACAAATCCTAAATCTCCAGATGGCAATACAAGAGAAAGATCCTTACATAGATTTCAATTACTGGAGAAAAGATTCGATAAGACGCCAGGTTTAAGAGAAGTTTATACAAAAGTGATTGAAGAATACAAAGAAATGAAACACGCAGAAGAAGTGCCCGCTGAAGAAATACATACAAAAAGATCAGTATACATACCTCATCTTGCCGTAATTCGTGAGGATAAGGAGACTACTAGCACGCGCGTCGTGTTTGACGCATCGTCCAGAGGCTCAAATGGAGTTTCACTGAACGATGAACTTTTGCTGGGACCGTTGTTACAAAGTGACCTCAGAAGCTTGATAATGAGATGGCGAATGCATGCAATTTGCTTTCTTTCAGACATCGAGAAGATGTATCGTATGATATTAGTAACCAAAGAAGATGCAAATTATCAAAGATTCTTGTGGAGGGATCACCCCAATGAACCTATCAAGGACTATAGATTGCTAACGGTCACATTTGGAACAGCATCAGCTCCTTATCTTGCAATTAAGACTCTTATACAGCTTGCAATTGATGAAGGTGATAGCTTTCCTTTAGGTGCTCAAGTTACTAAAGAAGACTTTTACGTCGACGATGTTCTGTCCGGGTCCGATACAGTTGGAGAAGCCATACATACAAGTAAGGAACTAAAATTGCTGCTCCAGCGAGGTGGTTTCAAATTAAAGAAATGGTCATCCAATAGCGCCGAATTCATGAAATCAATCGAACCAGCTGATAGATCATCAAATGTTACTTTAGATCTAAATATTGATGGAACTATGAAGGCACTAGGAATTTTGTGGAACTTACATGATGATCAATTTCAGTACAACGCGGCTGCCTTTGAAGAATACAATGATGTAACGAAGAGAAAAATATTGTCAGATATCCAAAAGTTATTTGATCCGTTAGGGTGGATTGCACCGCTAATAGTTTTGGCTAAGATTATTATTCAGAAACTTTGGCTAGAGAGAGTAGATTGGGATGAACCAGTGAAACAATCTCTCAAAGATGAATGGATAACAATAAAGTCAGATATTAAAAACGTAAATGAAGTTAGTATTGATCGTTGGCTAAACACGTTAAATACAGAAAAGGGAACCATTCAAATACACGGCTTCAGCGACGCATCCATGCAAGCATACGCTGCGGTAGTATACTGCCGAGTAGAGAAACAAGACGGAACCATTCACACACATCTTGTCGCGGCACAAACAAAAGTTGCTCCATTGAAGACAATATCCTTACCGCGTTTGGAGCTTTGTGGTGCTGTGCTTCTATCAAAGCTGTTAAAACAAGTGGCGCAAGCGATGAAAATACCCATGTCACAAATATTTGCATGGACTGATTCCACAATTGTCATCTCTTGGCTTCTCGGAGAACCTAGCAGGTGGAAACCATTCGTAGCGAATAGAGTAGTGGAAATCATCGAGAATCTTAACAGCAAGCAATGGTTTCATGTTCTATCCCAAGACAACCCTGCAGATATTGCATCTAGGGGAATGCTTCTGAAAGATCTAAAATATTGCCGTTTATGGTGGAAGGGTCCGCAGTGGCTATCCGAACCTAGCTTACTATTTACCAAACCTAATACTATTGATACAGATCTAGAAAGGAAGAAAATTGTACAAGTAAACCTAAAAATTGATGAAGTAAATGAAAGGAAGAATAATTTAATAAATCAGTTTGACAATTTTGATACTTTACAACAACTACTAAGGACAATCACTTTATGCAAAAGATTTTTGAATTATAAAAATATAAAAGAGGACGATGTTAAGACTATCACTCCAGAAGAATTAGAAGAATCGTTACGCATTTGCATTTTAAAAGTACAGAAAGAAGATTTCGGGGTGGAAATTAATACGATACAAAGTAATAAACAAATAAAAAAGAAAAGCAGCTTAAAATTCTTAAATCCATATTTAGACAGCAAAGGAATTCTCAGGGTGGGCGGCAGGCTCCGACATGCTGATTTAGATGAAGAAAACAAACATCCCATTATACTAGGTCACACCAACAAGTTGTCGTCCTTGATTGTAGCAGAAGCCCACGCAAAAACATTACACGGCGGAACCCAAATGATGATGTGCTACTTAAGGTCTAAATATTGGATAATTCGAGGAAAGAGTTTGGTGAAGTCCCATATGCATCGTTGCCTTGTTTGTGCCAGACAGCGTGCAAATACTCGTACCCAATTAATGGGCGATCTACCAAAAGCACGCGTAACACCTTCAAGGCCATTTTCACACAGCGGCGTGGATTTTGCTGGACCATTCCAAGTCTTAACGTCTAAGGGAAGAGGAATTAAAACTAAAAAAGCATATGTAGCCATATTCATATGCATGGCCACAAAGGCCATACACATCGAGTTAGTTGGAGACATGACATCGGAAGCTTTTATTGGAGCATTCAAAAGATTTGTTGCAAGGAGAGGAAAATGTTCTCATCTATGGAGTGACCAGGGGAGAAATTTTGTTGGAGCGAACAGAGAACTGATCATGGCATGGAAAGACGCTAATTTTAATTTTTCACAAGATATACCGAATTTGCTTTTATCTGATAAAACACAGTGGCACTTTGTTCCCCCCTACTCAGCAAATTTCGGGGGTTTATGGGAAGCCGGAGTCAAGTCTATCAAGTACCATTTGAAACGTATTCTGAACACTCATTTGACTTTCGAAGAGCTAACAACCGTACTTTGTGAAATTGAGGCTTGCCTGAACTCTCGGCCACTATCACCCTTAGATGACTCCGAAACTACTCAGCCTCTTACTCCTGGGCATTTTTTGATTGGGGAAGCACCAAATATTATTCCGAGCCCAATCCTAGCAACTGCAAAAGTAAGCAATTTGTCACGATGGCAATATACGCAAAAGCTATTAAATGATTTTTGGCATCGATGGCAACATGAATACTTATCTAGGTTGCAGCAGAGACCAAAATGGCTAAAAAAGAAAGAAGAATTTGACATTGGACAAATAGTACTGATTAAAAATGAGCTATTGCCTCCAGGAAAATGGGCATTGGGCCGAATCGTTCAGAAGCATCCTGGATCTGATGGTGTGACTCGGGTATATAGCATTAAATGTGGAAGCAACATAGTTAAAAGATCTATCAGTAAATTATGCTATTTACCCATTAATGATGACTCTTCGTAATTTTGTATCACATTATAACTAATACTACTTAGTAATTGTCTAAATTAATCCACCAATAATTTACTTTCTTGTTCTTAAAATAACACTGTGTGTTTATTATTTGTTTAGACCTAAATACTTGTTACGCTGTAATTGATCCTTTGAAAGGACCCAAATGGTCCTTTGGTGGGCGGTATGTTAGAATTATTTTTGATATTATTAGGCATACATACTCTAACCGCAATGTAAACGTATATAATATGATCGCACTATTTAAATATTCAGTCGTAAAATAAAATTCATACTAGACACGCGTATTTCCTTGCACTATACCTGCTGCGCCAAAGTAAACCTTACTACAACCAACAAATATAATAGATACAATATTGACACATTATACCATAAAATGCTTGTGAACTAGTAAACAAACATAAATTACGTAATAGAAATTACTAAGTAGTAAAAAATCGAAGCAGAGTTCCGAATGATGTTTATTGTATGGGATCCCCAGTTTAATATTTATTTTATTCTGTTTTTAGTATTTTTTGCTATAGCAGCAACAGAAATAAATCATCAGTGAAAATTTCAACTGTCTAGCTATCACGGTTCATTAGATGCAGCCTGGTAACAGACAGACGGACAGACTAACAGACGGACAATGGAGTCTTAGTAATAGGGTCTTATTTTTACCCATTGGGTACGAAACCATAGGTGTATCAAATTTCAGGTTTTTATCATTTTATGAAATTAAATTCAAAATAACACGAAGGTAATATAGGATTTATTCTAGAGACAAAGATGTCCACTTTATGTTAAATTATACACAGAATTCGTATGAGACCTAATGATCCCTGGGACACTCTTAAAGTCCATTAGGACTGAGTTTAGGGGATCAATTTAGAATAGTGAAAGTGTTTATTTAATTTTTGGACTGTTTAATATTGTTTGGAATTTTAATTGGTGCCTTGTTTAATTACTAACTTAAAGTAAACTAGTTTAAATATAATTTAATAGTAAAATTTTAGTAAAATTGACAAAAGTTTGTAAGTGTGTGTGTGTGTGTGTAGTGTAGTAGTAACAAACATTGTTACTTCTTCAAGCGCAAACGGCTGGAACAATTTTAATAAAGTTTGGTATGCAGGAATCTGACACCCTGGATTAACACATAGACTACTTTAGGCGCGGGCAACACCGCGGGGTGCAGCTAGTATAATAGAAAAATGAAAAAGTTTTAAAAAATAGTTCTATTGTCGAAGTCCTAACACTGTATCAGCTTGTTTATTAAAAAGTAGGGCACACAATTTTTTCTTTTCTTTGATTAGCAAATAATGACGCTTACATTTAAAATTTCGCGTGACGTCACTATCAGCTACGATTTTTAATCAAAGGTGTCGTATATAAACCCCACTTCGAAACTTCGAAACGCTGTATCCTTGTTAATATTTACTAGTTTGCTAAACGTAAAAATATGGGTCCATTATTTTTGTCTAATCTGGTTGATGGACTAAATAAAATAATACCATTTATTATCCAGTCCAAGAAACTTGCAATGTGTAAAGGTGATAAGTAATTACCCCAGAAATCATGACGAAATACGACTAATACAACCAAAGGGCGTAAACAATACACTACAAAAATAAAAATTTTGTGGCAACAACATTATTTCCTCACGGCTCCAGCTCTGATATAAATACTTTAATCAGCCTACAGTCTTAATGGGCAACTATATAATGTTTTATGCTCATAAATCCGCTTAATTGCAGCGTCCATAACTCTTACATACAGCCGTTAGGTAATATAACCCATTTGCATAAAATGTTGTCAAAGCTTGGGTGTGGTTCTTATACAAGCGGAGAATTTTACGTTGTAGTTTTTTATGTTTTCTTTTTGTTATCATCGTCATCATCACCATCTTTATAGCCTTTGTCTCATAGGTAGTATATTTATTATTATGTTGGTACGCTTTTCAGCCAAGGTTCCATGGGGACCCGGTCCTTTGAGGCGTTCATGGGGCCAAAGCCAACATGAAGAGGCCTTTTAGTACCTTTTTATCTAAAAAATTAGATGGCTGCATCTATGGAGGTCTGTCCCTTAATGTACCATTGAGATGCACTAACAGACAGTCCTCCATAGCTACCGAACTATTGCCAGGGAGAGATTTACTTGGTTTGGGCTATGTGGATGGAATGTTAGTGGACCGGTTAACTAATTATTATTAATAGCCATCGATGTCCCAGTATTGGGCAACAGAATCTTCTCACTTCTCCATGACTCTCGATTTTGTGCTATTGATTGCCAGTTTTTATTGTATTTATTAAGGTCATCACACCAGCGTATCCGTCGTTGGCGCTTGCCATTTGGGATCCAATTGGTATCCCTTTTTGCTCATTGGTCTTGGTCCCATTTTAAATTAGCTGCTTTTTCTACAACATCTATTATTTTGTATTTGTATTTATGTATTATTATGGTAGTATAATTATTTTAATTTATTTATTAAAATATTTAATGACAACAATGGTACAAAAGGTGAACTTAATGCGAATGCGTTCTCTACCAGTTAACCTATAAGAAAACAGAAAAAATAATTTATATTCATTAATCATAACAATTATTTTTTAATTCTGAATTTTCCGGGGTCCAGTGCTGCACCCATTTGAAATAAATCATTTAAAAGGAAACGGAGATATCATTTAAAATTTGGCCTTGATCAGACCCTAGATAACCCTTTAATTGGGCAGCACTGGACCACGGAAAATTCATGTAGCCTCTTAACGGCTTTATCTTGTTAAAGATGATATACATTTATGATTTTTCATACAACGTTGAAAGGACATACTCGTAATAAATCGAACCACAGGCTGTATTAGATCATTATAGTATAATGATACTAAAATAACAGTAAAAAAAATCGACATTCCTTTTCTACTGCTGTATACTTTTGTTAGGAATTGCCTCTCGAATACTCGAATGTCAATAGGCACTTCAAGAAGCCAAAGACAATGAAATGTAAAGAAGAATAAATACAGTTTTACAAACGGCCGCCTGCCTGGCGTCAACCTCCTTGGGAACGCATTTGTGCAAAAAGTTATACTAACAGCAGCTGCTCTACATCAACCCTCTTTGGGAATGCTTGTTGCACGAGATTGTCGGGTCCTTAGTCAGTGCCACTTACGACCTCCACAGAAAGAGATGAAGAATTCTATTCTACAACGAAAGACACACGGTAACTATGCCTGTTTGCTTATTGCCCGAAAGAGCGAAGCGTCTGAGTTTCGAGATTGGCCAAAAATGCTTATTGCCCGAAAAAGCGAAGCGTCTCATTTTCCAGATTGGCCAAAAATGCTTATTGCCCGAAAGAGCGAAGCGTCTCATTTTCCAGATTGGCCAAAAATGCTAAATGTCCGGATGTCAGTTCATCTGTCTGTCCAGCTGTACTCGGCAACAGGTCGCATTTCTCAACCGATTCTCGTGAAATTTTGTGAGAAGGTTCGAAAATTATACAATTTTTTTTGATGATTCAGTTTTTCGGTTTTTTTTTTTTTAAATGACTGAAATATTTTAAAAACTTTAAAAATATCATATTTCAGCCGTTTTGAAAAGTTTTCATAAATGTCATGACCTTTTTTGTTACCCGTATTAAGACGCAATTTTTTTTCTAAACAATTTTTTTATCCGATAAACTTCAACGGATTGGGGTGACTCGTGACGTCACCGACTACAGCTCACAGAGCCTCTAGAATAGTTGTTGTATAATGACTGTCAAAAACCAACATTTTCTTTAAGACGAAGTGGTAGCTAAAGTGGCGCCCTCATTTGAAATAAATTGTTTAAAACTAAATATGGTGATAATTAAAAATTTGATTTGTATTAATATCTAGAAAGACCTTTAAACTATTTTATGAATAACCTTTAAAATTATTACCAATAGTCCGTCTAGTTTTAAAACTGTTTTTCTCCAAAAGTGGCTACCTTTGGCGAAAAACAGTCTTAAAACAAGACGGACTACCAGTATTACTTTCAAAGGTTATTCATAAAATAGTTTAAAGGTCTTTCTAGACATTTATACAAATCAAAATTTTAAATATCACCATATTTAGTTTTAAACAATTTATTTCAAATGAGGGCGCTACTTTAGCTATCACTCCGTCTTAAATAGCTAAGATACGATAATTCACATACTTACAAATAAAAGAAAAAGTGAAATACCTACTATAAATTTAATCTAAAAAATCTTCTTTTTATTTTAATTTGAGTACAATCAGTACATGAATTTTATACAAATTGACATTAATTTCAAATTTTACATTTTTAAATAATAATTATGACATAGCAATGTATTCTCAGTCCACACATCTCATTTTAATATCAGTATAATTGTAAGGTTGACGTTTTTGGAGAAAATGCTGCAGTACAGTTTGTTACCGCTTCTTCTGTACTTTGCGCTTTAGAGGCGGCAGTAAACTTAGTTGTAAGTAAATGATCTGACCTCAACAACTAACTATTAAGAAATCGAAAGAAAAAAGAAATGACAATTATCAAGTGATATAAATATTCAAAGATAAATAAATGATGTTTGACTTTTGACTTTTTGACTTTAAAAAAAAATTGTAAGTATGTAAATTATCCTATCTTAGACATTTTCTTTAATATTTCGCTCTCACTCAAGCCCCAGCCCAATAAATATCACGGAGCTGACACTTTCAGTTTCTTTCACAAATTCGTCCTAACAAGAAGGCAAATATCTCGAAATAATGATGAAGCCATTAGTGAAATTTGGATTTACGAGTATTTCACTAAACGCCAGAAAACTGAAGTTCGATATCTTTGTTACAATTTTTATGGTTTTGTATGTATGCGTGTAAAATAAAATGAATCTCGTTTTTTAAACGAATCAAAACTTTTTGAATAGGCTTGCATTAGAAGTTACAGTATGTCAATTTGGTATGCCTGCGACATCTTGTTATTGTTGACGACCTCTGCGGCTTAGTTAGTGGTCATCATGCCACGCTATCACATTGGAAGTACCAGATTCAATGCCTGGTCAGGTCAATATGAAAAATTACCTTTTTCAGATTGACCTGGGTCTTGGATGTTTATCTATATATGTATTTGTTATAAAATATGGTATCGTTGAGTATGTCTCCCATAACATAAGTCTAGAACTTACCTTGGGGCTAGCTCAATCTATGTCATTAGTTCGGATATATTTATATTTATTTATCTACAGGCAACGGTCGCCGTCTGTCACGAACTGTCGCTCACGGTCGCTGGCGGTCGCCAACAGGTGTCGAGCTAATCCGTCCACCTGAGAATCCGTCCAGTTGCGAATCTGTCCACTGTATACTGTCGTTTGTTTGTAAGAGCCCTTAATTATTAAAAAAATGTTATTGTTATAGCGTGCGTAAGAAAGGTCGTGATTCTATGGCCACGGAATCAATATCAGTATTACATACGGTACGGAATCTTCTAAGGTCCCCGTTTCTCTTCCCCGCACCTCTCCCCCGTTCACACCGTGTGAGGGTGTTGAGCACCTGCAACCTATTTACCCAGCCGACTTATACAATATGTAATAAAAACCCTGTCCGATCTTTGTAGGAGTAACTCAGACCGTCAATATGAACAACTTTTCCTATGGGACCAATGCTTGAAACACAAAGAAAAAAACGATATTTCCATACAAATTGCCGGGCCCGACCGAACACTTTTATATGAATTTGATGACGGTCTGATTCGAGTTGCTCCTACAAGAATTGGACAGGGTTTTTGTAACATATTGTATTAATTACAAAGATATAAAAAATTGCAAAAAAAGCTGAGTTCTTTAATATCTTTATACATAATGGTATTTATAGTTCATAGTCAACTCAATGGGTAAATCGATTCGTTATACCATACAATTGACTCAATAACGAGAAACCCATAAGCAGATTGAAGAAATTATATTCCGATTCTTGCAATAAACAGACGATATGAAAATAAAATACATTTTGTTGTGCTCACGTGTATTGTTGGTACCGAAAATCCTTGTCAGTCAGTCAGGCGTGTATATTGAAGTGAACCAATACGATTTAAAACGATATTTATTGCATATTTTTAAAATGAGGTAGAGGTCCATAGTCTCTGACTACCCCTGTGGGAAGCGGGCGTGATAATATGCATATATTTATTTATTTATTTAATTTATTTATTTACAAAAATAATTTATTACATGGCAATGGGATGAGCAAAAACCATTCAAGGTTTGTACGCACATCCAACTCGCAAAAATTTATTCACACTCACTAAACCAACATACGTACTTAAGTACCTTGGGTACATTACTTTTACTGGGTTTAAATGGGTTTAGTATTGGTTTTTTGTCAAGGCAAGAACTCAACAAATATACCTGCTTATACAAGGCAATACCAAAGCCGATAATAACAGTTGGCACAGTCTGCAAACAGATACAATTGTATATTTTAAAATGTATATTTTAAATTGTATATTTTAAAATGTATATTTTAAAAATGTTTATAATAATAATAGAAAATATCACAAGCCTTATATCTTCTTATATAAAGTAAAAAGTTTATAAAGTTCATTTGCAGAAATGATGTGCATGCCATCGGCGGGGCACAAAGGCTGCTTCTTTGTAAAAGCCGATGCCGCCGCCTTTGAAGCACGCTGACGGCTTGCCAACCGAACAAACATACTATTATTAGAATGGAAAATATTATTAGTCTTATCCTTTTATATTAAATTCATGTTTTTTAAAGTAGTGGAATTTTTACTGAAAAAAAACGAACTAGATATCAGGGGAGGAGGTTGTCTCGAAATTTAGTTCGAGATCACGTATTCTGAGGCACTACATGGCCAAAGAGTATCAAGGTGGCGGTCAGTGTATACACTAGTGTGACAGCGACTTCGTCCGCGGGGATTTAGGTTTGGGTAATTTTTGATAAGGGGTGAAAATGCGAATCGTGCAATACTGCTAGCAACCATCACTATTTTAATTCCTTTTTCGACCTTCTCGCAGATCATAACGCTAAAAGTGGCCTGTGAGTATTGTGTCCCTGGACTCTTTCTGCTTAGAGCCGCAAGACCTAAAATGCTCTGTCTATCCTATCAGGAATAAAAATGTGTATTATGTACTCGTATGTTTAAATAATTTTCGAAACTTAAAACCAATTTTAATCAATTTTCTAGGTATCGGACCATCCTGACAAGTATGCGTTTTCAAACAAAAAAAAAATTTCCAAATTGGTCCATACGTATTAAATAATCGGTGAAAACACATAAAATATATAAGTTTCATAGGACCCTTACCTGACATTTGTTTTATTTTATTTATTTGTTTAACTTTATTATAAAGCTTGCAATAGGCCTTCCCGTCTTACTTTTCATACAAAAGCTCGTTCGCAATTATGGCGTTGTATCTGATCTTTCTTGAAAACTTTCGAAATCACAGGTATCTCGTGCGCTGTTTCTACCCAAATAAAAAAATTAACATTTAGAAAAAAAAAAGTCAGTACAAAAATCTGCGAAAAACGTATACATATCACGCGAGTATGGGGTATATATATACCCCATACTCGCGTGATATGTATAAAGTTTTGTCTTCTTTCTTACATGGATGATTTTATGCGAAAAACATTTGGCTATTTATCAACCCCGCCCTTTCGGTACGACTTTATTTGTCTAGCCACAACATAAATATAACAGAAAGTTTATATATTTTTTTTGTAATGTATTCAGGCTTAATGATTTTTGTAATTTAGACAACTTAAGAATCCCCTTGCCCAAGACTTTTCCATACAAACGTAGTCTACGTTTTATTTTGAAACGACATGTCAGATTTCGGTAAAAATTTGTAATTTTAAAGAAATTACAACTATCTAGGGTTATAATTGGTTTCTGACAGTAAAATTATGAACTGGAAAGAAAATATAAGGGTGTATAAGTTTTCCATACTGATGGTCAAATATGATAAAATACACTATATTTCCATTTTACCGTAGGAAACCAATTATAACCCTAGATGATTGCAATTTCTTTAAAATTACATAGTTTTGCCCATATCCGACTTGCAGTTTCAAAATAAAACGTAGACTACGTTTGTATGGGAAGGTCTGATTCTGTCCAGGGTAAGGGAAACTCTTAAGGGGATACTTGAAATTTCGGGGTCCAGTGTTGCCCCCATTAGAAATAAATAATTTGAAAGGAAACGCAGATCTTTTAAAATTTTGTCTTGACTAAGCCCTACATAACCCTTTAAACTATTTCAGAAACTACTGTTTGCAGTTTAAAGTAAGAACGTGAAGCTTTTCTACGCTAAACGAAAAACTGCCACTTTTGGATACATTAAACACACTGGACCCCGAAAAATTTTCGGCGTCCAATGCTGACCCCATTTGAAATAAATTAAAATTCAGTTCAGTGAAAAGATAAGAAGTATTTGTAACCACCTGAAGTAGGTATTAGTATGTAACATTTTGTAGCGGTAGGTAGGCATAGAATCTTTTTAGAAATTATCATGACATGACGTAAATTTGAATAGCTTCACATATATTCGAAATACCTAAGTAATAACAATTTTTAAGAATTTGATAGTCACAGAAGCAGAAGGGCTCTGAAATGGCGATCACGTACTGACCGGTAAACAGTTTAAAACATCTACCTACTAGGTGGACAGACGTACCTAACCTTGTTCAAGTCGTCTAGAATTGTAAGTGATATTACCAAGTTACATTGGTGCTATTGTTTATTCTGTGGTACAGAAAAGTACTGAATGAATAGTAAACTAGCTCTATAAACTAGCGTTTTGGAATACCGATAACCGCCATTTTGGTTCCACCTACGTGCCGGGAATTTGTACAAAATTGCTTTGAAGTCCGCCATTTTTGTTTAAATTATTTGTGTCGCATTGTACGTCGTTTTCTTACATGGTTCCTATGGCTACCTTCCAATTCTATCATCAGATCCTAATAAAATTTCAGCAAAATCGGTTGAGAATAAGTGGTTTAAAATTGAGTTGCAAGATTTGATCCAACAAACATTTCAAGATACAAGTTAAATAAAAAATAAAAAAAAACTTATACAATCGTTAGACTTCCAACGGCTGAAATAATAAATGAATTAAGTGTAACATTTATAACACAAGTCTTTTAATAAAATAGTCAGTATACTGCCTTTTATGTGTTGTGGCATATCATTTATATTACACACACGTCACTGTCAAGGTTATGAAGGTGAGAAACAGTTGGAAACTCACCCGGCAAGACAGGTGAGGGTAGATTGACATGATACTTTATTAGTTATACAAATACGTATTTACTCCCTTGTGGTAAAATCACAACATTTCTTTTATTTCCCTAAAGGCGTGATGAAAAATAAAATATGATGATTTTTAATGTACTGCGAGATACAAGCAGCCATAATAAATATCTTTCTTGTATAACATCTATACTAGAGGGAAGTGTGATTAAAGAAAGAAGTAACTTTCGAAGTAAAGACGGAAAAACCTTACATTTATATTTATAATAATAATAATAAAATTAAATTAAAAAATATATAATGGCATATGCTGGGTTTGAACCGGGAACATCTACCATGTCAGGCATACGCTCTCCGAACTGAGCTATCGACGAGATAGTCAAACTTGTGAAATGACCTTTCATTTTAAATTCCTGATAGAAAAATCTCACGCTTTTTTTCGCCTAGCCCCCGTCCGCGCCGTCCGAAAAGGAACTTTATTTTAAAATACGCTGGAAAAAGGTCTTTAAGTCGATAAAGCGAGTTAAAACACTAGTTTTTTAATATAAGCACAAAAGCAGCTTATGAAATAAACTTCAAACTTTATAATAAGTTACGTGGTGATGTTGTTACCGGAAGTTAGTTATCTATAGCTAAGTTTAAGTTAAGTTAAAGTTACGAGGTACGACATATCTTGTACTTAATACACAATCTACTTAGTATTTTTATATATCAAAGCCAAATTTTAAATAATATCTCCGTTTCTTTTCAAATGATTTATTTCAAATGGGGGCAGCACTGGACCTCAGGTAGCCCCTAACAGTCCTACACTGGATTTTTCCATACAAACGTAGTCTAGCTTTTATTTTGAAATGACATGTGGGATTTTGGCAGTATTTTGTAATTTTTAAGTAATTGCATTTATCAGGGCCATAGAGCAACACGGAACTTCACGGATCTGGGCATATAACTAGTTTTCGACAGTCAAATATGAACTTGAAAGAAAATATGAGAGTGTAGAAGTTTTCCATGCTCATGGTCAAATAAAATATGGACTCAAAAGAGAATATAGTGTATACTATATTCTCTTTTCTCAAAAGAGAATATAGTGTATACAATATTCTCTTTTGAGTCCATATTTTAACTGTGGAAACTAGTAATATGCCTTAATATATGCAATTTCATTGAAATTATTAAATTTCGCCAATATATGACATGCCGTTTCAAAATAAAAGCTAGACTACGTTTGTATGGAAAAGTCTGATTTTGTTTAGGGTAAGGGGACGCTTAGGCGATTCTCGTACTGCTCCGCACCCCGCTGCGGAGCGCAAGGCCGCCATACAAAAATCACGCGCGTAGAACCGGTGTCAGTGTGTTGTACTATGCGTGTTTTCTATACAAATTGAGGTACTTGTGATACAGTCCGGCCCGCGCTACGCAGCGGGGTGCGGAGCAGTTTGAGAATCGCCTTATGGCAGCTTGAAAAATCACACCAGTGTTGGTTGGTGACTTACACACGAAAACTGGCTAACTTCCCAAGAAATGAATGATGAACGAATTAAGCTATTTAACTTCACTGAACGTTCATACATACATACTATCACGTCTATATCTTTGATGGGGCAGACAAAGCATTTTGAGTCTTGCGGCTCTAAACAGACAGAGCCCAGGGCCGCAAGACTCAAAGGCCACTTTTAGCGTGATGGTGGGCGAGAAGGTAGAAAAATCACAATAATATATATGAACAAATAACACTGATTGAGTTAGCCCCAAAGTAAGTTCGAGACTTGTGTTATCATGGGGTACTAACTCTACGAAACTATATTTTATAACTAATACATATAATTATAGATAAACATCCAAGACCCAGGACAATTTGAAAAAGGCCATTTTCCAACTTGCCCTGACCGGGGATCGAACCCAGGACCTCTGAGTGGCGGACTAGCATGGTGACCACTACGCCACGGAGGTCGTCAAGTTTATTTGCTAAGAAAATTTAAAAACCTCCTTGTTCTTCTTAGCGTGACGAAATGGAATAATACATGTATTATATGAGTTTGGACCAGGGATGTTGCGGATGCCGATTTTTGCACATCCGCGGATGTGAATGCGGATGCGGATTTTTGAAGGCTCACATCCGCAGATGCGGATGCGGATGCGGATGTTTAAAAATATAAAAAATTCTTTAGGGTGCATCGACTTTAAATGATTTTTTAAAAGATGTGGTGGTTCGGCCCTTGCGAGAGTAGCTCTTATTGTATATTTTACAGTCAACTTTCTCATGGTCCTCTGTATTTGGTTCAAAATAATTCCATATATTACTTTGTGTCGGTGGTGACATAGTTAATTAACTTGTTAGATCTATCAATAACAGGATACTCGCTAGAAAAATGAAGAATATTGTGAAAAAACGATTAACTTTACCCACAATAAAACGCATTGCCCGTGTAACATAATGGCATTTATCCGCTTACATATTTAACTTTATAAGCTGAGCAAAGACTAATATAAAGATTGGATTTTAACCATTATTTACACACAATGATCACTGTATCACAATAATACTCAAAATATCTATATATACAAGCGCAGTCCTACCGAACGGAATCTAACTCTTTTCAAAGTGCTACGTAATCGCTGCAATCGTATGTGTAGAGATGCTAAGAGACGCTACTTCCACGATTCTCTCACCTGTCGTAGTCCAGCTGAGGTCTGGAGGTTCCTGAAGTCTGTCGGTATCGGTTAATCTCCTACTCTAAATCACACCAATATAGATCCATCCGAAATCAACCGCCATTTTTCTGCTCCTCCGGTCACTATTCCACCAGATATTAAAGCCGAGACTTTAACTAAACTTTTAAATTTACCAGCCCCTTCTTATACTCCATTTCAACTAACAACTATTTCCGAGGATGATGTTAAGAAATGGATTCTACATATTTCGTCCAATGCTGCTGGTAACGATTTAATTTCCTCTAAAATGATCACTCTTCTTCTTCCGGTTATTCTCCCTGTGCTTACTCACATTTTCAACTTTTCTCTAACTTCGGGCACTTTTCCTACGGCTTGGAAATTGGCTCATGTTATTCCCTTACCTAAAGTTTCTTCTCCCTCCCTCGTTTCAGAACTTAGACCCATTTCTATTTTACCTTTCTTATCAAAAGTGCTTGAGCTAATTGTTCATAGTCAATTTTCCACCTTTCTTTTCGAAAATAATATCATCACTCAATTTCAATCGGGCTTTCGAGAGGGTCACAGCACTGTGTCTGCCTTACTCAAGGTTACGGATGACATCCGCTGGGCGATTGATAACAAATGTCTTACTTTATTGGTCCTTCTTGATTTCAGCAGTGCTTTTAACTCAGTTGATTTTGACATTCTTCTTGGCATTCTCCGATCTATAAATGTTTCTCCTTCTACTTTATGTTGGTTTGATTCGTATCTTCACGGTCGCTCGCAGTGTGTTCGCGTCGAAGAGACTTCCTCCGATTGGCGTGAGCTCAGTGCGGGTGTGCCACAAGGCGGTGTTCTGTCTCCTCTTTTATTTTCTGTTTTTATTAATACTGTTACCCAAATTCTCTCTTCTAGCTTCCATCTCTACGCAGACGATTTGCAGCTCTACAGACACTGTCTACCTGTTGACATCGATACAGCCATTGATGCAATTAATTGTGATCTGCAAAAACTAACTGGGTGGGCTAAATCATTTGGTTTATTAGTAAATCCAAAAAAATCGCAAGCCATGCTCCTTGGGAGTCGGTATGCACGAAATTCCATTGACCATAGCACTGTTCCTCCTCTGATTCTAGATCTCCATTATTGCATTCTCTGAGACTGCCAAAAATTTAGGTGTTTTAATTGAACCGACGCTGAGTTGGACTGCGCATATAACTGAAGTTAGTCGCAAAGTATATTTTTCCTTTCATAGTCTCAGAACACTTCAATATTTTTTGCCCTTTGAAACCAAAGTATCTTTATGCCAGTCCCTCATACTGCCACTCCTTGATTATGCAGATTCCTGCTATTTAGATGCTACACAGGAGCTACTGAACAAGCTAGAACGATTGCAAAATTTATGCTTAAGGTTCATATTTGGATTAAAAAAGTTTGATCATGTGTCTGAATACCGCAAACAACTTGAGTGGCTCCCTATTCGTTTGCGTAGAAACCATAGAATCCTATGTCTCCTTTTCAAAATTTTGTACAACCCTACTTATCCTACATATCTACGTGATCGGTTTTCTTTTGCCCGTCCGTCTAATGTGCTCTGTAGGTCCCACCTTAGAACCGTACTTAGAATCCCTGACTATACTTCTGCGTGCTATTCCCACTCCTTCTCTGTACAAGCGGTGAAATTATGGAACTCATTACCACATACTATACGAGATTCCAAATCATTTTCTGTTTTTAGGAAGCGAGTAAAAGAGTATTATCTTTCTTTAAAGTAATGAATGGTATATAGTATATAGGTATATTTATTCTATACTTATATATAATTTTATTTATTTACATTTATAGTTAGGTATATTTTAGTTTATGTATTATATAATATGTATGTGTATGTTTTAACTTTTAGATAAGTACCTATTTTATGTATTTGTATTTAACTTGAGTCTATTTTGTACACGCCTACTATTACCTGTTTTCTTCTCTTTTCCTGTCCTGGGTCTGCTGGAAGAGATTTCTTATGAAATAAGCAGTACCTATGTACTCAATGTTCTTACTTTGTTCGTTCCTATTTTTGTATTTTGTGTACATGAATTTTGTAAATAAAAAAAAATAAATAAAATAATCCACAGCGAAAACAAACACGTAATGATTTATTTACAAGAAACAAATGATGCACCACAACAAACGCGTCGGATCTTGTCACCAATCTTTTCGCTCCCATTGGCCATTTATCATTGTCACTTGTAAACGGCATGTACCATTCGCCAGTCCCGCCCAATTTCTTTCTTGTATTAAATTCGCATCCGCATGAAATTCACCATTGATTTTTGCGGATGTGGATGATTCGCATCCGCATGAACATTCGCATTGATTATTGCGGATGCTGATGCGGATGCGGATGCAGATGTTTAAATGTATGCGGAAACTCCGCATTTGCGGATGCGGATGCGAATATTCGCAACATCCCTGGTCCAAACCAGTTACATACTACTTGATTTGAATTACTTTGTGCAATTCCGCCACCAGTTAGTTCATGCAAACTATTGCCGGCCGGCGCCCACCCACTACTGTTAGTCCCAGCATACCTGCCACCAACAGCTTTTGCAACAACATTGTTGGTGGCGGGTGCACAAGGGCTGTTGTTGGCAGGTATATTATTTCTGTAATACAAAAGTATTATAATACAAATTTGTAATACATTAATAAAAATGATTAGGTATAAATATTTTTTCATTGTTTTAATTCTTAATTTATATACTATATTTATATAGGATCCGAAACATCCGCATCCGCATCTGAATCCGCGGAAGTGAGCCTCTTAAAATCCGCATCCGCATTCGCATCCGCGGATGTGAAAAAATCGGGATCCGCAACATCCCTGGTTTAGACCAATGTGTGTCCACACTCACGCCCCTGTCATTAGCCGAGTTTAGGTCCTCTATTGGGGTTCGGCAGTTGGGACATGACAGTAGGTGGGCCACAGCTCCACAGTCACAAGTTTACAACAATCGTTGTTAGGAAAACCCCACTTTGCTCGCTTTTCGTGACATCTCCCAACACCAGTCCGGAGCCTGTTGAGGGTCTTCGAGACTGCCCAGGAGAGATTGCCACCTGGTGGAAGTTTCCCAGCAGGTGGAATATGAGTGGTGAATGAGGATATTTTTTTTCCACCATGCTAACCTAGTGTTTGAGGCTTCTTTTGCTGGAATCCTTGTGGCTGTCTTAGTCAATTTTTTTGGCTCTATAAGCGAGGGAGTGTTGGAACTTGATTGTGTAGTAAATGAAATAAACTATACTCCGATTGTCAAGAACGCCATCAAGTGATGAGAAGCGGTACTACCGATACGACTTGATATCGGTAGCGCCATCTATTATTTGCTAGAGAAAGCCTTAACTTTCATGCATTATCCCCAATAACTTTTAAACGGCTAAACCGAATTTTATCAAACATAGCTAAGAGCCACCGCAGGGGAACTTGCTTTTACGTGAAAAAACCGCATCGGAATCGGTATATCCGTTCGAGCGTTACGATGCCACAGACAGACTGACAGACATAAACATCTAACTAACACCCCTCCTATTAATATGATTTGCACTTTCAACTGTAGTGTGTGTACTTGAACTCATTATTTTCCTATTTACATTTTGTAACCTTTATATGTAGAACATCTAGATTACTCTTCCTCGATAAACATACCTTATGACGACTTGTGGTCTGTTTTCAATGTGTATATAAACCAGTAATCAGTAATAAATTGACGGTTTGACCTACGAACCTACTCCGAGTGTGTTTGATTTAAGCTCAAGCTACATCACACAACAATTCACGGAACTTATAAATAAAAGATTAAGAATATCATGTAACTTTATTCTGTAGGTGTTTCATAATTTTGTTTACTTGAATCTTGAATCCTCTTCAATTGATTCGTAAAAATAGAAAGATATTTTAAGAGCGGCCGATGTTTCGTTATAAAAATCTGATTATTGGTTCTGCATCAGTAACCCCAATATCTATTTTGAAATCGGCACAGTTTTTTTCTAGACGGCACGTGGACTTTTGTCATCGAGTGGCTGTCTGGTCGTTCTATCTAGGATCTTACTGTTGGTAAACGAACATGCTAGATACATTTTACACGACTACGGAAAGGCAAGAGGAAGGGTAATGAGTTTAGTAGTCAATGTATGTAAGAATGTATGGTATGTGGATATCTATGTGTGTTTCACCGTAGCATCCGAAATGCTTACCGAATTTTCAAAAATGATATGTCAATCTATTTGTGACTATAAAAAAAATTTAGGTCTATGGTCAATATAATTCGGGTGACATAGGCAACAATTTCTATATAAAAACGAATGGAACATACAAAAATTATGTACAAATAGGCTATTTGACTTAGTTTGTTTTTGGACAATATTTTATACGAATAACAAATAACACTAACAAGAAGCCGTTTTCCGAAAATAGAAAGTAAATTGGTTATTAAATGAGGCAGCAATTATTATTTTAAATATAAGAGTGGGAGCGTAATGGGGACATCTCGCTATCTCTTTCGTAAGCGTGACACCTAATGACAGTGACGTCACGCGGGTGTATGTGCATCCTTTTTTTGTTATTTGACAGTTTCCCATTCCACCGGATTTGAAAGGCTTATAACTTGCTTATTTTTGGATGGAGTAAAATTATTATTTGTTTTCGGTTTCGTATCATGTTACTTTTTGATATGAATAAGAAAAACAATCGAGTCAAATACCGAATTATATACTATTTTATTATAACTTTTCTATCTGTTTATATCATTTCCTAAAGGTTGACAGGGAGCAGTTTGTGCATAACAATTAAGTCCACCTATTGAAGCTTTTGGCTCAATAAAAGTTTTAAATAAAAATAAAAAATCAAATGAAAGGTGTTGATTTAAACACTATTTTGATTTGCACATTTCAAAAATATATAATCAACCTACACTAACACACCAACTGCACTGACCAAGGTCGCTGGAAAGCGCTGGATGCAAGCTGCTCTAGATTGGTCGTTTTGGAAGTCCTTGGGAGAGGCCTATGTCCTGTAGTGAACATTATGTGGATGAAATGTTAATGATAATGATGATTAAAATATATACATTGATAGCAGTAGGTATTTAGCTCCCGTATTTAAATGTATATCTTGTAATGGATAAAAATGATTTGAAACCAATGTCATATAATCTATGGGTCTATGTTTATAGATATACTAGCTTTAACCCGCTACTTCATCCGCGTAGAAGTCATAAACATATCAAAATGTTTGAATTGCTTGTGGGCTCCCGCTCCCGCTCCCGCTCCCGCTCCCGCTCCCGCTCCCACTACCGCTCCCGCTCCCACTCCCACTCCCGCTTCCGCTCCCGCTCCCGCTCCCGCTCCCTCTCCCGCTCCCGCTCCCGTTCCCGTTCCCGTTCCCATTACCGTCATTTGCTAGAGCAAAGGAGAGCGCGACAGATCTATTTATCACAATTTTTGTCTCGTCCTCAAAAAAATACGAAGTTTCATAATAATATAAATTTGCAACCCCTAATGCACTCCCGGGGATATATTTTTTTATGTAATTATTTAATTAAAGGATTATTATTTTTTACTAACCACTAATTCAAAAATGTCAAAATGTGTGTGCCTCGCTTCAAAAATGACGAAGATTCATACAAACTTGCAACCCCTATTTCACCCCCTTAGGGATTTCCAAAAATCCTTTCTTAATGGACGTCTCCTAGTCACAATTTACCTTCCTACCAAAATTTAATCATCGTTGGCTAAGTAAATAATAATAAATAAATACACAGGGACAAATAACACTGATTGAGCTAGCCCCAAAGTAAGTTCGAGACTTGTGTTATGGGATACTAACTCAACAATACTATATTTTATAACAAATACATACATAGATAAACATCCAAGACCCAGGACAATTTGAAAAAGGCCATTTTCCAACTTGACCTGACCGGGGATCGCCACGGAGGTCATCAAGTAGTTTTCGAGATTTCGTGATGAGTGAGAGTGATTTTCGCTTTTATATATATAGATTTTAGTTATTGGATTATTGTGGCGGACCAACCACATTTTTTGTACAGGCCGCTGGTTCTTGAAGGACGATGTGGTCCGTTTTCCTGTCACCTACCTACCTAATGTGTGGTGGCTAGCTCGTAGTATCGAAGAAACGGTGTTGACAGGTCAAATAAACAATATAAATCAAAGAAACGAGATGGGTGTCAAAGAAATAAAAACCGGTAGACTATTGAAGAGACGAGCTAGGCCACCGTCTAACCCGAACTGAATCTTCTGTGCTTTCTGTAGACTGTCGGAGATTCTGTATCGCACTGCTCTATATCGCGAGGTTGTGCACTGCTGTCCGATTAGCACTGCTGATGATTCAAAGATTCAAATGTTTATTCAGTAATTAGACCTTTACAGGCACTTTTACACGTCAATAAGTATAATTTATGTTACGTGTAAAGTATATTAAAATTTAATTTATTTTTTAAAGAAAAGCTACCGATACCAGCGCTTCGTAACGACCACTGCTGAGAAGAAACGCCGAAAGAAACTCATTTTCACAGTATTGGTCGCCTACTCGCCAGAAGGGCTTTGTCATATTATTATAATTGTCTTTTAATTAATAAATACTTATAATATAATACAATGTTGACACATTATAACATGTTATGCTTGCGAACAAGTAAACTAACATAAATTGCGTAATAAAAAATATTAAGTAGTCAAAAAAAAAGCGAAGCCGAGCTGACCAGTCCCTCCCGGCAGCACCCGTTCACGAGTTGACGCACGGATCAGCCATCGTTAAACTCAACCATATTAGAGGGAATCCAACGACCCGACCAGCGACGCCACCACCGGATTGGACATTTTAGTGAGCATGAAAAACCCGAACTCGCAGACCTTGTCAAGAGAAAATATTAATTATATGTTGGTCACTTATTGATCGCAGAGCATTTACATGTTTTTACAGTAAGCTTATTATGGTAACAGAAAATGCAGCTATTTATGTTTCATGTGTGGAGTGTAATGGAAAATGTTTAGGAAGTATCCACGCGT
This sequence comes from Acrobasis suavella, assembly GCA_943193695.1. Classification (NCBI taxonomy): domain Eukaryota; kingdom Metazoa; phylum Arthropoda; class Insecta; order Lepidoptera; family Pyralidae; genus Acrobasis; species Acrobasis suavella. The sequence goes on along the minus strand of OW971934.1, from coordinate 3,587,954 downwards.
TTTTATCTCTTAAATAATCATTGATAGTATAGTATGCATTGTTCAATAAAACTTTTTTAACATGTGTTTTAAATTTTGCCATTGGTAGGTTAACGATCGCTTCGGGAAGTTTATTAAATAATGTTATGTGTTTTTTATATAATGTGATGTCTGAGTAGCACTGTTTATTAGTCCGTCGTGCACAATTATAGTTAAATATAATATGGTTTCATCTAATATTTTAATACATCTGGTACTTTTAGTACTTTCGTCCAAAATTTTGCTTTTATCAGCACTACCTGTAGGTTGACTGGTAGAAAAGGCCTTGGGCCTTAATTCCGCCTGTTTCATTTTTTGTGATAAATTTTAATAAATAATTTAAAAAAAACCGATATCATGAGAGCGATAATATTTCAAATTCTTAGAACCTAACTTTCTCTTGAATGTTTAGTTTTGATATGTAAATTAAAAAGGTACCTGAATAAACATAATTGGCGTTTAAATGTCCACAAACATTCAGCAGAGCCATAGCAATGTTAATCTTATAGCACCTAAGGGGCTCTCAAAATAAAAATAGTATAGAAAAGCCACCTTTACTCCAAAAGATGCACGAATTGCGTATATGCTACATGTTTATGTTTTTTTTTATGTTATAGGGCGGCAAACGAACATGCGGGTCACCTGATGGTAAATGATCACCGCTGCCCATGGACAACTGCAACACCAGGGAAGTAACAGAAGCGTTGCCAGCCTTTCTTGTTTTTTGAAGGTTTCAATGTCGTATCGGTCTGGCAACACTGCTGCAGGAAGTTGATTACACAGTTCGGTCGTACGTGGTAAAAAGTTTCTTTTAAAACGTTGCAGTGTCAAGCAACATTGAGCGCTACGAAATGATGATAAAGTCTTATTTGGTTTGTTGTTGAAATTGGAAGGACGGTCAATGATGACTTATATTTTGGCCCATCGGTTAGATTAATTAAAAACAAAACCGGCCAAGTGCGAGTCGGACTAGCGCACGAAGGGTTCCGTGCCATTTTCTATAAAAAGTCACTTAACGCCCCTTAAATATTTATTTGATTTCAATTTAATTATTTATTTTTAAAGAGAATATACAACTTGATATTCTGTGAATATTTTAAGAGTCTACATGTTCCCGTTATTAAAATCGAGCAAAAAACGGTACAAAAATCAAGTTTGATGTATAGGAGCCCCCTTTAATATTTATTTTATTCTATTTTTAGTGTTTTTTTGTTATAGCGGCAAAAAAAATACACCATCTGTGAAATTTTCAACTGTCTAGCTATCACGGTTCATGAGATATAGCCTGGTGACAGACAGACAAATAGATACGGTCAGCGGAATCTCAGTAATAGGGTCCCGTTTTTACCCTTTGTTGTGTTTACCCTTTTACCCTAAATATTGTACACGCATTTTTCTTTACTCTGAGAAACGAAAAATGACCAAGGTACAATTAACGCATTTAAATTACTATGCTATGTAAAAATTAGAATAATTTTTACATAGCATAGTTATAACGTTAGTAAATTACCAAAACTTAGAAGCTCTGTATCTTTGTGAATTTAGTCATTTTTAATAAACTGAAAAATATGGGTCCATTATTTCTGGATGGTCTAAAACACGGTCTCATAAGAATAATACATTTTTGACCCTGTCATACTATCTCATTTATAAAACGTACGTTAGTCTTACTTATAAGATAGAGATATTCACTTTAATAACTTGCAGTTCTTCTGTATGTTCTTTATTTTTATTTTGAGCAGCGTTGCAAGCATCTGCTTAATGTGCAGACCGTACTTACACGGGACATTTCAAATTGTGGTCCTGTCAGCAAAGTAATCAACCCAGCTAGTGACAAAAAGAAAAAACGGCGGAGTCTTTGTGTAAGGGTCCCACTGGCATTCTTAGGCTACGGAATCTGAAAGTGTTTATGTATGTTTATTTTGTCGAATTGTAGTTGTAGACCAGTATATCCACCTGGGTCAATTGATGCAGGCAGGAAGTTCCAGCTTCGAGGAAGAGGTCTTTTGACGAATCCGACTCAGCTGAGCAGCGTTCGGGAAGCTACGCAGTGTCTTCTCGTTCAAAATACCTCAGTGCCTCAAGACGAAAGTGTTTATTCAATGTGTGTTACCAGTGATGACTTATGGCTCTGAAACGTGGTCCCTTACTATGGGTCTCATAAGAAGGCTCAAGGTCGCTCAACGCGCTATGAAGAGGGCTATGCTCGGTGTTTCCCTTTAGAAATAAGGAAATTCGTAGGAGAACAAAAGCCACTGATATAGCCCAGCGGATTAGTTCGTTGAAGTGGCAGTGGGCGGGACACATAGCGCGACAAACAGATGGCCGATGGGGCAAAAAGATTCTCGAATGGCGACCACGTACTGGCAAGCGAAGCGTAGGATACCCACCCACAAGTTGGTCTGACGACCTGAATAAGGTCGCTGGAAAGTGCTGAATGCAGGCCGCTCTATATCGGTCATTTTGGAAATCATTGGGAGAGGCCTATGTCCTGTCCAGTGGACGTTATGCGGCTGAAATGATGATGAATGATGATGATGATTTTGTCGAATTGGATGTAGGCGGTTGTTCCCTCAAGGATATGTTACTTATTTTATTTAAACTTTATTGCACAGTTAAAAGAAATGTATACGAATTTCACAAACCATTCTCCGAAAACAAAATATAATAAAATATTGTTCCTTGCCAGATTTGATATACAATTTGTTAAATGTTCCATGAATGAATGATCAACTGCTTGCTTATGTTCGGGAATGTGGGAAAACGGAGTTCTAAATGCTTATATATTATCCAGTTTGCTTCTATTTTATTTGCATTTCAATAAATAATAAATATATAAGTCTTCTATTTTCATAACAAACATTTCCACATTTTTTGGTTATTTTCACTATGTTAAGGCTTGGGCTACATCTGTCGGCACGGAATAGCACCTTTATATGCTGTTTGTGGATGCAGGTCGCTCTAACTCCTTAGGAGTGGCCTATGTCCTGCAGTGGACGTTACGTGGCTGATTTTTTTTTTTGGGACAATTTACACTGATTGAGCTAGCCCCAAAGTAAGTTCGAGACTTGTGTTATGGGATACTAACTCAACGATACTATATTTTATAACAAATACATATATGTATGGATGAACATCCAAGACCCAGGACATTTTAAAAAGGCCATTTTCCAACTTGCCCTGACCGGGGATCGAACCCGTGACCTCTGAGTGGTAGACCAGCATGGTGACCACTAAGCCACGGAGGTTGTCAAAATGATGATGATAATGAACCCGTCCGAACCCTGGATAGTCAAGGCCCATGTAATTTTCAAATTTTCTGTAGCTACAATAGGATTCATCCAGGCCGATCTATTTCGGGTGAGTTATAAATAAGTCTAACTGATTGTTGCATTTTGAGGCCGGAGTATAGCGTAGGTCGACCCTTCGAAAGGTCAGATGGTAACTTAAGAAGGTAGGTACCGGGTCTAACATGAACGACATGATATTCAGATTTTTGGTTAGTGGCTTTCATTGAGAGACGCCTATTCAGGCAGTAGGAAGTTGAAGATTGCGTATAAATAAGTAGGTAAGATCTCTTCCCTTTGAGATGTTTGTAATCCTCAACACGCTTCGTCAACATTTTCACAGTTAGTAATCCGCAACACGCTTCGTCAACTTTTTCACAGTTAGTAATCCGCAACATGCTTCGTCAAATTTATTAATCTAAGAGACCACCCCTTATCGTACCCGGCTCAAATGTTCCCATGATACTGGCGGCATTGCCGCGCTGTATGGCGATGGAAATTCTTTGACCCATATAAGACTTCGATAAAATGGTTCAACTTCCCTTTTAATCAAAATATTTTATATACAAATATACAATATACAAGGGACAAATTTCACTGATAGTGTTGCAACTACATTCTACTTTGCCTCAAAATAAATTTGAGGCAAAGCAGCGCTTTTATACTTCTCGCTTTTATCTTGCCCATCGCACGGTTTAGGTATCCTTGGGTGCCCATGTCATATGGTTTCTAAGAAATTGGATTTCCTCTACACCAAATAAAACACTTGAACATTACGATCAGCAAAATAAATAAATATAAATATATAGGGACAAATAACACTGATTGAGCTAGCAACAAAGTAAGTTATAGACTTGTGTTATGGAATACTAACTCAACGAGACTGTATTTTATAATAAATACATATATAGATAAACATCCAAGACCCAGGACAATTTCAAAAAGGCTATTTTCCAACTTTCCCTGTGACCGGAGATCGAACCATTTTATCGAAGATCATTTTAAAACTTTACATCCTATGACATTTAAAACTAATTTAAAATTACTATTGACATGAAAATGTTTTTATACTGTAAAAGAATACTTAGAAGATAATTTGACTTAAATTTTTATATTATTTTACTTTATTTTTGATACTGAATTGTATAATGATAATTAATTACTAGATTTTATTTTGTGTGACTAATTTTTTATTTTATTTTTTACCTGAAATTTGACCTAATTAAATTATGTTTTAATTATTATTGTACGTCCATCAAGGGCAGGTCACAGTCAAGTGGTACTTTGTATATTTATTTTAAGATCTCTTGTAACCTGTTTCCACAATAAAGATGATTTGATTTGATTTGAACCCGAAAACTCTAGATGGCGGAATAGCATTGTGACAACTACACCACGGAGGTCGTCTAAATAACCAACAAAGAATTGCAAAAAGAAGTACAAACTATTTTATCAATCTTTTATACAAAGAAATCAGGTGATTTGACGACATATTGGCTCGCGACCTTTTATCATAGATCTCTGGCGCGTAACTTCATCCCTTTAGCATCCTTGAACTACCCTTATTTACACTACTGAACCTTATTTCTTAAATATTATAAGGTAATATTATTTAGATGACAATATAATACAATTTTCATAAAATTGGAATAGAATTAAAAATCTCCGAACTTGTGTCAAAAGTCAAAACTCGCACGCAAATTGACCGCTTTGCAATCCTTGCACTACCTTAGTATACACTACTCCACCCTTTTTCCTGTTGTTGTGTATCAATCTGATATCTAATAAAATAATTTAAATAGAATAAAAAAAATCTAAAAACCTAAGTTCAATGACCTCGCGGAGGCAGTTACCTTTGTCTTTTTCAAAAACTAGTTTATGGGTATTTGTTTGAGTATAAGGCATTAACATTTCACTATTAGAAATCGTAAATACGAAAAAAAAATTTTCCAATCGCTTTTTACTGAAACTGCCCAGAATAAACTAAAAGGAGCACTTATTTATGAAAACGTCAGCATAAATCACAAACAAAGAGCCAGCGAGCACTTTCTATCAGATTTGGCGGCAGAAATATTTCAAATAGAAATATCAAATGCCAAAGAGATAAGTATCTATCGAATAAAAACTAAACATATAAAAGAATGTCACATTTCTGCGTATAGTTAGTGGCTCTCTGAGGGTTCTGTACCTTTTTTCATACGTTGAATTCTATCAGTGAACACGACGGAATACACATATCGCATACATAATGGACATATACAATGTGTATATAGTATATTTTTATCAGTAATTTATTTACATAGAATGTTTGAATAAAAATAAGAAATGATGAACATAGGCTTATATGGTAAAATAAAGATTTGTGTTTGTCTTTTACTGATAGGTACCTTAGATCCAAGATAGGATAACTAGCTTTTGTTTACTAAGAGAAAGTAACGTAAGATAGGTACACATTAGAAGTGGGTACCTCATACCCACTTACACACATACAAGTAAGTAGGTACACTATTTTCGAAGATTAGTAAATAACACTTGCCTTAAAGTATACATGGATCTAAGGAAATAGGTCTGTATGAATGCCATGACGCTCGCTTTAACAATGAGAGCGCGAATTTTTTTTTTCTTTTTATTTTTTATTGACATACATAGGTTGCATCGGACGGCATTTCCTACTTCTCCGGACAAGGAGAACGCTAGAATCTAGGTTCCGAGTATTTAAGGGCCGCGCGTATTCGAGGGGTATTTATACTAGCGACTTTTCCGCGGCTTTCCCTCGGAAAATAGAGGTCTTGGCATTCTTACAAATGTAGAGATAAATAAAGATAACTTATACTTTACGCTGATATAAGTTTTATAATTTTAAAATACAAAGAGTGAGAAATATAACAGAAATAAAGTTTACAAGCTCGCGGGGAAGCGGGAGGCAGGGCCTTTTTGAACCACCATACCTGCTTGACGGAACATCAGACACGACGTGTGCGAGGCGGTTAACGTGTCATCTGAGATCAAAATAGAAGGCCATTCCGCTCAATCAGATTTAAATAAATTTAAAGATAACCAACCAAGTGCGAGTCCCACTGAAATATTTATTTTATTCTGTTATAGCAGCAATAGAAATACATCATCTGTAAAAATTTCAGCTGTCTAACTATCACGGTTCATGAGATACAGCCTGGTGAAAGACAGACAGACAGACGGACAGCAGAGTCTTAGTAATAGGGTCCCATTTTTACCCTTTGGGTACGGAACCCTACTAAACTAAACATATAAAAAGCGAGTAACATTCCTATCCGTATAGTTGCTAGCTGTGAATTCTGTACATTTTTCATATCGATGAATTCTATCAGATTTAAATAAACTCCAAGATTATTGACTGAATTTTTAATTAAAATGTCAAAGAGACCGTCAAAATTTTACCTAACTTCTTTAAAATTAACAAAACCCATCAAGTTTCTTATAAGCCATCCCAACAGACTGAGAGTAGGGTAGTGTTATGCAGACGACATGCTGATAACAGGGTAATTGAGCCTGATTTGGGAACAAAGGGCATGCTTTTGACAGTTTTGATTCGACACGTGACTTTGTTGAAGGTTGTTACTAAATCAAAGAAACTGTGTTTTTATACAACAAACCGCAGACGATTAAGTAATTTTTATATTTATAATAACATTTCTTTCACTAGAGAAACCTCCCGTAGCATTGAAAAGGTTAATTTTCATAACTTAAAACTTATTACATTCGCAAAGAAAATCCTACTATATTAATAGGATTTTCTCTAAGAATTACATCTAAAATTTTCTTTTTTGTTATCATCTAAACGCGAAAGATTATACATATTGATGTATGGATGATTCTTCCGCAAAACCGCTGAAAGATTGGTATAAAAATTGACTTATGTTGTGTAACTAGTGTGTGGCTAGTAAAATGAATAACATTAAACCTCCGTTACCCTGATTTCACTGTAAGAGTATATGTGTTTGCTATTACTGATATTCCCTCTCAGCTCTTAAGTGCATTAAAGCAAATGCACGCACAGACGTTACGAGCTTCTTCGCACTTTGTCCAGTAATTGTGCCGGTACGTGACCGACTGTCGACACCCTGACCCTACGTTCTAATGTTTTCCTTTATGTAATGTGAAGAAATCAGAAATTTTTCTAGAATTAAATTCCATAATTTAATCCCATGTAAAAATATAAGTATAGTAGGTTGTGCTGCAAGTGGTGAAAATTATATTTTTAAGGTAAGGGCTCTAGAGTGAATCCAGCGAGAATCAAAGGATAGGAATAATTTCATGTGAATATAACCTTAGACTTCTATAATTACTTTCAGTCAAAGACCAAAATGGCACGTTTTTAAATTATACTTATTTATGTTAACCTATTTTTATCCATGTAGAAGACGAAATGTTTTCTAAATTTAAAAATTTATGACGTCTATGGCTATTATTATTTGTTTTAAAACTAAATCTTTCATTTTTTTTGCTGGATTGCCAACGTTATTTTTCATTTTACGTAGATTACACGCGTGTTCACTTTTCAAATGGTTTTAATCTATAGAGATTTTCTTTTTCACTTTTCAGTTCCTAGAGAGTCAGCAGTAACTTTAGCTGCAAATGTTTTGGGAGGAAAACATCGTTTTTCGAGTAGATGAAAAGAAAAATAATTTGAGTTACCTTTAAATTTATTCTAGTATTCGTTTGAATTAATAATATTCATATGCCTATTTTTAAAGCTGTCTTAAAAGAACTGAAAAAGCTGTGTTGTGGTAAAAACCTAAACAAAAGCTTGACGTGCCTTCCAAAGAACACCTTTTTTACTTACTGTTTTTGACCGCGATTTTTCGTATTGCAGTTATACAGGGTTACTTTTTAAACACCAGCAACTTTTTTGGAGCAAGTTCAGTCCATAATACTGAACTACTTTCCATAAACACAACAATCAAAAAACGAAAAAAAAATCGGCTTTCCAAACAAATCAGCGCTCGGCCAAACGGATTTTGTATAGGAGGTCGATTTTTTTAATAACTTTTCATAGAATGTAGTTCAGTATGGTAATCCACAATATACTTCGTCGACATTTTCACAGTTGGTAATCCGCAACACGCTTCGTCAAAATTTTCACAGTTAGTAATCCGCAACACGCTTTGTCAACTTTTCACAGTTAGTAATCCGCAACACGCTTCGTCAACATTTTCACATTTAGTATCCGCAACACGCTTTGTACACTTTTTCACAGTTAGTAATCCGCAACGCTTCGTCAACCTTTTTACAGGTGATAATCCGCAACACGCTTCGTCAACTTTTTCGCAGTTAGTAATCCGCAACATGCTTCGTTAAATTTATTAATCTAAGAGACCACCCCTTATCGTACCCGGCCCAAATGTTCCCATGATACTGGCGGCATTGCCGCGCTGTATTGCGATGGAAATTCTTTGAGCCAGATAAGATAAGGAGCGTCTTTCATTTGCCCGTTCATATATTCTATGTCTAAGCTCATTTATAAATGTCCTCACCTCGATTCCCCAAACACCCGAGGTTTCAAAGGCCATAGGTACAAAAATATAAGTAGGTTTCAAAAATTGATATTTTATGTGCTTTGACTTAGCAGCGTTTTCAGCTGCTGCACCTACAGAACGAATGGTATCTCTATTCAGTATTATGAGCTGAGCTTAAAGAAATGTTGCTGATATTTAAAAAGTAACCCTGTACTCCATGCCACCGCAAATCTTGATAATTACAGGAAACTTAAAAATGTAATAAATTATATAAATTGAGATGAAAATGAAATATTTTTAATTTATTAATCAAAAACGGGTAGCCAGCCTCTTAAATATTATTCCAAATATAGCAATGTTTTTCTTAATTCTCTATTTTTCCTATCGTGCTCTCATGATTGAATTTAGAGTAAATCATTTACGAAAAATATATTTTATCAAAGAGTAAAAATAAATTGACATTGTGAGTGGAATCGAATCGGCTAAGAACGTTGAAGACGAGATGTTAAAGGAAATGTGACCTTTTAAATGACCTCTAGCATCGAACAGAAATTACCGACAAAGTGAGAAAAGTTACGGCCTACTTATTTATTTCAACGGTTTTTCAAATCTAAATATAAATATATATTATACATAGGGCGCACTATAAGTTTCCGGAACTGGCCACTTACATAAACAATATTTAAAAATTTATTGCAACATTTGAAAATAGAACTCTTTGGCTGTAGAATGCAGTTTGTTTTATCTGACTGTCTTTTGTTTTTACCTTGTGGCGCCATTTAAAAAATTGCATGTCTGCATCAACATGGATTTAACTCGGGAAAATTTTCGTAGTATGATTTTCTACGATTTTAAGTGTAATTTGACAGCTCAACAGAGCATCGCTCGGCTTGAAACAGCTTTTGGCAATGAAGCACCATGCAAGACAACTGTTTATAGCTGGTTTGCAGAATTCAAGCGTGGTCGTATCAATCTCAGTGACGAATCTCGCGATGGTCGGCCGTCCACCGCTGTGACCAACAAAAACATCGATGCTGTGCGCCGTATGATTGAAACAGACAGGCATGTGACCTACCATGAAATTCGCGCATCCTTAGAAATAGGCATGAGTCAAATACAATTAATCCTACACAAACATTTGGGTGTGAGAAAGCTGTGCTCGCGGTGGATCCCACACAACTTGACCGAGGCTCAAAAAACGGACCGCGTCACTTGGTGCAGTGCCATGCTTACCAGATTCAACGAAGGTGCGTCAAATTTGGTGTGGGACATAGTAACAGGTGACGAAACATGGATTTATTGCTACGATCCCAAAACAAAGCAGCAATCGAGCGTATGGGTCTTTCAAGATGAGCCGAAACCAACCAAAGTGGCGCGCGTGAAAAGTGCATCTAAGCGGATGATTGCTTCTTTTTTTAATAAAACTGGACACGTGGCTACTGTTGCTTTAGAGAATCGTCGTACAGTGAATAGTGACTGGTACACGACCATTTGTTTGCCGGAAGTTATTGACGAACTCCGTAAAAATAACCGTAAACGCCGTATCATCCTGCACCACGACAATGCTAGTTCTCACACGGCCAGACAGACAAACGACTTTTTGAAGGCGAAAAATGTAGAACTCATGAGTCATCCTGCATACAGTCCCGACCTGGCACCTTGTGACTTTTTTCTGTTCCCAAAAATTAAGAACCAATTACGCGGTCAACGATTTTCATCACCAGAAGAGGCTGTCGAGGAGTATGAAAAACACGTTTCAGAGGTCACCACAGAGGAGTGGCACAAAAGTTTTCAAAACTGGTTTCATCGAATGAAAAAGTGCATAGACGCCAAGGGAGATTATTTTGAAAAACAATAAATTAATTTTGTACCTTTAATAGTATTTTTTCATATTCATTCCGGAAACTTATAGTGCGCCCCACGTATAGGGACGAATAACACTGATTGAGCTAGCCCCAAAGTAAGTTCAAGACTTGTGTCGTGGGATACTAACTCAACGATACAATATTTTATAACAAATACATAAAAAGATAAACATCCAAGACCCAGGATAATTTGAAAAAGGCCATTTTCCAACTTGCTCTGACCGGGGATCGAACCCGGGACCTCTGGGTGGCGAATTAGCATGGTGACCACTACGCCACGGAGGTCGTCTAAAATCTAAAAACGGACTTCTCCGCCATACTACCGATTTTAATTTTAATGATATGTTCTTTTACAAGCTTTTATTTAACTTGCAATGTATCTTGTATGTATGTATGTATGTTTGTGTGTATGTTTGTTTAGGTCAAATCTTGCAACTCAATTTTCAACTAGTTGTCCTCAACCGATCGAGTTGAAATTTTATCTACTTATGTAAATCGGGTAACAATACAATATTATGGAGTCAATGAGCTGTTCTGATGATGGAGCCAGGAGATATTCGACGGAACTCAGTTATAAAACAACATAACCTCTACCGTAAACCGTAGCGCTAAAACTTTGTGCAGTTTCAAAACTCAATTAAAAGCTCACTATCTGTCCAACTTATGATTTATTTTGTAGTGCATTTTTTCGCATTATGCTCATATTTCATTATTTTGTTATTATTATATTATATGTATATATGTATGTCTATTAATTCGTAGGTATGTATGTAGTGTTTGTATTTGTATGTATTCATATATTGTGGCAGGTTCTTTATTGTACCTATTTACGGTAAATCTGACATACTGCACCGCCTATATTTAAATATTCACATCTCCCTCTACCCAAAGTTTGACTAGAAGAAATTACTATGTGATAAGTCCGCCTTTATATCATAATTCTGTCTTCTTTTTGAAAATGGAACATATGATGCAAAACTATAATGGTCCAGCTAAACTATAAGAAATATAAAAATGCCGCCTTAGCAAAAGTTGTTAAGCCTTATGCGCATTTTTGTTGAGGTATAATAAAACCGATCAAGTGCGAGTCGGACGCGGGCACGAAGGGTTCCGTACCATAACCCATCAACCGCCACACAGTTGCATATATACTATCGGCTTTACCAATGACCATAGAGCCTCAGTTGTGTATTTACTACAAAATTATACTAGAACATATGTGTCTGGCGCTAGGGCACTTAACACTATATCATGATAATCTATGAAAAATAACGTTTGTAGTATGGGAGCCTCCCTTAAATATTTATTTTATTCTAAATTTAGTATGTTTTTGCTTAGCGGCATACATCATCTTTAAAAATATCAACTATCTAGCTATAATAATGTTTCATGAGAAACAGCTTGGTGACAGACAGACAGATGGACAGCGGAGTCTTAGTAATAGGGTACCCTTTGGGTACGGAACCATAAAAATCGAAGATTTGGAACACCTGAACCAATTTAAATTTATTTGCATAAATATTTGTTTACCAAAAATCGATGATCACCTGATGTGGAAATCTAAGATATCAGGTTAAAGTTGTTTAGCATAATATAATAACATAAGCTGCGAGTAACTCCATGGTGAAGGCAACAGATAACAGGCCTAATTTTTGATATCGACTTGCCTAAACTGGCTAAACCTCTCATTTGCTGTCTAATCGTTTGGGATGAATGCACAATGGCCAACAAAAAGGCAGTGGAAGGTGTAGATAGAAAGTTGCGAGATATTCGTCGAGATGACAGGCCACTGGGCAATGTCACATTTTTGCTGTCGGGAGATTTTTGTCAAACCCTTCCAGTTATCAGTCGGGGCACTAGGGCAGATGAGATTAACTCCAAGGCAGTCGAGATCACAGGCCAATCGGCAATGTCAAATTTTTGTTGTGACATTTTCGTCAAACCCTTCCAGTGATACCTAAGTCGGGGCACTAGTGCAGATGAGAGTACCTCCTAAGTAGTAGAAGCTGTTAATAGGACGTTGCGATACATTCGTCGAGATGACAGGCCAATCGGCAGTGTCACATTTTTGTTATCGGGAGATTTTCGTTAAACCCTTCCAGTTATAAATCGGGGCTCTAGGGCAGATTAGATTAACTCCTCATTAAAACAGTCTTATTTGTGGCCTGAAATACAAAACTGCTCAGACTGACAATTCATATAAGAACCCAGCTTGACGGTAGATCACATGCCCAAGAGTTTTCAAGAATATTATTAAAAGTTGGGGAAGGTCTCTTTCTTGAAGAGAATGGTCAGGTGAGTCTTCCAGTAATACTTGGCAAAGTTGTTTTCTCCAAAGAAAAACTCATAAGTTCAGTATTTGCGGACCTTCAGAGCATAACCCACAAGGAAAAATCTTGGTTATGTGAACGCGCCATATTGAAACCAAAAAATTAACAATGCGCAACGATTAATGAAAAACTTATGACGCAAATTATTGGTGATAAAGTAGTTTATACTTTCTTGGGTAGTGTTATTGATTAGGACGACGCTACCAATTATCCAGTTGAGTTTCTAAATTCTTTTGTAGCAAATGGACTCTCGGCTCAAAAAATAAGTCTTAATGTCGGAGTGCTGATAATGCTGATGCGAAATTTGACTCCGCCGAAACTTTGTAATGGAACCCGACTTAAAGTCAATGCTTCGCAGCGAAATATAATTGAAGCTGAGATTCTTACTGTGAGTGGTGCCAATGAAATTATTAATTCCGCGTACACCACTGATCCCCAATAATTGTCCTTTGAACATACACAGTTCCCTCTGTCCACTTGCTTTGCTATGACAATAAATAAGTCGCAGTTTCAGACGCTTAAAGCCACTGGTGTCGGTTGGTTTTTCGCATGGGCAACTTTATGTGGCTTTTTCCAGGGTTAGTAACGCTTTAAGTCGTTTCATATTGGCTGAAAAAAAAAACAATTTAAAAGTAATATTGACTTTAAACTACAAGTGCTTTCTTATGTATTTACATCAGTTCGTATTTTTATTGATACGAATATGAAGTTGCGAGCATCAGCTAGCAATAAAATAAAATACGAATAAACATTCGTCTTGCCTTTTAAATGTATTGTTTAGTATCTAGCTCAATATATATATATATATTATAATTTATAATTAATCCTCTAAACGCAATCTCGGAGTCTTACTAATCTCAAAGGACAAACAAACCCTTCAGCTCTCATCCGTCTAGGATTGTTTCCGGTCTAACGCTTGGCTGAATCTAGTTAAATCTAGTGCTTTGCCCGTAGTGTTATGGTAATGTCAAAGAAGACAGACTGTGATTTGTTGGCAACACATCGTGACGTGACCACTTGCAATTGAGAAGACCTCCCGTATGAAGACTTTAATGAGGGTCGTATAATTGATGAGAATCAACCTTACCCTAACGTAAAATATAAAGAAAACAGAAATGCCACTTTAGCAATATATCGTTCTTCGAAAAATTATGTCCAATATAAAATGATAATGGCCGTGTGGTGACGGCAGAGAGGAATTTATTTATCGTCACCTTTTCTTCCCCCACACCACGGGAATGTAAGAAGTGACTAATCATCACCGTCATAATAATATTTCCTGGCCGTTTTTGTCTATGGAATATGATACGAAGCAACTAAATGAGATATAGGTAGGTGCTACTGCGATAATCAACCCATCGGCCCAGCGTTGTCTTTTTGGGCAATTCCTCCCTTTATTGGAAGAGGCCTTTCCAGCAGGCGGACAAAGGGACAGATGAAATTAAATAAAAGGTTGTTAAAAGACAGTATACTCAATTTCTCACAGTAGACAATAAGGTATCTCGTAAAATTCTTTTGGCAGAACCTTTAGAACCGTTATTAGCTAAAGTGAGAGAGCGTTCCGTTGCTCTCTTTCTCGCCCTAGCTAATAATGGTTCTGAGCATAGACCTAAAATTTTTAATTATAAATCTATGGTTCTGAGCGACAGAAAAAGATAACAGCATAGAAAAGTGATGTCTGACTCAAACTAAATAATGAAATAAGAAATGGTGAAAAAATACGGTATTGAAATTGAAATCCGGCGTGCGGGATTGCACACCTGATAGCTTAGTTGGTAAAAGCATGGTCGTATTGAACCAGCGACCTTGGTCTTGACCAAGGTCGCTGGTTCAATCCGCGCTCACTTGGTATTTTTTCACAATTTCTTATTTCATTCAACATAGGTTTTGTTTGTGATTTAGGTTTTCTTTAATTAGACTCTACTTTCACTTACTGAAAACTTCATAAATAAGGAAATTGCCAGCAAACGAAGAACGATTTGTAATGTTTTTATTTCGTGGCGGTACTCTAAAAGAAATGGGTGTCCCGTAGTGCCCCCTTTGTTGTGACAGGATTAAACCTTCGCTTGTTATTTGCAAATTCGCGTCCCACTTTTAAAATAGACACCACAAGCGGTGGTGGCCTAGTGGTTTAGGGTTGGATCTCACTTGTCAGCGCAGAATAGTATTTTTCTATGCTGTTAAAGCTATTCAAGTACTGGCCGTGCTATAGCATTCCGTCGCACTCTGTCGGATAGCAGCATAGAAAAGTCCTGTTCCGTGCTGACAAGTGAGATCTAATCCAACCTTTAGGCACAGGCTGTGTGCTGTGCTGTGCGGTCTGTGACGCATGAGTTTGATAATCTGTAGGTGTGAGTTGTATGAATGAATGAAAAACACTTTATTGCATAATACAAAAAAAGTAAAAATGAAGATTTACAATTAAAAAAACATAGATACAATGAGCTGTGTTATCGCTTAGAGCGATCTCTTCCAGACATCCCATGAATGGAGAGGAACTTGTACCTCTGTGTTTGTATAATGTACCATAATTCTTAACTATCACTGTGTTAACTTAAATGTTGTTAAATGTTGTATAACATCGTGTCAATAAGTGATGGACTAGCAATCCATCACTATTGCACATATCGTCATTCACACCATCAACGCTGAGCATGACCTTTTTTATCGACCATCGTCCGAGTGTATTCCCGGTTGCATCCTCAGCGGTAACGCTACAGAGCTGGGAGTCTGCTACCTAAACTAGGTGATTTGACGAGGTTACTGGTTTTTACACAGAGCGACTGCTGTCTGACCTCCGCAACCCAAAGGGTAGACCAGAACCAATCTTTGGATAAGTTTGATGAGCAAAATGTCCTTACGAAACACGGAATTATCTTTCTTTTGGGATAATCAGGTGATTCAAACCTGAAATATCCTAACCAGACTGGAAACAACTTTTCACAAAGTATGCTTCCTAGTGGGTTTCGTACTCGCGACTTCCGGATCACAAGACAAACGTCTTGACCACTGGATCACGGAGACAGTCACTCAATTAACCCAATTTACTTAAAAGCGTGATTTGTTTGTATGCACATAAACGGTATATTGTCGGTCATTCTATTTGTCCCAAATAAATGAAATAAAAAGGTCGACGATGACCAATCGAATAAAAAACTTATTTCATTTATCAAGCATGGTGAAGTGCTCCAAAAGGTAGGTAAAGATATTCATTTAGTCTTCATGGCGTTGGCTAGATGGCAGTTTCTTAACTTTTCCAAATGCTTTAAGGAGCTTGAAATGCAAGACACAACCAAATTCGCAAGAAACTGAATGACAATTAGAAGTTATAACAATTATCATATGCAATTCAAGATTGTTGCATATAATACTTTATCTCAACTCATGCTATAAATCCTCCATAAATAAATCTGAAACAGTTAGCTCATTGCCAACATTAAAACAAGCAGCGTCATAGTAGCCACAATATCATCCTTACGAGTGTTATAATGTTGTACTAAAATTCACTAAGCAACTCGAAATCGTTTCTTTCATCACTCATTAAACAGCCACATTCAGCATGGCCTTTAGGCAATATGCCTGGGCTCTGTCTGCACCGCGATGTATAGGGACGAGGTATTGTACTAAAAATAAAAACTGGCTTTCATTAAGATTTTTCCCATAAGGAGATATCCAATAAATTGTAAACTACTTTACTACTTAATTCATGGTATGTTTATGAATTTCAATAAAAGTCATTGTCAAGCACGTGCGTTTCACTACCACAACTCAGTAATTGAAAAAAAAAAAAACTTACAGGTTATTCAAATTCCAGACGCCATTTTTGTTCGACATTAGTATAATTTGCATTTCAGTAACTGAACGATCAAATTGTGAATAAATTATACGATAAATAATTATATTCTTACCTATACATAGTTTGTCTGTATTTTGTATTCTTACAAAGCAATAATATGCATGAACTGGGCCTAAGCGGTAATATCACTTTATATGCTGACGACACCTGCCTTTTTACTTCGGTTCATCAATCCAAACCTTAATTTCTCAAGCCCAAAATGACCTAAATATCCTTCAAGATTGGTTTCAGTATAATTTACTTACTATAAACGTCTCCAAAACTAGTTATATCATTTTTAAAGCTAAAAATAAACCAATACTCACTTTCACACCTCTTAAAATAAATAACACAACTTTACAACAAAAATCTTCAAAAAAATATTTTGGCCTCCTCATGGATACCTATTTAACATGGAATAGTCACATAAAAAAATTAATAACCAAATTTATATCGCTCCATGCCTCCCTCCGGATAAATGTTCGATATATACCACGTAAACTACTTTTTACCATTTACAGTGCTCTAATAAAACCACACCTACTATATCTTATTGAAGTTTGAGGAAGTGCTGCTAAAACAAGATTAGACAAATTACAAACACTACAAAATAAAATAATAAAAATGCTGTTTAATTATAACTTTCGAACATCAAATACCAAAATTTATCGCGAAACTAAACTTATGACTATTAAACAATTATATACTTATAATACTTGCATTCTTATCCGTAAAATCATGAACAACAATCCGCACCAACCTAAACTTTATTAAGCAAAAACAAGTTGGGCGCCCCTGCACTCGACGAGCCAAAATGTTACGCGCCTTTTTAACAAGATACCCTCGGACATCAAAAATATTAACTCGTTTGATGTATTTAAGAAACAATTAGCCAAGCACATAATTTCAATCTACTGAACTTGTCTGTTCTATTCTCTTTGTTAGTGTGACAACGAATATATTCATGTCTTGTATTTTATGTTCTCATGTTAGTGATGTAAAATATGTCTTTATGAGAATAAAAGTCTTTAGAGCTAAAACCTAAACCTAAACCTTATGTAATAATATTATCACACTTGGCTTTACTTCGTGTGATAAACCCACATTCGTGTTTTTAATACCTCTTATTATACAACAGTTGCATAAATAACTATTGTGAACTACGAGAATAAAAATCATTTAAGCGAAAATAGTCAATTAATTAAGAAATATTAAGGCTAAAGGTTGCTTTTTATACACTTTTTTCAGAGAATAAAATAAATGATTTAAAAGGGAAATGGTATAAAATATTATATTCTACAGAAACTAGTTTATTTATTTTACGTAACCTGTCATAAAACGTAAATAGCAGCGGAAATAGTTTATATTACGTTATTCTTGCGCAAAAAGATCAAAACAGATGAAAGATGAGACATTTTATTACTTTAACTACAATCTTTATTATATCATCATTCCTCTAGACTGTTGCGTGGAAGTGTGTATGATTTATTTATTGACTAGGTTATTCCTGTGACTTTACTCGTGAATTCTTACGGAAACCGAACATTTTCATCATCAGAGGTCGGAATTAAGTAGTTATTTATGTACTGACACTGATTTTATACAGCGAAAGAATAAAGTAAATATGCCTCAAATCCCGAGATTAATTTTAAAGAGCAAAAAAATCCCGTGGCAATATTTAAATAAAAAGTTATTAACTTCTACACAATTTAAACCACTGCACGCGCGACGTTGCCAATATGTTAAAACTTATAAAATATTAATGTAAATACTAATAAAATTTGTATGAAATTATCTTTGTTTCATTTGTCTTATCTATATTATCTCTGAGGTTTTTATGATTATTTATTTTATATCTAAATATATATAATTCAAAGGTGACTGACTGACTGACATAGTAATCTATCAACGCACAGCCCAAACCACTGGACAGATCGGGCTGAAATTTGGCATGCAGGTAGATGTTATGACGTAGGAATCCGCTAAGAAAGGGTTTTGATCAATTCTGCCCCCAAGGGGATAAAATAGGGGATGAAAGTTTGTATGAAACTTTGTCAATTTTAAACCGATCGGGCTGAGACTTTGCATGCATAAAGCTACTATGACGTAGGCATTCCTTAAGAAAGGATTTTGATAAATTACACCCCTACGCGAGCGAAGCCGCGGGCAAAAGCTAGTTTGTAATATTGTTGGCATAACATGGGATTGTCATTTCGATGCAAGTACATAAATAACTTTACTTAATTCCGACCTCTGGTCATCGTCGCCATCATCATATCAGTCGCTGGAACTCAACTGCTGGATATAGGCCTCCCCCAATGTTTTCCAAAACAACCGATTGGAAGCGGCCTGCATCCAGTGAGTCCCTGCAAACTTGCTAAGGTCGTCCGACCACCTAGTTAATGGGTGTCCTACGCTGCGCTTGCCGGCTTGCTATTTCCTATTGTACGTGATAAGTTTCCGGAATGAATATGAAAAAATACTATTAAAGGTACAAAATTAATTTATTGTTTTTCAAAATAATCTCCCTTGGCGTCTATGCACTTTTTCATTCGATGAAACCAGTTTTGAAAACTTTTGTGCCACTCCTCTGTGGTGACCTCTGAAACGTGTTTTTCATACCCCTCGACAGCCTCTTCTGGTGATGAAAATCGTTGACCACGTATATGGTTCTTAATTTTTGGGAACAGAAAAAAGTCACAAGGTGCCAGGTCGGGACTGTATGCAGGATGACTCATGAGTTCTACATTTTTCGCCTTCAAAAAGTCGTTTGTCTGTCTGGCCGTGTGAGAACTAGCATTGTCGTGGTGCAGGATGATACGGCGTTTACGGTTATTTTTACGGAGTTCGTCAATAACTTCCGGCAAACAAATGGTCGTGTACCAGTCACTATTCACTGTACGACGATTCTCTAAAGCAACAGTAGCCACGTGTCCAGTTTTATTAAAAAAAGAAGCAATCATCCGCTTAGATGCACTTTTCACGCGCGCCACTTTGGTTGGTTTCGGCTCATCTTGAAAGACCCATACGCTCGATTGCTGCTTTGTTTTGGGATCGTAGCAATAAATCCATGTTTCGTCACCTGTAACTATGTCCCACACCAGATTTGACGCACTTTCGTTGAATCTGGTAAGCATGGCACTGCACCAAGTGACGCGGTCCGTTTTTTGAGCCTCGGTCAAGTTGTGTGGGATCCACCGCGAGCACAGCTTTCTCACACCCAAATGTTTGTGTAGGATTAATTGTATTTGACTCATGCCTATTTCTAAGGATGCGCGAATTTCATGGTAGGTCACATGCCTGTCTGTTTCAATCATACGGCGCACAGCATCGATATTTTTGTTGGTCACAGCGGTGGACGGCCGACCATCGCGAGATTCGTCACTGAGATTGATACGACCACGCTTGAATTCTGCAAACCAGCTATAAACAGTTGTCTTGCATGGTGCTTCATTGCCAAAAGCTGTTTCAAGCCGAGCGATGCTCTGTTGAGCTGTCAAATTACACTTAAAATCGTAGAAAATCATACTACGAAAATTTTCCCGAGTTAAATCCATGTTGATGCAGACACACAATTTTTTAAATGGCGCCACAAGGTAAAAACAAAAGACAGTCAGATAAAACAAACTGCATTCTACAGCCAAAGAGTTCTATTTTCAAATGTTGCAATAAATTTTTAAATATTGTTTATGTAAGTGGCCAGTTCCGGAAACTTATAGTGCGCCCTATGTAAAACGAGTATTTTATAAATGCAAAACTTTGTATGGACGTTCGTTCCGCTTTCACGCAAAAACGGATTCAAAAATTCGACCCGAGAAGAAGAAAACCGGCTTAATAGATTGGAATGAAATTTGGCATGTAGGGAGCATATTACCTTCATACTTTTTAAATTTAAGATTCCCGTGGGATTGTCAAAAATGTTACATCGCTGCCGGCATCAGCTAGTCATCAATATTACCCAAAACTCGCCTTGCTGCCACTGCCATTCCGACTACGTTACGTTAGCATATTGTGTAAATTTCCACAATGTAAACTTGGGCTTTTAGTAAATAAATATATAGGGACAAATGACACTGATTGAGCTAGCCCCAAAGTAAGTTCGAGACTTGTGTCATGGGATACTTACTTAACGATACTATATTTTGTAACAAATACATGTGTAGATAAACATCCAAGACCCAGGACAATTTAAAAAAAGCCATTTTCTAACTTGCCCTGACCGGGGATCGAACCCGGGACCTTTGGGTGGCGGACTAGCATGGTGACCACTACGCCACGGAGGTCGTCTCTCATACTTAAACAGAGAGTTCATAATTTACAGGCAGAAATAGTTGAGTAAAAGAACAAGGGAATTCAAGTCATTCTCCGGCACTCGCAGCACAAGAACGACGGCATTCTTTGAACTATTCCTACAGGAATTGTGGCGTCCTTATAGCTACGTGCCTGCAATGGGTCATTCAATAGATTTTTTTTAATATTTTATAGTGAATAGAACATTAAATGGTTTATTTACTATGAAATGAGGACAACTTTTAAATATTAATAAGATAAGTATCATGGTAACTGAGTAATAAACTAGGATTCTTTTTGGCTTTTTCTCCTGCTCAGATGTAGCCAGAAATATGAGGGCTCAAGAAGAATAGCATATATTCATACATAGTGGAAACTATAGGTACTTATTTGTAAAAATATTTCCGCATGTGCCACATCATGCGGAAGCCACGGTCGGTCAGTGCAATCTGACTGAAACATTCCTATGTTTTAAATTGATTAAAATAATTATGCACGCAATAGTTTAGATGTAGTTATTATAATGCAGATTTATAAAAAATAAATACCTAATAAAGAAGAAAACATAAGATAATGCCTTAAAAATATTTCAAAAAGTGTGTCCAAAATTTTATTGTGTTGAATTTAATAATTATGCAACGCGATGGTTTAAAAGTAGTTATTATCATTCGGGTTAATAAAGCCTTAATGATGTACCTAATAAAGAAGAAAATAAATATAAAAGAATGCTTTCCCTTAAAAATACAATACAAAAAGTGTGACCTAAATTTCATTGTGTCAAATTTAATAAGTATGCAACACAATAGTAAAAAGTAGTTATCATTATTCGGGTTCATAAAGACTTAATTATTTATCTAATAAAGAAGAAAATAAATATAAAAGAATGCCTTTCCTTAAAAATTTAATACAAAAAGTGTGACCTAAATTTTATTGTGTCGACACAAACACGTGAGTACAGTAAGACCCAATATGATTTGTCTTTATTTGTCTTTTCTAGGTCCTTTGGTCTGATTGTACGGCGGATTTCCTTTGTCTGGATCTCGTCATTGCCAATCAGCGTGGAGGAATCAGATTTTTTGTCAATCTTCATCAAGATTGGTTTGTATGATTAAAGCAAATCAAAAACATCAGTTGTTTGTCATTTTTTTTTTCTTTGTTTATTATAAGCGTATATAAATTTTTCAGGGTCCATTCAAAAAGCATATTTAAAGGAAACGGAGATATCATTTAAAATTTTGGTTACGTACCTTCAAAATATTTTATAGATTTATTTTTGCAGTTTAAAACGAGGACGTAAAGCTTTTCAACGCACATTTGCGAAAACCGGCCCATTTTGGCTAATGGCCGAAGAAAAGTTACACGTTCTCAATTTACACTGAAAACAGTAGTTCATGAAATAGTTTGAAGGGTTATCTAGAGCACGATGAGATGAAAATTTGAAATGTTTTATCCGTTTCCTTTCAAAAAAATTATTTCAAATCGTGGCAGTACTGAACCCCGAAAAATCCATGCATCCCCTTAAGAATCTCCTTACCCTAGACTTTTCCATACAAACGTAGTCTAGATTTTTTTTTTATTTTGAAATGACATGTCAGATTTCGGCAGTATTTTGTTATTTTCAAAAAATTGCATATATCTAGCATATAACTAGTTTTCGATAGTCAAACATGAACTTGAAAGAAAATATGAGAGTGTAGAAGTTTTCCATACGGATGGTTAAATATGATATGATACACTATATTCTTTTTTAAGTTCATATTTTGACTAGGAAAACTAGTTATATGCCTTTATACATGCATTTTCTTTGAAATTACATTTTTTTTTAGGGACAAATAACACCGATTGAGCTAGCCCCAAAGTAAGTTCGAGACTTGTGTTATGGGATACTTACTCAACGATACTATATTTTATTACATATACATATATAAATAAACATCCAAGACCCAGGGCAATTTGAAAAAGACCATTTTCCTACTTGCCCTGACCGGGAATCGAACCCAGGACCTCTGGGTGGCGGACTAGCATGGTGACCACTACGCCACGGAGGTCGTCGAAATTTCGCCAATATCTGAAATTTTAAAATAAAAGCTAGACTACGTTTGTATGGGAACGTCTGATTCTGTCTAGGGTAAGGGGACTGTTTGCCAGGCAAATTAAAAATACCTCTACTTTTACCACCTATATGTTTTGAACCGCTGACAAAGTGATACCGAACCGACAGACCGACATTAGCCCCTCCTCAACAGAAAGGAACGGAACGGAACGGACCGGATATGCTGATGCGTTCTATTGCTCCCTCTCGCTCTAGCAAATAACGGTTCTTAACGGCGGAAAAGGATAGAAGCATACGAAAGTTCCGTTCCGTGCTGACAGAACTGTCCCAACTAGAGATGGATTCACGCCCAGGCATATTGGGCGCATTTCATAAATGCCGAATAAATGTGCGTATATGCCGAATAAATGTCCATTGCCTGAGCAAAAGAATTAACAGAACTATATTTATTTATTTTTCATTAAAATTTCTACCTTTGACTAAGCACAAAACATAATTAGATTAAGACTAAGAACTTGACAATGAAAATCAAGAAATTAATATTATATTTAATGATTTAGAGTAGGCATAATATCGCTCTTTTGGCTCTCCACTCGAGTTGACGCAGCGCGAGCGCATAAAGCTAGAATTTATTGTGATTCAACGTGACGCCAAATTTTTAAGTTAAGTTTTAAAAAATACCGATAAGCTCCTGATACTTTTTACATAAAAAAAATATGTTATTCTGCCCAGCGATCAGGAATTTATCAGGGCGTAATTTCTTCTTTGACCAATACTCACATTTATGCCTATTAATGCTCAATTTGTATTTGCCTTCTACCCATTACTAGTCCCAATCCACACAAGTTGCACCTACTGAGGATCGACCTTCTTACTCTAAGATGCACAGTCATTGTCTAAACCCCTGCCCACTACCGCTTCAATGTAGGTAGTGTAGGTACTCAGGCGAAAAAACATTATTTACCAAGCTGTTCGGAATTCGATCGCAACCTAATACCTAATATTTTGCGAAACTCACGGTTTAATATAAGATTGATTGATAACAATTCCTAGAGTAGGCGTGTTATTGATGGCGTTGTTATGTATGAGTGAGCAGTGTCTATTCCGAGCTTGCACATCTTCAGGGTTGCGTACCCCAAGGGTAAACAGGAGTCTGTTAGTAAGACTCAACTGTCTGTCTGTCTGTCACCCGGCTGTATCTCATGAATTATAGCTAGACAGTTAAAATTTTTACAAATGACGTAATCTTGTTGCCGCTATTACAAAAAATACTAAAAACAGAATAAAATACATATTTAAATAGGGCTCCATACAACAAACAACAAACGTGAGTTTGTTGTTTGTTGTAGAAGTGCGTGAGATTAAAGATGGTTGAGTTTAACGATGGCTGATCCGTGTCTCAACTCGTGAACGGGTGCTGCCGGGAGGGACTGGTCAGCTCGGCTTCGCTTTTTTGACTACTTAATTTTTATATTTTTTTATTTTTTATTACGCAATTTATGTTTGTTTACTTGTTCGCAAGCATTACTTGTTATAATGTGTCAACATTGTATTATATTATAAGTATTTATTAATTAAAAGACAATAATAATAATATGACAAAGCCCTTCTGGCGAGTAGGCGACCAATACTGTGAAAATGAGTTTCTTCTCAGCAGTGGTCGTTACGAAGCGCTGGTATCGGTAGCTTTTCAAAATAAATTAAATTTTAATATACTTTACACGTAACATAAATTATACTTATTGACGTGTAAAAGTGCCTGTAAAGGTCTAATTACTGAATAAACATTTGAATCTTTGAATCTTTGAGTCCGATCCGAATCGCACTTAGCGGATTTTATTTTAATACTTAGTGGTCTGGGAAAAAATAAAACTTAGAAAGTACCAGCTGTTCTCTTTCAGCGCAGACCGTAAGAGAAGTGTTCGGAAAAGCCATTTATAATGGTAACCCGGTTATATCGGTTAACCCTTTTTCGGTTAATCCTTTGATTCGGTTAAATCACACAATAAGGGTAACAGTAACCGTTATCTGAATAGGTTAATTAGGTTTTAGTGATGCACAGCCGTTTGGTTGAGTCATGCAAGCGCTTTTGTAGGAATAGGTACAGTAACCATGTGACGAGGAATGAAAAACGTGTAGCTTCATGCAGAAACTTGTTGTTGTTGTTGTTGTATATCTTTATTGTACATAAACTTGTATGTCGAGTTGGTTCAAATTAACCGCAATTATAGATTGACAGGCTATTTCGGTTAGCCAAATTCGAATTTGGTTAATAATAGATTATTTTGGTTAGGTTAACCTAACCGATCCGAACCCTGCGTAAGAGTCTCAAGAATTATAAGTCGACTAAAATCAGGAATTTTGAAAAGTAACTCGAGTCGAGTCTCTATTAGGATTCCATTGTTTTACATCTGATTCAGATATCTTGGTTTCATAAATGTAGAGCATACTAGCTTTTATTTTAAGGTATGTTATTGCTCTCTGATGATAAAAGTTGAGTGCATGTTTGTCAAATGAACATTTAATAAAAAAGTTACATTTAAAATATAGATACTTACTTTGTTTTTAGTCATGCATTGGCCACCGGAAAAGTTAATTATCTGTAAAAATAAAAAATTAAGAATAAATAAACACGAAGAACGTATCTAATTTTCACGATGCTTCTATTTTTTTGTCAACGAAAAAGTAAATTCTTCGTCGAATATCTTTAATTGGCTATTCAAAGTAATCGTTCGGATCGTGGAAATTTCGTCTTATTATATTGTTCAACTATTGAAAATCTAAGACAGCTATTCTAATCAGAAGCGGCCTAATTCGGCCGCTCTAAGACAGACGAATCTCAACCCTATCACTATTACCTATGATTTACATTTTCTTGATCAAATAACGGATATTTGATCAAGGTATGGAGGTAAGAACGATCACCCGCATTCGCGACAGCCTTCATGACAGTGACATAGCAGAAGAAAATCGGGTGCCCTAGAGAAATAGGAAAAATGGTATCCATCGATTTATTTCGAGATTCCTGCTTAGAGCTAAGGCGCGTTAAAAGAGATGACGAAAATTCCAAACATTTGTTTAAGGTGAAATGGTAGCAGAAGTGCCGCCCTCATTTGAAATAAATTGTTTAAAACTAAATATGCAATGGTAATATTTAAAAATTTGATTTGTACCATGTCTAGAAAGACCTTTAAAGTGGCCACTTTTGGCGAAAACCCATTTAAAAACTAGACGGACTACCAATATTACTTTTAAAGGTTATTCATAAAATAGTTTAAAGGTCTTTCTACACATTGGTACAAATCAAATTTTTAAATATAACCTAGTTTTAAACAATTTATTTCAAATAAGGGCGCCACTTCTGCTACCATTTCGCCTTAAATACTGTGCATACAATATGACATCTAGTAGTGGCTAACCGAATCCCTTATTGAAATAGATGCTTTAAATAGCATCAAGAATGATAGTACTAGGATAAGTAATTATTTATTTATTTATTAACACATTGATTTCATTTTTGTGTATTTTTGACTGACTCTGCTTTTGGAACTACTCACACTTTGCAAAGCTGTGCTTACTCCTCGAGGACTGTATTATAACATCTGAGGATGCAACTGGGAAATGTTGGAGAGCTGACTAATCGACAGAAAAATTTGAAAAGCGAGTTTATTTTATAACATGTAAGGATTTACCAACGCTGAATTAATTGACGACCTCCCTCCGTGGCGTAGTGGTCACAATCCTAATCCGCCACCCAGAGATTCCGGGTTCAATCCCCGGTCAGGGCAAATTGGAAAATGGCCTTTTTTAAATTGTCTGGGTGTTGGCTGTTTATCTATAATATGTTTTTGTTATAAAATATAGTATCCCTTAACAAAAGTCTCGAACTTACTTCGGGACTAGCTCAATCAATGTAATTTGACCCTTTATATTTATTTATTTATTTATTTATATAGCCACTAAAATACAGTTTATTACTGCTGGGTGTTATCGCAGTTTATCATGAAACGCGCTTGACAGGTGATTATGGAAACTAATTAATTTTGCTAAAACATGTGGGTTAGTTACTCGCATTATCATATTATTTCTCTATCATCTTTCGGATAGTACCTCCTCGTATCATGTTTATATGATATTTGAATTTTCGCTGATACATGTACTTAAATAAATAAATATATATCGGCGCAGAACCACAAAATCTAACCACGTGCACAAGCCACCTGCAGAAACGTGTTCAAATTGTCGTAAACAAGTGCACAGCTGCTCTAAGTATCAACGAGTATAAAAGCGGTCGCCCTAGCGACTAGTGACTCTCCCCCTTGGGAGCCCTTTGCGCTGCTGCTAGTAGTATATTAATATAGGATGCCGGGCCTCTGGCCCGCTCCTCAAACCTTGTCCGGGTGAAGTAGGAAATGCCGTCCGAGGCAACCTATCTATGTCCCTTCAAAAAAAAAAAAAAAAAGACTAGTGACTTAGTCTTGTGCGGACCGCCGTACTGTGAACATCTCGGTTGTGTAGTGTGCTATGGGCTTGGACTACTTTAATCGTGATTATTGTAATAGATGTGGATTGGTAAACCGATTTATTACAATGACAGTTTGTTTCAGCTAGACGATAAGCCCAGGTGGCCACAGAATATGTGTGGGCCAGAGAATTCAACTAACGTGGTTGGAATTCATGGATCAGCGCGAGGTGGGGCGCTATCTGTCGTCACATTTTTATAAGGTCTCTCATGCAGCGGCATCAGTAAGGTGACGTGACTGTAAATGAGTTTTCATCCTGACATTACAGTCTGTTCTCGTTCTGTGAGTAACTCAGTGGGTAGATCACGTCACTCAGGATGTCAGATCCCGATCCCGCCCTGCTCTGCCGTTCGTTTACTTGGCTTCCGCTACATATATACGGACAAACCACACATACTCAGCTAGCCCCAAAGTAAGTTCGAGGCTTGTGTTATGGGATACTAACTCGACGATACTATATTTTAATAAAAACATACATACAATATGTACTTGGCCACGTACACACATATTTTATTCTGATTTTAGTATTTGTTGTTATAGCGGCAACTGAAATACATAATCTGTGAAAATTTTAACTGTCTAGCTATCACGGTTCATGAGATACAGCCTGGTAACAGACAAACAGAGAGACAAACGGACGGACAGACAGCGGAGTGTAATAAAATCCGGTGTTTTATCCTTTGGGTACGGAACCCTAAAAAGTACTGTCTATATTTTTACTTTATTTTCTTGGACAGACAATTATACTTAAGTACTTATTTTCTCAAAGTAATGACTTCGTTTGAATTAGAGATAAAGTTGCTTCTAAAACAAAAAGTAAAGCAGTTTATTTCTTGGCTAAAAACAATGTTCGTAACTTTTGGAAACGGCCTATCCAAGTTAACGTTATTATCTTTCATAATTAATAAAGGCTTGAATTATGAACGTTATTTTACGTTATTGGCTTACATTGGTCAAACAAATTATTTGGTACTGTTAATACGGAATACACAACATAAAATAAGGTCACTTGTCGGGATGATATGCATTTTCAATGTGATATATAAGTTATTGCAGAACATCTGACATTAACCCTTTCACCGCAAACGTCGGATTTATCCGACAAACATTGTCGTGCCCATTCCGCGAGCGTTGGATATTTCCGACAAAAAAAAACGACGGGTTGCACTCCGGGAGTGCCGGCAGAAGTGAAAACTTGAATATTAACGTTGTGCATTTTGATATTTTGGAATGGTTGTTCAATTTCCATATTTTAAACACTTTATATATACGAATTTTACGAATACACAGCAGTGTGGCCACTATACAGACGGTCGAGCCGTCAGCTGTCACCATATATTGGATGCGCGTGGCACGCTGTAACATAAACACACACGAACATTCGCGCAAGCGCCCTGCGCCGCCTAAACGAAACAGCAGGCGCAGGCATCATGTTCGTTGCGCCGTAGAAAGAGAGGGGGATACTTCCTCTCCTAGGCCGCGCCGGCTGTCTACTCTCCATCCGTCTTACGAATTATTCGATACGTCGATCAGGTCACGTGTCCTGACGCGAGTTTAACATTTTTAACAAAACAAAAAGTACAACGCCGCTAAAGAAGATTTCACTTCAAAAATGCCCGTTTTGAACATAACTGAAGTATCCACACCCCTTTTCGGTTGTAGGTGTTTATTTTAGATTTACTACCCCTCGCGCTGGGGGCTTTACCACTGATCTAAAGTCTCGCGGTGAAAGGGTTTAGAGTGTTATTTGACTCTAAGAAACCATAAGACAAATCCATAGACTTTGTTTTGACGTTTAGAACAAATATCACCAAGAACTCCATACCTTTTATATAGGTATAACGAAGCATGCAAAAAGGCATAAGGCCCATCTTATAGTAAGTAGGTTCTTTTCATATGCTATGCCTGCTATTGCCGTGTGGTGACGGCAAAGTAGAATTCGATTTGTCACCTTCTTCTCCCACGGATGTCGTAAGAGGCGTCTAAGGAAGTTACAGGCAACAGAGAACGGGCAGCAGCCTTCTCTACGCACAGACTTTATACCATCTACTGCGATCAACTCACCTGCCCAGCGTGGTGATTAAGGGCAAATCCTCCCTTTATTGGAGAGGCCTTGGGTTATAAACTGTTATAAACTGATAAAGAAACGAAAGAAAAATATAAAAAATGGCCAAGTGCGTGTCGGGCCACGCTCGGTATAGGGTTCCGTAGTTTCTTTATTTCTTTATTTCTCGCTTACATGCACTTATACTATAACATGGTTAGTAGGTAAATAAGTACATGAACCCTGGCAGGGTGTTGCGAACTTTAAGTATATAGTTGAGTTTAAATAATAATAGTGATTTCAGAAATATTTCGTTTGGGATATGTCAGAAATTGTTAGTAGGTAACAAGTTAGTAATTGAATTGAATGTCAGCTGTTACATTAACTTATAATTTAAGTATTAATTTCAGGGGAATTCTATTACATTTTAAATAAATTAAATTGGATGTGTTTTCTGATACATTAAAACATTTCAATTATCTCAATAATAGTAATGTCAAAAAATAATAATATAAATATGTAGTATAAATGTCAGTATAATAATTGATGAACGGCTTGAGAATTCTTTAAAACTAGTTTTGTAGTTACGAATGCCAACTTTGACTTCATGCCACTGAAAACGTCTAAAAACTAATTTTCTATTAAATTTGTACGAGTATTCATTTTCCGAGCATATTTTATAAGTTGATCGCCAATAACTTTTTAATTTGTAAACCCTACTTAGCTCACCAAATATTTCAAAAACGGATCTCTAACTCGAAAAAAGGTGTTTGTTCACCAGCTTATAATATTTTTGAAAGACCTATTTAACGATACCTATAATATTTTTAAAAGACCTATTTAACGAACCTACATGATTGTTAGTCGAGAAAAAAAAATACTTTTTACTTTACTTGTATGAGAGCTAAAGTAAAAAAAAAAATTTTTCGGTATTTTATTTTAACACTTTTTCCGCATAATTAATTTACATACCCATGCCAAATCACATATTTTTAGTACTTATAGTCGCTGATTAAAACCACGGACGAGCAGACAGACAGACGGAAAAACAGACAGACATGACGAAGCTATAAGGGTTCCTTGTTTACTACGGAAGCCTAAAAAAGCAGGCTACACTTGCAACCCACGGTGCCACATACGCATTGCCGACCCTGAAACTTTTCATGACCTTTTTGATGAACCTCATTTTGTAAATATCTCGGGAAAATCATGGCAAAGGTTAATTAGGTACCTACACAACTTTAACGTACCTACGTGGGAAGAAGAGTTCTAAGGTTTGATAATTTTGTTGGATTATTCCGCCGCCGACACCTATTTTCACTAAATGTTGGTCTATTCCTGAATAATTTTTTATGTGTACTAAGTATAATAATACGTGAAGTTTCCGGAATGAAGATGAAAAAATACTATTAAAGGTACAAAATTAATTTATTGTTTTTCAAAATAATCTTCCTTGGCGTCTATGCACTTTTTCATTCGATGAAACCAGTTTTGAAAACTTTTGTGCCACTCCTCTGTGGTGACCTCTGAAACGTGTTTTTCATACTCCTCGACAGCCTCTTCAGGTGATGAAAATCGTTGACCGCGTAATTGGTTCTTAATTTTTGGGAACAGAAAAAAGTCACAAGGTGCCAGGTCGGGACTGTATGCAGGATGACTCATGAGTTCTACATTTTTCGCCTTCAAAAAGTCGTTTGTCTGTCTGGTCGTGTAAGAACTAGCATTGTCGTGGTGCAGGATGATACGGCGTTTACGGTTATTTTTACGGAGTTCGTCAATAACTTCCGGCAAACAAATGGTCGTGTACCAGTCACTATTCACTGTACGACGATTCTCTAAAGCAACAGTAGCCACGTGTCCAGTTTTATTAAAAAAAGAAGCAATCATCCGCTTAGATGCGCTTTTCACGCGCGCCACTTTGGTTGGTTTCGGCTCATCTTGAAAGACCCATACGCTCGATTTCTGCTTTGTTTTGGGATCGTAGCAATAAATCCATGTTTCGTCACCTATTACTATGTCCCACATCAAATTTGACGCACCTTCGTTGAATCTGGTAAGCATGGCACTGCACCAAGTGACGCGGTCCGTTTTTTGAGCCTCGGTCAAGTTGTGTGGGATCCACCGCGAGCACAGCTTTCTCATACCCAAATGTTTGTGTAGGATTAATTGTATTTGACTCATGCCTATTTCTAAGGATGCGCGAATTACATGGTAGGTCACATGCCTGTCTGTTTCAATCATACGGCGCACAGCATCGATGTTTTTGTTGGTCACAGCGGTGGACGGCCGACCATCGCGAGATTCGTCACTGAGATTGATACGACCACGCTTGAATTCTGCAAACCAGCTATAAACAGTTGTCTTGCATGGTGCTTCATTGCCAAAAGCTGTTTCAAGCCGAGCGATGCTCTGTTTAACTGTCAAATTACACTTAAAATCGTAGAAAATCATACTACGAAAATTTTCCCGAGTTAAATCCATGTTGATGCAGACACACAATTTTTTAAATGGCGCCACAAGGTAAAAACAAAAGACAGTCAGATGAAACAAACTGCATTCTACAGCCAAAGAGTTCTATTTTCAAATGTTGCAATAAATTTTTAAATATTGTTTATGTAAGTGGCCAGTTCCGGAAACTTATAGTGCGCCCTATGTATGTAGGTCTTGCCATGTGATGACGGCACAGAGAATACGAATTTTCACCACCCCTTTCCTCTCCCACAGGTGTCGTAAGAGGCGACTAAGGGAGGTAAAAGAGTACAGGCAGCAGCCTGTATGTATTTGCAGACTTGCAATGTATGTTCAGGCCAAATGTTTAAACTCAATTTTCAACCAGTAACCCTTAATCAATTGAGCTGAAAATTTGCATACTTGTGTAAATCAGATAACAATATAATATTATCGAATCAATGAGTTGTTCTAATGATGGAGCCGGGAGATATTCGACAGAACTAAGTTATACATCAACCTCATTGTGTAGAACTTGTTTCATTCGTCATGACAAGAAATTTATGGTAGAAGATGTCTAGGATGGATGTCACGGACACGGAAGATGACCCATGGAACTCCATCGGGTTTGGGCCTATTTAATTTGATGTAATAAGTACTTTAGCCTCGTAATAAAAGCTTGTACAAAAAATGAAATTATTTCGAAAAACCTATTAGGTACCTACAGAACTCTAAAACTTGATTTTTTGTACATTTCTCATTCCAAAACTGTTTTATTATTCTCTTATAACAACTTTATATGTCTTCGACTTTTCAAGTGGGATTAAATCAAGATATTGAATTTAACAGTTGTGCACTTATCGAGATGAAGTTATCTTTAAAAGCACAAGTGGAAAGCTTCGGCAGAGCTTTCTGCGACTTTAAAATAAGATTAGTCGCACGTGCTGAAAACGAGATGAATGACCGGACCGATGAAAAATGACTTTAGAAATTGTTATTAAATACTCGCAAAGGTTTGATGGCGCAGCCGCGGTACCTATTTGATAAGATGAATTGAGGCTTTTAAAGCATTGTTACAGGTGTAGTGGTTCATACAAGCAGAGTAACATTTACGCCTACTACTGCCACAAACGAACGTATACATCCGTGCACACGTCAATGTGTGAGTTTTAGTGTTGAAAGCCACCTACCGAACGCCCCGGAGGATATGTGTTTGATTATTTTTTCATATAAAACAAAAAAGATTACTGAAAACAGATATTTTTTTGAAAATAGGCAAGAAAATTAGTTAATTTGCAGTGAAGTCAAGATCCTTGTACGAGTACGTACATCCTTTTTCTGGTACTTGACAGGTTTCATTACCATCAGATTTTAAAAGCTCATAACTTATCCAAATTAAACATGTGATGTAAAATGCCACAAGTGGGATTCGAACCCGCGTCCCTCACTTAACGCCTTAAATGAACTACCGATTGTGCTTGACTTTGTGACTTTGAATCACCTTGACGAATTTTATAGTACACACGCATTTGAAACGTGCGTTATTCTTCACTACTACCCACTATTTAGAAGTGTGGTATTCAACTTAATTCAATTTAGATGAATTGAAAGTTGATTAAAGTGAAGAAGGCTTTTGTTTAAATTATTGGTTTTTAACAGCATTACAATGCTCAGATTATTATCCAAATTAAAACATGTGATGAAAAATTTCACCACGAGTGGGATTCGAACCCGCGTCCCTCACGTTAACGCCGTGAGTGCACAACCAATTGTGCTACCGTAACTTCAAATAACCCTGACAATTTTTTTCAACACATGATAAATAATAATCCGAGCATTGTAATGCTTTTACAAACCAATAGCTCATGACTTAAATGTTCTTGGGATATTAAAAAAGAAAACATGTTATTTTCGGATTCGGGTTATATTACTTATTGATATGAATAATAAAAATTATTAAATAAAATACCGTATTCCGGGCGACGTTGCGACCCGAGTTTCCATTCTGTTTGTCATACTTATATTATTCTGTGGCTTTGCTGTAAACGAGCAATTTTAAGCAGTTAATTTCGCTGGTCAAAATGTTCAAGTGTGTATTTCGTGTAGAGAAAATCCAATTTCTTAGAATTCATATGCCAAAGGCACCCAGTGATGCCTGAACCGTGCGATGGGCGAGAAACATAAAAGCGCTGCTTGTCCTCAAATTTATTTGGGAATGCAGTTGTGACACTAAGTAGATGTTTATGCTTAGCCGTAGTCCTTTACAAAATTTAAACATCACGCTACGTCACAGAATAAGAACTAGTACTCACTTACAGAAGTCTCACTCATCAAAGGCACTCAAAGAAATATCTACTCAATGTCGCAAGCGATATGGTTTGATTTAGCTCACACACATCAGAACTCAGCACCTCGTTAAGATACTTAGAAATCCATTGCAAGCCAATTTCATTCTTATTACTTTTAACAAATGATTTATATAACTGAATTTATCACTCGCAGCACGCGTGTTTTTTTTATTCGGTTTGCAAACTGCTTGTTAGAGAAATATACATGACATTAAATGTACAACCTTCTAGGAGCGAACACAGCATGCACATATAATATATTGGCTTGCAGTAAAAATGTAAAAATTGTTTAAGAACGGCTACTTAAAAACACATTATGTATATTGTTTATATAGTAAACTAACATTATAAAGTACCTATAAACAAAAAACAACCTTTTAATATCGTGGCAAATTTTATTATACACATGCAAATTATACACATGCATACACATGCAAATTAGTGGTTGTAATAGAAAAAATATTTTCGAAATCTAAATGGGGAGTGTCCAGTCCAGTTTATGTTTGGATTTTGGCAATTATTTGTACCCACAGCACCTTACACACGGCGGCGCCACAGTAGCGTAACAAATACTAACAAAATCCGACTACGCAGCGGCAGAATTTGTAACCGCTATCGCCAATTCTGTGACTCTGTGGGGCCATTTTTCAAACGTGGAGTCTGTAAACGAAGGGTTTTTAGTATGGAAAAACCATTCGTTTAGGTGACTTCGCATTTTAAAAATGGCACTACTGAAATTTTTGAAAACAGTACAAGTACATTTAGAAAGTGTGTAATGCGTGGTTCATGGATGGCTTTCAGCCGGCGCCACGCTTCGGAATCTCGAGTGCGCTCTGAATAGTTTGCCAAAAAGTTTTTGCGCGGCCGATTGATAAGAATTTATAGTATTCCTAAGAAGGATTCCTCATTCCAATTGCAGCCAATTGAAATGTATATTTATAGTAAAGAATGAGACGTTATCTTGAAGATTTCAATTGAATCGTTACAAACGATTACGGCCGGCTGCAGACCGGTTAAAATCAGAAATCCTTTGCAGAGGCCAATGTCCAGCAGTGGACGTTATGCGGCAAAAATGATGATGATGACCACTGACGTTTACTAGCCGTGCGGTTTCCGACTTAAAAGGTCCTCTCTCTCTGTGGATGTCATAAGAGGCGACTGAAAGAATAGGCACGAACATCTCATACTCATACATTTATCATTAAATATACCATGGGTACCACAGTCCCTCATCATCATCAGACACAAAACAATGGTTTTTTCTTTGAGATAGGTTCTATCTCAGAAATCAGAAGTGAGCAGAATTTTCCGAGTGCGGCTTTTGTAAGAAAGTATGTGTGTTTTTTCGACGATAACTTGAGTATCTTTGATTAAAGTTTATTGAAATTTGGTAGGGATTTAATTTTTAAGTTCTAACATGAGACCAAGGGGTTGCTAAAATATGGGGTCCGCGTATTTGCAGTTCTTAGATCATTTAATACAGGATGAGTTACGCAGACAAATCTTCTTACAAAACTTTCTGCCGCTTTTGGTGCGGGGGTTAGTGCCGCTTTAGTTGCAGCTACTACTACATCTAAACAAAATCACACATTCACAGAAATAATTTGTGTTGCTATAAATGCACACTACAAAAAACTCAAACACTAGCTTATTTTCTGCATTTATTTTTTTTCGCCTTACCGATTCACATAATGATCTTAATCGATTACGCAACTAGTTTTTATGAACGTACATATTAGATTTTTGTTCTTATACTTTGGCAGAGGGAATCGCGCAGGTAAGGCTTATCCTGTATTAAATGATCTAAGTTGCAGTTTGAGGCGAACTACTAGTGAAACAAAGAATAGGCATTTACTTTATACAACTTTGGTGTTAAGTCTTTGATCTTCAAAGAAGATAGAGCGTTAAAAAAGAACGTGTGTGATGTGGAAAACTCGGTTGGAACGTAGTTACTTTCGCAGTAAATTATTAATTCGTGACGAAAAAAAGCGAGGGCAAAATCTTACAGTTTTGTATTAATAATAAATTAAACAATAAAATTAAAAATAAATACCTATATATTGGTGTGTGCTGGGTATGAACCGGGAACTTCGACCATCTCTGGCATACGCTCTTCCAACTGAGCTATCGACGTGATAGTCAAATTTGTGAAATTACCTTTCACTATGTAAGAACTCCTAGTAGGTAGGTAGCCACGGACTAGCTGGGGCAGTTGGAGCTTCTACATGAAGAGGCAGGTAAGGTACGTAGTGGAGAGCTTGAGAGAAATAGACAACAGAGTTATTTTATTAATTATAACTTTACAATACTGATATATATAAATTTATAATACTGATATAGATGTGATAAGCTCGAGAGATGGCAGTGGAATGATGAAACAAGAATCTAAAATTTAAAAATTGAATTTTAAAATGAACTTATTTTTAGACAGATGGACAGTATGAAATGGAAAAAGGAGGTACAAGGGACATGAAGGATGAGGTTTATAGTAACATCGTTACAACTTTAATTCGTGATGGAAATATCTTTTACTTTTTTTCATCTAGCCCCCCATCCGCCAAGTCCATACCGTCCGAACTGGAACGTTCCAAAATAAATAATAAAATAAAATTGAGCGTGCAAAATATATGAATTGCATCACTACCCTGAAATATCTGTTGAGGGCAGGTACTTACAGAGTGCATACCGGAGGCAAAGTAGAGCGGAAAATTCAATCCCTCCGTATCACGAACAAATGCGTGTCGCATACCGAGTGTCAACAGTGGCGTGACATCCCTCACAATGTCTGACACTTTATGTTGAGTACTATACTGTCACTGACTGTCACAGGTGCTAAGAGATACAGATGAAAAACAGTTGTAAGTATATTTAAGTAAGTATCAAAGGTTTTTATTTAAAACAAATTAAAAACAGAACAATACAATTGATAAATTTATCAAAATCAAAAAACTTAAAACTCAATATCTTACCTACATTAAACGAAATCTTCAAATAAAAATATATTTAATTGAAATAAATTCTAAAAACAGAACAATACAATTGATAAATCAAACTAAAAACTCAATATCTTACCTACATTAAACGAAATCTTCAAATAAAAATATATCTAATTAAAAATTAATTCAAGGTTATGCATGATATTATATGTTGACATGTTTTGGCTAGCAATCATTTTGATGGATATTTTTATTCCTTTTACCACGATCACGCAAAAAGTGACCTTTTTTTATAAATAAATATACTCGGACAAATCACACACAGATTGAGCTAGCCCCAGAGTAAGTTTGAGACTTGTGTTATGGGATACTAACTCAACGATACTGTAATTAACAATCACATATACAGGGTTACTGGTAACTAACGCAAAACCTCTTAACATCGTAATCAGAATCCTAACATAATATAGATCTGCAAGAAAAAAAAAAAAAAATCTAAGAAAAAAAATGGACTCTTCATAGAAACTCGACCAGGTGATCAGTGAATATGTATGGGAGGCCAATTTTTTTTTCTGCAATTTGCGCCTTTTTTCTTGCAGATCTATAATGTGCTGGGGAGTCTGATTTCGATGTTAAGAGGTTTTGAGTTAGTTACCAGTAACCCTGTATAGAAAAACATCGAAGACCCAGGTCAATCTGAAAAAGTTCATTTTCCATCTTGACCTGACCAGAGATCACCGCTCCTCACCCTCAACCCCATCTGCATGAAAAATTCAAGTAGCTCTACTTCAAAAACCTATCTTAGAAATACATAGATCAATCCCTAATGAAACCTTTGATTCAGTAAAAGCCGTATTCTTTTGTTGTGTACAGATGCCACTTAAAGACGTTATATTATAATTAAGTATATGTAATTGTATGTATAAAAATAAAAATCAGAAATATGATCATGAATAATGACGTGTAAGGCAGACACACTGAAATGGAAAACTCAATCCCCTGTCAAGGGCGCGGGTGTCAGCAGATGTGTCCGCTCTCACGTCGCTTACCGACACTTATCCCCTGTATTTTCTATTTTGCGTATTGAGCACGACACAATACTCCATTTTGGGAATATTATTCTGGGTGATTTATGCTAACATTCAGAAATATAGCAAATAAGTAAAAAGGCTTCGCTTTAATGTTCGTGTAGTTACAAAAAAATTAACCTCTTTTTGTCGGGGGTTACAAAATACCGGTGGACGAAGATTTTGAAGGAGGCCTAACATCGCTGCATCAGTCATGCTGAGACACGGTCGGCGCAATCCGACTGAAACGTCAGCAAATAAGTAAAAAGGTTTCGCTTTAATTTACGTGCAGTCACAAAAAATTAAACCTCTTTTTTTGTCGGGGGTTACAAAATACCGGTGGACAAAGATTCTGAAAGAGGCCTAACATCGCTGCATCAGTCATGCTGAGACGGTCGGTGCAATCCGATTAAAACGTCAGCAAATAAGTAGAAAGGTAGCTACTTTTCGCTTTAATTCACGTGTAGTTACAAATAGTTTAAAATCAGTCTATATTGCTTAATTTTCAACTCTACACAACTCCTGAAAAGTTATAAATAGAATTAGAAAACCAATGCTTATGTGCATTGGTTTTCTAATTCTATTTATAACTTTTGGTTTTATAGCAGTATATAAGCACCAATGCTTATGTGCATTGGTTTTCTAATTCTATTTATAACTTTTGGTTTTATAGCAGTTTTATAGCAGTCAATAAAATGTTTTATAAAATCGAACACCAGTTGAACACCCACTCGCCCCAACAGTTAACGTCTATTGTGTTATTTTTCTATGTTAAAATGTTGCCGCACCTGGCAAATTTATTTTGTATATTTCTTTCGCTCATATTCTTCTTTTTCCGTACGTTTCCCAATTTATTTAGGTCGACGCAATATATCTTTTCGTTGCAATTTACTCTATTGCGAGTCATAGTTTCATCTGCTATTGGGACTTTCATATCGTTTTTGCATTCCTTCAATCTTTCATTTATATGTTTAGGTTAGATTAGGTTATATAGGTTTATTTGAAACGATATTATAAGTTAGAATAGGTTTATTTGAAACGACCTCCGACTACGACTGATTATGACAAAAATAATATAACGACTACAAAAGTTCGGCCGGCCCAGCTATTTGTATGAAAATGTCGATTTTTTCTTGGGGTTTCAAGCATTGCGCATAAAATATAGTAACTTTGAGTTAGTATTCCATAACACAAGTCTCTATCTTACTTTAAGGCTATCTCACTAGTGAGTTGTCCGTATATATTTCTTTATTGGAACGAAGTTCTTTATCGCGCGTTTCGAAAGGGAGCTAGACGGAAAAAATTAAGACCAAAAGTTGTAACGACACTTTTTGTTCATTTAAATTTATGAAAATAATAAAAACTTGATTTTAGTTTAAAACGCAGAAAAGAGTTTGAATGTAATTTAGACCTATTTATATTTTACTTCGTTCCATCCGGGTGTCCCTCTTTTTTATTTATTGTTTAATACTAGCTAATACTCGCGGCGTTGCCCGCGCGGTACATTTTTGACAATCCCACGAGAACTTCACATTTTTCCGGGATAAAAAGTATCCTATCTGTTAATCTAGGTGATAAGCTATCTACATGCCAAATTTCATTCCAATCCCGGCCGAGTCAGGTGGCGCTTCTGTCATACGAATAAATAGCTCCGTGAAATTTATTATTTTAAAATACGAGTTAGATTGCATAAAGTGTTTGGATACTGTGATTAAATTGTTAAACAGTCCATAAAAATAGTGCACAAGTGTTGGTGTAAGATCTTAGTGCCGAAAAGCGAAGATATCATCGAATCAAAGTACGTTTCTGCGTAAAAGACTAACAAACATCCATACATTCAAACTTTATCATTTATAATGTTAGTAAGAAGTAAGATTTAATGTAAAGTATGACTAAGGAACACCGCTGCATTATAAAAGTGTGTAGGGATTTGTAAAGAATATTTTTTAATTACGTTAAGTGCCAGCTGCCTGTTGATATTATTTAATTATCTGAGACCGCTAAATCTCGCCTAAAAGCAATCATAAGAATGACATTATGTCGCGTTCTTAATAAGATTTAAACTACTCGATCTAAATTTTTATTTTTTTATTTAACTTCATTACAATACATGTAAATGCCGGATTAAAGGCCAGGGATAAAGGTTTTAATGGGTCAGCTATACTCAACGGTCACTCAGCACCCTTCGTGTACAATATAATAACATATTTAGAATGCTGTTGGGGTTGCCAAAACATTGTAGTGCTTCGGGCATGTTTGCGGAGAGGCACACTGACGGCTTTCAGGCAATCGTCAGAAAAAGAGTCGCCTCGCTAATGCAGCGTATCCGAAATAGCTCCAACGGCATTCTAAGTGTGTTAGCAAATAGGATAGACTGTCCGATGATGAGGCATTGGATCGGAATTCATGTGTCTCGAACATGAATGCCGATCCAAAGCCTTACTAACAATCTCTTAAAATTTAATTTTCTTTTTGATTACTAATATTGGTTAAGTTTACTAACACTATATGGATTTTTAAATGATCTTAAATAAAAATACATTATTACATTATTATTTAATACCTATTTACTTGAAGGCTTGAATAAAAAATAAACCAAGTATCTCGGAAATCAGAGGCTTCAAATAATCTCTTGGCAATTAAAAGTTCACTAACTTACCTTCCATGCTGGTCTTTTAGAAAAGAAAAAACTTAGAATGTATTGTCTTTCTGTGCAGATTGTAAAAGCCGATCGAGGGAAAGGGTGCAGATGCAAATTATTTTATCACCCTGAACTATTTCGATTCCGTTTTCCATCTTCTGCGCCCACCATCACGCTAAAAGCGGTCTTTGGGTCCTGTGGCCATGATATGAGCTCTGTGCTTAAAGCCTCAAGACTAGAAACGCTCTGTCTGTTCCATTGGAGATATAAAGTACTAATACTCACGTACATAAGTCATACAAATTCAAGAAATTCAAAAAAATATCTACTTAACGTGGTAAGCTCCATGGTTTAATTTAGCTCGCGTCAGAACTCCTCACCTCTTCGTTTTGATACCTAGACATCCATTGCAAGCCAATTTCATTCTTATAACTTTGGAAAAAAGATTCATGAAACAGAATTATCCCCTTCGGAGTGGTCGTCGTTGCGCATAGTAATAATGTAGGTATATTTTCGATGCCTAAATGGGGAGTGACACAGGCATGTTTATACATATCACAAAACTATCTGATTGTAACATGACTTCATCTGCTTTATCCTTATCTCATTATTTATGTGGGGTCAACACAACATGTGCGCTTTTTCCATTTTGTTCTGTCTCCAGTCAACCCGTTCGTCTCTCATTTTCTACTCATATCCTCGTTTTCACATTCCATCCAACGTTTGTTTGATCTTCCTCAGTTTCGATGCCCTTTGAAATGCATTTTCAGAACCTGGCTGGTTATATGGCTTTCCTCTCTTCTCTAAACCGTTTCACCGCGAGACTTTATATCAGTTGCCGTGCCCCCAGCGCGAGGGGTAGTAAATCTAAAATAAATACCTATAACCAAGAAGGGAGGGAAAAACTGCTCGTATTGCACATAACTTAAGTATATACTTAAGTTATGTGCAATACGAGCGGTTTTTTTTTTTGGAAATATCCGACGCTCGCGGAATGGGCACGACAATCTTTGTCGGATAAATCCGACGTTCGCGGTGAAAGGGTTGACATGTCCATACCAGCCTAGCTCCTAACTCCTTAATTATCGTTACGTACCCAAAGGGTCAAAACGGGACCTATTACTATACTAAGACTCCGCTTTCTGTATGTCCACTTGTCTGTCACTAGGCTGTATCTCATGAAGTCCTGTTTAAGTGTCCCATACAAATAATGTGATTTTAAAGATAACTTTCCTGGGTCTTGGGTGTTTATGAGTTAGTGTCCCTTAATACAAGTTTAAACCTATGTTGGGGCTAACTTAATAGTAAGTTTTGTCCCTTTATTTATTTATATAATGGCACGGAACCCTTCGTGCGCGGGTTCGTCTCGCACTTGTCCTGTTATATAAACAAAAATGTCTATTGAAGATATACAATTCAAGCTCTTTGCTCGAAGATGCTTGCACTTGAAACTTCTCAGGACTCCCTTTGTTATGTCATTGTGGGCATTCATACTTGTTCATTGTGTAACCAGACACCGCCATATCACTCGTATTCAATCTAGAAGGTCATACTGTTGCGAATGTTCGTATAAAAATAAGATGAACTCCAGACATGTACAGTGTAGTACCAAGATACCTGACCAGGCCCTCTACTTATATCTTCAGTTTTCTCTTAAACTAAAAATAATAAAATAATGAAAATTTATATTCAGAAAGACTTAATTAAAATCTGACTGATTGAACATTTTCGTGTAAATATCATTTTTACTTTATTTGATAGGAAACGGAGATATCATTAAAAATTTGGCCTTGATCAGACCCTAAATAACCCCTTACATAACCCTTAATAACAATTGCGAAAAACGGCCACTTTTGGCGTATGTGCGTAGAAAAGCTTCACGTTCTCACTTTAAACTGTAAAAAGTAGTTCATAAAATAGTTTAAAGGGCTATCTAGGGTCTGATCAAGGCCAAATTTTAAATGATGTCTCCGTTTCCTATCAAATGATTTATTTCAAATGGGGGCAGCACTGGACCCCGGAAAATTCATGTAGCCCCTTAAACCTTTCACTGTGAGACTTGATATCAGTTGTCGTGCCCCCAGCGCGAGGGATAGTGAATCTAAAATAAATATCTACAACCAAAAAGGGATGTGGTTACTTCAGTTATGTGCAAAACGGGCATTTTTTTTTTGTCAGAAATATCCGACACTCGTGGTATGGGCACGACAATGTTTGTCGGATAAATCCGACGTTTGCGGTGAAAGGGTTAAGAAAAAATTCAAGATATAAGTAGAGGGCCTGGTCAGGTATCTTGGTACTTGACTATAAACAGTTGGCAAAACATTTTTCTGTTAGAGACGACATGTCTTCCAAAACGGAGGTGGTTATCAATTCGTCGTGATCTTTTTATTTATGTTTGTTCACCTATTATTCGAAAACGCTTGGACTAGATGGAAATTTTATCAAAATCGGTCGTGTAGTTTGCGACTAAAGTCGGTTTTTAGTTTTGAAAAATTATTAAGGGTCACATCGCGTTGCATCATTATCTATAGCCCAAACTCGATGGGGTTGCATAATTTCATTACAGAGTTCTTATGGTCACATTCCGGCTCCATCATCAGATCAGCTCCATGTCGTCATAATAAATAAATACATACATAGTGACAAATTACACAGATTGAGTTAGCCCCAAAGTAAGTCCGAGACTTTTGTTATGGGATACTAACTCAACGATACTATATTTTATAACAAATACATCAATAGATAAACATCCAAAACCCAAGTCAATCAGAAAAAGATCCTTTTCCATCTTGACCTGACCAGGGATTGTACCCGGGATCTCCGGTATGACAGAGTGGCATGATGACCACAGAGGTCGTCATAAATAATATGACATTGTCACGCGATACACGTTTTCATTTAAAATTTCAGCTCAATTAGAAACCGGGAAGTGTTTCAAATGTAAGTCGCA
Organism: Acrobasis suavella; assembly: GCA_943193695.1. NCBI lineage: Eukaryota > Metazoa > Arthropoda > Insecta > Lepidoptera > Pyralidae > Acrobasis > Acrobasis suavella. The sequence goes on along the minus strand of OW971934.1, from coordinate 3,543,821 downwards.
AAATTTGATTACAGATCAGACTTACGGACAACGGGCCATATGACACTAAATATATTAAAAGCTTGTAATAAACAGTTACATAGAATAAATATATACGGCCAAATTACACAGATTGAGCTGGCCCCAGAGTACTAAGCTTAAGGCGGCCCTTCCCGCCCGCTCAAAGCTTATTTTTTCATCCAGGGCAGTGCTAGAAAAAAAGGCAAACCAAAAAGAGAGAAATAACGCCTTAGTATTATTATTAACTATCCATTGAACGAATATCAACTAGGGTTTCTTCTTAGGGTGCGGAAATTTTATAAAACTTGTTCCAGGATATACGTTTTTTTCAGTTAGCCTTACAAGTGTGTGAAATAAATGTATTTTATTTAAAATTTTCATTACATTTGCTAGGCTTTTATAGATTTTTTTTCTTTTACAATTTATGAGTACTTTATGAACGGTCGAAGTTCAGGTAAAATTTGTGCAAAAAAGCAGATTTTTGGAGGCGTATACTGAACTTGTTTTCTCAAATTTTAATTTTTTATTTCGATAAAAACCTAGATATCGTGCACAAGATATCTGTTAGTCCAAAAGTTTTCATGAAAGATCAGTTACAACGCCATAATTACGTACGAGCGTTTGTACGAAAAGTAAGACGGGAAGGCAAGCTTGAATTACAGGATACTAACCCAACGATACTATATTTTATGATAAATACATATAAATAAACATCCAAGACCCAGGACAATTTGAAAAAGGCCATTTTCCAACTTGCCCTGGCTGGGGTTCGATCCCAGAACCTCCAGATTCGCGGACTAGCGTGTTGACCATTAAACCAAGGAGGTCGTCATATCAGAAACATAATCAGACAAGAATTTGTAGGTGCAATAGAAATGTACTACATGATTTGAATTAATTTGTGCAATTGCGCCACCAGTTAGTTCATGCAAATTATTGCCGGCCGGCGACCACCTTCTACTGTTAGTCCCAGCGTACCTGCCACCAACAGCCCGTGTGCACCCGCCACACATGTGTGTGTGTGTGTTGGTGGCAGGTACGCTGGGACTAACAGTAGTAGGTGGTCGCCGGCCGGCAATAGTTTGCATGAACTAACTGGTGGCGAAATTGCACAAAGTAATTCAAATCATATAGTATGTAAAATTGACTTCTGCAAAGTAACACCTGAATCTATTAACTACAATAGCAATATGTATCCTTTTGGATTAAGATTCTGCCTGGAATACCTGGCGGTGAATGTGTGACACAACACATTGTGGCTTAACTTGAAAGAAGTGTCAGAAAAAAGTAATAAGATTCGTCGTTTAACCTACAAAAAGTCTTAAGCCTGTGTGAGCCGTTATCGTTATTGTCCCGATTTATCCACCGTCTTGGTCAAGTTGGGTTTACCCTCTTTTTGTGGCGATCACTGACCTGGAATATACGGATTCACTGGACTGAATATGATCTTTGGTATGATATCTATCATTCCAATATTCCTTGACAAAGAAATATTACGTCTGACAAAATATACTGAAACTATTTTAGGAGTGAATTCAGTGAATTCAGAAAAAGTTGTGCAGTATCATGTACTGAACAACTTTCCTCAAGGAACATATATCTAAATATACAAATATTTTTGTTGATTTCCATACAACCTCGGGCCCCTGATCGAGCAACTTGTTTGATTTGGGAAGCCATAAAATGTTTGTCATATTTTGAGATCTATTCCTTGGGGAAAGTTGTTCAGTATTATGTACTTAATTCCCCCTTAAAATAGTTACAGTATATTTTGTTAGACACTGTGATTCAAATATATATTTTATATTACAGATTATACCAAAAATTTTTTTTTACTAGACAATGTGTAACGGATAGGGTGTCTTAACCCGAAAGGTAGTAAACATACTAATCTATGTGAACAACTTTTACTATAGGACGATCTCGGATATCGTAAAAAAAAATTTGCAGCTCCATACATTTTGGCACGGTAGGTATTTGATTCTGTAAGGCGGTAAAGATTTTTTTTACGATTTCTGTGATGGTCCCATATTAAAAGTTGTTCATATTATTTGTATGTTTACTCCCTTTCGGTTTTATATCCCCTTTCCGTTACACGTTGTACGGGAGAGTAAAAAAATACAAAATATTTTTTGTAAAAGTTTTGAGACAACAGAAAAAATCCAAAGACTCATTTCTTTCTTAAACTGCAGTCGTTATGATTTTGATTGCGAAGAATAAAAAGTTCCTTTTTGAAGTCAATACGAAAACAAACATCTTTAAATATTTTAGCGTACTCCATTACATACACTACACACTACTCAGTAGGTCACATTCTATTTTGGCGCAACAATACTACTCTACTCTACTTTTTGTTCGCACGAGTTCACTGGTCTATTTTTGAAAAGCCGAAAAACGTACACGCATGTTTTTACGACGATAAGGAGTAAAACAAGCGTTTTATTGCCTGGTGATAACATTAAATTCGTTATTTGTGTTGTTTTGTATTACGGTATTTCGTATTGTTTGGGTATAAAGAAAAAACAACTTTCAAAAATTTAAAATTACAAACCTAAACTTACTTTATCAACGTGGAAGGGGCATACCCGTAATAAATCAAACCATGGGCTGTACTAGATCACTATAGTATAATGAAATCAAAACGGTAAAAAGCAAAAAAAAAATCAAAATTCCCATACAAATTACCGAGCGGCTGCACACTTTTGTATGGGAATGCCAATTTTTTTTTTGCTTTTTGTCTTTTTTTTTTAATTTCAATATACTATAGTGATGCAGTATAACCCGTGGTTCGATTTATTACGAGTGTATCCCTTCCACGTTGCATATACAGTCCCCTGCTGGACTATCAAATCGTATCAAATCGTTTTATTTCAGGCAACAAGGCCCATATAATAAATACCTTACAGACTAGTATAAATAAATAATAAATAAATATATAGGGACAAATAACACTGATTGAGCCAGTCCCAAAGTTAGTTCGAGACTTGTGATATGGGATACTAACTCAACGGTACTATATTTTATAATAAATACACATATAGATAAACATCCAAGATCCAGGACAATTTGAAAAAGGCCATTTTTCAACTTGCCCTGACCGGGAATCGAACCCGGGACCTCTGTGTGGCGGACTAGTATGGTGACCACTACGCCACGGAGGTCGTCAAAACAGGGAGGTTAAACATTTAGCTGAGAATACGACATGGAAAATACGCCACCGCCAAGAGTCTAGTATATGATATAATATAAATTAACAATTTAATATATATATATCTCACCCTTAGATCATTTAATACAGGATAAGCCTTACCTGCGCGTTCCCCTCTGCGGAAGTATAAGAACAAAAATTTAATACGTTTATAAAAACTAGTTGCGTAATCGATTTCGTGAATCGGTAAAGCATCGAAAGGACGCCTTTTTTTAGATGTGGTAGTATACCCTAACCCCGCACCAAAACCGGCAGAATATTTAGTAAGAAGATTTGTCTACGTAACTTATCCTGTATTAAATGATCTACGGTCTCACCCAAAAAAGGAAGGATTTGCCCATGATCACCAGGCGGACGGGTTAATGACTGCAGCTGATGTTTTTAATACATGCGTAAAGGATGCTGTGGCTTATTCCTTAGTTTTTTGTACCTATATCTCCTTAAGTCGTCTCTTATGACACCTGTGACCGAAGAAAGGGGTGGTAACAAATTACATTCTATTCTGCCGTAACTAAGCAAGCATTAAACTGTCTTTCTTTAAAGGTGGTTAAATTACTTTGTGTTTAGGTGCTTTATTATGTAATTTATCTCTTATCGCATATGAAGAATAATCTCAGCAGATTTTACAAAAGAATATATTATTTAAGTAAGTACTTGGCGTTTTTGGCGTTCCCGTAATCTCATAATAATTGTACTCGTATTGTGTTTCTATTTGTGAAGACCTGTTATTGGTTTTTTGTTTAAGTAAGCTGTTGGTCATCCGAATGTATAAAATAAATAAATAAAATAAAATAAGTTACTAGGATCTTCCCCTAAGTTTTTGAAATCTATATAATTTTATTTAATTTTAATAAATGTAAATAAAGAAATGAATATAAAAGGACAAATAACACTGATTGAGCTAGCCCCAAAGTAAGTTCGAGACTTGTGTTATGGGATACTAACTCAACGAAACTATATTTTATAAAAAAATACATATACATATGTATACATCCAAGATCCAAGAAGAATTGGACGTAAACAATTGCAACACAGTTTTATACTACAGCGGTTGTTTACAATAATTACAGTTAAACGCACCTATGTTTAAATAAATTCTTTAAAATTTTTTGTTCATGTCATGAATTATCATAAAAGTTTATTATATTTGTATAAAGATAACGCCTTAAAGCAAACAGCTAGAAATAGCATTAAGTATCCATTACATTGGCTATAAAATGAAAAAGAAATTGCAAATCGAAACCCTAGCGTAAAACTCTTTATGGCAACCCTATCTGGACATTGCTTAGGGTTGGCACGTTTGTTTTACGAGTTTTTCATTTTATGAAGTAAAATATCCTAAGTCGTTTCTTAGCATGTGACGATTTTTTATGGTCTTATTCATAAAAAATATGTCCTCTTATGCCACATATATAGATGATAAACTACCAACTTAAGTGCGGACTTTTTATGAATTTGTCAAAAATATTAGCGCTCCTTAAATCAGTAGTACTATGAACATTTTTTTTACGAGATGGTTACTATTCTTTTTTAGGGTTCCGTAGTAAACAAGGAACCCTTATAGTTTCGCCATGTCTGTCTGTCTGTCTGTCCGTCCTCGGTTTTACTCAGTGACTATACTTACTAGAAAGCTGTAATTTGGTATAAGTACGTATATTAACTATGCGGAAAAAGTGGTAAAATAAAATAAAGAAATAATTATTTTTTTTAGCGTAGCTCCTATACAAGTAAAGTAAAAAGTCAATTTTATTTTCTCGACTAACCAATCATGTGGAGTATCGTTGAATAGTTCTTTCAAAAATATTATGAGCTTGAGAACAGTGTTTTTAGATTTAGGGATCCGTTTCTGAAATATTTGGTTCTAAAGTGAAAATTTTTGTTAGAGTCAAGTGTCCCCCCCCCCCTCTATCTGCTAAACGGTTATATATAGACACGTGAAAAAATTCACAGCTATAGTAAATATAACGAAATTTAAAGGAAAACTATCAAGAGCTTAGTAGGGTTTACAAATTAAAAAGTTATAGGCGATCAACTTATAAAATGTACTCGGAAAAGGAAAATTTCAGGAAAATTCGTTTTTAGTCGTGTTTAGTGGAAGGAACTCAAAGTGGGCATTCGTAACTACGGAACCCTACACTGCGCGTGGCCCGACACGCACTTGACCAATTATTTTATTAAAAAAAATACGTTGAAACAGGACCTTTCTCTGCAAATAGTTAATGGACTCATAATCATTATTAATTTGGTTTGGTTTGGAAATCAAATTAAAAGTACCTAATTTATGCAATTACTAGCATAGATTTAGATAGTAAAAAAAATTTTAGGTCTATGATTACTAGTGAACTGCATACATGGCAAAAATTTTAACTGAATGGCTCCCCCGAGATGTTTAAAGAGAGAGAAGGGCAGTTCAAAATATGGCACGATTATACTAAGATGATTGGAAAGCTTTGTAGAATTAAATCCAGAGACAAAATCAATTAGAAAATGTTAGAAAAGGCCTATGTGTCACATGACGCCTGGATACACAATCCAGCAAGACGGCTTAATAACAATTTATACAATATGTTAAAAAATCGAAACACTCGAAATATTGTTTCGATTCTTTTGAACTAAAGTCAAAAAGTCAAAAGTCATTTATTTATCTTTGGATATTTATATCACTTGATAATTGTCATTTCTTTTTTCTTTCGATTTCTTAATAGTTAGTTGTTGACGTAAGATCATTTACTTACAACTAAGTTTACTGCCGCCTCCAAAGCGCAAGTACAGAAGAAGCGGTAACAAACTGTACTGCAGCATTTTCTCCAAAAACGTCAACCTTACAATTATACTGTTATTAAAATTAGCTGTGTGGACTGAGAATACATTGCTATGTCATAATTATAAATTAAAAATGTCAAATTTGAAATTAATGTCAATTTGTATAAAATTCATGTACTGATTGTACTCAAATTATGTCATTAGTGAGTGTACAAATATAAACCTTTAAAAGGGACCCGCGCCAAGCTCAAGCCAGACGTTTTTGTCTTTAAGATAATCATCGGTTCCGTAATAAGCCTTCTCACAAAGTACTTTCTTTACATAAGCTTTGAATTTTCTATCTGGCATATCAAGGACCGATTCTGGCAATTTATTATAAAACTTTATACAGTTTCCCTTAAACGATTTACTGACTGTTTTCAGCCTATAATACAGGGTAACTAAAACATTTATGTTACGTAAGTTTCTACCCGTAATATCACCTATTTTATAAAATAAGGCAATATTTTTCCTCACATTCAGTACAGTGAGTATATCAATTTTCTTTAAAAAAACTCTTAGGGAGTCTCTAGATCCTAAATCATAAATAAAACGAATTGCTCTTTTCTGTAAAATAAAAATAGTCTGTATATCAGCAGCACTCCCCCAGAGAAGAATCCCGTAGGACATCAGACTATGAAAGTAACTAAAGTAAACTAGTCTAGCAGTTGCTACATCTGTCAATTGTCTGATTCTTCTAATAGCGTAAGCCGCTGAGCTCAGCCTATTAGCGAGTTTAGAAATATGGACATCCCACTGAAGTTTTGAGTCTACTGTGATTCCCAAGAAAGTAGTATTATCAACGAGATCTAAGTTTTGACCGTCTAGTAGCACATTAACATTGGCCTGCCTCACGTTAGGAAGACTAAATCTAATGCATTGGGTCTTGTTTGCATTCAACAGAAGGTTATTGGCAGAGAACCAATTAGAAATGGCCGATAATGTGTCATTCACCGCAGTAGCATCTTCGCTATGACGGTCTATTTCAAAAATAAGAGACGTGTCATCGGCGTACAACACAATACCAGCCTGTTTTTCAACCGCGTAAGGCAAATCATTGACGTACACTAAGAAGAGGAACGGTCCTAGGATAGAACCTTGAGGTACACCCATTTTGACAAGAGATCCGTTTGACTTTATGCCATTTATATCAACCGTCTGAAGCCTATCCGTTAAATATGATTGAATGAGGTTTATAGATTTATCGTCAAAACCGTACTGACGGAATTTGAGCAAAAGTGTCGGGTGATCTACGCAGTCAAATGCTTTTGAGAGATCGCAGAAAGAACCGATTGCATCATGCTTGTTTTCCCATGCGTTGTAAATGTGAGTAACTAGCGCTACCCCCGCATCGGTGGTCGATTTCCCTCCAGTAAAACCAAACTGCTGGCTATGAAAAAGGTTATGGGTGATAAAGTGATGTTGCATTTGATTAAGCATTATCTTTTCAAACACTTTGCTCAAAACTGGCAAAATGGAGATAGGTCTATAATTACCAGGATCTGTTCTTACCCCCTTTTTAAATAAACTATTGTACAAAAGGCAGCAAAGAACTCCATTTATTGGCATTTAATCCAGCAATGGGATAAATAAGATGAAGCTGTTAATCAAGAATGAAAACTGAATTTCGTAAAATAGTACAACTCTCGAGACGGAAGCTCAGCTTTTCATTTGTACTCACAGTGCACACAAATAGTATAGGTGAAACACCGGCCTGAGGCACGGCACGTCTGGCGCATGTTTTAAACTAGTTTTTGAAACTCTGTCTGAGACACGGCACGACTCGCGCGCGTCATCTCCCCGCCACGCACTTTCCGCTTTCACCTTCACCTTTGGTACCGCCAGCAGATTGACATTCCAGTGTTGTTGTACTTGAATTATTAGTGAAATAAACTTAGATTAATAATAAATTATAAAATAACGTGATATCGTTTTTTTTTTAATAATCAAAATGGTTCAGTTCGTTCTAATAAAACATTAATTTTATTTTAATATAATTTTTTAAATGAATCTATTCTAATTCAAAGCTGCTCAAATTCTACTCTAATTATTCACTTACACGAATTCAAAGCTGAGCTTACGCCTCGAGGACTGTATGGCTTGCCCAGTATTTTTTTTCTGTATAAGTATAAAAAAACTTCAAATCATGTAACCATGTAGCTCAGACTTTATTATAAAGAAAAGGAAATAGAGAGAACATTATTCAGGAATTCACTTCGGTTATGCACTGTTTATTTTTAGCGACGCCGGTTTTGTTTGGCTGATAAAAATATCGCACGTGGCCGACCTTCTTTTCTACCGAATATCTTTGAATTACTATTGGGACCGGTTCAGTGACTCACAACACAACAAAAACAAATACATTTACTCGTAAATGCAAAATTGTTTGGGTAGTAAATATAAATGATTATGGTTTTGGGTACTTATATAAAGATGTTGTGTTGTAAGTTGAATGATGTTTTGTAACTGATTTTAGAATTTTACGGTTTGTTCGCCAAATTATACAATTCGAAAGCTAATACGACACACTTCGTCAATAAAAAAAGACTTTAAAAGACCCCAAAGAAAAAGACAAGCTTTCTAAAAAGTTTCAGTATATTTTTCTTCAAATTCCGGCACCTATTGTTCTAAACACAATACAATATTTCAAATCATCAAATCAACCGTGTATGTATTGTTTGCCCAGCCAAGAAAAGTATAATTCCCACACGATAAAATATGTTCGTGGTCAATGTCAAATTACTGGCCGAAAACTTAGTCTTTTTTATAGATGGGTGATACCCCTTCAACTCCTTACTTTTGAGAAGCCCAAAGCAAATAAAAGACATCTAGTTTTCCAAACACAAAACAAAGATATTTCAAATAGTCAGTTCTACCATATCCATATTGTTCGCCCAGCCAAGAAAAGGGAAGTAGGTACTTGTCAAAAGAAATAAAAAAGGAATTTCTTTTCTCAGCCCTATAACCGCTTCTCATCCTAAACTTGACGCATGGAGTGACGTTCAATTATGATTCGCACACGATAAACGTCCATGGTCAATGTCATGATACAGGACGAAGGTTGAAGGGACATTCCGGAATTGAATCGCTGGGATTATTTTTTTAAGAGGTTTTATAAGTACTGTTTCTAGGCAAGAATATTACGAGTAGGTAGTACATACCTAGTATTAATTGAAAAGGGTTAGAGAAATTTGTTCCATTGATAAAATATTTCAATAGTACGCAATTTAACTTTAGTTTTGGCTATTTATCAACTCAAAAGGTTTGTTCGTGAATTTAGTTTTGAAATAACCTTTACATCGTAATCTTAGGCATATTGAGGTCGAACAAATAGTTTGGTGACGACAGGGTTAGAAAATATATGATTTTAGAGTTCCGCAGTCACAATAACTGTTATTGTTAACCCTTTCACCGCGAACGTCGGATTTATCCAACAAACATTGTCGTGCCCATTCCGTCGGATATATCCGACAAAAAAAAACCGCTCGTATTGCACATAACTTAAGTATCCACATCCCGTTTTGGTTGTAGGTATTTATTTTAGATTTTATACCCCTTGCGCTGGGGGCACGGCAACTGATATAAAGTCTCGCGGTGAATCGCGGTGAAAGGGTTAAAACGGGACTTAACGTGATTATTAGATTATTATCGTTTTTAGCCTAATATTTCGACGACCCTTCTGCCGTAATGATCACTGGCAGACTGAGGAACTGCAATGAATGTTCGGCTGTCAACGTGGTATATAGTGGCGTTTAGTTGCAAGTATTTTGGGTTGATGTACTGTATACCACGTTTAGTTAGAGAGGCGATTGAAATAAAGAAGCATCCCAATTTCAATCGGGAAGATGGCTTCAAACTTGAAGCCATCTTCCCGATTGAAATATATAGACACGCCCCCGATAACTATCGGGGACGTGGAATCCAGTGATTGAGCTGCGTAAAGAGTGTGTGCGAACAACAAAACACAATTCCCGAATGGACACCGTCAGTCTTTTGTGTCGACTTATGCAACAAACGACGAAGAGAGAGGCTAAACCGATATGGTTATCCTTGACAGATGAACATCCTTCGCAGTTCCTCAGTCTGCCAGCGACCATGACGGCAGAAGGGTCGTCGAAATATCTGGCTAAAAATGATAATAATCGTGGTAAGTCCCGATTTACCAATAACAGGGTTAGAAAAGTATAATTGTTATTAGTCCGTCTTTTAGATTATCCAAAAATAATGGACCCATATTTTTCAGTTTGCCAAAAAAGTAAAAATTCGAAAAGATACGAAGCATCAAAGTTCCGGAGTGGGGGCTTCCGACTTCACCTCTATGTTAAAATCGTACGTAGCCGTGACATCATGCGAAATTTCAATGCGCTCTGTATTTTGTCGTTTTTTGCTTCTCAGGGAAAAAAGACTTTCACTTTTACCTATATTATTATTTTAATTTTATTATAACCAATCACTTTTCTTTTTACCTATCCTATTATTTTACACCCACCTAAGTTTCTCTTACAACCCAAAGGTTGGTGGTTAGATAATGCTTTTAGCATTATTTTGTTCAACTGTAGCGGGAGCGAGGTGACATGCTCGACCGCCACAAAGGGAAGATCTTCCCGCCAGGCATGTTGTTGCGCCTGGGGAACCGCGGCTCCGACGATGTAGTGTCGGAAGTTATATATATGCAGCGAATCGGGCGAACTCTGAGATCGAGATGTAGGATACTGCTGGCGCCATCTCATATGCGACTTGTGAACTATATTGTCGGTTGTCTCTTGATTGGTTAGTTGTTGTAGTTCCTCGTAGTGGCCGTAGAGGTCGCCACACAATAAACGTTAAATAAAAAAAATATACGATTATAATATTTTTTGATAATCTAACCGATGGGCTAAAAATATTTTCAATTCTTTACGCCTGTTAGCCTTAGTGAATAGCTAAGAAAGAAGCTAAGAACTAAGTGAACATAGTAGTACATACATAAAAATGAATATAATATAATATAACAATGTGTATCTTGCCCATCCTAACCTACGGTGCTAAAACTTGGTCGCTGACTAAAAAACAGAAGCTTAAACTGCAGGTTTTCCAAAGGGCAATGGAGCGCAGTATGTTGAATGTAAAACGTACAGACCGTGTCAGGAACACTATGCTGCGCTCCATCACCCAAGTGGTCGACGTTGGAAGGAAGAGTGCCAGATTGAAATGAAACTGTATGGAATGAAAATGAGATGGAGTAACGACCTGTCTGCTTTCGACAAGGATTGGAAACAAGTAGCTAAAGATCGAAACAACTGGAAACAACAAGGGAAGGCTTTTGTCCAACAATGGGACCTGAATGGCTAGAAAATAATAATAATATAACAATAGATTTTTTGTTTAAACGTAAGCCTCATTCATCCTTGAAATGGTTTCCGAGATAATACCCTATCTCGGAAATCACTTCAAGGATTAGGCTCAAGTTTATCAATAAAATTTGGTGTATACTATAAAATTAAACCATTTACGATTACGATCCAAGGATTCTTACGGCTTTACACCTTAGATCATTTAATACAGGATGAGTTACGCAGACAAATCTTCTTACAAAGCTTTCTGCCGCTTTTGGTGCGGGGGTAAGCTACTACGTGGGGCGCACTATAAGTTTCCGGAATGAATATGAAAAAATACTATTAAAGGTACAAAATTAATTTATTGTTTTTCAAAATAATCTCCCTTGGCGTCTATGCACTTTTTCATTCGATGAAACCAGTTTTGAAAACTTTTGTGCCACTCCTCTGTGGTGACCTCTGAAACGTGTTTTTCATACTCCTCGACAGCCTCTTCTGGTGATGAAAATCGTTGACCGCGTAATTGGTTCTTAATTTTTGGGAACAGAAAAAAGTCACAAGGTGCCAGGTCGGGACTGTATGCAGGATGATTCATAACTTCTACATTTTTCGCCTTCAAAAAGTCGTTTGTCTGTCTGGCCGTGTGAGAACTAGCATTGTCGTGGTGCAGGATGATACGGCGTTTACGGTTATTTTTACGGAGTTCGTCAATAACTTCCGGCAAACAAATGGTCGTGTACCAGTCACTATTCACTGTACGACGATTCTCTAAAGCAACAGTAGCCACGTGTCCAGTTTTATTAAAAAAAGAAGCAATCATCCGCTTAGATGCACTTTTCACGCGCGCCACTTTGATTGGTTTCGGCTCATCTTGAAAGACCCATACGCTCGATTGCTGCTTTGTTTTGGGATCGTAGCAATAAATCCATGTTTTGTCACCTGTTACTATGTCCCACACCAAATTTGACGCACCTTCGTTGAATCTGGTAAGCATGGCACTGCACCAAGTGACGCGGTCCGTTTTTTGAGCCTCGGTCAAGTTGTGTGGGATCCACCGCGAGCACAGCTTTCTCACACCCAAATGTTTGTGTAGGATTAATTGTATTTGACTCATGCCTATTTCTAAGGATGCGCGAATTTCATGGTAGGTCACATGCCTGTCTGTTTCAATCATACGGCGCACAGCATCGATGTTTTTGTTGGTCACAGCGGTCGACGGCCGACCATCGCGAGATTCGTCACTGAGATTGATACGACCACGCTTGAATTCTGCAAACCAGCTATAAACAGTTGTCTTGCATGGTGCTTCATTGCCAAAAGCTGTTTCAAGCCGAGCGATGCTCTGTTGAGCTGTCAAATTACACTTAAAATCGTAGAAAATCATACTACGAAAATTTTCCTGAGTTAAATCCATGTTGATGCAGACACACAATTTTTTAAATGGCGCCACAAGGTAAAAGCAAAAGACAGTCAGATGAAACAAACTGCATTCTACAGCCAAAGAGTTCTATTTTCAAATGTTGCAATAAATTTTTAAATATTGTTTATGTAAGTGGCCAGTTCCGGAAACTTATAGTGCGCCCTATGTACTACATCTAAACAAAATCACACCTTCACAGAAATAATTCGTGTCGCTAATCGCACACTACAAAAAACTCAAACATTAGCTTATTTTCTGCATACCAATAAAACTCACACTGAAAAAAATGTGTAAATAGACATATTAATACACTCTTGGCAAGAAAGAGAGAGCAGACAAAATATATTGCTTGCAGTCGGGATTTTGTTTGTTTGTTTTTTAAATATTTTTTCCACATAACGCAGAAACAAATTGATCTATATGGGGCAATGGCATATTTACGCCATACTTTTCTGTTATGTTGTATTATAAGCCACGAAAAATAATTTATTACTTCGTAATTCCATCAAACAAGATTTCATTACGCCGAAAGTATTTCCCGAGCGTCTTCGGCTTCCCGAAATAAATGATAGGGAACGTGAGTTTGATAAATGAGCAATTACGAGTATTTATGTTTGGGCTTGTGTTTGTAATACGTTGACAACTATGTCCGCTGTTCACATTACCTGCTGTTATTCTATTTATTTGTATAGATCATACTAGTATTAAACAATGCAGGTGATTTATTAACTGATTTACATAATACTAGCTTTTACACGCGACTCCGCTGCGTAAATTTAATATTTATTTACCAATTTATGCACACAGAAAATTTATACAGAGAATACATCAAATAAAAGTTGTACAAAGGCACTACTTATCTCTTCCAGTAGGCCTGTGAGAGGAGATGTCTTCCCGGCCGCTCTGTCGTCAACGCGAGCGTAGTTTGAAACGCTTGTTGTTTCATCTAGGGCAATGCTAGAAAAAGTAGCAAACCAAAAAGAGAGGGATAGCGCCTAACGGCACGATTTTCATTCTATTGAATGAAATTAGAATTATTATTAACTATCCATTGAACGAATATTAACTATTCATAGGGTGCGGAAATTTCATAAACGTTGTTCCAGGTGATACGTGTTTATTAGTAAGCCTCAAAAGTGTGTGAAATAAATGTTTTTTATTTAACATTTTTATTATATTTGAAGGTTTGTATCGAAATATTTTTTTTATCTTTACAATTAATGAGTACTTTATGAACGGTCGAAGTTCAGCTAAAATTTGAGCAAAAAAGCAGATTTTTGGAGGCTTATACTGACTTTGTTTTTCTTAAGAAGTAGCGGACAAGATACCTGTGAGTTTAAAAGTTTTCAAGAAAGATCAGTTACAACACCACAATTAAGTACGAGCGTTTGTATAAAAAGTAAGACGAGAAGGCCCCTCTTAATACTTTGTAATAAAGTCTAGGCCTTCACTTTCTCAAATAAGGTTGACCTTGCTTGAAATGAAGGTCATTTGGATTTTTGCAAATATCTAAATAAGAAAGACCTTATTTTAAAATCTGATTAGAGAAAGCTTCTCCTAGAGGCTATTCCTCGAAAGGTTTGCGAATTAGATTTTTTTTTTCATATTTATTGACAAGCGAATTCTGTATCTTTAAAGAACTAACACGATGCATGTTTATTTTACGTGTGACACAGAAAACGGATGTCTGTGCCACATTATAATTTAAAACATTTTAAAACGTGTATATTTTCATTCCGCTGACATATTTTGGCAAAACTAACTTCTCTAATTGATATAATCCGCGTATCGTCTGTCGTCTGTCTGCCGCGACCTTTATTTCGAAGACACATTAATACCACTTAATACTTGTTTTATATAAAGAAGCGCTATTTAAATCACGCAGTTTTCGTTTTATGTAGACGAGTTTAAACTACTAGTACGTTGAATTTAATACAGATACATAAAGGGATAGAGGCGGTCAAATCAATGAGGAGCGCCAGGAGAATCCTTTATTGTTGACCACAGTAATTTTTAAAAAAATCTTACAAATATGCCAGCGAACGTCCCATACAATATGTAACAAAAACCCTGTCCAATACTTGTAGGCGCAACTCAGGCCATCAATATGAACAACTTTTCCTATGGGAACAATGCTTGAAACTCGAAGAAAAAATCGTCATTTTCATACAAATTGCCGCCCCGGCCGAATAGTTTTGTATGAAAGTGTCGATTTTTTCTTCGAGTTTCAGGCATTGGTCCCATAGGAAAAGTTGTTCATAATGACGGTCTGAGTTAATCTTACAAGGATCAGACAGGGTTTTTTTTGTTACATATTGTATAGGCAGTGCCGGAGTAAGCGCGGGGCCTGTGGCAAATTCTATCGAGGCGCCCCCTTTCTTAGCCTATACCTAGGATTTAAAGTTAGTTAAGGTAGTAAAAAAATTTACAAATTAACTTTGCTGCATTTAATATGGGCAAATATTTAAATAATACTGTTTGTGTCAATTTCTTTCAGTAAAATTTACTCTAAGAAATTGACACTAACAGTATTATTTCTAAAACTTACTGTTTTTTTTTTATTATTGTTTTAGATTTTGATTTTTATACCAATATTTATCTATTGGCCGGTTATCTCTTATTTGTAGCGACGGGTAGGTGGGCTTATTGAAGAAAAAAAAAAACGCGGGGCCCGTAGCAATTACTAATGTTGCTACTGGGTTAATCGAACACTGCGTACCTATAAAGTCGAGCGAGGAGAGAGAAGACCATCTCATTCACTCCTTTCTTTTATCCTTCACTCATACTTCCATTCATTTAGTCGCGTTCACTCTTCCGTATGCGTACCTGAAGCCTAAAGCAAAAATATCAATCCCACATACATTATCACATTGTTATTCCTAAACAGGAAGACAGACCCTAGGGCTGTAGGACCCAAAGGCCACATTTAGCGTAACCATGGGCGTAAAGATGGAAAAGAGGGAATCATAATATTTATAGGTTGATAGCCATATCGCCTACTAACATTTATCAGATTCTCGCCCATTTCCTCGATTGGCTCTAAAGATCAGCACAGGAAGAAAAGCAGCTGGTACATTCTACGTTTTGTTCTTTTCATCAAGACCCGCTGGTTATTTTGAAGTGATTCAAAATAACCAGCCAAGTGCTAGTCGGACTTGTGCACGTATATCTATAAAAATCACGTGTGTTGTATGGAAGCCCCACTTTAATATTTATTTTATTCTGTTTTTAGTATGTTTTGTCATAGCTGCAACAGAAATAAATCATACGTGAAAATTTCAACTGCCTAGCTATCACGGTTGGTAAGATACAACTTTTTTTTGGTTAAAACTAACGTGAGACTCAGACATTATTAATAAAGCACGGATTATTCACGTAGAGAGTCAGCTACTGGCCGACACGTTTCGATCTCATCCGGAGGTCTTCATCAGGGCGAATGTGACGTTCTCGTGCATTAAGGTCGGAACATGTCGGCCAGTAGGTGACTCTCTACGTGAGTAACCCGTGCTTTATTAATAAGATACAACTTAGTGACAGACAGACGGACAGACAGCGGAGTCTTAGTACAAGGGTCTCGTTTTTACCCTTTGGATAGGGAACCCTAAAAAGGAAAAGCTTCTCAATTCGAATGTATGTTTTTGTAGGTATATTAAAAACACCAGTGTTAAATCAGAATTGCACTCCTGATTTTACAACATGAACGCAAATTGCGCCGCGTCTGTTACGGCATTTATATTAAAAAAGAAAAAAAATCGTCTAATAAATTACAATAACTTACTATGTATTGTACATTATTGTACATAGTTTCCTTCAGCACAATATTCACGTCAACCCATGAGGACATTAATTTAATGTATGAAAGAGAAATTCCATTTTACGCGCTGAATTTTGTATCGAGAATTTAAAGTTTAGGGAAAATATTTTAATATCGGACCGACATGACTCATGTTTATGAATAAATATAGCACAGATAAAAGAGAATATGGATGTTTGAGGTCTTTTATAAGCTTAGAGAAAGCTTTGTTGATATTAGATACACTTAAACTTACTTTTTAAACCCTTTTAACGTATGACTTTTGCCTTTTTACCCGACTACGGCAAAGCAAAAGGAGGGTTATGATTTTGACAGGCTATGTATGTATGTATGTATGTATGTTCATCTGTTCCCTCGTAACTTCTAAACTACTTATCAGAATTCGACAAATGACTTATCATTAGAAGCGCCTTAATTGTCCGCTGGTTATAGGCTATATGGAGTTTCACAAAATCTAATGTGGCGCCCTCTAGCGGACAAAACATACAGAGTAAAAAAATAAAGTTAAGATAAATATGCCGTGTTTAGTATCATTTGAAAGCGCTTTACTTGTACATTTTGAATATATATATATTACTAGCATTTGCTTGTGACTTTACCTGTATTCATGGGCTGATTGCATATAATTCACATCTTTTCGTTCATAGCTTTTTTACTACTAATCAGAATAAGACCACTGCAGTACCATTAGAAGGGCCTTGATATTCTGTTGGTTATGAGCTATAAAGCTTGTCACCAAATTTAGTATTGCGCCCTCTAGCGGACAAAAAGTTCTGTGTTAATATAAAATTAAAATAAATATACCGTGTTTGGTATCACTTGAAAGAGCTTCACGAGTACTTTATGCTTGTACATAATTACAAGAATGCTTTTTAGTTCATCAATTTAACTTTTGTTAATATTATGCGCCACAAATAAGGCGTAGTCACACGTTACATATACCTACCTACCGTAGCACTTTGACAACGTGTGACTGCGGTTTTCCAAACATGAAAATTTATCTCTACATAGTGAATATTGCATACTTCAGAATAGTATTGTATGACATTATTGTCAATTTACAACGAAAGCATCTTGGTAGAGTCTACTGTGTCCATTTACTTGCAACTACATTAGCAACTTTGTTCAGTTCAGTATTCTGAAAATCTTGTTTTATACTTTTTCAGCGTCGTTTTTTGTCGTGGTTGGGTTTTAGTTTTTTTACTTTTTATTATTATAGCTTGTCTTAGTTTTGTCTTAGTTTTGAGATAAATTGTGGCAAAATAAAAACATATTTTTGTCATTCAAAATGCTCCTTTACTTATATTATATTCAATCACTTTGTTGCAAGTATTTATTATGAAAAATAAATAATGTCATACATGTATTCATGTACTTTCGAATAAAAAAAATATTAAAGCACCGAAGGGAGTCAGTATCTACAAAAGACAGTCAACAGTGTCAGCAGTTATTACTGCACAAATAAGTTAAAGCAAAAATGAATATTAGGTACTATATAAAATCATTGCAAATGTCAAAATAAAGAAAGTTATAGAAAAGATTAAAAAATTAAATAAATTTTATGTCTATGAATTCCTCAACTATATAGAATGCTTTTTCTTCAAGTTATTGTATATTATTCAGCCTGACACTGCTGGACAAAGGCCTCCCCTACCTTTTTCCACTGATCCCTAATAATAGAAGCCTGCTGCCTTTCTTGCATGAAGCTGTCAGTGTTGACTCGCCATCTCCTTCATAAAAATTAACTTATGATTTAAAATAATAAAAGATTTACAAAATTAAAACTAAAATAAATACAGTTAGTGTAGTGTGTACCGGGGTTCAGGTGTTAATATAAAGACTATGTAGGTAGTAACATTATGAAATGCGGGTAGTGTCATTATCAAAAATATAAAAAATCTGCGTTCACCATCAACAAGAAAACACCGCTGGACTCCAGCCGCTCTATCTTCGATCTCGAAGGATGTAACTCCTATTCGAATCGTTAGACATAACAAAAAAGGTTCGTGCTAAGCCCCGTTTATATAAATAATGTGTTCAAAGCGAGATAGTTTATAAACCAAAATTAAAACATTGAATTATCCGTAACACGCTTTGACAAGGTTTTTTTTTTCTTTTTGGTTAACAACAGCCGGTACAACGTTCTTACCCAATAAAAACAAAATTCTAGGTCTATGGTTCGTAGGTTAGCTAAATCATGATAGCCCCATGATTTAGCTAGATCGACTGTCTTATTTTGCCTATAAATTATTGTAAAGAGCCCTCCGTCGCCGTAAACAATATGTAACAAAAACCCTGTCCGATCGTTGTAGGAGCAACTCAGACCGTCAATATGAACAACTTTTCTTATAGGACCAATGCTTAAAACTCGAAAAAATAATCGATATTTTCATACAAAAGTGTTCGACCGGCCCGGCAATTTGTATGAAAATGTCAATTTTTTTCTTCTAGTTTCAGGCATTGGTCCCATAGGAAAAGCTGTTCATATTGACGGTCTGAATTGCTCCTACAAGGATCGGACAGGGTTTTTGTTACATATTGTATAATATTTGCAAAACATTATAATGGGAAGACATTACATATAGGGTGAAATTTAAACCACCGTAAAATTGAAGTAAGTTCTATCAATGATTCCGAACAGCCACTTTACATAAAAACAGTTTACGACCGTGTATGATATTTATAAAACAACGCAATGTTTTGTCAAGTTTTTACTTTAACTCATATCATTTCTGCGCTACCACTGTTTCAAAAAAAAAACTTGAGAGTTGTCAAGGGACACCCTGATGGAACAAAGATTTAGAATATACAAGTAAAATATAAATATAAATAGGTCTAAATTACATTCAAACTCTTTTCTGCGTTCTAAAATCAAGTTTTTATTATCTTCATAAATTTGAATGAACAAAAAGTGTCGTTACAATTTTTGGTCTTAATTTTTTCCGTCTAGCTCCCTTTCGCAACGCGCGATAAGAAACTTCCTTCCAAAAAGAGGTTATAAGGTATTGTACGAAAAAATTTAAAAAACCGTCTTCTCTTCTAGTCATTCTTTAACATATTTTTTTTTCAGGTCATAAATTGGCAGCTGGCAGCTGACAAATGCAATTTACTTAAAATGACCGACCTCTGTGGCGTAATGGTTAACAAGCTAGTCCGCCAATTCGAAGGTTCTAAGTTCGATCCCCAGCCAGAGTAAGTAGGAAAATGGCCTTTTTGAATTATCCTGGGTCTTGAGTGTTTATCTATATATGTATTTATCATAAAATATAGTACAGTTGGGTTAGTATCCCATAACACAAGCTTACTTTGGGGCTAGCTCAATCTGTGTGATTTGTCCCTATAAATTTATTACTATTTTTTATTTAAGCATATTTTTATAATAAATTAATAAAAAGAATTAAAAAAGTAAACTAACTAAAACTAAACTAATAGCTCAAATTGCTTGCTTATCGTAACGTGCCCAGAAAGTTGACAGCATTGCCACGTTGTATGGCAATGCTTATCTTTTGAGCAAGATAAAGGCCAGCCAGCCCTCTGGTCACGCGTGATTTCAGTTAACTTTCGGGCGACAGTATTATTATTTGTTAAAAAAAAAAAAACACTAAATTAATTTCACACATAAAAGAAATTTACTTTACCGCCTTGCTTTTTAACGCACAGAAAAATACTTTGTCAGGCTGCACTACACTTAATCCTTATTTGCTGAATTCTTCGTGAACATTTACTTTTTCGCAGAACATTAAAACCGTTTGCTAGTGAAATTTAAAAACGCAGACGTCGACGCAGCATTTCTTTGTGACATTTATACTTTCTACTAATTTTAAAATCTTTTATTTAATTTTACTGATGTCCACAATCTTTCTGAAACATATATAATCGCGTTTGAACGGGAGGCCTCTCCATCTAGATAGGAAGCAAATTAAAAAAAAAAAAGATTGCTGTTTTAATTCATACTCCCATTGTAATATTATACAATATGTATTATGTAACAAAAGCCCTGTTTGATCCTTGTAGAAGCAACTCAGACCGTCAATATGAAAAACTTTTCCTATGAGAACGATGATTGAAACTCGAAGAAAAAATCGTCATTTTCATACAAATTGCCGGGCCGGCCGAACACTTTTGTATGAAAATGTCGATTTTTTTCGAGTTTCAAGCATTGGTCACATAGGAAAAGTTGTTCATATTGTCAGTCTGAGTTGCTCCTACAAGGATCGGACAGGGTTTTTGTTACATATTGTAAATGTGAAACTTACTGTCTATCTGTCTGTTACCTCTTCATGCTTCCACCACTAAATCAATCTAGATGAAATTTGGTATGGTTATAGTTTAATTAAGATCCGGGAAACGACTTATATTGTTTAGTAATAGAAGGATAAACGATTCATAAGGGAATGAAAAGGAACTTTGTAATGGAAATTCTATTTCGCCATACAAAAGTTGCCTTTTTAGGGTTCCGTACGTCTGAATACAAAAACGGAACCCTTATAGGATCACTCGTGTGTCTGTCCGTCCGTCGCTTACAGTCAATTATCTCCGAATCTATTAGACCGATTAAGTTGAAATTTGGTACACATATCAATTCCTGTGACCCAAACACAGAGGTGTGACGTGAGCAGATGAAATCTGTATATGGGGGGTCATTTTTGGGGGGGAAGGGGAAAATTAAAAAAAAAATTTCTGAAAACTGCATCGTGTGGCATATCAAATGAAAGGTCTTGTCGAGAAGATCTTAAATGTATTTTTTTGTAATTTTAAAATAAATAGTTTCCGAGTTATTCAAGAAAATAGACGAAAATAGACCATTCCCCCCCCCTTATCTCCGAAACTACTGAACCTAAAATTTTGAAAAAAATACCGAAATTAGTTTTCTCCTTATAGATTATAGGAAAACCTATAAGAAGTCCATGATATTAAAATAACATGGTAAATCACTCAATATTGTGCGTTCCAACTTACATTTGCAGGTGGAATGTGTGGGAGAACATATTTTTTAACTCCAATGTTAAGTTTTGAAAATAAAGTGGAACACTCAATATAATACGTTCACTTACGAAAAATCTTTGATATTGTACGGAACCCTCTCCACGCGAGTTTAACTCGCACTTGTTTTACTAAATAGGTACAATTAAGTTGACGAAGACGAAGTCGCGGTTTAAAGCTAGTAAAACATAGGTAAGACGTTTCAATTTAATCTTAAACTTAATTATCTATTTTTCTCCCTGGGGTCAAATGCGGGAGATTATCATGTACTAGAGGGCTAAAGAAAAGCTGATGCTACAAGTACATCGATATTGTTCAAAACAATAAACCGACTTTGATCCAGTGACAGACACAGAAAACCATATTTTTTCCAAACCAATAAAATTTCCACGGGACCACCTGGAAAGTATACGCTTTCGAATAAAATATGATTTTCCAAATGGGTCCAGGCGTCTTCGAGTAATCAGGGATCTAATGTACATTTTAAAAAAATCCGACGAATTGAGAACTTAATTTTATTCGAAGTTCGTTTTTAGAATTTCGTACCCAAAGGGTAAAAAAGGGACCCTATTACTAAGACTCTCCTGTCCGGCTGTCTGTCGTCTGTCTGCCTGTCACCAGGCTGTATCTCATGAACCGTGATAGCTAGACAGTTGAAAATTTTCAGAGGATGTATTTCTATTGCCGCTATAACAACAAATACTGAAAACAATAAAATTAATATTTAACTGGGACTCCTATAAAACGTATTTTTTTATAGATAATGGCACAGAACGGACCCGCATTTTGCCGGTTTTTTAAACACATTTAATTTTCTGACCTGACCTCGGCCACGCATGGTTTCCAAACGCACAGAAAACTTGTGCAATGTCTATTTTCAGGTATAGGTATTTCATAAATAACAATGAATTCTGTATGTGTGATCAGACATTAACATTGTGAGGTGAAAGAGTATGTTCAACAAAGTATCTTTATTATGAAATAACTAAATATTATTGTTCAGGTTGGGAGTTCAAAGTATTACAGGCGTCCATTGCATTCACTATACATCTTCTTCTTTAGGTGCCGCTTCATTCCTGAATATTGGCAGTCAGCTCTTTAAATCTTGATTTGTCCATCGCAAGCCTGAACAGTTGTTTTACCGTTTTGATACCAGTCCATTGTCGGATGTTCTTCAGCCATTTTGCGACGTCCCACCTTGCGCTTTCCGGCAATTTTACCCATGATTATGGTCTGGAGTAGATAATATTGTGGGTTTCTCAACACGTGACCAACATATTTTCTCTTTTTATCTTAACACGTGACTTCCTTATTGTAATAGTTCGAACGAGCTCTACTTTTTTGCCTTCTACGCACAATGCGCAAAACGGCAACTTTTGGCGTATGTGCGTAGAAAAGCTCCACTTTCTCACTTTAAACTGTAAACAGCAGTTCATAAAATAGTTTAAAGGGTTATCTAGTGCCTGATCAAGTCAACATTTTAAAGGAAGAAAGTATTTTTAAGGACTATTAAATAATTTGTTTCTAGTCGGCAGCACTGGACCCCAGAAAATTCAGGTATCCCCTTAATGTCAGTATTATGCAACGGAGGGTGAAAATAGGGATTGCAGAAAGACTGTCATGATAAAATGGTTCCCTCTGGTAAATTTATCTTTTTCTCTAGTTACGAGTAAGTTACACTACATGTATAGAGTGTAGACCCTAGGATTGGTCTATGGCTCTCATTGAGCTACCTCTCAATGAGAGCCATAGACTAATCCTAAAGTAAAGAGTAAAAAATACTACTATTTTACTTGCAAAATTTAGCAAATCTTGCCCAGCTAATTAGTATTTTAACCCCCGACCAAAACAGGGGTGTTATAAGTTGGCGCTAATGTCTGTGTGTGGCATTGTATCTCTCGAACAGAAGGACCGATTTCGATGCGGTTTTCATGTTACGTGAAAGCAAGTTCTTTTGCGGTAGTCCTTGGCTCTACGTATATGAAAATCGTTTCAGCCGAATTTTTCTTTTTTTTCGTGTGTAAGTGGCCAACACTACACACACGGAACACTAGTGTCAGATTTTTCAAGCTGCCTAAAGGCATCTGACATCGCTTGAAGACTGCATACAATGATGACAGCCGGGATCAACAGCTTATACGTGCCTTCCGAAGCACGGAGGAGCTCAAGAAATTTTCATGCCACTTGTGGTCACCATTCCAAGTGCGGACCACGCCCAGTGTCGTTTTACTTGCGAAAGCGCGAATAATAAGCACTTCCACTGGGCCACCGAGCTCCTCAGTTCTCCTCCTGACCGAGCTCCCGGTTCAGCCGATTAAAACTTATTAGGAACTAGCTTTTGCCCGCCGCTTCGCTCGCGTAGGGGTGGAATTTATCAAAATCCTTTCTTAGGGGATGCCTACGTCATAGTAGCAGCTTTATGCGTGCAAAGTCTCAGCCCGATCGGTTTAAAATTGACAAACTTTCATACAAACTTTCATCCCCTATTTTATCCCCTTGGGGGTAGAATTGATCAAAATCCTTTCTTAGCGGATGCCTACGTCATAACATCCACCTGCATGCCAAATTCCAGCCCGATCCGTCCAGTGGTTTGGGCTGTGCGTTGATAGATCACTATGTCAGTCAGTCAGTCACCTTTGAGTTATATATATTTAGATTAAAAGCTATTGCACTTGAAAGTCGAGGTTTTTTTTCATTCGTCTGATAAATAAACTGTCCTATCGTAAATGTGTGCTTCGACCGAGTTTAAATGACCCTAAATAGCAATAAAATTGAGGGAAGCCGCTCCCAATGGGGGATGTTAAAAATAGATGGTGCAGTGATGACGGTGAGAGCCTGAGAGGGCAGCAAATGGCTTTTTTATTCCATCGATTGTTTTGGGATGACCTACATTGCGAAAGTGGAGAACAGAGCAATCTGATCGGAGAATAAACCTTTTGTTATAAAAACTTAAATACTTCATCATCATCATTATTTCAGCCGCATAATGTCCACTGCTGGGCATAGGCCTCTCCCAAAGATTTCCTAAATGACCGATCTAGAGGGGCCTGCATCTGGCGCTTTCCAGCGACTCTGGTCGTCTTACCACCTTGTGAGTGGGTGTCCTACGCTTCGCTTCGACCTTTTTGACACATCAGCCATCGGTTAAGCGCTATGTTTTACTCCCACTGCCACTTCAACGAGCTAATCTGTTTGACTATATTAGTGAGTTTGCTACGATGCCACAGACAGACAGATAGACATTAGCGTCAAACTTATAACACCCCTCTTTTTATTCGAGGGTTAAAAACAGACTCTTTTATTCTCAAAGTAGCATAATAATCAAAACAAACGTTACAGCTACCTACCAAGCGAAAAGCGAGTTACGAATTAGCCAGAAAGGACTAAACCACTCCACTATATTTCCCGGGCGAATAATTTTCTTTCTATTAAAACTGGCCGCCACTTTCGTACGAGTAAAAGTTATCCACGCTAGCTCATAAGCTGGCTAATAAACAAGAATTTAATATATCCTTCTAACCATTTTAAATACTGTGCGAGGTCCAGTTTCACGGGGAACGGTATACTTTTTTATAATAAACTGCCACAATCGGTCCTTGATATGCCTGACAAAAAGTTTAAAGCTTATGTAAAGAAGGTTCTCTGTAAGAAGGCTTATTATAGGACCGATGACTATCTTAAAGACAACAAATCTGGCTTGAGCTTGGCGCGGGTCCCTCTTAAAGGTTTGTATACTCAAAATGGTCATAATCTGGTACATTAAGTACATACTGAATTTACAACTTGATTTAACATTATTTCCAAATTTCGACATTAAAAAAATTAATTTAAATTATGACAACAATCAATGTATACTCTGTCCACATATCAACTATATATATTAATTTCATTGTGAGTTGACGTTCTTGGAGAAAATGCTGCAGTGCAGTTTGTTACCGTTTCTTCTGCACTAGCGCTTTGGAGGCGGCAGTAAACTTAGCTCTAAGTAACTTTTTGACGTCAACAATTATTGTGCAATAAAACAAAGTGACGATTATTAAGAGATATTATAAATATCCTATGATAATAAAGATATATTTGAATTTGAATTTGAATTTGACTAAAAAAATCCATATTTAATTTTTTTAAATGAAATAATACCGAAATACGAAAATAGCCCGCCAAGTGCAAGTTGGACTCGCGCACGAAGGGTTCCGTATAATTATCTATAAAAAGTCTCGTTTGTTGCATGGGTGCCCCACTGAAGTTTTTATCTTATTCCGTTTTTATCCTTTGGGTACGGAACCCTAAAAAGACTTTCAGTTATAGTAGGCTGGTGTTGGGAGATGCAACGAGAACCGAGTTAAGTGGGGTTTCTCAAACAACGACCTTTGTGAATGTGGAGCTGTTCAAAGCATGGCCCACCTGCCCAACCTCTTGTACATTAAAAATAATAATAATAAATAATAAAAGCCATTTATTTCCAATTCGCACATTACAATATAAATAATTTTTCATGCATATTTCTGCCTTGATTGCTACGTCTCACAAATTGTACACTTTATTCTTATATCTTGGAATATATATTACCAACAATGTCATTATCCTATTTGTTATTTGTTGACTGTTATTTTTTATTATTTATAAGCATATTCAATTATTAATATTATATCAGTTTCAGTGTCAAAATTTAATATTTCTTGTACATTAGAAGATCTAAATTCGGCTAATGACAGAGGAGTAAGTGTGACACACTGGTCTACAACCTTATGAAAAAGCCATTTCGACTCGCTTAGAAGAAGTAGCACGGTGTAGAGGCCAAATGACTGCTCAATTTGACCGAGACACTTTTTTATATTTAGGTTACATTTTGATTTTAATTAAAAATATTAAAATCAAAATACAACCTAAATTAAAACTAAATAAATAAACTGAAAATAACTAGTACGCCCCGAACTATGAACTCGTGAACCCCATATCTCTGCAACCCCTTGACCGATTTGGCTCATGTTCGAACTTAGAAATGCTATTGGCTACTTCTGAACACCTACCACATTCATGAAGCTCTGATCAAAAAACGACCCGTAATATTTTCTAACAAACATACAGTCAAGTACCAGGATACCTGACCAGGCCCTCTACTTATATCTTGAATTTTCTCTTAAACTAAAAATGATATTAACATGAAAATTTACATTCAGACAGATTTTAATTAAGTCTTTCTGAATAAAAAATTTCATGTTTTTTAGTTTAAGAGAAAATTGAAGATATAAGTAGAGGGCCTGGTCTTCTCTCTTGGTACTTGACTGTACAATAAACGACGGATTGTTCAAGCAGACTCAGAGAACTTCGCTAACTTCGCCCGCTCATTTAATGAATAACTTAGGTAAATTAAATTATATAAAAAATTGAGGCTAAATCGCAATACACAGAGAAATAGTAGTATAGTGTTGGAATAATATTCCACCACCCATTAGGAACTGTCTTACTGTTAAATCTTTTAAAATTGAATTTAAAAAGTATCTTTTGAATAAACAGAAATTAACTTAGCCTGTGCTGTGTTGTACAAACTATTCAAGTTATTTATTTAATTACACTTAGTCTTACTATAGTCCCTTTTGCAAGCGTTAAGTATTTTGTTATTTTAAACATATGTTATTTTTATAATAATTTCACACAGTCTTGTTAGTATGCTGCTTTGTTTTGGGGTATCACTGTACGTCATAATGATATTGTTGCATGCAGTGGTGCTTATGCTTCGAAATCAAAGATTTAGAATATACAAGATATAGAATGACATGTACACGGTTCGGCGTGTCGTTGCAGTGCGCAGTAGTACTTCTTGTTGGGCCGGTGTCCCCGGAAGACCAGCGTTGGGGTGTTGTAAAATGCCTCGACACATGCTGAGTGGACGTCGGATTAGCGTCATATTTAGATTATAATGAATGTGCCAATTTGTAAAATTGTAACTGTACATATTTTGCTAATAAACCATATTCTATTCTATTCTATTCTATTCTAAATATTGTCTATCAATCCAGTTATTCGATAAACAACGGGACATCCAATAAATACCGGTTAGTCAATTGATACATCCTGTCCCATCCAATTGTTGTGCTCATACAGCGAAAGGAAAATGGGGATTTTTGTTCAGTGACACATATTGCGATGTATTCGAGTATTTGGGTGAAAATCTGAAGTAAGGAGATAGAGGATATTTATTTACAGAACTCTATTTTACCATTTTTCTTTTTTTGAGTTATTTGATGCTTTTAACAATTTTATAACTAAATAAAAATAAATATATAAAAATATATAGGGACAAATAGCTCTGATTGAGCTAGCCCCAAAGTAAGTTCGAAACTTGTGTTATGAGATACTAACTCAACGATACTATATTTTATAACAATTACGTATATAGATAAACACCTAATACCCAGGACAATTTGAAAAAGGCTATTTTCCAACTTGCCCTGACCGGAGATCGAACCCAGGACCTCTGGGTGGCGGACTAGCATGGTGACCACTATGCCACAGAGGTCGTCAAAAACTGTTTTCTAATTACAAGTAAAATTGCTGTCAAGTGCACGAATTTAAAGAAATGTAAAACAAACGATTATTTTATGTTTAACTAACCGCTGGTTAATATTTAGTTCTAGCAGCATTCAGACCGAATAAGGGTACAAAAATATGACGAAACGCTTCAAAGAAAGGTCGGTGGTACCAAAGATAATATAATTATTAACGTAAGAGATACCCAACGCCATAGTAACGATTGAAGGTCCCTAAAGTAGGCGAACTGGCGAAACTAGAGTTACCGGTAGGCACGCAAAAAGTGACAGAGAAAGTGTTAAATATGCTTTAAAAATATTTATTGCATTTCTTTTAAGTCATATTTATTTATTATAGCACATATTTATTTAAATAACATTAATAAAAGATTTCAATGTTTTAATTAATAGCTATAGCGCCATCTAGTGAGAAGGGAGAGAAATAATAATGATTATAAGGCGATGGGTAGGCATGGTAGTTCCCATTAACGTTGCAAGCAATAGTATAAAATATAGATGGTCTATCGATACTATCGTGACCTCGAAAAACAGTAACAATATCGATAGGACTATCGATAGTATCGATAGTTTTTAATTTATACAATCGGTAGTATCGATAGTAAAGGTACTATTTGTATTAACTATCGATATTATTGTGACGAATATTGATATTATAATACTATCGATAGTAGTTTAGCTATCGATAGTTTTTCGTACAAAAAGTAGTTACAGTATGTATCGATAGTATCGATACAATCAATTAAAAACTATCAATACTATCTAAATTCAATAGTATGGTAGATATATCGATAGTTTTACCTTTCATCAATAGTATTGCAAACTATTGGCAATCGACAGTATCGATATTGTGACTGTTTTTCGAGGTCAACTATCGATAGTCAAACTATCGATTGTTATGCAACGCTAGTTCCCATAGACCTACATTTTTACTGCATAAGGTAGTTCACTATGCTTCCGTTGTCTCGTCTTGGCTTAGCACTTCCGTGCCCCCATATTAGATAATTGGTTCAAAAGATTAATTACTTAGGCAGGCAATTACAACACAGACGAAGTAAATACCGTAGTTCAAACGTACATGTTACGTATTTTGTTTATTTCGCAAGGAGGTAACTTTGTAACTTATTTACTTTAATAAAATGTATGTATCTCTTACCTTAGAATTCCCTCTGTCAACTTAACTTACATCTCCATATTAACGTATATGTGCCTAATTAAGAACATATTCCTTTTAATTTTCGTTTTCACAACACCGTCTTGGGATTGGCAGAAAATTTTGTTTCTTTCGTCGTTTACATATATTACTTTACACCTCAGCTCGTCTATAATTCGGTATTTGACTCGATTTTCTTCTTATTTATATCAAAAAGTTACATGATACGAAACTGAAAACATAAATAATAATTTTACTCCGGTCAAAATTTAGCAAGTTATAAGCCTTTCAAATCCGGTGGAAGGGGAAACTGTTAAATAGCAGAAATAGGATGCACATACACTCGTGTGACGTCACTGTCATTAGGTGTCACGCTTACGAAAGAGATAGCGAGATATCCCCACCACGCTCCCACTCTTACCTACTTTAAAATGACAATTGCTGCCTCATTTCATAACCAATTTATTTTCTATTTTCGGAAAACTGTTTCTTGTTTGTGTTATTTGTTATTCATATAAAATATTGTCCAAAAACAAATTAAGTCGAATAGCCTATTGGGTATTTTCCTGAGTCAAAAATAAATTATTTGGTACTGTTAGGGCCGTAACAGACGGGGCGCAAGTTGCGCCGCATAACAGCTAGTGATGGGAGTTGCATAAATATTTGAATATTTACTCAGTAGATTGAGTAAATACCCTATAAATATCCTAATTTATCCATTTGGTGAGTAGATTGATTTATATAAGTTGCGACTTATATTTCTATTCATATTCATTATTTCATGTTTTCATGACAATTTTGAAACTTAAATCTAGTATACTTGCAATTCTTGTCGGAAAGTGTGTGCATACGCTAAAATATGCTTAAAATGTCGGTAAACCTTAAATGCGACGCTAAAATATATGAAAATACCATACTGATCATACACTAAAAGTAGGCTTCTTTGACTAATTATCATTTTTTGCTGGGAGGTGTGCAAAGACGTAATTTTATGTTAAAATAAGTAAACAGACATCAATTGCGATGTCATTTTGTGAGCACGCTCTATTTACTCTATTTATTAAAGCTAGTGAGTAAATACTCAAATGGGTAGATTGAGTACTATCCACTGCCCATCTCTAGCTGTTACGCGACGCAACTTGCGTCCCGTCTGTTACGGCGCTTAAGGAAATAAATCGCAAAGTAATGTCACGTCATGATTATACCCATTTTTAATGTGATTTTAGATTTATTTTTGCACAAACACAGATATTAAAAGCTCTTTTTGACTCCAAGCAACTATGACGTCATTAGCCTGTATTTCATACAATGCCCATAGAAAATATTTGTTTTGACGTTAAGAAAGTATCTTTGACTTGTTGGAAAATAACGAATTATACCGCAAACATACTCATATATATTTTTAATGAATATTGCAAAATTTATTTCTTAAAAAAAAACAATAGATACTTTTTAAGGAATACCAGTCTCAACACTTTGTTTCTTCCACCATAATAATTCAATTTTGAACACCGACTTTATTTTCTTTCAGGAATTTTTTACATATCTTCAAAATTTTTCATCATATCTTCACAAAATTAATATAATAAATATAGGACCAACTAGATGCTAAAAGCTCTAAAATATATAACATACAGTCGAATTGATAACCTCCTTCTTTTTTGAAGTCGGTTAAAAGTTTTCGAGATGCACAATTTACATGAGAAGCCAAGTCAGTTAAAACAAAATTAATTACTTACTTACCTGTACGTACTGTACTGTGTTACGTAGAATCTTGTACAGCTTGTACCTACAAAATAAACATTGTGTTAAACAAAATTGTATGACAACAAAGGTGTTAATTATACAATTTTAGGCACTCGTAAACACATTATAATAAAGTTGACTTAATCCCAGGAAAGGTTAACAACCTTTGAAAATTAGCTGTGGAATTGTGATAAATTAAAACATAAAACAGTATTTTATGACCGGCAGGAAAATTATTTTGTTGTTAAAACTTGATCCACGCCATACCATAAAGGACAGCGGATAACTAAAGTTCCGTTATCCATAAGAACAAAGTATAATACAAAGTACAGACCTACATCCATATTAATATTACAAAATGAAAGTGTATCTCTTTGGTAACATGTTTGTTTGTCCTTCACGTCCAAATAAAATAATGGATCTTAGATTCAGGCTTCTAGGTGAAGCTTACAGTTTCAAAAGTGTCCTCGGTTTATTTTTATGGCCTAATATAACAATAGAATTACCTGCAGGCTGGCAATGAAAAATAGGCCGATTTAACGCAGGTGGTCTGTGGGTCTGTTGCACCAAAAGATCGCTAGATGTTATCCGCGTCCAATATCATGATATTTTTAGAATGTTGCTGAGACTCCCTCAGTTCTGTAGTGCTTCTGAAATGTTTGCTCAGGCAAGAACGGACGGATTCCATGCCGTGATCCGGAAAAAAATGGCTTCATTGTTAAAAAGAGTAAGGTCGAGTCACAACAGCATCCTAAAAACAGTGGCGGATCGACTGAATTCGCCTATAATGAGACACCTTGTGCAGGGGACCATATGGTCTTTGAAGGCAATGCCGCCTAAGCCCTCAGTACACAGAGGTTTCATTTTACTTTGTGCACAATAATATGTATAGCCGTAAGTACTAACACTTGTTTTAAGTTACTGTATACTAACAAATAAGAATTGAATTGAATTGAATTAACACACGATTTTTAAGAGCTGGTGAACTATAACCACTGATAGAAGTTCGTGGAAAAAAAGAGGGGAGACCTTTGCCCAACCATGAGAACCTACAAGCTTATAATGTAATCTAATGAAGAATATGAATATAAAGACAGCGGAATCACATTTCATATGTTGCTGACTTCATTTTCATAAAAAAATTCGTTAACAAGTTTTCTTCAACACGTTTTTTTTTACATGTAGTATCAAATACTCGAAACACCTGAGACCTACATTTTATTTAAGAAGATTCTCGAGGGAAATCACAAGCCAGAAATAATATTTGTTTGCCAGAATATTCTTGACGTAAAAATGTGTGGCATGTGGTTTCCGCCTAGAATAGGAAGGACTACTCTATCTCCAGCTGTGGATAAAGTAAGAAGCGAGTAAAGGAATAGGCACAAACTCCCGTGCAACAACTGCTTCATGCTAGGAAAGCTTCATGTTCTTACTTCAAAGTGTAAATAGTCATTCATAAAATAGTTTGAAGGGCTATTTAGGGCTTTGTTGAGACAAATTTTGAATGATATCTCCGTATATCAAATGGTTGCAGCATTAGACCCCAAGAAATTCAAGTATTCCCTTAATTGTTCCCTTAAGCATAATCTTAATAGGGGACGGACGACCTTCCGCTGTCGACTGTGGTTCGTAACATGAACGTCGTGGAGAGCAGTGCAGACCTTTGCGGAGAGCGTCATGCTCCGCAAAGAGGTGGTGGAGAGAGACCGGGAAGCACCAACCGACCTGGCCATCCATCCCCGGCGCACAGGGCGCAGAATGCGGGCTTTTGACCTGCAACTGCTGCCTCCATAACGTGGGCCAATCGGGCGATAGAAACTGGATTTCGCTCAATAAATACGGCCCTCCGAGTTGAAAGCGCGTTTGTGCCAACGCACCTTTACCCTAACGGGTGAAATTTTTCTTGATTCGTTTCCTCACGTAAAAAAAGGTAAAGTTAAGTTTACTTGTTACTAGTGTTGCCGAAAAATCGATAGTTTTACAATAGATATTTTACATCTAAAAATGCCAAACTAACGATAAGCCTTTCAATAGTATCGATCAATGACAATGAACAAACTATATTTGATGCTATATTCGTATCGTTAACGTTACCTGCCAATTTCACTTCAATCCGTCCAAATTGCAGTAAATTTGATATGTGGATTGCTTATAATCAGTATTAACACGAGGGAAACCATTTTATACCAAAAAAACACAGGTTCCCGAGGGATTCTCAAATACCCTTTAACAACGCCACAGGCGGCAGCTATAAGTATAGTTTAGAAACATTTTAATTTTATTTTTTATATACTTACAAATCACACAAATTGAGCTAGACCCAAAGTAAGCTTAAGCGTGTGTCATGAGATACAAACCCAACGATACTATATTTAATGATAAATACATTAAATACCCAAGACCTAGGACAATTTGAAAAAGGCCATTTTCCAACTTGCCCTGGCTGGGGATCGAAGCCAGAACCTCCAGATTGGCGGTCTAGTGTGTTGACCATAACGCCACGGAGGTCGTCAAAACCAAACTTCAAGCTGATGTCATGTCTTCAAATGTAAAAAAATGTTTGTAAACATTTTCGTTCCGTCAGTATACTAATAACATCTAACAAGTCCTTGCAGAATGTTACAATTCCTAACATTTGTTAGTAAATGTTTTAATCACATCTCCCAAGATTCAAGATTCAAAATTCAAGATTCAAATGTTTATTCAGTAATTAGACCTTTACAGGCACTTTTACACGTCAATAAGTATAATTTATGTTACGTGTAAAGTATATAAAAGTTTTTATTTTTAAAGAAAAGCTACCGATACCAGCGCTTCGTAACGACCACTGCTGAGAAGAAACGCCGAAAGAAACTCATTTTCACAGTATTGGTCGCCTACTTGCCAGAAGGGCTTTGTCATATTATTATAATTATCTTTTAATTAATAAATACTTATAATATAATACGATGTTGACACATTAAAACATGTAATGCTTGCGATCAAGTAAACAAACATAAATTGCGTAATAAAAAATATTAAGTAGTCAAAAAAAAAAGCCTCCACACTCCCACACTTATCATTAAAACATTTACTAACAAATGTTAGGAATTAGAGTAGATTGTTAGATATTGTTCACTATAAAAACAAAAGCCGTAGGTACCTTTGTAATAATCTACTTATATCATTAATACTGAGTATTCTATCATCAGTATCGCATTTCCGACCATAAATATGTTACAAACTTTGATAATAGTGTCCCTTCCCGTAAGAAGCTCCCGTGGGATTAAATTTATTGTCCGTTAATAGTGGATTGTTATTTATCATGGAGCACCGAAATAGTTACAGTGCATCCCTGAGGAGCTGAGGCAATTAAATTATACGCAGATACCAGCTCATGAAGTCGATTTTTTTATCAAGTACCTGAATTCTTTTGGACACAACAAATACCTACATTAATAAACTGAGGGCAATGGTTAACGACCCCTGAAGACCAGTGGTCATAATACCAGGTAGTCACACTGGAGGTCTCGGGATAATGAAAAAAAGAATGAAAGTTGTTAGTGACAGGACAGGTCTCATTTCCGCCCATTCACTTGATCGGCTTTTACGATCTGCGTGAAAAGAGTTGGATATTAATTTTTTCTGTTCTCCTAAACCATGATGGAGACAAAAGCACGGTGAGTGCCGCGCTGCCTGGTACTCCTTGACTACGAGATAGATTAGGTTAGGTTAGGTTCCCACCCTGACGAACTGCCCAACCTGGGCGGAAGACCGCGCTGAACTGTGCACGGTAATAGGGGACGGACGACCTTCCGCTGTCGACTGTGGTTCGTAACATGAACGTCGTGGAGAGCAGTGCAGACCTTTGCGGAGAGCGTCATGCTCCGCAAAGAGGTGGTGGAGAGAGACCGGGAAGCACCAACCGACCTGGACATCCATCCCCGGCGCACAGGGCGCAGAATGCGGGCTTTTGACCTGCAACTGCTGCCTCCATAACGTGGGCCAATCGGGCGATAGAAACTGGATTTCGCTCAATAAATACGGCCCTCCGAGTTGAAAGCGCGTTTGTGCCAACGCGCCTTTACCCTAACGGGTAAAATTTTTCTTGATTCGTTTCTTCACGTAAAAAAAGGTAAAGTTAAGTTCCACCCAACTTCCCGAGGGCCGACGAAACGGTAGGTCTTTTTTACATAAAAAAAAAGTTACGTAAGGTTTGGTTAGGGGCTTTTGGAGTACCCATGCCAACATCATTTAGGGCTGTTATGTGGCCTCTTTCCATGAGCATCTGTTTTCCATGATGATACGCGTAATACACCGACGACATTCCAGCTGCCGGCCAGGCTCAGTTGGCACTCTTCGCCGACGACACGGCGCTTTTTGCAGTTAGTTTTAACTCAAAGTGCGCCTTCAGACAGTCCTAGGCGCCCTGCTTGACAGGCTTTCAAATGGAGGTTCTTAGTGAACGTCAACAAAAAGCAGACATTACTTTTTGAAAACACCGGCTTCCTGCCACTTAAAGCTCTTTGGGGAAGATGTGTCGAGGCACTCGCACGTCAAATTTCTGGGAGTATCTGAAGTTCGTCAGATGCCTCAATTTGAAAGCCCACATCGATAGGGTGGTGGCGATAGCAAAAATGACCCGGTGGAAGCTTTACCCAGTACTTTTCTCTCGCTTCCCGCTATGGGCGCACTTAAGAAAACCTACGTTTTAGGAGCCGATGGGGCTCCGCGTTACTTGAGGAATGCCGTCATCCATTGGGACTTAAAGTAGGAACGCTTATTTCTCGACTTTTATCTCCCGCCTAGCGAAAGACATGTATGACAAGACTTACCGTTGCACTGCCACATAAGGAGGGCGGGGGAGATGACACCAAAGTAGTACCTATAAGTGGTGGCAGCACTCCGTTAAAGACAGCTAAAACAGAGCTGTGGGGGCTCCTGCCGAATGACGGAGTGTAAATGAAGTACTAACAAAGTCACTGCCTATTGTATAAGCATTCAATTTTTGAACAGCACCGGATCTAGATTTTTTTGGAGAGGGGGGGGGGGGGAAATATGTGAATATGCCGCCGCTGTTGGTTTTGTTATCTACTTGATTACCAGTACCTTGCTTTCTGAACAGCCCGTCGTGTCTCGGTCCGTCCTGAAGTAAATAGTATTGAAGGTTTCATTTTGCAGGCCCCTAATAGCTAGACTCGGTAGCATGGCAGGGATGGATGTATTCGACGATTTCGCCGCCCAGGATAAGTGCAGTTCCTTTTAGTACTTAAACTAAATCAATTTATTTTTACTTTAAATCGGCATTCGCTACTACGAAACCTTTCACTGCGTCACACTAGGCCGGTTTTATTGAACATACTAAAATGACGTTGCTTATAAAGTCCACGCTGACGAAGTGGCGGGCAACACTAGTAATATAATATAGTCCTACATCAATATATGTCAATGTCAATAACCAACTTAACGAAAGTGATTTAAACAGGTGACATTGACAGATAAATATAAATAAATATATACGGACAAATAACACTGATTGAGCTAGCCCCAAAGTAAGTTCGAGACTTGTGTTTTGGGATACTAACTCGACGATACTATATTTTATAACAAATACGAGTACACATATAGATAAACATCCAAGACCCAGGACAATCTGAAAAAGGCCATTAGCCAACTTGCCCTGACCGGGGATCGAACCCAGGACCTCTGTGTGGCGGATTAGCATGGTGACCACTACGAAAAATGTAAACTTTGATTGCTGTGTGTCGTCACTTCCGGTGTAAAGTTAAAAATTATATAAAAAATTCCTGATAACACTTAGAATTTTTTATTCAAATTACCTTCTTAAAGTTTACTATATTTTCGATCAAAACTCTTTCTACAATACTTTTATTTTGGCTTGTCAACTACATAATATAAAAGTATTGTAGAAATAGTTACAGTATAGGGTGACTATTTAGTCACCCTGTATAAAATGATAGAAACGTCAGCGAGTTGTATCCCAGAAATTAGCGTTGCGTAACTATCGATAGTTTGACTATCGATAGTTGACCTTGAAAATTAGTCACAATATCGATACATACTATCGACAGTATCGAATACTGTCGATAATATCTAAATTCAATAGTATCGATACTATCGTTAGTATCGGTTATTCGATACCATCGATAGTCCTATCGATATTGTGACTGTTTTTCAAGGCCACAATAGTATCGATAGGCTATCGATATTTTATACTATTGCTTGCAACACTACTAGAAATGGGAAACGTAGTAAATAACGACCGGCGGATAGTTTGTTCGATAATATCAGGCAGTTTGCTGGAAGGAATTGGATTGGAATGGCCAGGGACAGAACAATATGGTGCAGACAGGAGGCTTATGCCCAGCAGTGGGTTCCTGAATGCTGACGACGACAATGATGATTATGATGATGATGATGATGGTGGTAGTGATGATGGTGATGATGATGATGGTGGTAGTGATGATGGTATGATGATGGTGAGAATGATGGTGGTAGTGATGATGGTGATGGTGGTAATGATGATGGTGATGATGATGATGGTGGTAGTGATGATGGTGATGATGATAATGGTGGTAGTGATGATGGTGATGATGGTGATGATGATGATGGTGGTAGTGATGATGGTGGTAGTGATGATGGTGATGATGATGATGGTGGTGGTGATGATGGTGATGATTATGATGGTGGTAGTGATGATGGTGATGATGATCATGGTGGTAGTGATGATGGTGATGATTATGATGGTGGTAGTGATGATGGTGAGGATGATGATGACTATGAAGGACAATTGAAGAAGAAATGTCACAGATCACATGAGTTTATCATAATTTTTCAATACTAAAAACCGACTTAATCCCTAAAGTACACAGCCGATTTTGATAAAATTTCCATGAGACCACCTGACAAGTAAAACCTTTCAAGCAATTTTTTTTTCAAATCGGTCCACGAGTTTTGGAATAATCGGTGAACATACATAATAAAATAAAAGATAGCTACCAATTGATAACCCTCCTTTTAGGAAGTCGGTTATAAATAAAGTGACGTGCCACCTTCTTCTTCTTCTTCTTCTTCTTCTTCTTCTATCTTTCTTCTATCTTCTATCTTCTTCTTCTATCTTCTTCTTCTAAATATATATAACTCAGAGGTGACTGACTGACTGACATAGTGATCTATCAACGCACAGCCCAAACCACTGGACGGATCGGGCTGAAATTTGGCATGCAGGTAGATGTTATGACGTAGGCGTCCGCTAAGAAAGGATTTTGATCAATTCTACCCCCAAGGGGATAAAATAGGGGATGAAAGATTGTATGAAACTTTGTCAATTTTAAACCGATCGGGCTGAGACCTTGCATGCATAAAGCTACTATGACGTAGGCATCCCCTAAGAAAGGATTTTGATAAATTCCACCCTTACGCGAGTGAAGCCGCGGGCAAAAGCTAGTTCCTAATAATATGTAAGTTTTTGTTTTCAAGTAAATATCTCTAGATTGCGCCACTAGAACACTTCTCTGGTAAAATATTCAAGCCATCTTTATTAAAACAGTATCATTAAAATAAGAAATTTCATTACACAAATGTAGCTGCCCAATATAAAACCGAAAAAAGAGTAAAAGGATTTAATACCACAAGCAAACAGCGCTTTCCATTAAAGGCTCCCTTGTGAAATAAAACCTTCTTTCTTTGTTTCATTATCATAACGGTAAGTTTATTAAAACCGAGTCGGCGAAAGGGCCAGACTGCTTCGGGCTTCGGTCATTTGGTCTGTAGTTACTGAAATAGCGTAGTGTAGTGAGTTTAATTTGCGTTAAATGCAAGAAGGTTTTAATTTGGTGAGCAGCAGAAATTGCTTCTTTTGGTGTCTGAGATGCTTTGTAATTTGCTTTGTTCATATTTTTAATTTGCCATTTGAATTCTGTACTGCAAAACTTCAGTAGTGAGTTTCATCGTCTATTCAAAAATCTCTCTCGTTTATTTTCTTCATTAATTGTTAACAATGATGTTATGCGAAAATGCCCCTTAAACTGAAAGGAAATTAATATAAAAGCGTAGTAAGACCAGTTGTTTTGTACGTTTCAGATGTTGGGCTACCAAAGTGACACATGAAAAACGACTGCTTTCAGCGGAGTTGAGAATGTCAAGATGGATGAGAGGAGTGACAAGACACGATAGAATTAAAAACAAATATGTAATAGGTAATATGAATAACCTTTGAAATTATTATTAATAGTTCGTCTAGTTTTAAAACTGTTTTTCGCCAAAAGCGGCCACTTTTGGCGAAAAACAGTTTTAAAATAAGACGGACTACCAGTATTACTTTCAAAGGTTACTCATAAAATAGTTTAAAGGTCTTTCTAGACATTTATACAAACCAAATTTTTAATTATCACCATATTTAGTTATAAATAATTTATTTCAAATGGCCACTTTAGCTACCACTTCGTCTTAATTAATTTCATATTTTTTCAAAACTAGAAACCGTCTTGACTCCCGAACTACACAACCGATTTTCATTAAATTGGTGGAAGCACCTGATAAATACACCCTTTCAAACACGAAATTATTTTTAAAATCGGTCCAGTCGCCTACGAATAATTGGTGACTATATATAGTCACCAATAATTTCGTCGCGATCTTTTTTTTTAATGTATACATTAAAAAAAAAAAGATCGCGACGAATTGATAACCTCCTCCTTTTTGGAAGTCGGTTAAAAAGACTAACTTAGATATATTTAATAATGAGTCTGAAACGTTTCTGATCCTTCGCAACGTACCTAGCCAAAATGCCGAAAACCACTTTTCTTCAAACTTTCTGAGCCATTGCTTTCATTAGGTATTACTTGCTCAATTTTCTTCAAATAGAGACTTAAAAGTTTTGATTATTGTTTATTAAGTAATAATGAATGTCATAAGAATTTTGTTGACTAATCTGACGAAGTGGTAGCTCAAGTGGCGCCCTCATTTGAAATAAATTGTTTAAAACTGAATAAGGTGATAATTAAAAATTTGATTTGTATAAATGTCTAGAAAGACCTTTAAACTATTTTATGAGTAACCTTTGAAATTATTACTAATAGTCCGTCTAGTTTTAAAACTGTTTTTCGGCCAAAAGTGGCCACTTTTGGCGAAAAGCAGTTTTAAAACTAGACGGACAACCAATATTACTTTCAAAGGTTATTCATAAAATAGTTTAAAGGTCTTTCTAGACATTTATACAAATCAAATTTTTAATTATCACCTTATTCAGTTTTAAACAATTTATTTCAAATGAGGGCGCCACTTGAGCTACCACTTCGTCTTCAGTGATATGGCTTTTAATAATTTCACTTACTAAAAAGTAGGAATTTAATAACTTGCGTAGTGAGTGCTGAACCTGAACAGACAATTTTCCCCCTGTACATACAAAACTTTCCAAGATTTTTTTGTAAACTGTGTTCAAATGTCTTTGAGGGCAACCGCGTGCCAAATGTCTTAGAATGATCGTAAGTTTTATCAATATTAACGAAATATTCACTTTGAAATAATATTATAATACAGGAACGTTCAGGACGAACTCTAATGATTATATGACTCGTTGCTTAAAATTTTCTCTATAGAAAAAAAAGTGGCATGATGACCACTAGGACACTGAGGTCGTCAAATCGTAGATGTATGCTTTTGTAACTTTAAATCTAGTTTTTTAAGATATTCTGCTGAAAAAGTGATCTAAGTTTCATTTACGATGCTTTAACTCTACTCAGACTTATATAAACAAAATGTCTGTCAACTACTTAAATAAGACCCAGGTTAAAAATTAATTGAAATTAAACAAGAAAGAAGTCTAGATTTAGAAAATAAAAAGCAAATTTAATGCTGAAGCCAGGGATTCTGCTAAGCACCTTATTATGCTAAGCGCTATAAAAGTGTCTTGAGAAAATATTCTAGGGTCGGTTTGTTAAATTATTATTCTAAATAAGCTACAAAAGGCGGGATTTTCAGAATGATAATAAAACCTGTTTTTTTGCCTGAAATAAAAAAAAACCCGACTTTTTTGCGCTAAAAAGTCCTTACAAATTTTTAAACGGCTAATCCGATTTTCACCAAACATAGCTAAGAACCACCATATTGAAATCGTCCCATCGAGAGCTACGATGCAGGGACTGTAATACCGATATTTTGTATCGATATATGGATAAAATACAAGTCATCATCATCCGAGCGTATTCCCGGCTGCATCCTCAGCAGTAACGCTTCAGAGCCCGGGGTCCGCTACCTAACCAAGGAGATTTGACGAGGTTGCTGGTTTTTACACAGAGTGACTGCCGTCTGACCTCCACAACCCAAAGGGCAAACCAGGAACCAATCCTTGGATAGTTTGATGATCAAACGCTAGGTTGCGTTCGGGACCCACAGTTTTACGTGCCTTCCGAAACACGGAATCATCTTTCTTTTCGGATAATCAGGTGATTCAAGCCTGCAATATCCTATCCAGACTGGAAACAACTTTGCATAAAGTTATTTTTCCAGTTTCATATCGATAAAATACAAGTATTACACAAAATATCGATATAATACTAGTATTTTGTATCGATATATTGATATTTTGTATCGACATATCGATACAACAGAAAAAGTCGTCATTTTCGTACAAATTGCCGGGCCGGCCGAACACTTTTGTATGAAAATGTCGATTTTTTTTCGAGTTTCCATCATTAGTTCCATATGAAAGTTGTTCATATTGACGGTCTGACTTGCTCCAAAGATCGGACAGAGTTTTTGTTACATATTGTATATAGCATATATTTTTTTTTTATAGATAGGGGCAAATCCCACAGATAGACCTAGCCCCAAGTAAACTTAATTAAGCTTGTAGTATGGGATACTCACTCATCCAACGATTTTTATGAAAAATACATATATAGATAAACACCCAAGACCCAGGACAATTTGAAAAAGGCCATTTTTCATCTTATCCTAGACGGGGATCGAATCTGGAACCTTCGATCAGCGAACTAGCGTGATTAATACTACATCACACACATCTA
Organism: Acrobasis suavella; assembly: GCA_943193695.1. Lineage (NCBI taxonomy): Eukaryota > Metazoa > Arthropoda > Insecta > Lepidoptera > Pyralidae > Acrobasis > Acrobasis suavella. The sequence continues at coordinate 3,501,805 of OW971934.1, read as the reverse complement.
AGATGATACGTCTTTAAATAAATCATCTTACAGTCTTGATCATACGACCAACTTATGAAACTCTCGCAAAAAGAGTATAATTCATCGCCCTTGAACTTCTCGACCGCCAAATGTCTCCACAAGTAATGAAAATAAATTCTCTCCAGAATTTGGGCTCCGTAAGGACGGCCATAAGTAACATCGCCAAATGATAGCTTAGGCCGACTCTTAAGTTACATCAGAAACTACCGCTTATATAAGAGATACGAGTCTTAGACGGACAAGGTATTTTTCTAACATATAAACGCTATTTTGATGTACAAAAGGAGAGGTCAAAAGTACCCGTAGCTGGTGGGCATGCATGATGAGAGTGATGAGTGTAGATGAAGCAAAAGAGGTCTGTCAGGATCGTAGCAAGTGGAAGTCCATAGTCTCTGCCTACCCCTGCGGGAAACAGGAGTGGTAATAAGTATGTATGTATTTTGATGTACTAGGATATATTTTTAATAAAACGGTCTGGTATCTTACTCGAATATTTAGTAAAATACTCTGTCTACAGTCGGCCCCACTACATAGCGTCGTCATGCATGTGCCTAACCCAATTAATTCTTTAATCATCATCATGATATCAGCCTCAGGAAGTGCACTGCTGGACGTAAGCCTCCCACAAGGATTTCCAAAACAACCGATCGAAATCGTCCTGCATACAATTTCTTTACTTTATTTCATTCCAGTTTCCGAAGACTTCAGTATTCAGGCATTTAAGGTTGAACTAGTCCATACTTTTTCTATACGAATTTCGGAGGGGATTTCCTCCACTGTTTGACATTGTGTATCCAAAGTTTAACATGATATCGTTTTGTCTCATTATAAATTTTGTTTGTACGGATACAGAATAGTAAAATAAAAAGCCATTCAAAAGTTATGAGCAATCAAAGATTAGTTTTTTTTTTGTTTTTTTTTTTTACGCAACTTTCGGCGTAAATAAGTAATAATAGAAGTGTAAAATCTCCAAAATTAAGTCCACATCGACACGGCTTATGTATCGACGATTTTAATAAACTTTATTTGTATCGATTAATGCAGTCTTTTTTGTACAAAACCCCTTTTCCCAAAGGACTTCACGTATTTTTTACACGCTCAGTTTACTATGAATTTATCGTGCATTTCACCTCACTGAGTCACGCGAACACAATGTTAGGTGAGACAGCATGCTTTTAGGCTGCGCTAACCTGTGAGTTCGAGCCCGCTACTAGTTCAACCTTAAAGTCAAGTATCAGACGATAGATATGATAATTTGCAATTTAATAGGCAACAAAAGATATCGAAAAAAAAATAGTTTCATTTTCAAAACTAAAAAAAGACTACAACACCGTTTTTTACATTTCGATACCACATACAAGATGCCATAGTCAAAAATTGAAAACAAATAGAAATTCAAAATGTTTCAAAAATTTTTCCCTTCGTCTTTGAGTAATCGGTAAGCATGAAAATCAAACATAAAACATTCCGACGAATTGATAACCTCATATGCTTTTTTGAAGTCGGTTAAAAAGATACCTACAGTAGATATAAACACAGTTTAAAACAGAACCAGACTATATGCAAACAATTAAAAAAATTGCAAATGACATTTATTTTCGCTACTTCTCTTCTTAATACTGTGGCTCAAATAATTTTTTCTTTTTATTATTTGGGCTGCAAATCATTCGTCCATCAATCAAGTTTATCTAACTTGCCCTGGACTGACAAAGGCAACTGAAGAAGGGTAGGCTTTCTAGAGACATTATTAATGATCAACAAACTGACATTTAGCTGATTTAACCTAAAAATTTGTACCTAAATAACCAGCCAAGTGCGACTAGCGCATAAAGGGTTCCGTACCATTATCTTTAAAAAAATCACGTATGTTGCTGTATTGGAGCCCCACTTAATTATTTATATTATTCTGTTTTTAGTATTTTTTGTTATAGCGGCAACAGAAATACATCATCTATGAAAATTTCAACTGTCTGGCTATCACGGTTCATGAATAAGATACAGCCTGGTGACAGACAGACAGACACACAGGTAGACGGTAGCCGGACAGCGGAGTCTTAGTTATAGGGTCCCGTTTATCCCGTTGTATTGTATATAGTGATGATATGTAATATTGGTGGGTTGCTAATTTCTTTCTCCGCCAAATCGCCCACCGTCACGCTTAAAGTGGCCTTTATGTTTTACGGCTCGAGGCTCTGCCACAGAAGGCTTTGCTTCCACAATGTGTATATTTTCTGCCTCCGTAGTCCAGTGATCAAGGCATTTGCCTTGTGATCCGGAGGACGTGGGTTCGAAACGCATTGGGAAGCATCCTTAGTGGAAAGTTGTTTCCATTCTGGTTAGGATAATGCAGGCTTGAATCACCTGATTATCCGAAAGGAAAGATGATTTCGTGTTTCGGAAGGCACGCGTAAACAGTGGGTCCCGAACGCCATCTAGCTTTTGCTCAAACCTTTCCAAGGATTGGTTCTGGTCTACCCTTTGGGTTGCGGAGGGCAGATGGCAGTCGTTCTGTGTAAAAACCAGTAACCTCGTCAAATCTCCTTGGTTAGGTAGCGGACCCCGGGCTCTGAAGCGTTACTGCTGAGGATGCAACCGGGAATACGCTCGGATAAAAAGATGAGTGTATCTTTTCTCTCTTAGTTCTTTTTAATGATATTCATTTGCTAACAATATTCCATGCAAAAAACTTTTATGAAATTTAAAAGCATGAAATAATTTTATTTATCCACAACCAATAACAATTTCAATTGAATTTCTGCAAAATTATTTGAATACGCAGGATGTTTCGATAAATTTATTTGTGAAGCTCAAATATTCATACCTACGCGTATCGGAATTTATCGAACATTGCAAATATTTTCATAGAGTAGGTCGCTAAAATTTTATACAACATGGAAAGGACATACGGGCTATATACTAGATCACTATAGTATGATTTAATAAATATAACATCCTTATCACAAAAAAAATCAGCATTTCCAAACAAATCTACAGACTATTCGGTGTTTCTTTACGTGATCGAATCAGAAATGAGGAAATTCTTATAACAAAAGTCATTGACATAGCCCAGCGGATTAGTTCGTTGAAGTGGCAGTGGATGGGACACATAGCGCGACGAACTGATGGTCAATAGGGTAAAAAGGTTCTCGAATGGCGACCACGTACTGGCAAGCGAAGCGTAGGTCACCCACAAGATTGTCTGACGACCCGACTAAGGTCGCTGGAAAGCGCTGGATGCAGGCCGCTCTAGATCGGTCATTTTGGAAATCGTTGGGAGAGGCTTATGTCCTGCAGTGGACGTTATGCGGCTGAAATGATGATGATAATGATGATCTCCCTTCCACGTTGTATGTTTCATTGATTTCATGACGTTTAATTATAGTTTAACCGTTGTGGTTTGTGGCCTAAAATAGAACCATTTTCTTCCAATGAATGTCGTAACTGAGAACTGAAGCATTGGTGTTAACGCACTTATTCACATATAAAAAAAAAGGAAACAGTCACGTACAAATGTCACTGTCAACAAGACTTTGCCGGGTGTATTTTTTGTGTGACAATTAATTTTTCTCCTAACAGTCCAGAGTTGGGCGTAGTTAACTACTGTTGTGTAGTTTGATAACAAATTACAATTACATGTAGTTAACTACAAGAAGTTGAAATTACATTAAATTTAACTACAACAATTGAAACTACTGTAGTTGTAATTTGTAATTAAGTAGTTATAACTACAAATTACAATAAGAATTTATACCGCGGGCGTGTGTTAAAGGTGTTGTATTTCGAAATTGTAAGTGTAAAAAGTTGTAAGCAAGAAACGAAAATTTATAAGTAAGTAAATCTTTATAAAATATGTAGTTTCAAAAAGTAGTTTGTAATTGTGATTACAACTACTTTTTGTAGTTTATAGTTTAACTACTTTTTCAATTACTTTTTGTAATTATGTAGTTGCGATTACTAACTACAAAATGTAATTGTAATTAGTAGTTAGTAGTTTAATTACATTTTGCCCAACTCTGCAACACTCCCAAGTAAAAAACCTTAGCTTTTGATGACCTACTCAAAACCTTGTTATGTACAGAAAATAACATTAAAAAACCTTACATGTTGGCAATCAAAGCAGTTTAATTCAGTCTGCAAAGGAAAGACAGCACGCTAACATCCCTTAGTAATTGGAAGTCCACCATTTATTACCACACCGGATCCCACTGTGAGCATCCCTGAAAGCGAAGAAGTGGCTCCTCAAGGAGAGGCGGTTACAATTGGCTTTAAAACTTTTTACACAAATACAATCCAGTTTTTTTATGTGTTCTATTTAGTACTTAATAGATATCGAATGATTCTTATTCTCGTTCTGGCGCATTCCAGGTTGCATCCGTAGCTGTAATGTGTCTGATTTCAGTGTCCGTTTTGTGTCTTTATTCAAGGATAAAGGCCCATTTACATGGTGCAAGTTTTTTTGCTAATTGGGTACTTTCCTGGGTAAAAAATAAATTTGAGGCTCGAGAAATGTTTATGCCACTTGTGGTCACCCATTTATAGTCCACTACGCCCGGTGTCGCCTTACTTGTGAGAACTAAAAATGCACACTCCCGCCGAATTGGAAACTGACCCACATAGTAGATGACTGGGTAAAAAATAAATTACTTGGTACTGTTAAGAAAGTAAAACGTCACAAAATAATGTCACTTGACACGTTTATCCGTTTTCAACCTGATTTTGGATTTATTATTACAGAAAAACTGAAATTAAGAGCGCTATTGGACTCCAAGAAACTATGACGTCATTGGTCTTTATTTCACCCACAAATTCCATAGAAAATATTTGTTTTCACATTTATAAATAAGTATTTGATGGAAAGTAGCGAATTGCATACAATCAAATTGAAGTAAAAGATGATTTGTATGGTCTAAACAAGGCGGTAATCACAATTATTTGTATTGCATGGTATAGGCCTAATGATGTCTCGTTCTTGAAAATTTGCGAAATTTCCGAAACGGTCTGAAAATTTTCCGAGATAATTCTCATGAAATTTGTAAACTAAATTTCTCGAAAAAAGTTGAAAATTTTCGAAATTGCAAGAAAATTTCAAGGAAAGAAATGTCCGAGAACAGAGAATTTCTCGGCAGCACATCACTAAACAGGTCAGCAACTTGCACTGTGTAAATGGGCCTTTAGAGGTAGACCAACCCCCTGCCTAATTTCAAACCTTCTTTGAAATGTAACAATATCGCGTATTTTCGTTCTAATATATATTAATAAAACCCACCTGTATGGCGTAGGCTAATGAGGAGCGTTTTACAATTTTTACGAGTGAAAAAATCGGCCAGATTGTTAACCCTGCCTGATGATTCAAATGTTTATTCGGTAATTAGACCTTAAAAGGCACTTTCATATTACAATATTAAGATTTAATATTTTTAAAGAAAAGCTTTCTATACCAGCGTTTCAAAACGACTACAGCTGAGAAGAACCGTCGAGAAAATCTCATTTTCACAGTACTTATTGGTCGCCTACTCGCCAGAAGAGCGTTGTTATTTCATTATAATTATGAATACTTAAAATATGATACAATTTCGACACGTTGTAACATGTAATGCTTGCGAACGAGTTAACAAACACAAATAACGTAATTAGAAATACTAGAAACACACAGATTATAAACTTTCGTAAATTAATACGTTACGTTGTAAGTAGTACAGTACAGTGTACAAATTATCGAGAGATTTCAATCTTACGCGTTAGTTTATCGTATTTAATTTTTATTCATCTTTTTCTACGTAAGCGAGATTGCCTGGTATTATTTTCTTAGTTTTTGATATGATGTCTTGTAGACATTCCATTTTTTGTGTAATAAAGGATATTGTATTGTATAATTTATAAACTACCGGAGTTTTCAATTACGGTGACATAATCTTTTACCAACTACTATATCTAAAATCAGTGCTAAAAGTCTGCTAACAAAATAACACCCACTTTCAAGAAACCAATATCTCTGGAAGTTGTTCCGAAGGTCTGAAGCCTCCCACGAATATCTTGAATATTACGACCTAAAACTTTAAGGCATAATTGTATGCCTATTCAGCCCACCCGCGCTGGTTTGATAAGTGCGGTTTGATTTGGCATGTTTTCATACAATTTTAAATACGACATAAGTACCTACATATAAACAGACATACACTCAAATTCATAAAAAATAACAAGAGTTTGCTAAACCTATTATAGTTAAAACATGTTTTGTCCCTTTCGCTCTTTCGAATATTTGACGTTGAAAGAACGAAACAAAAAATATTGGTTGGGGAAAAAGTCTTTTCGCGTATAGTATGTATGAACTTGTAATAAAACCACTTTGGTTATACTATTTGTACCTGGCTAGTTTTAGTATCATTTAAAAGTTTAAATTTTAAAGAAGGTAATTCTAAATTCACATTAGGAAAATGCGTGATTTTCATTTGTATTTTTTACCGTTAAGATGAGTGAATCTAATGAAGAATATAGATACATTTTAAAATTTTACTACCAAAAAGGTAAAAATGCAACGCAAGCTGCGAAAAAAATTTGCGATGTTTATGGACCTAGTGCAGTGTCTGTGAGAGTAGCAAAAATTTGGTTTAAGCGTTTTCAATCCGGAAATTTTCATGTCAAAGATGAACGTCGCTCTGGTCGCCCTGTTACGGATAAAATGGATGCTATTTTTGAAAAAGTGGAGCAAGATCGGCATATCAGTAGTTACGACGTAGCTGAAGAACTGGGAATTGACCACAAAACAGTTTTGGCGCATTTGAAAAAAAAATGGGTACACAAAACAGCTCGATATTTAGTACCTCACGAGCTCTCTGAAAGAAACCTAATGAACCGTGTACTCATTTGTGATTCTTTATTACGACGTAATGAGACCGAACCATTTTTGAAGAAATTGATAACTGGTGATAAAAAGTGGATCACGTACGACAAGAACGTGCGAAAAAGGTCATGTTCAAAGGCCGGTCAGGCGTCACAGACTATGGCGAAACCCGGGTTAACTCGCAACAAGGTGATGCTGTGTGTGTGGTGGGATTGGAAGGGCATTATTCATTATGAGCTGTTACCACCAGGCAGGACCATCGCTTCAGAACTCTACTGCGAACAACTGATAAGATCAAAGCATGAAGTTGAGAGAAAGCGGCCGGAATTAATCAACAGAAGGGGTGTGGTTTTTCATCATGATAACGCTAGATCTCACACATCTTTAACCACTCAGCAAAAATTAAGAGAGTTTGGCTGGGAGGTGTTAAGCATCCGCCGTATAGTCCTGACCTTGACCTTGACCGAATTACAACTTGATTTGACATTATTTCCAAATTTCGACATTATAAAATTAATTTAAATTATGACAACAAACAATGTATACTCTGTCCACATATCAACTATATATATTAATTTCATTGTGAGTTGGCGTTCTTGGAGAAAATGCTGCAGTGCAGTTTGTTACCGCTTCTTCTGCACTAGCGCTTTGGAGGCGGCAGTAAACTTATCTCTAAGTAACTTTTTGACGTCAACAATTATTGTGCAATAAAACAAAGTGACGATTATTAAGAGATATTATAAATATCCTATGATAATAAAGATATATTTGAATTGAATTGAATTGAATTGACCTTGCACCTTCAGATTTCCACCTGTTTCGGTCTCTTCAGAATTCTTTAGGCAGTGTCAGGTTAACATCACGAGAGGACTAACAAAACTTCTTGACGCAGTTTTTTGATCAGAAGCCCCAAAATTTCTATAGCAATGGGATCATGTCCCTACCTATAAGATGGCAAAAAGTTATCGAACAAAATGGTACCTACATACTTTAGCTAAATGTAAATAAACTATATTAAAAAAATGTTTTGAATTTTCATATAAAATGCGAAAAGACGTTTTCCCCAACCTATTATTTTTAACTTAAATAGGTTTACCAAAAGTTTGTATATTTTTATGAATAAGGGGATTAGAGTTAATAATAAATAAACTTATTCCAAACATATTTTAGGTAAAATATCTTTTATATCATTCTTTCAATGTCAAATAATTAAAATTTTAAAAGAGAGATAGGGACAAAGCTAACACTAACTGAAATAGGTTTACCAAACGTTTGTAAATATGAGGGTTAATGTTTTGAAAATTATTCATGAACAATATAAACACTATTATATATAAAGGTGAAAGTTTGGGAGTGTATGTGTGTATGTTTGTTACTTCTTAACGCGCAAACGGCTGGACCAATTTCGATAAAATTTGGTATGTAGGACGCTGACACCCTGGATTAACACATAGGCTACTTTAGGCGCAGATAACTCCGCGGGGCGTAGCTAGTCATTCACAATTTCATAATTTAGACGATTAAAAGACCTTATAATTTATGTGATTATTTTCATTGTAAAAAATGAACATACACATACATGATCACGTCTGTATCCCCAATAGGAAAGTCACAGAGCCCAGAAGCACCATTTTTGAAACGCTAAGTAACGACACTCACACGAAAGGTTTTTCCTTACAAAAAAAAAAACGTTTGTTCAGTGACTCCGCCTTTGAAAAATAGCACCACAGGGCAAAAATCTCAAAGGCCACTTTTAGCATGATAGCAGGCAAGAACGTGTAAAAAGAAATCAAAACAGTGATGGGTTGCTTGTCGCACGTTTTAACTTATTCCCTCGATCGACTTTTATGATCTGCGCGGGAAGAAAAACAACTGGTACATTCCAAGCTTTTTAGGGTTCCGTACCTTGAATGGAAAAAACGGAACCCTTATAAGATCACTTTGTTGTCCGTCCGTCCTTCTGTCTGTCAATACCCTTTTTTCAGGAACGCGTAGAGGTATCAAGCAGGAATTTATATCAAAAACTCAGATCTACTGCCTTTGGAGCTGTGAAAAAATCAAACTTCTAAACAAACGCCATCAAAAGATACGCAAATTTTCGACACTCGCAAGGGAATCAAAACCTACAGGGTACTTCCTGTGAACTCAGAATCTTGAAATTTGTTATGAAGCAACGTCTTATAGCACAGATGAAGGAAAAATTGAGAAAACCGTAAATTTTTAGTAACACCAAATAATAAAAATATTTTTAATAATTTTAAACTTACTATTACCTACAGATTTGTACGGAACCCTCGTTGCGCGAGTCCGACTCGCACTTGGCCAGTTTTTTACTTTCCTCCCAGACCAAAAGTCCGCCATTATTATTTTCTCTTGCGTACTTTATTGTAACTAATGCGTATTTTCGTTGTAAGCACAATAAAGTAATTACAGACAAACAGATAACAGATATAGACTGAATGAAAGGGCAATTACCAAATTAAGTCACAATCACTGACCTTACCAATTAATTAATATAAAGTTCACTGGTCCAAACAAGTCAAGTCAAGTAACTGTTAATACTGTTATTTATAAGTTACAAGATTTCATTCAAAATTGCCACTTTCATATTTAAGTTATTCGAGTACTTTTTTTTTAAACCCAATAAAAATTACCGCAAATGTATAAGCTAATTTTATGTGAAGGGACGATCAAAACGCAAGCCTCAAACGTCGCGTTGACACGTTTAATTCAATTTTCGAACAGAACCGTGCTAATAAAAATGCAATTTTAACACACGCAATCAAAATTTGAATTAATTTTTTAAAGATTTTGTTCGTAATGGAATGGAGTAACCGGCCAAGTGCGAACAATCTAATTAACTCACAAAAAGCTGCATGAAAATACAATTTGTCAAAAAATATTTCACAGGATAGAATAGTCATTTATTCTTTCGAATATGATGGTAACATACGGTGTTTACAGAATATAACAAGAACGGACATATTCTGCCATGATAGGCGTAGGAATTTAGATATATGAACAATACTATTATTATTATTAACTAAATTAACATTTATATAGAAATACATTCGAATACAAAATCTGCAGATATAGTAGAATAAGTAGGCACAGAAATTTATTTCAAAATTATCTCAACATAATATTTCATTAATTTTATAATAACACGTATTTAAGAGCCAGTCGAAAAGCTTAAATTTGATAAGAACATAATTCTCTGATTTCGCATGGCACCGCATTGTATAGTTCGATTGCCATACAGAACACATTTTTTTTCTATAAATTTCAAGTCTCTGTCTCGGTACATACAGTTTAGTCCGATTTCTGCCATTTTCTTTATTCAAACCTGTGTTATGTAAAGGGAAGAGGTGTGGGTACTTCTTTACAAACAGGCACATTTCAAATATATAGAGGTAAGGAAGAGAAAGTACTTTTGACTTTCGGAATAGCGGTTTACAATGGTCACGGTAACCAGCTCCGTGTATTGCTCTGATACATTTCTTTTGTAATTTAAAAGCCCTATCCATCTCAACCGAGTTCAACCAGATTACTATGCCATATCGAAGTATGGAGGAGATGTAACCGTGATAAGCCATAAGAGCAGAAGCTACCTGCTGTAATCTATGCAGAGCATAAACAAATGTATCCAATTTATTACAAATAGTTTCAATGTGTTCTTTCCAATTTAAATGTTTATCAATCGTTATCCCTAAGAAATTGGTGAGATCCACTTGATTGACTTTACTGTCGAGATATTCTGCCTTTATTTGCAGAGGTAAGTTATTGTAAAGAAGCTCGTAGCTATGGTTGACTATGCATCTCTTTTGAATTAGATCCCCTACGGAATTCAAGATAATCTCACCGTAGTGTGAACGACATCGTCAACATAAATTATTTAATTGTACCCCTTCATTTAACGGAATGCGACGCACAAATACATACTTCCTTCAGGATTGTTGACGTCGACAATAGAACAACAAAGGGAACCGCAATTATGTTCTTTCAAAATAAATAATGTACAGAATTAACTGTCGCATACACACATATCATTGATAGACACGAAACCTGAAAATGTAGAAAAACTCCAAAAAGTCAATTTTACTTTAATTCAATTTTTTCAGAGCTGGTGCGCATTTTGGCCAGAGATTAAGTCTGGCCATACAACGAGGCAATGCTGCCAGTCTCTTAGGCACCCTGCCTTGCGACCGTAGCGATCTGGGGTCTATTTCTTATATAATATTATTTTTTATTTTTTATTAGATATATATGTTAGTTTATAGGTAGGTTATTAGTTAGTAGGTATTTAGTTTTTAGTTTAATTATTTATTTTATGTATTGTGCTGTTTTTAATTTGTTTTAAATAAAATATAGATTATAAGAATGTTAATTTAACATTTAGCTCTCATCTTTAAAAATCACCCATGTCGTATAAAATTATTGCTTCCTTGCGTTAAGCGTGGTCACGCAACGTCTATCTCTGTCACAAACTTAACGTGAGAGACACGGCATCACGCGACGTATTCTGCTATCTCTTACGCACGTGGAGTTTCTGATTGTGACAGAAACGACTGAACACGTCACGTGAAGTTTTGTGACAGAGATAGACTGAACACGTTGCATGGCAACGCCTAACGCAGCATATGCCCTAAAACTTAGCATGAGCATTCAGTAGAATCGACTAGTCGTTGCTCGATAGGCATGCAAGCAGCTTTGTGACACATTTCCCAGACGATAAGAAAACAAAAATGTTATTTGTAACTAGCACACTAAAAAGAAGAAAAAGTGAACCAGGTCTACAAGTAGTAATTTTTTCAACTAAATGGACTTTTGCACTCGACTGTACATAAATTGTAGACCTTAAATGATCCATCCCATCACCAGCATATTTATAATGTTTTAAGACGACGGTATGATGAATTTAGTACCAGCATTTTCCGCAATATCTAAAGTGTTCGTCGCCACCTAGGTCTACAAAGCTAGGTATCGACGAACACTATTTTATTTAAAACTTTATTACACAGTTTAAAAAAAAGTACAAGAGGCGGACGTAATGCCATATGGCATTCTCTTCTAATCAACTATTAGACCGAGCGGAAAATATGTGTGGCTGGCGTGATGAAATTCATGAACAAGTAAACAAAATATAAATATCTACATAAGTACATATACAAGAATAAACCATCAAACATATAATATATATATCAACATACATAAAATACAATATAAATATACATACTATGTATGTATGTAATACTATGTAGGTTCACTGAGTAAGACACGCTCTTTTGAAAAACTGAAGTACTAATGCCTTCTGGTAAGTAGAAAGCATAATTATACTATTGTATAGGTATTTAATGGGAGAGCCTTTTGCCTAGCAGGGGGATAAAAAAGGTTAAAAATACTAGAATGGATCAGTGGACCCACTTCTGTATTGTCTATGTTTTTCATATCTGTCGTCAAATTGTGTAGAGAGTGAATACATCTTAATAAAACAGCACAATATACCGAAATTTCCTCATCAAAAGCTGCAATTTTCCTTATCATCGTCCAATTTATCTTTTTACTATTGTAATACTACCAAAATAAACAACATAAAACATTAAGGGACATAGCTATGAAAAATCGGTCCTTCTGAATTAGCTACACAGTGATTAATTTACCAATTTGAGAAGCTAAAGCTAGATTTAATGAATTAGTCAGAACAATCGGCGCTCTTGAATTCAGTAACATTATGCTACTGATTTAAACAGTGCAGATTTTTATATGAATACAGCAAACATTATTTCACATATGAAAAAAAAATATGGGAATGTAAATAACTATCTATAAAAACTTGCTACAGAAAAGCTAATCGTAAACGAAATATCTCGTGAGAGTAGGCTATAAAAAAGTAAAAGTATCAATTCAGCCATAGTGTTTTAGTGAGTTATATTTTTAAATCTAATAATAAACTTCCAACACAGATAAATACATAGATATAAATATATATGGACAAAGTACACGGACACGAACTCAACGATACTATGAGTATATTTTAAAAGTTTTGTAACAAATAAATAAATATATAGGGACTAATAACACTGATTGAGCTAGCCCCAAAGTAGGTAAGGGACCTCTGGGTGGCGGACTAGCATAGTGACCACTACGCCACGGAGATGTATATACATATAAATTAATATCCAACATCCAGTTCAATCTAAAAAACTTTATTTTCCATTTGACCTGACCGGGGATCGAACCTGAACACAAAAAATAATAGTTGTTTTTTCTTTTCAATTTATACTGAAAATTAAGGCTGAAATAAATTAAATAAAAGCCAGTTTACTAGCTTGCGCGAGAACAAGTGGAATAGAATTATTTTATTCAATAAAGTATTTTAGAGTACAAATACTATTTACTTTATTTAATAAGAGTTAATACAATGTTTTAAAGCACTTCGATGATAAAATTCTCCTGACACCTAAATGAAGAAAATAAATTAAAGTCACATACGTGCTTGTTTATTACACCAAATTGCATTTGTTACGATTTAAAAAGTTTTTACGGTAAGAGTTTAAAAATGTGAATGAATATTTAATGAAATATGAATAGAAAGTTTTTTTTTGGAATTTCTTGTCAAGATTTTTGAAAAGTTCGGGTTGAACTTTATCTCATAAATATTAACGTAAGACTTCGAAGTTTTAAAGCTGTTTATTTTTTCACATTTTAGGTTAGGTTGCGGACCCCGGGCTCTGAAGCGTCACCGTTGAGGATGTAACCTGATACGTACGGATAATGTTGATAGTTCATATTTAAACAATTATTTTTATGATCGGCCTACCAAGAAATAATTTAACTTTTACTTCTTTTATCTTTACGGGGTAGGGAGTAGCGTTGCCAGGCGTCCCGATTTGAGCTGGACGTCCCGATTTCGAGGGGTATACGGACACGTCCCGATTACACCTTGATCGGGACGCCAAATGTCCCGATTTTTTGGCTGGTCGCAGAAATTTATTACAAGTTTATTAAAGTTAATAAAGTAAGTTACGAGATTGTCATTTTTAACGTTGGGCAACTTCAATTATAGTCTTTACTTAGTTATTCGTTCTTTCATTCAGACTTATCTTGCCGCGACATTAGTTTTAGGGTTCTGTACCCAAAGAGTAAAAACAGGACCCTATTATAGTCTGTCACCATTACCATGGTGATGGTGACAGACTGCTTTTGGTGTTTTTAAATAAAGATTTAGGATCCTAAATTGTTTTTATTATTCGGAATTCCCGATTCGGAAGCAATGATCCCGTTTTTTTTTTTAGCTCCTGTTCCGATATTCAGCTATCTACATCTGGCAACGCTAGTAGGGAGATCATTGTCAGTATGGTAAGGCCACGTTTAGGTAAAATTCGACACCTTAGTATAAATATATGTCGGTTGACTGGTAAAAAAGGCATTAGGTCTCAAATCCGCATTTTACATGTATTATAATAAAGTCAAATCAATAAATGGACAAGATATACGATTACGTTTAAAAAAAACTCATGCCCGCCTACATGAGCCATTTACGGGTAACAATTTATATATCTTTGAAATGTACTAAATAAGATCTCTCATTTGATACCTATTTCGATATCGACAAAAAAATACTTTTTGTTCACTTTTTTAACATTCGTTATATAATACATGCCATCAAAAACATAACTTGTAAAAACAACCAAGTCTCGCAAGTCAGTTCTTCTACCGTAAAAAGCTGTGAGATCCAATAATACCAAGTCGTTTAATTTATTCACTCCCTGCTTAAGGTTTCTTCTACCTTAAGTTATTACGTAATTAGCTTATCTAATAGTGACCATATCAATATTAAAAACCTTTTATATTTTAAATAAAAATAATGACTTGGCTATCGATACTCAATAATTTTAATACTCAATAATTTATTTTATTTTTAATGACAAATATGTACATGCAAATTAGATAGCAAGTTAATACATAGATGATTTCACAATCACTGAAGGACCCTGATGGGCGCTGCGATAGGAGAGAGGAGGAATCGTGTCACTGTTAGTATATAGTACCTTGAAGTAAATTAATGAATATTAAATTTTTATTTGTTTAACCTGTGTAATTATCATATAATTATATAAATAAGTATTTTTTGTCTGTCGTTTAATTATGTGTCGCATGAAAACACAATTTATCTATTAGACTGTTTAGTCCGTTAGCCAAGTCATTCTTTTTATTTAAAATATAAATGATTTGAAAATTGAAATGGTCACTATAAGATGAAGGGGCGAGATGTGAATCTTGTTAATTTGCGATGCGGCTCTGCAACTCATCACAATTTTTCCATCTTAATCCCACCATCACGCTAAGCATGGCCTTTGGATCTTACAGCCCTGGGCTCCGTCTACCCCGTCAGAGGTAAAGACGTAAATATTGTATCAGTATTATTAAAGTCAAACAAAACAAAGTTCATAAAATCTTTTGGACAAAAAAGTAAATATATTAATTTTTCAAAATTAAAAACCTATTTCACACCCAAATTCATCAACCGAATTTGATATAATTTCTATGGGACCACCTGAAAAGTAATACCCTTCCAAACAAAAAATAATTTTTCGTACCACTTGCTCAAAAATGTCACATTCTATGGCAAACAAAGCGAACATAACAATAGTCATTTTTAATCTGTTAAAAACAGGGAAAGAAAATTGTACTGAATTTCATTCATCCTCTAGAGGGAGAATGTGGTTTAAGCTTGAAATACTTGCCGAAATTTATAGTGAACTGAAATTATTTCTTTATTATTAAGCGTAAAAAAAATAACGATTTTGAATCGACAACCTGGATCCGCAAAATCCACAAAACCACTTAAATTTCATAAAATAAAAAACTAAATCAAGTCATGTCATTGTTTGTTTACACCAGCTGTTTAGTTTTCCAAAAAGAAAAAGCAAAGAGTCATTTGCGTCTCACACATACAGCCAAGTTTTCTGCGTACCTATATTTATTTTATGTACAACGTAAAGCGTTTTGTAATTTATATGTAACTGGATAAAAATTAATTAAAGTATTTTAATAAATGCTTATCTCTTATTGTTATTATTGTCTTTATTTTTTCGCAAGTGGTACGAAAAGTAGAGTATTTTCCTCGGTGATAAAGCTGTCTTAGTCTTGGGTGAACTTAAATCCATCGCTACACTCAGGACTCGTCCTAAATCCCTCGCTTCGCTCGTGATTTAAGTATTTAACACCCTCGCTCCGCTCGGGATTATACCTCGAGTCCTTCGTTGCGCTCGCGATTTAAGTCGTCACCCGCGACAGAAGATACTGCTTTATCCCCTTGGTTAATAATCTACTATTCTAAATCGGTCCAGGCGTCTTCGAATAATCGGTGAACATACCTAAAAAAAGATCGCGACGAATTAATAACCTCCTTTTTTTTTTGAAAGTCGGTTAAAAAGCTAATATAAAAAGACCTTCAAAAAGACTACAATTTAACTAAAATGGAGGAATAAAAAGCTTCCAAACAGGGTCGTTAACTTATTAAATCTTCATTGAAAGAATCAAGGGCCCGTCCCTGAATGTGAGGGCAATGGGAATTTATTCGGGCCCTTTGTGTTCGGTAATGAATTCGGGCATTCGGTTTTATGGACAACTGTTACTTCCGGTTTATTTTCGGAGGCATTAGCTATGTATGCAACCTTGATTTCCGTTATTATATTAGGCTTATTTCGTGGGATTTAATAGGTGACTGTTTTGTTTTATTTTTAGATGTTATATTGATTTGTTTTGGCTTGGTGTTTATCTACGCGATCGAATCAATTTTACACGTACAAATGCCAGTTTGTTTAAGGGGCTACCTGAATTTTCCGGGGTCCAGTGCTGCCCCCATTTGAAATAAATCTATCGAAAGGAAACGGAGATTTCATTTAAAATTTTGTCTTGATCAGACCCTAGATAAGCCTTTAAACTATTTTATGAACTACTGTTTACAGTTTAAAGTGAGAACGTGAAGCTTTTCTACGCACAATTGCGAAATACGGCCACTTTTGGCGTATGTGCGTAGAAAAGCTTCATTTTCCTACTTTTAACTGCAATTCACAAAATAGTTTGAAGGGTTATCTAGAGCCTGGTCAATACGAAATTTTAAATGATATCTCCGTTTCCTTTCAAATGATTTAGGCAGCACTGGACCCCGACAAATTCAGGTAGTCCCTTAAGTAGTAGTTGTTGTTGAGTTGAAGTTGAAGTTGAGTAGACTCGGAGAACTTAGCTCGTTCAGTTTTTGTTAATCTATTTTGTTCCCTTGTTGGGCACAAGTCTCTCCCATCTTGTTCCACCTCCGCACATATTATAATATGACATACAAAATGCTAATATTTACTGTCGTAGGCATATAGTGCATAAAACTACGTCGTATTGTTGAAGCTGGTGAGCTCGTTGGCCTGGCAGAAATGCGCATTACTAGCGCATTCACAAGGGACAACGTGCGTGGTTCGCACTTGGATGGGTGACCACAAGAAGCATAAAAATGTCCAGAGCTACTCTGTGCTTTGTTCGGCACGTATAAGCCATTGGTCCCGGATGCCATGATTGTGTGGCAGTCGTCAAGCTATTTCAGATGAATTTAGGCAGCCTGGAAAATCTGATACCAACATTGACCACTTACACATACGAAAAACCAACTCTGCTGGTCAAAAGTCTACCTTTTTACAAGCTTTTATTTAGTTTCACCTGTCCCGTTGTTTGTCTGTCTGTAATCAAATATTGTAAGTTAAATTTGACTCACTTTTCGGTTTCAGATTGAGCTGAAATTTTGCACGCGTACGTATATCGCTTGCCAATGTAATGTTATAATGACATGGAGCTGATCTGACTATTGAGCCGGAAGGTGGCCATAGGAACTCTGTTTAAGAAATTACGCAACCCCATCGAGCTTGGGCTCGTTTGAATCGTCTTGTGGAGCATTTTGAACTTTTAAGCTCATTGTTTTAAATGTGTTTTAATAATTAAAACAAACTTTTATCTAAAACAATCACCGCTGTTGGTCGCTTTCTGCTTCGAATCCCGTTCAAAATTTCGGTTAAAAAACACACTGATTATACTCGTATTCCCAAAAATCTTAGTAACTATTGTGAGGTTCCGATTGTCTAGTAATAAACCGAACCAAAAGTTTAAAAGTTCTTTAAACTCTCCCGCTGCAAAGGCCTGCCTTCCAGCACTCCAACTCTCTCGGTCGAGAGCTTTAAGTCACCCGATGTTAAAGTTTATGCTTTAGAAAAATCTTTTTGTATAATATGAGCAGAGCCGGATTATCCATAAGGCGGATTAGGCAACTACCTAGGGGCCCGCATCAACTAGGGAAAGGAAGGGCCCCGTGCACGTACAAACAAAAAAATCTTTCGAATAAACGACTTATTTAAATATGTATATACCGAATTCAATCTGATTGATTCGACTTTTTGAATAAAAAAATGTACTTATTTTGAAAAGTAAGAAAATGAAAAAGGAAAAGACCCCCGAGAATAGGCATAGCGAAAGGAAAAATATTTTTAGTCCATCGGTTAGATTCAGAAAAAATATTTTACTCGTATTTTATCTTTTCTCTGAGAAACCAAAAATAACAAAGATACAGAGCATTGAAATTTCGCATGACGTCACGGCTACATACGATTTTTACATAGAGGTCACGTCGCAAGCCCACCCACTCCGGAACTTTGATGCTTCATATTTTGTGAATTTTTACTTTTTTAGCAAACTGCAAAATATGGGTCCATTATTTTTGGATAAAAGACGGACAAATTACAATAATACTTTTCCAACCCTGTCGTTACCCCTATTACTTTGCCTTGAATGCCTAGGGGCCCTGATAGAACCCTGTCAGGCCTCTAGGCATTCTAGGCAATCCGGCCCTGTATATGAGCGGATTTCATCTTAGTGTAATGCGGCAATACCACATCCCTACAATAAAAAAGGAAACCATTACATGCCAATAACTATTTAGTATTATTGCGGCGAAAAGTCTGCTACACTTAACCTGGTCAGATAACTCTAAATAATTTATTAGGGTTCCGTGTTTCCGTACCAGAACGAAGTATCTACATTATGAGAGTTTATCCCATTTACCGCCGAAATTTACACATCGAGGAATAAATATACAACAACTGAATTTATAGAGGTCTTTTTGCATAAGACAAACAAATAATAAAATTTGTTTAGTCTGCCATGGTTTGCGATTTAAAAAAGTAGTAAATTAAACAATACATGTTGAATTTGTCCCAGTGGTATTTGTATTCCAATGTTTATTCAGTAATTAGACCTTTACAGACACTTTTACACGTCAATAAGTATAATTTACATTACGTGTAAAGTATATTAATAACAATTTTATTTATATTTAAAGAAAGGCTACCGATACCACCCATTCGTAACTACCACTGCCGAGAAGAAACGCCGAAAGAAACTCATTTTCACAGTATTGGTCGCCTACTCGCCAGAAGGACTTTGTCATATTATTATTATTATTGTCTTTTAATTAATAAATACTTTGAAAATAATAAAATGTTGCCACATTATAACATGTAATGCTTGCGAATACGTAAACAAACATAAATCAAGTAATAAAAAATACTAAGTAGTCAAAAAAGCTAAGCCGAGCTGACCAGTCCCTCCCGGCAGCACCCGTTCACGAGTTGGCTATTTCATTAACCATTTTTACCTATAGGCGCTTTATTGTAAAGTGTCGCTTTTTTGTTTTGCAATTCTAGACAACTATGAAATAAGTAACTATCTAATCTAAAGTACCAAAATTTAAAAAAGGCCAATACAGCTACTTTTAAACTGTTTCATTGCATCATTACTAAATAAACATATCTTTTTTAACCCCCGACGAAGAAGAGGTGTGCAATAAGTTTATTAAAAGTTAAATGACGTTAATTTCTGTCCGTCTATCTGTCTGTGTGTGGCATCGTAGCTCTCGAACGGATGTACCGATTTCGATGCGGTTTTTTTTCGTAAAAGCAAATTCCCTTTCAGTGGTTCTTAGCTTTGTTTGATGAAAATTAGTTAAGCCGTTTAAAAGTTAATGGGGGTTAACGCTTGGAAGTCGGGTATTTTTAGTTCGGTTTAAAAATAATAAATGGAACTACGGATATCAATAAATAATATGTAATTTCGCTACTCATCACTAGATAGCGTCCTTGAAAGTCGGGGTTTTTTTAATTTGCCTGGCAAATAAACTTGTTTAATGTAATAAACTTAGATTTTTTCACCTTTACACCCATTGCCATGCTCAGTCGAGTGTGTTAAGAAGGGTCTTGCAGCCCTAGACTCTGCCTCTCTGCTCTGTGCGCCGTAATTTTTTCTGATGACGTTTCGTCCGGGCTGCAACTGGGTAAAACGTCAGCAAAAATAAAAATGTTTATTTCGCAATAATTCCAGTATGCAATAATTTAGCTCGAAACAGATTTCAATTACTTACCATAAATTAAAGTTAGATATGCGTCATACCAACTTTTTAAACACACGATTGTATTTCAGTCTCAAATATAATACGGAACCGTCAATTTCAAACTGGTCTCGCACTTACCGCTCTATTCTTATTTGATTTTTATAGATCCTGTAATCCAGTGCGTATCTGGAGTTTTATAATAAACGTTTATTTTTAAAGTGTTACCAATTACCATTATATCGTTAACAGCTTCATAACAGATACTGTACTCGAACCTATTGAAATATCTTCCTAGTCATGATGACGTCCTTATCGTAATATGCTAGTTCACCACTCTGGAGATTGGGATTCAATCCTCAGTCAGGGCAGGCCTGTGTCACTCCCCGTTAAGGTATTGAAAACATACCTACAATATTACTATGCGCGCGGCGACCACTCCGGAGTGAGAAGTTCAGTTAAATCAGTTAAAGTGATAACCTCCGTGGCATAGTGGTCACCATGCTAGTCCGCCACCCAGAGGTCCCGGGTTCGATCCCCAGTCAGGGCAAGTTGGAAAATGGCCTTTTTCAAATTGTCCTGGGTCTTGGATGTTTATCTATATATGTATTTGTTATAAAATATTGTATCGTTGAGTTAGTATCCCATAACACAAGTCTCAAACTTAATATACTAGCTCAATCAGTGTAATTTGTCCCTATATAATTATTTATTTAATCGTTTGTCTAGGGTAATAATGAACTTGGCTTGCAATGGATTTCTAGGGATCTAAACGAATACGTGCTGAGTCCAGACGCGAGCTAAAGTAAACCATATCGCTAACCACATTGAGTAGATATTTCTTTGAATTTCTTTGCTGATTTAGACTTCTGTATGTGAGTACTACTCGTAGCACTTAGTTTGTGGTCAGTGCAAGTTAGAAATTTACTTTTTTGTCTTCCATGCTGGTCTAGCAGAAAGGAAAAGACTTGGAATGTACCAGTTCCTTTTTTCCTGCTTAGATCGTAAAACCCGATCGAGGGGGCAAGATTTAAATCATGTAAATAGGCGATGCGGCTAAGAACCCATCACTATTTTGTTTGTTTTTCCATCTTACGAGTTTACAAACGTAGTCACGCTTTTATTTTGAAACAGCATACCAGATATTGGCGAATATTTTTAAGAAATTGCATATATTAAGGCATATAACTAGGTTTTAAAGTCAAAATATGAATTTGAAAGAGAATATAGTGGATTATATCATATTTGACCTTTAGTATGAAAAACTTTGACACTCCCATATTGCCGTTCAAGTATGCATATTCTTTAAAATTAAAAAATACTGCCGAAATCACACATGTCATGTCAAAATAAAAGTTAGACTACGTTTTTATGGACAAGTCTAGGGTAAGCAGACATCACGCTAGGCACTGTTTATCCCGTCAGAGATATAGAAGTGAAAATATTTGGAGGTCACTATTTTGCTTTTACTTTCGCGCGTAGATTGTAAAAGCCTATCGAAAATGGGCGAAAATGAGAATGATGTTAATAGATGATGCGGTTTGCAAACCATCACTAATTGGATTTCATTTTCTGACATGGCGCTAAAAATGGCCTTTGGGTTTCAAGTCCTGGGCTCTATCACCTTTATTTACAGACTTGAGGTCATCAATTCAACTGTATGTTTTTATTTTGTATATATATATATATATATATATTACTTGATATCTCCGTCTACGGTAGACCGATTTTGATGATTAATTTTTTATTTGAAAGCCTGTAGTACCAAGTTGGTCCCATGTTATTTTGGCGAAGATATGATGAAGAACTTTGAAGATATGAAAGAAACTCTTGAAAGAAAATGAAGCCAGTTGTTTTTATTTTCTTAAACATTGAATTATTTTATGTAAGGAGGTTGTCTGGAAGAAATTACTTAGCGATAAGGCCGCCTTTTGCGCATTTCCAGGTTTTTATGATAATTATTGGTAATGAATTTATTTATTTTGTCCAATAAACGGTATTGTCTTGTATTGTATCTCAAGTGGGCGAAATTGAGAATGATGTTAATAGGGGATTTGGTTTGCAAACCATCAGTAATTTGATTTTGTTTTCCAACATGGCGCTAAAAGTGGCCTTTAGGTCTTGAGTCCTGAGCTCTATCACCTTTTTTAGAGACGCTAGACCCTACTATGTCTGCCCTATTAGAGATAAGTATCTACGTGATGTGTTTGTCGATAAGTATGTATAAATTATGTCCTATTGTATTCATATCATACATGAGTCCTTAGTCTTACTAATATTACCACTGTTCTTAATGCGGATGTGGACTTAAAAATGTTTTTTTGACTCTTTAGATACATACATACATGACGACCTCCGTGGCGTAGTGGTCACCATGCTAGTCCGCCACCCAGAGGTCCCGGGTCCGATCCCCGGTCAGGGCAAGTTGGAAAATGGCCTTTTCAAATTATCCTGGGTCTTGGATGTTTATCTATATATGTATTTGTTATTAAATATGACATAGTTGAGTTAGTATCCCATTACACAGTCTAGAACTTACTTTGGGGCTAGCTCGATCAGAGTTATAAAAAAAAAATTATGCATATTATCACGCCTAGGTATTTATCACAGAAGTAGGCAGAGACTGTGAACCCCTACTTGCTACGATCCTGATTCTTGACAGACCTCTTTCGCTTCATCTACACTCATCACTCTCTTCATGCATGCCCGCCGGTTACGGGTACTTCTGACCTCTCCTTTATTAAGAACGTCTGCAATCTGATCGCGGTACGTTTATCGAGATTTATTATTTTTTATTAGTAATCTGTGTTCTTTTCTACGTACAGTAAAGATTTATACACAAACAATTATTAAGAAATATGGTATACTTATGTTTTTTTTTTCTCTTATTGGCAAATAATGACAAAGTTACGGCGCAGTGAAGGAGGAGCTCGGTGGCCCGGCGGGAGTGCGCATTTCTAGCGCTTTTCCAAGTATAACGACACCGGGCGTGGTCCACACCTGGATGGGTGACCGCTAGTGGCATAAAATTTCTTGAGTTCCTCCTTGCTTCGGAAGGCACGTATTAACCGTTAGTCCCGGCTGTCATTATTGTATGGCAGTCGTCAAGCTTTATCAGATGCCTTTAGGCAGCCTGAAAAATCTGACACCAGTGTCGGCCACTTACACACACGAAAAAAAACAACAGCGCAGTAAAAATTTCGCGTGACGTCACGATCAGCTACCATTTTTTTTACCAAAGGTGACACAATTATGAGGTGGTGAAATAATTACTCAAAACTAAAAACTGACCACTCCCAAACTACACAACCGATTTTGATAAAAC
This sequence comes from Acrobasis suavella, assembly GCA_943193695.1. Classification (NCBI taxonomy): domain Eukaryota; kingdom Metazoa; phylum Arthropoda; class Insecta; order Lepidoptera; family Pyralidae; genus Acrobasis; species Acrobasis suavella. Next base: position 3,478,192 of record OW971934.1, on the reverse strand, counting down.
TTCTATGGGACCACCTGGCAAGTATACCCATTCAAACAAATAACATTTTTTTCAAACCGATCCAGGCGTTTACAAATAACTGTTGAACATTTAACAAAATCGCGACGAATTGATCTTTCTCCTTTTTCGGAAGTAAGAGAAGAAACATATGACTATTTTTGGATAATCTTGTTGACGGACTAAATAAAATAATAGTTTTTCCCAGTCCACACCCCTAGGTCGGTTTTAGGTCTCAATTTTGGGCTGTGCCCATAAAAACTTTTTGGAACTTTGCTCATTCATCAACAAGAATCATTTTACTCTAAGCCAACCACTCAGAACTACATGCACATTACTATAACTATGAGCTTGCGAGTACTACTTACCTATTATGGGTATATTTTTGGCTGAGGTTAAATCTTGCTTAGACGAGAAGAGGTCATTGCCCACGTAACACATCAGAAACTGTAATCAACTAAGGATTAACCGATTAAAATTAAATTTTGTGTAGAGAATAAACTCAAATTAGAAATTAACCTCGTGTTATAACAACACGCACATTTAAAGTTTAATAACCTAATAAGTGTTAAAGATCAAAGAGAAAAGTCAAAATGTCAAATATGCTGGAGTTAAAATATGCACTCTCGAGTAAAAGCTTTTAACACGAGTACTTTATTTCATTAAAATTTGAACAAGAGATTTAGGATCAAACCACACGCACCGTATGATACGCAACGCATTTTGCGTCGTTCGTGGAATTTCTACTCGCGCAACTTGCGCGTTGTGTGAACGGTTAGGAATTCTATGAATCGCAATACAGGCACGTGTGCGACACAAGTAAGTTGAACAAAAATGGGGGACTTCAAAGCATTTTTGTATAAATTCCCGATACGTAAATCGAACCAAAATGACGGTCGTCGGCGCATTATTTGCACCTGCGCCGATAACCGCTATTTTGGTTCAAGCTAAAATTCCGGAAATTTGCAAGGAAGAAATTTCCGAGAATAGGAAATTTCTCGGCGGCACATCACTAGGTACCATCGTTCTGACTCATTCCTCCACTACCTCTCATACCATTCAATTATATATTTTATCAATTCTGACAAATTAATGTATTAATCCTTGTCGTGTCTCTCTCTTGCTCTACGACTGTTTTGGATCTGCATATTTCATGTAGGAGCTGTCGATGCTGGGAGATGTCGAGAAAACCGAGTTCGGTGGCGTCACGCTGAAAACGTCCTATGCGACTGCGGTGCCATTCAGTCGATGGACCACTTTCTATCGTGTCCGAATTGCCCTACGTCGTGTACCATCGAGGACATAAATGAGGCTAACGACAGAGGGATCGCCGTGGCCACATACTGGTCAAATGTCATTTGAATTAGAAACTATACTGGAACCATTTGACTCGACAAGAAGAAGATGTAGGAACACACCTCCTGGGACAGGTGGAGTTCCCACAACTGCATGTTGAATTAAAGCCATGAACAAAAGCCGATCTAACTAAGTCGGACAGACTGTAACACAAATTAATCTGTCAATCAGAGATTACAGAAATCCCCAATAATGTTTATCAGGGTAAGTGAATCCCACGCACTTTGGCCCTCTGTTTTTAGGGCACCGCGTTTGATAAAAATAACAGTACCTACGTGTGTTTTAACAAAGCCTGAATATACTTAAATTTACGCTTTAGCTCAGTTCTAAATATAAAGTCTAATTATAAGTCTACAAAAAATCACTTTTTTTTCTAACGTCTCCGATACAAAGGTATCCAATATTTTAGCGGCATTTCCCCACATAATTGCAATGGCTATACTTTGTGCCGGAAACATTATTTTTTTAGTTTATATATTGCTGTTTTTACTGATTCATATATAATTATGTTTCTGCTTGTGTAACTAAATAAATATAACTTTATATTTTTACAGACAAACATAGGCATAAAACATCTACGACAAGAAAGTGTTTAAAAAATGTGTGGAAAATACACGACACTTTTTAGGGTTCCGAGGCCAAACGGTAAACACGGGACCCTATTACTAAGACCCCACTGTACGTCTATCCGTCTGTTGTCTGTCTGTCACTAGGCTGTGTGTGCAGTGTAAGCTAAGCGATAATACCGCACATTGTACTCATTGTATTTTAAATTATTTCTTATTGTTTCATTTTTCTTTTGGTGTACAATAAAGAGTTATTTGTCTATCTATCGATCTATCTATCTGTATCTCATTAACCGTGATAGCTGAAAACATCAACTGTCTAGTTGATGTTTTCACTGATGATGTAGGTATTTCTCATCATCATCCGAGCGTATTCCCGGTTGCATCCTCAGCAGTAACGCTGCAGAGCCCCGGGTCCGCTACCTAACCAAGGAGATTTGACAAGGTTACTGGTTTTTACACAGAGCGACTGCCGTCTGACCTCCACAACCCAAAGGGCAATCCAGGAACCAATCCTTGGATAGTTTGATGATCAAACGCTAGGTGGCGTTCGGGACCCACAGTTTTACGTGCCTTCCGAAACATGGAATCATCTTTCTTTTCGGATAATCAGGTGATTCAAGCCTGCAATATCCTATCCAGACTGGAAACAACTTTGCACAAAGTATGTTTCCCAGTGGGAATCGAACCCATGCCCTCCGGGTCACAAGGCGAACGCCTTGACCACTGGACCACGGAGGCAGTCAAGATGTAGGTATTTCTGTTGCCGCTATAAAAACAAATACTAAAAACATAATTAAATAAATAATAATACAATCGTTTATTCGTCTCTTAATTATATCGTCTCTTACATAAATATTTGAGAGCTCCCCTCCACAGAACTAGATCCCCCCTCCCATACAACAAACGTGATTTTTTATAAATAACTAGCTGACCCGGCAAACGTTGTTTTGAACGATAAATAAAAAAAAATTTAGGGGTGGACTACCCCTAACATTTAGGGGGATGAAAAATAGATGTTGCCCGATTCTCATAGATACCGGATAAGCACAAAAAATTTCATCAAAATCGGTCAAGCCGTTTCGGAGGAGTATGGCAACGAAAACTGTGACACGAGAATTTTATATATTAGATTGTACTGAAATCTTCGCGCGCGAGCCCGTCACGAACTTGGCCGGATTTTCATTCTATTTTCTACCTAACCACCCAAATTCATAATAGGGTATATGCATGAAAAAAATATTTGTTATCTAACCAGTTTTTCCATAAATATTCAAAAGTAAATTACTAACAGTGAAAACAAAATAAGAATTGGTTAAAAAACTAACGAGATATAACAATTTCCCGAAAATATATCTATCTCACTCGCAAAAACGCTACTTTCTATGGCAAATGTATAGATGATATGGACTTTGACGTCACCAGTCCATATCGGACTTCTCTTTCTAATTGAAACTTTAAAGTATCACATGTTCGTCGCTGATTAAGATATTTTAAAAATTCTTACATATTTGATTACTGTGGTAAATAAAGATTTAATTGAGCAAATAAAAAATACGTGCATATTCTCCATTAGGTCAAACGTAGTCTTTAAGTCTTATTGTCTTACCCCCTTATTCATTAAAAATTATAAACGTTTGCTAAACCTATTTTAGTTAAAATATGTTTTGTCTCGTTCTTTCAACGTCAAATATTCAAAAGAGGGAAAGGGACAAAACATGTTTTAACTAAAAAGGGTTTAGCAAACGCTTATTATTTTTTATGAATTTGAGGGTTAGACACTGCCTACCAAATAATTTGATCAGACGTCATTAATATATTATGTAACTGAGAGAATATGCACATGTTTTTTTATTTGCTTAAAAAAATCCTTATTAACCACAGTAAACAAATATGAAAGAATTCATAAAATATTTTAATCAGCGACGAAAATGTGATACTTTAAAGTTTCAATTAGAAAGAGAAATCCGATATGGACTGGTGACGTCGAAGTCCATATCATCTATACATTTGCCATAGATAATAGCGTTTTTGCGAGTGTAATAGACATATTTTTTGTAAAATCGTTATATCTCGTTCGTTTATCAACCATTTTTCATTATGTTTTCACTGTTAGTACTTTACTTTTGAATATTTATGGATAAACTAGTTAATTAACACATATTTTGTTCTTCATGCATATTCTCTTCCGACCAATTTGCTCCCTAATCTCTTGAGCAAAAAAACACAATTTGTCCACAAAAACACCCAATGATCGAAGGACACAAATTAATCTCGGCCGTTTTAATTAACGTGAAACCTTATCGAGCTGATTGAATAATAACAGGAGTCAAATAGATTTATTATACCTATGTTGTCATGTTTTCTTTGGCTTTTTTGTTTGGCTCCAGATTTTTTATATCAAACGCGTGCGTATTTTTTGCAGTTTTGAGATTATACCTTTGAACACTTGAATTTTTCGGGGTTCAGTGCTGCCTCCATTTGAAATTAAAGTGGCGATATAGTGGCCGTTTTTCGCAAAAATGCTATAAAAGCTACACGTTCTCATTTTAAAATATAAACAGTAGTTCATAAAATAGTTTGAAGGGTTATCTAGAGTTATATCAAAGCCAAATTTTAAATAATATCTCCGTTTCTTTTCAAATGGGGGCAGCACTGGACCTCGAAAAATTTAGGCAGCCCCTTAAATACTAGAATTTCTCAAGGTCCAGTGCTGCCCCCATTTGAAATAAATTATTTGAAAGAAAACATATAATTTAAAATTTTGTCTTGATCAAGCGTGAAATAACCCTTCAAACTATTTTATGAACTACTGTTTATAGTTTAAAGTGAGAACGTGAAGCTTTTTTACGCACATTAGGCAAAAGTGGCCGTTTTTTGCAAATGTGCGTTCAAATTTTAAACGATATCTCCGTTCAAATATTATTTTTTCTAATGAAAAATTCAAGTGCCTATAGGTAGTGTATCATAGATTTATGAACACATCTTTATATTTTTAGTTTTTTCATGCCGAGTTCATTATACCATAATTTGTTATAATAAATATGGGGTCTTAAATAGCCAACTTAAATTTTCATTTTTTTTTTAGTCTATGCCAAGTCAACTTTCTCGCGCGACAGCAAACCATAGAGCCAAAATTAATACCTATTTAAAAGTACACTTTATATTTTAAAAATGGTTGAATCGACACAAAATAAATTGCATCAAATAGAAATTTTTATATTCATAAATAAAAATAACGAAAATAAAAAATTACATTATAGTATAGAGATTTATAATAGAAAATATTTTTTAATTTTGATTTCCAAAAATTCAAGATTTTTAAATTTTAGTCAAAACAAAGTAAATGTTTTTTTTTTAATTTTTTACCAAGTTAATTGGACTATTATTGACCAACGATGTAGGTTTTATGAAAATAAAAAATATTGTTTTATTTTTTACATTTAGGGTTTTCTTTCAATAAATATATATATATATATATATATATATATATATATTAAATCTTTTTATTTTTTGATGTTATACACCTACTTATTACTTTAATGCATAAACTATGTCTCCTCCTAGGAATGCATAGGGGATTTCGCTTCCAGCTGATTTTGTTTTGAGGCCAGCAACCCATCACTGTTTTGATTACTTTTTCTACTCTCTAACCCACCATCACACTAAAAAGTTTCGAGTCTAGGCGCTGTCTGCTTAGAGCCGTACAACCCAAAATACTTTGTCTACCCCTTTTGGAATAAAGACGTGTTTTTTTATGTCATAGGGTGGCAAACGAACAAGCGGGTCACCTGATGGTAAGTGATCACCGCTGCTCATGGACAACTGCAACACCAGGGGTGTAACAGAAGCTTTGCCGGCTTTTCAGGAAGATATAGACTCCTTTTTTGAAGGTTTCAATGTCGTATCGGTCCGATACGACATTGAAACCTTCACAACAACACAACGGTTGGTGATAGTGTATCTTTGTATGTACATATGTTAGAATGCCTATAATTATGATATTAATATGGAAGAATACTGTATTGCAGAAAAATAAGCAAACTTTTAAATGTATATTGTTTTGAGTTAGTATCCCATAACACAAGTTTCGAACTAACTTTGGGGCTAACTCAATCTGTGTGATTTGTCCCTATATATTATATATGAACTAACTAACCTAACTAACAATTTATACATGTAAGACCTATGTATTATTACTACTAAAAGAGTACTTACCTAACTTATACATGTATAAGTAAGGTAAAAGTACTCTCTAGTCTTTTCAGTAGTCAAAAAAGTAAAATAAATATTATTGAACAACAAAAAGCCAATTCCCTCAATGACAACATAAAACAAAAATCCTTATTTCACCATTACAACCAAAAACATGCAGAACAATGGTATTAAAAACTTTTTAATCGCCACAAAACAGCTTGGTTAAAAAAGTGTTTTATGACCGGCACCTGACATCGCAACTTCGTAGAGAAATTGCCTCTGGGAACACTCGTTGTAAGTGTAACACCATGATAGCAATCTTTTTTCTGGGTTATTCAGTCTTAGGGATCGTCCATTATTCATGTGAGGTTCCAAAGGGGAATAGGAATTTATCTAAAACCTCACCACACATGAAAATTACCGGCCAAGAGGGAGTCGGACTCGCAATATGAAGGGTTCCGTACCTATTGTATACCTACCTGTTATATGGGAACCCCACTTAAATATTTATTTTTTTCTGTTTTTAGTATTTGTTGTTATAGAGGCAACAGAAATACATCATTTGTGAAAAATTTCAACTGTCTATCTATCACGGTTCATGAGATACAGCCTGGTGACAGACAGACGGACAGCGGAGTCTCAGTAACAGGATCCTATTTTTACTCTTTGGATACGGAACCCTATAAAGAGGGAGGGTTAGAAATTGTTAAAAAAATATCACGTTACCATCAGACGACCCCTTATAAAAATCGTAGATCTTTATTTGTTCTCAAAATCAAAATTCGGGACGTCCCAAGTGGTTGCAACCCACTTTCTATCCATGGGAAGGCTTTGTTGGTTTTTAAACTGTCGCGCTTTGAACAGATGACTCGTCTTATTCTTTTAACGAGCAATTCTTGTATATAGAAGTATATACACGGTTATTTTCCATGAGCTTTGGAGCCGAAGGCCACTTCATGAGGATTGTTAGTAATACCTAATTAGCTAGTCAAAATAAAAATTCAGGAACAAAATATGTTGACTAAAACTCGAAAGTAAAATCGTGAGATTAACTAGTAGTACCGCCGGCCGGCTAGGTTTCGAGTTCATCGGGGTCACGCGTCAGTTATGAACGGGCGTAACTACGTGGTCTCGATCGAAAATCAGTTCCGCAAGTTTTTTATCTTGTGTCATACACAAATTTGAATCACGTATATGAATAGAGGAATTCATTTACTACATGACATTCTTTTTTCCAAAACCAATGAAAAGTCAGCGTGTAATGAAGATCTCGGAAACGGTTCCAATGATGTTGATGTGTTTTTAAGGGGTGACAAAGCTAAAAAAAAATATTTTCGTAAAAAGGTTGCTGAGCAAAGCTCGGTCGCTCAGCTAGTAGGTATGTATAAACGGGATCTAGCACGCATCTCCTTTGTTATGTCTAATATTTCGAATAGGAGTTATCCTTTGTGGTTGTAAACCAGCTGAAGAATAGCGGCGCCTCCTTGCAATGGCGAACGCAGTTTTTTTAATTAGACAAAAAAATATATTTTCCAGGCAAATAAAAAAATCCCGATTTTCAAACATTAACCCCCAAAAACATTAAAATGGCCAAACCGATTTTCATCATACATAGCTAAGAACCACCGCAAGGAAACTTGCTTTCACGGAAAAAAACGCATCGATATCGGTTTATCCGTTCGATACCTACGATGCTAGACAGACATAGACCGACAGATAGCAGACAGACATATTAGCGTCAAACTTACACCCCTCTTTTTGTCGGGGGTGAAAAGATGCGTGCTGAATCCTGTTTATACAATATGTAACAAAAGCCCTGTCCGATCCTTGTAGGAGCAACTCAGACCGTCACTACGAACAACTTCCAATGGGACCAATGCTCGAAATTCGAAAAAAATCGACCTTTTCATACAAAAGTGTTCGGCCGGCCCGGCAATTTGTATGAAAATGTCGATTTTTTTCGGAGGAGGATCGGACAGGGTTTTTGTTACATATTGTATACACATGAACCATGGGAAGACGTTAAATTGTATACACTCCTCGGGGGACGCCAAAGAAAGCCTCCAATCAAATCAAATAAATCGAATCACATATTTATAACCTTCGCTTTCCGCTCTGGTGGATGATCATCTAATACGTTCTTATTTAACCGCCAATGATTGTATCATTTATATACGAGTTACTTACTTATTTATATATAAGTAACTTACTGCTTAAGAAGAAAAAATCTCACTAGACCCATGATGGCAGATCCATTATGGATCTAGTGAGATTTTAACGGATATACTGAGAGTTATCGTTTCTGGTGAAGAAAATTATTGTGGGGAAACATGCACACATAGTACACTAGTGTTTAATAATAACTGGCTAAGTAAGAGTGGAACTCACGCACGAATGGTTCCGTACCATATTCTCTAAAAAATCATGTTTGTTTTATGGGAGGCACAATTGATTTTATTTATGTTTTTAGTATTTATTGTTATAGCGGCAACAGAATTATATCATCTGTGAAAATGTCAACGGTCTAGCTATCACTGTTCAAGAGATAAAGCCCGGTGACAGACAGTCAGACGGACAGTGAAGTCTGAGTTATAGGGTCCCGTTTTTACCCCTTGACAGTCATCGAGCTTCATCAAATGCCTTTAATTTTACTCCAAATCAGTTTAGCCATTAAAAAGTTAAATAATAAATCTCGCTACGAATATCAAGTCGTGTTGGTAGTTCCGTTACTCATTACTAGATGGCGTTCTTGTTAGCCGAGAGATTTTTAATTTGCCTAGAAAATGAACTTGTTATAATCAAAGACTCGTATTTTGTACCTAATGTACATTATGTAAGCAAAAATGATTGAGTATTGAGTATAGACAAAATCAAGCTCTTAAGGGGCTACCTGAATTTTCCGGGGTCCAGTGCTGCCCCCATTTAAAATAAATTGTTAGAAAGAAAACGGAGATATCATTTAAAATTTTGTCTTGATCAGACCCTAGATAACCCTTCAAACTATTTTATGAACTACTGTTTACTGTTTGAAGTGATAACATGAAGCTTTTCTACGCACATACGCCAAAAGTGGCCGTATTTTGCAATTGTGCGTAGAAAAGATTCACGTTCTCACTTTAAACTGTAAACAATAGTTCATAAAATAGTTTTAAGGGTTATCTAGGGTCTGATCAAAACCAAATTTTAAATGAAATGTCCGTTTCCTTTTAATAGATTTATTTTAAATGGGGGCAGCACTGGACCCCGGAAAATTCAGGTAGCCCCTTAAGAGTCCCCCTTACCTTACCCTGGACAGAATCGGACTATCCTATACAAAGGTAGTCTACGTTTTATTTTGAAACGACATGTCAGATTTCGGTATAAATTTGTAATTCTAAAGAAGTTGCAATTATCCAAGGTTATAATTGGTTTTAGACAGTAATATTATGAATTTAAAAGAGAACATAGTGTATTATATCATATGTGACCATCAGTATGGAAAACTTCTACTCCCTTATATTTTCTTTCCAGTTTATAATTTTACCGTCGGAAACCAATTATAATCATAGACAATTGCATTTTTTTCAAAATTACCAATTTTTGGCAAAATCTGACATGTCGTTTCAAAATAAAATGTAGACTACGTTTGTATGGAAAAGTCTAGGGTAAAGAGATTCTTAAATAACATGAAGATAAGTTTAAACTAGGTGACTATTTCCAAAGCAAACAATTTTTGTTTTCGGCTGAAAAGCGTTGGACAATGTCGAATCGGCACAATTCTGCAGCCCATTGGGTAGGATAACGAGTTTGACTATTTTCTATTTCTGTTTCGAACAGTTCTGTATTTCATTATGCATCTATATTTCAGAAGCAATCATATGACAGTAATTCCTTTATAAGTTTATTAAGCTGTAATCTGAAAGCTTCCTTCTTATATCGACTTTTGTTTTTGTGTTTTCCGTGAGGTCTCCGTTAAAGTAGAATAGGATCACTCCAAGTCTTCCCGTGGGTGTCGTAGAAGGTGACTTAGGAAAGAAGCTAAACAAAGCTTGTAAACATCAACGAGTCCTCTCAAAGCACACAAAGCACAAAAGCAGCAGCAAAAGTTTTAGATAAAGTTATAAGTTCGAATATAAATTTAGATATAGTTTAAGTGTTAAAGTTTGCTAAAAATTGCAGAATTTTTGAAAAAATGAGAAGTAAAAAGCACCCGTAACCGAAGGGCATATATGAAGAGATTGATGAGTGTAGATGAAGCGAAAGAGGTCTTTCAGGATCGTAGCAAGTGGAGGCCCATAGTCTCTGCCTACCCCTGTGGGAAAGTAGGGACACATATGCCATGTCAGCAGTTTTTACTGCGCGCTACAATGCGACAACATGACTAGCTAGCCGCTCGCTGCTCTAATTCGTAAACACGCGCTTGTCCCTAGATAGCTCCCCAAAGTTAGTTTGCCTGTTCATCCGTATAACCAAAAACTGTGACTGTTCGTGTAAACTGTATGAGTGAAGTGGTATTGAGAATATAGACAATTACCAAGTGTTGTTGACTTTACCTTCTGATCCCGATAGCTAGATACCTCTAAACTCACCTAGATAGACACTTAGCTAGAAAAGATCAGATACATTCAATTAATAAATCAGGAGCCAGATTAGTGAGTGATTAACGAACAATAGTATCTACATACGTATGAGTCTTCTGCAACCCATCTGGCCAGCGTGGAGAGTCTAGGCCAAATCCTCTGGCTGTTCTGGCCAAGTATAGCTCTGGAAGTATAGAGAAGCTTGTCTTCTCGGCGGTGCTAACTCAAAGATTCCATTGAATTTTGGCTATCTCAGAAGAATCTTCAAATTAGCGCCATCAGTTTAGCCCTTCGGCTAAAAACCTGTGATTGTTTTTCTGGATTACAGCCTTTACAAATTTGTGTTAAATACTTGAGTTTTTCATGATAACTATTGATCATTGAAGGCTTACTACTTTTCCATTTGGTATAAATATCTATGTGTCTTATGCGTGGTACTACTGTCACTGTTGGTTTGATAAGAGTATCCCTACATGTGAAAATAAAGTTGTTAAAGGACTTAAAAGTGCCATTTGGAGTTATAAAGATTTAATTTAATAAATTAATTAATGGGAGAATTCTTTGCTTCTGTTAATTAAAAAATAAAATAAAGAAAACTTATCTAGTTCTTCATTCAAGCCGCGCGGAAGAAGCAGCTAGTGCACTCTATGGCTTTTACGGTCACTCTTTAAGGTCGTAGGTACGGAGTTCATACAGGTTTTTTTTTTTGCTTGACACTGTCCATGTATGTTCATACAGGTTATTCGCTACAGCTTTCCAACCATAGATTCAAAAAATTCTAGGTCTATGTTTCCAACAACTCACATCAGACACTTTTTTCTAAACGTCAAAACAAACATTTCTGTGGGGTTTGTATGAAATATAGACTAATGACTTCGTTTTGGAGACAAATAACGCTTTTAATATAATTTTTCCTGCAATAATAAATCTAAAATCAAAAACTAACACAATCTCGCTTATAAGTTATAACTATACCATATACTTTATTATATTATATACCTATTCAGTGGTATTTTTGTTAAGACGAAGTGGTAGCTAAAGTGGCGCCCTCATTTGAAATAAATTGTTTAAAACTAAATATGGTGAAAAATTAAAGATTTGATTTGTATCAATGTCTAGAAATACCTTTAAACTATTTTATGAATAACATTTGAAATTATGACTAATAGTCCGTCTAGTTTTAAAACAGTTTTTCGCCAAAAGTGGCCACTTTTAGAGAAAAACAGTTTTAAAACTAGACGGACTACCAATATTACTTTCAAAGGTTATTCATAAAATAGTTTAAAGGTCTTTCTAGACATTGGTACAAATCAAATTTTTAATATCACCATATTTAGTTTTAAACAATTTATTTCAAATGAGGGCGCCACTTCTGCTACCATTTCGTCTTAACATTTATATTTATGAATTAATTGCATGTCATAGAATTCACTTGCCGTTCCACTTTTTGATAGCGATACCCGAGAGGGTTTACACTTTGTTGTTTTTTTTTTTTTCATGTATGTAAGTGGCCAACACTGGTGTCAGATTTTTCAGGCTGCCTAAAGGCATTTGACATAGCTTGACGACTGCCATACAATGATGACAGCCGGGACCAATGGCTTAAACGTGCCTTTCGAAGCAAGGAGGAGCTCGAGAAATTTTTGTGCCACTTGTGGTCTCCCATCCAAGTGCAGACCACGCCCGGAGTTGCTTAACTTGCAAAAGCGCTAGCAATGCGCACTCCCGCCGAGCCACCGAGCTCCTCAAGTTTACAGTGTACTTTTAGTAGTTATAAGTAATGTACATTATCAAATGCAATAAATTATTTTAATTGAATCGAATTAAAATCACGTTGAAAATGGATAATGAGCATGTCAAGTCAAAAATAAATTATTTGGTACTGTTAAGAAAATAAAATGTGACAAAATAATGTCACTTTGACGTGGAAATTGTTTTGTGACATTTGGTTTTCTTAACAGTACCCAATAATTTACTTTTGACGCAGTCAATTACCAAGTATTATTCTCATTCGTATGTTTACTGCCGAAATATTAACGTCGACATTATTTTTATATAAGCATTAATAGCTCGGTGATCTAGTGGGACTTGGGAGTTCGCATTACTAGCACTTTCACAAGTTAAACGACGCCAGACGTGGTCCGCACTTGGATGGGGGGGCATTAAAATTTCTAAAGCCCCTCCGTGCTTCGGAAGGCACGAATAGTTTTTTGTCATGACTGTACAGCAGTAGTCAAGCTGTGTCAGATGCCTTTAGGCAGCTTGAAAATCTGACAAAGTTATTGGCCACTTACACATACGAAAACAATTTTTTAATAATAAATTAGCACCGTAGGTAAATAAACAAATATATTTAGGAAGATACCTACAGAGTTTATTTTTGTCATTCAGGTGTAACAATTAATTTATTTTGATGATAAAAATTCAAGAATACCTACGAGTATCTACACCAAACAGTGAATTCAATGACCTTGATAAAAAAGTGTAAGTACGCATTTTATGATAAAAAACAATAATATTTTTTAAAATTAAACCTTAGCCCTATAGATTATATTATTTAACGGATCACAACATTACTTAACAGTACCCAATAATTTAGTCCGCATTTATAACATCACGAAACTAAAATAATATAAAATGATGTAATTTTAACAATAAATAATACCTTAAATCATCGTAATATGTATCTGTAAAATAAGTTTTCATTTAAAACTGAATAACTTTTTCCATTAGAATTAGGTTTTAAGTTTCACAAACAATTCAGTTAACTAAACTTTTAATAAAAAAAAAAATAGGGAACTGCCCAGAGAAATAGATACTTAGCTACTTAATTAAATAAAATGCCCCTTAATATAATATATGTGAGTGTGCATACCTTATATTATTTTCAAAAACCATATAAAATTCTATACCTATTAAATTGCAAATCTCTGTGTGATGATTATGGTAGCAATACTTAAGTACACTTAAGTATTAGTAGACAAAAAAAATATAATAAAATTTTATAACCATAACTTTTTAACACATTTGAATATAAACGACATAATAGGACATCAAGGCAAGAACTCTAATTATTATAACGTTATTTATATGCAAAAACCGCGCTTGTATAATGTTACAAGGAGTTCAAGTCATTTAATGCTCACACATTATCGCCGTAATTCTAAGTAACTAAGTTTAGTACGTTCATAACTAATTTACTTACAATTTATGCGCGCGAACAATCTTCACTCACAGAAAAAAAACACTTGAAAATTAAAAACAAAACTTCAAAACAAAAACATCACTAAAAAGTTTGCGACCTCTTTCGTAAGTTTCAAACTTGGAAACTATTATTTTTAAATCAAGTCACATCGTTCGAAAACATTTTGCAAAGTTTCACTTTATTCTAGTTTCGAGTTTTTCGATCGCGTTCCGTAGTTCGCTCGCGTTCGCCAGGCGCGCGCTCCCGACCACGCTCCGTTCTCAAATGTAGCGGAGCGGAGACGCGTTTCGCACTTTCTGTGTGATTTTTGCAACACTGTCATTCAAGCTTTGATTTGAGCTTACGGTGTGTAATGTTTATTTTAGTTTTATCACTAATTATGCATAATGAAGTTTGATTCAATCTTGGAGTTAAAGTGTTATCTTTCCTACTCAATTCGACAGAATAGTTAGTATGCGATACAATATTAACGTTTTTTATTAACAACGTTTAATTAGCAGAAAGATATGGTAAATACTTTACCGAAGAGAGTTGTTATTAAAAGTCAATGCTGGTCTGGAATAAAAGTAAAAAAAAATAGAATGTACCAACTGCTCTCTTCCGCATAACTCGTAAAAGCCGATCAAGGTATAAGAAAAGTTTAAAACCTAATTTCTGGCTATCGGGGAAAAGTTTTAGTCCAATCTGTCTGGAAACTTTAGCGTAACGGCCCAACAAACAGATAATTAGTCAAAACTCTATTTAAATTGGTAATTATGAGTTCGCGGGTTTTTTCAAAAGAGATATTTTTTTGTTGAGTTTCGAAACTAAGGTCGAGAGAATTGAAAATTAGGTATTTGTAAAATCTATTGCTCTGATTGACAGGGAGACCCCTGTGTTCGAACCTGTCGTGGTGTTCGATAAACAACTGTGGCTCGAATGGAAAATACCCATTACAAATACACAAGTTTAACGTTTCGTAGTCCCCTGATTTCTGCTCCAAATTGAAACCAATTTAAATTACTTTTTTCATATAAAAAATGTAGGAAAGGCTATGGCTGTGTTTCTATGTTTTGCTAGATGTTGGGACACAGTGGAAAATCTTACAAATTTTTCAGCTTTACGGAGGTTCGTATCTCTTTTAATATTACAATTATGAAAAAGACGAAAACAAAGGGATATGAATTACCACGATATCAAAAATTATCAAATTAATTCTACTTCATTGTTCAACTGGCACTATCTGACAAGGAATCAGGGAACTACCTTTGTATAGAAATACAGCCAAACGATCTCATCTAAATCCGAAAGCATTTTTTTAAGTCAAAGTGCAAAGATATAGTACACGCCTATTTAAAGCAATATTTCTATGCTGGTCCGGGAAAAAATAAAAAAATATAAAATGTGTCAGCTGCTTCTCCTCCCGAGCAGATCATGAAAGCAATTTTTTTTATTTCATCATAGCTTAAATATATCATTACAGTGTGAATCCATCACTATTTTGATTCCCTTTTTCAAACTTCACGCCCACCATAATACTACACGTATCCTTTGGGTCTAACGGCCCAAGACAAACAAACACACAGACAGACCGGTAGACAGTCAGACATTGACACAAAATAAGCACATTTAAAAAATGTATAGGTACCTGTGGTTATATTTTTAACTGTCTTCCAAAAAAGAGGTAGATCTTTTAATTATTTTATGTATGTTCCAAGATAAGAAGACAGGTGGGCCAAGATTGCTACAGAATGGATACAGGTAGGCTGACGTCGCAAGAAAGGTCGCCCAAGGACAAAGTGATGTGATGTGATGTTTCTGACAAGACTTGGAAATACATCGCGCAAGATAGAGATCAGTGGCGTACTAGAGGGGAGGCCTTTGCCCAGCAGTGGGACAGTATAGGCTGATAAAAAAAAAATGTATGTTCACCGATTATTCGAAGATGCCTAAATCGATTTGGAATATGCTTTTTTTAAAAGGCATACTTGTCATGTGGTCACATAGATTTTTTTTAAATCGGTTATGTAAAGTGTAGTTTGCGGGTGAAGTCGGTTTTTAGTTTTGAAAATCATCACTGTATTGGTTGGTCGCCTACTCGCCAGACTGGCTTTGTCATATTAGTATAATATTATGTCATTTAATTAATTAATACTTATTATGTATTAAAATTCGCGTAGTCAGGTTTTAATAGTTTTCATAACTTATATATCTTGTTTATTACTCGAACTGCACTAATGTACCAGTACCCCTATTTCAATCAACCCTGTAAACTTTCCTTTATTCAGACCGTCTGCAATCAATCTCAACAAGGAAGCGGGCATTGTTTCCACCGCTGCTGACTCGGCTTTTTCAACCATTAAGTTAAAACACAAACATGCATTCTTTCAGTCTGTCAAAACATCGAAATGCGTATATTTTTTTATGAATTTTGTGAGGTAAACAAAGGTTTGAAGGAATTAAATGAACAAACTTATTTTTGGAAAAACGGTCGTCGCGCGATGGTCGCCGCCGGTCGCGCAGCAGTTTGTGATAGATTGACATACGCGACCGTTTGCGATGGTCGCCGACCGTCGCCAACCTTTGTCGCGAGCATACTGTCGCTCGTCGGTAAGAACCCTAAGTAACCATTTGACATCAACAATTTTGCAACAAAACAAAGTGACGATTATTAAGACATATTATAAATATCCTGTGATAATATTATATTTAAATTTGTAATTATAACAAAATTATGTCTTAATCAAAAAATGGGACGGACAGAGCATTTTGGGCAGGGACAGGAATACCCATATTTTATATCGATATATTGATACCCTATATCGGTATTTTAATCTATATATCCATTTATTGATACCAGTATTTTATACAAAATATCGCTATAATACCAGTACTTAGTATCGATATATCGAAATTTGTATCAATATATCGATACATCGATAAAATACCGATATCGGGTATCAATATATCGATGAAAAAATATTTGTATTCCTCTCTCTGATTTTGGGTCTAACGGCTCCAAGAAGACAGAGCTAAGGGCCGCTTGATCCAAAGGCCACTGCTTGAACGTGGAAAAAGGAATTAAAACAGTAATGGGCTACCGCCTATTAACAACATGCTTCGAAGTTTCGCTCATTCTCTCTGTTTACGACACTGCCACAGAATAAGTAATAGTTCTCAGTTACAGAAGTCTTACTCAGCAAAGAAATTCAAAGAAATATCTTCTGAATGTGGTTAGCGCTATGGTTTAATTTAGTTCACGTCAGAACTCCCCACCTCTTCGTTTAGATACCTAGACATCCTTGCAAGCCAATTTCATTTTTATTTCTCTGGACAAACGATTCATGTTACTGAATGTTTACCTTCGAAGTGGTCGCTGCGCGCATAATAATAATGTAGGTATATTTTCGATACCTAAACGGGGAGTGACACAGGCCTGACACTGCTTTCAAACCTGGAACTAGAAGTAGGGGAGGTAAGGTAAAAGCAGATCTGTATAATCAGTGTATTCTGTCTTAAAACGGATGGTTTACAAGAAAATTACGACCCACTGTCTGCTACATTCATAGACCTACAATTTTTTTTACTGCGTTCGGCTCAATTCAGCAAAGCAAAATTTGACATAAATCACAGGTTGACACGCATTTACAATACGTTTCATCAATTTTCCTCAGTTTTAACTTAAAATCCGACTATGTTCCTTTTGACAGTCACCAAAAGCGCGGCAAACGTGCTATAGATTTTTTTTAATGTTCCTAAATACCGTCTATCTGCGCGGAAAGAGATGCCACTGGTATATTCGCATTTTTTTTTTCTCAGAAATAATTAATAATAAAGATTTTACTAATAAATTTTATACTAAGAGTAATAAATTGTTTCTCGATCAAATTTTTTAAGAAACAACATGAGATTCTTAAAAAACAGCGTAATTACGGTCAACAACAATAATACAACATCTGTAAAAATTTCAACTGTCTAGCTATCACGGTTCATGAGATGCAGCCTGGAGACAGACATACAGGCGGACGGACAGCGGAGGCTAAGTGATCCCATTTTTACCCTTTGAGTACGGAACCCTAACAAGATAACAAGAAAATTGCATCAAACCGATCCACTTGGCCCTCAACCGTTCAGGGTAAATGCAAACACAAACTTATAACACCCGGAAGCTTTTGCGACAAAAATAGCGCTTTTATCGAGCTTATTCCTTTCATAGCATTCCCGAGACTATTTTATTTTTAGGGTTCCGTACAGAAAATGAAAAACGGAACCCTTATAGGATCACTCATGCGTCTGTCTGTCCGTCTGTCTGTCACAGCCCATTTGCTCCGAATCTACTGGTGAAATTTGGTAGGATGGTGTAAACCTATGACCCAAACGTAAATGTGCTTAGTAAATAACTATTTTTTTTAAATAAAGGTAATTTTCGAGGGACAAATTAGGAAATTTAAAAAATAAGTTTTGCAAACCTTATTGTGTCATATCTATACTATAATAAAAGAGTAAAAAAAATGTGTCTGTACATTGAAAATTTTTCAAAAAAAAATATTTGTGGCGATGGAGATATAGTAATAGAGTAAGAAAATAAAAAAAAATGTCTGTCTGTTTGTCTGTTTGTCTGTTTGTCTGTTTGTACACGCTAATCTCCGGAAATACTGGACGGATTCGAATGAAACTTTTTTGTTATATAGCTGTGAAGCCTGGGCAACATATAGGCTATAATTGATTTTGGAAAATGGAACACATGATGCAGAACTATAATGGTCCAGCTAAACTATAAGAAATATTAAAATGCCGCCTTAGCAAAAGTTGTTAAGTCTGATGAGAACTTTTTGTTGAGTTATAATACAACTGGCCAAGCGCGAGTCGGACGCGCGCGAAGGGATCCGTACCATAATCTATGAAAAAATCACGTTTGTAGTATGGGAGCCCCCCATAAATACTTATTTTATTCGATTTTTAGGGTTCCTTACCCAAATGGGTAGAAACGGGACCCTATTACTTAGACCGTCCGACTGTTAGTCTGTCTGTCTGTCTGTCACCAGGCTGTATCTCATGAACCAAGCTAGACAGTTGAAATTTTTATAGATGATGATTTTTTGTTGTCGTTGAACAAAAACATACTAAATCTATACTACAAATAAAAGAGTAAAAAAATGTGACTGTACATTGAAAATTTTTCCAAAAAAAAGTTGTTTCGTCCGAAGAATAACTTATAAGTTCAATATTTGCGGAACTTCAGAGCATAACACACCAGAAAATTCTTGGTTATGTGAACGCACCATATTGACACCAAAAAATTAAAAATCAATTAATAAAGAACTTATGACGCAAATTATTGTTAACTAGCTTTTGCCCGCGGCTTCGCTCGCGTAGGGGTGTAATTTATCAAAATCCTTTCTTAGGGGATGCCTACGTCATAGTAGCTTTATGCATGCAAAGTCTCAGCCCGATCGGTTTAAAATTGACAAAGTTTCATACAAACTTTCATCCCCTATTTTATCCCTTTGGAGGTAGAATTGATCAAAATCCTTTCTTAGCGGATGCCTACGTCATAACATCTACCTGCATGCCAAATTTCAGCCCGATCCGTCCAGTGGTTTGGGCTGTGCGTTGATAGATCAATCAGTCAGTCACCTTTGAGTTACGAGTATATATATTTAGATTTCTTGGATAGTGTTGTTGACGACGCCACCAATTATCCAGTTGAGTTTCTTAATTCACTTGCAGCAAATGGACTCTCGGCTCACAAAATAAGTCTTACTGTCGGAGGGCCAATAATGCTGATGCGAAATTTGACTCCGCCGAAACTGTGTAACGGAACCCAACTTAGTGTCTCAGCACTGTATGCCGAAGTTCAGCGGCTGAATTTCAGCCAATGCATGCCTGCAATGTTATTTGCATTACTAGCAACACATAATGCCGAACTTCCGATGCTCTTGCCTGAATCGGACCCGTACCCGTACCCGTACCCGTACCCGTACCCGTACCCGTACCCCTACCCGTACCCGTACCCGTATCCGTACCCGTACCCGTACCCGTGCCCGTGCCCGTGCCCGTGCCCGTGCCCGTACCCGTACCCGTACCCGTACCCGTACCCGTACCCGTACCCGTACCCGTACCCCTACCCGTACCCGTATCTGTACCCGTATCCGTACCCGTACCCGTACCCGTTCCGCTCCCGCTCCCGCTCCCACTTCCGCTCATACTCCTGCTCCCGCTCCCGCTCCCTCTCCCGCTGCCGCCGCCGCCGCCGCCGCCGCCGCCGCCGACGCCGCCGCCGCCGCCGCCACCGCCGCCGACGCCGCCGCCGCCGCCGCCACCGCCGCCGACGCCTCCGTCGCCGCCGCCACCGCCTACGCCGCCGCAGCCGCCGCCGCCGACGCCGCCGCCGCCGCTTCCGCCGACACCGCCGCCGCCGCTTTCGCCGCCGCCGCCGCCGCTTCCGCTTCCGCCGCCGCCGCCGCCGCTTCGGCCGCCGCCGCCGCTGCCACCGCTGCCACCACCGCCGCCGCCGCCGCTGCCGCCGCCGCTTCCGCCGCCGCCGCCGCCGCCGACGCCGCTTCCGCTTCCGCCGCCGCCGCCGTCGCTTCGGCCGCCCCCGCCACTGCCACCGCTGCCACCACCGCCGCCGCCGCCGCCGCCGCTTCCGCCGCCGCTCCCACTTCCGCTTCCGCTTCCGCTCCCGTTCCCTCTTCCACTTCCGTTCCCTCTTCCGCTCCCGTTTCCGTTCGCCGCAGACGCGCCAAAGACGGAAGATTAAATTCTCATATCGGCACATCAATACTGTCCAGCGTGTCCACCGAACTTCAGCTTATTTAGTGTGTTATCCCCACCGAACTTTAGACACTGAACTTTAGCCGCTAAACTTCGGCATAGTCTGCTGAGACACTTAAAGTTTACTGTGAGTGGTGCCAGTGAAACTGTATTAATTTATTCCGCGTATGCCACTCATCCCCAACAATTTTCCTTTTGAAAATACACAGTTCCATGTGTTTACTTGCTTTGCTATGAAAATAAGTCACAGTTTTAGAAGCTTAAAGCTGCTGATGTCAATCTAAGGACTGGTTTTTCGCATGGCCAACTTAATGTGACTTTCTCTAGGGTTAGTAGCACTTCAGCTCTTTTCATATTGGCTCCCGAAGGAAAGAATTAAAATAATATTGACTTTTAACTCCTGTTACAAGTACTTTCTCCCTCTCTCTCTCTCTCTCTCTCTCTCTCTCTCATTAGTTTTTATTTATATTAATATGCCGGAGTCATAAAGTCCACGCGAACGAAGTCGCGGGCATCAACTAGTATCAAATAAAAGGGCTGAAACTACTGAGCCAAAAATTTCGAAACAAAAATACAGAATATAATTCATTGCTTGTAGATTACAGAAAAAATAAGTAAATAAAAATATTTTTAAAATAAGGGTAATTTTCGAGGATCAAATTAGGAAATTTAAAAAAAGTTTTGCTAAAATTACTGTGTCATTTATCAAATGAAAGGGCTTATGAGGATCTCAAATATATTTTCGTTATTATTTTAAGATAAATAGTCTGGATTTTATTTACGAAAAATTAAGAAAATTTACCATCCCCCCTGATCTCCAAAACGACTGAGCATAAATTTTTGAAAAAAATACATAATATAGTTTATTACTTGTAGATTACAGGAAAAATAATATAAGAATTCTATCAATTGAAAATAAAGTAGTAAACTCAATATAATACGTTCACTTAAGAAACATAAAAATGTTATTATTAATACAATACCAAAAGGTATTGTACGGAACCCTCTCCACGCGAGTTCAACTCGCACTTGCCCTGTTTTTTATAATTATTTTATGGCTTTTTAGAGCCTATCTTTATTTATTCACTTCTTTATTCCTAACCCTAACCCTAACTATACAATCAAAGGTTGGTGTAGGTCCTTTAATTGCTTCAACTTCAAGGGAGCTTCTGGCGACAAATCTATACGAATCCACTAGTTGTCATAGCTGATTGAGTGGCGGACAGCGCCTAAAGACGCTACCATAGTCCGCAAATAAATATCACTACAGCCGCACTATGAGTGTCCACTTTAAACATTTTACATATTGTTAATGAGCATGAGCACATATGACACTAAGATAGATAGATAGATAGATAAATTCTTTATTGTACATAAAAAGACACAATTAAAATACAGTAAAAAAAAAACACAATAGTACAAAGGCGGACTTATCCCTGTCATTTTCATATTATAAAGTCATTTTCAAAACAATTTAAAGCAAACTCCTACTGAAAAAAATCCTCCATTCCCGAGACTTGTGTAAATTTATCTGTCATGTAGTTTGTGCATCCTGATGACCCTGAGCTTGCTGCAAGACGTAGGAATTACACCTTACCCATAAGTCGTTATTATCAGAGATTGGGATCACGGGTGCTATTCCTATCAAAAGTATGGATATGACTAAAAGTATCGGGATATAAATAAAACAATCATAATTATATATTTTACGCGATTTCATTATATATTTTTTTTATTTTTTATATATTTTATCAGGATATATTTTATTACTTGCTAAGGTCTCGAGAAATCCCGGGACCCGTGTTTCCGATCTCTGGTCATTATATTGGCCTATCCAATTTATATGACTGGTCATTTCGAGGTTTGGACATTTTGATGATTGGAAATTCTGAGAACTGGACATTTTGAAACCGCTGAACAATTTGAAAATTGGACATTATGAATTTAAACGGTTTCATAGTTAATAGTTTTAATACAGAAATAGTTTAGCCTAACTGTTTAAACTTTGACACAGGAATAAAAGAAACTTCACCGACAAGAGCGTCGCTCTAAAATGTTAATGAATGTATGAAAATAAATTTAAACTTTATCTTATATTTAGGTACACTTACTTTAGAACTTTAGAGAATAGGGGAAACCAGAGAGTGATTGCCCACCGACAGTTATTGCCCGTGCTAAGAGAACTCAGTTAAATTTTGCCTCTAAATAGGAAGATAATACACTAAAAATAAACCAGATGGCTCTGTAGGTCCTATAATACGAAATAAATTAAAAAATCTGGCAACATTCTCTGAATAAAAAACAGTAATGGTCGACATTCTGACACGAGGTATACACGTTGAGTGAAAAGGTAAGATATTTAGCAATTTTCATAAGGAATTCCTAATCTGTATAAAGCAAAACGATGTGTGTTTGTAAAAGTATTGCCACGGAATATTATTTAATACGTAAATGAAAGTTTAAAGTGTAGTTAAATTAAGAAATTGTTGCCGGTTGCTGCTTGTAATTCTTATTTACAAAGGTGGACAATCACTGAAATAAATATCAATACTTTTCAGTTATTGTCCATCCCTAGTTAAATGATTGCCATATGGCGATAGCTATAATTATTGTCCGGACAATAACTGTATTGCATTGTTTTTCTCTGTTTTGCAGAATGCCTAAAGCACCGAAAAAGGAGTAGGTACTCTAAATTGCAACTTATTGCAAATCGGAACTTATCGCAAATTGCGAAACCATTTAAAGAAGCTGTAGACAAGAGAATGATAGGGAAACAAAACGCTGCAAAAGAAAAAGAAAAAAGAGAAAAAAGAAAGAAGAAAAGAAAAATTCTAAAGAAAAAATGATAACTACTAAATGATTTAAGAGCAAAGAAAAAGTGAGAGAACAAAAGGAAGAAACAGAAACAAGTAAGAATATAGTAACCCATAAGTACTGAAGAAAACAAGAAGACTTCAACAAATAGTAAAAATGTAGTTTACAAGGAAGAACGAACAAGCAACAACAAGTAAAGATCGAGAAATGCTAATATGTGAAGAGAATGTGAAGAAGTTTCCTGAGTCTAAGAACATAAAAATCCTAAATGAAGTTATTGTGAAATCTAATGAAACATTACATCTTTCTTTCTTTTTTTTTCGAAAAAATTCAATTAGGCTACAACATTTGCTCAAAGAATTTACACATTCGTTGCATACCAAGGAATCTTAAGGACCATATTCTTGACAAAAGTGATATTAACTTATTTTTTTTTTGTCATATTTGCTATAAAATGGTAGATTATGATATGATTCAGAAGATTCAGAATCCATAGCTTTACCATTACCTGAAAATTTCAACAATGATAAAAAAAACTGTTTTCTTAATTTTTTCTTTAATTTTTCCTAAGTTATAATTATAACAACAGTTAATTTTGCAAAGTTATAAAGATTTTGTTTAAATACCTATTTTATAAAGATTTAAACAATGTGGCCAATCACTGGTATCTCCCATGGCAATCTTTGTTTAGAGTGGACAATCACTATAATTTTTTGATTTTTTTGATTATTATATTTTTTTTTTTAATTGTGTTGGATTTAAGATTAAAACGACACTATTTAGTGTTTACCTTAAGAACCTATGTGAAAAACTGTCATTGTGATCTCTTTTATAATAAATATAATCGTCTAATATTAGACGTCTTCAAAACGTTATATAAAGGTAGTGAAGCAGTCTTGAATATGAAGTAATTTATTTTGATAAGAATTGATACCAAGGTACAAATAAAGAGCATTTCCTAGCTGCGGCATTAAAATTTTAAAATAAAATAACACTTATCGTGACATAGCTACCTATATACATTATTTATTCTATTTTATCATCAATAGTTGCTGCAGAGCACGCAATATAAGGATTTTTAAAGTCATTTTTTACACGTGGTCTTACTGGAGTTTTAGTAAGGATCCCTAATTTTTTTTTTAAATATAATATAGCCTATGACACTCGGGGATAATGTAGGTTTTCAACGGTGTAAGAATTTTTGAAATTAGTTCAATAGTTTCGGAGTTTATTTATGCAAACAAACAAACAATTAAATCTTTCCTCTTAACAATATTAGTTTAGTAGAGAATCTAAATCATATCGCTAAGCCATAGTACACCTACAGTTTTTGCGTTTGTTTGATTCTCATGTGTATAAGTGACCAATACTTTAGGAGTCAGATTTTTCAAGCTGCCTAAAAGCATCTGACACAGCTGTTATAGCTGCGATAACAAAAGCTGTTAGAGTAAATGGGCAGTGAGATAAGTAAGGGAAAAAAATGTTATTCAATACTACTAAATACCAAAAATAACATATTGAACTACTAAACCGTTTTCCGAGTACTAACATAGACGTCACAACTACTCAGTTATGTTTACACGCTATTTTCTCGTAACTACTTGGTGAATTTCCACCGAATCGAATAAAATCCCTGGAGTAACGTATCTCACAATAACATGAAAAATTCCAATAAATGATGGAGCTGAAAACTTGGCAATCTATTTTTGATATAATACGTACTTCTAGTGAGTCTTAAAGAAAACATACATACATGTGCCTACAACACAAGTCTACAATATGTAACAAAATTCAAAATTAATTAAAAATTCAAATGTTTATTCAGTAATTAGACCTTTACAGGCACTTTTACACGTCAATAAGTATAATTTATATTACGTGTAGTTTATATTTTAATTAAATTAAAATATGTAAGTTTATAAAGTTATCGGTAGCTTTTCTTTAAAATATTACCGATGCCAGCGCTTCGTAACGACCATTGCTGAGAAGAAAAGCCGAAAGAAACCCATTTTCACATTATAGGTCGCCTACTCGCCAGAAGATCTTTGTCATATTATTGTTGTCTTTTTTCAAATAATAAATACTTTTAATAAAACACAATGTTGATACATTATAACATGTAATGCTTGCGAATCGAGTTAACAAACATAAATAACGTAATAAGAAGAAATACTAAGTATCAAAAAATCCACTCCAAGCTGACCAGTCTCTCACGGCAGCACATTCACGAGTTGACGCACGGATCAGCCATCGTTAAACTCAACCATATTAGAGGGAATCTAACGACCCGACCAGTGACGCCACCAATATGAACAACTTTTCATATTGGTCCAATGCTTGAAACTCCAATAAAAATCGACATTTTCATACAAATTGCCTGGCCGAACACTTTTGTAAGAAAATGTAGATTTTTTTTATATTTCAAGTTTTGATCCGATAGGAAAAGTTGATCATATTGACGGTCTGAGTTGCTCCTACGAGGATCGGACAGGGTTTTTGTAACATATTGTATATCCCTTATGAGCCAGACAGAGGGTTTTGGTCTTGCAGCTTCAAGCAGACAGATCCCAGGTCTGTAAGACGCAAAGGTCACTTTTAGCGTTATGGATGGCTAGAAAGTAAAAAATCGCTATTTCCATTCCTCGCGCGGGAAAAAAAGCAGCTGGTACATTCTTAGTATTTTCTTTGTACGTGGACTGCGTTCAAAAGTAATATCCATTAAGTATTCAGATTATTTTTCAAAATGGAACCGACTTTAACAGTCATAAAAGATCGAACTTCAGAAATGGGTGTGTGTGACGTCATCGCCCTATAAAAATGGTAAGATCCCGCGACGTTATGCGATTTTTAAATGCCATGTATCTTTGTCAGTATTTCTTAAACTTGACGAAGACAAGAAAAAACCGTGTAATATTTTTTTATAATTTACCTGATGAGCCAAAATATTTTTTTTCAGTCTACATCCCTTTGCTCGTAGCCAAAAATTTTATAAAATCAACCGACCTAACATTAGTAAACATACTCCTTCGATACGAATAAATTCCTCGGTCCCGAGCGTGCTATAAAATGTCGGTGTAACTTTAAGGACGTGGTCTCCAAAAGGGAAGGACTATCTGTTACGTCCACATCATCCCAGAGGATCTCTCTGATCCGTTCCTATTCAACATTCACCGAATGCGAGCAGCATTAGGGCTCTTACAGACAAGCGACAATACGCCCGTGACACCCACTGGCGATGGTAGCCGACCGTCGCCGATATGTGTCGCTCGTCGTCGCACGACGGTCGGCGACTGTCGCAAATAGTCACGTAACAGATGTCAATTGGTCACAAACTGTCAAAAATTTCTGCGCGATCCTTGGCGACGACCTTCGCACGGCGTCCACCGAAAGCTTTTTAACCGCTGACAAAAAAGAGGGGTGTTATATGTTTGACGCTAATATCTGTTTGTGTGTGGCATCGACACTCTCAAACGGATGGACCGATTCCGATGAGTTTTTTACATGAAAGCAAATTCTGTCGCGTTGGGTCTTAGCTATGTTTGATGGAAATCGGTAGAGCTGTTTAAAAGTTATTTGGGATTAAGAGTGGCAAGAATCTTTGAATCATTCAATAGAAAGCAAACCGTGCGCTTAGGCGCTATCTCTCTCTTTTTGGTTTGTCTCTTTTTCTAGTATTGCCCTGGATGAAACAATAAGCTTTTTAAACTACGCGCGCGTTGGCGACGTAGCGGGTGGGAAGGGCCGCCTTAACGCTTGAAAGTCGAGGCTTTCTCTAGCAAATACTAGATGGCACTACGGATATTCATCTAGTAATGAGTAGCCGAAATACCGATACGACTTCGGTAGTTCCGTTTCTCATCACTAGATGGTGTACTTGACAATCGGGGCTTTTTTAATTTGCTGGCTATTTGCTAGCAAATTACTTCTTCCTTCAAAAAACTTTCCGCCCACTAAGTACGCAAATGACACGTTACAAGCAAAAATTGAATGCTATATTATTGCCTCATAAGTTCATATCATTATAAAATTGCTCAGTCAACACATACAAAGCAAAAAAGGAGTGAAGAAAGCGTCGCTCTAAATATTTTCTGAAGGTGTAACGAATCGTAGACAATTTCACAGAACGTTCCCATTTACAGAGCGTCGAGACGCGATATGAAATGGAAAGTGCTAAGTTCTGTTTTTACCCGACTACGGCAACGCCAAAAGAAAGAGTTATGATTTTACCAGTCTATGTATGTATATAGTGTGTTCATTTTAATAAATGAGACAATTGATTTCTCCGAATGAAGAGGTGTTTCATTAAAGCTTCTACTTTATGTTTAACTAGCTGCGCCCCGCGGTGTTACCCGCGCCTAAAGTAGCATATGTGTCCAGGGTGTCAGCTGCCTGCATACCAAATATCAAAATTGATCAAGCTGTTTTCGCGTGAAGAAGTAACAAACATACACACACACAAACTTTTGCCTTTATAATATTAATGTGATTAGCTGCGCCGAAGTACTTTGCTCCCCGTGGGAATTTCGGGATAAAAACTCTTTGTCCTTCTTAGGGTCTCAAATTATATTCATACCAAATTTCACTTAAGTAGGTTCAGTGATTGAAGCATGTGTTAACAAACAAGCAAATATACAAATTCTCCTTCGATTTTTTTTAGTACTTGTAAGGATTAAGATAGGATTGGGATTTTGGAATTCATGTGACTTTCATAGGAAGAACAAAAATCTCGTTCGTGGATAAAGTAAACTAAAAGGCAGATGTCGTGGTATACTCTACTACTATATACTATATGTACTAATTATAGGGAGGTCAAACAATTAGCGGAAAATGGGAGACATAAACAGTCTTATTATAAAACAAGGTTTAGAGATAGATCGAGTTTTAAAGTCGGTCTAAACTAGGTAACAAGGAAAATCTTATTATAAAACAAGATTTATGTTTTGTTCTGAGGACGATCCTCGGTCTAAAGATAAACCAGCTAGGACGCTAGTTTAAGCTCCGACTAACCTAAAATTCATGACAGAAATCAAAACAAAACAATAATTCCGTTTTTTGATACTATAATTACTTTATTATTGTATAATAAATGTTATTTAGTAATCAGATCAATAAATAAGAGGTTATTGGTAAAATTATTTACTTTGCATAGTTTTAAATTAATATTATTTAAAATTATTTCGCTTTTAATAAAAATATTTGCGACGAAAATATATTATTATGAAAAATGGAACGATTTATACTTCCGGTCAGACTAAGTCGGATCTATCTAATTCCGTCTTTGGTTCAGGATTTGTAATAAAAGAAAGTTTAAATAGATTTATCGCTTGTTACCGTACTAAACCCCGACTTAGATAATACGGGACTAAACTACGATTATGGCCTTTTTTATAATAAGACTGAAAAGAATACCTACGACATAATCCGTGGCGTATATATGGGTTAACACGCTAGTCCGTCACTCAGAGGTCCTAGGTTCGATCTCCAGCCAGGCCAAGTTGGAAAATGGCACTTTTTTAAATTGTCTGTCATTTAGTATCGTTGAGATAGTATCCCATGTATATATTATTTAAAAGCTAATGCTCTTATGGGAAGGGTATGAATTTTCTTCAATTTGTCTCTCTCTTCCGCTAGCCGTTTTAATTCGCTTGTTCTCCTTTATTTTCTTTATGTAGTTATTCCTAGGTCTACCTGGTCCTCTTTTCCCTTCTATCTTCCATTCAATGATGTGTTAATGAAATCGTCGTGTCGTATCAGATGACCTTACATCTTTCCTCGTCTATTCTCTTAAGTCCAGAATACACCTACTTTCTCTTACTCTTTTCAGGAGCTCCTGGTTGGTAATTTTCAAGTATTCCATAACACAAGTATAAACTTTTTTGGGGCAATGTAATTAAACTAATTTGTCTCTAAAACAGTCACACTCTGGGAGTGCCGACAGAAGTGAAAACTTGATATCGGTTACGGTAACGGTAACAGTGACGCGAGTTCAATGGTTTTTCTCATCTCAAAAAATGTATACAGAAGTTTTCTCTTTAAAATACTAACACCATACTTGACTATTATAAATGTTTCAAAGTTATTTTCTTGTTAGGTAACAAGCACTTAACATCTCAAGTTAAACATATAGTTCTTAGTTAGTCATGTCGATAAACACCAACACAGGGCAACCACATTGTTTTAACAGGACTATGTTCGGTAAGCACCCACACACGTGGCTAACAATGGCTTTTAGGAGCTTCTGAAACTTTGTTCCAATCGGCCTTATTCATTAAAGGATCTGTATGTCTTTACTAAAATGCTACCAATTTCAGAAGCGCTAATTTTTCTGACAAGTTCATCAAAGTATACATTTCTTAAATTGGTAGATAGCTCAATATATGATTGAAATAAGACGGTATTTGGTAATGGACTTCTGATCCCAATATGTGTACTTGCCTACTTATATTCTAAGTATCAAAGAAATAACAAGAAAATGAAACCAAACCCTAAAATTACACAAAACCTGCAGTGGATAATTATTTAAAAGTAAAAACCGACTTCTCCCCCAAACTACACAACCGATTTTGATAATTTTTGATAATTAATTTAATATAGGGCCACCTGATAAGTATACACTTTCAAACATAAAAATAATTTTCCCAATCGGTGTTTAGAATTGGGATTGGGAACACCGATTGGGAATCCTTCTCCTTTTTGCAAATCGGTTAAAAAGGACAGAAAAGAAAATGATTTTCTTCCAAAGTAGTTATTATTAAATTCAGTCTGAGACTATAATAACAAACTAAGAAACGTCATGTTCTGCCTAAACCTTAGGGTAGAGCACTCGGTAAACCCTTACATTGAATGGCAAGGGTCCCTAACCGAATGCAAATCAATAATTGACAATACATTATCTTTCTTTAATATGCATAAACTTGAAACTAATCTGTTGGGATTGGGAATATTCTAAAAGCACAGCTATAGGGTTAAGTAAAGAGGGTACAGGTCAACGTTCCCTGTAAAAAGGTATTTTATTATAGAGGATAAGTGCCGCAACAGACGGGGCGCAAGTTGCGTCGCGTAACAGCTAGAGATGGGCAGTGGATAGTACTCAATCTACCCATTTGAGTATTTACTCACTAGATTTAATAAATAGAGTAAATAGAGCGTGCTCATATATTGACATCGCATTTGATTTCTGTTTACTTATTTTTACGTAAAATTACGTCTATGCACACCACCCACCAAAAAATGATAATTAGTCAAAGAAGTCTACTTTCAGTGTATGATTAGTATGGTATTTTCCTATGATTTAGCGTCGCATATAACGTTTACCTACATTTTAAGCATATTATGGTGTACGCACACACTTTCCGATAAGAATTGCAAGTGTATACTAGATTTAAGTTTCAAAATTGTCATGAAAACATGAAATAATGAATATGAATATAAATATGAGTCGCAATTCATATAAATCAATCTACTCACCAAATGGATAAATAAGGATATTTATCGGGTATTTACTCAATCTACTGAGTAAATACTCAAATGGGTTGATTGAGTATTTATGCATCGCCCATCTCTAGCTGTTACGCGACGCAACTTGCGCCCCGTCCGTTGTGGCACTAATACTTTGTTATTGTTAACTTGTACTAACCTTAACCCACCAGCCTTTATGGAGCAAGCTCAGTCCATGTTACTGAACTAGTTACTATAAAAAAGTTATTAAAAAGAAATGTGGTGTCGTGGGACACCAGGTAGGAACGAAGTTCCTTCGGCTAATGTAGAATCGACACAATTTGCAAAAGAATTGTGTATACGACTGTCGCGCCTGCGCACGTCTCATTTATTGGTTTTATTTAACGAGGTCATCCTTATGGTTTTACTATCACATTTTTTTCAGTTCGGTCGCGCAGCAAAATCCCTATCTCCTCCAAGCCTGCCGTAAGGAACTTCGTTCCAAAAATTTATAAAAATACGTCTGGCTGAGCGCTGATTTGTATGGGGAGGCGATTCTTTTCTTTTTTTCGATTTTTGTTAGTTGTTTTTTTTATGTATTTCAGTATCATAATAATAATTAATCCACCTGCCTGTAATCATGATCATGGCAGGTGACGTTACTATTGCAATATCCCAGCATCAGTCCATCCTAATCTCATTCCATAACCCTTCTTGCAATTGATCTTTCTCACGCCGAAACCTATTCAAGGGTACACCTTTCATAGGTATATTCAGGAATGGGTTTTGGCGGGAGCGCCACATAACATCAACTTCTCCAAAGGGTGGATCTGTATCCTCTCGTGCTGGATCTGTATCCCCACGCAAGCCTCTCAAAGGACCCGGGGTGAAAAGACCCGTGAAACTAAAGCAGATACTTAATAATATTAATTTATTCATTTCTCACTATTACCACGAAATATTACAACAAACTAATTGACACAATATACCTAAGTTTCAAATGTTTGTAAACTAATTGCAATTTTATTTAATTAATCTTAATCAGAGGATTGTGGTGGGTTGATACCTAAACTAGGAAATATCCTGTATCTCCGGTTATCAACCTTCCACTCGAGTGGGCTAAAAAATTTTTTTTGATCTAATTAACAATATCACATTAAACGAGAATTCACTTAAATAACACTTAAGTTTACGCTATGACGAAGCGCGAGGAAGTCGCGGGAAAACAGCTAGTACTGTATTTGCTAAGACTAACACGAGACATACCATAACAATTTGTGAAAACAGAAAAATATTAATGCAGTTAGGATAGTCATGGACTGAACTTGCCCCAACAATTTGGCTGGTGGTTAATAAGTTACCCTGTATCTAAGAATTCAGTCTCCTATTTTTAACCAACTTCAAAAAAAGAAGGAGGTTATTAATTTGTCCATTTGTCATTTTTTTATGTATGTTCACAGATTTCTTGATTTGAAGACGCGTGGCTTGCCCCAACAATTTGGCTGGTGGTTAATAAATTACCCTGTATCACAGTATTCAGTCTCCTATATTTAACCAACTTCAAAAAAGAAGGAGGTTCTTAATTTGTCAATATGTCATTTTTTTATGTATGTTCACAGATTTCTTGATTTGAAGACGCGTGGCTTGCCCCAACAATTTGGCTGGTGGTTTAATAAGTTACCCTGTATCTAAGAATTCAGTCTCCTATTTTTAACCAACTTCAAAAAAGAAGGAGGTTATTAATTTGTAAATTTGTCATTTTTTATGTATGTTCACAGATTTCTCAAAGACGCGTGGACCGATTTGGAAAATTCTTTGTTTAGCTTGAAAGGGTATACTTGTCAGACGATCCCAAATAAATTTTATCAAAATCGGTTGTATAGTTTGGGGTTAAGTCGGTTTTGAGTTTTGAAAATTTATTGAATGAGCGTTTTTGAATGGATGAATGGTGCCTTAGTAAATTTTGTTCAAATTTTTTCAGCGATATTTATCCAATGCAGTGCCTGCGGAGGCGGTGCGTCTCAGATTTCGATCCATCGATCACTCGTCACTCGATGCCATCTTGTCATTGTAGTGTAACCTAGATAATAAAAATATATTTTATTGATTTCATCTATACTATAATAAAAGAGTAAAAAAAATGTGTCTGTACATTGAAAATTTTCCCAAAAAAATATTTGGGGCGATGGATATGTAGTAATAGAGTAAAAAAAATGTCTGTGTTTGTACACGCTAATCTCCGGAAATACTGGACGGATTCGAATGAAACTTTTTTTGTTATATAGCTGTGAAGCCTGGGCAACATATAGGCTATATTTGATTTCGGAAAATGGAACACATGATGCAGAACTATAATGGTCCAGCTAAACTATAAGAAATATTAAAATGCCGCCTTAGCAAAAGTTGTTAAGTCTGATGAGAACTTTTTGTTGAGTTAGAATACAATTGGCCAAACGCGAGTCGGACGCGCGCGAAGGGTTCCGTACCATAATCTATGAAAAAGGCAGTGGAAGCTAAAGATAGAACGTTGCGAGACATTCGTCGAGATGACAGGTCAATTGACAATGTTACATTTTTGTTGTCGGGAGATTTTCGTCAAACCCTTCCAGTTTTATGTCGGGGCTCTAGGGCAGATGAGATTAACTCCTCATTAAAACAGTCTTATCTGTGGCCTCAAATACAAAAGTTCAGATTGACAATTAATATAAGAGCCCTGTTTGGCGGTATTAGTTCACATGCTCAAGATTCTCTGAATTGGAATTTCGGATCCGTACCCGTACCCGTACCTGCATCCGCTCCCGCTCCCGCTCCCATCCCGCTTCCACTCCCATTTCCTCTCCCGCTCCCGTTCCCGTTTGCCACAGACGCGCCAAAGACGCAGAGTAAATTCTCATATCGGCACATCACTACTGTCCGGGGTTTCCACCAAACTTCAGCGGCTGAACTTCAGCTTATTTAGTGTTATTCCCAACGAACTTTAGGCACTGAACTTTAGCCGCTAAACTTCGGCATAGTCTGCTGAGACACTTAAAGTAAATGCTTTGAAGCGAAATATAACTGAAGCTGAGATTCTTACTGTGAGTGGTGCCAGTGAAACTGTATTTATTCCGCGTATGCCACTCATCCCCAACAATTTTTCTTTTAAAAATATACAGTACCATGTGTTTACTTGCTTTGCTATGACAATAAGCCACCGTGTCAGACGTTTAAAGCTGCTGAAGTCGATCTAAGGACTGGTTTTTCGCATGGCCAACTTTATGTGGCTATCTCAAGGGTTAGTAACGCTTCAGGTCTTTTCATATTGGCTCCCGAAGGGAAGACTCCCAACATAATTTATAAAGAATTATTGAATAAACTAGTCTTTGTTTGGCATCCGAGTTTTTCACTAAGCTCCCTAATGGCGACCCTGCCAAGATTACCGGGTATAGTATGTACTGAATAACTGTCTGCAACTTCAAAAATACGTGTAAACCCTAACTCGGGCGCAGCACTGTCTCGACCGAGTAGCATTTTACTGTCTCGCCACTCTACTCGGTAGGTGTGATCAAGGCATAAGCGCTACTTCTTACTCTGAGTTAGCGCTATAAATGTATGTACGGACATTTTCAGCTACCACCACTTGCCTTGAGCGAAGGAAAACATCGCCCGCATTACCTTCTCAATTTTATCTCTGCCCGAAATTAATTAATAAAAAAATACGGACAACGGCACACTGATTAAGCTAGCCCCAAAGCTAGTTCGAGATTTGTGTTGTGGGATACTTACTTGAAACTAGTATATTTTATAACAAATACATTAACAACATGGATGGGACATACCCGTGATAAATCGAACCACGAGCTGTACTAGATCACTACAGTATAATAAAACGAAAATAACAGTCACTTAACAATAAAAGAATCGACATTACCATACAAATTGCCCGGGCGGCTGCACACTTCTGTTTGGAAATGCTGATTTTTTTTTGGTTTGTTTGACTGGTATTTTTAATTTCATTACACTAAAGTGATTTAGAATAGCCCGTGGTTTGATTTCACGTTGTATAGATAAACATCCAAGATCCAGGTCCGGTTTCGATATTTACCTGACCGGGGATCGAACCCGGTACCGGGACCTCAAATGCTATAGCCTGGCATGAATTGTCATTTTGTGCGACTATTTCCATATCATAATCATCATTTCAGCCACACAACGTCCACATACATAGGCCTCTCACAAGGATATTTCTATATTCAAAAATTTTAAATTCAAAATTCATATTTTTATTCAGTAATTAGACCTTTACACGCACTTTTACTCGTCAATAAGTATAGTTTACAATACGTGTAGTTTATATTGAAATTTAATTTATTTTAAAGAAAAGCTACCGATGTAAAAGAGTGTAGATGAAGCGAAAGAGGTCTGTCAGGATCGTAGCAAGTGGAGGTCCTTAGTCTCTGCCTACCCCTGTGGGAAACAGGCGTGATAATATGTATGTATGTATGTATATAAGCTACCGATACCAGCGCTTTGTAATGACTACTGCTGAGAAGAAAAGCCGAAAGAAACTCATTTTCACAGTATTGGTCGCCTACTCTACTCGCCAGAAGGGCTTTGACATATTATTATTATGTCTGTTTTGAAATAATAAACACTTTTAATATTATACAATGTTGATACATTATAACATGTACGATATCTTGATGGGATCTTGAGGGATCTTGTAGGAACGTGATAGAGTCAAGGAAACTCCATTGAACACACGTATGTACGTTTATTGTTCTTCGTACAAGATTAACAAGTAAAGAGAGAGAGCTTAACCTACTTACTCTAATTTATAACTACAAATATTCTTAATCAGCAATACAATGCTACAGTGCGTATAGGTATGTCGCGGTATTATGTTAAATTAGACACATTACTACATTTTTCCGTGAAAGTTTACCGTGGCACATGTAATGCTTGCGAATGAGTTAACAAACATAAATTAGGTACGTAATGAGAAGAAATACTAAGTAGTCAAAGATCTACTCCGAGCTGACCAGTCCCTCCCGGCAGCACCCGTTCACGAGTTGAGGCACGGATCATTTATAAAGTCACCAATCGATCTGGTTCTTAAATATAGAAGAAGAAGTAGTACACCAACTTGTTTATCAACCTGTATGTCGATACGTTTGTTCGTCGATAACCCAATATATTTGTTAGGGACTCAGGGCCGGATTTAGGGGAGGGCAACCGGGGCTACAGCCCGGGGCCTCCACAATAGACTTCAAAAAAATCATTCAGATTCCGACTAGTTTACACTAGTAAACAACTTTTCCTTTGATTTTTTCGCTATTTTACCTCTACCTATAGTACTTTTTATAAACATGATTACGTTGTTCTTAACTATTAACAACAATCATTGATCTATATTGTTCACTCCAATCAGACAATCAGTAAAATATTACAGGCCCTGGCCCTAAACCAGGGGGCCTCCACTCCTTGCTACCCCGAGGCCTCCAGTTCTCTAAATCCGACCCTGTACTAACTTCGCATTCCGTGGACGTGTAGAAGGACAAAAATAAATTAAGTACGAACGTGAGACACATCGGTCAAGGAGCTCTGCTATATTGTCAAGATATGGGGTTGATTGAGGATTTGTAGTAATGATGTACAACACTCGAGTCCTCCGAGTCCTTTTACTTCGGTCCTCTTACGAGGACTCGGAGTCGTTTACAGAGCTCGACATTTTTAACACAAGGTTCAACGATCGGGGCGTGAGATTAGAGTTCGAGTCTCTTTCCGCACCCGAATCCTTTTTTTTGCGCTCGCGTCTTTTCACCTGACTGCAAAGAGAGAGGGTTATGATTCTCAAGCGTGTTTACAAGCTTTACCTTTATTTTATGAAACTAAGCTGTCAATAAAAAATAGGATATGATTAATTACAATAGTAGTTAAAATGATGTTTGCATGCATACCTTAAAAAATTAAAATTCATTTAAAATCACACCTCAAGTCCTTGTGTCCTTCAATTTAAGACTCGAGCTCTTTTAAAGGCTCGAGTCGTTGCTCAGAAAACTCGCGATCGCCTAGCCCCGGAACTCCTAGCCTACGGAGCTCATAGAGCCCTGCAAAACCGACTCGAGTCTTCAAAATTAGAACTCAAGGACAAGGTCTTGTACATCACTAATTCTTAGTATTAACTACGAATAAGTACTCTTCCATGCTAGTCTGGGAGGAAAGAAAAAACTTAGAATGTACCAGCTGCTTCTCTTCTCGTGCAAATAATAAGCTGATCGAGGGAATGGGCGAAATTTGAATCACGTTAATAGGCGATGCGGCAAGCAAACCATCACTATTTTAATTCCTTTTGACCCTCGACAAAAAAGCAAGGTGTTATAGGTTTGACGCTAATTTATCTATGTTCAGACAACTGTCTTTCTGTTTGTATAGGTCTGTCTGTCTGTGGCATCGTAGTGCTCGAATGGATGGACCGATTTTGATGCAGTTTTTTTACAAGTTCCCTTGCGGTTCTTAGCTATGTTAGAGGAAAATCGGTTAAACTGCTTAAATGTTATTGGGAGTTACAACTTGAAAGTCAGGGCTTCGTCTAAAAGAATATCGATAGCGCTGTAAAAGCGGAACTACCGATACGATATATCGTATCGGTAGTAGTAGCTATTTATCACTAGATGGCGTTCTTGACTTTTTCGGTCGGGGTTCTAAATCGGTTATTTTGGAAATCCGTGGGAGAGGCTATGTCCAGCAGTGGACGTTATGCGGCTGAAATAATGATGATGATCAGGTACTTAATCAAAGTAACGATTGCTGAGTGGTGACGGCAAAGTAGAATTTATTACCACTCCTTTTCTCTCCGACGGGTGTCGTAAGAGGCGACTAAGGGTTTCACTTTTCTATGATGCTATTCTATTGTGTTGCTCAGAACGGTCATTCGCTAGAGCGAGACAGCGATGGAACCCATCAGAATCGGTGATTCCGCGGCATTCCGACGCTTTCTATCGCTCTAGCGAATGCCGGTTGTAAGCTACAGAAAAGAATAGCAGCATAGAAAAGTTCTGTTCCGTGCTGACAGATATAGCCCAACCCTAAGGAGGGTAATAAGCAAAGGTCGGAATAAGGTAGAGTTATTTATGTACTTGCATCGAAATGTTGATATTAATATTGATCTTACCGGGATTTCTAATGGACAATCCCGTGTTGCCAACAATATTACAAATAAATAATAATAAAAACCTTAGAGACAGTCCCCTTACCTGTTACTGGGAGGAATTCCTTCCAGGTCAATTGTTTATCTATTGTTTTATTTATAGGGACAGGTTAAGACATAAAACAAAGTTAATTAACATACAATTTTTATTAGTATATACAATAGTATTTTTATTTGTTTTTACATATTAACAAAGTCGCGGGTGCAGTGGTTTAAATTGTGCAAAAGTAAATAACTATTTTATTTAAAAATATCACGTGATTTTTCTGCTCTTTCAAATTAATCTCGGGATTTGAGGCATATCCACTTTATTCTTTCGCTGTATGAAATCAGTGTAAGTACATAAATAATTCTACCTAATTCCGACCTCTGGTAATAAGTCACAGGGTACAGGGCATACACCTAATTTTTGTTTACAAGAACAGGCAGTAGCACCTCTGGACAACTGCTCTATACCATCCACTGCGATCACCAACCCGTCTACCCAGTATGATGATTATTTGCAAATCCTCCCTTTATTTGGAGAGGCCTTTAGTCCAGCAGTGGACTGTTATAGGCTGATAAAGAGAAAGGAAGAAAATAAGTACAAACAGATACAGACTGACGTGACAATTTATATCTCTCTTTACAATTCAGTACATTCCAACAAATCAAATGAGATACTTTTTTTGAAACGTCAAAACCAACATTTTCTGTGGGATTTGTATGAAATAGGTATAGACTAATGACGTCACATTTTCTTGGAGTCAAATAGCGCTGCATAAATCTAAAATTTAATTGAAGATCAAGGGCCTGGCACTCTTTGATAGAGCAAGATAGTCTTATTATGATTTCTGAAAGAAGAATAAGAAAAGAGTGCCGTGTTTTGTCTCTATCACTGACCGATCATTTTTTCATGGTCGGATATGGGCACACTTCAAATTGTATATAATTGAAGTGTGCCTATAACCCGACCATGAAAAAATATACGTAGTATCATGTTATGCCTTTCTCTTACCCCCGGTCGCTCGGTGGCAAATTTACACTACTTGTATATTCTATGTATATTCTAAATCTTTGTTGAAAATTGATATAATCATGACAAGTGTCGTGTTTTGATGTTTCATTTTCTAACCAGTACAAAAAAAAAACATTTTGACCCAGGAAAGTACATCATTGAGAGGCAAACATTAAAAAACATAGTAAATAAATAAATAAAGGAGATAAGTATTAGGTATTTACCCAAATGTAGCAATCAACTGACTAATTGAGTGAAGAGGAATGGGTCTTAGGTCTAAGCCAAATTTATGCGTCCATTCGTCTTGCATTTGCTCTTACGTCCAATTTAGCGAATAGCTTGAGAAATACCTATCGCGCTTAATTGTACGTACTTACCACAGGTATTTACCTAGCTAGAGCCGCTAGAGATAAACTTAAGGCGGCTAAACTCCATTGTAGATGAGCGAGAATTTTGCTGTTTTAATAAACAATGACACATCGATATTCGAGGGGCTCAGTGGCTCAGTGGGAGTACGTAATTACGTATTACTAGCGCTCTCCCAAGTTAAGTGACACTGGGTGTTGTCCGCACTTGGATGGGTGATCACAATCAGCATATTTTTTTTCTCGAGCTTCTCTTTGCTTTGGAAGTCGTTATATGTCAGCGTTATATGGCAGTCGATATCTTGACTGCTCGACGATGTCAGATGCCTTCAGCTTCAACAATCTGACTCCAGTGTTGGTCACGTACATACTCAAAAAACAAACAAACATAACCGGCCAAGTGCGAGTCGGGCTCGCGCACGAAGGGTTCCATACCATTATCTTTAAAAAAACAGGTTTGTTGTATGGGAGCCCCTCTTAAATATTTATTTTATTTCAATTTAATTATATATTTTTAAAGTGAATATACAACTAAATACTCTGTAAATATTTCAAACATTATTAATACATATCGAGAAAAAAAATGGCAAAAAAAATCACGTTTGTTGTATCGGAGCTTCCGTTAAATAGTTATTTTATTCTATTTTTAGTATTTGTTGTTATGGCGGCAACAGAAATACATCATCTGTAAAAAGAAACAAGTGTCTAGCTATCACGGTTCATGAGATACAGCCTGACAGACAGACAGACAGACATACAGACGGACGGACGGAACGGACACGTTTGGGACGGACGGAACGGACATGTTAAGGACGGACGGAACGGACACGTTAAGGACAGCCGAGTCTTTTGTAATGTCCTGTTTTTACCATTTGGGTACGGAACCCTAAAAAAGATACATCAAAAGAGACAGAGATAGATGCTGGTTGTCAAAATACCATAAGAACCAAAGAGCTCGGTGGCACAATGGGAGCGCGCATTACTAGCGCTTTCAAAGTAACACCGGGCGTGGTCCGCAGATGGATGGGTGACCACAAGTGGCATAAAAAATTCTTGAGCTTCTCCGTGCTTCGAAAGGCACGTGTAAGCCGTTGCTCCCAGCTGTCATCATTCTATGGCAGTCGTCAAGCTATGTCAGATGCCTTTAGGCAGCCTGAAAAATCTGACACCAGTGTTAGCCACTTACACACTCGAGAAACAACACCAAAGAGGTGAAAAAAAATTAATTATACGGTCACTCCAATACAGTCTCGACCTGAATGTGGAGAGCGCTCTAGGCTAACACCTCACTGGAGGTTTGTATTCTGTCTGAAATCTTCCCAAGTAGTATGTGACGACGTCCTTCCTGCT
Organism: Acrobasis suavella; assembly: GCA_943193695.1. NCBI lineage: Eukaryota > Metazoa > Arthropoda > Insecta > Lepidoptera > Pyralidae > Acrobasis > Acrobasis suavella. The sequence goes on along the minus strand of OW971934.1, from coordinate 3,437,404 downwards.
CCGCACCTCACCGCACCGCACCCCGCGCTGACCATATAAAAGCGGCAGCGAGCTGGACCTTGTTCTCTTTCCGCTATTCGGAAGCCGGGCTGTATACCAAAGCTGAGTACTTCCAATTCCCTGAATCAACGAATTTCGTGCCTTTCGAACCTACGACCCCTATCTGTGGCATTTTTCTTATTTAAGTAGCTAAATTGTAAAAATTCGAAATAAAGAGTTTGGTTGTTTCCTTTAAATAAATTTACGTCACAAGTAGTATAGCTAATACTTAGGATTTATATATTATTCTTCTTCTTATTATCGAGTCTGGCTCAAATTAAATATTGTTAGACCAGAACCTAACCACGGTGATGCGGATTTATACAATATGTGACAAAAACTCTGTCCAATCCTTAGAGCAAGTTAGACCGTCAACATGAACAACTTTTCCTATGGGACCAATACTTGAAACTAGAAAAAAAAATCGACATGTTCATACAAATTGCTGGGCCGGCCGAACACTTTTGTATGCCTGCGGCTTCACAGCTTTACAGCTGAGCATATTACACAGGAATATCTGTAGAATGCAAACGGAACCCATTTCCAAAGATTCTTAAAATTTATGGTTATACTAACTTCAGTTTTATATAATCGTATCCCCGCATGCATCGTTCACAAGGCTCAAACAAAGCCGTAATTAAATTCACACTGCACGTCAAAGCCTCCCATATTTCATTTGCGATGTGTTGTATTTGCGAATAGGACGTCGAACTGCGGTAAGGGGAGGTAGCTACCTATTCTGGAACGAAAGTCACCTCACGATCATTACTTGAACCGCGTAAAATTACGTCGGGATGGTGCAAGTGAAACTAGGCCTTATGTCCTTACAGCATAAAGTAGTTGTTTGGCCGGCTGCACTCACACACACGTACCGACGCCCGGCGCCTCGACGTTTCCCATCATCGAAATATATTCCTCTAATATGACGAATATTCAAGAATAATGAAGAACTCTTTACCGGTGCAAATAACAAGGTGATCTAGTGCGCATCATGCCAGTTCAGTACAAGCTAAGAAAGCGATCACTTCGATGGAAACCGAAGCGAAGGAAACCTACCCTAATGCGAATTGAGGAAGTATCTGCGATAACCTCGGCGAGATATCTGGACCTCAGCTGTTACGCGACTTGGACTTTGACATCAGGAATACTTTTGTTTAGTTGTTTAGTTTGTGTCACAACTTTCATCAACTTCGTTTTATTCACTGGATCATACAGAATAGTCATTTAATCATACAGAATAGTCAGTAGAAAGGAATGCGTGGCTAAAATTAGTTCGGCAATCCAAGTGTGAATGGTTGATTACGTCACTATCTTGTATTCACCCATGTATTATTCACCAGACATGACATAATAACTGAATTTTTACAATAAGTCCTTGTTAGATAAATTACTATATCTACTTTCTTTAGAAAACCCAACTACTTTAAGTAGAGTGCATAAATCCGCCTTGTGCTACTGCTATAGCACTTGAAGCGACCCCTTCCATTTTAACCCCTGACAGAAAGAGGTGTGTTATAATTTGTAAACTGAGCGTGGCAAACAGAAAAAAACAGAAGAAATAAAAAACAAATTAAAATAAAGGGTGTTATATATAAAATAATAATATATATGTAGTATACGTATTGGTTATTATATCTTATATACAGGGTGGCCAAAAAGTCGTGGATCAAACGAAACAGGGAGATAAAGGAGGTAATTTCCAACAAAAAATCTTTCCCCAGCATGGCCATAACTTCATTGCAAATAAGTGCTCTTAAAGTGAGAAGTAATTTTTTGTAACGCTTTAAAATTTACGGAAAAAAAAATCATTGCTCGTTAAGTTTGATACCAAGAGCTGCAATACAATTTTTGTAGTATTGATACATTATCGACTCATAATACAACACCTTTTGTTTTATTGTTTTTAATCAATTTAATTTTTTACTGATTAAATTGTAAAAAAACTCGGTAGTTTCATTGAAAAAACTAAAATAATTCATATCTTTTCGTGCAATGAAGTTATGGCCATGCTGGGGAAAGATTTTTTGTTGGAAATTACCTCCTTTATCTCCCTGTTTCGTTTGATCCACGACTTTTTGGCCACCCTATATGTGTATATTTTGAATTTAAGTTTATTGATATGTACTGTTATTTTAATTAATATATTCTTATATCTTATATTATTATTAATATATCTTTCAAAATTACACATTTTGCGCGTCCTTCAAAAGACTTCTTAATCTCGGCATCACCTTTGGTTGACTAGTAGATAAAGCCTATATCACATTTGTAATAAAGTTAAATAAATAAAAATGAATAAATAAAATAAGTTTGACGCCAATGTCTGTCTATGGCATCATAGCTCTCGAACGGATGTTGTACTAATTTCAATGCGGTTTTTTTTTAATATTTTTTTTTCTATCAGTGGGTTTTAGCTACGTTTTATGGCAATCGGCTCAGCGTTCAGCGGTTCTAAAGTTATGAGGGGTGAACGCTTAAAAGTCGAGGTTTTTTTCGTTTGTCTTAAGATGTTTTACATAGGTTTTCCTTGGCCTGTATTGTACCAACCATTCTTCTTCTTATCGAGTCGAAATGGCTCATATTAGACCAACCATTTTACTTAGTGTACTATGTGATCATAACCTATTTATTTATTTTACATTTCCTGACTTATATTTAATTTTCTATCTTTAGGTACAACTATTCTAACTCCATTTTTTTTAAATAATTATTTTATGGCTCTGGATACTAGTCCTTTAGAGCCCATCTTTATTTTATCACTTCTTTATTCCCAACCCTAACCCTAACTATACAATCAAAGGTTGGTCCAGAAGCTCCTTTGATTGCTTCAAGGGAGCTTCTGGCAACAAATCTATACGAGTCCACTGGTTTTCATAGCCGAATGAGTGGCGGACGGCGTCTAAAGACGCCCACCACAGTCCGCAAATAAATATCACAACAGCCGCACTATGAGTGTCCACTTTAACCATTTTACATATTGTCCATGAACATGAGCATTTATAACACTAAACTACACCGGTTTTATATTAAAAAGTCCACTAGAATCAATTTGCAAAATAATTTAAAGCAAACTCCAACTGAACCCCTTGACTTCCCGCCAAAAACTCCATTCTAACTCTATGATTTCCACTTATGACTTACTTGACTTATTGTTTGATGTCCCCTGGGGGGGCAGAGGGCCGCTACAGTACTTCTCCATCTCGTTCTGTCTTGAGCAACGCTTTACTTCAGGCCAAGATAGCCCGATTGTCTTCATTTCCGCTGTTACCGACCGTCGCCAGGTCTGCTTTGGTCGACCACGCTTCCTCTTGCCCTGAGGAGTCCATTCCAGTGCCTGCCTTGAAATTGAGTGGGATCCCTCCTAAGCGTGTGACCGATCCATGTCCATTTGCGACGAGCTATTTGGTGATCGATTGGTGTTTCACCACAGAGCTGCCACAAGCGTTCATTAGAAATATTCTCAGGCCAAAAGATAATTAATATCTGTTGAAGACAGCGATTTATAAAGACTTGGATTTGCTGCGTGATGTCTTTGGTGACCTTCCACGTTTCGCACCCATATAGTAGGACTGTTTTCACGTTGGATCGGAAGATTTTGAGCTTTACTCTACGAGTGAGTTTCCAAGACCGCCATATGGGGCGTAGTTGCGCGAAGGTGGCTCGAGCTTTAGCAACTTGCGATGTGATTTCTACATATACAGGGTGACTTTTTAACTACCAGCCTACTCGTAATATTTGGAGTAAGTTTAGTCCACGATACTGGACATCTTTCCATAAAAACAAAATAAAAATATTCGGCTTTCCATACATATCAGCACTTGGCTAAACGGATTTTGTTTGGGAGGACGAAAATTTTTATCAATTGTAATAACTTTCTTATTAAAAGTAGTTCGGTTCACCCTGTATTTGTAATTTCCTTTCCTTAATTGACTATCAAAAACCTCATTTTACGAGAATTTAAATGAGATGAAATCTCAGGCGTAAGGTAATTTAAAACAAATAAAAACCTCATTCTTGAGCAGTGTCATGAGTTTAAGAATCTTCAAATTGAAGGCATAATACCTGAAAAAGCCTTTCGAATGTCATTACCGGACTTAAAGTTGTAAAGAACGCAGAAAATTCCCGAATTCTGCATTTAAGGCTGGTTTCACACCAGTAAGTAAAAGGAGAGGTAAAAAGTACTCGTAACCGAAGGGCACGTATGAAGAGATTGGTAAGTGTATATGAAGCGAAAGAGGTTTGTCAGGATTGTAGTAAGTGGAGGCTGTGGTGGACTGGACGTGCATTATAAGTCTCTGGTTTCTGCCTACCACTGTAGGATATAGGCGCGATATTATGTATGGATGTAAGTTAATTTTACTTTACTTATCTAATAAACTACCATACAAATTGATCTTTATTTGGCTAATTACTTTTATTTAGCATTGATAAATACTAACAAAAAATCCGCATGCCGTTCCATTGCTTTCTGTTGCAATACCCTATCAGGGTTCATGTTGTACCTACTAATTTAAGAAGTGACTATGTAGAAAGTGTAATATATGTACAATGTGAGAGCAATAAATAAATTGAAATTGAATTGAAAATTGAAAAACACCAGTGAATCATGCGGCTAGCCAACTTTTAACCCACGACAAAAATAAGGGTATTATAAATTTGTAGCTAATGCCTGTCTGTCTGTGTCATATTAGCTCTCTAACGTATGGACCGATTTCGAAGTGGGTTTTTTTACGTGAAAGCAAGTTCCCTTGTAGTTGTTCCTAACTTCGTTTGATGAAAATCGGTTAAACCATTTTAATGTTATTACGCTAGAAAGTCGGGGTACTCTTTAAATTTGCCTAGCAAATATTAGAAAGCGCTACCGATATCAGTTAGAGTAATATATAGTTTCGCTACTCACGACTAGATGGCGTTCTTGAAAATCTGTTTTTTTTTTCATTTGCCTGGCATCTGAACTTGAGATTTGATTTTTCCACCTCTACGCCCACTGTCATACGTCGAGTGTGCAAAGAAGAGTCTTGCGGCCCGGCCGGCGCACATATCGCGAAGCGCAGCGCAGCATTTTTACTGTCAAACTATTATCAACATTGTCCTCTTTGAAATAATATCCAAAATCAATTAACACAATACTTACGCACACAAGGCGTATTTCGACTGGGCTGTAAGTATTGTGTTAACTGATTATTTTAAAGAGGACAATGTTGATAACAGTTCGACAGTGAAAAAAGCTATGCACTGCGTTTCGCCATATGTGTGCCGGCCCTAGACTCCGTGTCCCTGCTCTGTGCGCCCGCCTGTCACCCGGTGGCGAGCGGTGACATTCAAATTGGAGATTTTTGTTGTGTTATAATTACGTATGACACGTCACGAAGACTTTTCTAACAACTTCTCCCCCGTTGTCACGCTTTTTACAAGCTTTTATTTATCTTGCAATGTATCTTGTCTTGTATGTATGTTTGGTTAGGTCAAAATGTATTATGTGTGTATTTTCTCTTTCATATTTTTTTGTAAAGCTTATTTAACTTGCAATCTAAGTTAGATTGCAAGTATGTATGTTTGTTTAGGCCAAATCTTGCAACTGAATTTTCAACCACCGATTGAGCTGAAATTTTGCATACTTGTGTAAGTCTGATGACACTACAATATGATGGATCAATGAGCTGTTCTGATGATGGAGCCGGGAGATATTCGACAGAAATCAGTTATGAGACAACATAACCTTATTGAGTAAAACTCGTTTGATTTGTCTTGACGAGCACTTTATAGTACTCGATGTTTAGGGTCTGATCACGGAGACGGAAGATGGTCGATGGAACTCAGTAATAAAAAACTCAGCTCCATCGATTTTGGGCTTGATTCACTTGTCTTAATAAGTACTTCGGCCTCACAATAAAAGCTTGCAAAAAAAATTAGTTAAAAAAAAATATTTTCTATCCCTTAAACACGTACTGCACATTTGGCATGACCTCCCCTATCGTTGTAACGTAAAATGAGGATGGCCCTTTATATCGTCGCAATGAACTCGCCCGTGGAAGCAACGCCTTAGCAGTAAATTGACTTTTAAACAGTTCACCGCAAAAAGTAGACTGACCCGAGATTCATTTAAAATGCATTCCATTTCTTGTGTGAAACTGGTGCAGTTGACAGCTGAGCAATGAAAATAAATAAACTCTTAAGTAAATAAACTCTTTGTCACATATTTATGTAATTAGGAATGTCTTAAAGGGGCGTGAGAACTTATTACGAATTTTGGTAATACGGTTATACAACGTGTAACGGAAAGGGAGTTGTTGACGATAGCTCACGCGATATAGTGGACAGTATGACTTGAGCTATCGTCAACAGGAGTATCAACCCGAAAGGGAGTAAACATACTAATCAATGTGAACAACTTTTACTATGGGACTATGCCTGTAATCGTAAAAAAAGAATATGAAGTTCCATACATTTTTCCACGAAGTATTTTTTTACGATTTCAATGATGGCCCCATAGTAAAACCTGTTCACATTGATTGGTATGTTTACTCCCTACTGTAAAAAAATCAGCACCCCACCAAACTGATTTTATACGGCGAATATATTTTATTGATTTTTAATAACTTTTTGAGGGTTCCGTAGTACCCTTACAGTTTCGCAATGTCTGTCTGTCTGTCTATCCGTCCGGGTTTTACTCATAGACTATAAGTACTTGAAAGCTGTAATTTGGTATTGGTTTGTATATTAATCATGCCAAAAATGTGGTATAATACAATATTGAAAAAACAATTTTTTTTGGGTATCTCCCATACAAGTAGAGTCAATTTTTATTTCTTGACTAACCTATCGTGTGGGGTATCGTTGAATAGGTCTTTCAAAAATATAGCGAGCGTGTGAACATCATTTTAGGGGTTCCATTCCACAACTTTCCCCCATCTGTACAAAGTACATGCAGTTTCGTAATAATGTTATCCATGTTACACTCAAGACGCCAAATCACTATAATATATATGTGTGTGTGTTGTGCATAGTTGCAATCTGCTTGCACTGCGATGCATTTCCTTTACCTAATTTTAACAACAAATTCAGTGTACAAACAGCACTCGTGGAGTTTGGTTATTTCGTCGGTACCTAACTCTTCCCCCTTTTGTACAATAACGGTGCCGTACATTCAATATAATATCAATTAAACGGTTAGACATATGAAAAAAAACACAGCAGTCCTACATATAACGAAGTTTAAAGGAAAACTATCAGAGCTAAGTAGGGTTTACAAATTAAAAAGTTATAAGCGACCAACTTATAAAATATATTCGGAAAAGGAAAAGTTCATACAAATTCAATAGTAAATTAGTTTTTAGACGTTTTTAGTGGCGTGAACTCAAATTGGGCATTCGCAACTGCGGAACCCTACACTGCGCGTGGCCCGACACGCACTTGGCCGGTTATTTATAGAAATTAGTTCAGTGTCACGGGCTGAACTGTATTATTTTATTACACTCTAGCAGGCCTGTGTCACTCCCCGTTTTGGTATCGAAAATATACCTACATTATTACTATGCGCGAGGCGACCACTTCGAAGGGAAAAGGTCAGTCACATGAATCGTTTGTCCAGAGTAATAAGAATGAAATTGGCTTGCAATGGATGTCTGGATATCTAAACGAAGAGGTGAGGAGTTCTGACGCGAGCTCAACCATGCATTAACCACATTAGGTAGATTTTTCTTTGAATTAGTTAAAAAGTTTATTGGGTAGGCAAACCAAAAACTGTCAAGAACGCCATCTAGTGATGAGTAACGGAACTATATATTATAATTGATATCTGTAGCGCTTGCATTATTGCATTGCTAGGGAAACCCTTACTTTGAAGAGTTAACCCTCAGTAAGTTTTAAACGGCAGAACCGATTTTCAGCAAACATAGCTTAAAACCATCGCAAGAGAATTTACTTTCACTTAATAAAACCGCATTGAAATCGATCTATCCGTTCGAGCACTACGGTGACACAGACAGACAGACAGCCCCAAAATCAGCGTCAAACTTATAACAACTTTTTTGTGGGAGGTTAAAAATAACAGTACATGAGTACAAACTCAGAAGTAGAAAAAGAATTAGAAATCTCACGGCTCCTAGTATTATCACTTACTAACTTTGCTAACTTCTTTGTCCTCGGAAAACAAAGCCACACAATTCGTGTGTATGAAATCCTCAAACTCAACAGCTGTTACCTCAGCGTTCAAGAGTTGAACCATAGTTAAACTTCAATAACAAGTGCCTTGACACTTCCAGAAATCTTGTTACGTGAATTTGAACTCGATGTAACGATAAAAAGAATAGTTTTGCAGGAAACAAGTGAAAAAATTTATATTTCTGAAGGAGCATGCACCTATTTTATTGTTTGTGAGTTTTTAAATCAATGTTATTATATCAGTTTGAGTGGAGTGCAATGATTTCTACGAGATATATAACGTTACAAAATATCCCACCAAATGTGAAATGTGAACTATAAATGTGAAAATGGCAGCCAAGTTGAAATCTGACAAAAGAATTGAGATCTAAGTGGTCGCCATATTCTGTAGATAATACTATGGGATCTCAGTATCGTAATATCATAAAACATTAGTTAATTCTTGGCCTAACTATATGGACTCGATAGCTTATGTGATTTAAAAAAAAATACTGTAATTATACCTTACTTGTAAAGTTCGGAGAAAAAAGTTATGTTTACTAAAATAACCTTAAAACTGTACCTACCAATTAAGGGGCTACCTGAATTTTTCAAGGTTCAGTGCTGGCCCCATTTGAATTAAATCATTTAAAAGGAAACGGAGATATAATTTAAAATTTTGTCTTGACCAGGCTCTAGGATAACCCTTCAAACTATTTAACAAACTACTGTTTACAGTTAAGAAGCTTTTCTACGCACATACACCAAAAGTGGCCGTTTTTCGCAATTGTGCGTAGAAAAGCTTCACGTTCTCACTTTAAACTGTAAACAGTAGTTTGTAAAGTAGTTTGAAGGGTTATCTAGTGCCTGGTCAAGACAAAATTTTAAATGATGTCTCTGTTTTCTATCAAATGATTTATTTCAAATGGCGGCAGCACTGGACCCTTGAAAATTGTATCCCCTTAACCCCCAATAACTTTTAAACGGCCGAACCGATTTTCAGCAAACATGCTAAGAACCACCGCAAGAGAACTTGCTTTCACCTAAAAAAAACCGCATTGCAATTGGTCCATCCGTTCGAGCGCTATGATGCCACAGACAGACAGATAGACAGACTGACGGACAGACAGACAGACAAACAAACAGATAGACCGACAGATGGACGGACGGATGGACAGACAGACAGACTTCAAACTATTTTATAAACTACTGTTCACAGTTTAAAGTGAGAACGTGAAGCTTTTCTACGCACAATAGCGAAAAACGGTCACTTTTGGCGTATGTGCGTAGAAAAGCTTCACGTTCTCACTTTAAACTGTAAACAGTAGTTCATAAAATAGTTTGAAGGGTTATCTAGGGCCTGGTCAAGACCAAATTTTAAATGAGAAACAATAAGTCGAGCGACATAATATTTTTTTGGCCACGTGATAACGCTTCTTAATTTATGACTAAGCAACGAGAAAATGAGATAGCCTCTAATAAACTAATTCGTCTTTTGTACGACGCCAACTAAATATTCTAAAGAAAGCGTCGAATAAAGATCAGCAATTATTTTAAGTTGTCCTTCTGATTTATACATTGCCACCAAATTTACTAACTCAGCTCCGGATATAACAGCTCTTCACTATTTTACGTTTTACACTTTTAATACAAGTTCATCAAAAAATACAATTCAAGCCTTAATAGCCATCATCATATATCATATTTGAGCACGTAAATTAAATACTTTCATATTCTTTTATCCTGAAAATAGCCACTACTACAGTAGTTTTGAGGTTGGGTTATCACTAAACAGGTTTTGTCCAAATCCACTGCTGGTTCTTCATCGGAGGATGAGGAGACTGGAGAACCCAAAGTTTTTGGTGGCTCTACTAAAGAGATAGCTCAACTTGAACAAGATAGATGACAGAAATGGTCCCAGAACACAGATCCAATTTTATTCACATGAAAGTTATGGGAAAATCGGAACTGGCCAACCCTGACTTCACGTAGTCTTGTTTGCCCTATACTTGAGTGTTTTTTTTATAGCCGGAGGCGCAGAGGAAAGGCAGCCCCCGCCCGCTGTAAGAAAACGCAGGCACCATGCGAGCTGAAGCAAGCTACAAAGGCGAGCATGAGTGCCTGCGTTTTCTTACGCAAGTATGGAGGAGCTGCACTTCCCGCAGCGCCGGAGATGTTACGTTTCGATAAATCCGTGGAGAAAATTTGGCACGAAATAAAACAATATCTCGGCTTGCTAGTTTTTAGTTACATACATCGGTAACCTAGCCTTCCCCCCTCCCTCCTTGCCCTCCCCTTTCAACCCCAAAATCAACGATCCATAATGGAAATTTTAACCAAAATAAAGTTTTTATTTTTGTCTCCCCTCAATAGTTCCGAGGTAATACTAGTGGCCATAATTTATTTGATGATAATTTTATTTAAAGTTTGACTATCAATTAATGTAGGATGAGTAACATTACAAAGATACTGAGTTATAAAATAAGCAGGTAATATAATTACTTTTTTGGTGCCATATATTAACATTTTAGAAGTTTTTTTTTTTTTTTTACAATATATTGGTTTAGGCATTTGTCCTCAATCTCACCTGATGGTAAGCGACGATGAAGACTAGGATGAAACATGCCTATCCAAAAGATACCCATTCAATCTACTTTTGAAAGTCCCGGGGCTGTACTTCTCTGGGAATATAGCTTGAATGCATGATACAAATTTAGGTGCTAAAAAATATGCACCATGCTTGCTGCGTTGTATTTAAAGTGGCTTACATAGAGGATAACTAGTGGCTAGGAAAGTATTTTTCAGATGCACGTAGGTTGTGGCTGACTTAGTAATTTAGAAGGCAGTGTAGATTTTTAGAGGCGAATAATGCTATTAAAAAGAAGTTTGTTTAATTAGCACCCATTTTAAATTATATCTCCGTTTCCTTTTAAATGATTTAATTCAAATGGGGTCTAATCCCCGAAAACAACAGGCCCCATAACGCTTGAAAGTTGGGGTTTTCCAAATTTTCCTGGCGAATAAAAGATTGCGCTAAGGATCGTTCCGCTCATCACTAGATGTCGTCGATTACATGTGAAACTAAAACGCGCTATGAAGTTTTTTCTTAAATAATCACGTTCAGCAACTATTTTGCATGCATTATAAATAATCATATTATTAGTATAGGAAGTAGGTAAACGCTTGAAAGTCAAGAAAAAAGTTTTTTATTTTCCTGGCAAGTAAACATGTAGTTTATCTGATCATCATACACCCCTTGTATTGCCGGTCACGTCCGATCGAACCCCTGGTTAGCGTTGCTTTACAATCGATAGTTGGCCTCGAAAAACAGTCACAATATCGATAGGACTATCGATAGTATCGATACTATCGACACTATCGATAGTATCGATTGTCAGTAGTTTGCAATACTATTGATGAAAAGTAAATCTATCGATAGTATCAATACTAATAGAATTTAGATACTTTCGATACTACCGATAGTATCGATAGTTTTTAATTGATACTATCGATAGTACCGATACTGTAACTACATTTTGTACGAAAAACTATCGATAGCTAAATTACTATCGATAGTATTATAATATCGATAGTCGTCACTGTACTATCGTTAGCTTTTAATACAAATAGTACCTTTATTATCGATACTATCGATTGTATAAATTAAAAACTGTCGATACTATCGATAGAATTGATACTATCGATACTATCGATAGTCCTATAGATATTGTTACTGTTTTTCGAGGTCACGATACTATCGATAGTTTTACTTTTCATCAATAGTATTGCAAACTATTGACAATCGATACTATCGATAGTATCGATAGACTATCGATATTTTATATTGCAACGCTACCCCTGGTGTCCCAAGCAAACATAAAAGTGATATTTTATTTTTAGAATCCATTGAAAGAATTTAATAACGCGTCAGGACAAAATAAGAAATAAGTAGATATCTAAGGTCCTTTTTAATGAAGTGCAAGTAGGTATTTAAGAAATGCTCATTCTTTTTTTGTCTCGGAAGCCCGGGGCTAAACAAAGCAATTTAAGGCCAAGGAAAAACGTAAAATTGTAACAAATTGATCGATCGATTATTTACTTGTAATTACGACTATTATTACGAAATGTCAAAAGCCATTTTCTAGGTCCGACTCAGTTCAGGGGATAAGTGCCTACTTTTACTTTTTTAATTTTCATAGTGGCCAGATATTGCAGGTAACATTTTTGTGCTACAATTTTTTGACAACCTCCGTGGCGTAGTTTTCACCATGTTAGTCCGTCACCCAGAGCTTCCAGGGTTCGATCCCCGGTCAGGGCAAGTTAGATAATGGCCTTTTTCAAATTGTCCTGGGTCTTGGATGTTTATCTATACATGTATTTGTTTTAAAATATTTTATCGTTGAGTTAGTATCCCATAACACAAGTCTTGAACTTACTTTGGGGCTGGCCCAATCAGTGTAATTTTTACCTATACATATATTTATTTATTATTAAATTTCGGGAAAAAAATATCGTAATTTAATAAACATTTTACTACCCCTAAAATAATTGAACATAATTAAAAACGAAGAGGAAGTTTGAAAGTGGCACCCGTGACAGGAAAATTAATGAGAACCTAATAGATTTATTATGTTATGTCCACGTTATGAGCAGAAAAGTCACGTTTCATGCGGGTAACGCAGCTTTATAGGGTGGGGTTCGAGCAGGCTCGAGCCTGGTGGGTTACTCCATAAAATAATACGTTAGTCGTACGATAGTGACGTATATTTGTATGGCAAACCAAATTTGACTTTATCATCATACATAAGTGTTTAGTTTTGCTTGACATTTAAACGCGGATAAGCAGTAACGTCCATCTTGCGTATCGCTATTGGAGTAATCAAGGGGGTTACTCCAAAAGTGGTACGCAAGACGTCCGGAAGACTGTCTGAGAGAAAAGGAAGAAAATAGGTAACAGCTGCATCTCTCCCTCGACCGAGGAGCTCGGTAACCTGGAAGGAGTGTGCATTACTACCGCTTTTGCAAATAAAGCGACACCGGGCGTGGTCCGCACTTAGATGTGTCACCACAAGTAGCATAAAATTTTCTCGAGCTGCGGCTTATGCGTGCTTCGGAAGGCACGCATAAGCCGTTGATCCCAGCTGTCATTATTGTATGGCGGTCGTCAAGCCCTGTCAGCCCTTCTCTCATTGCAGCGCCCGTCAGGGCCCTTAATTGATCCTATATTTAAAAATCAAAGACCTGTATGTACATTAAGGAAGCAATAAATGATTGAGTATTGAGTATTGAGTATTAAATGATTTATTTGAAATGAGGGCAGCACTGGACCCCTAAAAATTCAGATAGCCCTTTAACCAACACTAAAGAAATCTTTTAGTCTTTTCTTTGTCAAAACAAACATTTTTTTATGGGATTTGTATGAAATACAGACTATGACGTCATAGTTTCTTGGAGTCAAATAACGCTCTTAATATCAGTTTTTTGCATAAATGATCTTGATACATGATCAATGACAAGTAACATTGTTTTGTGACGTTTTATTTTCTTGACTACCTCCGTGGCGTAGTGGTCACCATGCGAGTCCACCACACAGAGGTTCCGGGTTCGATCCCCGGTCAGGGCAAGTTGGAAAATGGCCTTTTTCAAATTGTCCTGGATCTTGGATGTTTATCTATATATTTATTTATTATAAAATATAGTATCGTTGACTTAGTATCCCATAACTAACACAAGTCTCGAACTTACTTTGGGGCTAACTCAATCGGTGTTATTTGTCAATAAATATTTATTTATTAAGCTATTGCATAGCTTCTATCGCGGGCCTTGATCGCGGGGACCGAATCCAGAAATTCCGTAACGAAAAAACCTCACGCTCCCCACTCCGACGGGCACGGAGGAGGCTTGAAGGTCGTGCATCGTCTAACGTCGTTTCAGTTCGGCAGTCTTCCACACGGCGTTGTGTGCGTGCGATTAGACGTATTGTACGACTCTACGAAACTCGCACGAATCGAGACGAGCTGCTCCGAAATTGGACGAATACATAAGCAGAATAAATAAATAACTATAATTGCATAAGTTTTTTTTAAACTTACCCTTCTCTTTTTAACCGATTGCGTCGGGAAGTGTTACATTTTAGAGTGTACGAGTGTTTTCTTTTAAACCGATTGCATCGAAAAAATTTGGTCGCCATTTTGAATATTTTTTTTCACTGGACCGATTGCCTTCAATATCGAAATCTGGTGGTCCTTGAGGTCTCTTATAATGAATCTATGCTCGAATTTGAAAAAGGTAGCCGCCATTTTGAACTTTTTCGTTTCTGGACCGATTGCCTACAAAATCGATATCTGGGGGTCACTGTGGTCTCTTATAATAAATCTGTGCTCAAATTTGAAAAAAGTAGCCGCCATTTTGAACTTTTTCGTTTCTGGACCGATTGCCTACAAAATCGATATCTGGGGGTCCCTGTGGTCTTTTATAATAAAACTGTGCTCGAATTTGAAAAAAAAAGCCGCCATTTAGAACTTTTTTTGTTTCTGGACCGATTGCCTTCAAAATCGATATCTGGAGGTCCTTGAGGTCTCTTATAATTAATCTATGCTCGAATTTGAAAAAGGTAGCCGCTATTTTGAACTTTTTTGTTTCTAGACCGAGTGCCTTCAAAATCGATTCTCTTACAAAGAATCTATGCTCGAAAAAAATGGCCAATTTTTCCCAACTCTGAGACTAATTGCTAATAATAAAATTCCTGAATAATCTACATGTATTGTAAGATAATAAAAATATTTTAAACGATAGATATTAATTTCTCATTTATTCAATAAAAGACAAAAAAAAATATTATCGGTCACCACGCTCAAAATGAGTAACTTGAATTAATATCAAAGAAAAAACTTGAATTAATATTAAAGAAAAACATACTGCATAAATAAAAGTTGATAAAAAATGCTATGCAATAGCTTTACCGCGGCAGTCCCCGAGTGCCACACGTCTTTTTTTTTCTTAACAGTACCAAATAGTTAATTTCTGACCCCGGAAAGTATGTATCCTTTCCTCTAAACTTCAAATTCCGATTCACGAAGACCTGGCGTTTCGTTACTAAGAAATAAACACAAAAACATTCAAACATATTTTTGTACCGTTTCATGAATGAAATAATAGGTCAAGGCGAGCGATTGAATGAATGTGAATGCGGTTTTCGTATTTATATAGCTTGACTGTGCCTAATTGGACGTTTATGCGATGTCTTTTAAAATTGATGACTTTTAAAAAGCTTATTCACTTGCTTATTTTAAGTGACCCCTTTTGAATTGCGCTGATTCATTGGAATGGAACTTTAAAGCACTTTGTTAAAAGTTATTTTATCTATACAATGTCCTTTTTAATTAAGTACAAATATTTTAAGAGGTGATTCAGTCCATCATTTTGAACAACTTTTCCCAATAAATATATATCGAAATACGAATTTTTTTTTTGCATTTTTCCTAGTAACGATATCACGTGACTACTTCGATCTGTATGAGAATCTTAATATTTTTTTTCGTATTTCGATATACATTTACTGGGCAAAGTTGTTCAAAATGATGGACTGAATAACCCCTTAAAATATTTGTACTTAATTAAAAAGGACATTGTATATGTGACATCGGAATGCTATTGAAATTCAAAACATCAACTTCTCGCTTATCAATCAGGATCCGCTAGTTTCCACCAACTCAAATCTGATACTTTTTTCTAAACGTCAAAACAAACATTGTCTTGGGATTTGTATAAATTAGGCTAGAGACGTCATAGGTTCTTGGGAGGTTCATATTATGTTTCTGCATTGATAAATGGCGAAGTATATTATTACCAGAGATCGGAATCACGGGTGCTATTGCTATCAAAAGTATGGATATGACTAAAAGTTCCGGGATTTCTCGAGAATCTAATTGGGTACTAAGTAAATAAAGCAATTATAATTATGTGATTTCAGGATAAGCCTATTTTTTTCGATTAGAATATATCCTAGAATCACATAAATATGATTGTTTTATTTATAGATTATATAGTCATATCCATACTTTTGATAGTAATGGTACCCGTGATTTCGATCTCTGATTATTACACCATGGATACATCTAAAATCACGTTACAAATGGATATGAGCAATGACAAGTGACATTATTTTGTGAAGTTAATTTTTTATTTTTGACCTTGCGGAGCGAAGTACTCCATTCTGTCAATAAAAACCTATAAAATCACTTACTGCCGAAGGTATTAATGATAATTTGAGGCTTATGATGACCAACTATTCAAAGGTGCTTGTAGAATTACTTCGCAAGTGCAGTAAATAAAAATCAGAACGTAAACTCCACAGTATTTGGACCTAGATACGAGTACCTCACAGATCACCTGGCAGGTTGGTAAATTTAAATGGATTAACGTAATATATTTGCTTTTATATTAGAACTTAATCTATTATTTTCTTCGCTTCCCCGTGCTTTAATTTTACGATAATTTATGGCTAGGTAAAAGTCACGAAATCTAGCCGCTTTTAAAAACTTGATACCAATGTCTTATCAAAAAAAAAAAACAGACTAATAGGAAAATGAAACAAAAAAATCTTACAACAAGAAATTACAGTCTATTTGGACAATCGGCCATTTGTATGGTAAGTATGTATGTATGGTTGATGAGAACTCGTATATCCTTAATCATCATCACTGCCATTGGAAGTCCCCCAAGGATTTCCAAAACGACCGATCGGAAGCGCCCTGGATCACACATTTGACAAGCGAGTAGATGAAACCCAAATCGAGAACGAATTAGATTTGTGAGACAGTTAGCGTGTTCACATATTGAGGCGATGTTGGTTTTGCAAAGATTACATTCTGCTCAGATATTCACTATGGCACGTAAGAAATAACTGTATGACAAGTACTTGTGCGTCAATAAAGAGGAAATTAAGAATAAAAAGCTCGTAAAGCCGTGCGGCGCCGGTTTATTGATGTCATAATTCATCATTGTGTGTGAAGACGTACTTCCATACTGGACGTGTGGGTTGAAAAGAAATTTGTCATTTTATTTTGAACGTGAGGACACAGTGACTGAGTGACTTCAAAAAGAGCATTATAAAAATTCTGTTTAACTCAAATGCACAACAGACAATGTTGTTCCATATTTTGTTTATTTATGACGACCTCCGTGGCGTAGTGGTCACCATGCTAGTCCGCCACCCAGAGGTCCCGGGTTCGATCCCCGGTCAGATTAAGTTGAAAAATGGCCTTTTTCAAATTGTCCTGGGTCTTGGATGTTTATCTATATTAATATAAAATATAGTATCGTTGAGTTAGTATCCCATAACACAAGTCTCAAACTTAATTTGGGGCTAGCTCAATTAGTGTAATTGGTCCCTATATATGTTATAGGGACAAATTACACTAATTGGGCTAGCTAACTATCTAAAAAAACATCTAATGCCAGGAAGTTATTTGCACGAGATTAGGGAGTTGTGATAATGCTATTATACATGTTTTATTTTTAATGATCTATAGTATTTGTGTGGTTGTAAATCTTGGTAATTAGTAGATACTGTAAAAAATTTAACTAGTAGTTCACTCTGAACTGTGAACTCCCAAACCTCATATCTCATCAACCCCTTGACCGATTTGGCTCATGTACGAACTTAATTTTTTTCTATTGGTCATTTAGCTAATAAATAAATAAATAGGGACAAACAATACTGATTGAGCTAGCCCCAAAGTAAGTTCGAGACTTGTGTTATGGGATGGTAACTAAACGATACTATATTTAATAAAGTAGTTATTAAAAAAATATTTTTAAAACAAGCTTTTATCTTCAGTACTCTTCAAGACGAATCAAACGAGCCCAAACTCGATAGGGTTGCGTCATTTCATTACAGAGTTCCTATGGCCACCTTCCGACTCCATCATCAGAACACCTGCATATCATCATAATATTAAATTGTCACGCTACATAGGTATGTATGGGTGTAAAATTTCAGCTCATTCGGAAACCGGGAAGTAGTTCAAATATAACTTGCAAGATTTGATTACAGACAGACCGACAGACAACGGGATGGTGAAACTAAATAAAAACTTGTAAGAAATACATATGTAGATAAACATCAAAGACCCAAGACAATTTGAAAAAGGCCATTTTCCAACTAGCTCTGACCGGGGATTGATCCCGGCACCTGTTAGTGGCGGATTAGCATTGTTACCACTAAGCCACCTAGATACTCAACGAGCGGCGGAGATACTCGCCCGTTTTGCTCTATCGTTTAATTATTTCCATTTTAACCATACGGAATATCTTTGTTCGCGACATTTCCGAACAAAAGTCCAACAGCAAACTAAAAGCTTGTGTATCGATAAGTTCAAAGTCCGAAGCTTTCAGACACCCAATCTTTTCCACGTGAATATTTTCACACGCGTGTTATTTCGTACAAACGACCCTTGTGATATTCATTAGATTGAAAAATGCAAGCGATCATACTGATATTCAGATATCGGTACCTTTTCGAGTCAGTGACCTTTCAATTTTGCATACAAAAACGTATGAATACAGTGTGCGACTGTTAATATTGTTCACAAATTTGTTTAAGACGAAATGGTAGCTAAAGTGGCGCCCTCATTTGAAATAAATTGTTTAAAACTAAATATGGTGATAATTAAAAATTTGATTTGTATAAATGTCTCGAAAGACCTTTAAACTATTTTATGAATAACCTTTGAAATTATTACAAACTAATAGTCCGTCTAGTTTTAAAACTGTTTTTAAAAAAACAGTTTTAAAGCTAGACGGACTACCAATATTACTTTCAAAGGTTATTCATAAAATAGTTTAAAGGTCTTTCTAGACATTTATACAAATCAAATTTTTAATTATCACCATATTTAGTTTTAAACAATTTATTTCTAATGAGGGCGCCACTTTAGCTACCACTTTGTCTTAAGGGATACATGAATTTTTCGGGGTCCAGTGCTGCCCCCATTTGAAAGGGAACGAAGATATTATTTAAAATTGGGTCTTGATCAAGCCCTGGATAACCCTTTTAACTATTAAAACCGACTTCAAAAAAGCAGGAGGTTATTCATTTGACCCGTATGTTCTTTTTTAGGGTTCCGTAGTAAACAAGGATCCCTTATAGTTTCGCCATGTCTGTCTGTCTGTAAGTCCGCGGTTTTACTCAGCGACTATAAGTACTAGACAGCTGTAATTTGGTATGTGGGATATCGTTGTATAGGTCTTTCAAAAATATTATGTGCTTGAAAACATCGTTTTTAAATTTAGGGATCCGTTTCTGAAATATTTGGTTTTGAAGTGAAAATTTTTGTCAAAGTGTGTCCCCCCCTCTATCTGCTAAACGGTTATATATGGATACCTGAAAAAAATCACAGCTATAGTAAATAAAACGAAATTTAAAGGAAAACTATCAGAACTAAGTTGGGTTTACAAATTAAAAAGTTAAAGGCGATCAACTTATAAAATGTACTCAGAAAAGGAAAATTTTATACAAATTCCATAGAAAATTAGTTTTTAGACGGTTTGAGTGGCATGAACTCAAAGTCGGCATTCGTAACTACAGAACCCTACATTGCGCGTGGCCCGACATGCACTTGGCCAATATTTTTTTAATGATTTATTTCAAATGGGGACAGCACTGGACCCTGAACAGAGTTAAGGCGTAAGAGGTATTAAGTGGCGCCTTCATTTGAAATAAGTTTAATTTTGCTAACCTTCAGGCATTAGATAGACCTTTCAATTATTTTATATATGACCATTGAAAGTAATTGCTTTAGTCCGCCTAGTTTTAAACGTTTTAAAATTTTCACTTTTAGCAGAAATGCGTTTTAAAGCTAGAGGGATAATAACGATACTCTCAAAGGTCAATCAAGGAAAAAGACTGTAAAGAAAAAGAAAGAGTGTTTGTATTATAATTAAGTGGGTCTCGAGTCCAACTGTGACCATAGTAAAGGGGAAGAAAATTAATACATTACCTCTACTTCCATAACGTTTTATAATCGTAAAAGTTTTTGAAAAACATACGTTTTTGTACAAACTTTTTTGTAAGGCCAAAGTTCTTATTAAGACAAATTAAATAAGCCAAAATTCGATGGAGTTGCGTCGTTTTAATACTGAGTTCCATCCATGAGTACTGAATACCTTCCGTCTCCGTGATCAGACCCTAAACAACGTCTACAAAAAGTGCAAGAGCAAATCAAACGAGTTCTATTCAGTGAGGTTATGTTGATTTTATAGCTGAGATCCATCGAATATCTCCCGGCTCTATCATCAGACTTTAGCCTTTTGACTCTATAATATTGTATTGTCATCTAATTTACACAAGTATGCAAAATTTCAGCTCAATTGGTTGATGCTAACTGGTTGAAAATTGAGTTGCAAGATTAAACCTAATCAAACATATCCTATACACACATACGAGGGCGACACTGAAAGTCTTTAGGACTAGCCACTTGTAAACAGTATAATAAAAAAATTAGTTTTATTTAATTTTGAAAATGGAACTCTTTGCCAATATTATTGAGTATGTATTTTATTAATTTGTCATTTGTTTTACGATTTGGCGGCAAATTGAAAATTGTCTGTGTCACGTCATCATGAATTTAACGCGAGAAAATTTTCGTTTTATGACTTTCGTTGTCTTTAAGTCAGCAAGAAAGTTATGATAGACTTCAATTGGCCTTTCACGATGAATCCCCATCTCATGCCACTGTTTACAACTGGTTTAATGAGTTCAAACGTGGTCGCACTAATCTCACCGATGATCTGCGTGAGGGACGGCCTTCTACGGCGACGACTGAAGATAACATCAGTGTTGTGCGGCGTATGATAGAGACTGACAAAAGAGTGACCTATCAGCAGATTCGAGCAAGTTTAGGCATCGGTATGAGCCAAGTGCACAAAATCCTGCAGGAACATTTAGCGGTCAGGAAGCTTTGTGCCCGGTGGATACCTCACGATTTAACCGAGGCCCAAAAAAATCCGTCAAAGATTTAACGGAGGTGACTCAAATATTCTGTTTGACATACTTACGGGCTGACGAAAGCTGGATTTACTGTTATGATTCCGAAACCAAAAGACAGTCTGCTCAGTGGGTGTTTCTTTCCGAGGAGTTGCCAACTAAAGTGAAGAGAGGTCGAAGCGTGGGAAAAAAGATGGTGGCCTCGTTCTTCGGAAGGACCGGTCATTACGCAACAATTGTTTTAGAGGATCGAAAAACAGTTACTGCAGAGTGGTATACTAACAATTGTTTGCCATTTGTCTTGGAAAAAGTTCGGGAGAAACGACCTCGCAGTAGGATCCTCCTTCATCACGGCAACGCCTCGTCGCACATCGCCGGGCGAAGGATCGACTATTTGGCGACATCAAACGTGGAATTACTAGGTTACCCGCCATATAGCCCCAACCTCGCACCTTGCGATTTTACTTTATTCCCGAAAATAAAAGAACAACTTCGAGGAAAAGGTTTTATGGACGCCGAGGAAGCAGTGGCTGCGTTTCAAAACGCCGTCGAAGAGACCCCTAAAGACGAGTGGGCAAAGTGCTTTTCTCAGTGGTTCCATCGGATGCAGAGATGTATTGACGTGAAAGGACACTATTTTGAAAAGATGTAATAAAAGGAATAAGTTGCTAGTGTGCTCAATTTTTGATTTTCTAAGAACTTTCAGTTTGACCCTACAAGATACATTGCAAGTTATTCCAGTTATGTCCCCATTGATAGCCCTAATTATATAGATCTATTTCATAGAAAGACCTTTTACAAAAGATAATAGGTGTTCCGGCTGCTATACTTAGCCGGAACACCTATTATCTTGTTATCTTTTGTACATTAAGTTAAATACTCGAAAAGCTTATAAAATGGCTATAAAGATACATCAGAATTGTTGCTTCAAATACACATCACTTGAATAGCTAGATTTTCTTCTAGCTCGTTTCACAGGCGTAAGTGCCGTGCGATTCTAGACATCTGGATGATCTGGATCGGTACCCGTGTGATAGATCTAGAATATTCCAGCTCGTTAACAGATCAGCTGTAGCTATATCTAGAAGTACATATTGTATGAAATGATCTCGGATTTCTTTCATTTTATTCGCTAGGTCCGTTTTGTGTTCTATAACTTGGATATATAAGTATTATTTGCCTTAATACTTTCAAAAATAGAAATTAAAACCCTTTTATATTAAAAACAAAATTGAAATCTAAATTTTTTTCTAAATTAATTCAAAACCTACAAATAATTTGTATTAAACTTTAGTCTATTATACCTGTTTTCCTCTTTTTTAGGGTTCCGTAGTAAACATGGAACCCTTATAGTTTCGCCATGTCTGTCTGTCTGTCCGTCCGCGGTTTTACTTAGCGACTATAAGTACTAGAAAGCTGTAATTTGGTATGAATATGTATATTAATTAGGCAAAAAAAAAGTAAAATAAAATATTGAAAAAAAATTTTTTAAAGTAGCTTACATACAAGTAAAGTGAAAAGTCAATTTGTTTTTCTTGATTAACCAATCATGTTGGGTATCGTTGAATAGGTCTTTTGAAAATATTGTATTTGTGAACACCGTTTTTCGATTTTGGGATCCATTTCTGAAATATTTGCTTATAAAGTGAAACAAATTATTATACTCAAGTGTCCCCCCCCCCCTCCCCTCTATCTGCTAAATGGTTATATATGGACTCGCGAAAAAATTCAAAGCTATAGGATACATAACGTAATTTGAAGGAAAACTATCAGAGCTAAGTAGGGTTTACAAATTAAAAATTTGTAGGCGATTAACTTTTAAAATGTACTCGGAAAAGGAAAATTTCATACAAATTCAATAGAGAATTAGTTTTTACACGTATTTAGTGGCATGAACTCAAAGTTGCCGTTCGTAACTACGGAACCCTACTGCGCGTGGCCCGACACGCACTTAGCCAATTATTCCTGTCCTGAATCTGCTGGAAGAGATTTCTTATGAAATAAGTAAATGCCTATGCACTCAATGCTCCTACTTTGTTTGTTTTTGTGTTCGTATTTTGTGTACATGAATTTTGTAATTAAATAAATAACTGATCATGCACAATGTTCCATTATGTAAAGGTATGTATGTATTAAATACAATGATGGGTTACAAAAAAACGTAAACGTAATATTTGTATTGGTTGAACTAGTTTCCAGACGTTACGATAGAACCACAGACAATTAATTGATCGTCGGAATTGAAACTATAATTTACATTGCATTTTACGATCAAACTTCCACGTAAAATGGGGCCGGATATATATTTAAAACATTGTCGAGAATAAATCACGAGATGAATGATAAGATATTGCAACATATGTGTAACACTATACGGTAACATTTAAGTTTGTAAGTAGGTACTATATCGTGTATTCCCTTAGGCCCCATGATTTTCGTCCCATTATGGGACCAAAGGGTAAGTTACATAATTCCTTTCCCGTTGACCCCATTGTTTACATAGGCAATGGAACCAAATTTACACGGAAGTGATATAGCGCTGTTTGTCTAAGACTGAAATGAAAGGTATTTTATGAATATTTAATAGATTTTAATTCAAATACAGAAACAAATATGATTTTTAAACACAATTCTACTCAACTTTACATTAACTTTATGGGGCCAACGGGAACAAATTTAAATTATTTTATTAATTTCCCGTTGGCCCCATTAATGGAACGACGGGCAATGGGGCCAACGGGAATACACGACTTACGAGTATATGTAGTATATGTTCATCATCATCCGAGCGTATTCCCGGTTGCATCCTCAGCAGTAACGCTTCAGAGCCCGGGGTCCGCTACCTAACCAAGGAGATTTGACGAGGTTGCTGGTTTTTACACAGAGCGACTGCCGTCTGACCTCCACAACCCAAAGGGCAAACCAGGAACCAATCCTTGGATAGTTTGATGGTCAAACGCTAGGTGGCGTTCGGGACCCACAGTTTTACGTGCCTTCCGAAACACGGAATCATCTTTCTTTTCGGATAATCAGGTGATTCAAGCCTGCAATATCCTATCCAGACTGGAAACAACTTTGCACAAAGTATGTTTCCCAGTGGGAATCGAACCCATGACATGGTCACAAGGCGAACGCCTTGACCACTGGACCATGGAGGCAGTCGATATATGTAGTATGTATATGTTGTTTGATTGTAATCTTAAATGTAAATATAAAACATCACGTTTGATGTATGGGAGCCCCATTTAAATATTAGTTTATTCTGTATTTAGTACATACCTATTTGTAGTTACGAATATAGCGACAACAGAAATACATCATGTGTGAAATTTTCAACTGTCTAGCTACTACAGTTCAAAAGATACAGCCTAGTGACAGACAGACGGACGGACAGACAGACAGACAAACGGCCGGACATACGGACAGCGGAGTCTTAGTAATAGGGTCCCGTTTTTACCCTTTGGGTACGGAACCCTAAAAATGCTATTTCTAATCATTACTACTTAACCTAGTTTCTTTAGGCGTATCTTCTTGGCAATGATCGTTTTGACATGCTAGAAGTTTCTAGGGTATTTCATAATAAAAATAAGTTTCAAAACTGACCTCAAATATTGCGAAAGTTGGTATGAATGTGTGGATGTGGATATGCCAGTGCACTGATATTTTTCTCCTTAGCTTTAATTTTAATATACTTACCCATTTTCTCTTATTATTTTTTAATTATGTGCAAGTAAACTATTTACAAGAATATCCCAAATTACAGGTAAAATCTAGTTTGTGTATTATTGTTTTAACTTATGAAAACGACCAAAAATATCTGTCTCTCACTTTTAGGGTTCCGTACCCCGAAAGGAAAAAACGGAACCTTATAGGATCACTTTGTTGTCCGTCCGTCCGTCTGTCTGTCTGTCTGTCAAGACCGGCGCGTTTTCTCAGGAACGCGTGGAGGTATCAAGCTGGAATTTATATCAAATATTCAAGTCTACTGTACCTTAAACCTGTGAAAAAATCAAACTTATGACTCATGCATGACACACATACAACCGTTTATGCCGCAATTTTTCGACACTCGCAAGGGAATCAAAACCTACAGGGTACTTCTCGTGAACTCAGAATCTTAAAATTTGGTACGAAACTACATCTTATAGCACAGATAAAGGAAAAATTACATTATTTAATAAAAATATTTTTATTCATTTTAAACTTACTATACCTACAGGTTTGTTCGGAACCCTCGTTGCGCGAGTCCGACTCGCACTTGGCCGGTTTTTTTAGTTATCGATGTAATCATCCATGTCCCTGGAACAACGCTACCTACCACAGCAATATAGTAGATTATTAACCAAGGGGATAAAGCAGTGTCTTCTGTCGCGGGTGACGACTTAAATCGCGAGCGCAACGAACGACTCAAGGTTTACTCCCGAGCGGAGCGAGGGTGTTAAATACTTAAATCACGAGTGAAGCGAGGGATTTAGGACGAGTCATGAGTGAGTAAGTTCACCCAAGACTAAGACAGTTTTATCACCGAGGAAAATACTCTATTTTTCGTACCATTTGCGAAAAAATAAAGACAATAATAACTAGAAATAAGCATTTATTAAAGATATATAATACTTTAATTCATTTTAATCCAATTACATAAAAAAATATAAAATGTTTTACGTTGTAAATAAATATAGGTACGCAGAAAACTTGGCTGCATGTGTGAGACGCAAATGACCCTGTGCTTTTTCTTTTTGGAAAACTAAACAGCTGGTGTAACCAAATAATGACAATAATTAAGTGATTTTGTGGATTTTGTAGATAAATGTTGTCGATTCAAAATCGTTATTTTTTACGCTTAACAATATAGAAATGATTTTAGTTCAGTATAAATTTCGGTAAGTATTCCAAACTTAAACCACATTCTCCCTATAGAGGATGAATGAAATTCAGTACAACTTTCTTTCCCTGTTTTCATTCTTGGTCTAGAGGCTGAATGAAATTCAGTACATTTTTCTTTCCCTGTTTTTAACAGATTAAAACTGACTATTGTCTTGTTCGCTTTTTGTGCCAAAGAATGTGCCTTTTTTGAGCAAGTGGTACAAAAAAGTTTTTTTTTTTTTTAAATAGATTATTTGCAGAATTATAAAAACACATAGGATACTTTTATTCCGGAAAATCGTGGGATTCCCCATGGATTGTCAAATAGTCAACAGCTAGTAAGACATAAAATACTCCTATATTACTTTGATTTCGTTCAGATTATTCAGTAGCCATAGCCACGCACTCCAACTCTTCTGACCATGGTTAAAAACGAAACCATCTTTCAGCATTACTGTCCACGAACACTTATCCACAATCCCTTGTTTCCTTCAGCAGTATTCCTTCCACGTTTTCTGGGAGCCAGATAAACTCGCTGCGAGTAAGGACGCGGGACGGGGGCTTAGTGAAAAGAATGGCGGCGATTTTCTTACTGACGAAATTAAAAACATGTACCTATCACGAAATTAATCAGGAGTGGCATATGACCGCGATAGATTAAATTCTTGTTTGTGACAAAGTTTGAAAAATATAACAAACCTGTTAAAAATATATTTTACAACGTACAGTCAGGCTTCAAAAATGGAGGTATAATTTCTCATACAACTAGTATGAGAAATTAAGACTCCATTTTTGATGCGTACCGTACAATAATGGTGTCAAAACATCTTATATTGGCCCCATATCCCAACATAATGAGTAAGCAATACATTATTGTAAGTTTTTCAAAACATTTTTGTCCCGCTTTCTTTCACTACGCGATCTCTGTGCGGGCGCGTGCGAGCACTCGTAACGCAGCGCAAGTTGCGTTAAGACGCAACTTGCGCGTCGTGTGAACGATTGGTAGAAATTGTATGAAATTATATGTACGCGCGTAACGCGACGCAACTTGCGTCCCGTCTGGTCCGGCACTTACTGAGTGAAATTAGGGGTTTGTGAGCTTTAGCTCTGATTTTTGGTTTGGGAGAAAAAAACTTACATTATACCAGCTGCTTCTCTTCCCGTGCAGATCGTAGAAGCCGATCGAATGGGTGAAAATGCGAATCATTATAATAAACGACGATGGTAGCAAAAAATAACTATTTTGATTCCTTTTTCCACTTCCTCGCCCACGTGGCCTTTGAGTCTTGCGGCCTTGTCTTGGCTCTGTCTGCTGAGACTTGCAAGACCCAAAATGCTCTGTCTGTGTCTTTAGAGATAAAGAAGATATATGTATGAACTTTAGCCAATTAGCTGGCTGCGACATGTCTACTATTTACAAATGTGTGTAGTGTGTATTAGCCACTCCATCCCATTTTGGGCCTTCTCCTTGATCTTTTCCCGTCTTCCCGACGATGGATGCCCGGCGCCACGGTTGGCTCTGGAATCAAGGGTGCTAAAATCCCCAGGGAAGATCGATTAACAAATATCTTTCCAAATATCTCTCAAAGGTTTGTATTTGTAAACTCACAAATGTCATAATTTGAGTACATTCGGTATATGTAGAAGTCAAAGAATGTACTAAACCCATGTACTAAATTGACAAATTGACACACATTTCAAATTTGACATTATTGTTAATTAATAATTATAACATTAACATGTTTTCTCAGTCCACATATATTTAATATCAGTATACTTAATTGTAAGTTGACGTTTTTGGAGAAAACGCTGCAATACAGTTTGTTACCGCTTCTTCTGAACTTGCACTTAGGAAGTGGCAGCAAACTGTAAGGGTTGGATCTCACTTGTCAGCACGGATCAGCACTTTTCTATGCTGCTATCCTGTTTTGTCGCTCAGGACCGTCATTAGCTAGAACGAGAGAGCGACGGAGCGCTATAACACGGCCGGTGCGATAGCGTTCCTTCGCTCTCTCTCGCTCTGACAAATGATGGTTCTGAGCGACTGAAAAGGATAGCAGCATAGAAAAGTGCTGCTCGTGGCTGACAAGTGAGATCCAACACTAATTGTTGAAGTCAACAACTAACTATTATAAAATCGAAATAAAAATTGACAATTATCAAATAAATAAATATATATGGACAAATAACACTAATTGAGCTAGCCCCAAAGTAAGTTCGAGACTTGTGTTATGGGATACTAACTCAACGATACTATATTTTATAACAAATACATATATAGATACACATCCAAGACCCAGGGCAATTTGAAAAAGGCCATTTTCCTACTTGCCCTGACCGGGGATCGAACCCGGGACCTCTGGGTGGCGGACTAACATGGTGACCACTACGCCACGGAGGTCATCAATGATATAAAACTTGATATAAAAAACTGATAAAAATATCCAAAGATAACTAAATGGTTTTTGACTTTTGATTTTTGACTTTGCACGATTAATTTTAAAACCACTCCCGCCACTAGGAGCTGACCATAAACTCCTATGCCATGCTATGCATGGTAAGCATTGACAAGGACTACTGTCCGTGCCAGGCGAGTGGAAAATTAATTGGTAAAGCGTGTGAATCGTGCACTTGAGATGGCGATGTGCGATTACGGAATTGCGATGGGAATTTGCTGTGAGTAATATCATACATACATTAATATCACGTCTTTACTCCTTAGACAGAGCATATTATAGTAAATAAAACTAAATTTAAAGGAAAAATATCAGAGTTAAGTACGATTTACAAAATAAAAAGTTATAGGCGATCAACATATAAAATGTACTCGAAAAAGGAAAATTTCACACTAATTCAATAGAAAATTATTTTTTAAACGTTTTAAGTGGCATGAACTCAAAGTTGGCATTCGTAACTACGGAACCCTACATGCTAAAAGAGGCTTCGTCTTGCGGCCCTGGGCTCTATCTGCTTAGAGCCGCAAGACCAAAAATGCATTGTCTGCACCATTAGGTGTAATAAATTATCTAATCTAGTATAAAGCTTTAATCACGTCCCAACCCGGACTCCTTGTATTAAGAGCGGCCTATTATATAAAATAACAACATAAAGAGTAAATTGACAACGGCGGACTTATCCCATAATGGAATCTCTTCCAGTCAACCGGCGAATAAGAAGATAGGACAATTCACGAGAAGGGTAATTAAATAGAAGTTCGTACTTACATAGGATAAATGAAATTTACATTAAATCTAACTAAAATAACTACACATGTATACTTACGTACGTACATACGATTATGACGTTGTAACTGATCTTTCCTGTTTTTTTTTTTGGACTAACAGGTATCTTGTACGTCATTTCTAGGTTTCTATCGAAATAAAAATTAATATTTGGAGAAACAAATTCAGTATTCGCCTCCAAAAATCCGCTTTTTTGCATAAATTTTAGCTGAACTTCTACCGCTCATAAAATACTCATAAATTGTAAAGTTAAAGAAAATATTTAGATACAAACCTCTCAAATGTAATGAATAATTTTAAATAAAAAACATTTATTTCACATACTTGTATATAAGGCTTACTTATAAACACGTATCACCTGGAACAAATTTTATGAAATTTTCGCATCCTATGAATAGTTAATATTCGTTCAATTGATAGTTAGGTAATAATAATGATAATTTCGCTCAATAGAATGCAAAGCGAACCCTCAGGCGCTATCATCTACAACACTCTTGTATTATTTAGTTGACAAGCCAATTGTCTATTTAACTTAAAACGGATTCACCGCATTTATCCTAACTAAACAATCTACGAAAACACACAGAACTCCAGATTCCAGATAAGTTCGCCAATTTGCAGAAATAGGCGTTCAAAGCCTCGACGACGATATAGATGAAATTACAAGCAACTAGGCCGAACATCGCGTATTCAATCTCATTTAGAAACTAGCCTTCGCTGGCATAATTTGAGCGTTTTGAAACGACCACAAATTTACTTAGAAACCTAAATAAATATGTTTGGTAGGTATTACTTCATGTTATACAATTTGTAACGAAAACGGGGTATCAACCCGAAAAGGAGTAAACGTAATAATCAAAGTGAACAACTTTTGGTATGGGACCATTCCTGTCTCGTGACTACTTCGAGAACCAAAATTTTTTTTTGGAACGAAGTTCCTTACGGCAGGCTTGGAGGAGATAGGGATTTTGCTGCGCGACCGAACTGAAAAAAATGTGATAGTAAAACCGTAAGGATGACCTCGTTAAATGAGACGTGCGCAGGCGCGACAGTCGTATACACATTGTTTCGATTCTACATTAGCCGAAGGAACTTCGTTCCTACCTGGTGTCCCACGACACCACATTCTTTTTTTTTTGTAATTTCGATATACATTTTATAAATAACACAAGTCTCGAACTTACTTTGGGGCTAGCTCAATCAGTGTTATTTGTCCCTAAATATTTATATTTATTTAATTAAGGACAAATTGTTCAAAATGATGATGGACTGAATCACCGCTTAAAATATTTGTATTTAATAAAAAAAGGACAATACTCGTATACGATGTGTAACGAAAGGGGGTATAAACTCGAAAGGAAGTAAACGTACTTATCAAAGTGAACCATTTTTACTATGGGACCATGCCTGAAACCGAAAAAAAAAATCTGCAGCTCCTCGTGCAAAATTTCTTGCTTCTAGACCCAGCGGTTTCGTCAATATTATATGTCAGCCAGTCAGTTTCTTCTTTTATATTATACTAGCTGTAGCCCGCGACTTCGTCCGCGTAGAAGTCGAAAATGGTTCTAATTTCCCGGTTCCGTACCGTTGCCGTTGCCGTTGCCATTGCCGTTGCCGTTGCCGTCGCCGTCGCCGTCGCCGTCGCCGTCGCCGTCGCCGTCGCCGTTACCGTTACCGTTGCCGTCGCCGTCGCCGTTGCCGTCGCCGTCGCCGTTGCCGTCGCCGTCGCATTTGCTTTTGTCGTTGCCGTCGCCGTTGTCGTTGCCGTTGCCGTCGCCGTCGCCTTTGCCATTGTCGTTGCCGTTGCCGTTGCCGTTGCCGTTGCCGTTGCCGTTGCCGTTATTAATATAAATTCGCAATCCCTAATGCACCCCAGGAGATACAATTTATTAAATCTAATTTCTGTATTATTATTTTTTATTGAACGCTTATTCAAAAATGTCATGTGTCAAAATGACGAAGATTCATACAAACTTGCAACCCCTATTTCACCGCTATAGGGATGTCATTTTCAAAATCTAATAAATGAATTTATTATTTTCTACTAACTATTAAAATAAATTAAAAATGTCTTGGGTCTCACTTTAAAAATAACGAAGTTCCATACAAACTGGCAACCCCTATTTCACCTCCTTAGGGATGGAATTTCCAAAAATCCTTTCTTAGCGGACGTCTCCTAGTCACAATCTACCTTCCTGCTAAATTTCATTTTCATTGGCTAAGTAGTTTTCGAGATTTCGTGATTAGTGCGTGAGTGAGTGATTTTCGCTTTTATATTCGTATAGATAAAACATCTAAAACACGAACACAATAATTAAAACAACAGATAAAATACCTAGTCAGACGCACTACACCGCGGCATGACGACTGAAGCTGTTGCTTTAAAAGTCTGGCTGATTCATATAAAAAATGTAAAGTCGGCCTATAACAATACCTAACAAAAGAAAACAATTTGAAAGCTGGAGAAATTCAAGCGAATCTCAAGGATGATATAGTAAAATAATGTAAAGCGCGCATGAATCATACAGCTGTCCGATTGAGTGCTTCGATTGCATTTCACTTTCATTATTTATTGCCATGCAGTGCTGCAGAAATGAAATAGAGACAGAAGGATATGTTTTCAAAAGTGAATTTGCATATAGGTTTCAGGGAATTTCCCTGTGCTCTGTGCGTTTTTGTAGCACGATGCCTGCTATCTTTTACAGTTACTGTTGACTTTCCAATTATTTTTAGCTATCGGTAGCACCATGCCAACTTTATGAAATTTTCTTAACCGATTCCTTGCCACCTTCATTTTTCGAACCTTTCCGCCCTGGCCCTATACAAAATTAAGGGTCGAAACAAACGAGACGCAAGTTGCGTCGCGTAACAGCGCAAGTTGCGCCGCGCAACTCGCGCTCCGTGTGGCCGCTCTACCCGCGCAAGATGCGCTAAGTACATAATGTCTCACACAGATTATTTGGTTAGTTTAGCTGGCCAAAATACAGTATTCTCTTAGTTGATTGTCATGTCAATGACTTCGTCTGAATGACGACAATCACTATCTTAGTGTATATTCCTGTCAATGGCTTCGTTTGAATGAAGACCATGAATCATCATCTCCATTGTCATGACCATCTTAGTGGATTGTCATGACAATGGAGATGTCTGAATAAAAAAAATCACCGTCTTAGTGGATTCCACTAAGACAGTTCATTGTCTTAGTGGATTATCCTGTCAGTGACTTTGTCTGAATGAAGGCAATAATTGTCTTTGTGGAGTGTCCTGTCAATGGCTTCGCCTGAATGAAGATATTTAATTGCCTATGAGGATTTTCATGTAAATGGAGTCGTCGGAATGAAGGCGATCACCGTCCAAATGAATTATCCTGTTAATGACTTCGTCAGAACGAGTACAATCATTGTCTTAGTTGATTGACCTGTCAATGGTTTCGTCTGAATAAAAACAATGAACTATCTTTATAGATTGTTTTGTCTATGGCTTCGTCTTAGTGAAGACAATGAATTATCTCAGTATATACTGTCCTGTCAATTGGGTCGCATAAGTAAAGGGAATCGTTGTCTTCGTGGATTGACCTGTCAATGGCATTGTCTAATTTTAGACAGTCCACTAAGAAAATGAATTCCCACAGTGGGTTGTCCGATCAATGGCTTTGTCTGAATGAAGAAAATCCACTGTCATTTTTTTATGAGGACAACCCGCTGTCTTCATTCATACGAAGCCATTGATAGGACAATTCATTGTCTTTTATTATTCAAATTGCGTAGTCCCCTGTACGAAAATGGCCCATTTCATATGATTGTCTTGATCATTGTTCTGAGAACAATCCACTGCAGTGGTTCGTTGTCATTTATACGAAGCCATTGACAGGACAATCCACTAAAACAATGAATAGTCTTACTGCAGTGGATTGTCCTCATGAAAATGATTACAGTGTATTGTTTTCATTTAGATGAAGCTATTGACAGGACAATCCACTGATATAATTAATTGTCTTAGTAGATTTTCTTCATTCAGACGCCCGCTTAGAGATGGTGTGTTAGAGAGCGGGACAAAAATGTTTTGAATGGAGATTCAAGCAAAATGGTGCCGTTTTTCCATTTTTTCTCCATCCATCGTTTGTGTGGAAGAAATTTTTGTTTAGAACTCCTGTTCCGAAACAGTTAACAATTTCTATGATGTGATGACTGATAATGAATGCTACATGGTCACCCTTGATAAACTGTAAAAAGAAACTGATTTGGATGGTAACTTTTTTTATAAAAAAATATTGATAAATTTGTAAACAAATAATTGAAAAAAAAAAAACTAAAATATTAAATATCTCTTAAATGGTTAACTTTTGGATAATACATTATAGGGCTAAAGCATTCAATTACCAGTAATCCTGTATATATATATATTTATATATAAATAGTAATAAATATTGATTCTTAATACGTAATATATAAGTATATATACACATATTTATACATACAAACATCAATACATATCTACATAAAACTACTAACAATATAAAATACATGTCATACACATAACACAACACACAACGGAAATAAGAACGAGGATAATAATGATATTATTTAAGTTACTGTATAGTTGAATTAATCTACTGCAATGGATTATCTTCATTCATAAAAAGCCATTTTAGTAACGCAATTTATTGGTAAGGTAGGTTTACATTTACATTTTTCGGTTTGAAATTCTGATATTTTCTCTCTTATGTCGATAATGACTATAATTTTCTCTTTGGGTCAACGACTTTAAAACACATACATCTTTCTCGCCCTTGCCTCGTGTCGCCGCCTCACAGTGGTTTGTGAATCCGCCTGCACATACATAGAAATTAAAGAGTGGTTTTTGTTTTGATTCTTTTCTGATCATATTCATACATTAAAAGCAACAACTTTTATTTAAGTTTGACTACCACAGTGCTTATTATAAGTTACGAGAAAAAGAACTATTTTTTTGTATAGAACCTAACATAGTAAGTAACACTTTATTGCATACCAAAAAATTATAATGGTTAAAATGTACATAGAAAAAGACATTAAAATGTATATTTTCTAAGATCTTTTGATAGAAGTCATAGACAAGGTCTGCTTTACATATAAAACATAATTCTAAACATTTTTGTCCAGCTCTCTAACACTTTACCACCTCTGTGCGGCCCCGTGCGAGCACGCGTAACGCAGCGCAAGTTGCGTTGAGGCGCAACTTGCGCGTCGTGTGAACGATTGGTAGAAATTGTATAAAATTCTGTGTAAGCGCGTAACGCGACGCAAGTTGCGCGACGCAACTTGCGTCCCGTCTGGTCCGGCACTTAATGACGCGCGAGTCGCGTCACTGGCCCTCCTGACTGATGACGCACCTAGCGCGTCGTTGGCCCCCGGTAATGTTATTATTATTACGCTATTTTAAGCAGTTTCAACTATAATATTACAAGGAGAGACCTGTTATTGCGTATTCTGTTTTTTAAATTAGTTTAGTGTATTTTAAAGTGGCTATGTACGTGTTTTATAGAAGATGGAAGGTAAGTTACAGATTTCCACCAGGAGTAGTAAGCCTTTGGGTAGTATTTAATTCACAAATCAAAAAATCTTAAATTTTTTTATCTAACTCCTAAGAACAGACCTTCGTATGTCTTTAAGTTTTAGACTTTCCCTTACTGACTGTTTTGAATGGGCCTCCCGGTATATTTTATATTTTATTCCAGAATTAATTAGAAAACGCAAACATATTTCCGAAACGGAAATAGAAACACAGTGCGACGATGACCAGTTATTCGAGAACTCTCAGCCCCGGGAGCCTGGAACATTTTACTTAGAGGATACAAGGAAGGATGGTCCAACATGCACGACATGCATGCATTATAGATTAATAAAGAATTATACCATGTGATTAATATCTGTGGACACAATTTAATTTCCCAAAAAAAAATTGTGGCCACAGATATTAGTGTCCTGAAGGTTTCTTCGTGACACACTGGGTGCGTCATCGGCCAGGAATCGGTTAATGTGCGGTGCGAGGGAGAAAATCTTCCTTCGCAATGTAAAGAACTTCGTGCCATGTTTTTACCGAGAGATGACTTTGCATGAGCTTTCTTTAGGTCTTGTGACCCTTTGACCTTTTATGTATGTGTTTTCTAGACTACGTCAGCATCAAAAATGGTGGGTGACACGTTGCTTGCTAGCATTGCAAACAAAACAAATACATTTCCTCGATTCTGTGCAGGTTCCCCGTTATATTATTAGCGTTGCTTCAGAATCTAGGGTCAACTTCCCAGCTATTTCTTTTCCACTACTTATTCTAATGCTGTTTAGAGCTAAAAAGT
The DNA here is from genome assembly GCA_943193695.1 of Acrobasis suavella. Lineage (NCBI taxonomy): Eukaryota > Metazoa > Arthropoda > Insecta > Lepidoptera > Pyralidae > Acrobasis > Acrobasis suavella. The sequence continues at coordinate 3,401,796 of OW971934.1, read as the reverse complement.
TAACCTTCTGGTTTTTGTATGCGTTCGTTTGCTCAAATAGAATTTTAGGGTGAGTGCAGTCTGGCGCATTTGCGAAATCGACTTGTCAAGTCTGTACAGATTTCCCGAGTTTACGGTTACGATTAATTTATTGTTATGGTTTGTTTTGATTCTTCACTTGATTCCGGGGTTTATTTTTGGATATGAAGTCATATTTTATTTCTACTTACCATCTCTCCCTCTCCCTTCTCCATACATTTTTTGGACCCCCGTTTCACCCCCTTAGAGGTTGAATTTTGAAAAATCCTTTCTTAGTGTACCCTTAAACCTCATTAGGAACCGATGTGCCAAATTTGAAGTCTCTAGACCTCGCGGTTTGGGCTGTGCGTTGGTGTGTCAGTCACTCACTCACTCAGTCAATCATTCAATTTCTTCTTTTATATAAGGTGGGCGCACCATGGAAGGCCACTCTAACAAATAAACAGTTATTATTCGTTTATTTGGTAGGTGGACCATGGAAGGCCATGCTCCTTCGAAGGCCAATTATTAAAATTTCGTAGTTATTGTCAAGTCATGACAAATTCCTTCTATTTACACAAACACTCATCGAACTGGAAATCACAGACGCGGCGGCGAATCAGTCACGCTACTATTTTGGCAGTACGGTCCCTCGCTTCTTCGATATCGGGAATCGACGACGTCAAAATAAGGTGGGTGTACCGTGGAAGGCCACTCTAACGAATAAACAGTTATTATTCGTTTATTTACTGGATAAATAAAACTAACAGATATTTAAGTAATACTTTGTTTTATTTCGTAACATATAAACCACTTTTTTGAATTGCAGATTTAATCAATATTGATTGAACTTAAGTTTCATTGAACTCTTCCTAATGAAAAAAGGCTCCTTAGAAGGCCATCATAATAAATCAGTCATTTAACACTAAAAGTTACTGAACAGCGATTAAATCTACAATAAAAAGAAGTGGTTTATGTGTTACGTAATAAAACAAAGTATTACTTAAATATTTGTTAGTTTCATTTATTAAGTAAATAAACGAATAATAACTGTTTATTTTTTAGAGTGGCCTTGCATGGTACACCCCGATATCGAAGAAGCGAGGGACCGTACTGCCAAAATAGTAGCGCGAGTGATTCGCCGCCGCGTCTGTGATTTCCAGTTCGATGGGTGTTTGTGTAAATAGAAGGAATTTGTCATCACATAGCAATAACTACGAAATTTTAATAATTGGCCTTCGAAGGAGCATGGCCTTCCACGGCCCTCCCACCTTTAATAGAATATAGAATAGACGTTACATATACTAAGTGGAAAAAACTTTCCCATATCAAATCAACTACGGGCTATACTAGATCACTATAGTATAACCCTTTTGCCGCGGACGTCGGATTTATCCGACAAAAATGTTCGTGCCCATTTTGGGATTGGCTCAAAGAATCCAAGGTCTTCTTTAGTTTTAGTAAGAAAATTCATTGTAAATCCAACGTTGTGGTCAAAGGGATAATGAAATTAAAATAACAGTCAAGAGTTTAAAAAAAACTGGACAGTTACATACGAAAGTGTGCAGCCGCCCGGGCATTGTATGGGAATGTTGTTTCTTTTTTGTTGTTATTTTAAATTTATTATACTAGTGTGAGTAAAGCCCGTGGTTCCATTTATAACGGGAGTGTGATGTGACCTATACGTTGTATAAATAAAGTCTCTAAAAAGTATTTTAATTTCCCATTCACGTTTTCACATAAATGAAAAAAGAGAAATATCATTTATAAATCCCATTCGCATCCGACCTCCCATTGTCCCATGCATAATGACAGGCCGTGACGATGCACGTGTGCCAATCTTTACCGCTCCATTTGACGTCATATCCGGGTCGTGACGTAGCGGGTTTTTTATAATAATATATTGAAAAACGAAGGAAATGGGATGAATACCATTTGGGAGATTATAGAAAGAAAAGTAAGTCCATGTTACATATTTAAGGCCTATTTACACAGTAGCAAATTTCTTGCCTGTTGTATACAATAACCGGTCAAGTGCGAGTCGCACGCGCAGAAAGGGTTCCGTACCATATTTTTTTTTTAAATTACCAAAAAGTACCTACCTATATCCTTTCAAACAAAAAAGGATTTTACAACTCGGTCCAGGCGTTTTCAAACAAAAAAAAAAACACAAAAATTCCGATGGATTGATAACCTCGTCTTTTTTGGAAGTCGGTTAAAAAGTGGCCTGTGGGTCTTGCGGCCCTAGGCCCACTTAAAGCCGCAAGACCCAGAATGCTCTATTTACCCTATTAGGAATAAAGACGTAATTGTCAATAATCAAGTAATTATTACAAAAACAAAAAAGCCGCCTGCCTTTTTTATTTTCATTCTTTATTTTTTTGTTTTTTTTTAATTTATTAATATATACGTAGTGACACTCTCAAAGTATATACGAATCTAACGACACCTCTCAAGCTAAAATCCATCCGTTCAGACTTGCAGAGCGTGACAAACAATTATTAATACATACATACAATACATACATATGTACATATATACATACATACTTTTGAAAAACATAACTCTCCCTCTGGCGCAGTCGGGTAATAAGAAGACAGTCGACAGTCGACACCCATAAGACAATGCTGTTACTTAGAGGAAAGGGGAAATTGTACGACGCGGCAACAAAAGTGTTCATTAGTTAACCTAACCTTCCCTATTTTTTTCCTGCTACCTACGTTTATTACAGGAAGGTACCGTAATACGTCACGTGTTGCAGACGACCTTAATTTTGATGTACGTGCCCTTTGCTGTAAGTATAGTCCAACAAAAACAAATCTGTGCCTCCTGTGATAAGTGATTTAAGTTGAGTCTTTTTCTGATGATGATGATTATAGATGATGATTTTTTTTTAATTAATAACTAGCTAAGTGCTGATCGGACTTGCGCACGAAGGTTTCCATACCGTTATCTATAAAAAATAATGCTTGTTGTATGGTTGTATGGAAGCCCCATTTAAATATTTGTTTTATTCTGTTTTTAGTATTTGTTATTCTATCGGCAACAGAAACATCTTGAAAAACTGTTAAAATTTCAGCTGTCTAGCTATCACGGTTCATGAGATATAGCCTGGTGACAGACAGACGGACGGACCGAGGGACGGACAGCGGAGTCTTAGTAATAGGGTCCCGTTTTTACCCTTTGGGTACGGAACTCTAAAACGTGTCAATTCGGACAGTGTGTCCGAATATATTGTGTCCGAGACGTCAGCAAGTCGCTGTAAAAACTGTGAAGCTGTAAAATCTCCGTATCTATGGTCGGGAAAGCTCAAGTTTGTAAACAGAACGTTACTCAGAAATTCCTCAATATTTTTAGAGTCATAAAACAAATAGTGATTCTATTCGTCTACAGACATCTGATAGCTAAGATTTACTCATTTACATTCAGCAGCACATCAAACTATACATTCATTGCAATTTCGCTTCTATTACCGCTGCATAGAGGTGAAAGAATAGTTACTAACTCTGCTGTTGGCTGTACAACTATAATAGTTGTTTGTTAAATATGACGCATAGTGTAATACGCAATTTGATACAGAACTAACTGAAACAACTTATTCGTATCGAATTGCCATCTCTGACTTAAAATGATGTTGGATTTTATAAGATACTAGCTTTTGCCCGCGGCTTCGCTCGCGTAGGGGTGTAATTTATTAAAATTCTTTCTTAGGGGATGCCTACGTCATAGTAGCTTTATGCATGCAAAGTCTCAGCCCGATCAGTTTAAAATTGACAAAGTTTCATACAATTTTTCATCCCCTATTTTATCCCCTTGGGGGTAGAATTGATCAAAATCCTTTCTTAGCGGATGCCTACGTCATAACATCTACCTGCATGGCAAATTTCAGCCCGATCCGTCCAGTGGTTTGGGCTGTGCGATGATAGATATTCACTATGTCAGTCAGTCAGTCACCTTTGAGTTATATATAGATAGAGATGGCTTCTAAATCTTCTATTGCTCCATTTACACATTACAGCTAATTCAGTATAAAATAATTAGCCAAGTGCGTGTCGGGCCATGCGCAGTGTAGGATCCGTTGTTACAAATGCTAACTTTGAGTCCATGCCACTAAAAACGTCTAAAAAGAATTTTTCTATTGGATTTGTATGAAAATTTTTTTCCGTGTGCTGTAACTTTTTAATTTGTAAACCCTACTTAGCTCTGATAGTTTTCCTTTTTTCGCTATAATTACTATAGCTGTGAATTTTTTCCCGTGTCTATATATAACCGTTTAGCAGATAGAGGGGGGTGGGGGGGACACTTGAATCTAACAAAAAATTTTACTTTATCATTAATTTAAAACCAATTATGTCAGAAATGGATCCCTAAATCGAAAAACGGTGTTCATAAACTCACGATATTTTTGGAAGACCTATTCAACGATACCCCACATGATTGGTTAGTTGAGAAAAAGAATTGAATTTTTACTTTACTTAAATGGTAGCTACTATTAAAAAAAATCAATATTTTATTTTACCACTTTTTCCGCATAATTAATATACATACCCATGCCAAATCACAGCTTTCAATTACCTACAGTCGCTAAGTAAAACCGCGGACGAACAGACAGACAGACAGCCAGACATGGCGAAACTATAAGGGGAGCCCTTATAGGAAGGGGTCTGTCTGTTTACTACGGAACCCTAAAAAGAACCTGGAACATTCGGTTGGAACGAAGTTTCTTTCGTAGTAAATTATTAATTCGTGACGAAAAAAAGTAACGGAAAACTCACAATTTTTAATTATTAATAATAAATTAATCAATTTAATTAAAGAAATATATTGCCGTGTGCTGGGTTTGAATTGGGAACAACGAACATCTCAGGTATATGCTCTTCCAATCCAGCTATCACGAAGTTAGTCAAATTTGTGAAATTACCTTTCACTCTAATTTGTGATGGAAAGAAGTGGTCGAAAATCTTACACTTTCCTTCTTACACTTCTCCAAGTGCGTACCGTCCGAAAAAGATCTTAAATAGATTCAATCTATTCAAGATTGCTGACCAACCTTCGGCAAAAAAATATATCGAAAAATATTGTGTTCCATAGAAACTTGAATCAGCTGATCGCTCAACTTGTATGGGAAGACAAATTTTTTCATGTTTCCCTAGTATATACCTATTCCATATAGAAGCTCTCACCGGGCGCATAATAACCTACACTGGTGCCTGCCACAGTCCTCAAAACTTTCAAACTAATAAAATCCTCTACAACGCGACACAAATAAGTTGAACAAAAATGGCGGACTTCAAAGCATTTTTGTACAAATTCCCGGCACGTAAGTTGAACCAAAATGGCGATTAACGGCGCAGGTACAAATAATGTGCCGACGACTACCATTTTGGTTCAATCTACAAGTCGGGAATTTGTAAATTAAATATTTGAGGTCCGCCATTTTTGTTCAATTTATTTGTGTTGGATTGTACGTCATGAATATACACATCCCCGTCTTTTAGGCGTAACCCCCAATAATTTGTAAACGGCTCAACTGATTTTATCAAACAAAGCTAAAAAACCCGCAAGGGAACTTGCTTTCTAAAAAAATAACTCTGTCTGAATCTTTGTGACATCGTGAAATCTTCGCACAAAAAATCTGAAGTTAATCAACTTGCGAAAGTCGGACCATTCTTATGTGTGACGCATATATACCTAGGTAGCTGATAAGTACGAGTAAATCATCCCTAAGTGTGACCCCAAAACCCCAATAGGGACCTAAAAACCAAGAGCTAAATAACAAAAACAGGCCATAAAACTCTTACTGCATTATCGCTAAGGTGGTTAATCCTCGTGGACATTGATGTTCTTATTTGAATAGATCTGTTAGAAGCAAAGATTTACACGCACAAAACTCTATGCCTGTGGTTACAATCATCATATCAGCCACAGGAGACTTCCTGTGGCTGATATGGGACACTACTGGACATAGGCCCCAAGGATTTCCAAAACAACCGATTGGAAACATCAACTAGTTTGTTAAGCCTCAATCCCAACATTTTAGGTCCAACACATTTGACACAAATCTGATTCTCATTATATCTTTCTATGCTATAAATTAGCTTCCCAGGAAAAAATTCTTTCAGAATATGAACGTAGTTACCCAACTTTCTCTAGAAGACCGTGATCTGGAGCATCAAATCCCCTAACACTAGAATCTGCCTCAATCCTGAAAGTAAAAAGTTGTTAGAATAAATGAAATGAATTTATCCTTTATCTATTATTCCATGAGCTTATTACGATAAATAATAGCCTATCTGGCTTTTTCCAGGCTTTTGGTTTCCGACCGAGTATAATAAAAACACTCTTAAGTCTTCTCGTGGATGCCGTAGACACAGCATAAACAATCATGTGCCCCCTCCAACATATCTGGCCAGCTTGGGAAGCGTTGGCCAAATCTCCTGGCTGCTCTGACCAAGTATGTCTCCTCTTACTCCAAGTATGACAGTAGAAAGCACGTTTGGCTCTTGCAGGGCTATTTTAGTCCGTATTTATTTACCAATTTACATACAAAGGAAATGTATTCAGAGAATACATAAAAAATTGTACAAAGGCACACCTATCTCAGAAGAGATCTCTTCCAGTAGGCCTGTCAGAGGAGATGTTAATGTAACAGAGGCATTAATACGTAGGATCAAGGCAGAAGAAAATAAGAATTACATAAAACGACACAAACTTGTACTTTTTTCTTCTCATCGTGACAATGGCAATTATTGTTATTTTAATTGTATTGGCCCAGAATTTCGCCACACCTATAGCCTCCATTAGATCGTCTCTAGAGCAGGATACAGTGGACGCGAGGCATGACAGCATCCCTCCGGCTGCCATCGCAACCAAGTTTCACAACCAGTAGTGTCGAATATAAATTCTTCCATCGCAACTTGGCGGCCGGAAAGAAAACATAGAGTACTATTATATAACTGAAATAGAGAACCATTTCGCGTAACTTTTGTGCCAACAATTTTAAGCTGCTAACCTGCAAATATAGTGTCATCTATTAATGTTATACAAAAATAAAATAAATTTCAAATTTCAAATCTAAAATTTAATTGCTTTGAGTTGTGATTTTAACCTGAGATTCCACCATTCAGGCTTGGTACTGCTCAGGCGAAATTATCGCTTATAAAGTTAACACTAAATTTATAGAAAAACTAATAAAAGACTGAATATTTCTTTGCCTTTGTGGGGAATTGAACCTGAGGCCTCTTGATTAGTTTGGGATGCCCAAACCATTACACCATTCAGGATTTGTACTATGCATTCGAAATTATTGGTTAATAGTTACTATACCGTAAAACGGTAGAATGAGAAAACATATAGTGCGCTATCTATACAAATTATAGTAAACTATTAACTAAAACTGCTTTTGATATTTAGTCCGGAATAAGAGTAATAGATAACGTCGTTCAAAACGACAAATTCCCAATGTATGGGACTTTCACCCCCATGAAAGAAAAGCATGTCTTTGCTATTTTGACTGATCTTAATAATTTTGCATCATTGAGTTCGAATTTTTCTCAAGCGTCCGATAAAGGGGTCGACACATCAACACCAGCGGATATCCCCCCCTAATAGAGGTCAATGTGTTCGACCTCGAATCAGAACAATATAACGTCATGGATTTCGTTCGTTTCGCTGCAATAGGTACTCCAATTTCCGATCAATTGAGACATCTCATAAGGTTTTATTCTTTGATAACGAAATCCGTATAGGTTTTCTTTTTAGTTTAATATTTTTGAAAACAAAACAACGAACTATTTTTTTCGAAATTGTGATTCTTCGACATATTTAACTGTCGAAATTCAGAATGACACACCCCATTTCAACACCAAACTATTGATTTCGATATGTTTTTTAAATGGGGCCTCCTGACGAGTATTGTGCCCTTTCATACAAAAAATAACTTTCCAAATTGGTTCAGGTGTCTTCCAATAAAATTGGAGAACATACGAGTACCTACATGAAGAAACCGACAAATTCATAACCTCCAAATTTTTTGAAGTCTGTTATTTAATGTCCTTTATAATAAATATACACGGACAGAGTCTTTGTCTTAGTTGTGACTCTAACAGACAGAGCCCAAGGGCCGCCGGACTCGAAGGCCACATTTAGCGTGATGTGACTCTTACCATAGCTCTTACAGACAGACAGAGCCAAGGGTTGCTGGACCCGAAGGCCACATTTATCATTATGGTGGACGAAAAGATGAAAAAAATTAAAGCTACATCACCTAAACATGATTCGCATTTTCGCCCATTCCCTCCATCGGCTTTAACTGTCAGTGCGGGTAGTGAAGCAGCTGGTACATTCTAACCCTCAAATTCATAAAAAATAACAAGCGTTATAGCTAAACCTATTATAGTTAAAACATGTTTTGTCCTTTTCCCTCCTATGAATATTTGACGTTGAAAGAACGAGACAAAACATATTCCGTCTTATTATAAAACCAAGACTAACTTTGTTACAAGGTTTAAACCATTATCCACCCAAAATGAAGTTGACATTGACAGGTGAGATAGTGTGATATTAGTAAATGTCAACTTGATTTGGTCGAATAATGGTTTAAACCTAGTAACAAAGTTAGTCTGGGTTTTATTATAAGACGGATTTTAACTAAAATAGGTTTAGCAAACGTTTGTAATTTTTTATGAATAAGGGGGTAAGTTTTTACGTTTCTCCCAAACCAGCATTGACAAGTAACAATAAGATGCGAGAGGTATTTTTGTTTTTAGGCAAATACTTAATGGTTTAAAATAAACCAAATACCCACATTATGTTTTTCAAAGACAAAATGTCAATGAAAAATAACGTAAATCAATAGAAAGATCTCGTTAAGACGAAGTGGTAGCTAAAGTGGCGCCCTCATTTGAAATAAATTGTTTAAAACTAAATATGGTGATAATTAAAAATTTGATTTGTATCACTGTCTAGAAAGACCTTTAAACTATTTTAGGAATTAACCTTTGAAAGTAATATTGGTAGTCCGTCTAGTTTTAAACTATTAGTAATTATTAATTTGAAACTATTAGTAATAATTTCAAAGGTTATTCATAAAATAGTTTAAAGGTCTTTCTAGACAGTAATACAAAAAAAAATTTTAATTATCACCATATTTAGTTTTAAAAAAATTATTTCAAATGAGGGCGCCACTTTAGCTACCACTTCGTCTTAAGTGGATAAGAACGCTAGGGTCGGTCTGGCTCTGGACTGGACGCGTTTCGTGCGTTGTCGATTTTTTGTGAACAACTAGGTAAAATAGGTACCTAGTTAGGTAAGCTATAGGTACCTATTCGTGCATTTTAGAAACTGTCAAAAACATGCCTTCAGTCTGTTCACCGAAAGATGATATAAGTAAATATTATAATTCGTCTCCTGTTTTCGCCGTTTGCGTGGTCCGAGGCACGCTGATGTCAACCGATCTATATGTACCTCTAGGTACGTCTAGGTCTGTGAATAAAACTTTAATCGCGGTTCGGGCGTTATGAAAATTTCAATAAATTGCCTTCACCGGAGATTCGCATTTTGAGCGTCCAATTTTATTACATAAGTTATTTTGACGGTCGCGATTCGATTTATTAAGCGGTCAGACACGACATAGTTAACTGATATATATTGCTAAATAAATAAATTATATAATAAAAAAATATACCTACTTACGCCCGTCCTTTCGACCATTTGCATTCGATCATCAATCCTGAAACTTTTGAATTACATTATCAAGTTTGTTTTTAACGAGGTTAGGCCTGTGTCACTCCCCGTTTAGGTATTGAAAATATTTATTTTATTCTGATTTTCGTATTTGTTGTTATAGCGGCAACAAAAATAGGTACATCATCTGTGAAAATTTCAACTGTCTAGCTGTCACGGTTCATGAGATATAGCCTGGTGACACACAGACAGCGGAGTTTTAGTAATAGGATCCCATTTTTACCCTTTGCGTACGGAACTGATTATTGGGTACTTTCCTGGATCAAAAATAATTTATTTGCTACTATTAAGAAATTAAAACATCACAATATAATGTTACTTGTCACGATCATATCCATTTTCAAAGTGATTTTAGATTAATTATTGCAGATAAACTTTTATTAAGAGCGCTGAAACTATGACGTCATTGGTCTAGTCTCAAAGCAAATGATTGTTTTGACGTTAAGAAAAAAGTATCTGATCTAAATTGTTGTTGGAAAACAGCAAATTCAATTGAAAATTATTATTTCTAAGGTGAGTTCGGAAAGAAGATGAATACGGAACAACAAATACTTAAAGCCCCTTAATGCTCGTAAAACGAACAAATTGAAACCCAATGTGACCCAACGTGACCCAATACCATTAATCGAAGATAAAAAGAATCAAATAAATCATAAGGAAGAAAAACACGTAAGATGGATGGTCGCAAGTTATCAAAAGACATTGTCGCATCGCACCCTCGATGCTGATAGATGGATGAGCTGATAATCACCAGGGCAACTCGTATCGATTACGATGGACCGAGTTTAAAGAAGGTTTTATGACTTAAGAACCCTGATTTATTAAGTTATTCTGCCTACAGTCCATTTCGTGTCCCGATTGAGTCGTCGACAAGAAGCCTAAAAATGCTTTCCAAAGACCGCATTTAAAATCTGAGATCACAATTAATTAATTAGATATTTTAGGGTTCCATTGTAAATATAAATTCCTTATACTTTTGCCATGTCTGTCTGTCTATCAGTCCGGCATACATGCCGACATTGTGGTAAAATAAAAACATAAAAAAATTGTGGTGTCGCTCCCATACATGTAAAGATGGGAGTTTTTTTTCTCGACTAACCCATTAAGAGGGATATCCTAAAAGGTCCTGAAAAGGTCTTTCAAAAATATTGTGAGAACGAATTATTTAAAGAAAAACTATCAGAACTAAGTAGGGTTTACACGTTAAAGAGTTATAGGCGACCAACTTAATGTACTCGGAAAAGTAAAATTTCGTACTCCCATACTACCGTAACTAATTTTCTATTGAATTTCAATAGAAAATTAATTGCGTAAAGTTAGTGACGTTTATATTCCCGTGAGCTCAAAGTCGGCACTCGCATCTACAGAACCCTACATTGCACGTACTCATGGCATCGCACTTGGCTGCTTTTTTAAAAATGAAATTGACTTGACTCCAGAGTTGGGCAAAATGTTATTAAACTACTAATTACTAACTACAATTACATTTTGTAGTTAGTAATCGCAACTACACAATTACAAAAAGTAATTGAAAAAGTAGTTGAACTATAAACTACAAAAAATAGTTGTAATCACAATTACAAACTACTTTTTGAAACTACAAATTTTATTAATATTACTCATAAATTTTCGTTTCTTGCTCACAACTTTTTACACTTATAATTTCTAAATACAACGCCTTTAACACACGCCTGCGGTATTAAATTCTTATTGTAATTTGTAGTTACAACTACTCAATTACAATTACAAATTACAACTACGGTAGCTTCAATTTTCGTAGTTAAATTTAATGTAATTTCAACTACTTGTAGTTAACTACATGTAATTGTAATTTGTAATAAAACTACACAATAGTAGTTAACTACGCCCAACTCTGCTTGACTCGAACCCTACAATTTTTTTACTGCGTAAGCCAAAAGCAGTAGGTACGAAAAAGATAAAGATTTTGTTTGTTTCTTTGTTTCTTTCTTCATCTATGTTACTTGTTATGTAATTTATGGAATTAGAATGATATTCACTTACTGTCTAATCTTTATTTCCATTCAGCCCTTGTAGTTATAGTTACAAAGTAGAAAATTAAATTAAAAAAAACACAACCTACACAATTCAGTAATAAAAGCACTCAAGAAACGCCATAATTTATTTTTCCATATTTTAACTTTTTCTATGGCGGTAAGTGGGTTCCATCGAGCGAGAGTCCCTACAGAGTACAGTGCCATGCTCCCCATAATAAGTTGTGTAATAACTTTGCACAAAATTAGGTCACCTACATATTACGGACGGCACCTAAGAGAGCCGTTGTCGATTTTACGGCATCACACACACGCTTTAATTTTTTTATGTACCTATTCTTTTAAGGGTTCTGTAGTAAACAAGGAACCCTTACAGTTTCACCATGTCTGTCTGTCCGTCCGCGGTTTTAATCAGATACTATAAGTACTAGAAAGCTGTAATTTAGTATAGGTATGTATATTAATCATACAAAAAAGTGGTAAAATAAAATACTAAAAAAAAACTTTTTTTAGGAATGCTCCCATACAAGTAAAGTAGGAGTAATTTTTTTTTTCTCGACTATCCTATCTTGTGTAGTATCGTTAAATAGGTATTTCAAAAATATTGTGAGCTTGTGAACATCATTTTTCGATTTAGGGAACCGTTTCTGAGACATTTGGTTTATATTGCAAATTTTTGTTAGAGTCAAGTGTGTGTTAAACGGTTATATATAGACATCTGAAAAAAATCACAGCTGTAATATATATAACGAAATTTAAAGTAAAACTATCAGAGCTAAGAAGGATTTACAAATTATAAAATTATAGGAAAAGGAAAAGTTCATACAAATTCAATATGTACAAAATTCGTTTTTAGACGTTTTTAGTGGCGTGAACTCAAAGTGGGCATTCGCAACTACGGAACCCTACACTGCGCGTGGCCCGACAGGCACTTGGCGGTTATTTTGTAGTGATTAAATACTTTCATTTCGAAAACCTTTTGAACTGATTGTACTTTTAGTATTATTGTCACTATTTTGTAAAATGAGTAGGTAGGTATTTTATTTTCTACTTTTAATATATTTTTAATTTCTCCAAGCGGTTAGATTTTAGCAAAAAGGTATACGTGGCATAATATCTCAACCACCGAGCTACCTAGAAGTCCTTTAATTAAGTCATATCTAAAAGTTATAACATTTTTTTTTTCAAACAAAAAACTTTTTGAAAAACTAGGTTATGGTTCTCTAATTATTCTCATAAAAATATTAGTAATATTTAATTTGAAATAATTTTTCTATTCATAATCTTTATTTAGTAATAATATCTTTTAGTCAACCCAATTTTTATTGGGATCAAGCTGGAACAGGATGTAGTATGTTTATGTTTACAAGAATTTTATTATGAACAAAATACTTGTATTTATATGGTATGCTAAGACTAGCAAAATTATGTCAAAGTGATTAAGAGAAATCATATTATGATCAATGCTTATGGCTACAGAACCAATAATAGAATAATTAATATTATGATTATTATCTATAGAAAAATTTATGACAAAGACCTTATGATAATGACAGACCATATTATGATTTATATCTTTAGGAGAAAAGAGAGAAGGAGAATGGAAGAATAGACTTAGGGCTAAGTTAGTAGGTAGACCATGTTAAAAGCTCCGAGCAATAGCGTAAGGTCCACTTACCCTTAAAACCATTTTTTAGAGCTTTGCTCTTAGATACTTTTGCTTAGTAGTAGAATTAAAAGTTAGAAATGCTTCGACAATATACTGTCAATGTCAGTGTCAGATGTCGTGTCAATGTCAAATTACAAACGTCAAACAAAGGTCCGATAAATAAATAAGAGAAAGCGGAATTTTAAAAACTTGTTATTAAAATATGTATTGTTCAGTATTAATTTATTTATTACCTACAACAGGTGCTTTATAGTGTAATATAAATAATGACAATAACCAAGCCAGCATATAAAAATTACAGTTATACTCCACTATGGACGGAAAATGGGTGAGTTTTGCATTATTTTTACGTCAATTTTGATTCTCTACAAATCACATTCTGTGAAATTACGTCTGTTTTTCCAAATTCACTACATTTAACAATAATTACTAAGGCTGTGCTGACCTGGGAACAATAATTGAAGCCTATACCAGGTAACTGGATTTCAAAAACTTGTGGTTGGTAAGTAGGTCCCTATTTATCTACTTTGGCATTTTAACTTGTGGTTTACCATGTCCGTTTGTCCTTGTCCTACTGCTCACACTGTTTGTTTCGTTTGTTGAATGTTTTAGACATCAAGTACTTTTTAAACACTTGATATCTTAATAACGGCATGCCAATATGAGGAAAATACTAGCAAAATCTATATAGCAAAGTAGGTGCGGGTTGGGTATAGAATCTAGCCGCAGGATTTTTAACATGGGGGTGGTATGAGGGGGTAGGGGAGAAACCCCCTTATAAACATCCCCCCGTGCGGAGACGCATAGTTTTTTTTTTTAATGAATTTTTGAAAATTATAAAAACCATAGGGAAATTGCCAATAAACCTTACTAATGTAAGAGTTGTCTTGTTTGCCCTATACTCGAGTGTTTTTTTATAGCCGGAGGCACGGAGGGAGGGCAGCCCCCGCCCGCTGTAAGAAAACGCAGGCACCATGCGAGCCGTAGCGGTTGAGGCTGGTCGCCGAAGGCGACCAGCAAGCCGAAGCTGCGAAGGCGAGCATGAGTGCCTGCGTTTTCTTACGCAAGGGCGGAGGGGCTGCACTTCCCGCAGCGCCGGAGATGTCACGTTTCGAAATATGCATAGATGAAATTTGCCATGAAAGTTAAGGCTATAATATGTGTATAAAATTGAATAAATTATTAATTTCTACATAAATGTGGATGACATCATAGTTATTATTTATTTTCAATAATTCATAAAAAATAAAACTATGCGTCTCCGCGCGGGGTAGCGGTGCGGGGGGTCGTGTAAAAATGCCTGTAATCGTCTAATTACTGAATAAATATTTGAATCTTTGAATTTGAGTCTTGCGGCCTTGGGCTCCGTCTGCTTAGAGATGAAGACCTAAAAGTATCTACCGGCCGTTAGGGATAAAGTCGTGATGGTATGGATGTGTATTGTTCTAAGGGTCCAAGACTTTGGCTCTTTCCCTATTAAATTAAAAATAGACTCAACAAGTGGATAGAGACAAATAAAGTGTCGTTAATGAATTAATGAACTGTGAAAAGACTTTATGGACTCTCAGCACTGTGTGATATAGACATATCAGCTCCAAGCTGCTCGTCTATTAATAAATAATAATAATAAATTATGTGTGATTTAGGGTATGTAACCGATGGGTAAAAACAGGACCCTATAACTAAGCCGCTGCTGTCCATCTGTCAGTCATGAGGCTGTATCTCATGAACCGTGATAGCTAAACAGTTGAAATTTTTAAAGATGATGTTTCTTTTGCTGCTATAACGCAAATACTAAAAACAGAATAAAATAAATATTTAAGTGGGGCATCACATACAACAAACATGACTTTTATAGATAATGGTAAGAAACCCTTCGTGCGCGAGTCGCATTCGCGCTTGGCCGGTTTTATTATCATTTAGGAGTTTAGTGGCCCATTGGGAGTATGCTTTGCTAGAAGTTCTGCAAGATAGCCAATCGAAACATTGTAATTTTTTGATAAACTTACTAAGTGGAAAGAGTCGTTACACTGAATAAACACCAGGCGTGGTCTCCGTACGTGGACGGGTGACCACAAGTGGCATAAAAAAAACCGGCTAAGTGCGAGTTGAACTCGCATGGAAAGGGTGAACCCTTATTTTTTATATCACATTTGAAATCCTTAAAGTAAGACGCGAGTTAACTACTACTAGCGCTATCTAGAGGTGTTTTAGTAAACTATTTTCCGTAAGTAAACGTATTATATTGAATTTACCACTTTATTTTGAATTGATAGGATTCTTATTGGTTTTTACTGTAATTTACAAGCAAAGAACTGTATTTTTTTTTTAATTTTAGACTGTTTTTTGGAGATCAAGAGGGGTGGTCAATTTTCGTCTTCTTTCATGAATAAATTCATAAAATATTTATTTTACAGTAATAACAAAAATTGATTTGAGTTCCTCTTAACGAGCCCTTTCATTTGATATATATGACTCAGTAAGATTTGGATAACTTTTTTTTAATTTCCTCATTTTGCCCCAAAAACTAACACATATTTAAAAAAAAATATTTTACTTTGCACATCTGTGTTCGGGTCATAGGATTACACCATCCTGCCAATATTCACCTGATTTGGTCCAGTAGATTAGGGGCAAACTGGCTGTGACAGACGAACGGACAGACAGATGTGAGTGATCCTATAATGACGTTTTTTCATTTTTGTACGGCACCCTAAAAACAGTGACCTCCGTGGCGTAGTGGTCACCATGCTAGTCCGCCACTTTCGCCGCCGCCGCCGCCTAAATTTCCAAAAATTTTCAATGGCATTTGAATGGAGTACAGAAGTGTGCCGTCACGCCTTTTTCGAGTCCAATAGATAAATATATCGGGAAAAATTACACTGATTGAGTTGGCTAGCCCCAAAGTAATTTCGAGATTTGTGTTAAGGGATACCAACTCAACAATACCATATTTTATAACAAATACATATATAGAGATAAACATCCAAGACCCAGGACAATTTGAAAAATTCAATTTTCCAACTAGGCCTGACCGGAGATCGAACCCGGGACCTCTGGGTGGCAGAGGCAGACTAGCGTGGTGACCACGCCACGGAGGTCGATAAATCGGTATCCGTCTTTATTACTTACAGCGCAAAAAATGTATTTACAAAAACTTTTAAGTGTACTTTATAAACTCAATTGCTGGGTCATGGTATGGTTACAGTCAAAGTTGTTATCATAGTTAGCATCAACAGAAAGTGCCACCTACTCTGCAAAGCCACCTATGTTTCCATTGTACTTACGAAAAAACCTGCAAAAAGATTTTTTTTGTCACGTGAGTAACTACAATAAAGTATTTAAATAGTGCTTATTTTAATGCCGAAATCAGATGTTACTCGTTCAGTCAAAGTCAAAAGTCAAAAATCATTTTTTTATCTTTAGATATTTGTATCACTTGATAATTGTTGTGAAATGTCGTATTTCGGAGGTTCCGAGGTCGGCTGCCCGACAACACCGCGCGTCACACGTCGCCGACACTACGTGTAAATTAGGATAGGAATTATATATTATGTATGTTAGTTATAAGGTATTTATAATATGGGCCTCTGGCATTGTACAAATTTGTAAGTACAATGCTATTGCCTGAAATAAATGAATTATTATTATTATTATGTATCTCCTTTAGTTTCACGGGTCTTATCACTCCGGTCCTTTGAGAGGCTTGCGTGGGGATACAGATCCAACACGTAGAGGCCCTTTGGAGAAGTTGATGTTATGTGGCGCTCCCGCCAAAACTTATTCCTGAATATACCTATGAAAGGTGTACCCTTGAATAAGTTTCGGCTGGAGAAAGATCTATTGCAAGAAAAAGGGAAAGATCTATGGGTTATGGAATGAGATTGGGATGGACTGATGCTGGGATATTGCAATAGGAACATCACCTGCCATAATCATGATTACTGACTATTGTAGGCAGGTGGTGGCTTGCCGCCCACTAGATGGGCCCCTCAAACGCGCCGACAATAGTTGCCGGCAAAGGAACAACACCGGTGCAAGCGACTCAGGGGTGTCGAGAGGTGTGCTGCGCTTTCTCCGAAGTTACTCGCGGCGTTATGCCCTTTAACACTTCCTCCCCTGGAGCAATAGCTCTAACGACTCTTCTCTGCACGGCCAATTAAGGCAATGCAGAGCTGAGAGCCCTGCGAGCCCTCTTGGGTCTCCACCCCGACCGATGAAGACACGTCGGGGACGAGGGCCCTGACCGGCTCTCTGGAGCACTCGGGTCCGTGGTGTCGTTACTCACCAACAACTCGCCACAAGCTGCCCTGCGGTATTATTATTATTCTCGATTTCTTAATAGGTAGTAGTTGACGTTAGATCATTTACTTACAGCTAAGTCTACTGCCGCCTTCTGAGCGCAAGTGCAGTGTAGAAGTTACAGTGTTTTTACTAGCCATTTAGTTTTCATAATTGGGCAAAGGCTTTCTTGTTCTTTACCTAAAATTTTTTGTTACTTGTTCAGTAAGAAAATTCTGGAATAAGTATAGTTAAATTTTTGAGGTTAGTTTTTGTTGTTGTCAGAAAGTATAATTTGTTAGTCAGATTCATTTCAATTCGCAACATATTAGAAAAATCCTTGCTATATGATCAAATATAAATATTAATTTTTCTCCATGATGCCGTGTCGTGCCGTCCGACAATGGAACCACGAAGTTATTACAAGTGGGGGTGAGAGAGACCGCGAGAGTTGCAATCTATTCAAGTCAGTACAGAGGCGCGGGCGTCGTGCGCGGTCTTGCCGGCCTCGAACACCCTTAAAAACAAACCATAAAGTCTATTATCCCTTGACTCGGAAGTGTCCCAAAAAATAAACCATTCAGTATATGTTCCCTTTAATGTATGTGTTGCTATGTGAGTGCAATTTTGCAAAATGATTGAAGACAACACTGTAGCGCAGGACATGAAGCGGCAAGCAGCTATGTTCTACAATTCAACGGAAAGGTCGGTATTTGAAAGTACTGGTGGTGCCAACGGAAGTAGTGTTGATAAACATCGGTGACCTTATTACGGCGGGCTATGATTGATATTTGGTTGGCATGTTTGGAGTTCTTGGTGTAATTTTAGACAGGTCCCTGGAAGTTAGGTTTCTTTTTTAATTTAATGTGCTTACGCTTATCACGTTTGGTGGTCAAAAGTATGTAATGTGGTGACTCACTATATTTACTATATCTACTTACCTCTTTTTTGGTTTATGTATTTATGTACTTCTTTTTGTATTTATGTACTTCTTCAAGCATTCCACTTCATGTCGGTTTCGCTTTGCTTTTATAGAGTGTAAGAAAGGCTTGTTCTATTGAAGGTATTTATTTGAATCGAAAAGTCCGGCTTTATACAGACTAAATATACCTACATACTTAGGAGGTTCTTTCCCGACTGCGCCAGGAGGGTTATGTTTTCGAGTCTAAGCAGCGTATTAGCGGCTTGGGAGGTTAGCTTGAGATGTGTCTCTAGATTCTTACTAAGTGACACTGTGTGTATTTATGTACATGTATTGCTTCGTCTCGTCTTAATATAAACCTTGTTTAAGAGTAAAACAAGGTTTTTTTTCTTGCGCTAGCGATAAAGGTAAGGCTGGCGCAGCGGAAACGAACATGACAAATGTAAAAATAAATGGTCAAATTTAAAAAGCCTGACTGTCCGGATTTGTTTTTTAACCGTCCTCCAAAAAGAGGTTATCAATTCGAGTGGTTTTATTTTGTTTGAAATGAATGATCAGACCTCCTCTCCTGAGGATTTCAAATATGACCGATCTAGAGCGGCCTGCATCCAGCGATCCTGGTCAGGTCGTCAGACTATCTTGTGGGTTGTGGGTCGCTTCCCATTACTACGTGTACAGTACAGTACAGTAGTACGTGAGTACTAGTACTTATTCAGTGCCAGTACGTGGTCGCCATTCGAGAACCTTTTTCCCCAACGGCCATCGGTTCGTCGCGCTATGTGTCCCGCCCACTGTCACTTCAACGAGCTAATCCGCTGGGCTAGGTCAGTGACTTATGTTCTACTACGAATTTCCTCATTTCTGATTCGATCACGCAGAGAAACGCCAAGCATAATCCTCTCCATAGTGTGTTGAACGATCATGAGCTTTCTCACGAGACCCATAAGACCACGTTTCAGAGCCATAAGTCATCACTGGTAACACACATTGGTTGTAGACTAAAGTCTTGAGACACTGAGGTATTTTGGACGACTGGAGATAGTTTGAAATGAATGATACTTGCGAAATTTTGTGAGGAATTTGCGTTTGTGTAGTTTGGTAAAAAAGTTGGTTATAAGTTTTGAAAAATTATATTCAAAACTTATCGAGTGGGATATTAAGGGTAGTTAAGACTGTGTGCGTTTAGCCTTTGTTTGCAATCTAAACTGGCAGTGCATTTTACAGGCTAATTACACCTTGTACACACCACCCAATTCGCCAAACGACCTGCAGTAATTGCATTCCGTTTCACGTAATGATAACAACTACCAGTTTCATTTGTTACAATCTTACAGCTTTTTGACGACTGGTTAGGAGAAATGTTCTCAGTACGATAGTTCAAAGACGTTTCATGTCATGCTCTTCCCAATACCCTGGACTATTATGTATTCTACTATTATATGCCAATACTTCGACGAAAAGAAATCAAGAAGAAAGCTCGGTGGCCCAGTGGAAGTGCTTATTATTAGCGCTTTCGCAAGTAAAGTGACACTGGGCGTGGTGTGCACTTGGATTGGTGACCACAAGTGGCATGAAAATTTCTCGAGCTCCTCCGTGCTTCGGAAGGCACGTATAAGCCGTTGGTCCCGGCTGTCACCATTGTATGGCAGTCGTCAAGCTATGTCAGATGCCTTTAGGCAGCTTGAAAAATCTGACACCAGTGTTGGCCACTTACACACACAAAAAAAAACTTCGACGAAACCGTAGCGTAATGGTCAACACGATAGACCGCCAATTTGGAGGTTCTGGGTTCGACCCCCAGCCAGGGCAAGTTGGAAAATAGCCCTTTTTCAAATTGTCCTGGGTCTTGGGTGTTTATCTATATATGTATTTATCATAAAATATAGTATCGTTGGGTTAGTATCTCATAACACAAGCTGAAGCTTACTTTGGGGCTAGCTCAGTCTGTGTGATTTGTCCGTATATATTTAAAAAAATAAACTTATACCGTCTTATTATAAAAACAGGACTAACTTTGTTACTAGGTTTAAACCATAATCCTCCCAAAATTAAGTTGACATTGACAGGTGAGATATGATATTACTAGATGTCAACTTGATTCGGTCGGATAATGGTTTAAACCTAGTAACAATGTTAGTCTGAATTTTATAATAAGACGGATAGTTACTTACTCTATTTTGCAGATATTACATTATGACGTCTTCATCTCTAACGGGTAGACAGAGCCCGAGGACGTACCCGAAGGTCACGTTTTGCGTGATGGAGAGCCGTATATGAAATAAAAAACTAATTTTTGATTGATACCTAGCCGCGTCGCCTATTAGGTACCTAACATGATTCAAATTCTCTCCCATTCCCTCTGTCGGTTTTCGCGATCTGCGCGCGAGGAGAAGCAGCTAGGTATATTCTTTATTTGCTCCCAGATCAGCATGGACTTTGCACGTGTGTTTTGAGTGCTTAAAAATACCTCGTTAGTTACAAGTAGATGTACTTTAGCAAAACGTCTAGCCCTCTTATTCATAAAAAATTACAAACGTTAGCTAAACCTCTTTTAGTTAAAATATGTTTTGTCTCGTTTTCACTATGTTAAATATTAAAAAGAAGAAAAGGGACAAAACATGTTTTATCTAAAATAGGTTTAGTAAACGCTTGTTATTTTTTATGAATTTGAGGGTAGATCTTTATCATATTTCAAACAATTACCGGCCAAGTGCGAGTCGGACTCGCGAACTAAGGGTTCCGTTCCATAATCTAAAAAAAACACATTGTATGGGAGCCCCACTTAAATATTTATTTTATTCTGTTTTAAGTATTTCTTGTTAAAGCAGGAACAGAAATACTTACATCATCTGTGAAAATTTCAACTGTCTAATTATCACGGATCAGGAGATACAGCCTGTTGACAGACAGACATACAAATAAGCGGAGTATTAGTAATAGGGTCCCGTTTTTACCCTTTAGGTATTAGCTAAACGTACTAACTGGGTATTAAATATTGTACCTAAACAGAACAGTTGCTGGCAATAATATTGACTAGTTTCAAGAACCGGTCCAAGATATAATTATAGAACCAGTAATGCAAATTTGATTGTTAAATAACAAATTCTTTGATGCAGTAATAGAAATAACAACGTAGGGTCATCCACATATTACGTCAGCAATAGGGAACCTGGTAAAGGGATCAGAAAAAGGCGTGTCAGCCCTTTAGATAAGGATTAAAAAGACGAAAGACGTGATATGTAAAGTCTTTAAGAACAGGCTAGTTTTCTAGGGGAGAAATGTTTCTACTCGATACAGAATGGAATGAATGCATTGTGTAATCATAGAATTGTTACTAATAAAATTCTAATTACTAATTAGACTTTTTAAATATCACTAATAACTCTAATAAGAAATGAGACCTAATTCTATTTAATGAGTATGACAGATTAGACAGATATGAATACATTAAAATTTTTGATCCCACCAAAAACATTTTTATGTAAAAATGTTGCCAAGATGAGTCTACGTAGCTTCCCATCATCATCCGAGCGTATTCCCGGTTGCTTCCTCAGCAGTAACGCTTCAGACCCCGGGGTCCGCTATCTTACCAAGGAGATTTGACGAGGTTGCTGGTTTTTACACAGAGCGACTGCCGTCTGACCTCCACAACCCAAAGGGCAAACCAGGAACCAATCCTTGGGATAGTTTGATGATCAAACGCTAGGTGGCGTTCGGGACCCACAGTTTTACGTGCCTTCCGAAACACGGAATCATCTTTCTTTTCGGATAATCAGGTGATTCAAGCCTGCAATATCCTATCCAGACTGGAAACAACTTTTCACAAAGTATGCTTCCCAGTGGGAATCGAACCCATGACATCCGGGTCACAAGGCAAACGCCTTGACCACTGGACCACGGAGGCAGTCACGAGTCTACATAGCTTACCCTGTGAAAAAGTTATCAAATCTCGTGTAAAGCCAAGCTCTAAACCTAGAAGCTCTACACTACACCTTAATCAGAATCTATGAAAAAGTGGTCAGATCTCATATAGAGCCAAGATTCTTGATCTATGCGCCCTTACTTTACCAGGCCTTACTTCATATACTCTAAATTTTAGTCAAAACGTGATGCTTGGCCGTTTTGCTACTGTTACGAAGATTTCATAGGCATTCGTTCATCGTGTGTGATGTGTGTGTGTGTCGGCCCAGATATGAAATTCTAAAGCGGTCAATTTGTTGGGATTTTACGAGGTACCTTACATACCCGGCTCCCCCATTATGTTGAATCAATTTTCTAAACTAAAAGCCAACTTCAACACCATACTACACAAACGATTTTGATACAATTTCTACGGGACCACCTTACAAGTATGCCCTTTAAAACGAAACAGAATCTTCCTCATTGGTCAAGTCAAGGCACCTTCGAATAATCGGGAATCATATATAAATAACCGGCCAAGTGGCACAAAAGGTTCCGTACCATTATCTATAAAAAAATCGCGTTTGTTGTATTGGAGCCCCACTTTATTTGATTCTGTTTTTAGTATTTGTTGTTATAGCGGCAACAGAATTACATAATCTGTGAAATTTTCAACTGTCTAGCTATCACGGTTCATGAGATACAGCCTGTTGACATAGACGGACGGACAGCGGCCCCCCCAATGGGTTCCCGGTTTGTCGTACCGGGGGGCTCAGTACCCGTGGTAGCCTCGAGCCACGGGGAAGCTAAGAGGAACCCGCGAGGGGGCGCTCCTGCTGTCGTCAACCAGCAGTGAGCGCCCACATTGGGGCGGCGGGGGAGTGGGAAGATCTTCCCCCACCCGGGGAGGGGCGCTCCCGCGGGCTCGGCTTCGGCCTTGAGCCTGTAGGGATGCGCCCAATGGGGCGGCGGGGGAGTGGGAAGTTCTCCCCCCACCCGGGGTGGGGCCGCCGGGAGGGGAATGTTTCATTGCCCTCCCGGCGCTTCAGGCGGGGCCACACCGCCATGGCTGTGGTTGGAGATCGGTCGCGGAGGAGGAGGAGTGTCGGTGTTACGTTGCCGCTCTCCCTATCCTCCGCGACCGAGCGGTGCCGCACCGCGTTTGCGGTGAGAGGTAAGCGGCGGAGCCTTTCATCTTCTCCGCCGCTGGGAGCCGGTTTATCTGGCTCCCATGGGTCCACAGGCGGTGGACTGCGTGGGAGTTTGCCGCCTCTCAATTGGGCCGAAGAGGTATGGCGCGTCCGTGAGTTCCGGACGCGCCGACTTGGTGAGTGGGGGGGCGCTGTGACGCCCCCGAGGAGGGGCCGCTTTGGCGGCCAGCCGCGCCGGGGTTCGCGGATGTATGTCCGTTCCTGTGTCCCCGGCAATAGCGGCTGAGATCGAACTCCGGAGGTTTTTTAGTGGGTAGGCACGTCGATCTGGCGTGGAGTCCCACATAACCCGACAGCCTCCCCCGCAGGCTGACGGGTATCCGTAACAGGGATCTTTCCTCCGTAAAAAAAAAGACGGACGGACAGCGGAGTCTAAGTAAAAGGGTCCCGTTTTTTTAAAACATTCGAAGTAAATAATCTACTCATTTTTGAAGTCGGTTAAATAAAATGCCCGCAATGTTGATTTTTTATGAATGATAAGATGATCAGAAAATATCCTTTTTATCATAGTTTATACTTACACATGCCACAGACATCCATATACAGTGAGAAACGTGACCCGAACAGTCTGACGTCTGTCTATTGTCGCAACTTACGTAATGTAGGAAACACGCCATAATAAACTATTGTTGCATCAAATGACATGGATCATGGATCAACTCGAAGCGACCACGGGCCGGACAAAGTTTCCATTCACTTATTTGCAAATGTCGGAATTACATAGGTAGAGTTATTTATGTACAGTTTACATTGATTTCATACAGCGAAAGAATAAAGTGGATATGCCTCAAATTCCGAAATTAATTTAAAGAGCAAAAAAATCCCGTGACTTTTCACATAAAAAAGTTGTTTTATTTTAGACAATTTAAATCACTGCACGCGTGACGTTGTCAATATGTAAAAACTGATAAAAATACTGATGTAAATATTTATTAACATAGTATTTTAATTATCTTTGTTTTATTTGTATGAGGTTTTTATTATTTTATGTTATTGTATTATTTATTTGTTATTGGAACAAACTTCCTTATCGCGCGTTGCGAAAGGGGGCTAGAAGGAAAAAATTAAGACCAAAAGTTGTAACAACACTTTTTGTTCATTCAAATTTATGAAGATAATAAAAACTTTATTTTAGAACGCAGAAAGGAGTTTGAATGTAATTTAGACCTATTTATATTTATATTTTACCTCGTTCCATCCGGGTGTCCCTTGACACCTCTCAAGTTTTTTTTGTTTGCAACACGGGATTGACTATTTAAAAAAACCCTGGAAGATCCATATTAATATCAACATTTCGATGCAAGTACATAAATAACTCTACCTCATTCCGACCTCTGCTTATTTGTAAAACCACGTGTAATTTCGAAAAATTATACTTGCTTTTATTACCATAAAAGCAAGTATATTTTTTCAAAATTAAAAACCGATTTCGTACCCAAACTACACAACCGATCTTGATAAAATATCTATGGGACCACCTGACAAGTATACCATTTTAAACAAAAAAAGAATTTTTCAAATCGGTCCAGAAGTCTTCGAATAATCGGTGAACATACATATGTAAAAAAAAGATTGCGACGAATTAATAATCTCCTTTGAAAGTCGGTTAAAAATAAAAAAGAGGAGTTAGTGGCCGCCTTGAAATACATATTGCTAGCGTTTTCGCACATAAAGCAACGCTGGGCGTGGTTTGCATTTAGATGGGTGACCATAAGTGATTTCTCAAGCGCCACCGTTCTTCGAGAAATTGCTTAGGTAATGCGCAAAAGGCTACCTTATCGACCGCATTTTGTACATTTTGTGGACAAAGACTAAAAACCCTATTACTAAGACTCCGCTGTCCGTCTGTCTGTCACCAGGCTGTATCTCATGAACCGTGATAGCTAGACACTTGAAATTTTTACAGAAAATGTATTTCTATTGCCGCTATAACGACAAATACAGAATAAAATAAATATTTAAGTACCTTAGGGCTCTCATGCAAAAAACGTGATTTTTTATAGATTATGGTACGAAACCCTACGTGCGCGAGTCCGACACGCTCTTGGCCGGTTATTAAACAGATTGTATTGTACCTACCTTTACAGTTTCATTAGGTTCATGTCGTTCATGATCTATATCCGCACACGTCCGTAGGGATCAATTCAAGGGCTATTATACCTTGATGGAAAAATAATTGAGGCAATCAGGGGAATTTCATATAATTTTCTGGTGAAACTCTTTGATATTTGGTATCTAGCTGTCGTGGCTAAAAGGGTTCAAACACTATCCTTTAGGTTTAAAGAACTTTTATTTCTCTTAATAAAGACAATGGTATTTCACTTACTGAGAAAACACTTCTTATAATTAAAATTTAACAAATTTACAATGTGCGTGCGGTTATCAAAAATAACAAAATAAAGAGGAGGTATACAAAAATTTATGATAGACGGTAGCGTATTTAGCATCACACAAACAACATCGATACCACAGTCCTCACCAGACAATTTGCTTTGAAAGGACATTTTTGTAACAAACTGTATTCTGTAAAAATAAATGCTCTAAAAAATTTAACAAAAATAGGTACATATATCATGAAAATTTTCAAAAAAAAATTTGACATTTAAAATATGTAATAAAAATTAAAAAAATCTGTGTTTAGTAGGGATGTGGACGGGGTGAAAATATATTATTTTATTATGTCATTTAACTTGATTATCCAATAAACAAGTCATTATTTTTAAAAAAAATTATAACAAGCTTTTATCTAAAGTCGAAGTAAAGATCTTCAAGACGATTCAAACGAGCCCAATCTCGATGGGGTTGCGTCGTTTCATTACAGAGTTCCTATGGCCACCGTCCAGCTCCATCATCAGATCAGCTCCATGTTATCATAATATTGCATTGTCACGCGATATACGTAGGCGTGCAACATTTCATCTCAATCTGAAACCGGGAAGCGGGTCAAATTTAAATTGCAAGATTTGATTGCAGACTGATAGACAGACCGACAGACAACAGGACAGGTGAAACTAAATAAAAGCTTGTAAAAATTAATGAAAAATAGGTACCTACTAAACATTTAAAAAAAAATGACATATGTAGGAATTGTAGACGGCGTTAATTTTTATTTTATTTTATTATGTCGGTCAACTAAAGGACCCATATCTTTTCGTTTAGCAAAAAAGGATAAATTCACAAAGATTCGGTGATTGGTGATTCGGCGAGAAAAGATTCGCTTCGGTGATTTACGTACATTTGGTTAAAAGTCATAGTTGGTCGTGACGTCATGCGAAATTTGATAACGCATGTCTCTCTTCCTGTGCGTCAGTAATCAAATCTTGCAAGTCAAAATTGACCCACTTCCCTGTTGCCGATTGAAACTTTGCACACATACGTATATCGCGTGACAACGCAATATTATGATGTCATGGAACTGATCTGATGATGGAGCCAAGAGGTGGCCATAGGAACTTTGTAATGAAACGTCGCAACCCCATCGAGTTTGGGCTCGTTTGATTCGTCTTGTGGAGCACCTTAAATTTTTAAGCCCATTGAATTAGATAAAAGCTTGTTTTAAAAATATATCTTAATAATTACTTGTTACTGTGTAGGTAAGTACTTAAATTACTAATGAACCGGAAGACTGGCTGGTTACTGGTTGTATCCGTGGTTAAAAACATTAGTTTTTTCTTACGAACAGAGAATGTAAATTAATATTGTAATGTTTGCGGAACATATTTTCAAGGTCCGACATTCAGAAACTTTTCATCATACTGAATAGGAAATGTTTGATATTATTTTACAAGGTAAACTTGCATTACACAGGACTTAATTGTATACATACTGCAAGCAAATACTCAGATATCGATCTAGATTTTATTATAGACGTGACTCTGCCGCGCAAACTTGCAGTCCGCCAAACTGACCCACATGATGGGCCCAGCGGTCTACAACAGACTGCCTAAAGAAATCGCCCTCGCATAGCCTAGCATCCTACAAAACCCGATTAAAGCGGTGGCTTACAGAAAAGGCATTCTATACAGTCGAGGAATTCATGGACATTAAATTAACTTAATTAATTTATTTTATTTTATCAAACTTTATTGTTCCAAAGTATAAATATACTTTTAACAAATGGCAGACTTAATCAGTTACCTACTTAAAAAAAAGACAATTAATAAACCAATTTGAATTATTTAATATTCCAATGTATTTTGAATTTTGAAGTACACATATGTATGACAATTTTTTGTATATTAATTTGACGTATAATGTATTATGAATAAATGAGTATTTGAGTATCAGACTACAGAATCAATCCAAAATTGTAGTTCCGAAAAAAAAATTAAAAGTATTGTTCTAAGACATTACCCCGCGCAAAGCAAATACTTTATAAAAAACCGGCCAAGGGCGAGGCGTACTCGAGTACAAAGGGTTCCGTATCCGTATTCATCCGTAATAAATATCTATAAAATCACGTTTGTTGTATGGGAATTAAATATTTATTAGATTCTGTTTTTAGTAAGCATTTATTGTTATAGCGGCAACAGAAATACATCTGTCAAAATTTCAACTGTCCAGCTATCACAATTCATGAGATACAGCCTGGTAATAGACAGACAGACAGACAGTGGAGTCTCTCTAAAAAGTAGTGTTCAAAGATGTTACGCCGCGCAAAACAAATACTTTATAAAAAGAAAGAAACAATGGCAAGGCTTCTAGATTACTTTTTACCACAATCTGAATAATTATTCTGACATGAAGGCGAAGATTCAAGGTGTCAAGTTAACTGTAACGAAATAAAGACACATTATTCACTTCAAATTTTTAAAGCATTAGGGGCCATCTATATATTACGATTACGCCTCAGATAGAGAGAGGCAGGACCCCCATCATATATAATTAATATAAGTATTACAAACCTACAGATCGGAATCTCGTAAGGTCCCGCGCAATATGCGTCCCGTTCCCCGTCCGGCAGAGATCGGAATTGGTTGTGTGAAAAACCTAAAGTTTGCAGCGGGACATAATATGGAGCTGGTTACAACCACTTAAGTTAAACCGGATTTGGATTTTACCGGTTTAGTTTCGGTTTTTTTTTTGTTTTACATGTTTCTTACCTTTGAAACACCGAACTATAAACATTTACAAGCTACTAATACAGTTCTAGATGATTTTTTGTTTTGTACTTTTCCGGTTAAAATTCGGTCTTTTAGTCCTAATTGTTCTTTGTCGGTCAAACACAGAATTTTACATATCTGCAAAATGCTAATGCGGTTTTAATTTCGATCTCTGGTCCTCACACTTCATCCCCGTTGTCGGCTTGCGGGGATCGCTCAACACCCCACAAGTGGACAACGCGGGAGAGGTGTGATGACGGGGAACGGGGACGCATATTGCGCGGAAACCTTAGGAGATTCCGTTATGTATGTAATACTTATATTAATTCTGCCTCCCTATGCCAAATGTGAAAGTGCGTGAAGGATAACATGCACTTTCTCATCCTAGCGTGTTCCCGGTTGCATCCTCAGCCAAAGCGTTTTGGAGCCCGGGGTCCGCTACCTAACCTAGGGGATTTGATTAGGTTACTGGTTTTTACACAGAGCGACTGCCGTCTGACCTCCGCAACCAAAGGGCAGAACAGAACCAAACCTAGGAAACGCTAACCAAGCACGAGATGTTTGTGCTTAACACATTTAGTCGCCTCTTACGACATCCACAGGACGAGAGGGAGTGGGTCCTATTCTAACCCGGAACCACAAGGGGAAAATCCTGATTTATAAACCGACCACCACCAAACGATTTTGATAAAATGTCTATGGGACCACCTGACAAGTATAAACAAAAAAAATTTTTCTAATCAGTCCTTTCGTCTTCAAATAATCAGTGAATATACATAAAAAGAAGATCACGACGAATTTATAACCTCCTTTTTTTTCGAAGTCGGTTGAAAAGCGGTTTCAACGAGTGAATTTCCAAAATAGAAATGGAATCATGCGGCGCAAATACGAATTTTTGCGGTGCTAAAATTATACAATCCTATGCTTGATGTGTTCACAAAGCAGTGGAACTGAAATACCTACTTAAATGCATAACGAAACTGCAGGTTCCATAGTATTTTCTGGCGTCCAAACTAGCCAATATCAGCAGCCGATACCCAAGGAAGTTCCAGATACCTCATCTGGTTATGGCCAGATGAGGTACCTGGAGGAGTCTAGGACTGATTGCAGGGTTAAAGAAACAAATAATAACCAGTGAAATGGGAGTCGGACTCGCGCAGGAGTTGTTCCGTACAAAATAGAGCAAAAAAACGGCAAAAAATCACGTTTGTTTTATGGGATTTAATATTTATTTTATTCTATTTTTAATATTTGTTGTTATAGCGGCAACAGAAATACGTAATCTTTAAAAATTTCAACTGTCTAGCTATCACGGTTCATAAGAAACAGCATGGTGACAGACAGACAGACGAACGGACAGCGGAGTCAAGAAATAGGGTCCCGTTTTTACCCTTTGGGTACGGAACCCTGGAAGAAGTTCCATAGCAGTCATTGCAATAATACGTTCACTTTAAACAGTACTTACATGACCACGTGAAGGTTGGTAAGCGGCACCCTTGTGGAACCTTCACATAACAGCGGACAATGGTTTCGTAGCGCGTGTCATTGTAAACAATTCTGTAGGTAGGTATTATTATGTTATGGAGACAATTTGTGACAATAACATAGAGACAGAGATTAAATAGTACAGTCAGCCAACGAGTACCTGCGCCCATAGATTTAAGAAAAAATTCTAGGTCTATGCTTGAATTTTGCTTCTGAATTTTTCCGGGGTCCAGTGCTGCCCCCATTTGAAATAAATCATTTTATAGGAAACGGAGACATCATTTAAAATTTGGCCTTGATCAGACCCTAGATAACCCTTTAAACTATTTTATGAACTAATGTTTACAGTTTAAAGTGAGAACGTGAAGCTTTTCTACGCACAATTGCGAAAAACGGCCACTTTTGGCGTATGTGCGTAGAAAAGCTTCACGTTCTCACTTTAAAATGAAAACAGTAGTTCATAAAATAGTTTAAAGGGTTATCTAGGGTCTGATCAAGGCCAAATTTTAAGTGATGTCTCCGTTTCCTATCAAATGATTTATTTCAAATGGGGGCAGCACTGGACCCCGGAAAATTCATGTAGCCCCTTAAACTCAAAATGATATTAAAGGGATACCTGAATTTTCCGGGGTCCAGCGCTGCCCCCATTTGAAATGAATCAGTTGATAGGAAATAGAGACATCATTTAAAATTTTGTCTTGACCTAGCACTAAATTAAACTGTAAACAATAGTTCATAAAATAGTTTGTAGGGTTATCTAGGGTCTGATCAAGACAACATTTTAAATGATATCTCCGTTTTCTTTCAAATGATTTAATACAAATGGGGGCAGCACTGGACCCTGGAAAATTCAGGTAGCCACATGAAAATAAGTATATATTCGAAAGATTTTAATGGGATACCTGAATTTTCCGGGGTTCAGTGCTGACCCCATTTGAAATTAATTATTTGAAGGGAAACGCAGATATCATTTAAAATTTTGTCTCGACTAGACACTAGATAGCCCTTCAAACTGAACTTATGTACTGCTGTTGACAGTTTAAAGTGAGAATGTGTTGCTTTTCTACGCACATAAGCCATAAGTGGCCGTTTTTCGCAATTGTACGTAGAACAGCTTCACGTTCTCACTTTAAACTGTAAACAATAGTTCATAAAATAGTTTGGAGGGTAGGGGTCTGATCAAGACAAAATTTTAAATGATGTCTCCGTTTCTTTTCAAATGATTTATTTCAAATGGGGGCAGTGCTGGACCCCGGAAAATTTAGGGAGCCCCTTAATGAAGTCTTTCTAAATGTATATTTTTATATTGATATAATTTTTAAGCGTCTTCCAAAAAGAAGGAAGTCATCAATTCGCCACGATCTTTTTTTGATGTATTTTTACGTATGAATAACTTAGAAGGAGATTGAATTGTAATACAAACTACTGTACAATAACATAATTTATTACAACGGCTATGATGATGTAAATAATTAATTTAATATTAATTATTTATTCTATAATTGTACTGCATTTGTGTCTAATTAATCGACCTTGTATTGATATTGACATTGTAAGTATTGTACAGAAGCGACTAGAGCAAAAAAGGGCGACGGATCTATTTATCTCAAAGTTTTTATCTTTTGTTTACTCAAAAAATGATAAAGTTTTATAATAATAATAAATTTGCAGCATTATTTTTTACTAACCACGAATTCAGAAATTTCATGTGTGTCGCTTCAAATGTGAGTGAGTGTGTGATTTTCGCTTTTATATATACACGGGGATCCGTCATTGGAGCCGAAGGCCCCTTCATAAGGGTCGTTCGGTCACTTAGTAAGACCTAATAAGCTAGTTAATATAAAAATTCAGGAACAAAATATCTTGACTAAAACTCGAAATCTAAAATAAGAAAATCGCGAGATCTTAGTAGTACCGCCGGCCGGCTAGATTTCGAGTTCATCGGGGTCACGCAACAGTTATGAACGGGCCTTACTACGTGGTCTCGAATTCTCGATCAAAAATAATTTTTCGCAACTTTTTTATCTTATGTCATACACAAAGGATCACGTATATGGATATAACTATTTACTACATAGCATTCTTTTTATTCAAAACCGATGAAGTCAGCGTGTATAGAAGATATAAGATAAATATCTGTTTGGTTTCGGGTTCAAAACAGGTATACACACACACATATGTTATAGTACATACATATGAATGGAGACAGAGAATGCAGGTAAGTATAACAACTATTACCGTGTAACAAAGGAGCCGTCAAGTTCGTTGAAGTTGCAGTGACCTTTAGAAATGCTCGACATGACCCGTTGCATGGAATATTCAACAGCAATAGGGTATATGCATGAAAAAAATATTTGTTATCTAACCAGTTTTTCCATAAATATACAAAAGTAAATTACTAACAGTGAAAACAAAATAAGAATTGGTTAAAAAACTAACGAGATATAACAATTTCCCGAAAATATATCTATCTCACTCGCAAAAACGCTACTTTCTATGGCAAATGTATAGATGATATGAACTTTGACGTCACCAGTCCATATCGGACTTCTCTTTCTAATTGAAACTTTAAAGTATCACATGTTCGTCGCTGATTAAGATATTTTAAAAATTCTTTCATATTTGATTACTGTGGTAAATAAAGATTTAATTTAGCATATAAAAAAAATACGTGCATATTCTCCATTTCATGATAAGACTTAGGTACTGTACTTATTTCTATACAACTGGACTACAAGAACCGCTGACATTTTACTTGATTACATCATTACAACCATAGATTACAAGACGAAAGTGTTTAATCAATGTGTGTTACCGGTGATGACTTATGGCTCTGAGACGAGGTCCCTTACTATGGGTCTCATAAGAAGGCTCAAGGTCACTCAACGCGTTTTAGAAAGGGCTCTGCTCGGTGTTTCATTACGTGATCGAATCAGAAATGAGGAAATTCGTAGGAGAACGAAAGCCACTGATATAGCCCAGCGGATTAGTTCGTTGAAGTGGCAGTGGGCGGGACACATAGCTCGACGAACCGATGGCCGATGCGGCAAAAAGGTTTTCGAATGGTGACCACGTACTGGCAAGCGAAGCGTAGGACATCCACCCACAAGGTGGTCTGACGACCAGACGAAGGTCACTGGAAAGCGCTGGATGCAGGCCGCTCTAGATCGGTCATTTTGAAAATCTTTGGGAGAGGCCTATGTCCTGCAGTGGACGTTATGCGGCTGAAATGATGATGATGAACCATAGATTTTAAATAAGTCTATGCTTAGAACAACAAAAAGAATGACAGTTGCGAATAGCATCTTCAATTGATATGTTTTGTTTGCCTACCAAAAAATGGCAATATAATAGGTTGGGGAAAAAGACTTTTCGCATTTTATATGAAAATTCAAAACATTTTTAATATAGTTTATTTACATTTAACTAAAGTATGTAGGTACCATTTTGTTCGATAACTTTTTGCCATCTTATAGGTAGGGACATGATCCCATTGCTATAGAAATTTTGGGGCTTCTGATCAAAAAACTGCGTCAAGTAGTTTTGGCAGTCCTCTCGTGATGTTAACCTGACACTGCCTAAAGAATTCTGAAGAGACCGAAACAGGTGGAAATCTGAAGGTGCCAGGTCAAGACTATACGGCGGATGCATTAACACCTCCCAGCCAAACTCTCTTAATTTTTGCCGAGTGGTTAAAGATGTGTGAGGTCTAGCGTTATCATGATGAAAAACCACACCCCTTCTGTTGATTAATTCCGGCCGCTTTCTCTCAACTTCTTGCTCTAATCTTATCAGTTGTTCGCAGTAGAGTTCTGAATCGATGGTCCTGCCTGGTGGTAACAGCTCATAATGAATAATGCCCTTCCAATCCCACCACACACACAGCATCACCTTGTTGCGAGTTACCCGGGTTTCGCCACAGTCTGTGAAGCCTGACCAGCCTTTGACCATGACCTTTTTCGCACGTTCTTGTCGTACGTGATCCACTTTTCATCACCAGTTATCAATTTCTTCATTAGATTCACTCATCTTGACGGTAAGAAAAACAAATGAAAATCACGCATTTTCCTAATTTGAATTTAGAATTATCTTCTTTAAAATTTAAACTTTTAAATGATACCAAAACCAGCCAGGTACAAATAGCATAGCCAAAATGGTTTTATTACAAGTTCATACATACTATATGCGAAAAGACTTTTTCCCCAACCTAATAGTACAGTAGGGGGCAAATAAAAGTGACCCCTACCGTACGGCCTTTAAAGTCAAGGGGGTAAGGTTTATCTGCCCCTGACTGTACATACTGCCGAGGCCGAGAACTTACGGATTGCCCGATGAGTACCGTATTTACCTGTGTTCTACAATAAAGAGATTTTGTTTGTATTTGAGTAGAGTTTAATACAATAATTACGAGTCCGGCAATCCCATTCCCGCCAAGTCAAAGTGGCCTTTCGGTTTTGCGGTCTTGAGT
Organism: Acrobasis suavella; assembly: GCA_943193695.1. NCBI lineage: Eukaryota > Metazoa > Arthropoda > Insecta > Lepidoptera > Pyralidae > Acrobasis > Acrobasis suavella. The sequence continues at coordinate 3,367,005 of OW971934.1, read as the reverse complement.
GGATCTGTACTCAAAAACAAGGTACTTTAAGATTGATTCATCATTATTCTCGAAGTTTGAGACAAAAGATTTCAAAACAGTTGGACTGAAACTGATTTGGATTCAATACAGTAAGATTAATTAGCGAAATCCGACCATCCGCATTGAATCATATTGCAACGACGGCCGAGGGCAACCGAAAACAAGTTTCCCGGGCACTGTTGGAATGGAAAACCTTGGAAATTCTTTTCTCACTTCGTAGTTGAATCATTAACTGAGTACAAAAACAGCTGACCGTGTGTGGGTCTGTCCACATCGAACTGTTTTATCTTTAACTGTTTTACCCCCGACGCAAAAAGAGAGGGGTGTTATAAGTTTAACGTGTCTGTCTGTGTATCTGTGTGGTGACCTCCGTGGCATAGTGGTCACCATGCTAGTCCACCACCCAGAGGTTCCGGTTTCGATCCCCGGTCAGGGCAAGTTGGAAAATGGCCTTTTTCAAATTGTCCTGAATCTTGGGTGTTTATCTATATATGCATTTGTCTTAAAATATAGTATCGTTGAGTTGGTATCCCATCAAACAAGTCTCGAACTTACTTTGGGGCTAGCCCAATACGTGTAATTTGTCCCTATATATTTATTTATCTGTCTGTGGTATCGTAGCTCCCAAACGGATGAACCGATTTGCGTTTAGTTTTTTCTTGTGTTATAATAATTTTATTCCAAGTGTTCTTTATCCATGTGTCATGAAAATTTGTTTATTAGTTTGAAGATCATCAACTCTTTTCTAGTTGATGAGGGGATCTGGCTAACTTCCTTATGTCCGATCGATTGAACGTTGGTACCGTGTTACTACAATGATATTGAAAGGAAAACTCTGAAACTTGGATTTTTTTAAAGATTCAAAGATTCAAATGTTAATTCAGTAATTAGACCTTTACAGGCACTTTTACACGTCAATAAGTATAATTTATGTTACGTGAAAAGTATATTAAAATTTAATTTATTTTTAAAGAAAAGCTACCGATACCAGCGCTTCGTAACGACCACTGCTGAGAAGAAACGCCGAAAGAAACTCATTTTCACAGTATTGGTCGCCTACTTGCCAGAAGGGCTTTGTCATGTTATTATTATAATTGTCTTTTAATTAATAAATACTTATATTACACTGCATTAGACATAAATGCGTATAAAATCTTCAAAAACTACCAAAATACATCTTTGGTTTAAACGAGTACTCGTTATAAGCAAACAGACATTAAAATAACAGTAGATTCGTGAGTGTCATGTTTGTTTATCTACTTAGGGTAAATATTTTTAGATTCGCTTATTTTTGTACGCGTCACTATGTTATATAACACGTCATTTAGTATATAGTTTTCGGATATGATTTTCAAGGGATGCCCTTGATTCTCCAAAATTTTAAATTCATAATGTTATTTTTCATAATGTTTCTGTAGTCATAATCTTTATTAACCTAAAGTTTTTTGACATAATTTTATTTATTTGGTACGTCTTGCAGTAGAAGATAATTTTGCGAATACACACCATAGCAAGAAAATTATTTTTGTAAGTTATGTATATTGTATTAGGTAGTACAGAAGCTATACGGTTACAATTGCAACACCTCTAGATTGCAGTTGTAGTGTTTTGCATTTATATCGAACCGAACGGTACAGTGACCCATGCAGCTGGTGCTAGGGTTAGATTGAGATATTGTGCAATTTAATTTCTTAGCACCCTTGAATCGAATATGTTTTGTATGTGATTGATACTAGTTCAATTTATTACCTATTCACATTCAATACGGTTTAAGTTTTACTACTTTGCTAAACGAAAAAGTGTTTGTCTATTACTTTGTTTTTCTTATTGACTGATCACAGACTTAATAAAATAATACTCTTTTGGACCAAGTCTGTATCTTTATAGGGATAAAACGCGGAAAGGCTTTTGAAGACCACCTTATGGAATGATAACTTAAAGAGCATCCTGTCCGTCTAACTTTTCATACAAACGCTCGTACGTGATTATGGCGTTGTATATGATCTTTCTTGAAAACTTTTGAACTCAGAGGTATCTGGCGCGCTATTTCTAGATTACTATCGAAATAAAAAATTGAAATTTAGAAAAACATATTCAGTATAAGCCTCCAAAAATCGGCTTTTTTGCACAAATTTGAGCTGAACTTCGACCGTTCATAAAGTACCTACTCATAAATTATAAAAGTAAAAAGAAAATATTTTCGATACAATCCTTGCAAATGGAATAAATTTTTTTAATACAAAACATTTATTTCACATACTTGTTAGGCTTACTGATAAACACGTTTTATGAAATTTCCGCACCCTATGAATAGTTAATATTCGTTCAATGGATAGTTAATAATAATACTAAATTCATTTAATAGAATGCAAACCATGCCCTTAGGCGCTATCTCTCTCTTTTTAGTTTGCCTCTTTTTCTAGCATTGCCCTGGATGAAACACCGAGCTTTTCAAACTATGCTTGCGCTGAAAATAGAGCGGTCGGTAAGGGCCGCCTTAAGTGTCGTGTCGTATAGGAAAACATGACATGAACCTAGTCTTTTTAATTGATAATAATAATATAAGTACTCATATACAGATAGTAGATTATTACCATAAAATTTTTAATTTCACATGCGTTGTTAAATCTATACTTACGCATTGTTACGTTGTGATGTGACAGATGTTTTGACTAATTAGAAATTATGTTCTTATTACCGTTAGACATAATGTTTTTGCAGCATTTAAGTATATCGAACGGTACAATGACCCACGCAGTACTAGGCTTAGCTCAATGGTTTGGTCTTGGATCGAATGAGATATTGCGCAATCGCATTCGCAATTCGCATGCAGATATATTCCTGCTGGCATTATTCACCATGAAATCGTTAATTTGAACTGCATATAGTTGCGTTGGAAATTTTTCTTAATTCGTATATTTTTTTATACGTACAAATCTATTTGTATGGCGCACCTAATCGTTGCTTACAAAGATGACTAAAATGTTTGTAATCTTGTACTTTAAAAATGTGTGACATTTGAACATTGATATTTGTGAAGAAATAGATGCAGCAATCTAAAAATACTTTACAAAATTAACCGAATTTGTGGACATACTTAATGCTATTTTCATTAATTACATTAGATACTTGATGTATTTCGAAGATGTATCTCCGTTTCCTCACTACAAAGTGATTACTGTACCATATAAACGCAAACTAGAACAAATACAAGTTAATTACAACAAGGGCCATTGAACGCCTACAGGCACTTATAAAATACTTATATACGTTGACCGCTCAGTCGCAATAACTAACGGACGGAAACGCTGAAGGCTGTGGACTGTGGTGCTAATAAAGGTACGGTCTTACTTCTGGCGATAGCGAGCTAGAATGGATTCTACTTAGCGCGTTCCCGGTTGCGTTCTAAGCTAGGTAGCTTAAAGCACACCACGATTTTCGAAGAAGCATAGGTATGCTCCTTCGGAAACCGCGATGTGCTCTTACCGACCGACTTTTTCTTCTCTATGTTTATGGATATCAATGATCTGGTCATCCAGGGATGCAGAAGTCCGCTCGAAGTAAAGACGTTTTTATCGTTTGATAAATTAATTCCTATAGCTTCTCCCGCTCCATCACCAGACCAATTCTATGCAATATTATAACTCTATATAATCCGCTCTTTTCCAAAAAGTCAAATAATATACTTTTTTCAAAACGTCATAACCAGTGATTATCCGATCACTGGATGTAGCTGTGTGATCCACTACTAGCCCGTGCACGACTTGTTTAAAGCTACTTGTAGTTAATATAAATCGCTAGAATGATGCTGCGAAACATAATTATTTTTATCAGGTTGGTGGTTGTATTAACAATGTGTTATGTGCCGCGTGAAGTTTAGGTAAATAAGCGCCCAATTATCCGATCACTGGTCATAACAATCATTTTCTATGGAATTTGTATGTATATAGATGTCGTCATAGTTTCTTGGAGTCAAATAGCGGTCTTAATATCAGTTTTTCTGCAATATAATATCTTAAATCACATTAAAATCCATATGTTCCATGAATCCATATGACAAGTGACATTATTTTGCGACGTTTTATTTTATTATTAGTACATAATAATTTATTCTTGATCCAGGTAAATACCCAGTAATGTTACGTAATATATTACGTATGCACCAGCTCGGCAAGATTTGACCTGAAAAAGCGTACATACAAACATTGCAAATTGCAAGCATAAAAGGGTGTAAAACTGAGTGATTAAGTTTTGACTTTACTCGCTCCTCGCTACCAGTGTGACTGGTTCCTAATTACTGGTCAATGACATGGCTCTGTTTTTGCTTCATAGTCACAGATCATAGTGTTTATAGGTAGATTCAACCGAGGTTCAATCAATCTGAGCAAGATTCGAAACAGGCTTTTTAGAAAATCTGTCATACTTTGAGATGATTTGATGACTGTTTATGAAAATAAAATTGTTTGACCAGCAACAATATGTCTATAGGAATAATTACCAACTAAACTATAGTGACAACTACGTATGATGTAGCAATTTGAATACGCTTTACTGGACATATGAGTATCTAGTCCCAATCAATTTGTTCGTTCAACCATTGCAAACTAAGTCACTACACTCACCAGTCACCACGCGTTATAATATATATATGTTATATAAATAGAAAAAACACTATTGAATAATAAAATGAACATGGAAAATTTATATTTCTTTCTGTTTAAGCAAATGACATGAACTTCTAATAACAATAAGGCATACGTACTCACCTTGACATCAAATGTTTTTTGTAAGTGCAAATTTACAGAGTGTCAATGTAAGAAAAACCCTCATATTTTTTAATTAAGATTATGGAAAATGCTAGAAGTAGTATCGTAGAATACGAAAGGACTAAGAGTATTATTTTCATCACTCCGATATCACGTAGCAAGAAATATCATGTTTCTTTGCGGTCTGAAAGTAAAATAGAGATAAGTAAGCTAAGCAGAGCCAAGAGCCATAAGAACCAACCTAAGACCACATAAGTATTACGTGATTGTGTATGTCAAGTTAGAAAAATGAAATCAATATATCGATGCTACTATTAACATAATTCAGATTGTCGCCCATTCCCTCGATTATTATAGCTTTTATGATTTGCGCGGGAAGAGTATCTGCTGGTAAATTCTACGTTTTTCTATACCAGCATTGAAGGCGAACTTCGAATTTAAAAATACTATACTCTCGCCACCCATGCTGTGTTTATTACTTATAACATTGAACAGAAGCGCACGTTTCGATGTCGTGATTTAGATTTTATGTATGTTATGATTATGAGTTAGCCTGTATTTATTTCCGCATAACACTTTTCACAAGGACTTAACGGTCTCCGATCCATTAAACAACGTCAGGCGCAGGGTTATTTATGATTACCTACATTATTATTTCTTATCGAGTGTATTAGCTAACACTCGTGTTAGATTTTTACGAAATTAGGTCAATCATTAGTTGGAATTCCAATTTATTTCTAACTACCTTTATTTCTGCGTTGATTGTAGAATTGCAACGCCTATGCTAATACCTAACTTATTATTACGAGTAGGCAGTAAGGGCACAGATTACTAATACTTATTAGTAGTCTGTGCCCTTACTGCCTACTCGGCTTAGTTACTTATGCTATATACAGGGTGCCTTTTTACCCACTAGCCAAATTGTTGGAGAGTCAATAATAGTGAACTCCTTTCTTTAAAAAAGTTATTAAAATCAATAAAAAATTTCGTTCTCCCATGCCATCGAGCGCTGATTTGTATGGTAGGCCGAATTGTTTTTTGTTGTTTGTCGTCAATTGTTTTTATGGAAATTAGACTACCATGGATAGAACAAGCTCCAAAAATTTGGCTGGCGGTTAAAAGTCATCCTGTATATAGCCTGTCAATTCAGAAATATACCTACTGTGTATCCTGAGCCCTGTGACCTGACTACGTTTCTAGTTTAAATTTTTATCTATTTTGCTAAAAGTTAAAGGTCAAAAGACCCTTAGTTTTTAAGTCATGTGTCTTGTTCGGACCTTTGGCCCATCCCGTTCCAGGATAGGATGTAATGTATGAACAATATTATGTAATAGTGTATCTGTGACCCTTGGTCAGCGAACTCTAGTTTCATTGCAGAGCAGCGTCGTTACATATTTCTGTTGATATTTTTACAGAATAATTATATTTCCCATAGCATTGTCAGCCTATAGTAAGTTCCATGTTTTGCCAATAGCTGGTACGTATTTTTTCTGTAAAAAGAAGGTAGGAAAAAATAATCTACCTTCTGCTGTTTGGTCACCCGACCGCGAATTTTTATGTGATATATTTTTTTTATACATCTCTTTTCAGTAAGTACACATAAATAAGTATATGGGCACTGAAGCTGTCAAAAATCTTCCTGAATTAATAGCATAAATGGCAGACTGTATAGTGTTGGCGATAATTTAAAATCACAAGCGTAATAAATTTAGACTTAAAATCACAAGCGTAATAAACTTATCTGCAAGTAAATGATCTGACGTTTACAACTTGGTACTTATTATAAAACCGAAAGAAAAATGGAGAATTGGAATTGTTAATATTTTAAAAAAAGTTAAAAACTGAAAACAAATTGGAGGAATAGAACACTATTGATCAGTTTAGAGGAATAGTCACTCTGAACACTATTGATCAGTTTACAACAGCAAATAAGGTTTGGATCAAAAGTATTTTGGAAATTAATTGACTAATCTTCATTTAAAGATTGATATCTTTGCCTAGATGAATATAGAAAAACTAAATAACTTCTGTCATGAATTTTCTGTCAAGTTGACATATCAACAAACATCAACATAACCTGATATAAACTGTTTTGTTGTTCTGTTTTTCAATTCGTTAGAGAAATCCACTAAATCATATGGAAAAATATAGAAGGTTTTTTTTACCCCTACATGCAAAAATTACACAATGTTCTATTATATAGGTACTGTGTATGACATCTTTATCACAAATAAGTAGATATACTTAAATTAAAATCTTTGCTCCTCTTATTTCTGCCAAACAATTTTGAGTACTCACCACGATGTATTCTATAATCATGATGTTATTAACTTTAGGTAGATTGTGTGAGTTAGCTTCTATATAAGTATCACACATGATAAATGCGTTGATAAGATGATAAACAACGTAAATTTGGAAATTTGAATAGCATTGACATTGACACATGTTAATATGACGGACTGCCTTCGTGGTCCAGTGGTCAAGGCGTTCGCCTTGTGACCCGGGGGTCATGGGTTCGATTCCCACTGGGAAGCATACTTTGTGAAAAGTTGTTTGCAGTCTGGATAGGATATTGCAGGCTTGATTAACCTGATTATCCGAAAAGAAAGATGATTCCGTGTTTCGGAAGGCACGTAAAACTGTGGGTCCCGAACGCCACCTAGCGTTTGATCATCAAACTATCCAAGGATTGGTTCCTGGTTTGCCCTTTGGGTTGTGGAGGTCAGACGGCACTCGCTCTGTGTAAAAACCAGCAACCTCGTCAAATCTCCTTGGTTAGGTAGCGGACCTCGGGCTCTGAAGCGTTACTGCTGAGGATGCAGCCGGGAATTCGCTCGGATGATGATGATGACATGTTAATATGACGAGCACAAATCGTTTCAAAGATTTCAAAGGAATAAGTCAATTACGCCTGGTGATGACGTATCACATCTCAAACTTTAAAAATTCATAACTGCATAACTACATCGAAATAAAATAAAAAATATTCAAATTACTTTCTTAGAATAGCCTATATTTTCAATAAAAGGCAAAATATTTTCTGGTTAGAAAATGTAATCAATGCCTATTAACAAGTAATACAAATATCCAAAGATAAATAAATGATTTGTGACACAAAGATTTAGAATATACAAGTAGTTTATTGACATGACTTTTGACACAACCCTAATTTTTAACTGACCTTAAAAAAAGGAGGAGGCTGTAATTCGATGTGTTTATATTTTTTATACGTACATAGGAACAAAGACCGGGAAAAAATTGACAATAATTAGAAATCTGTTCACAAACGGGTTACGCCGAAGAGTTTTCGCGCCATTTTCCTTAAAAAGGTAAATATTGTACTTTTCACGCACAAAACGTTTTGACCCGGCGAGCGAATGGCGGCCGCAGCTGTTGACTTGAATATTATTGTTTTCATAATAACCGGGTTTTATTTGCTGAAAACTCTACTGCATTTACCACGAAGAGTATGTTTTTTTTTTGTTATTTCGCAATTCCTTTTTCATTATTTTACTCAGTGAAAATATTTTTAAAAAATCTACAAATTATTGTCTATATGTTTAGCTTTGAAATAATAGGTATATTTTGTATATTCTTTTGTATGTACAACGTGTAACAGAAAAGGGGATATCAACCCGAAAGGGATTAAACATACTAATCAATGTGAACACAACTTTTACTACGGGACCATCCCTGAAGTCGTAAAAAAAATATCTGCGGCTCCACAGATTTTGGCACGGTAAGCATTTAATTTTATAAATACATAAAAAAATAAATAGGGAAAAATAACACTGATTGAGCTAGCTCCAAAGTAAGTTCGAGACTCGTGTTATGGAATAATAACTCGACGATACTATACTTTATAACAAATACAGTATATAAATAAACATCCAAGACCCAGGGCAATTTGAATTTTCCAACTTGCCCCAACCGGGGATCGTGCCTGGGATCTCTGGGTGGCGGACTAGCATGGTGACCACTACGCCACGGAGGTCGTTTATATGCAGGTCAAATTTTTTTTTACAATTTCCCATAGTAAAAGTTGTTCACATTGATAAGTATGTTCACTCCCTTCGTTCTTATTTTTTATTAAATATGTATTTATATTTTGTACATCAGTTAAATAAGATACCTAATAGATTAATTAGTACAAGTATGTACGCTTCGGTATAAGAATAATTTAAAAACTAAAAACCAGCTTCAACACAACAAAATACGCAACCGATTTTGATAAAACAATCATACCCCCTGAAGTATCTAAATAAATAATAATAAATATATATTTTATGACAAATACATATATAGATAAACATCCAAGACCCAGGACAATTTGAAAAAGGCCATTTTTTAACTTGCCCTGACCGGGAATCGAACCCAGGACCTCTGGGTGGCGGACTAGCATGGTGACCACTACGCCACGGAGGTCGTCAAAATCTATGCCCTTTCAAACAAAAAGAACATTCCAAATTGGTCCACACGTCTACGAGTAATCAGATTTTGTTTAGGTATATTCTTCTTATTTAAAAAAAAAGGTATATGCTCTGATTACTCGTAGACGTCTGGACCAATTTGGAAAATATAAAAATTTTTAATCTGGACGAAGTAGGAAATGCCATCCGAGGCAGCTTATGTATGCGAATTCAAGAAAAAAAAGCCGGACTACAAATAAAACCTCACCCGGACGCTCCCCGGATGCATTCTAAACTAGGACAAATCCGGGGAAACTCGGACGGATGGCAACCCTAGTTACAATTTTTTTTTAAGTCAATAAAAAATTAAAATGGCTCACATTTTATTATGACAGAAAAAAAATGAGATTTTCCGATTAAAATGGTCCTATATCATTACCTCTAAAAGCTCCGACACCGATGACGGGACACATTTCATTGTGAAAACTACGTCTCTACCTATTTACAATCCTGCTACTTCCCGCCCCCACAAAGTTATGGCTCTGCCAGTTAGTTCGACACATAGAAGACATAAATGTGTATTGGTTCTATCGTTAGTTAACTCAATTAAAGCCCAATCAAACTTCCAACGTAAGCTGAAGTTACGCGATCGAGTATTAATCGGTTAAATTAAGTGATTTGTCGCGGCGAAGGCTTTAAAACAGCAATTGGGTCACACCGTAATTAGGTCGGCTGTCACCATTGTCGAACATCTTATGGTTGCCATCGAATTAATAGCACCACAGGGATTTGGTTAACGACGCATTCAGGAAGTAAGTAATCAATTCCCAAGATTTCCACTGACGAATTCCTTGTTTACTTTTTGACTTTGTGGTAGTATTTTTCTTTGTGAATTCCAGCTGGATATCCTGCGTTGAAGATAACTAACTCTAAAATGACATCAAACTTTTATTTTAGGTGCATAGGGGACAGGTCTGAACGCATAATTTTATATATTATTCTTATAACAATAGGGGTGACGAAAGGGTTAGAAAAGAATAATTGTAATTGTCTTTTAGATTATCCAAAAATAATGGACCCATACTTTTAAGCTTACCAAAAAAGTAATAATTCACAAAGATACGAAGCATCAAAGTTTCGGAGTGGCGACGTCATCTCTATGTGAAAAATCATATGTAGCCGTGACGTCACGGTCATGCGAAATTTCAATGCGCTGTCTCTTTGTCCTTTTTTGTTTTTCAGAGAAGAGAAAAAGACGTGTACAATGTTTTTTAACCGATGGGCTAATAATGTTTTTCCCTTCGTCATGCCTATTACGTGTAACAAAACTTTTGACTAAAGGTATTTTTTTGACAATACACAAGTACTTAAAGGGATAAGATAGGACGTCATTCCATTATTATCAAATATGCGGCGTTTTTTTATCTGTTATATTATAAGTTTTATGACAAAGCCAACAAGTTTGTATTTCCGATAGGCATATCTATTGATTTCAGTGACGCACACATTAAGCATAAGCAGGTTTCATGAGTAAATAATTTGGCTATTTGTCTTAGTTTGTTTTCGGACAATATTTTATACGAATAACAAATAACACTAACAAGAAGCCGTTTTCCGAAAATAGAAAATAAATTGGTCATTAAACGAGGCACCAATTATCATTTAAAGAGAGTGGGAGCGTGGTGGGGACTTCTCGCTATCTCTTTCGTAAGCGTAACACCTAATGACAGTGACGTCACGCGGGTGTATGTGCAGCCTTTTTCTGTTATTTGACAGTTTCCCCTTCCATCGGATTTGAAAGGCTTATAACTTGCATATTTTTGAGCGGAGTAAAATTATTATTTAGGTTTTCGGTTTCGTATCATGTTACTTTTTAATATGAATAAGAAAAAAATCGATTTAGATACAGAATTACTAGTATCGCCTTTAAGCAGATTGAAAAATCGAATACCACTATTGCCCACTAGCTTTAAAGACTGGCATGAAAGTAAACTGAATTGTAGTTTGTTTGTTAACTAACTTCCGAAATGGAGGAGGTCATCAATCCGTCGCGATCTTTTTTACCCGACTACGCCAGAAGGAGGGTTATGTTTTTCGAGAGTATGTATATATAATTATTTGGCACGCTCTGTAATCTGAACGGCTCGATGAATTTTAGCTAGAGAAGTGTCGTTAAATTCATATTTACTGTAAAAGTGACACTGTAAGGGTAAGTATATAAAAAAATGGCGGAATTTTGGCGCCAAATTCAAATTTTGACTACCTCCGTGGCGTAGTGGTCACCATGCTAGTCCGCCACCAAGAGGTCCCGGTTTCGATCCCCGGTCAGGGCAAGTTGGAAAATGGCCTTTTTCAAATTGTCCTGGGTCTTGGATGTTTATCTATATATGTATTTGTTATAAAATATAGTATCGTTGAGTTAGTATCCCAAAACACAAGCGTCGAACTTCCTTTGGGGCTAGCTCAATCAGTGTTATTTGTCCCTATATATTTATATTATATTATATATTATAAATGTTTGGCACGCTCTGCAGCCTGAACGGCTCGATGGATGTTAGCTTGAGAGGTGTCGTTAGATTCATATTTACTGCGAGAGTGACACTGGGTATATCAAAATAAAATAAAAAAAAGGCAGTCGAGTTTTTTTGGTTTTTGTAATAATTACTTGTGTTATGTATGTACACCGATATTCGAAGACGCCTCGACCGATTTGGAGAATTATTTTTTTATTTGAAAGGGTTTCAAAATCGGTAGTGTAGTTTGAGGATAAAGTCGGTTTTTAGTTTTGAAAAATTATCGTGTGTATAGGCCGACACTGGTGTTGTTTTGTGATGTAGTTTTGCTTTATGCACCCATCCAAGAGCGGACCCGGCTCGAGGTTTCTTCAAAATTGCGATAACGATTGTATTTGGGTATTTTCTTGGATCAAAAATAAATTATTTTGTACTGATAAGAATATAAAACGTCGCGAAATAATGTCACTTGTCCTTGAACATATCCATTTTAATTTGGTTAACGTGATTTTAGATTTATTGCTGCAGAAAAACGGAGAATATGAGCGCTATTTGACTCTTAAGAAACTATGACGTCATCATAATCATCATCGTCAGCTTACAGGGATCCACTGAAGGGCATAAGCCTCCTTCTGACGTCATCTGCCTGTATTTCAAACAAATCCCAATAAAAATGTTTGTTTTGACGTTTAGAAAAAATCTGATTTGAAGTGTTGGAAAATAGCGGATTGGTACTCTTACCAGACCAATGAACTCCTAAAATTCTATTATTGATACCTAGTATACATATAGTACCCCGTGGTAATACAATACAACAGTATGTTAAATTAGTTGTCACATACAATGGCGCGTTATGGTTTTTTTTATTAGCAAAATATTTTGGGTTCTCCTTCCTCCCCTTAACCAGGTTTTAAGGCACTGTACCTACGTGGGATCGTGACAGCATGTGAAGCTTTTCCATTTGTAATTTCCTTCTTTTTAACCGAATTCAAAATGGAGAAGGTTATCAATTCGTCGAAATCTTATTTTTTTTTATGTATGTTCACCGATTACTCGACGATGCCTGGACCAATTTAAAAAATTCTTTGTTTGTAAGGGCTTGTGTCCCATTTTTTTTTTATCAAAATCGGTACAGTAGTTTGTTGTTGAAATCGGCTTTTGTATTGAAAAATGATTATCATATTTTATCCATTATCATCTTTTACCACTTACTCAATATTTGACTTTAGCTAACATAACAAGCTATTTTAAAACTACTAAGTGCAACTATGAGTAGAGAAGTAAAATTAAACTCGCGCACGAAGGTATTATGTATATGTGTATATGTATATAGGGACAAATAACACTGATTAAGCTAGCCCCAAATTAAGTTCGAGACCTGTGTTATGGGATACTAACTCAACAATACTATATTTTATAACAAATACATATATAGATAAACATCCAAGACCCAGAACAAATTGAAAAAGACCATTTTCCAACTTGCCCTGACCGGGGATCGAACCCGGGACCTCTGGGTGGCCGACTAGCATGGTGACCACTACGCCACGGAGGTTTCCGTACCATTATCTATTAAAACAATCACGTTTGTTGTATAGGAGCCCCAATTTAATATTTATTCATTTTGTTTTTAGTATTTGTTGTTATAGCGGTAACAAAATAAATTAGTGAAATTTTCAACTGTGTAGCTATTATGGGTCATGCATGAGATAAACCCAACCAACCAGATGTCAGACAGACAGACAGACGGACAGTGAAGTCTTAGTAATAGGTCCCGTTTTTACCCTGTGGGTACGGAACCCTGAAAAGCAATTAAAATGATCTCACGGATTCGCTGTACAAACAATTAAGCAGATCTAATAAGATAATTTGAGATAAAAGGCGTATAATTTTAATCCGTCCTGCTTCCATGTCAGCCTATAAAAACTGGGGTATATCCAATTTTTTACCGACTTCCAAAAAAGGAGGAGGTAATCAATTCGTCGCGATGCTTTGTTTTTTTAATGCTTCCATGTCAGCGTATAATATGTATAATGGGGAATATCCAAATTGCTACAGTTATAAAATCACTAGATGGCGTCTTAATGTTTACATACGAACCTAAAGCGGGCTATGAAGTTTTTTCATAATTAATGACCTTCGGCTATTAATATCGAGTTGGAAAGGCAGAAATAAATGAACGATATGTACAGAAATAAACAAAGCAGAAAATATGTGAGGCTGGCGTGATGAAGTACATGAACAAGTAGACAAAGTATAAATATCTACATAAGACGTGACAGCAGTGAGTTGACAGTTTTTCGACCGTCGCGTGACACTTGTCGACACTCACCGGCTTAGGTCGACAGCTCTGGCTGGCACGCTGTCGCTCGTCTGTTTGAGTCTTAAAATACAAAGGTCTAGATTTTGGATTCCGGCCTATGGTTTTATTCAGGACTTAAACGATGACGAACGATGCCATAGACATACAGACAGACATTACTGTCAAACTTATAACACCCTTCCTTTTTGTCAGGCGTTAAAAATTAAAATTTGAAATATTAAGTGTAATTTAAACAATTTCCGTCTTTATAAAATGTACCATACCATCAGACTAACGAGATAAATCAAAAAAAAATGTTCGTAACGTAACGAAATTGTAGGAAAATTGTTAGCAAATATTTTATTGTAACTTCTTTGTGCTTAATTTTAAGGGACCTAAATGGCTAATAAAAAAAAATGTTCTTACAGGCGAGCGACAGTAACTGTTCGCGACAGCAGTGGCAGTTGGCGTTAGTCGGGTGACAGTTCGTGACAGCAGTGAGTTGACAGATGGTGAGCGTCGCGCGATCCATGTCGACACTCGCCGACCTTTGGCTGGCACGCTGTCGCTCGTCTATTTGGGTCCTTAACAATGAGAAATGTCTTAATTTTGGATCCAAGCCTCTGGCTTTATTAACGGTTAACAAAACACTACTTGCTACGGCTATGCTTAGTAATAATAATAAACATTTAACGTCTTATTTTAAAATCCAGACTAACTTTGTTACTAGGTTTAAACCATTATTCGACCAAATCAAGATGACATCTAGTAATATCACACTATCTCACCTGTCTATGTCAACTTTATTTTGGGCGGATAATGGTTTAAACCTAGTAACAAGTTAGTCCTGTTTTTATAATAAGACGGTTAATAACAACATTCAATAAATTAAACAGCTGTAATAGGAAATAAAAAGTTGAATGCAAGTGCGTCACGGTCATGCTATTAGGTTTTAGATGCTTATAAATAATGAGTATAAATTAGTAGCCGTATAAAAACTTAAATTAATAATGTAACAGCTAAGATTCGTGTAATGTGTTATTTAGAACCTGTACCAGCAAAAAATCTATTACGTCATTTTTGCACTAACAAAATTAGTAATACGTACCTACGTAAACAGAAAAAAGTTAGAAATAAGCAAAATCACCCGGATGCCGAATAAGTCTAGATTTCTTTCGTATTCACGGTTTTAATTCAATAGAAGGAACTTATAATTGAAATACGAAACAAAGATCCCTCACACACGCAAATTAACTGAATAAAGACTATACTGAAGTTTTTTTTTTTATATGCATGAACTATTAGGTAATCCATGCAAACAAGTTTTTCAACAAATTAATTTTCTAGGCAAATTTAAAAAAAACGACTGTCGAGAACGCCATCTAGTGTTGAGTAGCGGAACTACCAAGAGGAATGGATATCCCTAGCGCCATCTATTATTTGATAGATAAAGCCCTGACTTTCTAGGGTTAACCCCCAATAACTTTTAAATGGCTAAAGCAATTTTCATCAAACATACCTTAGAATCACCGCAAGGGAACTTGCTTTCACGTAAAAAAACCACATCGAAGTTGGTCCATTCGTTCGAGCGCTACGATGCCACAGACAGACAGACAGACGGACAGACATTAGCGTGAAACTTATAACACCCCTCTTTTTCGACGGGGGTTAAAAATTTTAGATCAAGGATTGTGTAACATTACCTACTGCTTAATAACACCTGGATATCTTAAAATATTTCTCATATTTTGATGTCAATTCTTTAGGGAAATCACGTGTCCTGCCTCACCCCAAAATGTGCAAAGAAATAGGAAAATGACTTTATTTATTATATTTGCTTTTATATTTTGCAAACAAAGGTAAATATGTGGGATCATTTTCCTTCCTTCGTTTTCAGTAATGCTCTCTGCTCTGCCATTTAATCTCTAAAGCCGCATTATTTTTACAAAGCTTGTGTTTATTCCCTTAGATCTTTTGAATAAGTCGAAGAGGAGGATCTCTGTCAAATTTATCCGATCTGGTTTATTATTGAGATTTTATTTTTTGAACACTTCTAAAAAGTAAATTAGGTATCACCATCCCTTGCCTAGTGGAAATCCCATTAACAAAAAAAAAACATTGCACCTAGGCAGATGTGATTTTTTGTGCGTATAATGTGAGTACTAGTTTACTTATTCTGTGATATAATGCCATAAAGACTAGATAATTAACAAGTTGATTTATATTATTTTTATTTTATTTATTAAGGTACAATCACAGACATCAGAACATGCTCTCATTATTTAGTACTTATATCTATAATCAATGTAATTCCGAAATCCTAAAACAGATTGTACACGACATTGCAGAGAATATACATGCAAGCAAACAATTCAAACAAAACAATAATAAAGAAAAAAAAGTCTAAGATGAAATACTTTATGCCATACTTACTGCTTATAAGTTATGTTGATACACAGAATTTTTAAACTTTGATAATCTATCAGCAATTAATCTTGTTGGACATTAGTGCTAACTTCATTATACAATTCACAAATTCTAATCATAGGATTATTATGACCGACATTGTTCCTAGCAAAAGACACGTTAAACAGCTGCGGAACCCTGGCTGAATGATGTGGAATCTTAAATCCCAACTGTTCCAGTAACTGGGAACCCATTAACCCGTTGGCATTTATTAATAGTATTTTGTGTAAATTGGTTAGATCTGTTATGGAGCGACGAAATTCAAAATTTACAGGCAAATTAAAAACCCCCGATGACACCATCTGGTGATAAGTAGCGGAAATACATAATATTTTAATCTAGTGCGCCATCTTTTACTTTCCAGGTAAATTACAAATCCCAGCTTACAAGCGTTAAAAACTAATTAGTCCTAATTTTTTCGGGGTCCAGTGCTGCCCCCATTTGAAGTAAATTATTTGATAGAAAACGGAGACATCATTTAAAATTTTGTCTTGACCAGGCTCCAGATAACCCTTGGAAGTATTTTATGAATTACTGTTTACAGTTTAAAGTGAGAACGTGAAGCTTTTCTACGCACAATTGTGAAAAACTGCCACTTTTGGCGTATGTGCGTAAAAAGCTTCACGTTCTCACTTTAAACTGTAAACAGTAGTTCATAAAATAGTTTAAAGGGTTATCTAGGGTCTGATCAAGGCCAAATTTTAAATGATATCTCCGTTTTCTTTCAAATGATTTATTTCAAATGGGGGCAGCACTGGACCCCGGAAAATTCAGGTAGCCTTAAGTGGCTCGATTTGCGACAGCTCAACTATCGCAAGTCGTCTGTTTATAAATAAAAATATGTTCAGAAAAAGAAGATGCGTCTTTATATGGGTAACAAAAAAAATTTGACATTTTTGATTTTTTTTTTAAATTACTGAAATAATTATTTAAAAATTTCAATCCCCATAACCACCATGTTGAAAAATTTCGAAAGACTGAATCGCTACAAATAACAGTTTAACTGTAGAACCTTCTCACATTTCACGAGAATCGGTTGAGAAATGCGACCTGTAGGCAGTGTAGGCGAGAACAACCGAACAAGCTGACAGCCGGACAAAAGCATTTTTGGCCAATCTCGAAAATGCAACGCTTCCCTCGCTCGGTCAATTATACAAAAAAATAATGTTAAATAAATAAATATATAGGGACAAATAACACTGATTGAGCTAGCCCCAAAGTAAGTTCGACACTTGTGTTATAACAAATACATATATAGATAAACATCCAAGGCCCAGGACAATTTGAAAAAGGCCATTTTCTACTCGCCCTAACGGGGGATCGAACCCGTGACCTCTGGGTGGCGGACTAGCATGGTGACCACTACGCCACGGAAGTCGTCGAACTGTAACTGAATGAACACTTTTGTAACAGATATTTTGTTTACGAGTTTTAGGATTTTAATTTGCATATGATCGCAAAATACTTAATATAAATCCGTAACGTATAAAGGAAGAATCCTTTCAAATAGACTAACCTGAACGCTTTGGTTCTTCCCACATGTAGTAAAGTGTTTATTTTTTGCAAGGTGAGATGATTTCTGGGTCGCCATTATAATAATGGTCCATAATAGTGATCCCAAGACTTCGATTATTGAAGGGCCCTTCAGGGATTGACCTGGTTACATTATGACTTACTTAAGGTGGCTTTAAGTGGATCTGATCTGTAGGTGTATTTATTTTGTACGTGTGTTATTGAAATTTGACTTGTTCGTGTGTGTGGCCAATACTGCTCTGCTTTTTCAAGCAGCTTTACACGTCTAATAAAGGCAGGCAGTCAGGCAGGCTTTTGGCGAAAACCCGTTTTAAAACTAGACGGACTATTAGTAATAATTTCAAAGGTTATTATAATGTAAATCCTTTATTTATTAACAAAAAAAGTAAGATTTTCTTCCGTCACGAATTAAAAATTTACTAAGAAAGGTTTCCATAAAAATTCCGTAACAAAAAAGTGTCGCTGCAGTCGTAGCTGTATTCAGAGGCATACATTACATAAAGTACATTCATAAAGACGTTGTTCGAAATTATACACTGAACTGCCTCATATAATAGTTTATTTGCACATAATTAAAATGAACCTTCCAACCAAGAATCAAGTTGGCATTCCACGTCTAGAGATTCCACGGTGCATAAACATGAAACAGAAAGCAGTTACGCTTATCGCAGTACCATGGGCACCTAAATTTGATTGCGCATTTTACCGACTGCGGAGAAAATGCGAGTGCTGATTTCTCTCGTGTAAATGCAGTGGCCTCGATTACCTTTTTATTATGATCGTATTTTTATCAGTAAAGAGATGTGATTAAAAGTATGGAACATATTGCTTGGTTTTCTTTCATTACTCCTTTAAAAATATAAAAGCGAAAGTAACTCTGTCAGCTTGTCTGTTACTTCTTCACGCTTCAACCACTGAACCGATTGACATGAAATTTAGTATGGATATAGATTGAGACCCGAGGAAGGACATACGAGTAGGATAGTTTTCATTTAAGTCCCTACGGGAAGCGGAGCCCGTGGACTGAGCTAGTATTAAAGAAGGATAGAATATTAGGAATACTAGAAGAGTTTATCGTGGCTTATGATACTAATTTAACTTATATTTAAATAAAGTCAGCTGATTGGTTGTAAACTTAAACCAAAGAGCAACACGAGCTTTACAATTTCATCAGGCCGATCGGGTTCAGCCCACCTTGTTTCAAATATTTCTTCCACCCAAAGGTTGGCTGAGAGAGATTTCATTAATAGCGATAATTCCTCCTTTGTGCCTATATTGTTACATATCATCATCATTTCAGCCGCATAACGTCCACTGCTGGGCATAGGCCTCTCCAAAGGATTTCCAAAATGACTGATCAAGAGCGGCCTGCATCCAGCGCTTTCCAGCATATTGTTACTTGTTGTTTTGTAATTTTTGTGTGTCTATTATGGCGCAATAAAGTTAATTTGTATCGTATTAGGTATGTTGTTATCAATGGCTATGAATGATTTAAAATCAGAGGGAAAATCCAATAACTTTCGAGTATCATTTCCTTCTTAAACCTTCTTAAACCCTACCCTGGAAGAATCATACTTTCCCATACAAACGTAGTCTACGTTTTATTTTGAAACGACATTCGTATATGGGCAAAATTATGTAATTTTAAAGAAATTGCAATTATCTAAGGTTATAATTGGTTTCCTACAATAAAATTATGAAATAAAAAGAGAATATAGTGTATTATATCATATTTGACCATCAGTATAGAAAACTTCTACACCCTTGTATTTTCACTCCAGTTCATAATTTTACAGTCGGAAACTAATTATAACCCTAGATAATTGCATTTTCTTTAAAATTACAATTTTTTACCGATATCTGACATGTAGTTTTAAAATAAAACGTAGACTACGTTTGTATGAAAAAGTTTAGGGTAAGAGGATTCTTAACGACTGTTACAAGCTTACACTTATGTCAGAACTTTTCAAACGCGGAGTCACTAAGCGAACGGTTTTTTGTATGGTAAAACCATTCTTTTTGGTGACTTCGCATTTAAAAAATGTCACTTTAAAACCTCTAAAGTCCACTAACCCATTGACAAAGTGGCGAAATGGTTCTGGAACCATTTCGCCACTTTGGAACTGGTTCATTTGCTAGTTTCCACTCATATGGACGAAAGTGCATACGACTCTATGGTTTTCTTATTGTTCCAGAGAACAAATAAAAGAAACAAACCGAACATGGTGCTTCTGGCGCCAACGGCGGTTTGTCGTGGCGCTGCTGGCGTTCTTCGGCTTCTTCAATGTGTATGCTCTGAGGGTCAACCTCTCAGTCGCCGTGGTGGCCATGACAGAGCCTGTGGAGACTACACTTGACAACGGCACTGTTATAATGGTTAGTAAAGTATATTCTCTTATTATAGTTCTCATCATGACTGAACTAGCGCTAACAGTAAAACATCATGATTCATGATCATTATTTTACCAAAGTATTACTATCAGGGTTTTACCCGACTGCACCAGAAGGAGGGTTATGTTTTTCGAGAGTATGTATGTATAATTGTTTGACACGCTCTGCAGCCTGAACGGTTCTATGGATTTTAGCTTGAGAGGTGTCGTGAGATTCGTATTTACTGTAAAAGTGACAGTGGGTATATCAAAATAAACAAAAAACAAAATGGCGACTGCACCAAATTCATGTGTCTGGCACGCTCTGCAGCATAAACGGCACGATGGTCTATAGACTGAGACGTGACGTTAGATTCATATTTACTGTAAGAGTGACACAAGGTATATAGAAAAGCTAACTTACACGTAAGGTCAAAAAAAAAAGCTTTTTGACTGAACATGTACGTTCTGTTCTGACGACCTCCCTGGCGTAGTGGTCACCATGCTAGTCCGCCACCCAGAGGTCCCGGGTTCGATCCCCGGTCAGGGCAAGTTGGAAAATGGCCTTTTTCAAATTGTCCTGGGTCTTGGATGTTTATCTATTTATGTATTTGTTATAAAATATAGTATCGTTGAGTTAGTATCCCATAACACAAGTCTCGAACTTACTTTGGGGCTAGCTCAATCAGTGTTATTTGTCCCTATATATTTATATATTTATATGTACGTCGTATCCATACTATTCAATAATTGTCGCCCTCCTATCCGATGAATGAGTTATCTCACTTAAAAAAGAAACAATTAATTTGACACAATTAACTTCTAATAAGTAAATATGAATCAACCTGTTGCGGACAGAAGTAGCTATCGAATATTTTTGTAGATATGGTAAATAAAGTTATTTTCCTTTAGTATAACTTAGGGCTTTAGCCTATGTAAATGTTTAAGTAAATAAATATGATGTAGCGACAGATGTTATAGGGTGCCTAGATATATCTTTTGGTTACCTGGGTATATGAGAGTAAATGATTTTTGAACTGTGTGTGTGTTTATTTCCCCGGTACGTAGCGTTTAGCACAGGTATATAGTGCTAAGCGTGAGGTAACTAAAGGTAAATAAAGGGTTTTGACTGTGGATTTCCCTAGCTTATTAGAACCTTGTCACACTAGGGATCTCCATGGCCACGCCCCTTGTAAGACTGAGAAGGTAATTGAAAATATTGTAAAGTGGTGGGGATATATCTAGGCACACCTACCCTCATCTAGATTTAGATTTTGTTAGTGCGAAATGTATAAATATAAGAGACCCCTTCTAAGAAAATGTAGTTCATTATCACTGTGATCTCCAAGGAATAAAGAAGCCTAAGGAAGAGGAGTGTTTTATTTACAGTCTACTGCGATCCAGCTAAGTAAGGAACACGGAGATAATACCGCACTGGATTCCGTCAGTAACACAACCAATGATGTGAAATAACATCACTATTTTGACGTGCCCCCAAGAGCGTTAGATAATGGGGTCTAGTTATTACCTTATGTCCTTCTTATTTAATCCGTCAAACAAACTATACCTACTACAACTTCTCAATATAAATCTTTTAAACGTATTGGAAAATATAACTTCAAGAACTACTCTCTACTCCACTTTGCATCACTACTATTTAATGTGATTAAGAATAAAAACCCATCGTACTTGTACAAAAAATTACAATTTACCCAGCGAGCAAGACAGCCTGACCTTTTAATGTGCCCCAGACATAGAACTGCTGCTTTTCGAGGCAGCTTCAGATACGCTGCAACAAGTTGCTGGAACAATATTCCACCACAGATCAGAAAATCTTCTTCTATTAAGTCTTTTAAAATTAAACTCAAGGAATATTTATTAAGCAATCAAAAATCTTAAAATTGCAGCATAAAAACACGTTTATTTATTATTTATGTATATATATTTATATATTATAATTCATTGCATGAATTAAATCATTTTGGCTTTATTACTTTAAATAAATAACATATTACATATATTACTATTATTACATACACTTTACACTTCATAAAGCCGTGTTTGCATTGTCTTTAAATAAATTAAATGAAGCGCCAACCTAGTAGGCTTGTTTTATTATTTATTTATTTTTATGTTGTGTTGTACGGTATCCTCGGAAGACCAGCGTTGTGGCCCTGCCACGACACCATGCTGAGAGGAGGCCTTTTTGATGTAGCCACAAATTGTATGTGTATTTGTAACAACTGTGTCATTTTATTACCTTCAATGTGATGTATCAAATAAACTATTTTTCTTTCTTTCTTTCTTTAACTATAAACTTTCCAAAGCGTGTCGCAGATCAAACTGGGTGAGAAGCGATAAATTTATATTAACATCAAACTTAATGCACCGCTATTTCTTACCGAATCTGAACCTTATATCCGCGGATTAAAGATTACACATGACCTATTTACGACGTCCGAAGTACTGACCAAGTTTTTCTTCCGTTCAAACTTTAATAATCTGTATTGCGTATGAAATACGGTTGATAATTCAATCATGGGGGAAGTGTGATAGGGTTGTGAAAACGAGATTTAAGAGGCTATAAAAAATTTGATCCGTTGTAATCGTGTGTGAGTGTACAAGGGACGTGTGTCAACTTATTTATGAATGTTTTTGCTTATATTTTATACTGAGTGAAAAAATATGTAACGTGATTTGGGTCGTGTGGAATGGGCCATTACTGGGCTTAAAAGAAGAATTGGGTCAACTTCTTGCGTGGAGGGAAATTACCAAATGTCAAAAATCGGACCTGGGAAAACTGTGACTGTATAGTGTATACAATATGTAACAAAAACCCTGTCCGATCCTTGTAGGAGCAACTCAGCCCGTCAATATGAACAACTTTTCCTATGATACATACTTGAAACTAAAAAAAAAAACCGATATTTTCATACAAATCGCCTGGCCGGCCGAACACTTGTATGAAAAGGACGATTTTTTTCGAGTTTCAAGCATTGGTCCTTTAGGAAAAGTTGTTCATGTTGACAGTCGGAGTTGCTCCAACAAGGATCGGACAGGGTTTTTGTTACATATTGTATATTATAATGAATCGTTGCATAAAATTATAAAGGGAATTTTTTGACAAGAGATCTCTTATTAAAGGCATATCATCATCGTCGTCTTAGCCACATAACGTCCACTGCTGGACGTAAGCCTCTTCTAAGGCATATGGTTTAGGACTATTCAGCTCTGTCTCCTGCGGTGCCCATGGTTTGATGGGGCTGATAAGAGTAGATCAGAAATCTGTATGGCTTTGAAGATTCGTTCCGGACACGATCCACTGAATTGTTATGCATATCTGATGGGCAAGATCGAAACTCCATTGTGACGAATGTGTTAAAATAGAAGATGCATGAATATATCACGCTTTAGTTTAATGCGTCCGGCTCGAAAAGGAAAGAAATTATTATTTTTTATTAATTTAATATTAAGCTCGTAGATGTGGGAGTGCTAAATAGCATACTTGCCACTCCCATATCAGAATTTATGAAATTTTCAAATTATTACATTTACCTACTCAAGTCGAAGATGATTCTTTGTAGCTATGTGGCGCCCTCATTTGAAATAAATTGTTTAAAATAAAATATGGTGATAATTAAAAATTTTATTTGTATCACTGTCTAGAAAGACCTTTAAACTATTTTATGAATAACAAAGATACAAATCAGATTTTTTTTTATCACCATATTTAGTTTTAAACAATTTATTTCAAATGAGGGCGCCACTTTAGCCACCACTTCGTCTTAAGATGGACCTTCGAGTGACATATTCTTTTATGATGATGATAAAACCCTCTTTAATAAATAAAGATTAAAAAAAAACTTAATCAGATCTTTAAAGTAAGTAGGTAAAAAGATTTTAAATTGTATTTTTTTGAGGATCGTCACATAATAAACTGAGAAACTCAAACTTGCTTTATTCATAACTTTATTCATATGTTGAGTCTCATAATTGAAATAGTTCACGATACGTACGTGACTCGAAGTTTTGCTATGATTAAAATTAACGTGGATTTTGTGTGAAGTTTGTATCCCCGTGTTACATACATACATGCAATATCTTTCACGTCTTTATCCCTGTTTCTTTGACTACACGCCCCGCCATGCGTCTGCGCCACGCCACTTCAGTATAAACCGCGCATAACGGGGCAGCGAAGGATTTAGTGTCTTGCGGCTTTAAGGGGCTTCATGGATTTTCCGGGGTCCAGTGCTGCCCCCATTTTAAATAAATCATTTGCAAGAAAACGGAGACATCATTTAAAATTTTGTCTTGATCAGACCCTAGATAACCCTTCAAACTATTTTATGAACTACTGTTTACAGTTTAAAGTGAGAATATGAAGCTTTTCTACGCACATACGCCAAAAGTGGTCGTTTTTCGCAATTGTGCGTAGAAAAGCTTCACGTTCTCACTTGAAACTGTAAAGTTAAGCGGATAGACTCCAAGGCCTAGACCCACCTTAAGTATACCCTTTAAAAAAAAAAGAATTTTCCATATCGGTCCAGGCGTCTACGAATAATCGGTGAACATACCTACATCAACAATATAGACAACGTGGAAAGAACATACCCGTAATAAATCAAACCACACAACAGTCAAAAAACTGAAAAAATGGGATTTCCATACAAAAGTGTGCACCGCCCGGGCAATTTGTATGGGAATGTCGAATTTCTTTTTTGGTCTTGGCTGTTATTTAAATTTTACTATGCTAAAGTGATCTAGTAAAGCCCATGGTACGATTTATTACCGACATGTCCCTTCAACATACTATATATTTTTTATGTTTCAGCTATTTTTGGGAGACGCCTGGATCGATTTGAAAAATTCTTTTCTTGTTTGAAAGGGTATACTTGTCAGGTGGTACCACAGAAATTTTATCAAAATTGATTGTGTAGTTTGAGGGTGAAGTCGGTTTTTAGTTTTGAAAATTTATTATCATCAGATCATGATACATATTTTTGATGACGACCTCCGTGGCGTAGAGGTCACCATGCTTGTCCACCACCCAGAGGTCCCGGGTTCGATCCCCGGTCAGGGCAAGTTGGAAAATGGCCTTTTTCAATTTGTCCTGGGTCTAGGATGTTTATCTATATATATGTATTTCTTGTAAAATTATCCCATAACACAAGTTGCGAACTTACTTTGGGGCTAGCTCAATCAGTGTTATTTGTCCCTATATATTTATTTCTTTTCAGGTCCCAGAATTCGACTGGAGCTCCCAGACTAAAGGGTTGGTGCTTAGTTCCTTCTTCTACGGGTACATAGTGACGCAGCTGCCGGGCGGCTGGCTTGCAGCTAAAATAGGAGGTAACAGGTTTGTTCCATTCTGTAACACTGAGAAATTAATAGGGGAAATGTAAATAAAGAAGTATTGTTTGGAGCTAGAATAAACTCACTCAAATTCCTAAATGCACTGAAATTCTATATATTCAAAATTTCTTGTCCGTCCACTCTGATCAACTTAACAGATCCATTAAAACGGAACAACTGTTGGTTTTACTCAGCCATTCTAGCGACTTGTCTACCAATACTTTCTAATGAGTTTCTTTCAGCGTTTCTTCTCAACATTGAACGCTAGCATCTGCAACTTTTCCTTAAAATAATTATATCAAAAACATAACACGTAATTTATACGCCGTTATAGTTATTTCACTATTTTATTTTACGTAATATATACGTTTAAAAGTTCCTGCAAAGTCCTTATTTCTGGATAAATGTTTAATTCTATATGCTGTGCTTTAGCAAAGATAACATAATTACCAACCTAACAGATACTTAATGCCATAGAAACAATTGAAGGCCCCATAAATAGGCAAAACTGGAGTTGCATGTAGGCACACAGAGATGGCAGCTCACACAACTAGCAAAAAGTAACAAAGAAAGTGTTGAATATGCTTTAAAATATTTATTGCATTTCATATAAGTAATATTTAATTAATTAGAGTACTACTTTATTTAAATAATAGTAATAAATGATTTTAATGTTTTAATTAATACCTATAGCGCCATCTAGTGACAACGAAGAGAAGTAATCATGTTTGTAAGGTGATGGGTAGGCATGGCTTTAGCAATACAATGTCCTTTTTTTAATTAAGTACAAATATTTTAAGGGGTTATTCAGTCCATCATTTTGAACAACTTTGCCCAAAAAATATATATCGAAATACGAAAAAAAATATTTAGGTTCTCATACAGATCGAAGTAGTCACGTGATATCGTTACTATGAAAAATGCAAAAAAATTTTTCGTATTTCGATATATATTTATTAGGAAAAGTTGTTCAAAATGATGGACTGAATCACCTCTTAAAATATTTGTACTTAATTAAAAAAAACATTGTATATTCTCTATGTTTTCAGGGTATTCGCCATAGGAATCGGAGCGACGTCTCTGCTGACACTTCTTACTCCGCCCCTGGCGTACACCAGTACTGCACTCCTAATAGCTGTCAGAGTCATCGAAGGACTGTTTGAGGTTAGAATCATCATCATCTTTCAATGACATGATGAGGTTTATGCCTTATGTGTTTGTAAATAAATAAAATCCGTGCTGTAGACAAGACATATCGATAAAATCTCAGAAACGTGTAGTAATAGAAGATTGCTGAAGGTTGACATGAATCTCTAGTATTCTAGGCTAACACTTACCTAAACCATAAACTTTGCGATAGGGTAGACAATGTATTCTTGTCTCTTTCAAACTTACATAAATCTCAAGTGTCAATTTGAAATGGTATTTTAATTGTACATAACTTGGCCATATAAGTAGTTATAAATGGCATTCTCCCCTGAAGCAATAAAAAGCCTATAATCGACTTTTGATTTAATTTTTTTTAGAAATAAAGGAACGAGAAACTAAAAGCTAATCTAAAGTACTCGTGTCGTGTCCAAGGCCGTAAAATAATTCTTAAAAAACAAACACGATGGATGGTTTCATTACCTATCTCTAATGGTTTTTTTTTTTATTTGCTAGAAAACTCTGAATACAGGCTTTTGGTCTATGTCAAGTTTTTGACAATATGCGACTGAAATTAATGATGTTTTTTTATGTTCCAGGGCGTGACGTACCCATGTATCCACGCCGTGTGGTCTCGCTGGGCGCCAAGCGACGAGCGCGCAAGACTCGCCACCTTCGCCTTCAGTGGAAGCTACGCGGGCACTGTGGTGTCCATGCCGATTTGTTCATTGTTGGCACAGTATACTGGATGGCCGGGAATTTTCTATGTTTTTGGTAAGTCTCACCTGAAGATATAAATAAATAAATGGGGACAATTAACACTGATTGAGCTAGCCCCAAAGTAAGTTCGAGACCTGTGTTATGGGATACTAACCCAACGATACTATATTTTATAACAAATACATATATAGATAAACATCCAAGACCCAGGACAATTTGAAAAAGGCCATTTTCCAAGTTGCCCTGACCGGTGATCGAACCCGGAACCTCTGGGTGGCGGACTAATATGGTGACCACTACGCCTCGGAGGTCGTCAATATAGTTTTTAAAAGGAAAGTCTGCAAGTCCTATCTTCGGTGTAAGCTACGCTGGCACTGTGGTTTCCATACCGATTTTTTCATTTCTGGCCCAGTATACTGAGTGACTGGGGATCTTCTATGTTTTTGTTAAGTCTTAAGCGCATTCCACACTAAAACCTAAAACCGACCTGTCGATACAACCCGGTGGCCGATATGAAAATAATAGCATGTCCGCGGCTTACATGCGCGCTCTGACGTGCCCGACGACACTCGACCTGTAAGCACGGTAATATAATCTATAGGGTAGAAGAAGTTCTTAATGCCGGACTCGTAATTATTGTCAAAACTACTCATCCGGCAATGCCATACTTCCCGACCTCTAAAGTAATGTACTATTTATTAAAACATAAACCTAGAACTTTTTTGCATGAGTTAAAAAAAATATGTCTTGTCTTGTTCTTTCAATGCCAAATATTGAAAAGTGTTTTTTAACACTTTGTCACTATTTTGACAACTTTGACAGTTACATGACAGTTAAATTGCCAACTGTCTTAATTTTTTGTTATACGTCACTCGGCCAAAAGAAGTGGCGGCGTAAGAGTGAAAAGAGTTTAAAATGAATTATAAAAATTAAAAAAATATTTTTAATTTTTATAATTCATTGACTGTGGATTTGTATTCTAATCTGATGTGTTTTTGATTTTCAGGAATCATGGGTTTAGTGTGGACGACGGTGTGGTGGCTGGTGGTGAAGGAGTCACCTGAGAAAGACCCGCACATAACGCCAGCGGAACTGAAATATATTCAGGTTAGCTTCAGCTAGTACTTTGGTGCAATTTTTCAAACGCGGAGTCCCTATACGAATGGATTTTGTATGGGAAAACCATTCGTTTAGGTGACTCCGTTTTTCAGAAATGGCACTTCTTATCTATCTATCTATTTTGATGCACTACAGTATCTCAGTATTTTCAAAAATAAATAAAATTTGTCATAACTAAATAATAATAAATAAATGTATTTATTTCCCAATTCATTACAGTTTCTTACAAAACACATGAGAAATAAGAAAAAACTTTTAAAACTAACACAAGTAACAAAAACCCTGTCCGATCATTGTAGCAGCAACTCGGACAGTAAATATGAACAACTTTTCCTATGGGACTAATGCTTGAAACTTGAAATAAAATAGACATTTCCATACAAATTACCGGGCCGGCGGAACACTTTTGTATGAAAGTGTCGATTGTTTTTCGAGTTTCAAGCATTAGTCCTATAGAAAAAGTGGTTCCTATTGACGGTCTGAGTTGCTCCTACAAGGATCGGACAGGGTTTTTGTTACATATTGTGTACTTAAATTATTGTGCCCATGTTCGTTTACCGAAGAATCTGCAATTATTGTTTGGATACTCAGGAAATTTCTGCTAATAGTTAGTTAACCTTAGTGACATCAAAAATTGTATGGTATGATATTTAGACAACTGTGACATGAAAAATTGTATGGTATGATATTTGGACGCCAAAAGATATTTAAAATATATAAAATTGAAAAAATAAAATAAAAATTTCATTTATTGCCAAACTTTAAACACTACAGTTATAAAAACAGTTTAACAAAACTTTGCAAGTAGACACAGGAATGCCTCAGCTTGTGTTACCCCGCACCGGAGTTTGAGATAACGCTGTTTTTCAGGCATACTTACGCTCTAATAAAGTTAAAAAAAAAGCTACCCCAATTTAAACAGAATATTAAAAAATTAAGAAATTAAGAATCCCTCACCATAGAAAGAATCAGACTTTCCCATACATTGTAGTATAGCTTTTATTTTGAAACGGCATGTCAGATATTGGCGAAATTATGTAATTTCGAAGAAATTAAGGCATTTTACTAGTTTTCACAGTCAAAATATGAAATTAAAAGTGAATATAGTGTATCATATTATATTTTACCATCAGTATGGAAAACTTCTAAACACTCATATTTTCTTTTAAGTTCATATTTGACTGTTGAAAACTAGTTATATGCCTAGATGTATGTAATTACTTGAAAAATACAAAATACTGCCTAATACCCCCATGTAATTTCAAAATAAAAGCTAGACTACTTTTGTATGGAAAAGTCCATGGTGTAATGGTGTGCGGAAGTTTTTGTAAAGGGCGCAAAGGGATTTACATTCTTATAAAATGTAATAACAGTTTAATTAAAACTAAAATTAACTTAATAGCTTCTTATTTTGATGTATGTTCTTTGGGGAAAGTTGTTCGGTTTTATGAACTGAATTGAACCTAAAAATAGATTCAGTATATTTTGCAAGACTCTTTATAAAATATGAGAACAAATGTTGCAGGACTCCCGAGGCACGCAAGCTGTGGAAGGCTCCAAAATCCAACATCCCTGGAAAGCCATGTTGACGTCAGCACCAGTGTGGGCCATAGTGATGGCGCACTTCAGTGAGAACTGGGGTTTCTACACGCTTCTCACTTTTCTGCCCACTTTTATGAAAGGTATGTTTATTGCGACTCGCAGTCCATTCAATTGGGTATTTTCCTGAGTCGATAATTAATTATTTCGTACTGTTAAGAATATAAAACGTCACAAAATAATGTCACTTGTCATCATCAAATGGATACGATATCCATTTTCAACGTGATTTTAGATTTATTATTGCAGAAAAGCTAAGCTGATATTTAAGCGCGCAATCTGACTCTAAGAAACTATGACGTCACCTGCCTATTTTTAGAAAAAAAGTATCTTATTCGAGTTGTTGGAAAATACTAAACTTCCCTTACACCGTGACGTCTTCATTCTGAACGGTGTAGACATAGCCTACATGTAAAGTCTAACGTGTAAAATAGCATTAAATTGGTTAATTTCATTAATAAAGCAGCAATTATCATTTCAAATTTATGAGTGGGAGCGCGGTGGGAACATCTTACTATCTCTTTCGTACGCGCGAGACCTAATAGCAGTGACGTCAACAGCGCTGTACGTGCATCCTTTTTCTGTTCATTGACGGTTTCACTTTCCATCAGATTTAAAAAGCTTTATTACTTACTTATTTTTGGACAGTATATAAAAAAAATGTTTTTGTTTGGGATTATGTAACTTTTGAATATGAATAATACAAAAAAAAAATTAATATACCGTATTTCAGACGTATTCAAATTTGAGACGTCGCAAACGGGCTTTCTGTCTGCTGTACCATACTTGGCTATGGCCATAGTCCTGCAAGTGGCTGGCCACGCTGCCGACCTCCTCATGAGGAGGCAGATACTGTCGAGGACCAACATCCGGAAGCTGTTCAACTGCGGAGCTTTCCTCGCACAGGTACATTTCAAACTCAACCTTATTTTGCAAAAGTGGCCGTTTTTCGCAAATGCGAGAAGAAAAGATTTACGTTCTAACTTTAAACTGTAAAAAGTAGTTAATAAAATAGTTTGAAGGGTTATCTAGAGCATGATGAGACCAAAATTTGAAATGATAAATCCGTTTTTTTTTACAAAACTTTTTTTTAAAAATGAGTGTAGCACTGAACGCCGTAAAGTTCATGTCAAGTTAACATCATGTTCTCATTTCAGACTATATTCATGGTGGCAGCCGCGTACTCGACGACGGTGGTAGGCTGCGTGGTGTTCCTAACGATAGCCGTCGGTCTTGGAGGGTTCGCGTGGTCCGGTTTCAGGTAATTTGTTTTTTTCTTAACATTACCCCTCATTAACCTACGACAAAAAAGAGGGGTGTTATAAGTTAATCGTGCCTATGGCATCGTAGCACCTAAACTAATGGGCCGATTCCAATGCGTTTTTGACGTGAAAACGCCTTGTAAATCGATGACCGCCGGCTGCACGCACGAATAATTGTCACGTTCCGCCTGAGCTGAGCGTGCAAGTGAGGGCGTTAGCTAAGTGACGCGGGCTTACGCGACGGGTTCAGTCTATCTCTGTCACAAACTCTGCGTGTGACAGAGACAGGTGACCCGCGACGGGTTCTGATATCTCTTTCGCACTTAGAGTTTGTGATAGAGATAGACTGAAACCCGCCGCGGGCGCCCGTGTCACTTAGCGAACGCCCTGAGAGCGTGGAGTGAGCGATAGAGAAGCACGATCGGCCTAAGCTTTCGGCTTGTTTTTGACGAATCACCTTTAGGCCTCATCAATAAGATTTATTTTGCTACGGTTCAAAAAGTACTTACGATGTTTTGCAATCTGTAGTATCATCATTATCGTCAGCATTCAGGGGCGCTATGCCCATCAAGCCTCCTATCTGCGCCATCTTGTTTTGTCCCTGGCCATCGCAAACCAGTTTTTTCCAGCAACCTGCCTAACAACTTCGACCCACCTAGCTGCCGGACGTCTTACGTTTCACATTTCTGTGATACCACTCGGTGACGGCCTTACTCCATCTTCCATCGTTCCTTCGAGGCAGGTGTCCCGATCAGTTCCATTTTAGAGTCGCAACCCTCTGGCACGTCGTGAATTTTTGGACTTCGGATCTCCACGTTGCGAACTTGGTCTTGCAATTTGACCATGCCTCGCTCCATGGCTCTCTGCGCAACCGCAACCCTATACATGGTACCTTTTGTAAGAGTCCATGTCCCGGCACCATAAGTTATTGTGGGCAGAACACACTGGTTGAAGACGCGTGTCTTTAGGCATTGTGGTATTTTCAGCCTCTTAGAAACGTCCGCCAGCCTGCCTTAGTATTTCCTGGAGATCGTTGGGCGTGTCAGCAAACAAAACCAAGTCATCTTAGAAACAAGCAAACATCTTAGATGTGACAGTTATACACCATTAATGTTAAGACCCATAGCATCCCATTCTAGAGTTTGTAATGTGTCTTCTAGTGCGACAGTAAACAATTTTGGTCAAATGGTATGCCCTATATCTGTAGTATAACTTTACGTAAAAAATTCTGATACTTTACCATAGATGGCGCTTTTCTCAAAAGAAGCAATTATTAACTTAAGTACAATTAACATAAAGCCCTAATTTACGTCAAAATTTATCTTTGGTATTATATGCAGTTGTGCTTAATTGTTTTTTTTCACACGCCTTTTTTTTCTGTTCCATGCTTCTGCCCTATCGGCCGTCACCTAGTTTCCTTTTATAAGTTACCCTCTAAACTAAAATCTGTCTCGTTGTGTCCAGCGTGAACCACCTGGACATCGCCCCACCCCACGCCAGCGTGCTGATGGGGTTGTCCAACACCGTGGCCACTCTGCCCGGCATCATCAGCCCTCCGCTGGCCGGCTCCATCGTCACCAACAAGGTAATTCTTAGTTTTTAATGTTCCGTACAAATAATGAAAAACCGGAACCCGTATAGGATCACTCGTGCATCTATCTGTCCGTCCGTCTGTCACAGCCAATTAGCTCCGAATCTACTGGACCAAATCAGGTAAAATTTGGTAGGATGGTCTAATCCTATGACCTAAACACAGATGTGCAAAGTAAATAAATATTTTTATTAAAATAAGGGTCAGCTTTTTTAAATTCCCATTTGTCCCCCGTTATTTTAATTTCCCAATTTGTCCCCCGTTTTTCGGGGGACAAATTGGGAAATTAAAATAACAAAGTTTTCAATCCTTACTGTGCAAATATCGAATGAAAGAGCTCGTAATGAGGATCTCAAATATAGTTTTGTTATTATTGTAAAATAAATAGCTTTGATTTCATTTTTGAAAGAAAACGAAATTTAAATATAAATTCGTCAATTAAAAATTGTACCTGACTCAAAGTCATTTCTAAATAACTTTTCTTCTCCGTTTTCAGACGGCGGAAGAATGGCGCATAGTATTCTTCATATCGAGCGCCATCTATCTCGTGGGAGCGATAGTTTACGGGCTGTTCGCGTCTGCGGAGAAACAACGCTGGGTGATAGAACCAGACTTGGACGCCAGTTTTGACACAGATGGCGCCTCTGTCACCACGGCGAGAGGATACGATAACAAGGCTTTGGACAATTCGGAGATGTAAAACTCAAGAACTAAGCATTCCTACCCGCTATTTGGATCCACTGGGGGGCTGTCTATACATTTGGACCTTCTGAAGCCATTTTTCGCTTGATGGAGCCGGATTTCTATTCCAGTTTCGACACAGATGGCGCCTCTGTCACTACGGTGAGAGGATACGGTAACAAGGCTTTGGACAATTCGGAAATGTGAAACTCAAGAACTAAGCATTCCTTCACTCTGTTTGGATCCACTGGGGGCTCTCTATACATTGGAACTTCTGAAACCATTTTTTGCTTGATGGAGCCGGATTTCAATTCCAGTTTCGACACAGATGGCGCCTCTGTCACTACGGTGAGAGGATACGGTAACAAGGCTTTGGACAATTCGGAAATGTGAAACTCAAGAACTAAGCATTCCTACCCCCTATTCGGATCCCCTGGGTGGTTAAAGAGACTCACTTTTACAAGCGGATCTTTTATTAAGCCAGATTTCAATGCCAGTTTTTTTGTTGCCTACAAAGGCTTTGGAAATTTCCAAAATATAATTGATGATAATATTGTACCTATGGCGATCATTTGTAGGAAAGCGCTCTGTATACAAAACGTTCCAAGGGGAGCCCTATAGCTTATATCAGCAGTGGGTTCTGTATTGCTAAAATAATGTAATAGGCATGACGACTGGAAAACCATTTTTGGTCCATCGGTTAAATTATAAAAAATATAGTCCACGTATTTTTTCTTTTCTCTGGAAAACAAAAAATTATATTAAATGCATGACGTCACTTCTAAGCACGATTTTTACATAGCGGTGACGTCGCAAGCCCCCACTCTGGAATTTAGATCTCTGTATCTTTAAATTTTTACTTTTTTGATATACTGAACGATATGGGTCCATTATTTTGAATAATCTAAAAGACGGAAATTAGAATAATGCTTTTCTGACCCCATCGTTGCAGCCATGGTGGCGCTAGTGTTATTTAATAGTTTACCTACTATATGCGTTTCAAATATTATAAAGCATTGACGACCTCCGTAGCGTAATGGTCAACACGCTAGACCGCCAATCTGGAGGTTCTGGGTTCGATCCCCAGCCAGGGCAAGTTGGAAAATGGCCTTTTTCAAATTGTCCTGGGTCTTGGGTGTTTATGTATTACGTATTACGTATATACGTCAAAACAAACATTTTCTATGGGAAGGAAATATAGTTTATTAATGACGTCATAGTTTCTTGGAGTCAAATAGCGTCCCCTTGAGACCCGCATGAAATGTATAAATGCCATTTTCTGTTGTTATCCTATTGTGTCTGGTATTTTACGGTCTTGAAGGATAAATATCAGTTTTTCTGCAAATCTAAAATCACATTGGAAATGGATATGATTATAACAGTACCAATTGCATATTTTTGATCCAGAAGAGTACCCAAATAGGTCTCTTTTCAAATTTATTGCTAGAAAATATTAAGTATATATTTTTATTAGAGTATTTAGTTTTTAGTTGCGTTATATTTGAAGATCTGTTTTCCGAATAGAAAATATTTGTACGATAAAGTTTGTAAGCATGATTATTATGTTCCTAGTTGTAGGCTTAAGAATGTAATGCTATGTGACGTAATTGTAAAATAATATATGCATTCCATTACATATATTCGTATTTATGAAATATAAAACCATATTGTGATTTACATATACACTATATAACAAAAACCCTGTCCGATCCTTGTAGGAGCAACTCAGACCGTCAATATGAACAACTTTTCCTATGGGACCAATGCTCGAAACTCGAAAAAGAAATCGTCATTTTCATTCAAAACTGTTCGGCCGGCCCGGCAATTTGTGTGATTTTTTTCTTCTAGTTTCAAGCATTGGTCTCATAGGAAAAGTTGTTCATATTGACGGTCTGAGTTGCTCCTACATGTTTTTGATTTTAGAGTTTCGCAGTCACAATTACTGATTAGTACTACGGGACTTTCGACGACCCTTCTGCCGTCATGGTCGCAGGCAGACTGAGGAACTGCGATGGATGTTCAGCTGTCAAGTGTAACCATATCGGTATACCCTCTTTCTTCGTAGTTTTTTTTTTTAAATGATAGTCGCAGTAAGTCCCGTAGTACTAATAGCAGTATGTAAATGTTGTGTGAAATTTCATTTTGAATCGTATGCCTATTGTGATAAGAGTGTTTAGTGTTTATATGATTGTTATGGTCCGTTGTGATAATAACCCGGTTGCATCCTCAGCTGTGCTGCTTTGGAGCCCGGGCTGCGCCTTCCCGCTTTTTCTTCTCGAAATATAATATGCATGTCAATGGTCATGGTCACCCAACAAAGCCGAAGACTTTGCTATTATCCAGTTGAGTTGTAAATACAATAATGTGAGTAACATAAATATTTATATTTGAAAAAAAAAACGGGTCAATTCACGTACCGAATAAGCTACTGGTCGAAATGTTTCGACCTTATCCGGAGATAATTTTGTATATTTTTTTGATTAAAATTGATTTTCTTTTTATGTAATATTTTTACTGACTCTACTTTTAGCGCTCACTCACACTGATGCAAAGTTAAGCTTACGTCTCAAGGACTATACCGAGTCTAAATAAAATCAATGTTAACATTTGATAATTTAAAAAAAAAAACACGATGTTATGTTAATTACCCGACTACGCCAGAAGGAGGGTTATGTTTTTCGAGAGAATGTATGTATGTATAATGTTTGGAGTTTGGCACGCTCTGCAACATCCACTATCTGTGTGCACTAACACAAATGCAAAGCTGGGCTTACGTCTCGAGAGCTGTATTGTTGACCTGTGTTTTATACTTTACCTGTATAAAACACAGGTCAACAATACAGCTGTGTTTTACAAATATTAATACAATAACGATATAATAGTTATGCAAGCGTTATCTCATGAATGCGCGGAACCTTTTTATTGTAGTAAGAGTAGTAAGTAATGATTGTCTTTATTTACGCATCATCCGTCCTGCTTTTCCTAAGACAAAACATACATTTAAAAAAATTCTTAAAATAATGTAAACAGGGAGTTATATTTAAGTGAGAAATGCAAAATGCATTTGCTATTTTTACAAGTGATTTTATGAATATAAGCTTAATCAATGTTTTTGGATTTTTTATTTATCTGCCCCGTAGAATTAAGATGTGTTTACCTTCGACATAAAAAGAGAAGTGCTGTAAATTTGGTCCGTCGTATTATAAAAACAGGATTAACTTTGTTACTAGGTTTAAACCATTATCTGCCCAAAATGAAGTAAACATTGACAGGTGCGATAGTGTGATATTCACAGCACAGGTGATATTATTAGATGTCAACTTGATTTGGTCGGATAATGGTTTAAACCTAGTAACAAAGTCTGGGTTTTATAATTAATAAGACGGGATTATGTGTCTCTGCTCCCAAACCGATGAAGCAATTTTGATTGCGTTTTTGTTTGAAAAGTGACTGTTATTGAGTAAAAAGTAGAATGAACTAACTCTTCCTCTCACGCATATTGCAGAAGTCAATCAAGGGAATGAGATATTATTCCATTGTTTTTATCAGTATCCGGTGGGCTGGCAACATGAGACAATTTCTGTTTTCCATCTGATGCTGGAAATCAGAAATACACGGCGGCGTACTACTCTTTTTAGCCTTGGCTCCGACAACGCCGTAAAGGATTAAGACGTGATCACGGATGTGACGAAGTAATATCAAATCTCATCTCTATCATAGATAAAATTTATACAAAATTCGAATAACTGTAAAAATAGCTAGAGTGCCATCTGTTGGCATTATATAAAAATACAATAAGTAGAACTTTGTTGCACTTGGTTATTCTTAATACATTTTTGACGTGACAACGTCTTATAAATTGGTTTGCCGGGTGACACTTCAAGAAACTGCGTTACGCTCCGCTCACGTTATGCGCTCACAATGAGAGCGAGTGAGAGGCACGCGTCCCTTCCACTCGGGCATTCAAAGTCGTTGTCACGTAAAACTTTCGCCCGTATACCGACTTTACAGGCAACCAATTTTTTTTTAATATCAAAAGGATTTTATGACTATTTTAAAATCTTATTAATTAATTGTTAAATAAGTAGCTAGTGAAATAAATATAAGTATAATTAGTTGGAAAGGTGACTTCCCTTGAAACGAAATTTTGAAATTTATAAAATTTCATTTAAGTTTTTGGATACCAATACTTTCTAATTACAATAGGTATTATAATTAAAACTTTTTTTTATGTGAGGGCTCAAAGATTTTATAATTACAGAATTAATTATTACTTACGCAAAAATAAATGGGCCAGTTTTGTTTTTACTCTTAGACTATAAATTTTCACATATTCAGTGGTTTCATAATAATAAATGCACAAAGTGATTTATTGTTGTATATTCAATTGAATTTTTATTATATTTCTACAATATATATAAAATAAGATTCGAAATGTTTAATAAAACGGCGCCAATTTCAAAACTTTCGTGACGTCACAACCGCCCACCGCCGCCGGGGAATCGTTTGTCGGCAAGTATAAAGAAAGCCGACACTTTGAAAAACCGCTTTTCGCAATTTGATTTCGGAGCGAGTCGTGTGACACAGTTTTTATTGAAAAAATGGAGAAATCGCTTGCAATCCCCGAGAAGAAGGGCACCATGACCTTCAAGCTCTTGGACCTGATGGAGAAGACTGGGTACTCCATCGTGCAACATAATGGACAGAGGAAATTCGGGCCTCCTCCGGAATGGTTAGGCCCGCCTCCGCCGAAAGGCTGTGAAGTTTTCATCGGGAAGCTACCACGAGAAATCTTCGAAGACGAGCTGGTTCCAATATTCTCGAAGGTCGGGCAAATCTACGAAATGCGGTTGATGATGGACTTTTCCGGCTCCAACAGAGGGTACGCCTTCGTGACGTACACGACGAGGTCAGAAGCCTTCCGCGCAGTTAAAGAGTTGAACGGCTACGAAATAAGGCCAGGCAGACACATCGGCGTCGTGAAGTCTGTCGATAACTGCCGGCTTTTCGTTGGAAACATCCCGAAGAACAAAACCAAACAGGAGATTCTGGACGAGTTGTCCAAACGCGTGGCTGGTATCGTGGATGTTATTCTGTATAAGAACTGCTATGATAAGAGGCTGAATCGTGGGTTTGCGTTCGTGGAGTTCACGTCTCACAGGGCTGCGGCCATGGCGAGGAGGGCGTTGGTGCCAGGGTGTGTCAAGATATGGGATCAGGATCTGATGGTGGACTGGGCGGAGCCTGAACCAGACATCGACGATGAGCAGATGAGAAGGGTAAGTTTTCCTTTTTTTTGTTGC
This sequence comes from Acrobasis suavella, assembly GCA_943193695.1. NCBI lineage: Eukaryota > Metazoa > Arthropoda > Insecta > Lepidoptera > Pyralidae > Acrobasis > Acrobasis suavella. Next base: position 3,327,853 of record OW971934.1, on the reverse strand, counting down.
AACTGCGAATTTTCTTTACTGCTAGTGATTTTTGTTATTAGTGAATTAGTTTTGATATTCTTTTTGTCCATTCCACTTCTGGCCGGATGTCCAGCCTCAAAGAAAGAGTAGGTATTTACTTGCTTCATGTAATGCTGTTCAGTTTCAATGGAAAAATTATTTGAGTTGTCTATTTTTGACTTATAAATAGCCATACACAGGCGGGGGCTAAGGGGCTGTAGTCCTCCCCATAAGTATCTGAGTCACTCTTTGCTCGCATAAAGCTGTTATGTATCGATATCACTCGGGACTAATTGCAATTCACAACTCGTTTGGTTTTTATAAAACTAAAATGTGTGTTTTTTGTTATCTACTTGATCTTGATACCCTCGTTAGGTTAAAGCCCCACCCCAAACTATCAGCCCACTTCAAACTGATGCTGGATCCACCACTGGCCATACATACATACATCATTTAATCTTCTCCAGCTGGCTTTGTTTAAACAAATTTATTTACTGAATAAGCACAATGAGAGATATTGTTTATGTTATGATCATACATTCGGATTAGTTAGTTATAAACACTTCAGTGAGTCACATTAGAATAGAACCTCAAAACATTATGCATTGCAGGTGAAGGTTCTCTACGCGCGCAACTTCCTAATTCGGACTACACCTCAGACCATTCAGACAGTTTTCGAAAACACAATCGGCACAAAAATAGAGCGCGTGAAAAAAATATATGATTATGCTTTCATACATTTCTTTGAGCGAGCGCATGCTGAGGTTGCTATGGCGAAATTGCAAAATACTGAAATTGATGGTAGTAATATTGAAATCCGGTGGGCTAAGCCCGTTGACAGAGAAGTGTACCGTATTCAGAAAATGACTAGAGGCAATGCGAAGTTTAATAACAGTCTTGACTTGAATCAAACTCTCTTGCTTTACAAACAGCACCTTGACAAGAAGGAATATGCAAACTCTCCCAAAGATGACGAGGGTATCGGCTCTGGCTATGCAGGATCGACGTGTGGCTCTCCAGAATTGAAAGCATTACCATACCCGAATTTTGCTATTACGAAGGACAATTACTCGATGGCTCCAGCTAAGCTTGATGCAATGTGCAAAAGGTAAAATATATTCCTTTCTACGACTTAAACTTTTCTATTGTCATTTAAAAAAGAATGGATTAACATATTTTGGTGTTTATATTAACCTTTTTTTATTCCACGAAATTCAATCAATCCATCGAGGGTATTATCAGTTTTACTGTGTGTCTGTCTGTACTTCAAATTTTACTCTTGCCCATGATCTCAAATGAACATACGTATATCCAGAAGTCATGACCTTATACAGGATATATGCATATATACTTATATTAAGTTAAATATACTGGTCTGGGAGAAAAGAAAACTTGGAACGTACCAGCTGCTTCTCTTCTTGCGCAGATCGTAGAAGCCGATCGAGGGACTGGGTGAAAATGCAAATTATTTTAATAGACGATGCGGCTAGCAACCCAGCACTATTTTGATTCTTTCTTCTACTTCGCCCACCATCATGCTATAAGTGGTCTTTAGTCTTATGGCCCTGGGCTCTGTCTGCTTAGAGCCGCAAGACTCTAAGCGCTCAGTCTGCCCCGTTAGGGATATGGTGATAGTATGTATAATATATATGTATCTAATACTTCCTTCTGCAGGTACATGTGGGCTCCTCCAATATACGACTACCAGAAATGCCTAAACCCCAGTGGAGCCGAGGTGTGGATCGGCCGCGTGGAGCTCCCGCACGTGGGCCTGCCGCTGCTGACGGCGCCCCGCCGCGTGGGGCCGCTGGTGACGCAGGCTTGCTTCTCGCTGCAGCAGGCACACGTGGAGGCAGCGGAGACTGCCCTGCATTACATTAAGGTACCTACTTAATTCTACAATAAAATGTTTGGAACTGTGATGTTGAAAAAATATCCCGAAAAGGAGAATTCAGTCCGTTAAACAGAACAAGTTTTTCTAAAAAACATATTTAAAATTTTTTTTTCATTCCCTACGAGCTCTGGTCAGCTTGCCAAAAAATTCATATTACAATGTATATTTCGTTGGGAAATTTCGAATGGATATCATGGACTCTACTTCTTTCTAAAAATAGTTTTTAGTATATTTTGTTAGACCATCCTGTATTAGCTTTTTTAGAGTTCTGTACCCAAAGTTTAAAAACTGGACCTTATTACCTAAGACTACTGTATGTCCGTCTGTCTGTCACCAGGCTGTATCTCGTGATCCATGATAATACAGTTGAATTTTCAGATGTATTTCTATTGCCACTATAACAACAAATACAAAAAACATTAAATATTTAAGTGGGGGTTCCCATACAAGCGATTTTTTATAGATAATTTTAAAAATGACAATTTCCGTTTGTATTGAAAATCACGCTAGTCCACCACTCGGCTCGTTCTGGGTTCAATCCCCAGCAAGAGCAAGGTAGGAAATGGTTTGTTTTTTTCTATGCCACAAAGGAGCAAAGAGCATTTAATCACTTGCAAAGGAGCCATTCAATTTAAATTTCCCGCATACTATTCTTGGAGTGGCGCCAAATCTAAAACTTTATTTTTTTTCAGATGCTCCGCGCAGACATCGTGCAGCGTTCTGTCGCACCAGTCCAGCCAGTGCAGCCGGTCTATCAGCCAGTGATCCAGCCCATGCAGCCCATGCCCAGCTGCATCTCCTTGCCATATGATTACCCCTCCTTGTATTCGCGTCCACAGTCTGCCCTCCCCGTGGTACCGACCATGTGGCGAACGGTTTGAACGATTTGACATTACTAACGTAGAAAAGCGCGCCAATTTGATATTTAAGTATTTTTTCTAAAATGTTTTAGCAAAAAAAAATACTTTTTTTACGTTTCGCGCGTTTTTTGCTGTCAATTTGGGTACTGACACTGGGAAAGCGGAATTGACGCTTTATTTTTCGAAAATAAAGTTCAATTTCCATGTTTCTATTATCTTGGTTAGTTTTGTTAGTCTTGAGATGTCTAGTTGCAATAATTAGGGCCGTAAAATAGGTTTTTTTATTTCTAAGCAAATAAAAAACTATTTTAGTATTGTTCTAAATTGTGACTCCAATTAGTTAGATGCCTTATTTGCAATTTCTATTTACGTTTTGTTATACCTATTTTCACTATACTGTTGACTAGAATTGTTAAAACATAGATATATTTGACTCTAATTCTTTGTTAGACGCGCAATCGGAGATTTTTCTTGATTTTTCCTTGATCGTTATATAACTGCCATAAGTATTAATTTGACACTTGTTCAATTTGTGACTATTTTGTTCTTTGAAGTTGATTTGCATATTTTATTTTCGTATTAGTGTGACAGCATTATTTTATTAAAATAAGCTGCGACCCTGTAGCGCTTGCTTGTGCTTATACTTGAGTATATTCAGAGAAAATGCGCTATATCTAGTATTTTAGATACTTACCTACTACTTTACCTTTTTTTGTCTGACAATATTTTTCTATTGATGTGAGACTGAGCATTAAAATACAATGTTGAGAAAATCTTATTGTTTCATTTATTTTATAAAAGTACTTGAGTAGATAGATTCACCTATCGCGCTTTGAATACAAATAATTATTAAGTTTAGATTTACTTTGTACACTGATCTTGAGCCACGCATGGCGTTTCTTCCTCCACCCTGAGGAATCCTGGCTTGCACTTACAGCCGGGTTCACACGCCTCGTTGGTTTTACACCTGAATTCTACAACTAGGGACAGACAGGTCTCTGGAGGACAAAACTTTTTACAGGTTGTGTACTCTTCGTTAGACCCACATACTGTAACGAAAATGTCAATGAAAATATATACCTAGGTACAATGCGACACAAATAAGTTGAACAAAAATGGCGGACTTCAAAGCATTTTTGTCCAAATTTCCGGCATGTAGGATGAACCAACATGGCGGTTATCAGCGCAGGTACACAAATAACGCGCCGACTTGGCCATTTCGGTTTAATTTACGTGTATTGTGTATTTTAAAAATAGTTTTTAGCAATATGTTTATAAAATCTTAAGATTTGCCTGGATCTAATAAAGCCACCCTTGTATTTAATTTTTTGAAAACACTGATATTTTTATCAAAGCTATTTTCAAAGTTGGTCTCTATAATCCAGGCTCATTAGGAACACACCATGATGAGATAATAATGGCAGTACCCCAACACGATATTGACACCTTAGCGGTAAACTAAACGTGGTTATATCCGAGCCAAGATGGTAAGGCCCCATCCATTCCATTCCAGGTTATACGCTTCGCAGCGCCCCACGTCCGAGGAATATACGCGACAGCCGTGGTGGTGGTCTAGCTTTTTATATCCGGAAAGGTATACATGTCCGAATCTGTGATCACCCGGTTTGCCCACAAGTAGAGCAGATATGGATGAAAATAAATATTAACGGCAAAAAAGCTTATCGACCGCCTCGGCTTAATTATAACATTTTCTTAGATGCGTTGGCAGATTCGTTACATTAATTTGTTAATTATGATTATACTCCTTGGCGATTTTAACATTGATCTTTTGGATTTAAATCTCCCGGAATCTGTCAAATTATTAGAACTTATCAAACTTTGAAATCTACAACAAGTCGTTAAATCACCAACCCATTTCACAGTCCATAGTGCTGAACTTATTGATGTCATTTGCACAGATGGATCTAATAAAGGTCAGAAAGGTCCCATCACAACGGATGTTATTTGCAGTAATTTTTCAAACCATGCTTTAATTACTTGTGAACTTAATTTAAAAAAACTTAAACCCTCTCCCAAACGTATCACATACAGACCCTTAAAAGACCTAGATAAGAAATTATTAGAACAAGACTTAAATCTTATAAATTGGAACGAAATCATAACTGCAAGCAAATTGAATGACATGGTAACAAATTTCAATCTTTTTGATAAACACGCTCCGGTCAGGTCAATCTTAATAAAGGAACACTCTTACCCCTGGATCACAGAAAATATTAAGTTAATGTTTAAATTAAGAAATGAAGCTCATAATAGGTATTACAAAACTAGGAAAGATCAACATTTTGAATACTATAAACCACCTTAAAAATTACGTAAACTCCGCTATCGAAAGAGAAAAGAAGGCATATTTTAATCACTATGTAAACACAAATTCAAAAAATCCAAAGACATTATGGAAATATCTCAAGAAAAATGTCCTGCCGCCTCAACTTGAAAATGATCTTCCTGCTGACATTTCTTCACCAGAGGATATCAATAAGCATTTTCTTAGATTTTCGACTCTGGACAATGACACTCCTTTTTAGGGTTCCGTAGTAAACAAGGTACCCTTATAGTTTCGCCATGTCTGTCTGTCTGTCTGTCAGTCCGTCCGCGGTTTTACTCAGCGACTATTAGTACTAGAAAGTTGTAATTTATCATGGATCTGTATATTAATTAGGCAAAAAAAGTGGTAGAATAAAATATTGAAAAATAAAAAATATTTTTAGTGTTGCTCCCGTACAAGTATAGTGAAAAGGCAATTTTTTTTTTCTCGACTAACCAGTCATGATGGGTATCGTTGAATAGGTCTTTCAAAAATATTAAGATTGTAAACACCGTTTTTCGATTTATGAATCCGTTTCTGAAATATTTGGTTTTAAAGTGAAGATTTTTGTTTGAGTCACGTGTCCCCCCCCCCCCTCTATCTGCTAACTTCTGATTCTACCTTATTCGCTAGATGCAATCACTTCTATTATTAATAGTTCAATAGTTACTTCTACTTTTCCGGAACTTTGGAAAACTGCAATTGTCAGACCTCTACCGAAAAAATCAAATCCTCTTTCCTTTAACGATCTGCGTTCCATTAGTATACTTTCATTTCTTTCAAAAATATTAGAAAAAGTTCAATTTCAGTTAGTGGAATATTTGGAATATAACCAGCTTCTTCCACAATTTCAGTCGGGTTTTAGGAAAAATCATTACTGCCACCGCGTTATTAGATGTCACAGGTAATATTATTGAAGCCCAAGATATTGGATTAGGTAGGTACTCTCTTAGTTCTACTCGATTTTTCTAGTGCCTTTGACACTATTAATCTGAACTTACTACTTTCTAAACTATCTTCTTTTGGATTTGATGAATCTGCCATAAATTGTTATTTATTTATGTAATCGTTCTCAGTGTGTTAAAGTTTGTAAAAATGATGGTTCATTTAATACGTCATCTGTTTCTCCACTTAGAAGAGGTGTTTCTCAGGGATCCATTCTTGGACCTTTGTTATTTATTCTGTACGTATCTGATATTTCTTCTTCTTTAAAACACAGTAAATTTCATATGTATGCGGATGACTTACAACTATATATATCATGTGACCTAAAAGATGTACACTCATTTATTCGAATGCTTAACGAGGATCTGGAAAGAATAAACCAGTGGTCTAAAAATGGTTTTAGACCCAAAACACCAAATATCCGAAATTCAATCTCAATCTCCTCTGATCTTTTTGAATGGTAAAGCAATCGCTTGTACACAAGTCTCGGAACCTTGGACTACTAATGGATTCAGAACTCCGCTACCATTCCCATATAATATAAGTTGCTCGTAATTGTTTTTATCGATTAAAAGTTTTATATAAAATAAGAGTTTACCTTACCACCGAGATGCGTATAAATCTTACTCAATTTTTGATTTTATCTAAGTTCAATTATGCCGATACCGTATATGGACCACGACTGCTAGTTAAGACAAAAACTTAAATTCAAGAAGCCTGTATTCGATATTGTTTTAAGATACCGCCAAGAAGCCACATTTTACCTTTTATCAATTCTGCTATTTTACTCACTATGTCCTCACGTCGTTACGTTCACTTAGCTACATTACTTTTTGGAATTATAAAACATCGCAAACCTTCTTACTTAATAGATAAATTGGTCTGGTCCTCTCGATCTCGGCTTGGTTTACTTATCGTTAAATCTCACAAGTTAACTTCTTTTGAGGGAAGTTTCAAATACGCCGCAACTAAAATTTGGAACAATTTGCCCCCGCCACTTCGCAATCTCTCTTCTGTTGCCAGTTTTCGTTAACGTATTAAGACGAAGTGGTAGCTAAAGTGGCGCCCTCATTTGAAATAAATTGTTTAAAACTAAATATGGTGATAATTAAAAATTCGATTTGTACAAATGTCTAGAAAGACCTTTAAACTATTTTATGAATAACCTTTGAAATGATTACTAATAGTCCGTCTAGTTTTAAAACTGTTTTTCGCCAAAAGTGGCCACTTTTAGCGAAAAACAGTTTTAAAACTAGACAGCCAACCAATATTACTTTCAAAGGTTATTCATAAAATAGTTTAAAGGTCTTTCTAGACATTTGTACAAATCGAATTTTTAATTATCACCATATTTAGTTTTAAACAATTTATTTCAAATGAGGGCGCCACTTTAGCTACCACTTCGTCTTAAAGAGTTAACCTTTTCGCGGCAAATTGATGGTACTGCCATTAATACCTTCTAAACTAGCCCTCAAATAACTTGTCTAATTTTATTTTAGTATTAAGTAAGTAAGTAATATAACTTTAGTGCTTAGATAAGTGAAGACAGGAATATTTTATTCATGTTTTTCAAGATATTCGAGGAGTAATGTAAGTACTGTTTATTATCGCACTGCCGATGTTATATGTTAATTTAATGTTTTAAAAGCTATCTAACCTCTGAATCACTTGGTACCAGCTGAAAATCAGCGCTGTGGTTCACACCGCAGCACGAAGCTGGCCGCCTTTTCGGCACACTTAATAAGTCTAGTACATAAGATTTTTTGTTTGCCGAATAAAGATTTTCTTTCTTTCTTTCTTTCTAAATTTGTGACAATGACATAAAACCCTTATTTTTATGCTATGGGATAATGTATTAAACAAAAATAAAACTATACTGGCAACATTCCCTCTTGCAGTAGTAGTTTGTTACCAACCTAATCTGTGTTTACAGGAACTATGAAGGCTACCACTTTCATTTCCATTTAATTTGTTTATGCTATACCTAAGTACTAATGACGGACTTTCCAGGCCACGTCGCTACTTAGTTTGTGGGTCACGTTCCTTAGAAATCGAATAAATGGCGCTGTGCAACGCTGACGGTCTTTAGACGTCGTTCGCTACTGAATCGGCTGAAAACCAGTGGACTCATACAGTCTTATTATAAAAAGGCCATAATCGTGGTTTAGTCCCGTATTATCTAAGTCGGGGTTTAGTACGGTAACAAGCGATAAATCTACTTTAGACTTTCTTTTATTACAAAACCTGAACCAAACACAGAATACGATAGATCCAACTTAGTGTGATATTAGTGTGACCGGATGTAGGAAAATCGTTCCATTTTTCATAATAATATATTTTCGTCGAAAAGATTTTAATTAAAAGCGAAATAAGTTTAAATAAAATTAATTTAAAACTATGCAACGTACATAATTTTATCAATAACCTCTTATTTATTGCTCTGATTATTAAATAACAATTATTAAAGAATAATAAAGTAATTACAGTATAAAAAAACAGAACGAAGCTAAGTTGACAACTTTGACAACGTAATTCTATATTTAGTCTGTGGGCACTCGTCTTAATAAACTGTCATGGAGCCTAACCTATGATTTTGTTTACATTTGTAATTATAAATAATCTTAACAAATATTGTTTTTATATGTGTGTTGTATTGTGTTATAAATATAAAATCGTGTTTTTAATGTTGTGAATGGAAATAAACGAACAAAAGTGTTGAAATTGTGTTTGTCATAGAAACTTGTAAAACAATAAAAACACTTTTATATCATATTCATGGCAGTTTTAACACATTTCCTGGATATAATAATAATTTATTATCAGCCATCAATTTTTATGTTTTGTTTTGATTTCTGTCACGGTTTTGAGGTTAATCGTAGCTTAAACTAGCCTCCTAGCTGGTTTATCTTTAGGCCGAGGATCGTCCTCAGAACAAAACATAAACTTTGTTTTATAATAAGATTTTCCTTGTTACATAGTTTAGATCGACTTTAAAACTCGATCGATCTATAAACCTTGTTTTATAATAAGACTGATATAGATTTGTCGCCAGAAACTACCTTGAAGTAGCGTTGCAAGCAATAGTATAAAATATTGATAGTCTATCGATACTATCGTGACCTCGAAAAACAGTAACAATATCGATAGGACTATCGATGGTATCGATAGTATCAAAACTATCGATAGTATTGTGACGAATATCGATATTATAATACTATCGATAGTAGTTTAGCTATCGATAGTTTTTCGTACAAAAAGTAGTTACAGTATCGATACTATCGATAGTTTTACCTTTTGTCAATAGTGTTGCAAACTATTGACAATCGATACTATCGATGCTATCGATACTATCGATAGTCCTATCGATATTGAGACTGTTTCGAGGTCAGCTATCGATAGTCAAACTATCGATTGTTATGCAACGCTACCTTGAAGCAATCAAAGAAACTGCACCAACGTTTGATTGTATATTTATTGTTAGGGTTAGGTTAGGAATAAAGAAGTGAAAAAATAAAAATGGGGTCTGAAGCACTAGTATCCAGAGCCGAAAAATAATGTAAAAAAGATGCTACGGTTTTCCTGGTTTTGCTGTGGTTTCGATTGTTTCTGTTGTTGAAACCGTGCGTGATAATCTTTTTTTCTATTGACTTTGGACCACTTTCTTTAGACTCTGATTACCGCTTTATATGAAGCCCTGGCTATTATATTTGGATTCCGATTTTACTGTACTCTGACGACTTGGCTACAATATTTAGACATCAATTAATTGGACAATATTTAGGCCAAGGTTCAAAATCATACTGCCAGCGATGCACAGCGCCATCTATGATTTATTTATGGAGCTTGGCCTGGAAAGTCTCTCATTAAGGGGCTACCTGAATTTTACGGGGTCCAGTGCTGCCCCCATTTAAAATAAATCATTTGAAAGGAAACAGAGATGTAATTTTAAATTTTGTCTCGATCAGAACCTCGATAACCCTTCAAACTATTTTATGTACTATTGTTTACAGTTTAAAGTAAAAACGTGAAGCATTTCTACGCACAATTGCGAAAAACGGCCAATTTAGTCGTATGTGCGTAGAAAAGCTTTATGTTCTCACTTAAAAATGTAAACAGTAGTTCAAAAAATAGTTTGAAGGGTTATCTAGGGTCTGATCAAGACAAAATTTTAAATGAAATCTCCGTTTCCTTTCAATAGATTGATTTTAAATGGGGGTAGCACTGGACCTCCGAAAATTTAGGTAGCCCCTTAACTGGATGATGATGCCGAGACAGTCATATTAAAGTACTGGGAGAGAAACTACACCGTACCCATTTTTATCTTCCGACGAGAGAAACTTCCACCTGACAACGAACAGCCCTGGCTTATTTAAAAGTCCTGAAATAGACTAAGAACGCAGATGGGGCGTTGTAAAGATAATTTGGTCAGGTGGAAGCCGATAAACAGTTCGAAAAACATTTGCCGAACTATAGGGCACGTACGCAGTAGCCCTTGGGACGTAAGAACGTGCTCCATAGTGCTGCATTTGGGAAGACCTGATGGCCGCAAATGACATAAGCGTCGATATGGCCCGATACTGGAATGACAAAATATAGTAGTATCATCGACACCAAAAGAAGAAGCTTTACTATAATTGCATGTATGTAAAAAGTTAGTGAATCAACTATTTAAATACCTGCCTATTCTTTGGCTCGTCTCATTTTACTTACGTTTATGATTCGGAATCAATGGCAGATAATTTATTGAATTAGGTTCATTTGTCGACGAAGCTGAATTAGGGCATTGATCTACCGGCACACATTCTTTTTTATCATCTCTTGCAAATCCATCTTCACAGTAGCATTTTTTGTTACATATTACGTTTACCCAAGGACAATTGGTTCTGTTTTGAGTATCAAGATTCGAGCACTCGTTGTCACAAATGGTACCGCAAGCAAAAAACTCATTTTTACCAGGGCACATGTCTGAAATTGAAGAAGTCAAAATGTATTTACATTTTTATTCATATCGGCAAAATACACAAAAAACTTTGCAATTAACGATTTTAATTTTTTTAATCCCCTACATACGAGGGGGGGTCAAAAAGTTCGCGGAATGGAGGGGATAGCGGGGGGTGGGGGACCTGCCGCAGGTAGTAACTAATGAGCAACTCTTTGTGAGTATATATGCCAAGTTTGAACCTGATTGTGTCAATAACCTTTGACCTGTCGTCGATCAAACAAGTGAATCCGGAAGAAAAACTTGAACATGGAAAAAATCGAGTTTCGTGCCGTCATAAAGTTCCTCACTAAGCAAGGAAAACCACCTCAGAAAATTTTGGAAGAAATGTTATCAGTATACGGGGACTCTTGCCCTGGGAAAACCATGGTGTACAAGTGGAATAGCCTTTTCAAGCAAGGCAGAGAGTCTCTTGAAGACGACCCTCGCTCAGGACGGCCGATTGAGGCCACCACCTCAAACATCGTTGAAAAAGTGGAGAATCTTATACTGGAGGATACTCGTTTGAAGAAGAAACAACTTGCAGAAATGGTTGGAGTATCACCTACAACCATTTTAAATATTCTACACGACAATCTTGGGATGTCAAAAGTCAGCGCAAGATGGGTGCCAAGAATGCTCACACCACCACAGAAACAGCTGCGCGTCGAGTATTCAAAGGAGTTTTTAGACCTCTGTAGCGCCGACAAGGAAGGAATTTTTGCAAGACTTGTTACTGCAGATGAAACTTGGGTTCATCATTATGAGCCTGAGTCGAAGCAAGAGTCTATGCAGTGGCATAAAAAGGGTCAGCCCCCCCCTAAGAAATACAGGGTGTCACAATCGGCTGGAAAAATCATGGCAACTGTTTTTTGGGATACAGAGGGTATTTTATTAATAGATTATAAAGATAAGGGTGTTTCTATAACGGGAGAATACTACGCTAATCTACTAAGACAATTAAAAGAAGCAATCAAGGAGAAAAGGCGGGGAAAGTTGACAAAGGGTGTGCTGCTTTTGCATGACAACGCACCGGTACACAAGAGCCGCGTTGCGATGGCTGCCCTTCATCACTGTGGCTTCGAAATGTTAAACCATCCTCCCTATAGTCCAGACTTAGCCCCCTGTGATTATTTTTTATTTCCCAAATTAAAAAAAGAGCTTCGGGGGAAGAAATTTTCCGATGATGAAGAAGTCAAGTCGGCGATTTCGGCCTATTTTGAGGACAAAGACAAATCATTTTTTTTCGACGGTATTAATAAGTTAATAGAGAGATCTGAAAAATGTATTCGACTTAAGGGGGAATATATTGAAAAAGAAAAATAGTACAGTATTTTATTTCACCCCCCTTCCCCTCCGTTCCGCGAACTTTTTGACCCCCCCTCGTAAAAGGCGGGTGTTATAAGTTTAACGCTACTGTCTGTCTGACTATTGGTCTCTCTGTGTGTCTGTCTGCTCTCAAACGCTCTCAAACGGATGGACAGATTTTATTGCGTTTTTTTTTACGTGAAAGCAGGTTCCCTTGCGTGGTTCGTAGCTATGTTTTATGAAAATCGGTTTAGCCGTTTAAAAGTTATTGGGGGTTAACGCTTTTATGTCGGTGTCTTTTAGTTTGCCTAGCAAATAATAAATGGTGCTACGGATATCAATTGGAATATGTAGTTTCACTACTAATCAATAGATGGCGATCTTGAAAGTCAATTAAGGGTTTACTTATTTGCCTGGCAAATAAATTTGTTGAAATACTAATACACTTTTTGTCTCAAAACGGCAGGTCCGCGTATACGTAGTTGTATGGTTTGTTACCAAGACATATTGAAAATGATAGTAAATGATAGAAAGTTCTGATAGAAAAGACGTATATTGATAACTGATAAATTGATACAATGATATATGAGCGCACGACACTCGCCGACCGTCGCTGACGTGAACACTAAGATTTTTTGAGTGCAAGCGCCACGCGGCATGAACGCGCTGACGCTGCAAATTGTACGTGCTATGGCCCGTACATGCTCCCGGGCCGAAAGATGAGAGGTTTAAGAGTTCATCAAAATTAGAGTCTGCTTTCACTGATAGTAAAGACCGAGTCAAACTTAGGCGAAGTGCCTCGATTTTGCTTTTGATTACGCGCACTGATATTAACGTTAGCCATTTCACTTGACACACAGTTTTCCATGCGCCATTTGCACTCATCTCATTTTAACACAAAAATGTATGCACATCACTGCACAAACCCTGCAACTAACACGTGTCAGTGCCCAGTTATTTCTAGCACCGACAAAACAAAATATTTGGGTATTGTACTTGACAAAACACTTTCTTTCAAGCATCACATTGAAATCTTAAATGGCAGAATCCGTAAGTTAATATTTGTCTTCAAAAAATTACGCTCTATTGCGGACTCAAAAACAATCAGGCAAGTTTATTTTGCCCTTTGTCAGTCAGTATTAACTTATTGTATTACGTCATGGGGTGGCACAGCTAAAACATCCCTACTAACTATTGAAAGAGCTCAGCGAGCCATTCTTAAGGTGTCTACTTTCCGCCCTTTCCTTTTTCCCACAGACCTGCTCTATCAATCCTGTAAGGTATTAACAGTTAGACAATTATTTATATTAAGCACAATCCTCAAACAGCACGCCGCACTGCCATTCAGCACTCAACTAACGAACAAAAGACGGAAAGATATTGTTTGCACAAATAATGTTCAAACAAAGCACGCCTTCTCCTCTCGATTTTTTCTATTCCTTGGCCCACTTCTCTACAATAGACTTAATAAAAAACTAGGTTTTCATCCCCTCACTTATAGTACAACTAAGAAAATTCTTCAAGAAGCCCTACTTAATATGTCTTACGAAGAAACAGAGGAATTGCTAATGGTTTTAAAATAATACTTAAGCGTTTCGTTTGTTTATAATAGGTATATATTTTTTTATATTTTCTTTTTATTTTTTCCTAACGTTTTTAATATCATTGTAAGTGTAATTGTTTATTAAGTTTATTATGAGCATATAATACGTGTAACGCCTGAAATACAGGATGATTTTCATCCTAGCTCAGGTACCTTTAGATTATAATATATATCCTTAATGTATCAATAATGTGTTCCTTTTAAAATGTCTAGCACCTAATTATTTGAATAAAGATTTTATTATTTTATTTTTTTTATTGATTCACCGCACTTCACATCACACAGTTCAACTGATTCACTAGGTTTCTGTACTTCAGTCTGTTGGGTATGCTCGGACGTCGGGCCACAGGAACCGCCGCGCGTTTGTTTCGCGCGTCTCCCCCGGCGCCATGCGAGCACCACGCCGACCACTTTTTTTTTTTTTTTTTTTTTTTTTTTTACGGAGGAAAGATCCCTGTTACGGATACCCGTCAGCCTGCGGGGGAGGCTGTCGGGTTATGTGGGACTCCACGCCAGAGCGACGTGCCTACCCACTAAAAAACCTCCGGAGTTCCATCTCAACCGCTTTTGCCGGGGACACGGGAACGGAAATACAACCGCGAACCCCGGCGCGGCTGGCCGCCAAAGCGGCCCCTCCTTGGGGACGTCTAAGCGCCCCCCCCCCCCCACTCACCAAGTCGGCGCGCCCGGAACTCACGGACGCGCCGTACTTCCTCGGGCCAATTGAAAGGCGGCAGACTCCCACGCAGTCCACCGCCTGTGGACCCATGGGAGCCAGATAAACCGGCTCCCAGCGGCGGAGAAGATGGTAGGCTCCGCCGCTTGCCTCTCGCCGCAAACGCGGTGCGGCACCGCTCGGTCGCGGAGGATAGGGAGAGCGGCAACGTAACACCGACACTCCTCCTCCTCCGCGACCGATCTCCAGCCACAGCCACGGCGGTGTGGCCCCGCCTGAAGCGCCGGGAGAGCAATGAAACATTCCTCTCCCGGCGGCCCCACCACGGGTGGGGGGAGAACTTCCCACTCCCCCGCCGCCCCATTGGGCGCATCCCTACAGGCTCAAGGCCGAAGCCGAGCCCGCGGGAGCGCCCCTCCTCGGGTGGGGGGAGAACTTCCCACTCCCCCGCCGCCCCAATGTGGGCGCTCACTGCTGGTAGACGACAGCAGGAGCGCCCCCTCGCGGGTTCCTCTTAGCTTCCCCGTGGCTCGAGGCTACCACGGGTACTGAGCCCCCCCGGTACGACAAACCGGGAACCCATTGGGGGGGACCACGCCGACCACTAGCGCAGCGCCCACCAACACGTAGATAGCGACGTAATGATGCACGTCATGATAGGACACTCTTTCTGCGAGTGGGTCATTTTGCTTCATGATATTGATTCTTTCTTGTAAGGCAAGCAGCTCTCCTTGACTGATATCATCCGTGTCGTTGATATATGGATGCGAAATTGTTAAATTCAGTACATGATTGATAGGAGCCATCTCGGGAATGTCGAGATGAGAAGTGATATTAATATTGCTTTCTATTTCTCGATGTGAATATAATGAGAAATCAGCTGATCTGATAAGGCAGCCTTGACCGAGTGTCATTAGCCCAGCTTGTTTCAATTGAATGGCGGTAATGTGATCCGCGCATATCAACTTGATACTACATGTGTTGCAGCAGAAATAAAAATAAATGTTAGGTTTATTTGTTGCTTTAAAGATGTCTTCACATTGTTCGGAAGTTGATTGACATGATAAGGAGCTGATGTCCTTGAGGCATAGATCGTGATCGTTCTTCACTTGATAAATGGGTTTTTCTACATAACATAAAATAGTCTCAGAGGATTGCTGTGAACAAAGTCTCAGTTCTTGTTCAGTTAATGATATGAATACGTCTTTATGTAGGTTGATCGCTATGTACTCGCTGATAGGTAAAGTATGAATCATGCTGTTATTAAATTGTTTAGGAATGGGAATCATATGAAAGATCTCATATAAATCTCTTGATATTAAGGGAATTTGAATCTCAAACATAAGGTATGAATCTGATATTCTTGCTCTAACTGTTAGTAATTTGTATATGTTTGAAAACTTAGCGTTGTCTCCCGGTAATGATAGGTCCTTTGCTATTTGAGAGGAAATGATATTTAGTTCTCGCTGTAGCTGATCGGGGGTCAATAAATGTAAATTGAGTCGTCCATGATAAACGTCCGTGATCGTGTCCAAGATATTGTCTTGTACGACTCGCAATGTATTTAATAAATTGTTTGCAACAATAGTTGATAATGTAAAGTCTATGATAACCGAGGAATTTTGTGTCGTTGATTTAAGAGTATTTATAGATGTCTCGAGGTCATTCAACTGTTTATTTATGGTCTTGTGTTGTTTGCTAATAATGGTTTCTGTTCTCTTGATGAGATTAAGCTCAGCTTCGACGATGGAGGTCTGATTTTTCCAAAGTAATCCCAAATGATTTTGATTTTGTCTGATTAACTCAATATCTTTTTCGTACTTCTCTGCGAAATTGCTGTCGAGTACCCCAAATAATGTATTTGCTAAGTTTCCTACAATATTGATAAGCCCTCTTCTTTGTCGCGTGCGCATCGAAAAGTGCTGTTCTAGCAACATATTGTTATGATGTACGAGCTCGGAGTAGCTGTGATTTAACTGTAACATGATACTATCGCAGTGGGATTGTATCTTTATCGTCGAACATGTGTTGTCCAGATAATCTATATATTTTATGGCTGCCATCATGCCTTCCCAGTACGGACTTAGATCATAGTACACCACTAGCTTCCAATGCTCTCTCACGAGTTCCATGTTTGACAATTTATCGAAAAATAGACTTTGATTGTTTTGGAAATGTAGTACATTGTATGAACATGTCCCATTTGTGACGAACGTCATGAAAAATAATATGATTGCTGTAGCGGTGGTGATAAAATTGCACTTTCTGATTCTAGTGGGTTTTGTTTCCCGTTCTGGTGGTTCCTCCACTGGTGTTGTAGATAATGTTTTGTTTTCCGATTCGGGATGAACAGGTAAAATTGATAGTTTCACGATTGGACGTTTCAGGTACCCATTCTTCGTCTTCAATGTCACAACCCTAACGTAACCGTCGCTCCCGGGGTGCAAGTCAACTACTCTTCCGAGTGCCCACTTACCCGAAGGTAAGTTAGCGTCATGTATGATAACGATGTCGTTTAGGTTGATATTTGGTTGCGAGTGGCGCCATTTGCTGCGATTTGATAGTGTTGTTAAATATTCATTTTGCCACCGCTTCCAGATATCCCGGAATATTTTTTGAGTTAGGTACCATCGGGTGCGCAAATCATTTTCCGTGTCATATAATGTTAAGACAGGGCCGCTTGATAGAAAATGAGAAGGGGTCAAATAGTTGAGGTCGTCCGGGTCCTCTGTCATTGGACATAGCGGCCTTGCGTTAAGGCATGCTTCTATTTGCGCGCACAGGGTACTAAGCTCTTCAAATGTTAACTTATGCTCACCGATGACTCGTTTTAAGTGACGTTTCAGGCTCTTCACCGCCGCTTCACAAAGTCCATTTGCTGAGGGCCAAGAGGGAGCGTTGAAGTGAAACGTGATAGCCATGTTGGCTGCTTCTGCTTGAAAGTCATCGCCTAAATTGCTAAGTATTTCCTGATATTCATGTTGAAGTGCCTTGTCGGCTCCTACGAAGTTCGTGCCGTTGTCACAATAGACGTGACGCGGCGTTCCCCGGCGTGCGGACATCCTTCGTAAAGCTGCCAAGAATGCTGAACTTGTCAGGTCTGATACGACTTCTAAATGCACAGCTTTTGTTACCATACAGGTAAAGACGGCAATGTAGCCCTTGATTGTTTTGATGCCCCTCCCTACGTTTGCTTTGATAAATAAATGGCCTGTGAAGTCTACTGATGTATGATAAAATGGCCTTGAGGGGTTAGTCCTGGCGCTGGGAAGATCTCCCATAATCTGATTATGCTTGATAGGATAATTTCTTCTGCATATGACACAACGACGTAATCGCTTTTTGGTGGCCCTGTTGCCACTTATAATCCAATATTTTTTGCGTAAGTATGCTGATGTTAATCGCGCACCCCCGTGATATGTAAGTTCATGTGCTTGATCAATTAAGAGGTCGGAGAGGCGACTGTTGCTAGGAATGATTATAGGATGCTGCATGTCAGGGTCGAGGTTTGCATGTCGCAGGCGACCACCGACTCTGAGTAGCCCGTCCTCGTCTAGGAACGGGTGTAACTCACATAGTTTGCTTTTGGAATAAATGCGTTTTCCATTGCGTAAGTCTGATATTTCTTGATTAAATGATAATTGCTGAATGTTTTTGATAATTAATGTTTTTGCTTGCTTGAGTTCTAATAATGATAAATATTTGTTATATGCTTTGCTTTTTATGCTTTTGTTATTTACTGTGCTTTTGCTTGCTATGCTTTTGAATCTTAATATCCAAGCTACGATTCTTACTGCTTTGTTAAATGAACTGCATCTTAATAACAAGTCCATTATGATATTATCATCCGCTTGTTGCGTAACGACATTTGCTTGCTTTTTGCTTTTAACCTCTTGATCGGTTGTATACTGCTCTTGCTTTTGCTTTTTGCTGAAGGACGGGAGCCAGCTTGGTCCTCGCCACCACAAATTATGATTTCTCAATTGCGAAGCCGTAAGGCCGCGGCTCGCGCAGTCAGCGGGATTCTCCTCTGACTTAACATAATGCCAGGTTTCCACGGGCATTATTTGTTTGATCTCACTGACCCTGTTGGCCACAAATGTTTTCCATCTCGTTGGGTCGCCGTTCAGCCAACCCAATACGACCATTGAGTCGACCCAACCATATGCTTGAACGTCGTAATTGTTAACGCATTGTTTGACCTTTTTCATTAGTTTTGCTAGAAGGAGTGCGCCACTCAACTCCAATTTTGGTAAGGAGATTGTTTGATTTTTTGGCACGAGCCTTGTTCGCCCGGCCAATAATGATATTGATGATTCTCCGTTCTTAATAACGCGGGAGTAAATGATACATGCATAGGCTTTCTCCGATGCGTCGGAAAACCCGTGTAATTCGAAACTCTCATTTTTTGTTGTTTGTATCCACCTTGGCAATTTCAATAAATTTATGTTATGTATGTCATCTCTGATTTTCTCCCACTCAGTGTAGATATTGCTAGGAATTTGATCATCCCATTGTAGATCACACCGCCATATTTGCTGAAAAATTATTTTGAGTTTAGTTGATAAGGGTGATAACCAGCCGAGCGGGTCGTACAATTTTGATATTTCTGATAGTAGTTTTCTCTTAGTGATAGTTGATGATTTAGATGTCGTGTCAAACTTTGATTGAAAGGTGAATGTGTCCTCTTGGGGGTTCCAACAGAGGCCTAGAGTCTTGGATTGTTGCTCATTCTTGAAGTTAAACTCTTCTTGAGTTCCTGAAGTGTCATCTAACAACTCAGGCGTGGTTGCCTTCCACTTCCTGAGGTTGAAGCCTCCTGCTTTTAACAAACTGATAAGTTCCTGCTTAAGACACTGCCCGGATTCTAATGAATGGACTCCATGGACCAAGTCATCCATATACATAGATGTTTCTAGCGCATCGATGGCTTGTTTTGAGTAATTGTTTCTCTCATCAGACGCGAGCTGTTTCAACGTCATCATCGCTAGAAAGGGAGCCGCCCTTGTACCATACACCACTGTAGTGAGTTGGTATTCTTGGAGAGGTTGTGAAGTTGAGTCTCTCCAAAAGATTTTTTGTAGTTGCTGATGTTCTGGATGCATCCAAATTTGCCTATACATTTTTTCAATATCGGCCGTGAACGCGAATCTGTAAATGCGCCACTTGAGGATTAGAGCTTGCAAGTCCTGCTGGAGATTCACCCCGCATTCCATCACATCATTTAAACTGTATGACGAAGAAGTTTTGCTTGATGTATTAAAAACTACTCTAAATTTCGGATTTACTGTTTCACTTTGAACGGCGTGATGTGTGCCGTAATACTCGGGAGTCGAGTTACTTGACGCGGGAATCATATGACCGAGCGCTCGATATTCTTCCATAAATATTTTGTATTGTTTTTCCATAATTTCATGTTTAGGAAATTTCCGTTCTAACGATAAGAATTGGGCAATTGCTTTTGTTTTTGATTTCCCTAACTTTTCGGCAAAATCCGGTTTCATAGGTAAACGAACTTCATAATGACCGTCTTGACATCTTCTAGTTGTTGATTTGTAATATTCTATGCATTTTTGATTTTCCGAAGACTCTAGTGATTCGCTACTGATATCCTCTATTTCCCAAAATTTTTGAATATCCTCTATATTGTTAAGAACGATATTGCATTGCAAAGACTTCACGTTGCCAGTTAAAATCCACCCTAAGCGCGTATTTTGTGCAATCGGTACGTTTAGGCCTTCTCTACATATACCTTCTAACAAAATCAAAGCGTAGACGTCTGCGCCCAGAAGTAAATCAACTGGCCTGCTAAGATGAAATTCTGGGTCTGCTAAAGCTATGTAGTTTAAGTAAGACCATGTTGGTTTGGAAAAAGTGTTGCTAGGTAGTTGGTTGATTAATTTTGGCATGATAACTACATCTGTTTCAAACTCAAAGTTGCTATGAATAGATTTACAGTTGATAGTAGTAAGTCCCTTACAGTTGCTGTTTTTTGCCCCTACCCCTGATATGACGCCACTGCATTTTTGACGCGGGAGGCCTAGTAGCTGAGCTGCATGCTCTGTAATGATAGAGGCCTGCGATCCCTGATCTATAAGGGCTCGTAGGGTTATACGGGAACCATCCATGTGCTTAACTTGAAGCAATGCGGTCGCCAAAAGTACTTCGGCGATGTCACATTGTAGTGACACGTGTGAGTTTGTTCGCAATTGTTGCGACGGCTCCGATTTCTGTGCATTTCCGCCGGCAGTATTTTTCGATGAAGCAGAATTAGTTTGCCGGTTTTGCGTAAATGCTTCATGCAATATGGTATTATGTTTACCATTGCATTCGCGGCAACGTTTTTCTGACATACATGTCTTATTGTTATGAGAATAAAGACAATTTTCGCATATGTTCAGCTTAGCCAATGTATTGAGTTTTAGGTATGAAGGCATGTTTAAGAATTGTTGGCAATAAAATATTCCATGTTCATTTGATTTACATATGGCACATTTGTAATATTTCAAGGAATTGCTAACTTTGCTTGTTGATTGTTGCGCCATTACCCGACCATGTGTCGGGAATGCTGATTTGTTGAAATTCTGATTGTGAAATTTTCGCGATTGATTGTTGTTGCTATTTGGAAATGATTTGCTAGGTACATCCGTTTTCTTTCTAGAAGACTCTAGCGTAGTAAATTTGCTTTCTAGAAATGATATAAATTCTTGTAAGTTGGGTAAATCACGCGGCCGCTTTACAGATCCCATGTAATCGGCATGAGTTTCGGAATCAAGTTTTTGAGTGAGTAGGTAAACGAGTAATGGATCCCAGGAGCGTATGTCAACCCCCAGATTTTTGATAGCGTTTAGGGTTTCTAAAGTCGTGTCATGAAGACGTTTGATATGTTGATACGTAGGTTGATTTGATACAGGAATGTTTAGCAAAATCTCTAAGTGCGAATTGAAAATTAGACGCTGATTATTAAACCGATGATTGAGTATATCCCAACTGATAGAATAGTTGTCTGATGTAATAGGAAGATGTTGAATTAACCTTTCGGCTTCTCCTTTAACCTTTGTTTTTAGGAACTGCATTTTTTGCGCACTAGATAGAGATGGGTTCAAATGGATTGTTTCCGTGAAAAGATCTTTGAAAGAAGACCATTGATGATAACTACCTCCAAAAATGGGTATGTCAAGGGACGGGGTAGTTTTTTGCATATGCGACACAGACCATAATTTGCGATTCACTGATTTGATAACCTCGTTATATTTTGTTTCATAGTTAAAGAAAGCTGTTTCATACTCCTTGTTCCTTCCCCCTAACTCACTGTCTAACTCCCAATGCAAAGTATCAATTACCGACCAACGCGATTCTATAGTTTTAAGTAAATTATCGAATTCCCATTTTTCTGCTATGAGATCTAAATTGATATTAGAAAATGTATGCTCTAATGCTTTAAAGTTGCTCTTTTGTTTGCGTAACATTTCGTCAGTTTTACTGTTATTCCCCTGAGACTGAGTCAATGGCGACATAGATGCCTGCGATGTGGGCTGCTGCGACGGTCCTGGTAAATTAAAAATCGCAGGCTTTACCACAGGGGTCGAAGGCCTGTCGTCCTTCGGTTGATAATTGCTGATAGCTGCACGGATGTTTCCGTATCGATCCTTAGTAAGGTCAAATTGATTGGTTGTAAAATAGGAATGGGACCTCGCATGTTCGAGGTCCGACAAGATTAAATGATTTGCTTGATATTCCTTCCAGTACTGGTCCAGGGTGTCCAACCTCCGCCTGATGTAGTCAGGCGTCTTCCGGTCAGATCCATCTTTTTTAAAATTAGTGTAGATTTGCTCGACTGCATCGAGAAGTTGCTGCTGCGTTTTCAGTAAGTCATCTAATGTAGACATGATATAATGATATTGGGTAGATCTTACTTGATATGATCTGCTACTGCTCTCTGCTAGGTCGACTTACTGCACTCCAATTGATATTCCTGCTTGATAAATGCTGCTAATTGATAATCGGCTTTGATAGCTCAGTCCTCACTTGCGAAACACAGTCACTGTCCAGTTCAATGTTCACAGCACTATGATCACTCGCGAGGTCCAAAATT
Organism: Acrobasis suavella; assembly: GCA_943193695.1. NCBI lineage: Eukaryota > Metazoa > Arthropoda > Insecta > Lepidoptera > Pyralidae > Acrobasis > Acrobasis suavella. The sequence continues at coordinate 3,305,168 of OW971934.1, read as the reverse complement.
CGAAGGACCAAAAAAATATGTATGGTTTGTTACCAAGACATATTGAAAATGATAGTAAATGATAGAAAGTTCTGATAGAAAAGACGTATATTGATAACTGATAAATTGATACAATGATATATGAGCGCACGACACTCGCCGACCGTCGCTGACGTGAACACTAAGATTTTTTGAGTGCAAGCGCCACGCGGCATGAACGCGCTGACGCTGCAAATTGTACGTGCTATGGCCCGTACAGTAGTGATAGGTCCAGCTTATATTTTTGTGGATTGGGAAAATTTAAAGGATAGGTAACTTTGGTTTTTTGGAACATGTCCGAATAAATCCCATTCCATTCTCTCCACCAGTAATACAGTCTCCTAATGGATACCTGAAATAACCTTTTTTGCATACGCATTTTTCGTCACATTTGCCTTCAATGCAACATCTGAACTTTGATTTTATTCATGAAAGAAGACGAAAATTGACCATCCCCTCCCCTGATCTCCGAAATAATGACATTAATGACTGAGCCTAAAATAAAAATAAAAAAATACAAAATGCTCTATTCATTGCTTGTAGATTACAGGAAAACTTATAAAAAATCTTTTATATTAGAATCTATCAAAAATAAAGTGTGATAGATAGCGCTAGTAGTAGTTAACTTGTGTCTTACTGTTCATTTGACTTTGGTATTGTAGGGAACCCTCTCCACGCGAGTTCAACTCGCACTTAGCTGGTTATATATATCAACAATCACCTTTTTTTATCATACATTGTTTATATTGTTTTCTCAAAAAGACTCCTACTCGTAATTTTCACATGGTGTGAAATTATGTGGTATGTGCAAGTGTGCGTATCTCATGGATATAAATCTATATTTTTTTTAATTTAATTTATTGCACTTAAATCTTAAGATTATAGTACAAAAAGGTACAACTTAATGCTAAGCATTGTCTACCAGTTCACCTTTGGGACGTAGCAGAAATCTATATTGGTGTTACTTCTAAGTTTAGTGATCAGAGTTTAAGTTTATCATAGTATCTTTGTCACTATAATCTTATATCAATTTGTTTAATTTTTTTACACCTGACTAAAGCATTTATTTGTTCTAAAGGTCGGGCTTAGATAACAAGTGTACCTTTATAATAAAATATGAAAACTTATGGGAAATATTTTTCAAAATTAAAAACCTACTTTAACATCTAACTACCCAACCGATTTGTATTGGACAAATTGACAACTATCCGCTTTCAATAAAAAAAAATAATCAAACCAGTCTAGGCGTCTTCGATTAATCGGGTAACAGACATAAAAGAAACATATTTACATTCGAATTGATCATCTCTTCCTTTTTTGGAGACAGTTAAAAAGTATTTTAGTTTTTTATAACTTTTTTTAGGGTTTTAGTACAGGCATTCAAGATGCAGTACTAAAGTACTCAAATTAAAGAATGAAATAATAAATTATTTAATTTAAATAATCGTGTCTCTTTTTTTAAATATTTATTTCAAAACTATTTATTATAATCAGGGGAATTTCCAAGTTGAGGGCACTGGCGTAGTGGAATGCATGGTTCTCCGTCCTTCACTCTGAGGAAACCTGGCTTGCACGTGCATCTCGGTTTACAAGGTTCATCTGCAACACATTTAAATCTCGCGACTAGCGACAAACAGGTTTCTGGAGGACAAGTCCTTTTGTATGTCGTATATTCTTCGTTTTGACCGCATTTTCGCTCTGAAAAGAATATTTATGATACATAATTATTTAGAATAATAATTATATTCATAAAGGTTAAAAGCTGTCGCAGCAAATGAGACAGAGGTTTTAGGTCAGTAGTACTTTTTTTTCTAAAACTTAGAATACATTATCCACATACAAAATATCTAAAATAAAGCCGAACTTTTAGAATGATTCCGAAAGAAAATTTGGTAGGTACTACTAACTGAATTATAAATGAGTCACCCATCATTTTCCGCACTTGACAAAACTGTAGAACCTACTCGTAACATTTCCGTAAACTTACCACTTCGAACTTCCCTATCAGATCGTGAACAGCTCTGTTTTGCTGTAAAATAAAATAGGTAATATATAATATCTCCACTGTCAAACTAGGACTAATTAAAATTTTTCAATTGTAATAATAATCATAATTTAAAAATCAAAATAGATAATTGGATTTCATGGATTGCCATGAAAATAACTTACGGCACTTTTCTACAGGCACACACTCTTTGTTGTCGTCTCTTGCGAATCCATCTTCACAGTAGCACTTTCGATTACATTGTATGTTAACCCAAGGGCAGTTAGTCCTATTTTGTTTGTGAAGTTCGGAGCATACATTGTCACACTCGGTTCCACATGAGAAAAATTCATTTTTGCCAGGGCACAAATCTAAAACAATTGTAAAAAAAACTGAATTGGGTATCTTGAGCTAAACCTTGCTGCAGCGTCGTACGCTCTTTACCATGTACAGCGTGGAAAGCAAGATGCATGCCATATTTAAATATTTAGAAGAGATAGAGATTTTAAAAGAGATTCTGGCATAGGTAATCACAACTTACCACATTCTTTTCCAGTGATACAGTCTCCCAAAGCATTTCTAAAATATCCTTTTTTGCATACACATTTTTCTTCGCATTTTCCTTCAATTAAGCAGCTGAATTGGATATCTCGATTGTGGCAAGTTCTTTCTGGAGGGCATGGATGAACGCAAGCAACTACTTCGTGTTGGCGGCATTGTAATGGTTCTGTAGCAAAAAATATTTTTGTACATTTATCTTAATAAGCAGTTTTCCTGCGAATCACTTACCAACTTAGATTTAAGCATGCCATTGATACCATTCATCAAGTAATTAACAAAAAAGTCGGCTAATGTACTGGGTAAATTACTTATCCGTTATGACGAGTTGAATTATGCTGGTCATTAATGATTAGATATGATAAGAGTGGATTTTACGTAGCGAAGTGCATTGAAATTAGTTCAGTACCTATAAGAATATACCTAGCTAAAACTAAAACTTTTAAGAGGACGCTAAGCCAAGTACGAAAATAACTGTTGTAAATTATTGGAAAATTAAAAAATAACAAGTTTATTTGGAAAATAAAATTAAAAAAGCTCCACCTGAAAATGTCAAGAACGCCATCTAGTGATGAATAGCAGAACAATGGAGGAAAGTCCTGACTTTCAAGCTGTAACTCCCAATAACTTTTAAGATGCTGAACTGATTTTCCTCAAACATAGTTAAGAACTACCACAAGGGAACTTGCTTTCACGTGAAAAAACCGTGTCGAAATCGGTCCCTCCGTTCGACGCTCGAGCGCTCGATGCCAACGCCACAGACAGACAGACAAGCAGACATTAGCGTCAGACTTATAACACCCTTCTTTTTTGCCGGGGTTTGAAAGAATTTTTGTCATTAATGACACATACTTTTTGTACGGAACCTTGTAAAAACTAGTAGGTACAAAGAGCAGAAATATTAAGTGTGATACTAAATCACTAAATTCATGTAAACTTTCCAAAACTTTCTTAAGAAGCTTTGGTTGGTAGAACTGCTCTTTAGATTGTCACTCACTGTCAGAAAGTATTATATTCTTTGCTGTCAAACTTCCCGATTTGTCATTTAAGTCATTTTCAATAGGTAAAAATCAAATCAAAGATCTTTTGAGTTTAGATTTGTTTATTGTTTGTCGCGAAAAAATTTACTACCTAATTGATAATATTGAAATACAGAATTCAATGCTTCTGTGATATCATTCACAAGACTGAAGACTGGAGCGTAAACTTTCATCATGTGGAGAAGAAATATTGTTTGTTTACAAAAAAACTTTAGCCTTTTATCGGATCCAATATTAACTATTTCAAGACCTAAAAATGTATGTAAAATAATTACAGTTGGGAGCTTTCATAGTTTAATGAGATTGCTGCATATAACCTCAAAAAAATTCTCAAAAAAATTACATGACGTGAAATTCCAAGAAAAGACAGATTCAGATTGCAATACTTTCACGTACAGGACTCATACTTGTGGAGAACTACGACCTAAGCATGCTGGTCAGAGAGTTACCTTGTGTGGTTGGGTTCAATATCAGAGATTATCCAAGTTTTTACTGCTTAAAGATGCATATGGCTTGACTCAATGTATAGTGAGCAAAGACCAAGACTTCCCTGATATACCTCTAGAAACTGTAGTCAAAATTGAAGGAACAGTGGCTTTAAGACCTAAAGATATGGTGAATCCTAAAATGGCAACGGGAGAAATGGAAGTGATTATTGAAGACTGCAAAATATTAAACAATGTTGAAAAGTTGCCTTTCAATTTAAGGGACTATCAGAAGCCGAAAGAACAGTTGAGGCTGCAGCATCGGTATGTTGATTTGAGATTTCCGGAAATGCAAAATAACTTGAGATTTCGGTCTTCAATGTTACATGACATGAGACGGTTTTTAATTGAAAAACATGGGTTTGTTGACGTTGAAACTCCTACATTGTTCTGTCGCACGCCAGGAGGAGCCAGGGAGTTCGTTGTGCCAACTCATCATACGGGCTTATTTTACTCTTTAGTTCAGAGTCCACAGCAGTTCAAGCAAATGCTCATGGCAGGAGGTATTGACAGGTATTTCCAAGTAGCTAGGTGTTACCGAGATGAAACAACGCGGCCAGACCGACAGCCAGAATTTACGCAGTTGGATATTGAGCTGTCATTCACAAATATTGATGGAGTTTTGACATTAATTGAGCAGTTATTGTACGAAACATATTTAGAAGGTATTCCAAAATCATCTTTTAAAAGGATGACTTATAAAGAGGCTTTAGAAACTTATGGTACGGACAAACCAAACCTGACTTATGATCTCTCATTCAAAAATCTAACAAAATTCTTTAAGGAAAAATCAATTGATTCAACTTTTGGAGCATACACTTTGCCATATCCTAGTGAATTGGGCAAATTGACAGCAAAATATAAAGAAAAAATCAGAGAGCTTGTCAAAAAATATAATAATAAAGTGATTTTAAATGAAAATGTATCCAAAGAATTAGGTGAAGATATGGCAGACAAAATACATGAAGAAATTGGATCTAATTCTTGCATAATTTCGATGGGTGACATTGAAAACGCTTGTTTATGTTTAGGTGAAATCCGAGAGGTCATTTCCTCATTACTGAAATCAAAAAACTTGTTACACATTAACGAAGGTCTAAAGCCACTCTGGGTGATTGATTTCCCATTGTTTGTCAAAGGAGAAACTGGCTTAGAAACATGCCATCATCCATTTACATCTCCACATCCGGATGATATTCATTTATTACGAACAGAACCGCTTAAAGTGAGATCTTTAGCGTATGATTTAGTTATAAATGGAAATGAAGTAGGTGGTGGTTCAGTAAGAGTACATAATGCAGAGTTACAGGAAGAATTATTAAGAATATTGAATATAGACTCAGGGAAATTATCGCACTTTATGGATGCTTTAAAGTCAGGATGTCCACCGCATGCTGGGATTGCTCTAGGCATTGACAGACTAGTCAGTATAGCATGTAATGCTGAATCTATCAGAGATGTGATTGCATTCCCCAAGTCTCATGATGGGAAGGACCCATTGTCAGGAGCTCCTAATACTATTCCTGAGGATGATAAGAATTATTATCATATTGTTACCAAATGATAGTCTAAGATTATATGTTTTGTTGTAAGAACATTTTTGTTTATTTTATTACCTTACACCTGAAATCCGGTTTTATTTCTTTGGTGTTGTGTATTATTTTCTTCTGCCTTTGTTCTACAATGGGACGTCAGTGTCAGCAAAAAAAAGTAGGTACTTAGGTTTTAGTTTACAGAAAATGGAATACTGTAGAATATCATGAATTTTTTTTATTGTGAACGAAGATTTGAAGAACATTCAGTATTTATAGACTGAACTGGCACTAATTTGATTAGTAAGAAACATAGCAAGCGCTCGGGGCGCTTAGTTAATTTATATGGAATAGTATGTAACGAGCAATTGTTCGAGGCGCGACGTGGCGCCTCGGACGCTTGCTATGTTTCGTTACATACTGTTCCATACAATTTAACAGCCATTCCATATAACAGCTTGTCTATGAAAAAAATTGGGAGCTAAAGTACAAATTTAGAGAACAAGCCCCTCAAGAGATTTACCAACGGTAAGTCCCCCAGTAATTTGTTTAGTGACGTCATAATGACCGCGACGATGTTACAACAAACTACAAGCATTTTCCTGTTTGTTTAAATATTTTGTGCTAAGATTACAAAAATTATACATTTAAGTTATTAGGTTTCTTTTATTTTACTTTACTTAGGTATTTGAAAATATTATTAGTCTTCGATTACAAAGTTTGTTTTTATATTTATACTTTTTTTTCTAAGTAGAAGGCGAAGTAGAATTTAATTTTTATTAGGATAGGAGTACCTACCTAAGTTTTTATTTTTTCAATTTAGTTTTTTATAGGTAATTTATCATGTTTTAAGTTTTTGTTTATTTTTGTTTAACTTTGTTCTATTTATGTTAATATATTTATTAATTCACACAGTATATGACAGTACTTCAAATATAAGTAGGTATTTAAAATAATTACGATGCATTTTACGCATATAGGATGGTTTTTCGCGTGTAACGCGCGGTTATCTTGAGCTCCTCTGTGCTTCGTAAAGCACATAAAACATCTCGGTCATTGTAGTACCACAGAATGAATAAGAGTATTACGTCAGTTGCCTATAAGCAGCTTGAAAAATTTATCACCAATATTGGCCACTTACACATTCCATTTGGTTCGAGAGAGGATCTAACTGGAATCTGGACGTGGGAATAAAAATGTTTTATTTCTTATCCTTGGGGAAGAAAAAGTCGGGAAGCTGATCCCTGATTCCGAAGCAGTATTTAGAACTGGATTAGACATAGACACAGGTACCAATGGCACTTCATAGTAGCGGAGTGTCATTTATGCCTACAACTACCTACAAACAAAACTGTACATCCGTGGTCCGTGCACACGTCAATGTGTGTTTGCTCCCAACATACGCGACAAGGCGAGAACAGGGGAGAGGGTGCGGGGTCGTGGCACGTGGACGCCTGTTGCGCGGCGCCCTAGGAGTTTTTGTTCTGTATACATATAATAGGTACTTCGGTATATTAATTCTGTGACATAGATTAGATATAGTATCGTATGTACCTATTTAAACAAGTTTAGTTTTTGCCAGGCAAAACTTTAAGCCGATTTCCATCAAATTTTCTTTTACGTAAAAATACCGCATTGAAATTTGTGTATCCGTTCGAGTGCTACGATGCCAGACAGATGAGACAGACATTGGCGTCAAACAAACTCCCTCTTTTGGTCGAGGGTTAAAAATCGGTAAGCTGACGTCATCATAAGTCTCGAACTTACTTTGGGGCTAGCTCAATCAGTGTAATTTGTCCCTATATATTTATATTTATTTATCATTTCAGGTCCACGCGTTGTTAAGGGGCTACCTGAATTTTTCGGGGTCCAGTGCTGCCCCCATTTGAATTAAATTATTTAAAAGGAAACGAAGATATCATTTAAAATTTGGTCTTGATCAGACCCTGGATAACCCTGCAAACTATTTTATAAACTACTGCTTACGGTTTAAAGTGAGAACGTGAAGCTTTTCTACGCACAATTGCAAAAAACGGCCACTTTTGGCGTATGTGCGTAGAAAAGCTTCACGTTCTCACTTTATACTGTAAACAGTAGTTCATAAAATAGTTTGAAGGGTTATCCAGGGTCTGATCAAAACAAAATTTTAAATGATATCACCGTCCAGTGCTCCCCCATTTGAAATAAATCAATGGATAGGAAACGAAGACATCATTTAAAATTTGACCTTGATCAGACCCTAAATAACCCTTCAAACTATTTTATGAACGGCTGTTTACATTTTAAAGTGAGAACGTGACGCTTTTCTACGCACATACGCCAAAAGTGGCCGTTTTTCGCAATTGTGAGTAGAAAAGCTTCATATGATAATTAAAAATTTGATTTGTATCAATGTCTAGAAAGACAATGAAAGACCTTTAAACTATTTTATGAATAACCTTTGAAAGTAATATTGTTAGTTCGTCTACTTTTAAAACGGGTTTTCGCCAAAAGTGGCCACTTTTGGCGAAATCTCGTTTTTATTTCAAATGAGGGCGCCACTTCTGCTACCATTTCGTCTTATCCTGTAAATACAACATATATCAAGAGTAGTAAATTCGTAAATTAACTTACCATTAGGCACGTACGCCGTGCTCAAGGAAAATGTACAACAAATCGCTAACAGAAATCCCCACATGACTGCACTAGCTCTCAACTGGTTATGCCGGTTAGATCCTCCGGACATCTTTAAATATAATTTTTTTAGTTATATTGTAGTACTCTTTAAATAGACTCTTTTAGGTACATTAGTGGTGAAACTTGGAAAATATTTTTCAAGATAGGGAGTTTTCATTGTTTCTTGAGTTTAGCATTTTTGTAATGTAATGTATGAACAGCTTGTGTTTCTTTACATTTTTTTGTTTTCGTAACTTTTTTCAAGGTCGACGTTTGGTGTTGGCTGTACCGTTACCATAAGCCTATTATGTGCCCAGTGCAAAACTCGAAGACGTTCAGCCACCTCTCCGCCGTCGCCAGCGATAGGTATATTTATATTTATATTTTTTAACCGACTTCAAAATAAGTATGTTCCCCGATTACTCGAAGACTCTTGGACCGTAGTTCTGTAAGTAATCTGTGGCCTGAACCAATAGGGATGTGGACCGGATAAAAAACAAAGTTTTTTTTTTTTTAAATAAAATAATATATTTTTAAAAGATATTATTTTATTTAGTCCGTCAACTAGATTATCCAAAAATAAAGGACCCTTATTGTTTCGTTTAACAAAGTAATAAAAATTCACAAAGATATAGCGCTTCGAAGTTTCGGAGTGGGTGTGATTAACTTTACTTTGGTTAAAAATCGTAGCTGATCGTGACGTCACGCAAAATTTTAATGCGCTGTATCTCCGTCAATATTTGCTTATCACAGAAAAGGAAAAATACGTATACCATACTTTTGAATAATCTTTTAAAAAATAAAATTTTTAGTCCACGTCCCTATTTGGAAAATTATTTTTATTTTTGAATGGGCATACTTGTCAGGTGGTCCCATAAACATTTTATCTAAATCAATTGTGTATTTTGGTGTTGAAGTCGTTTTTTGGTTTGAAAAATTATAAATAAAAGATGGTCATTTCATTCCTGCGCCCCTGCAGGATCTGTACCCTGAACTGGGCACCACTGGCACCGCCCTAGTTACAGCACTGAATGTTGGCGGCTAGCGTTGCATGACGTCCGGATAAAGTCCACGGTAGCTATATTGATAAAAAATCTGCAAAATTTTTATGATCGACTTGTGGGTTGCAGGAAATACATTAGTACTTTCATAAATTATCCCATCTTTTGCCTAATGGGGCTGACGAAACTCTTGGGTCTTACGGCTCTAAGCAGACCGTACCCAAGGCCGCAAGACCCAAAGTGTGTCTGATGGTGGGCGAGAAGGTGGATAAAGGAATCTAAATCGTGATGCAGTGTTGCCAGCGAGGTCTTGTCAAAAGATACCTGAAATGTGCAAAAAAAGTAACCTTTTTGCAGGAAAAGTAAACATTTACATTTTTAACAATCGCAAAAAAGTCGCAATCTATTATTTATTTTATTAGACGCCTGGAGTGATTTCAATAATTACTTTTTGTTTGAAAGGGTATACTATACTAGAACATTTGAATAAGTCCGTTCCACGCATATTCCAAAAAGTCACCAAAATGTAACCTGACGGAGTTTGAAATCATCTAAAAGGTTTCATAAGTAACCTTCTGGTAACGCTGTCGTGATGTGTTATGTTATGTGTTGTTAGCTTCATTTCCTTTTAACAATTAACATCTTTACCCTTTCCCTCCAAAAGAAGCAGCAGGTAAGTACTTAGTTTTTTCTTTCCTCCCAAACGAGCACGAAAGATCTAGGTAATATAAATAAGTAACTCTAAAATCGATTAATCAATATTAACTTTATTGTCGCAATATCAAAATCAAATTGACCAAGTCTATCAACCAATACAATGCATATAAGAATCTTTAGAATTGATCAATCATTAATCGTCACATTTGGGTTGACAATCCGCGCTGTTTGCCATTTGAGGACATTTGCATATCGGGACGCAGTCTTGGCCTTCGTCAGGCCTCTTGTACCCTGAGTCGCATACGCATCCTGGGGCCTCAGTTGCGCCGGTGCAATTGAAGCGGGCTACAAGGGAAATGCAGGTGTCTGGTGGACAGCTGGTCTTTGTGGCTGAATAGGACTCGTTGGGGCCGTTGCAGCACAGTTCTGTGGAGATGAGCACATTTATTAGTAGATAAAAGTATATTTATATGTCTCGGATACAAAGTTTCCGTCCTTTTATCAGATGTATTATTCTCAGCCTGACGTTCACTACTGGTTATTACGACTCCCCAAGGATTTCCAAATGACAGATTGAAGGAAATCCTTAAGAAAAGGCCTATGTAGGTATTCAGTGGACTTCTTATGGCTAGTGATTTTTGAAGCCTTTATTTGAAGCCTAGACTACTTATAAAGGGGCTTGACAGGCTAAAAGCCTATAAAGGCTTTTAGTCCTTTAGGCTAGGGCTTTTGAATAGGCCAAGCCTAAAGAACTATAAGGCTTTATAGGCTTTCGGTTCGATGTTGTTTTGGCGATATTTAAATAAAATATAAATTTTCTTTTCTTTCAATTGAAGCGGGCTACAAGGGAAATGCAGGTGTCTGGTGGACAGCTGGTCTTTGTGGCTGAATAGGACTCGTTGGGGCCGTTGCAGCACAGTTCTGTGGAGATGAGCACATTTATTAGTAGATAAAAGTATATTTATATGTCTCGGATACAAAGTTTCCGTCCTTTTATCAGATGTATTATTCTCAGCCTGACGTTCACTACTGGTTATTACGACTCCCCAAGGATTTCCAAATGACAGATTGAAGGAAATCCTTAAGAAAAGGCCTATGTAGGTATTCAGTGGACTTCTTATGGCTAGTGATTTTTGAAGCCTTTATTTGAAGCCTAGACTACTTATAAAGGGGCTTGACAGGCTAAAAGCCTATAAAGGCTTTTAGTCCTTTAGGCTAGGGCTTTTGAATAGGCCAAGCCTAAAGAACTATAAGGCTTTATAGGCTTTCGGTTCGATGTTGTTTTGGCGATATTTAAATAAAATATAAATTTTCTTTTCTTTTTTCAATATTAATTAAAAATATAATAAATCCTTTATTTATAATTATTATGTCTTACTCAGGCTGATACCTACTAAATAATGGCTTTCGCCTAAATATAAGCCTATTACTCTAAAAAACCTACAGTCAGAAGAAAGGCTTTTTAGGCTCATAGGCTTTAAAAATGACATAGCCCTAAAGAAAGACCGTTAGGCTTAAATTTTGGGCTAAAAGCCTATAGTCCTCGGGAACAATACTTATGGCTGATATGATGATTGAAATTGGGCTGCATTCATCGTTTTCTAGTCTAGCAACATTGGTCATAAAGTAAAATTAAAATGCAACAGGCTTTTTTAAAACCATGGTCATAACTCGTAAGCCGGCTGTGTTTATCACTGAGTAAAATTCTTTTATATGAGGAGTAAACAAAACCCTGTCCTATCCTTGTAGGAGCGACTCAGACCGTCAATATGAACAACTTTTCCTATGGGACCAGTGCTTGAAACTCGAAGATAAAATCGTCATTTTCATACAAATTGCCGGGCCGGTCGAACACTTTTGTATGAAAATAACGATCTTTTTCGAGTTTTAAGCATTGGTCCCATAGGAAAGTTGTTCATATTGACGGTTTGAGTTGCTCCTATAAGGATCGGACAGGGTTTTTGTTACATATTGTGTATCGTTTTAATACGACCAAAGAAATTATACACAATTAAGAATGCCTTTGAAGTGGCAAAGTCGTTCCCGAAAAATTTTTTTTTGTTTATTTAACTTTATTACAAATGTAATAGGCGGACTTAAAGCCGTAGGCTTTATCTACCAGTCAACCTACTGATGATACCGAGATTACGAAGACTTTTGAAGGAGGCGCAAAATAATGTGATTTTGGAAGATATATTAATAATATAAGATATAAGAATATATTAATTAAAATAACAATATATATCAATAAACTTACAATAAAAATATACATATATATAAGATATAATACCCAATACATATACTACATATATAAGTATTATTTGTATCTGACAGTTCTCGAAGGTAATGTGAAAATGATACCTACCTAAGATTATAGGTTTCCCTTTCTACTTGATTGCACTTGCAGATTGTGGGAAAGGAATACCTGTAACTTTAGGGAATTTTTTTGGGAACGTTAGGTATTTTTAATTTAACTTAAGCATTCATCATCCATCACCCGATCGTATTCCAGCTTGCATCCTCAGCGGTAACGCTTCAGAGCCCGGGGTCCGCCCGCTGCTACCTACAGCGGGAACAGACGGGGCGCAAGTTTCGTCGCGTACATCTCGAGATGGGCGGTGGATATAAATACTTAATCTACCCATTTGAGTATTTACTCAGTCATCATCATCATCCTCCCGTATTCCCGGTTGCATCCTCAGCAGCAACGCTTCAGAGCCCGGGGTCCGCTACCTAACCAAGGAGATTTGACGAGGTTACTGGTTTTTACACAGAGCGACTGCCGTCCTCCGCAACCCAAAAGGTAGACCAGAGCCAATCCCGAGATAGGTTTGATGAGCAAACGCTAGATGGCGTCCGGGACCCACAGTTTATACGTGCCTTCCGAAACACGGAATGATCTTTATTTTCGGATAATCAGGTAATTCAAGCCTGCAATATCCTCACCCAGACAGAAAACAACTTTTCACAAAGTATTCCCGGATTCGAACCCACGACCACCGGATCACAAGGCGGAACGCCTTGAGCACTACCACGCAGGCAGTCCATTTAAACATTATGGAAATATAAACTTTAAGTACGCGGCATTAAATTTAATTTAAAAAGTTGTTTTTTAGATTATTACGCGTAGTCATTCTTATTGTATAAAGTATAATTTCTCATATAATCCAAACACCAAATCTACTTACTTTTCTTCATGATTTAAATCAAAAACTTACTTTTTTTCCCCGTTGCTTCATTGCAGAGCAGAGAAATGACAACAACCACACATAAAAATTTCAACATCGTGTAAATCCGCGTAAACTAACATTTTAATACATGATATCACTTCTTTTATACTTTTCATACTATTTGTACAGGTGTAATACTATTTAGTTGAAAACAATACAATACAAATTAACTATTGCACGATAATAAATACACAAAAATTACAACAACAAGAGACAAAGGTGGACTTATCACTAATTCAATCTCTTCTAGCCAACCTTTGGGTAAAGGAAAATTTATTTGGAACAAAGTGGGCGCAGGGAGACGGGGTTAGTACGGTTGTGACAATAGAGAAGATGCATAATGATGAGTTTTGATAACTGTCTCTGATTTTGTAAGCATTTACATAAAAAAGGCCTTTAAGCATATTTATATTTTTTTATCAATTCAATTACTTTAGTTTGTACTCGTAGTTGATTAAAAATTGAATACACACAAAGTTTTCGACAATAAAAAATAAAAAAATACCTATCTCAAAACCGTACCCAGCAAAAATGTCACTACTGTCAAGCCTGTGTCACTCCCCGTTTAGGTATTGAAAATATACCTACATTATTACTATGTGCGCGGCGACCACTTCAAAGGGGAAAATTCAGTTGCATGAATCGTTTGTCAAGAGTTATAAGAATGAAATATGCTTGCAATGGATGTCTAGGTATCTAAATGAAGAGGTGAGGAGTTCTGACGCGCGCTAAATTGAACCATAGCGCTATCCACATTAAGTAGATATTTCTTAGAATTTCTTTTCTGAGTAAGACTTCTGTACGTATTAGTACTTATTCAGTGTGTTAGACACAAGCGCCATCTATGTGGCTTCCATTGCATTAAGTAGGTATTAAGTACCCTAGTATTGAATATTGTATCAATGCTTGATGCTTGTAGCATCCCTGTAAATAAGTAATTCAAGTAGTCGCCACTAGATGTCATATTGCACTAGTATAGATAGTATAAAAGGAAATTTGGACAATGTCCGCTCTCTGTTTCAACGCGCCTTAGCTACTAAGCAGTTACAAATTAATAGATATATATACCAATTTCCCTTTTTCTCTCGGTCACCTATTTTACACAGTGCCAGTGTACTAAACACATAACAAAGTAACACAATACAAAGTAACACAATGTACCGTTTTGGTTAGTAAAACCTAGATTTAGGATCTAGGAGGATAGATGAGATAAAGGAAAGACTAGATATTGGCAAATGAGATAGGTATAATGAACAACTATTACATTACATTAGTTACAAAGATTCACAAGAACACTAGGTACAGATTAGGTAGTCAGGGTCGTGAGTTATAGGCACTAGATCCGTTGAGTAGCCCTTCTAAGTAGAAGAACTACTTAGCTTGAGATGCAGCCGAAGAAAAAGAGAGCACGAGCGCCGACCGCCGCGCCTTATATATGGGCATGCCCCCCCCCCCCCCCGCTGCGCCGAAGAGGGGCGGAGGAGTGCTGGAGCCCGAGCGATGTCACAACAATACAAGTAATCAAGGTTCAAAGTAATCACAGTTAATACAATATCAATGTAACGTGTTACCGATAACGTTTAAAATACCAATGACTTTATCTGTACATATATGCAACCAAATATTACATAAATAAGTACTTACTTTTGACTGCGAAAAAGATTATAATGTCAAGACTAATTTGGTAGCGATAACGTAAATGGCTGATTCTGGTTTTAATAGAAACAACAACACCTCTCTGATGCTAAACATGTCGGTCTGCCCGGGTGAAGTGGTTGCGTTACTTATATTTTACTTAGAACTTATTGGTCTAAATATTATCAGCCATTTACCTTATAATTTTTATTATTTTTTGGTTTCAATTTAGCATCTTTGCCCGGGCGTTGCTCCATAACGCAACCGAATTTTCGATCAGATTTTACGCAAATAGTATGAGTGCAACTACTAATTACTGACTGTACTATTGTCTGTCATTTACACTCCAACCAATAACCAACTTTTCACTCGCCATATACCTATTATAAATAACGCAACCACTTCACGCAGGCAGACTGACATATTTAGCAACAGAGACGTATTTGATCTTCATTCTGTGTAACCAGAGTCAGCCTTTAAAGTTATCGTTACCAAATTTGTCGTGACCTCCCGTAATATGTTGTACATGCCCCTACACTAGCGTTAAGGGGTGTGACGCAAATCGTTCCATTCGCAACTCATCCCTATTTTTTTCGCAACTCGTCTCATTCGCGGCCCGAAAAAATGCGGCCATTCATTAATTTTCTCAAAAAATATGTTTGAGGTGAAAAGCAGTAAATTTAAGGCACCGCATAAAAATAGTTTTATAGATTTTTAAAATACGCCCAAGCGAGTCAAGAAAAAATCAAATAAGTATCAAGATAAAAATGGATCCCCAAAATTTTAGGGTTAACAACTAAGTTGAATAAAAATTTTCAAAATTTTATTTTCTGAATTATATTAACACCATGGTTATCTTTAGCGATACGAAGAGTTGTAAAATATAAGTGGGACGAGCTGCGAATAGGACGAGTTGCGAACAGGACGAGCTGCGAATGGGGTGAGCCAGTGAGCCACGAATGGGACGAGTTGCGAAAGAGACGAGCTGCGAATGGGACAAGTTTCGAATGTGTGACGAGTTGCGAATGGGACGATTTGGGACACACTTTCGTTAAGGAGGACGCAGTGCTATGACACGTGTGCTAACTAAAATGGCGCTTCTCTTTTTCCTTAACTTCGTTGTTTAATGTTTATACATTATTTATTACACTAAATGCGTTTGTAGCTGGTTACAAAGATAAGTACTTATTGCAAGTGATAAAGTCGAGACTTCCGTTAATAACGTGTTTTTTTTTTTTTGCAATTGTTTAACCCCCTTTCACCCCTGTTTTATTTAGTTTCACTTGTCCCGTTGTCTCTCTGACTGTCTGTCTGTAATCAAATCTTGCAAGTTCCATTTTACCCACTTCCCGGAATTTTGCACGCATTCGTGTATCGCATGACAATGTAATATTATGATGACATAGTGCTAATCTGACGGAGTTGGAAGTAGGTACCTACTAAGTTTAAATATTTTAGGGGCCAATTCTGTCCAAGTCAGTTTGATCAAGCTGCCTAAAGACATCTGACATAGCTACACAGCATAATTATATAACTAGCAATCTAACAAGGTATCTATCATTGCGCTACGACTTTTAACCACTGAGCTTGGTAGAACCGCATCAAACGGGTCTCTTTTTTTGTATTGAAGAAAAAAAATTGTTCTGAATCTTATCATGTGTGGTATCAAATGCCACCGTCAGCATTATGTTGTTGGTTGTTTAAAAATCTTGGCTATTATAAAAATAAATAAATATATTGGGTCAAATTACACTGATTGAACTAGCCCGAAAGTAAGCTTGAACTTGTGTTATGAGATACTAACCCAACGATACAAAATTTTTTATAGTAAATAAATATATAGATAAAAACCCAATACCATTTAAAAAAGACCATATTCTAACTTTCCTGGCCGAGGTTCGAACCCGCCGCGGAGCCTCCGAACGGCGGACTAACGTGGTCACCATAAGCCACGGAGGTCGTGAGATATTGGTCGATACAGGGCACTTAAAGAGTACCTAACTAAGATTTTTACGCTAAGAATTAATTTTAATGGTCTGGTTGCTTTTGTGGGAATGTTAACTTTGTTTCAAATCCCCACACCAAAATATACCGGCCAGCACGAATACTTCACCGAAACCAAACCAAGAAGGTTTGGTTCAGAGTCGCGGCTTTCTGCGACGGTCGAAATAGCCCTGCGCCCACTGGCTGTCCTTGCGAGGCGGGTTATCTCCGACTGAACTTGGACCTGCCTTTGTCCTGAATTGATTTATACACTTAAAAAAGAAAATAAAGAAGTAGAAGCGGCGAAGGGCACGAAATACCTAAGTATTTACATCATAGACCTAGCTTTTTTTTATTTAAATAGCTACGAACATGATTATTTAGATATTTGTAATGAAATCGGCCAATAACAAAACTTGTCAAAGTGATTTAATGAAATTAATACATTCAATTTATTCTATTGACCTGGGTTCAACCCTGTAAGTCCTGTAACACTTACACGTCGTCTCGAGCATTAGGTCGTTCCGCCCCTCGACCTGTTAGCCCCAAACAGTAATCAAATTTTCCTGGGTCGGCCACACCCGTCAATTGTTCGTCCCAATTGTAAGATAACCCTTTTTAAATTGGTGGTTTCGGCCTTACATACCTATATACCTACATAATTCATTTAATAAATAATATTTGATAGTGATGTCACGAGGCAAAAAAAAGACTACAATCAAGATTCTGCCTTTAATGTGGCAAGGGCATTACAAATCCGGTATAGGTTTTCACCATTGCAAACGGGATAAAATGAAACTCGCTTGGGATTCCCACTTCGCTATAAATGCAATGTTTTCTGCATACCATCGCAGTGAAGGAGACGACGACCCGCGGCGCGGCCATATTAATGGCGGCCATGTTGAAATTGTTTGTTGTTGTTTCACTGAGCGCAGCGGCGATTAGCTACAAAGGTAAGATTTTGCAACTGATAATATAAATTATGTGATGTGAGAAATTATGATAACCTTAGCCTTGTAAAAAAGGAATAATACGGATACCTATTGTACTCGTAGGGTTTTTTTTCTTCTAAGATTGACACTTATTCATCTTAGCGAGTACCCGGTTGCATCCTCAGCTATGCGGCTTTAGAGTAAGGGTGGACTTTCCCGCTTTTAATTTTGCAATAATATACATTTCATTGGTAACGCAAGGATGCTAAAGACCATGCATAATCGAGAAGAAATAGCCGAACCAGTTTAAACGATTTGAAAAGATTTTTACGACCGGCCAAGGAGAGCTTCTTGGGCATTATCTCTTTTATGCAGTTTTAGCTAGCGATATTTTTGCTTAGTCCTTCAGTGCCCTCTTATGAAAAAGATGAACAGGAAAAGATGGAGTCATTCTTTTCTTCTTCTCCGTCTTGCCTTACAATAACGCCACATAATTGGGTAGATGACTGGGTCTAAAATAAGTTATTTGTTACAGTTCATAAAATAAAACGGCAAAAAATAGAGTGACTTTTTATTGATCATACGCATTTTTTCAAATGGGGGCAGCACTGGACCGCAGAAAATTCAACCGTTCCCTTAACTAGCATAAGAGTTTTCCCACCGGGAGAACAAGCTCCCCAGACATTTACTCAACTTCGACATAGTAAATGACTTCTGTATTTTATAGTTCCAGAGATAACAACCTCAAAATGCAATGGTCCTCATGAATACTACACCTTAACGAAGCCATCCTGTCCACCAGAGGTGTGCTTCCAAATCGTGGCGTTCTATGACTGCTCTGATGCTGAGCCGGATTCCCCTGGCTGCAAGTGTGAAGATGGCTACCTGCGACTGAATTTGACCTCGCCCTGTATAAACACCTGCCGATGCCCTCAGAGGATCAATGCGGAAGAGTGTCAAAATATAAAGGAATAAATGTTTAGATATTGATTTGCATATTTAATTCTTTTTTTAACCGACTTCAAAACAGGAGGAGTTTCATCAATTCGACTGTTTTTTTTTATATGTATGTATGTTACTCGATATCTTTGTCAACCGTGGACTGATTTTGATAATTCTTCTATTATTTGAAAGTCTACTACCAAGTTGGTCCCGTATTTGGTGAAGATATGATGAGGAACTCTGGAGATATGGAAGAAACTCCTGAACGAACATGAAGTCGTTTTTTTTTGTTAAAAACGTAATTATCTTATTTTAAAGCGTTCAAATTCTTTAAATTGATTATTTACTTTGTTTTGTTTGCACAACTGTTGACGTCAAATCGTTACTTACTGTGTTTAGTATGTCTGCTGTGGTTAATACCGCTTCCTAGGCGTAAGTGCAAAAAAACTGGCCATGAGCGAGTCGGATTCGCGCACGAAGGGTTCCGTAGTGGTCGCCGCGCGTATAGTAATAATCAGAGGTCGGAGTTAGGTAGAGCTGTTTATGTACTTGCATCGAAATGTTGATATTAAGGGCCGGAACAGACGGGGCGCAAGTTGCGCCGCGTAACAGCTAGTGATGGGCGGTGCATAAATACTCAATCAAAATATCTGAATATTTCCTCAGTAGATTGAGTAAATATCCGTATTTATCCTATTGGTGGGTAGATTGATATAAATGAGTTGTGACTCATATTTATTTTCATATTCATTATTTCATGTTTTTATGACAATTTTGAAACTTAAATCTAGTTTACACTTGCAATTGTTGTCGGAAAGTATGTGCATACGCTATAATATGCTTAAAATGTAAGTGAACGCGGCGCTAAAATATATGAAAATACCATACTAATCATTCACTGAAAGTAGGCTCCTTTGACTTATTATCATTTTTTTGCTGGGAAATGTGCAAAGACGTAATTATATGTTAAAATAAGTAAACAAACATCAAATGCGATGTCAATATATGAGCACGCTATATTTACTGCAAATTGCGACCCGTCTGTTCCGGCCCTAATATGGATCTTCCAGGGATTTATGGACAATCCCGTGTTGCCAACAATATTAAATAAATAATTTTAAAAGCCTCACAGATAGATAAGACAAATAAAACAAAGATTATTTACGTACAATTTTTATTAGTATTTTTATTCGTTTTTACATATTGGCCTCGTCGTGCGTTACGTGCCCGTGATTTATTAAAAATCTTTTTTATTTAACATATCACGCGATTTTTCTGCTCTTTAAAATTAATCTCGGGATTTGAGGCATATCCACTTTATTCTTTCGCTGTATGAAATCACTGAAGTACATAAATAACTCTACCCAGTTTGTGATCACTTTTCTTATGTTAGACTAAATATTATATGTTAAGGGGCTACCTAAATTTTTTGGGGTCCAGTGCTGCCCTTTTTGAAATAAATCATTTGAAAAGAAACGGAGATATCATTTAAAATTTGGTTTTGATCAGACCCTGGATAACCCTTCAAACTATTTTATAAACTACTGTTTACAGTTTAAAGTGAGAACCTGAAGCTTTTCTACGCAAAATTGCAAAAAACGGCCACTTTTGGCGTATGTGCGTAGAAAAGCTTCACGTTCTCACTTTAAAATGTAAACAGTAATTCATAAAATAGTTTGAAGGGTTATCCAGGGTCTGATCAAGACCAAATTTTAAATGATATCTCCGTTTCTTTTCAAATTATTTATTTCAAATGGGGGCAGCACTGGACCCCGAAAATTTCACGTAGCCCCTTAATATGAATATCTCTCAGAGTGAGAAGGCAATAGTTCATTGATCTTGCTCGTTCACTACTTACCTAAGTTATAAACAAAGATCGGAATCACGGGTGCTATTGCTAACAAAAGTATGGATATGACTATATAATCGATAAATAAAACAATCATAATTATGTGATTTCAGGATATATTTTAATCAAAAAAAATTGACTTATCCTGAAATCACATAATTATGATTGTTTCATTTACTTAGTACCCAATGAGATTTTCAAGAAATCCCGGAACTTTTAGTCATATCCATACTTTTGATAGCAATAGCACACGTGATTCCGATCTCTGATTATAATATACAAAGTGGAAGGGATATACCCGTAATAAATCGAACCACGGGCTATACTATAAGATCACTATAGTAGAAAAAAACAACCAAAAAAATTGGACGGTGTTATACAAACTGTGCGGGACGGCCTTCGATGGAGCTCAGATGACACGTTAACCGCCTCGCACAAGTCGGGTCTGATGTTCCGTGTCAAGCAATGGACTGTAGTGGTATGCTCTTCTCATAGGTAGCTTCGTGGAGAGGGCCGAGCGGCAGTAAAACAACAGTATGGTGGTTCAAACGCAGCACGCCTTGGAGAGTGGGAGGCCAGAGCTTCTTCTCAGGGTTTCTTCTTTCTTCTTAGGGCTCCTCGCGATCGTATCGAAATTTCACGGACTAATTTCTGCGGTGCGGGCTGACCCCGCTATATTTATAGCTGCGCGAGCGTATGCCCTGCCTCCCGCTTCAATGCGAGCTTGCAAACTTTATTTCTCTTATATTTCTTATACTATGCAATTAACAATTATGAAACTTATATCAGCATAAAGTATAAGTTATCTTTTATTCATTTCTACATTTGTACGAATGCCAAGACTTCTATTTTCCGAGGAAAAGCCAAGGAAAAGTTGCCAGTATAAATACCCCTGTAATACGTACAGCGCCCTGCACCCCTTTAGTGCCCCCTTTAAATACTCGGAACTTAGATTCTGGCGCTCTCATTGTTAAAGCGAGCGTCATGGCATTCATACAGACCTATTTCCTAAGATCCATGTATAGATACTTTATGTACTTTAAGGCAAGTGCTAGTTACTTCAAAATCAGTGTACCTACTTGTATGTATGTAAGTGAGTATGAGGTACCCACTTCTAACGTGTACCTATCTTACGTTACTTTCTCTTAGCAAACAAAGGCTAGTTATCCTATCTTGGATCTAAGGTACCTATCAGTAAAAGACAAACAAATAATAATAATCGTTATTTTCCATATAAACCTATGTACATAATCTCTTATTCCTATTCTAAGTAAATAAATCACTGATAAAAAATTCACTACACATTATATGTCCAGTATGTATGCGCTATGTATTCCGTCGTGTTCACAAACTGCCCTGGCGACTGCACACTTTTGTATGGAAATGCCGATGTTTTTGTGTGTTTTGGCTGTTATGTTAATTTCATTACACTAATGTGATCTAGTATAGCCCGGGGTGTAATTTATTACGGGTGCGTCTCTTCCACGTCGTAGACTCTGGTTAAATACGAAGGGATATACATACGTAAGAAGGTACTTAGATATCTTTTTTTTTTACTAGCCTGTAGGTATTGTGTCCCACAGCTGGGCAAAGGCCTCCCCGTTATCCTTCCACACGTCCCTATCTTCAGCGATCTTCTGCCAGTCGTACATAAATTTATCAAGGTCGTCCCGCCATCTGGTCATCGGTCTACCCCTACCCCTGCGTCCATCTGGCAACCAAAATGAAGATAATCTGGCCCATCTGTCGGGACGCATTCGGCATACATGCCCCGCCCAGTTCCATTTTAACTTCGCGGTTTTCGCGCCTACATCTACAATTTGCGTTCTTGAGCGCAGCTCGGCGTTTCGCACCTTGTCTATAAGTCGCAAGCCTTATCTTACTTATATACAGGTTTACTGGTAACTAACTCATAACCTCTTAACATCGAAATCAGACTCCCCAGCACATTATAGATCTGCAAGAAAAAAGGCGCAAATTGCAGAAAAAAAATTGGCCTCCCATACATATTCACTGATCACCTGGTCGAGTTTCTATGAAGAGTCCTTTTTTTTTCTTAGATTTTTTTTATTTTTTTCTTGCAGATCTATATTATGTTAGGATTCTGATTACGATGTTAAGAGGTTTTGCGTTAGTTACCAGTAACCCTGTATATATTTATATATATATAATTAATTTTTAAAACATTCTTCATAAGGTACACAAACTCCATTCTTCCTCCAAAAGCCATCATCACATCGGCATGATGGCGTGCAAGGCAACACAAAGGGGAGAAACAGCGCCCGCGCGCAGCGACCGTCTGGGGTGGCGTCCGAACAATCGTCGGTGGGGCAAAGAGGCGGGCAGTAGTCGAATCGCTCGTTGGGGCGAGAGCAGACGAATGGAGCTGAAAAACGTAAGTACCTAAATAAAATCACATTATTAATATCCAGACAAGTGGCATTCGGATTTGCGCACTAAGGGTTCCGTACCATTATTTATAAAAACACGATTAGTGTGAGAGCCCCCCTTAAATATTAATTTTATTTTAATTAAATTATTTAATTTTTTATATGACTATACAGCTGAATATTCTGTGAATATTTCAAGCGTCTAACTGTTGTCGTTTTTATTATCGAGCAAAATAAGGCAAAAAAAATCATGTTTGTTGTATGGAGCCCCCTTAAAACTTTATTTTGTTTTGTTTTTAGTATTTGTTAAATAGCGACAATAGAAATACATCATTTGTGAAAATTTCAACTGTCTAGCTATAACGGTTCATGAGATATAGCCTGGTGACAGAGAGACAGACAGACAGACGAACGGACAGCGGAGTCTGAGTAATAGGGTCCTATTTTTACCCTTTGGGTACGGAACCATAAAAACTACCTAAAATCAAAAGTTTAAATGATATTAGGTTAGGTTAGGTTAAATACCTTATTTATTTTGACGACCTCTGTGGCCTACTGGTCACCATGCCAGGCTGCCACTCCGAAGGTCCCGGGTTCGATCCCCGGTCAGGTCAAGGTGGAAAATGATTTTTTCAGAGTGACCTGGGTCTTCGATGATTATCTATATGTATTTGTTATAAAATATAGTATCGTTGGTTAAGTATCTCATAACACAAGTCTCGAACTAAATTTGGGACTAGCTCAATCTGTGTGATTTGTCCGTGTATACTTATTTATTTAATTTTTATGAATCGATTTTTTAATTGCTTTTTTTTTCATGTGCATGCGGCATGCCCGTTTGCCTTAGTATAAAAAGAAAGGGCGCGGGCCCCTTTGTGGCGTGGGCCCTAGGCTGCAGCCTATGTAGCCTGTGCTTAAATACGGCCCTGTTATTAAGATATAATATTAGTGAGAAGATTTTAATTTTCAAACACTTACGACATTGTTTTATTGGTACACAAGTTCCATTGGCCACACGTCGTTGGTTGAAGAGACACTGACAGGCAGGTTCACCACACTTCTCAGTCACACATGAGCTCTCCTTCTTCGTGTCCTCTTCGCTTGTCGGACAGAACTCCGAGCAGTTGGTGGGGCATTCTGTCCATTGTTCATGGACATTGCAGCGCGGACTCCTTTGTACTCTTCCTGAAACAAGGTGTACGTATAAAAATCTAATATCCGACTACGGGAACCTATGCGGCTAACATTGTAAGTATATATTTTTGAAATGTGTGAATCAAGACCTTTCATTTGATACCTTCACGATATCGAACCAAAAAAAAAAAAATTATGTCTCATTTTTGTATGTAATGTAACATTATTATACATAACATTCGTTATACAATATGTAACAGAAACCCTCTCCGATCCTTCTAGGCGCAACTCAGACCGTCAATATGAAAAACTTTTCCTATGGTACCAATGCTTGGAACTCGAAAAAAAAAACATCGTCTATTTCATACAGAAGTGTTCGGCCGGTCCGGCAATTTGTATGAAAATTACGATATTTTGTTCATAATGACGATCTGAGTTGCTACGACAAGGATCAGACAGGGTTTTTGTTACATATTGTATAACATCTAACAAAATCTACGTATATGTACTTACATACTGAAACTATTTAAAGGGTATATTTTACTGAAAAACTTTCTCCAAGGGACTTAAGTATATTACTAATAAGTATATTAGTCTAAATATTTTCATATTTCGATATACTTAAGTCCCTTGTAGAAAGTTGTTCAGAATCACGGACTGACTTCACGTCAGTATATTAGATTTTATCGATTGTGGATACGTATATAGACATGTCTTTGACTGGATGAATACTTCCTAAAAATGGTTTCAGTATTTGTTACACTCTGTTTAAATCACTGCCACTGAATTAGACACCTACCTACTCATAATTTTGTAAAATTAAGTATTATTAATTTTATACTGTGAAGCAATACTTAAGTGAATATAAATCTACACTAAAGTAACAACAAAAGTCACAACTTTTGGCCAACGAGAAAACTTGTTTCGAATAATGTAAATTGTACAAAAGAATAACATAGCCTAGAGCCGAGACCGGAGACCCGCTGTTACTGGATTAGGTACACATCATTTTACTAAATTAAGTATTATTAATTTAATACTGTGAAGCAATAAGTGAATATACTCACATCCTACAGTTTTCTCGTTGGCCATTCCTAACTTTTTTCTGGCTAATAAGTAAGGTCTGGTGGCTCTGCTCTCTACCTGCATTGATTCTTTATCAGAAATAGGCCAGTATTTGATGTCTGGTGGATGCTTTAATATCTTATTATTAAGTATACTTACTTACAGCGTAGTTTTTTTGAAGAGAAAACTTCTTCAAGCGCGTTGGGCATGCACGGAAAGCATTTTTCGACATGGGAAAAAAACTATTGAACTCCCAACACGGTTACCGCTACTATATAACCGATTACCGACACCAAGTTTTTACTTCTGTCAGCACTCCCGGAGTGCCATTGTTTTTTATCATATTATTGACGTGTGCTGTATAAATACAAAATTCAGAAACTTTATCGTATAGGTATAACCTAACGACCGGTGTTGTATAAAAAGAAAAACATATAGTTACCTGCACGGCCCTCAGAAACTGCAAATGCGACACACAAAACAAGCAACATAATATTCGCCATCGTCCAACGCAGACTCATGACAAATGAACTATCTCATTTACATTTTTATGACTTACTTCATAACAAAATGCACCTTGAAAGTGATTTGTATCATGATATCATCTTCATCGAAAGAAATATTTACGCTAGTATATACTTAGTACTCTGTGGAAATATAAATGCAACGAAAATTGTGCGTGCACTGCAATCTATCATCTGGTCTGAGAACTAGACAAAATCAAAAGAATGCTTTTAAAAGCATGAGTGGTTTGTTGCTTGAATCAAAAAGGTATTATTTTCCAGTTGTAAACAGAGATGGCCCTAATAGAGGATTTTTTGATAAATAATCTGTTTTTCTGTAATGTAACTAATGTTACAAGCACGGCTGGAAAAAAAATCATTAAAAGAAAAAAAAAATGGCGAAGTTTTTTTAGGGTTCCGTACTTAAAAAGGAAAAAAACGAAACCCTTAGTCTATATGATCACTTTGTTGTCCGTCCGTCCGTCTGTCTGTCTGTCTGGCAAGGACCTTTTTCTCAGGAACGCGTATTTGATATAAATTCCAGCTTAATACCTGGAGGTATTAATTTATATTAAATACTCAGGTCTACTGTTCCTTGGAACTGTGAAAAAATCAAACTTCTAAGCCAACGCAATCAAAAGATACAGCCATTTTTCGCAGATTTTCGACTCTCGCAAGGGTATTAAAACCTACAGGTTACTTCTCGTGAACTCAGAATCTTGAAAGGTACGAAGCAGCGTCTTTATAGCACAGATAAAGGAAAAATTGCGGAAACCGTAAACTTTTAGTTACATCATATAAAAAAAATATTTTAAATAATTTTAAACTCGCTACAAAATTACTATACAACGTGGAAAAGACATGCCCGTAATAAATCGAACCACGTGCTACTAGATCACTATTAGTAAAATGAAATTAAAATAACAGTCAAAGAACAAAAAAAATTTTGGCGTTCCCATAAAAATTTACCAGGCGGCAGCACACTTTAGTATGGAAATGCCAGATTTGTTTTTTTTGTTGACTGTTATTTTAATTTAATTTTACTATATAGTGATCTAGTATAGCACGTGGTTCGATTAATTACGGGCATGTCCCTTCCACGTTGTGTATACCTACTACTTTGTATGAAACCCTCGGTTCGCGAGTCCGACACGCACTTGACTCATTTTTTTTCGTTGAAATGAAAATTCAAAGTAAACTGACAAAAAACACCGATATAATTGGTTGTTAGTCGCATCACTTGATAAGATTCTTTAGTGGTTTCTAACATCTGTGTGGGGAGAAAATCAGCTCGTCTATGCTGGTCTGGTATGGGTGCAAAACATGGAAGGTTGCCAAAGAGATCACGCAGCCGATCCAAGTTTTCGTCAACCGCTGCCTGCGGCAAATACTTGGTATTTTCTGGCTTAAGAAGATCTCCAACGAACGCCTGTGGGAGGCGTGCCGGGAAGTGCCATTTGACAAGCAGATCATGCGACGCAAATGGACTTGGATAGGCCATACACTCACGAGAGAGCCCACACACATCCCGAGGCAGGCCCTGGAGTGCACTCCTCAGAGCAAGCGAAAAGTCGGCCGCCCCAAGCAGACCTGGCGGCGCACAGTAGCAGCGGAGATGAAAACAATCGGGCTAACCTGGCCTGAAGTGAAAGCGCGTAGCCAGAGACCGATTGCGATGAAGAAACACTGTTGAAGCCCTCTGCCCCACCTGGGGGCCTTAGGACCTTAAGTCAAGTAAGCCATGCTGGTCTGGGTGAAAACATGGAAGATCAGCATGGAACACAAGAAAATGGTCTACGGCCTCATCGTAGCCAGAGGTTCCCAAACTTATTTTGTCAAACGCCCACTTTAAAAAATCTGTTATTTTGTAGCGCCCCTCATTTTTTTCACCATAAAAACCTGAATCACATATTTGTCTTGCCTGTAGTTTAATTCAACCTAAATTCTAAACTAGACTTTTTTACAAGAGAGAGCAATAATAATACATACACCAGTACATTACAGTATCTTTTATAAAAAATAACAATAATCAACATTGTTAATTTTAAATAAAAAAATAGCAATAATAATACAATTTTACAATAATAAAGAGTATCGGAAGTGGGGACCTCAACTACGAAACTTTAAAACACGAAATTTTTTTAGTGTTTGATTCCTTTAACGATATAAATAGCGTTGTGAACGCATTAAAATAATAAATATTAATTACATTTTTAGTTTATATTTGTACAATAAAAAAGGATATAAATATGAACTAATAAATGGATGTTGTGTAGTAAGAGGATTTTAATTTCAGTGAAATTTAAAATATGAAATAGCTGAAGTTATAAATCACTCATTGCTTAAATCACATCAGCGCCCCCCAACTTTATTCTGCGCCCGTTACCGCCCCCCTAAAGCCTCCAGCGCCCACAAGGGGGCGTTATCGCCCACTTTGGGAAAGACTGGTAGACAGACGTAGGCAATTACCAAAGGTTTAGAATATACTAGTAGTGACAATTACAGATTATTGCACTGACACAGACGTGAAACCTAACACTCTTCTTTTTACCCGACTGCGCCAGAAGGAGGGCTATGTTTTTCGAGAGTATGTATGTAAAATTGTTTGGCACGCTCTGCAGCCTGAACGGCTCAAAGGATTTTAGCTTAAGAGGTGTCGTAAGATTCGTATTTACTGTGAGAGTGACACTGGGTACATCAACATAAAAAAAGTCAGTCATAAAAAAATGTAGTCGGGTTTCTTGTTTTTTACCCGACTGCGCCAGAAGGAGGGTTATGTTTTTCGAGAGAATGTATGTGTATATATATGTATTTTTGGCGCCAAATTCTAATGTTTGGCACGCTCTGCAGGAACAGCTTGATGGATTTAAGCTTGAGAGGTGTCATTGGATTCGTCTTAATTCTGAGAGTGACACTGGGTACCTATATAAAAAACAGTCGGTTTTTTTTTTTTTTTATAATGACTTGTGTAATAATTACTTGTTGCGTCAGTGGTTAAAAAGTTAAACGATCCCTGTTGTTGTTTTTCGTGTATGTAAGTGGTCAACACTGGTGTCAGATTTTTCAGGTTGCCTAAAGGCATCTGACATAGCTTGACGACTGTCATACAATGATGACAGCCGGGATCGACGGCTTATACGTGCCTTCCGAAGCACGGAGGAGCTCGAGAATTTTTTGTGCCACTAGTGATCACCCATCCAAGTGCAGACCACGCCCGGTGTTGCTTAACTTGCGAAAGCCCTAGTAATGCGCACTCCCGCCGGGCTACCGAGCTCCTGAATTTGAGCTGACCGTGGGAATCATCTGAATAACAGCCAAACACATAAGAACTAGGTTATTAGGCTACACATGCAGCTAAAGGTAAATATTTGCTGACCCTTGACCCACTAGCGGGCAACGGCTTCCAAATCTTAAATATATATAACTCAAAGGTGACTGACTGACTGACATAGTGATCTATCAACGCACAGCCCAAACCACTGGACGGATCGGGCTGAAATTTGGCATGCAGGTAGATGTTATGACGTAGGCATCCGCTAAGAAAGGATTTTGATCAATTCTACCCCCAAGGGGATAAAATAGGGGATAAAAGTTTGTATGAAACTTAGTCAACTTTAAACCGATCGGGCTGAAATTTTGCATGCATAAAGCTACTATTTTTGTAGGCATCCCGAAAGGATTTTGATAAATTACACCCCTACGCGAGCGAAGCCGCGGGCAAAAGCTAGTATAAATATATAGGTAGTTAGCCACAGGTGGAAGAAACTATATAACAATGTGCTGTCCTTACATAAAAGTAGGATAAGGCCAAGAAGAAAAATAACCTACTAATTAAACAACAACACGTTGTTCTTAAGTAATAAAACCGGCCAAGTGCGTGTCGGGCCACGCGTATTAGGGTTCCGTAGTTACGAACGCCAACTTTGAGTTCATGCCACTAAAAACGTGTAATAACTAATTTTCTATTGAATTTGTATGAAATTTTCCTTTCCCGAGTACATTTTATAAGTTAATCGCCTATAACTTTTTAATTTGTAAACCCTACTTAGCTCTGATAGTTTTCCTTTCAATTTCGTTATATATTCTATAGCTGTGAATTTTTTCACGTGTCTATATGTAACCGTTTAGCAGATAGAGGGGGGAGACACGTGACTCAAACAAATTTTTTCACTTTAAAAGCAAATATTTTAGAAATGGTTACCAAAATCGAAAAACGGTGTTCACAAACTCACAATATTTTCAAAAGACCTATTCTACGATACCCAAAATAATTGGTTAAATGAGAAAAAAAAATGACTTTCTACTTTACTTGTATGGCAGATAACCTAAAAAAAAAATTATTTGCAATATTTTTTTTACCGTTTTTTCCGCTATAAATAAATTACATATTCATGCCAAATTACAGATTTCCAGTACTCAAAGTCGCTGAGTAAAACCGCGGACGGACAGACAGTCAGACAGACAGACAGACATGGCGTAACCATAAGGGTTCCTTGTTTACACGGAACCACGTTTTTTATAGAAGCCCACTTAAATATTTTTTTATTCTATTTTTACCCGACTGCGTCAGAAGGAGGGTTATATTTTTCGAGAGTATGTTTGTATGTAAGTAAACTTGAGAGGTGTCGTTAGAATTCTGAGAGTTACACTGGGTATATAAAAAGGCAGTCAGTTTTTTTTTAAATGACTTGTTAGTATTTGTTGTTATAGCGTCATCAGAAATATATCATGTGTGAAAATTTTTACTGATTAGCTATCACGGTTCGTGAGATACAGCCTGGTGACAGACAGACAGACAGACAGACCGACAGACAGACGGACAGTGGAGTCTTAATATAGGGTCCCGTTTTACCTTTTGGGTATGGAACCCTAAGAAGCATCAATAACGTATTACGTACTAAAATTGTAAAATCCAATAACGTAAATAATTTATTTCTTTTGTCGCCACATCATGAAATATCTGAATTATTCGCGCAACACAAATTAGAATAATTTACAACGTCATGTGCTTAGCAATAATTGGACCTGGTTTTCAGGACAGCGAAATTTGCAGGCCGTTGACGTAAGGTGGCGATATTGCGTAACAGAATATTTTTCTTGATACATTGCTTATTATACTCTAACCATTTTTTTAAATCACCATGTCCAGCGAGCAGTGAAATAAAAAACTGTTGCTACATACTGTGCAAACTCCTATACCTTAATAGGTAATTCATCATGTGACGTATTCTTCAAAACTATTGTTTAGATTATAAACACACGTATTGACAACGTAAGTTGTCTTACACAGAACACAAAAGGTTCTGTTTAAACAGCTTTTAATGTTCGTATGTTGACTTTGTATTATTTATAACGGCACGAGGCCCCCTTTTTTCAGTATTGTACGATAGTAACATCAGTGAACATGTGCTCTTTGCAATATATCGTGCTTGCTCTGTTTCTCGATGCTGTGGGTAAGTGAATTATCGTATTATATTCCAAGTAGTACCTAAATAACATCTGATTAAACAAATATTTTCCCGGAAAAATTCATCATTGATAGGAGTAATTCATGAAATAATGATGATGTGTGAATTACACCACATAATGCTATAATTTTACATTTATTTTCAGCATCAAGTCCATATTATATCCCTAGATCTAACATAAATAATAAACCTGAGGCAGCTTTATATCCGAATGCTGATGAGATCGTGACTCCAAGAAGACATGAAGAGGAATATTTACCTCGAAGTCTACCTTCGTACATGTCTCCTCTTCCGACGGAAAAAGATTCAAGAATAAATGAAGATAGTATCCTACAACCTAGAAATATAAGAGGTCCCCGAAGCTCTAATTATAACGCAAATATGAGAGAAATGTCTAGAACTAATAATGGTGAACAATTTTCTCAAGTTCCAAGCAATGTAGAATTATCGACCAATAATCATGCTAATCCTTCTAGCATGAATGGAAATGAAGTGTTGATTCATCTACTTCGTCAAAATAAACCCGTTGTAAACAATTTTGTTGAACCAGCTGCGCTACCAAATGACAGTGAACTACAAAATCGAGTTTACGGTGAAAGATACAATCAGAATCCTTTCAGCCAGTTACCACCAAATGAAAACATAACACCAGAAGTTATAAGCCGTTTTAGTAACAGTAATTATCAACAACCGCTAAGAATTCAGGCAGCTCCAGAACAAAGGATTGCATTCCAAACCCCGGTATCACACAATTTACCTAATTTGGACTCGTATCGTCCAGCGATTCCAGTAAGGGATTTCAATGTACGCAGAGAATGGTCTCATATAGCTAATGAACCCCCGAAGCTACCTGATTTTATAGCTAAACGTTTAAAGAATCCAGTGGAATTTAAAGGAAGAAAAACGATCAACTTTGGTCAGCAGGTTCACAAGCCATCAAACGCTGAACTTGCTAGTACGCGGCAGAGTAAGTACATATTCAAATATATACGAAAAGAAGTACGATATTTATCGAGAAAACTTAATTAAATTGAGCTTAAAATTTTCATGAAGAACTTCATTTCTGCATTGTATGTATCTAAATGAACAAACCACTATGTTTTATACTTTTTGTTTCAGAATACGACATCCAGAAAATTTTATCCGAGCAAAGAATACGAGACGTATTGTCATCGACAAAACAGACAAAACGTTATTTAGTTATACATCCGAATGGTACAGTTGAACACGTTGATAATTTACATCCCATCGCATCACAAAACCCAAATTATGTTCTTGTTAATGCAGGACACCTGGTCCCTAATAATAGTAAACCTGAAGCGAAAATAAATGAGAGTAATGTTCAAGTACCGGCACCTACTTTAGAACCAATATCATCATCAAAAGTGCCAGTTATATCCGAACCACAGATATCTGAACCATTTGTCGAAAGTGATGAAAAAGTTGACGTTACACCTAAAAAAGTTGACAAACAAACTATAATACCCCAAACTTCTACTGTCGTAGAAGTAACGCCATCTTCTGAATCATCTATCACTCCTGAACATGAAGTGGTTTCTTTATCAACGATAGCTGCAGATATATCACCAGTCACTACTGTTGAACCAGAAAGTAGTGCAATTAATGAAAAACAAGAACCCAAAGCGCCAGAAAATACACAAAATAATGACAGTATAAAAGAAAGCATGCCTGAAAGTACAGCTATGAAAAATAGAACTGAACATTCCGAAACGAATGGAGAAACTCATTCAAACACAGCTAATGAAAGTGTGTCGTCATCGATAATTCCAGAAATACAAACAACGACCGAAGAAGTAAACGGAATTTACCATAATGCTCCTGTTGCCTTATCTACAACAACAAACGAGGCAGCTAGTATTGCAGATGCTCTATCTGTATCAAAAGAAAACATTACGAAAGATGAGAGTTCAACAGTAGAGTCAACCCAGAATCTTGAAAACGCTGAAGATGTTCAAACTAATGACGTAAATTGTAAGTTTAAAATTTAATCATTATTGCAATTAAAATTATAAGATTGTTTCATTACACTCGTATTATAAAGGATTGTACTTCCGAAACCTGCATGCAAACTTGATGAAGGTAACACAATAGTGGCCTAGAGCAGATGAAAGAAGCGTCGAACATCAAGAAACTCAGAATTCAAAGTCAGGGTCGCTCGTAGTAAGATGAAGGATAAACAACAAAAGCTGAAATCCACCAACATTTTGAAGAATTTTACGAGGATTAATATTATATATATAATAAATTAATATATTATTATATATATAATAAATTAACATATATAATCTTGATATAAAAATGTTTTAAATTATTCTAGCATTGGATTTCTCGGAGTCAAGGCGCGTCGGTAAGCCAACGGTATACAACACATCAGATCCAGATTTCTGGCAGAAAGTGACAGACGGCAAGCCAGATAACTTCATATACTTCTTCCAATTTAAGCCTAGCCCTAGAGTTGAGAAGGACACCCAAAGGACTATATACCCTGATGGCACTATATTAGAAGTCCTAACTGAGACTATATGGGAGGAGGACGGTAAGTAGCATCAGTACTGAGGGTACATTTATATCTAATATGTTGTCAATGTCACAAAAAAATTACGTCGCAAAAACGTTAGTTCGAAGTTAGGCTGCCCAGGCACTTTAAGAAATAGATATATTATTGTAAAGGAAACGGAAATATCATTTAATATTTTGTTAAAAGTAGCTGTTTTTCGCAGAAAAATAGCATTTTTAAGCTTAACGTTCTCACTTTAAACTATAAACAGTAGTTCATAAAATAGTTATCTAGAGACGCATGAGACAAAATTTTAAATAAATGATATATCCGTTTTTTTTTCCAAATAGGGTAAACTTCCAGCCATTGGATGCTAACAGTCATTACTGCAGTGTTCCCGTTTTGACCTTAATAAGTAAGGTTTATTGTATTCTGTCCTATGACTTTCAGTGTCCAATGACTTGAAGTTTACCCTCATTTATTTCAAGTCCCCTACCGCAGAACTACGTTTGCCTTTCAAAAAGCGTTATCTGCGGGCAGATGCAGAACAATAATGATCTATTTGAAAATTTCTGATTGAGGCAGTGCAGTTAAATAGGGGTCTTTTTTGTGAGCCTTATTCCGAGGTATCTGTTTTCTATCTAACGATTCACCTCGATTTATTGATGAAAGAAAACTAACTACTCTAAAGAGTAATGTTTCCCTTACTAATAAATAATGTATTTTTTGCCCTTGTTAATAAATAATGTATTTTCCCCCGTAAACTCACTAACGTATTCCATAGCTGTATATCGTCTTAGATCTGATGAATATAAAACTCGCGTACTGATTATACTTGAGTGGATCGCATTGAATCACAATTAGGTAAAAAGAAACATAACATTACAGAAGATAGGATTATTTTTAGAACAGAAAATAAGAGAGAAACACTTCATGTCTTAAATCACTCAGTATAATGTATGAGTGAAAACATTTTTTAAAGAAAGTTACATATATAATTTTTTTTTCTCATTTTGTTCATAAAATTGTATAGGTGGTACATTAATAAATTTTTCATTAAAATCACACTGATATTATAAAGGCGACAGTTTGTGTGTGTGTTTGTATGTTTGTTACTTCTTCACGCGCAAACAACTGGATAAATTTTGATAAAATTTGGTGTGCAAGAAGCTGACACCCTGGATTAACACATTGGCTCTTTCCGCGGGTAACACCGCGGGGCGCAGGTAGTGAGATATAAAATGGTAAAACTTTATAAGAAAGGAACAAAAAAAAAGAAAGTGGGTGGAGTGCTAGAACATTTTAAAGCGTTATTGCTGTTATTAGTAAGTAATAATGATATAAAGCATGTTAAAAAAATTATGAAAATAGCTTCCTACACCACTACATACATACATTCTATCAAGTAGTTATCTCTAACTGGGAAGACAGAGCACTTTGGGTCTTGCGGCTCTAAGCAGACAGATCCCAGGGCCACAAGACTCAAAGGCCACTTTTAGCGTGATGGTGGGCGAGAAGGTGGAAAAGGGACTCATAATAATGACGAATTGCAAGCCGCATTGCCTGTTAAAATGATTAGATTTTCGCCGAGTCCCTCGATCGAAAGTGTTTTCTTTTCCAGACTAGCATAGAAGATAAATTATGATCCTAAATTACTGATAAAAATTATTACGCGTTAACTTTTTAAGATCAATGTTTCCGTTTCCACTTTATTGCGAAAACTTTGAATTTATGTTCCAAGTTACAGTTTAATAAAACGCTCGTATCTATTGGCTTACTTTTCAACTTTTGCAGCTTTCAGAAAATCAGAGTTTCTAGTATTCCGTCCATGTTTCAAAATTAAATCGAACAGTTAGGTAAACTTCATGTAGACTCTTTTCTTGTTATTTCATCATCATCCGAGCGTATTCCCGGTTGCATCCTCAGCAGTAACGCTTCAGAGCCCGGGGTCCGCTACCTAACCAAGGAGATTTGACGAGGTTACTGGTTTTTACACAGAGCGACTGCCGTCTGACCTCCGCAACCCAAAGGGCAAACCAGGAACCAATCCTTGGATAGTTTGATGATCAAACGCTAGGTGGCGTTCGGGACCCACAGTTTTACGTGCCTTCCGAAACACGGAATCATCTTTCTTTTCGGATAATTAGGTGATTCAAGCCTGCAATATCCTATCCAGACTGGAAACAACTTTTAACAAAGTATGCTTCCCAGTGGGAATCGAACCCATGACCTCCGGGTCACAAGGCGAACGCCTTGACCACTGGACCACGGAGGCAGTCAATCTTTTCTTGTTATTTAACTTTATGAAAACACTTATTCTTAAAATGAAATCTTTGAATTTGTACCAATTTTATACGATCCTATGAAAAGTAGTTATGTTTTCTTTTACTTAACCTGCATTCTCCCAATGCTGGGCAATGTGTCCATAATTTATTTTTCACATCTCTATCTAGAGCTAGATTTGGCCAAAATAAACTCCACTCATCCTCTAGGGTATCGGATTTTGGGGATCAAACCGGAATAACTCAAACATCTAGCTAGAAAGAACAATGTCCTCACCCCGACGCTTTAGGCCTGGGCCCTGGCATTTGGTTGTCAGGTTTCGTACCGGAAGGGTAAAAAAGGGACCCTATTACTATGACTCCACTTTCCGTCTGTCCGTCCGTCTGTCTGTCAGTCGAAATTTTCACAGATGATATTTTTCTGTGGCCGCTATAACAAAAAATACTAAAAACAGAATAAAATATATATTTAAGTGGGGCTCCCATAAGATAGATAATGGTACGGAATTATTCTTGCGCGATTCCAACTCACACTTGTCCGGGTATTTTAATTGGTAATATTTATTTTTACAGGTGCGGAACCCAAAATTACAAAATCATCCAAACTAATACATCCAGAAGATCTATAAAAACTAATGGCAACTATTTGTCCTGCTTCTACAAACAAAATAAATAAAATGTCGCCTATTTTTATTTTTAAGAAGTTATTAGATATAGTGTCATAATGAATGTAGAAATAAATATTTTTATTTTTGTAATAATTTTTGGCGTTTTATTTTCCTGTTTAACCGACTTCAAAAAAGGGGGAGGTTATCAATTCGTCGGAATCTTTGTTTTAATGTATGTTTACCGATTATTCGAAGAAGCTTGGACCGATTTGGTAAAATATTTTTTGATTTAAAGGGCATTCATGTCAGGTGTTCTCACAGAAATTTTATCAAAATCGATTGTGTAGTTTGGGGTGAAGTCGGTTTTAGTTTTGATAAAATATAAGATATATAAGTATACAAGCTATTTTTTTTAGTGCTCTGAGTATCTGAGCATGATTGATACTTATTATTATAATATTCTACAATATGACTAAAAAAAAAATACAATAAAAATTCAGATTCCTATGTTTTTGTTTAGCTGTTTGTCTGTTTTTATGAGACGTCAATTTTTGGTTGAGTAGTATTTGCTCACTTTTTTCCACATTGCTGAGTTACTTTTCACATTGATAGAAAGAACAGATGAAGTGGCACCCGATAGGGATGACGCATAGTTTTTTTTCGTTGTCCTATAAAAGAGTTCCTAATAATAGGCACGTCCAAAAAAAACTACCTTGCTAACCCAAAACCTCTTAAAGATATAAAGGTAATAAAGTCACGTCCGTTTTGGACGGCGTCTCGGAGCGCCTTTGAAAGACCGGACAGGAGTGACGTCACTTATGTCACATTTGTAGACGTGATGTAGGAACATTAGTTCGGGTGCTATGTCAAATATTGCGTTTACAGGATTGGCCTCATAACAAAAGTAGCTATATCTTTTTAAGAAAATCCAATGGTAACATTAGTTTTTAAACTTTTTATTAAGTACTTTTGAAATTATCTTTTTCAATCAACTAAAGACCAAAGTTAATGAATCGAGATAAAAAGTATAAATGTGCTTAAAGGCCTTTTTACGTAAATGCTTACAAAAACAGAGACATTTATCAAAATCTACGCATTTTGCATCTTTTCTATTATTGTACTTAAGTAAGTACTTACTTTACTAAATAAAATCATACGAGACGTCAAACGAAGCAAATATGAACCTAAACCACAATTTGGAAGGCAAACTTGCTAGCTTATGTAAATCAAATTTTAGACTTGAAGCTTCTAACTTAAAAGGACCGATTTCGATCAAACGGAACTTTAATCACACGCTCCCTAATTCGAATCTGGCTTCGACAGCTTTCTCACACGAACTTCGATTAAATAAGCTTTCCACATACTCTTGTTGAGTAGGTACTCTCATATTGGAAGTAAAATTTATATGACTTATAAGATTATTAAGTAACTTAGGATGTATTACATTAAACCAAAGTGATCTTAGCGATCAGTAATCTTAGTGATTACTACTAAGTGATCTTGATTTATTACGGTTATGTCCCTTCCACCTTGTATATATGCTACCATGTTGGTTTGGGAGAAAAAGAAGAAACATAAAACGTAATAGCTTAATCGTAAACGCCGATTAAAGGAGTAGGCCTCGTCGATAGTGTGATTATTTTTTCTCATTATCGCTGAAAGTGACCTTTGAACTCTGTGTTTAGTGAAAAATGAACTTGACCAGTATGTATGTATGATTATGTATACTTACTATTTAAGTATTTAACATTTAGTTTATAACTCTTTTACCCTCTAGTCGTAAGATTCCGTAGATGCGCACTCGAACCTGACAGGCCGTAGCTGAAAGTTAGTAAGCCACTCTATGAGCAGCACCAAGCACTGAGCTCTATGACCTTTTTGAATTGCTGTAGCACACAGATACAAGGACATTGATATATGTCCTCAGTGCGATGTTTTATTATGTGTTTTTTTTTTAAATTTTGTATAAATTTCTAAGCCCGAAGTCGATTGAATTGCGTCGTTTAATTTCTGAGTTCCATCGACCACCTTCCGTCCCCATGATCAAACCCTAGACTTCGTCTGCCATGAAGTACTTGTCTAGACAAATCAGACGAGTCAAACTGAGGTAATGTTGTTTCACTACTGAGTTCTGTCGAATCTATACTGGCTCCATCATCAGAACAGCTCCTTGACTCCATAATATTGTATTGTCATCCGACTTACACAAGTATGCAAAATTTCAGCTCAATCGGTTGAGGATAACTGGTTGAAAATTGAGTTGCAAGATTTGAATTAAACAAACATATAACTTGCAATCTATCTTACATTGCAAGTTAAATATACTTTATAAAAAAATATGAAAGAGAAAATACACACACACTACTAACGTAAGAGTGAGGTAAATAACAATAATTTAAATTTCGTAAAAACAAATAAACAAAATACTTTAGTTCACAAACGAGAGAGAAAATACACAATTTTCCTAAAACGAAAGCTGTCTAAAAGACCTTCAATTTCGTCGGTCAATGTGGCCCTATCTCGCGCCCTTTGCAGACAGTTAGCCTTCAGGCCGAACTGGCACTGAATGGGCAGAAGGTTTTGCTACACTGACGCTTAATATTTTAGTTTGAAAGCTGTCTAAGGATTCAGACCATACATCTAGGTAAGATAACATTATCTGAAGACGAAGTGGTAGCTAAAGTGGCGCCCTCATTTGAAATAAATTGTTTAAAACTAAATATGGTGATAATTAAATTTTGATTTGTATCACTCTCTAGAAAGACCTTAAAACTATTTTATGAATAACCTTTGAAAGTAATATTGGTAGTCCGTCTAGTTTTAAAACGGGTTTTTGCCAAAAGTGGCCACTTTTGGCGAAAACCCGTTTTAAAACTAGACGGACTATTAGTAATAATTTCAAAGGTTATTCATAAAATAGTTTAAATGTCTTTCTAGACAGTGATACAAATCAAATTTTTAATTATTACCATATTTAGTTTTAAACAATTTATTTCAAATGAGGGCGCCACTTTAGCTACCACTTCGTCTGAAGAGAAAATTACTTCGTGTTTGGGAAGGCACACTGAGAAAAAAGGATGGTTGCTAGCAGCAACCATCCTTTTTTTCTCAAACGTCTAGCAAAAATATTTGCTACACGTTACCAAAATCGAGTGACTGCTAAACTCGGGGCTACTAGTAGTCAAAATGTGTTTTTATTAATAGTTGTGGTTTGGGACATGTAACTATATGGTTCTGCTAATAAAAACAAAAGTTTGGTATCTATAATCAAATCGTAAATAGCAAAACTGGTTCGGCTATCTCTTTTTTTCAGTGCACGTATAAAAGTGGGTTCCGAACGCCATCTAGCGATTGCTCAAACCTATCCATGTATTTGTAATGGTCTCCCCTTGGGGTTGCGGAGGTCAGACGGCAGCCGTTCTGTGTAAAAACCAGTAACCTCGTCAAATCACCTAGGTTAGGTAGCGGACCCCGGGCTCTGAAGCGTTATCGCAACCGAGAATATGCTCGGATGATAATGATGTATGTAAAAAAAATGTAGCATAACTATTTTTAGCTATTCTAGTGAGCAAGCAAACTAGGTAACCGTTCTAAATTTCACCAGCGCAAATAGGCAAAATTTTCACAAATTTTGTGCTAGTTAAATTTGGTGTGTGACAAAGTAAATACGGCGACGAAATGTTTGAACAAACAATATTTCTCTGCGAAATTAAAGTTAACCACAAATCCGCGCCACATTTGCGTTTGCGGCTGCAAATCAAATTGTGTCGTATAATCATGCTGCTTCAATAAAATAAAAATGACATAGAAGTGTACGTACTTATGTCTACAAGTTACTCTAAAAGCCGCTAAATTGAATGTGATTGAATTGAATGACGACCTCTGTGGTATAGTTGTCACATGCTAGTCCGCCACCCACAGGTCCCGGGTTCGATCCCCGGTAAGGGCAAGTTGGCCTTTCAAAATTGTCCTGGGTCTTTGGTGTTTATCTATATACGTATTTGTTATAAAATATAGTATCGTTGAGTTAGTATCTCATAACATGTCTCGAATTTACTTTTTACTCGAACCTATTTATTTATTTATCCGTCCGTCTGTCGCTCAAAATATTTTTCGCTTTGGAAACCTAGCGCTCCAAAAATACTTCGCTCCAGAGATTTTTCGCTCCAACGAAAAGGGAGGCGCTATAGTGACATCGCTTTAATAACCCTGCATTATGTAGGAATGACCAATCCCACTAGAAAACTGTCGCTGTAATGACTAGTCGCTCTAGAGTTTTATCACTCTAACGATTCGCCACTGCTAATTATATGGTGCCTTACTTATGTAAATGGCTGATTCAGCACATCAAATTTAAACTTAGCACTTTTCATAAGGGGATAAAACTTTCTTAAAAAAACCATTTCTATACAAATTGTCTGTTCTGGCAGAGATCCTAGCATTGGTTCTAATTTGGTGCGACACTTTTCACTCCAGAGATGTGTCGCACCAACAATACCAACATGACTTCGCTCCAGAAACGTGTCGCACGAACGTACCACCATTTTATGTACTGGGTGCACTTTTGTGTATATTTTATTTGCGTCATTTCTCTACAACGGAAAATTCGCAAGTCGCATAATGTCGGTCGTAAAAATATTTGGTGAACAAATACCTACCTGGTGGCAGAGAACGAAGGCTGTATTTTGTATTAGAGTATATTTGTTAGTATGTATTTGTATATGTACCTATATGAATGTCGGGCAGGTGTGGAGAATTTCATGTTTTTCATCTTTACGTATTGCTTCAGCGACACGTCACTCTAAGGGCGCGTTTTGAATTTGTTGCAAATAATTTGTGTCCTATTACACATCCATACAACTAAATTGCATTTACTAAAATCCAAGCGAGGCAAGCGCCCCAGGCGGGTGCAAGGCGAAGGCAAGGCGAGCGAGTGG
Source organism: Acrobasis suavella (assembly GCA_943193695.1). Classification (NCBI taxonomy): domain Eukaryota; kingdom Metazoa; phylum Arthropoda; class Insecta; order Lepidoptera; family Pyralidae; genus Acrobasis; species Acrobasis suavella. The sequence goes on along the minus strand of OW971934.1, from coordinate 3,263,762 downwards.
CGTAGGCGAGTCGTGCGCACTTGGACTTCGATAAATGCAATTTGAGTTGTGTTGTATTGATGTGTAATGATAATATTCAAATTATATGAAACGAATTTCAAAAATTTCAAGGCGCGCTTGGCGTGTGCTGCGCTTGGCGTGTGCTTTGCGTGCGCGTGTCGTTCGAACACGCCCTAAGAGTCCACGACACGTCGCTTTCGAGCCCTGTCTATTGAAAAGTGGGATCATTTTTGGCTAATGTGCAATGAAAAGCTTAACGTTCTCATTTTAAACTGTAAACAGTTGTTCGGTGTAACCGAACACCTGCGACGTCGGCGAGCCGGCCAGTGTCACAATCATAGGTATTTACGTAAATCAGTGCACTTTTGGCGGGTGCATTCAACCCAACATTTTAATTTTAACATTTTGTGACGCATAATAAACGGAGTTTAACTAACATTGGTTTAACACACATTGGTTTAACAACAACACACACCCCAAACAACAATAGTTCATAAAATAGTTTGAAGGGTTAAGTATCTAGCGCTTGGTCAAGACTAAATTTTAATGATATCTACGTTTCATCATTTATTTCAAAAGCACTGGACCCCAAAGAATGCTAAACATTGATCAAAAATTTCAAATTATCTATTGATTGACGTCCATTGCCTTGCTATCCCTTGTCTTGCTATCCCTTGTCCCAAACTAACCCAATTTGGGCCAACAGAACGCATCGTCATTAGATGACGAAGCGGAATCTAGATTGGACCCTCCCACGTCTAGTTAGCCACTCAGAAAAACAGTGTAAACTGCAGTAGTACGAGATAGTGAATAAGGTAAATATTGTCAAATAAAAAAGAAAAATAGATAGTAAAAGTAAGAGATTGCTTCGGCGATAAGGCCGCCTCTTGTACCTTATTATATTATGTTACCCTTATTTTGTAAGTATTTCGAATATGTGAATGTTTTTTGGTGCAATAAAGTTTTTTGTATTGTTTTGTGTTATTTCAAAAGTAGGTAGTGCTTTAGTAATGTAAGTATATGTATAAAATAAATAAAATAACGTTTTTTTTTACTGCTTTTTGGGGTCAATAAGTTTTCTACAGTTGTAGAAAACTTATTGACCACAAAAAGCAGTAAAAAAAAACGTTTAATTAATTAGCGATGGGCGGGTATCCCACCCGTAAATAAGCAAATAAGAAGAAGAATGAAAGGCAAAAAGTAAGAGTATGAAAGTGCGAGAAGAAAGATCGCGAGAACTGGAATTAATCAGGCTCAAGTAAAATCAAAATGTAATAATTTTTCAAAACTAAAAACTGACTTCTCCCTCAAACTACACAACAGATTTTGATAAAATTTCCATGGTACCACCTGGAAAGTATACCCTTTCAAACAAAAAAAGAATTTTTTTAATCGGTCCAGGCGTCTTTGAATAATCGGTGAACATACATAAAAAAAAATAAAGGATCGCGAGGAATTGATAGCCTCCTCCTTTTTTGGAAGTCGGTTAAAAATAGGCTCCGATTAAGTTGGAGGTAGGAGAAAAAATAAAAGTTTGCCACTCAGATCGTTTGCTACCTATCACGGATGTAGTGACTGTGGTGACTCCGTGGTGGTGACGAACAGTACGGTTTTTGAGTCAATATTTTATATATTTCAAAGTTGTTTTTTCTTTCTTAAAATAAGTTTGTCTATCTAATCTGACGGAAACGAAAACTGTCATGTAACAGAAAAAGGATGCGATGTCACTGCCACTAGGTTTCGCGCGACATAGCGAGTGTTCCCACCACAAATTTTCATTTATCTTTATATTACAAATACTAACTGCTGCTTTATTTGATACGAAAGCCAAGAAACCTTTTTCTGAAACAGCACGAAAAGCGGATTTTGCTGTTTCAAAAAGATTTCTTAAGAGTTGTTTCATTAAAATATTGCTCAACAAAAACACAACCAACTACCCGACTGAACAACAATTTTCAATCACCGATTGATTGATATCTATCCTTGGCAAAGCTCTTGTCCTTAACAGATCGCACCGTCGTTAGATGACGAAGCGGAATCTAGATTGCCACTTAGAACGTCTGCTGATGGCGTACTATCGCTTACTTTAGACTATCGTGTCATCATCATCATCCAAGAGTGTTCCCTGTTGCACTCTCAGCGGTAACGCTTCAGAACCCGGGCCACAGAATAAGTAGTAATAGATACACTCGTACAGAAGTCACACACAGTTGCGAAAAACGGTCACTTTTGGCGAATGTGCATAGAAAAGCTTCACGTTCTCACTTTAAACTGTAAACAGTAGTGCATAAAATAGTTTGAAGGGTTATCTAGTGCCTGGTTAAGACAAAATTTTAAATAATGTCTCCGTTTTCTATCAAATGATTTTTTTAAAATGGGGACAGCACGGTAACCAGCAAATTCAGGTAGCCCCTAAACGATTTTGATAAAGTTTTCCGACCGGCCGCGGCATCCTGCATGATATCAACCCTCTTTGAGAATGCTTTTGTGCGAAAGAATGCAGTTGTATTGTTCGAGATGTTTGTGTTTATTCCTTTAGTCGCCTCTTACGACATCCACAAGATGAGTTGGAGTAGTCCTATTTTGGGCCGGAAGTCAAAATAAATAGATAGACACAACAAATAAATAGATACGTAACACTTTATTGTACATTTGAAATAAATTATTTTGAAAGAAACGAAGATATTATTTGAAATTTAAAATGCCCTAGCCTACCCTTCAAACTATTTTATGAATTACTTTTTACAGTTAAAAGTGAGAACGTGAAGCTTTTATTCGCACGTTTGCCGCTCGGAAATTTGCCGCTTTATTTAACGGGATACATGAATTTTTCGGGGTTCAGCGCTGCTTTGATTTGAAATAAATTATTTGAAAAGAAACGAAGATATCATTTAAAATTGTGTCTTAATATAGCCCTAAATAATCCTTAAAACTATTTTATGAAATCAATTTAAAGTTTAAAATGAGAACGTGAAGCTTTTCTGGTGAACATTATAGCCAAAAGTGGCAGTTTTTTGCTAATTTGCATAGAAAAGCTTCACGTTTTCACTTTAAACTGTAAACAGTAGTTCATAAAATAAGTTGTAGGGTTATCTATTATTTCAAATGATATCTCTGTTTCCTTTCAAATGATTTATTCCAAATGGGGGCAGCACTGGACCTCGAAAATTCATGTATACTTAAATGAGTACAATGGGCGGTCTTATCGCTGAAAGCGATCTCTTCCTAACAACCAGTGGATGAAGAGGAATGTGAAATAGACAAAGAAGTTGGTGCAGCTGACCAAGAAGAAAAAATAATACCAAAAGCTACTAAAACATAAAAAAATTAACATTACCTTCCATATAATTAATATACAAAATTACGAACGTTTATATATACATAAAACATAAACGATACTTACATAAAAATAGGTTATACAATGTGGTACGGAAAGGGGGTAAACATACTAATCAATATGAACAACTTTTACTACGGAACAATACCTGAAATCGTAAAAAATAACACACATATTCATGTGATACACATAGTTAATGGCAAGTAAACTTACTGATAACTTGATAACTACATAAAATAAAATAATTTGAATTAATTACTTTTTGATAGGAAGTCTACTACTATAATAAAAATAGCTGATAGCTGAAAGGTCGTCGGTGCATTTATTTCCTGCCAAAAAACCTGAAATCCTGCCGCACTAAAGCCTTAATTTCCGCCTTGTTTTCATAAAATACGATGTGTTTGGAGTTGGTAGAGACAGGATATTAAAATTTCTACTCGTGCAGGGAGACGATTAATTATTTTTATGCCGCTGTTCGAATTAATGTAAATTATTAATAAAGTTGCTTTTTGAGTTCCTATTTATTCGTAAGTACTTAAGAGTCCCCTTGCCCTAGACTTTTCCATACAAACGTAGTCTAGCTTTTATTTTGAAATGACATGTGAGATTTCGGCAGTATTTTGTAATTTTAAAGAAATAGCATATATCTAGGCATATAACTAGTTTTCGACAGTCAAATATGAACTTTTCCAAACTGATGGTCAAATAAAATATGATACATATATTCTCATTTAAGTTTATATTTTGACTGTGAAAACAAGTTATACGCCATAATATACGCAAATTCTTTGAAATAAAATAATTTCGCCAATATTATATTGGGAAAAGTTGTTTAAAATGATGGACTGAATCGCTCCTTAAAATATTTGTACTTAATTAAAAAGGACATTGTATATGTACTTACTTGATCGTAACTCCACATTTAAGGCACTCTACACCCTCATTTTTGGGATGCCGTGACCAACTTTGGCAATCAGTCGCCGAAAACTTTACCAATACACCAATAAACAGTTTGCTGCGGCCAAACTAGTTTATTATTTAGGTTTGCTTGGATAAACTGGATGTAAGAAGGAATTCTCATGAAAACTCCTGTACACGTTTGTAGCCAGATTTTATGTAATCAAGTTTTCAAGGTACCTAAACCACAGAATTAATTATTATTATGTATCTCCTTTATTTTCACGGGTCTTTTCACCCCGGTCCTTTGAGAGGCTTGCGTGGGGATACAGATCCAACACGTAGAGGCCCTTTGGAAAAGTTGATGTTATGTAGAGCTCCCGCCAAAATCCATTCCGGAATATACCTATGAAAGGTGTACCCTTGAATAGGTTTCGGCTGGAGAAAGATCAATAGATCTTGCAATAGCAAGAAAAGGGAAAGGTCCATAGGTTATGGAATGAGATTGGGATGGACTGATGTTGGGATATTGCAATAGGAACGTCAACTGCCATAATCATGATTACTAACTATTGTAGACAGGTGGCTTGCCGCCCACTAGATGGGCCCCTCAAAGGCGCCGACAATAGTTGCCGGCAAAGGAGCAACACCGGTGCAGGCGACTCAGGGGTGTCGAGAGGTGTGCTGCGCTTTCTCCAAAGTTACTCGCGGCGTTATGCCCTTAAACACTTCTACCCCTGGAGCAACAGCTCTAACGACTCCTCTCTGCAGGGCCAATTAAGGCAATGCAGAGCTGAGAGCCTTGCGAGACCTCTTGGGTCTCCACCCTGGCCGACGAACCCCGGCCTGAGAGGCGGTCAGGGACAAGGTCTCTGACCGCCTCGAATAGGAGTTCTCTTTTTCGACACGTTAGACTTAACAAACAAACCAACATACCAAAGTTGTCTCAGTGGTTCCTGAGTTTATTCTGTATACTATTGCCGTGGAATCCGCTTGAAAAAAAATCTGGATTCGCAAACCTTTTCTAGGTTAGCCTTAAGGAGAAGCCTTCTTTAATCAGATTTTAAAATAAGGTCTTACTTATTTAGATTTTTGAAAAAATCTAAATGACCTTCCTTTGTCAATGTCAAGCTTATTTGAGGAAGTGAAGTACACAGTACTGTTCTGTCACTGTCACTGTCGTCTCCCTACAACAATATATGTCAAAAGACTACAACCAACATCACAAAAGTAATTTAAACAGGTGACATTGACAGATGAACGTTGTCATTGTTTTTTTTTACGCAGGCATAGGAAAAATGTAAACTTCGATTGCTATGTGTCGTCACTTTTGGTGTAAAGTTTAAAATTATACAAAAAAATCCTAAGAACACTTAGAATTTTTTTATTTAAATTAACTTCTTAAAATTGTCTATATTTTCGATCAAAACCACCTAAAAATCTTTATACTATTTAGTTGACAAGCCAATTTTAATTTGTAATAGGTACCTAAGTTTAACGATAGCTTTTCTCAAAATTGATAATGTTGAAGATCGACTCACACCCTTAAAAGATAAGTTACTGTCCGACGCTCCTTTTTAATGGTCTCTTCAAAGTGGATCATAAAAATTTAAAAGTTTATTCTGCTAAAAATCCAATTTGCAAGATCGTTATCCAAAGCGACAATTTTAATTAATTTTCTACATTATCCCTTCTGACAGCTGTCCGTTTGTCTGTCTGTCACAACAGGCTAAACGTGATCGTTTGTAACTTCCCTAATAAAATGTCGATGGGAGATTGAAAAATAACAGTTAAATTGAATTTTTATCTAATGAATTATCTGATACTAATTAAATATAAGTTACTAGCTGCTTACCCGTGACTTTATCTGCGTAAATTTAGTACTTTGTAATAAAGTCTATTTTTGTATTGCAAATAAGAGTCCCAATACAAAGTTCCACTCCCGTTTTCACTTCCGTAAAGGATAATTTTAAGATTAAAACTATCTTATGTCCTTTTCCGGGTTTCAATCTATATTCATAGCAAATTTCACAGACATAAAGAGTTAATTTAATTTTTCCAAGGTGACTTTTAAAACACCACCATAATTTTTGAGCAAGTTCCGTCCAAAATCCTGTAATACTTTCCTCAAGTGGATACCTGAATTTTCCGGGGTCCAGTGCTGCCACCATTTGAAATAAATCATTTGATAGGAAATGGAGATATCATTTAAAATTTTGTCCTGACCAGGCACCTTCTGTTTACAGTTTAAAATGAGAACGTGAAGCTTTTCTACGCACAATTGCGAAAAAAGGTCACTTTTGGCGTATGTGCGTAGAAAAGCTGCACATTCTCACATTAAACTGTTAACAGTAGTTGATAAAATAGTTTGAAGTGTTATCTAGTGCCTGGTCAAGACAAAATTTTAAATGATGTCTCCGTTTCCTATCAAATGATTTATTTCAAATGGTGGCAGCACTGGCCCCGGAAAAAATGAAAGAAAATCGATTTTCCATACAAGTAAGCCGTCAGCCATATGAATTTTATATAGGAGGACGAATTTATTTTTATCGATTTTCAATATTTTATTATAATAGTATTAATATAATAGGTTGGGGAAAAAGTCTTTTCGCATTTTATATGAAAATTCAAAACATTTTTTAATATAGTTTAATTACATTTAACTAAAGTATGTAGGTACCATTTTGTTCGATAACTTTTTGTCATCTTATAGACAGGGACATGATCCCATTGCTATAGAAATTTTGGGGCTTCTGATCAAAAAACTGCGTCAAGTAGTTTTGGCAGACCTCTCGTGATGTTAACCTGACACTGCCTAAAGAATTCTGAAGAGACCGAAACAGGTGGAAATCTGAAGGTGCCAGGTCAAGACTATACGGCGGATGCATTAACACCTCCCAGCCAAACTCTCTTAATTTTTGTTGAGTGGTTAAAGATGTGTGAGGTCTAGCGTTATCATGATGAAAAACCACACCCCTTCTGTTGATTAATTCCGGCCGCTTTCTCCCAACTTCTTGCTTTAATCTTATCAGTTTTTCGCAGTAGAGTTCTGAATCGATGGTCCTGCCTGGCGGACTTAACGCCATGGCGTTCTCTGTCAGTCAACCATTGGACCAACTGAAAAATTCAGGAGACTGGAGCCTGAAGAAGGCAGAGTCTGTGTCACAGTACTCCAGTGCTCCTTTACACAGCTGAGTAGACATACACAGAGCCATCTGTGTGCTGAAGAGCTCTCGAGTCTGTCTTTGCAAAGTTTAAAACTGATAAATCTTCACTATGGCACCGCCGTTTAAAAAAAAATAATACAAAAACTGAATAGAGAATTACAATTGTAATTAGTCCGTCTTTGAGATTGTCCAAAAATAATCGACCCATATTTTTCAGTTTTACAAAAAAGTAAAAATTTCACAAAGGTACGAACGAAGTATCAAAGTTCCAAAGTGGGAGGTCACGTGCGACGTCGACACATGCGACGTCACCTAAAAATAGTACGTAGCCGTGACGTCATGCGAAATCTCAATGCGCTGTATCTTTGCCATTTATTGTTGCTCAGAGAAAAGAAAAAAAAAACGTGTATACTATTTTTTTATAAAATAACCTAACCAATGGGCTAAAAATATTTTTTCGTTCGTCATGCCCACTCGCAAAATTAGACGAGAATCGGTGAGAAATGCGACCCGCAGGGAGCATTCAGTCTCTGGACAGTCGGACAGATATATGAAAGAATTTTTGTCCAACACTTCAGTTCAGTCAAAAATACATGGGTACGAGTATCTTATCTGCTAATAAACTTTATTAAAACGTGAAAACGATTTATTTGCCCTTTTACCTCTGAGAAAAAAGAGGGATGTTATACTTATAAGTTTGACGCTTATGTCTGTCTATCTGTGTTTCTGTCTGTGGTATCGTAGCTTACAAACAGATGGACCGAATTCAATGCGGTTTTTATGTTAAAGCAATGTTCCTTGCGGTTGTTCTTAGCTATATTTAATGAAAATCGGTTTAGCCGTTTAAAAGTTATTGGGGGTTAACGCTTGAAAGTCAAGGTTTTCCCTAGCATATAATAGAAAGCGCTACAGCTATCAATTGGAATATGTAGTTCCGTTACTCATCACTAGATGGCGTTCTTGAAACGGTCTTTTTAATATGCCTAGCAAATAAATTTGCTAGTCGTAAAAACGAAGCAACGATTACATGTTATATGAAACGTTGAGTCTTAATTTCTTCTTATTCTGTATACACGTGTAAAAATATTGTCACGAGAGTGGGTTGGGGATAGGAAAGGAAACGACAATCCTATGGAATAGTGCTTTTATTTTCAACTCAAGCTGGTGCTCACAATAATTGACAGCGTTAGTTCTCTTTCCACGCCAACTGTCTCCTCACGCGTATCACAGAACTAGTATGCTTGCGGAATGTCGCTTCAATGTCATGCGCGCGAAAACGGCACTGCACAGAAACGTCGCTGCGTTGTTACGCGCAATACCGTCACTGCACTGTCACTCACGCGCGGAACCGTCACTACTTTGTCACTCGCACGGGATTCACTGCACTGAACACTTCACTTTACTCACTACTACGTACTACTGTTTCCTTCTTTTTTTTTTCTCTCTTCGGATTTCACTTCCCAACTAAAACTGCCTTACGCCGCCGCTTGTACTGCTTATATACCCCCGAATTCGAACAAAATCGCATCAATGTCCCAAAATCAAATCACAAATTTTTTATTGCCTTCTCTCTCACTCATTTTCTGTCCCGTATTTTCTTTTCCATTTAGTCTAGAAACTTCTTTTAAAACTTCTAAAACATTATTCGTGACTGTGATTTGAACCAGGGGTCTCTCAATTCACAGCCTAACGCTTAGACCACTAGGTTAATCTTGTTCTTACATAGTTAATGAAATTTTCTTTTAGGTAAATTCTTTTCGAATTCATAACGACGACATTGTCATTCATCGCCCTACGCGACAATGTGACTACAAGGTATTGTTTTATTTTGTCAATCCCAAAAGCCTTGCTTGCCTCCCGGCAGTCTAAATAAACAGAATAGTAAATTCAGTTTGTTTCCACAAATACTTTGGCTCAGTGAGGAGTCACGTTTGTTTATCTCTGAAATACAAAATTGTAATATACCTACTTACTACCAGTTGTTACCGGTGGCACAGAATCGCACGTAGTACTTACCCAAGTTGGACGGAAACAGGTATATGGGAAATAAATCATTTCCTGATTCCGACCAAAAGTTAAAACTCTTATTACAAAGAATCTATTAATGTTAGCATAGGTCGGATACGGTATATTATATAAGGATAGTGTTAAGAATAAATAACTAAATCCAAAATACTCACAAAACAACCCATACAATAGCAAATAAATTTATTTAAAAAGTGCGAAAATCCTGTTAGCGACCACGTTGGTCTGAATTCGGAACGTTGTCTCGTACAGAAGTCTTACTCAGAAAAGAAATCCAATGAAATATCTACTTAATGTGGTAAGCGCTTTGGTTTCATTTAGATCGCGTCAGAACTTCTAATCTCTTCGTTTAGATACCTAGATATCCATTGCAAGCCAATTTCATTCATATTATTCTGGGCAAACGATTCATGTAACTGAGTTTTCCCCTTCGAAGTGGTCGCCGCACGCATAGTAATAATGTAGGTATATTTTTGATACCTAAACAGAGAGTGACACTGGCCTGTCGGTGGCGACGTCCGCCTTATCAAATGTTATTTGACACAATCAGTTTGACAGTTTGGTACTTCAGACGGCACGTATCAGCCGTTGGTCCCGGCTGTCATCATTGTATGGCAGTCGTCAAGCGATGTCAAATGCCTTTAGGCAGCATGAAAAAGCTGACACCAATGTTGGCCACTTACACACACGAAAAACAAACAAACATCCCAATCAATGTATTATATTAAAAGTATTTATTATTTAAAAAAGACATAATAATAAAATGACAAAGCCCTTCTGGCGAGTAGGCGACCAATACTGTGAAAATGAGTTACTTTCGGCGTTTCTTCTCAGCAGTGGTCGTTACGAAGCGCTGGTATCGGTAGCTTTTCTTTAAAATAAATTAAATTATACTATTTTCTACCGAAATAAAAAATTGAAATTTAGAAAAACAAAGACAGTATAAGCCTCCAAAACCTCCAAAAATCTGCTTTTTTTGCTGAATTTCGACCGTTTATAAAGTACTCATAAATTATAAAAGTAAAGAAAATATTTCGATACAAACCTCGCGTGAAAATTTTGAATACAAATCATTTATTTCACATACTTGTAAGGCTTACTGACAAACACGTATCTCCTGGAACAAGTTTAATGAAATTTCCGCACCCTATGAATAGTTAATATTCGTTCAATGGATAGTTAATAATAATACTAATTTTATTTAATAGAATGCAAACCATGCCCTTAGGCGCTATCTCTCTCTTTTTGGTTTGCCTCTTTTTCTAGCATTGCCCTGGATGAAACACCAAGCTTATCAAACTATGCTCGCGTTGAAAACAGAGCGGCCGGGAAGGGCCGCCTATTTGACCGCAAGAAACTAGGACGTCATTAGTCTATATTTCATATAAATATACTTTAGACAATGTTTGTTTTGACGTTTAAAAAAAAGTATCTGATTTAAGTTGTTGGAAAATAGCGGATTTATACAAGTATTACAGGACAGAAACTCCTATAGTCCATTTGTTTAGGTATTTAAAAGAATGTAAACAATCTTGACATATCTTTTTATTCAAATATGCACTCAATAAATCAATACCTTCGCAAATTACAAATTATTTATTTTATAAATTAAAAATTACATAATTTATTTGTAATTTGCAAAGGTATTGATTAATAAAGTATATATTTCAATAAAAAGACACATCAAGATTGTTTACATTCTTTTAAATACCTAAACAAATGGACTATAGTGTTCCGCGCAATATGCGTCTCCGTTCCCCGTTCCTGCACCTCATTCTCGCCTTGACGCGTGAGTTGGGGGCGAACATACATTATTTTCGAGTTTTATTAAAAAATTCTCTCCGCTGCGCTCTCTCTGTCTGAACTGATCCTAAGTACTAGACCGAACATTTTATTATAACGTAGAGCGAGATAGCGCGATAATCGATAGCGCACGATAAACATTGGCGTCTCATCGGTGCCATGCTATCGTTTGAAAATTATATGGATAAGATTTTCATGCAAAATGGCAGGTCCATGGGGCTTGCGAGGTCTACAGCTTACAAAGCTCCCTAAGTAATTGATAATAGGCCTAACATTACGCCCAGACTTCGCTTTATTAACTCTCAGAATGCCTACGGATAACAATAATTTTAACCTAAACCAATATTACCATTGTAACTAAGCTCTGAACAGCGGTTGCTAACTTTGCAAAGTGAATAATTAATTGACTTACATGAGACCTGATATATTGGACAAGAATCTGCGGATCTCCTTATTAAGTAAATAGTTCTACTAAGATTGTTCGATTCCCAGACATTGCATATTCAATTGGTATTAAGGGGCTACCTGAATTTTCCGGGGTCCAGTGCTGTCCCCATTTTAAATAAATCTTTTAATAGGAAACGGAGACATCATTTTGTCTTGATCAGACCCGTTTTCTTTCAAATGATTTATTTCAAATGAGGGCAGCACTGGACCCCGAAAAATTCAGGTAATTCAATTGTAATTTGTATTGTGTCCGCCTGAGTGTCCCGGAATGTGTTAAATATTTAGCTAAAACTGTGAAAATTATAAAATCAGGAATAAAATCACAAAAAAAAAATTGCAGAAAAAATCAAATTTGAATTAAATTAAAACATAAGTTAATAAAATTAAAATAATAAGAACTAAATCTACCTAAAACTAAAAACATTACAAATTATGTAGTCCTACAAAATATCGTCCTTCAGCAGCGTGGCCAAAAGGCTGGCAGCATTGTAAAAGGATTTCTGTATTTAATAGACGAGTAAAAGATCATTATTTATTGAAATCATCTTAATTGTAATTTATATCTTAATATATAACTATTATATTTCCTTCTAATAGACATATGTATTTATGTATGTTTATTGGTAGTTTGTGTAGTTTCATGTTATTTTAATTTTGTTCTTCATTCATCCTAGGAATGAATGCCTGTATGTCTCTCTAACATAAACATCTCCACTAACAGGCCTACTGGAAGAGATCTCTAATGAGATAAGTAGGGCTTTTGAACAACTTTTATTTGATGTATTCTGTGCATACATTTTCCGTGTATACATATAATTTGGTAAATAAATAACTTGTATCATACAAGTACGTTTATCGAGTTATTGCGAGCAAAGAAAGAGCTGTAAATTGTCCTTATATTTGAAGGTTGACTGGAAGAGATCTCTATCTGGGATAAGTCCGCCTTTGTACTGTTCTCTAGTTCAAACCTGTATTTTTACCCTGTGTTTATGTACAATAAAGATTTTACAAACAAAAAACAAAAACAAGAATGGAGTAAATGTAATACCTAGTATTTTTGAAATGTGCTAATTGAACTCTTTTATTTATTACGGTCCGGTACGATCGATTCATTTTATATTTTGTTTCGTTTCTATAAGGCCTATAGAGAATATAAAACTGCGCGCAATATGTGTCCCCGTAGCCTCTCCCCCGCTCTCGCCTTGTGGAGGGTGTTATTGACGGCTGCAGGCGCTTGCAGCCGCCGCGCCGCTCCCCGGCTGTTGAATGCGAGAGCGGGGGAGAGGTGCGAGGACGGGGAACGGGGACGGATATAGCCAGGGCGTCCGTTTTGTATGTACTACTTATTAATCCCGTGACGCTGTATTGAATATAGTTTAATTCACATAGCCTGTTTGAATTATAGATTTGAACATAAGTCATAGTAATGGCATTGGCATTCAAATAAAGATTAATTTAAATGAATACTAATTTAAATCCCGCCTCAAGCCGCCCTGGAGACGCGGACCGAATTTTAAATTCAAATTGAAATCGAATGATATTCGAGGGTGCAATCGAATAAATCAGCAACTGAAATGTTACGCTTCTAAAACGTGAGACAGCATTCCAAAGTTTAACTCAGTGGATAATTTAGACGAAATAAGGACATAAGGGAATAATTTAGACGAAATAAGGACATTTCGTGATATATCTGTAAAGTATGAACTACGAACGATCATAAACAATAAATAGAGGGGCTGGGTGAAAATGCGAATCATAGTATGTATGTATGTTGTTTGTGCCTGAAGATACCCCAGGACAGTGTAAGCTGACGTTTTCGGGGAAAATGCTGCAGTGCAGTTTGTTGCCGCTTTTTCTGCAATAAACTTATAGTATAATTTTGACGAAACATGTTGCGGATATTGGCAATTTGTTACTGATGTTTTAATTTGAATTTAGTAAGTGTATATAATTTATTTGTACGTCTACCACGAGTTTTTACTCTATTTATCGCGAAGGTTGGCTGGTAGAGCTATTAGCATTGAGTCCGCCTTTTTTACCATGTTGTTTTGGTAAATAAAGTTTAAATAGATAAACGATCTGACGTCAAAAACTATTATGAAATCGAAAGAAATATTGACAATTATCAAGTGATGTAAATATTCAAAGATAAATAGATGATTTTTGACTTTGACTTTAAGGGTGAAACATGTGTCTCGGTGTTGCTGCCGCCACAATGGATGCACTTGCATAGGCTGCATGGGAATGCAATGCAACAGCTATTGGTGGTGGATACGGTTGAACTGTTGGTGGCAGGAATGCTGGGGAAAATAGCAGGGGTCCAGTAAAACCTTGTTTCAAATAAACTTTTCTTCCACCTAAAGGTTGGCTGGAAGAGATTGCATTTATACCGATAAGTCCGCTTTAAGGTTGGCTGGAAGAGATTGCATTTATAGCGATAAGTCCGCCTTAGTGGTTCTTGTTTCTTGTGTAAAAAACAATCAATTATGGTGCAATAAAGTTGATTTGTATTAATATATATTGCCCGGCAGTTAGGCCCTCATTGTGGCCTCTCGAATTGTGGGTGGGCGTAGGCTGGCAGTAGTTTACGTGAAGTAATTGGTTCCGGAATCAGATAAAGTAATCTAATCAAATATCATGTGACTTTAACTTCTGCAAAGTAACACTTGAATAAGAGGAAACACTAAGGTCGAGAGGTACCTATAAAACGTACACAAAAATCCCCTTATTTTTCCTCCAAATCTTAATCTATAGGGTTCCGAAGTAAACGAGGAACCATTATAGTTACGCCATGTCGGTTCGTTTGTCTGTCTGTCAGTCCGTCCGCGGTTTAACTCAGAGACTATTCGTACTAGAAAGCTGTAATTTGGTATAGGTATATATGGATAGAGGTAGGTATGATATGAATATTAATCATGGCAAAAAAGTGGTAAAATAAAATATTGAAAACAATTTTTTTAGGGAAGCTCTGATACAGGTAATGTAGGAGTCAATTCTTTTTCTCAACTAACCCATGGTGTGTGGTAGAGTCAAGTGCCCCCCCCCCCTCTCCTATTAAACAGTTATATATAGATATGTGAAAAATTCATAGCAGTAGTATATATAACGAAATTTAAAGGAAAACTATCAGAGCTAAGTAGGGTTTACAGATTAAAAAATTATAAGCGACCAACTTATAAAATTTACTCGGAAAAGGAAAAGTTTATACAAATTCAATATAAAATTCGTTTTTAGACGTTTTTAGTGGCGTGAACTCAAAGTGGGCATTCGCAACTACGGAACCATATACTGCGCGTGGCTCGACACGGATTTGGATGGTTATTTTATAATAAATTTAAGAAAAGTTATGGCTGTGTTTCTACGTTTTCTTTTTGTAACATTATCTTGACAAATTTGTTTGCTAGATGTGGGAATATTATTTAAGTCGTTTTTGTATCACTTTTAATAATAAAATCATTAAAAAAGAAACGAAAAATAGGGACATGCTAATATACCCAACGATGTTTGTTTGAAAAAATCATTGCTCTTCTGGCACTTATTATCCGGCGAGAAATTAGGAGACTGCGTTTGTATGGAAATACTGCTAAAGTACTTCCTCTTATTAATCCTTTAAATTACAATTTCACAGTTATAATTTTACAATGGAGGTCATAAATGAAATATTTCTTTCAACGCACCACATCGAGGCAACATAACCAATATGCTGGCAGCATTAACTACATTATTTCTAAGTTTACTTTGTTCTCAGACCCTTCGCAAAATATAATACTTCGCAAACGTATCGGTTTTAGCTCAGAGAGAATCGCAAAATACTTGGTATCAGAACGGTATCATTTTCACAATACGCTCGATTTGCATATGAAAGGAAATGGATGGAAAAGTTTAATGTGCGAGATTCAGATAGCGGTAATCATCGCTGCCTTCTTGAAATGGGTTTGTATTGAAGAATTTAGAGTTTATCGAGTTTGAAGCCATTGTTTGTTATTCTTTCACTTTATTCAAAACTCTCTTACGGCAATGGATTTCTGTGGAAAATTGACAAACTTGAGTTCAGATACAGATGTGATTAGTGACACAGACTTTCTCCTAAGTGAAATAAATAAATGAGCTGGTATTGAAGATTGAGGGTATATTAAGTTTGAATAAGAAAAGTAATTGTCTGTTTTTCTTTCACTTTTTACTTGCGGAAATGGATTTCTGTGGAAAATTTTCAAATTTCGAGGACATATTCAGTTGGAAATTGTGATAGCCTTCGAAGTCAATTACACGAAATGAGTTTGTATTAAAGAATTTGGGGTATATTGAGTTTGAATGAGATAAGACATTTTTGTTATTCTTTCATGAAAACTCTATTTACGGAAATGGATTTTCGTGGAAAATTGTCAAACTTTGAGGGACAGTTGTGAATTGTGATATAGGGCTTTTCACTAAGTCAATTGCATTTGACTAGTTTGTATTGGAGAATCGTAGATATATGGAGTTTGAATAAGATAAATCATTGTTTGTTATTATTTTAATTTATTCAAATTCTACTTGCGAAAATGGATTCCTGTGGAAAATTGAAAAATTTTGACGTCAGATTCAGTTGTAATAGATAGATTTTCCTAAGAAAAATACAGGAATCATTGTTGTTTACAGAAAATCGGTCAACTTGTATCAGGCCAAACGTGTGCCGAAACACCAAAATTTGTCCCGAAATATGAAGATATACGAAAAAATTATCCGTCGGGTATTTTAATAGGTGTCGAAAAAAGGTTTCAAACCCACAGTCTTCCTGAAGAGTGAAGTCTATTATATTTCCGAATGTCTCATAGTAAGTAGGTAAAAATATGACTTCTTTAGATTGGCAAATGCTCAAAACTAAAGAAGTCATATTTCTACCTACTTACTATGAGACATTCGGAAATATGAAATTGCAAAATCATTGAAATAGCGAAATAATAGGAACCGGAATTGGAATAGGGCCAATATGATTTATTACATTTCTGAATTCTCATGTCTTCAGTTTCGCCAATTCGAGCCGATTTTAAAATAATAATATAAAATAAAACAAAGAAAGTTCTCATTGTGAAATGCATTTCCAAAGAGGATTGACTTCAGGTCGTAGAACTGCCCAATCGTTTAAACTGTTCTCGCTTTTTCTTCTTGATTTCGTATGGTCTTCGGCATTCTTAGGTGACTATGGACATGCATGTTATGTTTAAAGAAGAAAAAGCGAGAAAGCGCACCCCGGACTCCGAAGCAGCATAGCTAAGGCACAGAATAAGTACTAGTACTCACGTACGGAAGTCTTACTTAGAAAAAAAACTATTCAATTTGGTTAGCTCTATGGTTAAATTTAGCTCGCATCAGAAGTCCTCACCTCTTCGTTTAGATACCTAAACATCCATTGCGAGCCAATTTCATTCTTATTACTCTGGACAAACGATTTGTCTAACTGAATTTTCACCTTCGACGTGGTCGCCGCGCGCATAGTAATAATGTAGGTATGTTTTCAATACCTAAAAGACCAGATTGCCGAAAGAATAGACCTGTTTGCCTGTACTCTGAGCGAATTTATAAAAACGGCTTTGTACCTATGTTACAATCATCATTATTATCATCATTTCAGCCGCATAACGTCCACAGTTGGACATAGGACTCTCCCAAAGATTTCCAAAACGACCAATCAAGAGCGGCCTGCATCCAGCGCTTTCCAGCGACTTTGGTCAGGTCGTCTGACCACCTTGTGGGTGAGTGTCCTACGCTTCGCTTACCAGTACGCGGTCGCCATTCGAGAACCTTTTTGCCCCATCGGCCATCGGTTCTTCGCGCTATGTGTTCTGTCCTTCCTTGGGGGAGGCTAATGTCCAGCAGTGGACTTGTTGTGGCTGATATGATGATGATGAATTAATTGCTTCTCTATCTTATTCACACTGTAATGATAGATTTAAGCTGTGTTGAAATAATAAAAATAAAGGAAATGCGCTAAGATGAAAAAGACTGTATTGCTCTATTGCCACTCACTTTAGTCTCAGGTATTTCAAATTTCATCGAAGTCAGTAAAAGTATTCACATCGATACTCGCGAGTCAAGGTGAAAGCAAGTTTTATCGGTATTTTGGAACGAAGTTCCTTACGGCAGGCTTGGAGGAGATAGGGATTTTGTGATTTTGAAAAAAATGTGACAGTAAAACCGTAAGGATGACCTCGTTAAATAAAACCGTTAAATGAGACGTGCGCAGGCGCGACAGTCGTAAACACAAGCGAGTAGTGTATAATACCTTTGAGCACGATTTTTCTTTTGCAAATTGTGTCGATTCTACATTAGCCGAAGGAACTTCGTTCCTACCTGGTGTCCCACGACACCACATTTCTTTTAGGGCTTGTTCACATAACTGCGATGCGAAGTCGCTTCGTAAAACTCTACGAACTCGCACGACGCATCGCAAGAACTTGCAAATTGATTCTCACGATCTTTCCCAAACCGAGGAAGGGAGACGCCTTGCCGCACGAAATTGCATCGCAGCAATTTGCGTCACAGTTTCCTGCGTTGCAAATTCGCATCGCGCCGATTCGCAGTTTTGTGTATAGGCCCATATATTGAAACATGAACTATCTCGTATGTATTCAGGCAGTGCCATATTTGGCTCTACCTGTAGCCCTAGGCGAAATTTTGTTGGCGCCCTTATTTCTATTTAATTTTAATATTTTTCACAAATACGAAAACCACGTAACAAGACGCGCGGTGGCGCGCACAACACAACTCAAGTTCTCGTGATGAACACGTACCGTGTTGCCATTCACCGAACATGAAAAAACTCTGAAAGTTTTTCAGGCAGCGGAGTCAAAAAAGTAAAACCAGGTAGGAACGAAGTTCCTTCGGCTAATGTAGAATCGAAACAATGTGTATACGACTGTCGCGCCTGCGCACGTCTCATTTAACGAGGTCATCCTTACGGTTTTACTATCACATTTTTTTCAGTTCGGTCGCGCAGCAAAATCCCTATCTCCTCCAAGCCTGCCGTAAGGAACTTCGTTCCAAAAAAAAGTCAAAAATAATTTATTTATCTTTGGATATTTATATCACTTGATAATTATCATTTCTTTTTTCTTTCGATTTCTTAATAGTTAGTTGTTGACGTCAGATCATTTACTTACAACTAAGTTTACTGCCGCCTCCAAAGCGCAAGTGCAGAATAGCGGTAAAAAAATTGTTGATTTATCGCTGAAAATAGCCACTTGTAGCATCAGTCATTACAACGTTGTTCTACAATAATTACTCATTATTTTAATACTAAATATGAAATTAAGTGCTCAAAGATTTTGACTTTTATTTCGGTGTTAGGTTAGGTAAGGTCTTTTTTATATTTCGTTTCTCAAACTAAGGTTTTGTCTCTGGTACCCGTGTCTCTGAATGCTTGGGTTTCCAGTGATGATGATACTATGAAAACAAGTTTAATTTTTGTCATTTCTTTCTTCTTATTTAATTTGATTCAGCTCGAATTCATTCAAGAAAATGAAAAAAAAAATGGTTTTGATATATTTATTATAACTATAAATAAGGACAAATAATTATAACTAAATCCAATCCAATGCCAAGGTTGGATGTAATTTAAAATCGATCATAATCATCTTCATTAACAGCCTGATCCACTGGTAACATTTTCCATTCCCAAGACTCACCACCACACCCAATCCTCCGCCCTATCGCATCCAGCCACTACCCGCCACCTTATTCACGTCAACGGTCAATCTGACCGAAATTCACTTTACCATCATCATCATCCGAGCGTATTCCCGGTTGCATCCTCAGCAGTAACGCTTCAGGGCCCGGGGGTTCCGCTACCTAACCAAGGAGATTTAACGAGGTTACTGGTTTTTACACAGAGCGACTGCCGTCTGACCTCCACAACCCAAAGGGCAGGAACCAATCCTTGGATAGTTTGATGATCAAACGTTGGGTGGCGTTCGGGACCCACAGTTTTACGTGCCTTCCGAAACACGGAATCATCTTTCTTTTCGGATCAGGTGATTCAAGCCTGCAATATCCTGTCCAGACTGAAAACAACTTTTCACAAAGTATGCTTTCCCAGTGGGAATCGAACCCATGACCTCCGGGTCACAAGGCAAACGCCTTGACCACTGGACCACGGAGGCAGTCTACCAGTCAGTTCAAATTTAGAAGTATTATAATTTTAGATATTTTTAACCAAGTACCTATGTATTTTCACAAGTATACCATATTTTAAGTTGGGTGTATGGTAAAGTGAATTTCGGCCAGATGGACCGTTGACGTGAATAAGGTGGCGGGTAGTGGCTGGATGCGGAAGGCGAAGGACTGTTTGTGGTGGCGAGTCTTGGGAATGACAAATGTTTACCAGTGGATCAGGCTGTTGATTATGATCGATTTTAAATTGCATCTAAACTTGGCATTGGATTGGATTTCAACCCTTTTTAGGCGAACAATTTACCGATAGGAACTTGGCCCCCTTTTTAACAGGTATGTTTTTGGTGGGATTAAAACATACTCTCTCTTTATCTTGCGACGTGTCTCACGTTCTGCTGTGCTTCTGTGGCCACTTTATGTCCTTTGCCCTGGGCAGTGTAACGCCACTATCATACACAGGCTGCTCGAGTAGCAAGGAGATTGAATAGCGGGTGTATGCGAGGCTTAATATAAGACAAACTACGCTCTCGATACACGTTTATCTTGTTTAAGAAAACATTTCACGCAAATTGAGAAATATATATTGGATACAGCAAGCATATCAAATGAGGCTGTGTACTGTGTAGCTACTTTGATTGATCTTATGTTTTTTGCGTATTGCCAGTGTCATTATGTTTGCTATTTTATTTAGACGTAAAGTACGCATACGATGACCGGCGAACATCAAATATTATGTCACAGTGAAAGGAGGCGGGAGGGTTATGATGTCAAACGTAATAGTACCTATAAAGAAAATAGCTGCTGCGGCGGCGAGTAAACCCTCTAAGTAATTTCATAATGAAATATAGATAGGTATCTATATTTAATTATGAAATTACATAGACCTGCTGTGCCTCTACCTTGTACCAAATTAATTTTCTACCCAAAGGTTGACTTATGGCTAATTGCATCTTAGCGATAAGTCCGCCTTTGTGCCCGTATTGTCTCTTGTGGTTGAAATTTTATGTGTTTTAGTCGTATCATGGTGTAGCAAAGTTAATTATATTGTACTCCTTTAGATTCACGGGTCTTTTCAACCCGGTTCTTTGAGAGGCTTGCGTGGGGATACAGATCCAACACGAAGAGGCCCTTTTGAGAAGTTGATGTAATGTGGCGCTCCCGCCAAAACCCACTCCTGAATATACCTAATAAAAGGTGTACCCTTAAATAGATTTCAGCAGAAGAAAGATCTATTGATAGATAAATTCATTTATTTGCAGCTATAACACACATAATTACAAAAACAATACAATAAAAAAATGGAATGCAAATACAAAAACAGACCTATCTGCATAATTTTAAATGTATGTGTTACAGCCATACAAAAAGGCTACAACTCAGTGGTAATATTGCCCGGAAGCAATACACTGATTTTCAGTTGTGACCTGAAGAGATGTGTGGTGCGGATCTAATACTAAATGATGAAAATAAATAGCAAAAATAAGAGTATGTGTACGTTTATATAAATAAATAAAATAGTGTCATATAATAAATTGAGAAGTTTAAATAAAAAGTAAAATTGCATTGACTTAAGGTTTTCATGTTAATGGCACAATGTTTATCCGACACTTGGTCTGTGAGCTCGAGTGTACGATAGGATTTGGGGATATTAAATTCATACAACCGAGAAGTACTTCAGTGACAGCAACAGCTACCGGCGACGTGTTGGATTTATTAATCTTTTGGATATCTAGTAAATGGGTACGAAACCTTTTATTTAAAGATGGAATAGATGTGTATAATCTGATTGGAGGTGGTATATTATTCCAACATTTCATCGCCTGATATCGGAAGCTGCCCCTGAAAGCAGCTGTTTTGTGGCGATATACGAGAAGCGGTGGACGACAAGATCTGGCATTAGGGTTAGGATTGAACTGAATCTTCGTATAGAGATATTCAGGAGTCCTACGCTTTATCACTCCAAACAACAGTATTGCTAGGTGTATGTAGCTGTCTACGCGAGGCCATATTTAGCATTGAAGAATCGTTCAAATATGGTGTGATATGACTACGGGGCGGGATATTGTGGCAAAATCTGTTCCACGCGTTTTGAACTCGCTGGATAAGACGCTGAGACCGTTCTAGACCTATATCTCCGTAATTAAGTCGCGATAGAATTAAAGATTCACAAAGTCTAACACGCACCTGCACCGTTAGCAAGTTTCGTATTATATACAGAATTTTTAAACGAAAGAAACAATTTCTAACGATATTGCTAACATGTTTCTCGAACCTAAGCTCACCGCCATTATGATGCCCAAATTTTTGGCCTCATCTACTCTGTCTATCGCTGTACCTAACATGGTAATAATTGGGTTTTGGTCGACTATCTTAGCAATTTGCGTAGTTGATCCAAAAATCATGACTTTAGATTTGGCCGGGTTGAGGACGAGAGAATTTTTAGTGGACCAGTCCGCAATACTCTCCAGGTCTTCGTTCGTTTTTCGGGCCGCCGCACAGATAGTTTCAGGTATATCAGATATGTATATCTGGACATAGTCAGCATAACTGTGGATTTTACAATGTTTTATCACCTTAAAGAGATCAGTAGTGTAAATAATAAAAAATAGCGGTCCAAGAATAGACCCCTGTGGGACTCCGCGATTTACAGGTCGTGGTTGAGAAAGAAGGCATGAACCGTCGTCTCTTACAAGTTTTACCCTCTGAGACCGTCCACTCAGGTAACTATTAAACCACAATATAGACTGGTGGTCGAGGCCATAGTAAGACAGTTTGGAGATAAGAAGAGGCGTCTCAAGACTATCAAAGGCACGGGAATAGTCCAGTAAAGTTAGACAAGTGCCACGTCAGTTATCCTGTTCAGCTAGAATATTGTCTATGACATCCATGAGCGCAGTTTGAGTTCCACGGCCTTTACGAAATCCAGATTGAAAAACTGGCAGAATATTATTATCTTCAATATAACTGGATAACTGGTAGTGTGCAGCCTTCTCCAGGACCTTTGAGAGAAAAGGTAATAAGCTAATCGGCCTAAGATCGGCTAGAACAGATAGATTATTCATCTTTGGTATCGGTGTTACTAATGCTTCCTTCCACTGTGGAGGAAAAACACCCATGAGAAGGGAAGTGTTAATTATCTTAGTGATCATACTGAGAGTAGTTGAAAGTTTAAGGAGAATCATATCCCTGCTGATGCCATCATGTCTAGCCGCATTTGAACCAATTGATATTATAAACTTTGCAATGTCATTTTCTGATACAGGTTTAAATTGAAATATTGAATTATTAAAGCAATTAAATTCGTAAGATGTTAAATTAGATAAATTATTGTTATTCATTGTGTTGGGAATATTCAAAAAATGATTATTAATGTCATCAGGATCATCAAAATGTTTAGGTAAAGTATCTGTTATACTCGGGTCAATTAGAATTTTCTCTTTCAAATTCTTCCAGAAGGCTTTACTGTTGTTATTTTAGAATTAACGTGGTGATTAAAATACTCTATTTTTTCATTTGCAATATTGTCTCGAACTAGTTTTTTCAGATCGGCCAAATATTTCTTATCAGTATCAGATTTAGTTTGTCTATACTTTTTGCGGGCCTCATCACGTAGTTCTATCATGACCTTACATGTATCCGTTACCCATGGTAGCGAGTGATTATACCTATTTTTTTTGTCGTTTGCATGTTTGTCAAAGAGTTCCAGGATAATACCTATTCCTATTGCAAGAAAAAGGAAAAGGTCTATGGGTATGGAATGAGATTGGGATGGACGATGCTGGGATATTGCAATAGCAACGTCACCTGCCATATGTGGTAGCTTGCCGCCCACTAGATGGGCCGCTCAAAGGCTCTGAAAATAATTGCCAGCAAAGAAGCAAGACCGGTGTAGGCGACTCAGGGGTGTCGAGAGCTCTTTAACACTTTCACCCTTTGAGCAACAGCTCTAACGACTCCTCTCTGCACGGCTTATTATTATGTACTTATTATTATGTTGGTACGCTTTTCAGGGACCCATTCCTTTGAGGCGTTCATGGGGCCAAACCAACATGAAGAGGCCTTTGAGTACATTTTTTATCTAAAAAGTGAGATGGCTGCATCTATGGAGGTCTATCCCTTAATATACCATTGAGATGCACTAACGGACAGTCCTCTATAGCTGCCGAACTTTTGCCAGGGAGGGATTTACTTGGTTTGGGCTATGTGGATGAGATGTTAGTGGACCGGATGACTGGGTTATGGAATGAGATACGGATATCTAACTAAAATCTTTCACAACAATTTTAGCCCGGTAGATAGTGACTTGCTGCTCGTTAGCTACACTGCCTGTGGGCACCCTATCTAGCCACGAAGATGCGGCCAGGGTGCCACATAACGTGAGCAACTGAGGGTGGCGAGAGATGCGGCTCCGGTTTTACCATCACGGGGCTTACCCTCGAGAGCGGGTTTCCCCATTATTACCCAATTACATGCAATACACTTCCACCCTGGAGCGTATATTCTGCTCTTGCGACTCCACTCTGGCCGGCCAGTTCGGGCAAGACAGAGGCGGGAGATGTGTAACTGTGAATGTCTGAGACGCCCGCCGTCCAAATGTGATTTTGTAACCTTTATATCATAAAGATATTTTGGATTAGCAAGGTAGTTTTTTCTTGGACGTGCCTATTTTTAGAAAATCTTTCCATAGTCACATCCATATCAACCAAAAAAAGATGCATCTTCTCTATTACACATAATTTTGAACACAGTGGTACAAATGGTGGACTTATCCCAAAAGAGATCTCTTCCAGTCGACCAGAACCACAAAGGACAGTTTCATATTTAAAATTAAGCATTAATAGGAAGGCAGAACTTACTTGCTACTTCACATTTTGTATGTCGGAAAAGCCTTGGTGCGCGTTCAAATTTCGTCGTTGTCCTAGTGGACCTACCGATTTACTCATATTTAAACTAATTAATCAACTCCCCACACACTTGGTTTAGGCACAGATTACAATCAGGCGCACCTGGGGCAGGGCTTGCTTTTGCAGGGCCCAAACCATGGGGGCTGGTTGGAAGGTGGAAACGGGATTCCATCGCCCACAGATAGCCCCCTCCTGCGGAGAATGAATATAAGTATAATATTACATACAGTCGCTCCACAGTCCTGACGTCCTGAGCGTGAGAAGCACACGACCCGGATTGGAAGCGGTTGTGGCGGAGACACCGTATGACTTTTAGTAGGTGCAAGCCCCATATACCTTCCCGTAGCTGGGTGGACGAGACGGCAGGTCTTTTCTACATGAAAAAAGGCACAGATTACTAATAAGTCTACTACGTAAGTCTAGGCTTTATATGTTATAGGGCGGCAAACGAAAAAGCGGTTCACCTGCCCATGGTAAGTGATGACCGCTGCCCATGGACAACTGCAACACCAGGAGTGTAACAGAAGCATTGCTGGCCTTTCAGGAAGATATAGACTCGTTTTTTGAAGGTTTCAATGTCGTATCGGTCCGGGAACACTGCTGCAGGAAGTTGATTCCACAATTCGGTCGTACGTGGCTGTACTTAAAACAACTTGTACATCTATAACTTTAATTCAACTTGGTGTAGATTACTCCAGTTGAAGTTTTGGTCACTTTGTTACGTGCCTTTGTTACGGGCCGTCCCGTACGTGACACATAATGCCGACTCGGCTTCAGACCATTCAGTGGATTGAAAACAAAGCCGCTGTATTTAATATATTATTCTGGATACAATGTCCTTTGAGTATTAACAGATTGCCCGTAGGCCCCATGACAATATTCAAAGTAGCCTAGTTGTCACCATGCCAGGCTGCCACTCCGAAGGTCCCGGGTTCGATCCCCAGACAGGTCAAGATGGAAAATGATAATTTTCAGATTGACCTAGGTCTAGGATGTTTATCTATACATGTATTTGTAATAAAATATAGTATCGTTGAGTTAGTATCCCATAACATAAGTCTTGAACTTACTTTGGGGCTAGCTCAATCTGTGTGATTTGTCCGTATAAATATATTTATTTATCAGTATTCTTTTATTCTTTGCAAAACATAATTTAGGTTTAGTACTGTATCTATAAAAAGTAAAATATAAAAAATATATTACAAAATAAAAACTTACTAATAGCCCCCTGTGCAGAGCATGCATGGAGGCTAAAGAAACTGCGAGCCATCTCCTCCTGGAGGAGGAGATGGGGTCGCACACATAAGAGTAAGGTTCCTAGAACACCCGAGAACCATGGCGGAAGCGTGCAGGTGACGCAAGCAGGCGTTCTAGGTTTCCGGCAGGAGCTGGGCTAGTTCGAAAACTGAGGCCGGCGTCAGCTCCTCACGCAAAACAGGACCGACACATTCGGACCTAATTGCGGAAAAATATTCTCGAGAGAAGTAAGTACCACGTGAGCGGGGATTGAACCAGCGGACCTTGGTCTTGATACGACCATGCTCTTATCAACTGAGCTATCACGTGTTCAACTCAGCATGCCAAATTTCTCTACCATTCCTTTAAGGGGCTACCTGAATTTTTCGGGGTCCAGTGCTGCCCTCATTTGAAATAAATCATTTTAAAAGGAAACGGAGATATCATTTAAAATTTGGTCTTGATCAGACCCTGGATAACCCTTCAAACTATTTTTTGAACTACTGTTTACATTTTAAAGTGAGAACGTGAAGCTTTTCTACGCACATACGCCAAAAGTGGCCGTTTTTCGCAATTGTGCGTAGTAAAGCTCCACGTTATCACTAAAAACTCTAAACAGTAGTTTATAAAATAGTTTAAAGGGTTATCCAGGGTCTGATCAAAACCAAATTTTAAATCATATTTCCGTTTCTTTTAAAATGATTTATTTCAAATGGGGGCAGCACTGGACACCGTAAAACTCAGGTAGCCCCTTAACACGCATTAGGCCTGCGTCACTTAACACTCTACAGTTGGTAAGAGCATGGATATATCGTATCAAGATCAAGGTCACTGGTTCAATCCCCGCTCACGTGGCATTTTTTCACCATTGCTTATTTCATTATTTAGTTCGAATATCTTATTTCAGTTTGATATGTAAGTAAGCAGGCGAACATGAGAAGGCACTTTAGTAAGGTACGAGGTAAGTTCGATAACGACACCCCTCAATGTCCGACACGTCCGAAACTAGACACAATTCGGTTACAGTTCGCTACCTTACAATAAAAGGATAATGTGATGTCGTTAGGAAAGGGCTGATTTAATTGAAATTATTTGTCTTTGTAGCTTTGCGAAAATAAGTTTAAGGACAATAAAATAAAATAGGGAGTTATGGAAAACCATCGACCAGAACTTAGTTCTTATATTGATCGATGATGATGTTGATTCTCTAAGGGGTTAAATAGGGGATGAAAGTTAGTTTGAATAACCGTTCAAAGCCGAGCAGGCCGCTATATATATTTAAATCAGTATCGACTCTTATTACCCGAATTTTCGGTGACACGGATCACCATATTTAGACGTCTGAATTACCAGGGTCCATCAGTAGACAATGTTATTAGGCTTGCGTCACCTAACACTCATCGTATCAAGACCAACGTCGGTGGTTCAAATAAGTTTAAGAACGATAAAATAAAGTAGGGAGTTGTGGAAAATCATCGACCAGAACCTTCTTAAATTTATCGATGATCATAATCTAAGGGATTAAATAGGGGATGGAAGTTTGGATGAATAACCGTCCGAAGCCAGGCAGGTTGCTGATCAACAACTATACACGCTGACTTTTCATTGGTTTTAGGAAAAAGAATGTCCCATAGTAAATAAACTCTATCCATATACATAATCCAAATTTGTGTATAAAATGAGATAAAAAAGTTTTGAAAACGATTTTCGATCGAAACCACGTAGTTACGCCCATTCATAACTGACGCGTGACTCTGATGAACTCGAAATCTAGCCGGCTGGCGGTACTACTAATTGATCTCACGATTTTACTTTCGAGTTTTAGTCAACATATTTTGTTTCTGAGTTTTTATTTTGACTAGCTAATTAGGTCTTACTAACGATCCTTATGAAGTGGCCTTCGGCTCCACAACCAATGAAAAATCACCGTGTATACAGGGTTGCTGGTAACTAACGCATAACATCTTTACATCAGAATCAGACACCCCAACACATTACAGATCAGCAAGAAAAAGGCAAAATTGCAGAAAAATATGGACCTCTCATACAAATTCACTGATCACATGGACCAGGTTCTATGGTGAGTCCTTTTTTTTTAGATTTTTATTTTTTTCTTGAAGATCTTATTACATAGGGCGCACTATAAGTTTCCGGAACTGGCCACTTACATAAACAATATTTAAAAATTTATTGCAACATTTGAAAATAGAACTCTTTAGCTGTAGAATGCAGTTTGTTTCATCTGACTGTCTTTTGCTTTTACCTTGTGGCGCCATTTAAAAAATTGTGTGTCTGCATCAACATGGATTTAACTCGGGAAAATTTTCATAGTATGATTTTCTACGATTTTAAGTGTAATTTGACAGCTCAACAGAGCATCGCTCGGCTTGAAACAGCTTTTGGCAATGAAGCACCATGCAAGACAACTGTTTATAGCTGGTTTGCAGAATTCAAGCGTGGTCGTATCAATCTCAGTGACGAATCTCGAGATGGTCGGCCGTCCACCGCTGTGACCAACAAAAACATCGATGCTGTGCGCCGTATGATTGAAACAGACAGGCATGTGACCTACCATGAAATTCGCGCATCCTTAGAAATAGGCATGAGTCAAATACAATTAATCCTACACAAACATTTGGGTGTGAGAAAGCTGTGCTCGCGGTGGATCCCACACAACTTGACCGAGGCTCAAAAAACGGACCGCGTCACTTGGTGCAGTGCCATGCTTACCAGATTCAACGAAGGTGCGTTAAATTTGGTGTGGGACATAGTAACAGGTGACGAATCATGGATTTATTGCTACGATCCCAAAACAAAGCAGCAATCGAGCGTATGGGTCTTTCAAGATGAGCCGAAACCAACCGAAGTGGCGCGCGTGAAAAGTGCATCTAAGCGGATGATTGCTTCTTTTTTTAATAAAACTGGACACGTGGCTACTGTTGCTTTAGAGAATCGTCGTACAGTGAATAGTGACTGGTACACGACCATTTGTTTGCCGGAAGTTATTGACGAACTCCGTAAAAATAACCGTAAACGCCATATCATCCTGCACCACGACAATGCTAGTTCTCACACGGCCAGACAGACAAACGACTTTTTGAAGGCGAAAAATGTGGAACTCATGAGTCATCCTGCATACAGTCACGACCTGGCACCTTGTGACTTTTTTCTGTTCCCAAAAATTAAGAACCAATTACGCGGTCAACGATTTTTATCACCAGAAGAGGCTGTCGAGGAGTATGAAAAACACGTTTCAGAGGTCATCACAGAGGAGTGGCACAAAAGTTTTCAAAACTGGTTTCATCGAATGAAAAAGTTCATAGACGCCAAGGGAGATTATTTTGAAAAACAATAAATTAATTTTGTACCTTTAATAGTATTTTTTCATATTCATTCCGGAAACTTATAGTGCGCCCCACGTATATTAGGATCTGATATCGATGTTAAGAAGTAGTAGTAACCCTGTATATTTGAATCATTATCGAATCTTATAATTTACGTTACACGGATCACCACAATTAGACGTCTGAATGACCCGGGTGACCCGGGTCCATTGGTAGGCAATGCTTTGAGCGTTTTTTTTTCTCTGTTCAATTTGTCTGTGATGGACAAAAAAAAGCTTAATAATTCAACTAAACAATGCTGCAATTTCCCAATCCATAGTTTATTTAGATTCATCAAAACGTAATTCGAAATAATTGCATCCTATATCCCAAGGAATCTTCAGGGACGCATTTATCTTTGGAAACCAAAACCCATCACTAAACTGGATGAGTAATCGGTGCAGAATCGTTAGGGATTTCCTAAAGATTCTGCACCGATTACTCATATACATAATAGCATTGATAAACGCGGTCGGCTCATGGTCGGGAATTTTAGAAGCGCGTGTTTCTCCTATATTACTTAATTGTAAACTAATTATAAGTGTAGATGATGACCTCCGTGGCGAAGTAGTCACCATGCTAGTCCACCACCCAGAGGTCCCGGGTTCGATCCCTGGTCAGGGCAAGTTGGAAAATGGCCTTTTTCAAATTCTCTTGGGTCTTGGATGTTTATCTATATACTTTGGGGCTAGCTCAATCAGTGTTATTTATTGTCCCTATATAGGTATTTCTTTATTATTAAGATGTTTGTGGGTCACGAAGTTTCTAACACAATTATGCAAAAACGATTGAACGGTCCTTTTAGTAATATTTTTCTACCCAAAGTTTGACTGGAAGAGATTGCTATGCGATAAGTCCGCATTTGTATCATATTTCCGTCTTCTTTATTTCTGTTTTTATTGTATTTTTTTTTGTTTACTGTGTAAAAAAGAGTAATTGTATCGTAGTGTATTGTACATTAGTATTTATATTTCATGTAACCATTTGCCGGCAACCAATGACGAATGGTTTTGTGTTAAGAAATAAATAGATATATATGGACAAATCACACTGATTGAGCTAGCCCCAAAGTAAGTTCGTGACTGTGTTATGGGATAGTTACTCAACAATACTATATTTTATAACAAATACATATGTAGATAAATATCCAAGACCGAGGTCAATCTGAAAAAGATAATTTTCTATATTGAACTAACCGGGGGTCGAACCCGGGACCTCTAAGTGACAGCTTGGCATGATAACCAATAAGCTACAGAGTTCGTCATGTTAAAACAGTTTATCGGACAAAGATAATTTAGATGAAAGTGGTGAGCTTAAAATTTCAGGTTTATATTACTAGCCGGGGGCGAAAAGAAGGACATGTCAAAATTAAGAAAACATGAGACAAGGAACCCTTCCTTTCCTTGATATTAAGTCATTTATTCCAGAATAAATTATATACAGCACAAAACATAAAATAAATAATTAAATTAAAAACAAAATAACCTACCTATAAATTAAAATATATCTAATTAAAAATAAAACATTATATTATATAAAAAATAGACCCTTGATTGGACTTTGGAACCCTAAAATTAGGTGTTCTCTATGATAAAGATTCACTTTCCGTACTAAACAATAATTTTAATTCGTATCTTGCACAAAACTGAAACATCGAAAACGCTTTTAAAAATTACTTCTTATTTAAAATCCAAGTCAGTCCACTGCCTAACGCGATATTAAAGCAGTTTAAAATTTAATAATTCTTTTACATTCCGTAGACGATTTTGTACCAATAAAAATATAATACTTTTCGGACATCAAATTTTATTGAAATTTTTACGCGATAATTTCACGGCGCAACATTTTAATGGACAAAATTCGTGACTGAATTTTCAAAATTGCCATTTTTTGCTTTCGAGGAAAAGCGGATAAATTAACAGTCTTTTTAAATACTTAAATATATTACGTCATTTTCCTTCAAAAGGAAACATAGAGTCCTATTGAAAGTAAATAAACTAGTCGTTCTGTGAGAACGTAGACCTCGCGAGCCTTTATAACTTTACATCCATAGAATAACCGATATTTTAATCGTTTTCTTGGCTTAGCAAAACCCACTTGAGGGTTTTGAAACTATATTGTTGGGAAGAAAGTAGACAGGCAGCCGCCTATCCTTTAATTTATAAGCCCCATTGAAGTATACCCCTTACTAAACCCATTACCCACCCCTTACATTTGCTAGCTTATTCAATCTCTTTTCGAGGCGGTCTAAATTAAATGGCTCCAGGACTATATCCGCTAGTCAGCGAGAACGAGAGAGGGCAACGTAGGAACATCCCGCTGCTAACTCACGAGTTCCTAAATCGACAACCACCCTTGGCACTGTAACCCTGCGATTTGTGGATGGTCACTGCCCATGCATGCAAATGTAAGAGGGAATTGGGTTCTGGAACAAGTGATTTCTCCAGAACGCCAAGATCGAGTAACGGCCGCTACAGGCACAGAATTGTTAATATGTGGCCCAGTGTAGGTGTCAAATTGCACCATTATCACCAAAGGTTGATCTGTAGGTGGAGAGCAATTCGGGGGTAAACCAATTGAGTAACAGTGCCTAATGCACCATTCACCAAGCACTTTTTAACCCACAAATTGGTCTTAAGCATGACTCTGCTGCCGACACATAGATAAATTGTTTTTTCCAATCCCTAGGCCTGCTGATCAGCGCAGGCCTGTGCAGCTTCTTTGTTGTTGTTGTTCGCCGGTACTTTCGCTGTAGGCCGGTTTAGTTAATTTTGAACACTTTTGTTATTAGGATATAACCGCATACAGTCCTTAAAAGATCTAACTCTTTTTTATTCAGCTTACTTTTCTCCCGAGACATCAACGTTTCCCAGTCAGTCTTTGTTGATCTCCCCATGCTCAACCTATCAAGAATACCCCTAAATAAAGCCTGACCTACACCTGCTTTTCTTTACTTTTAAATAAAGTTGCCCTAAATAAATACTGTTGGGCTTTGCAATAAAAGTAAAATTTTTGACATTGACATTTGAAATGACTTTTTTGAAAATATTTTGAAATGGCGAATATATGACAGTTTTAAAATTTTAAACGCCCATATTTCCGCCATTTTGAAAAATTTCGATAAACTGGCTCGACAAAAAAAAAATTTAGTTGCTGAACCTGCTTACAAAATTTCATTAGAATCAGTTAAGAAATGCGACCTGTAGGCGAGAACAGACAGACAGACAGACGGACAAAATAATTTTTGGCTAATCTCGAAACTGAGACGCTTCGCTTGCTTCGCTCGCTCGGTCAATAAATAGATAGATAGGACAAATCACACTAATTGAGTTAGTCTCAAAGTAAGTTTTACCTTCTATTTTGGAATACTAATTCAACAATAGGTACTTTATTTTATAATAAACACATACGAACGATACGAACCATGAACTTTTTGAATGAGTCTCTCATGTAACAACTAAGTAATTTTGATGACTGAAGCATCAACATATTCTAATATCCCATCAGACAGAGTTGGGCAAAATGTAATTAAACTACTAATTACTTACTACAATTACATTTTGTAGTTAGTAATCTCAACTACATAATTACAAAATATATTGAAAAAGTAGTTGAACTATAAACTACAAAAAGTAGTTGTGATCACAATTACAAACTACTTTTTGAAACTACATATTGTATAAAGATTTACTTACTTATAAATTTTCGTTTCTTGCTTACAACTTTTTACACTTACAATTTCGAAATACAACACCTTTAACACACGCCCGCGGTAATAAATTCTTAATGTAATTTGTAGTTATAACTACTTAATTACAATACAAATGACAACTACAGTAGTTTCAATTGTTGTAGTTAAATTTAATGTAATTTCAACTACTTGTAGTTAACTACATGTAATTGTAATTTGTAATCAAACTACACAACAGTAGTTAACTACGCCCAACTCTGCCATCAGAGTTCTTAAATATTAACTTGCTATCTAATCTGCATGTACTTATATTTCATTTGAGGAAGCAATAAATTATTGAGTATTGATTATAACCACTCGAGACCCAGGAGAATTTGAATAAGGACGTTTTCAACTTGCCCTGACTGGGCATAGAACCTAGAGCGTCTGGAGCAGCGAACTGGCGTGATAACCAGAGATTGGAATCACGGGTTCCATTGATATCAAAAGTATGGATATGACTATAAAATCTATATAAAATATAGGATATATTTTAATCGAAAAAAAAATACTTATGCTGAAATCACATAATTATGATTGTATTATTTACTTAGTACCCAATTAGATTCTCGAAAAATCCCGGAATTTTTAGTCATATCCATACTTTTGATAGCAATAGCAATGATTCCGATCTCTGGTGATAACACATTTTGGGACACTCAGATAGACACAATACAAATTAAAAATAAAAACAAAAAATTTAAATAACATAACATACTATCACGTCTCTACGTGGCAGACAAGGCATTTTGTATCTTGCGGCTCTAACCACGCAGAGCCCAGGGCCGCAAGTCTCAAAATCCACTTTTAGCGTGATGGTGACCATGGAAAAGCAATCAATATTATAGGAAGTGATGGGTTGCTGACCGCATTCGCATTTTTTCCCATTCCCTCAATCGGCTTTTACGATCTGTGCGGGAAGTCAACCAGCTGGTCTGGTACATTCTCAGTTTTTTTCTCTTTATTTGTTTTCTCCCAGACCAGCATGAAAGAGATTATTTGGAATAACAAATAACAAGTGGATAACCGTAAGTGTTCTACACATTCCGGGACACTTACCTACGTCTGTGGACGTACCACAGCCGTAAGCCTCCCGGAATGTATTTAACCACTACGCCACGGAGGGATGGGGACGATAGTTAGGCTTAACTCTCAATGGGACGCCAGCGGGAAGCGCACGTTCATTCCACCTTATCTTTGCAACACCCAACAGGGTTCATATTGTACCTTATTATAAACAGTGGAATTATTAGTAAAACTAAGAACTGATGTACAATAAAATTAATTGAATTGATAAACCATATTCACCTTTATTGCTAACAAACTAATGCACAGTATAGCTTGAACAAAACAAAAGCCTCGCGACTGCTGTCGACTGCCAGCGGCGCCAAGCTGGGTTTTCAAGTCAAGCTATTTTATGCATTTCATAGATAGAAATAAAGGTGACTATGGTTTGACAGGAAAGTAGGCTGCCCGCCGCTGCTTTTCCGGTGTAACTTAAGCCTAAAGGCGTTATTACACTATCCGATTTGTAGGAACTCTACTTAGCATTCTTACTAGGTAGCCAGTGATTACACTATCCTTACTCGCATCCTAAATCGTAGAGTGGAGCCATTTTTCAAACGCGGAGTCTTTAAATGAACGGTTTTTTTGTATGGAAACCCATGCGTCTAGGTGACGCCGCGTTTCAAAAATGGCACTTCAGATGACGTCATCTCAATGAAAATTTGCGCATTTTGTAAACTGCCATACCTACTGGATATCAAATCACCATTTATTTAAGTTTTTCTGTAGTTATAAGATGTTAAGTTTAATCGACATAGCTTTTGTTCCTACTATACTGATGAATGACTTTATATACCATGAATTACAATTGATTACACTTTGTAAAAAGAAAATGATTTATGCTAACAAAACACAATAAGGCGTCCTAAATCGTAGCGCTGCGATAACACTGCTGCGAAAAACTTAAATAAGTACGAGTAGTGATTTGATGTCCAGTGTGACAGTTAACAAAACGCGCAAATGGGCGTTGAGTTGATGTCATCTGAATTGTCATTTTTAAAACGCGAAGTCATCTATACGAATGGTTTTTCCATACAAAATACAGTCGTTTAGTTCACCGTGACTCCGCGTTTGAAAAATGGCACCACTGTTACGATTTAGGATGCGAGTTAGGATAGTGTAATCACTGGCTACTAAGTAAAGATGCTAAGTAGAGTTCTTATAAATCGGATAGTGTAATAACCCCTTTAGGCTTAAGTTACACCGGAAAAGCAGCGGCGGCCAGCCTATTTTACTTTCAAACCATAGTCACCTTTAAGGAAAGTGTAATCACTGGCTACATATTAAGGATGCTAAGTAGAATTATTACGAATCGGATAGTGTAATAACCCCTTAAAACAGTTCTATCTGAATGTCTGACTACTATCTAACACATCAAAACTTGTCCGTAGCTTGTATCGCTGTTAACGAACTGTGTCCATCTGGGCTACAGAGTTTGGTACAGTTCTGTTCGAAAGTTATTCGCACTAGTTGTTGCCCGCGACTTCGTCCGCGGCCTTTATAGCATTTTTATGAAACAAACAATATGCACGGGCGAACACACACATATTACTAGTGATCCCGAGGCCTATAGGCTTTTAGCCTTTTGTTGAAGCCTAGACTCTTAATTAAGGGGCTTGACAGGCTAAAAGACTATAAAGGCTTTTAGTATTTTATGCTAGACCTGTTGAATAGGCCAAGTCTAAAGGACTATAAGTCTCTATAGGCTTTTGGTTTGATGTTGTTTTGGCGAAATTTTAGTAAAATATAATTTTTTTTTATAATATTAATTAAAAATAAAATAAACCCTTTATTCATAATTATCATGGCTTACTCAGGCTGATACTAAAACATGAGTTTAACCTAAACATAAGCCTATTACTTTAAAAAACTTACAGTTACAAAAAAGGCTTTTTAGGCTCATAGGCTTTAAAAAATGACATGGTC
Organism: Acrobasis suavella; assembly: GCA_943193695.1. Taxonomy (NCBI): domain Eukaryota; kingdom Metazoa; phylum Arthropoda; class Insecta; order Lepidoptera; family Pyralidae; genus Acrobasis; species Acrobasis suavella. The sequence goes on along the minus strand of OW971934.1, from coordinate 3,227,694 downwards.
CTAAAAAAGGACCAACAGGCTTAAATTTAGGGCTCAAAGCCAATAGTCCTCAGGAACACTACATATTAGGACGCACGGATATATAGTGCCTTTTGTAGAAGTGTAGGTATAAATAATACTCCGCTTCTATGAAGTGCCACATAGAATTAATATAACATACAGAACGGAGTTTCCTAAGTTCCACGCACTAAGCGTCCCCATTCCCAGGCTGCAGGCGCCTGCAGCCCGCTCAACATCCTCCACAACACAAGGCGCGAACGGGGGAGTTACGTGAGGACTCATATTGCGTGGGACCAAGCGTAGAAAGTACAGTCAAGTACCAAGATACCTGACCAGGCCCTCTATTTATATCTTAAATTTTCTCTTAAACTAAAAATAAATAAATAAATAAATATATAGGGACAAATTACACTGATTGAGCTAGCCCCAAAGTAAGTTCGAGACTTGTGTTATGGGATACTTACTCAACGATACTATAATTTATAACAAATACATATATAGATAAACATCCAAGACCCAGGACAATTTGAAAAAGGCCATTTTCCAACTTGCCCTGGCCGGGGATCGAACCCGGGACCTCTGGGTGGCGGACTAGCATGGTGACTACTACGCCGTGGAGGTCGTCGAAAAATGATATTATCATGAAATATTTTATTCAAAAAAATTTATTTAAGTCTTTACGAATATAAATTTTCATGTTAATATTATTTTTAGTAGAGGCCCTCTACTTATTTAAGATATAAGTAGAGGGCCTAGTCAGGTATCTTGCTACTTGACTGTACCTACAAATCCAGTCTAAGCACATATGTGCATTAATTCGCTTACGCGGAGTCATCATACCAGTGACCGCTCTCAGGAATTAGCATCAACTCTGCCGTCGCCTGTACACAAACTTTATGCAAAATAGTCCGTGGTTGGTGGCTAATCTGAGGAGACAGCGGACGAATCACGTACTTACTTTAATGTTTTCGGTATGCTACACGAGGAGCTCGGTGGTCCAGTGGTCAAGGCTTTCGCCTTGTGACCCGGAGGTCATGGGTTCGATTTCCACTGGGAAACATACTTTGTGCAAAGTTGTTTCCAGTCTGGATAGGATATTGCAGGCTTGAATCACCTGATTATCCGAAAAGAAAGATGATTCCGTATTTCGGAAGGCACGTAAAACTGTGGGTCCCGAACGCCACCTAGCGTTTGATCATCAAACTATCCAAGGATTGGTTCCTGGATTGCCCTTTGGGTTGTGGAGGTCAGACGGCAGTCGCTCTGTGTAAAAACTAGTAACCTCGTCAAATCAACTTGGTTAGGTAGCGGACCCCGGGCTCTGAAGCGTTACTGCTGAGGAGGCAACCGGGAATATGCTCGGATGATGATGATAGAGCTCAGTGGCTGAGCGGAAGTGAGCATTACTAGTGCTTTCGCAAGTAAAGCGTCACTGAGCGTGGTCTGTACTTGGATGACCTCAAGTGGTATAAAAATTTCTCAAGCTGTCAAGTCCCGGCTGTCATGATTGTATGGCAGACGTCAAGTTATGCCAGATGCCTTTAGGCAGCCTGTAAAAATGTATTGGCCACTGATACACTGTATTGGCCACTTACATACACGAAAAACAAATAAAACAAGCGGCGTATCTTAACATTAACCTTAAGGGTCAACACATACATAGAGAAAAAAATACCTGAGCAATTTACTAAGTCAATTTAAAATACCATAGCCCAAGTGATAAACGTTTAAGCATGACAAAAAGCTTGCTCCTGTTTTGCTGTTTATAAATATATATGGACAAATTACACTGATTATGCAGCCACAAAGTAAGTTCGAGTATTGTGTTAAGGGATACTAAACTCAACGATACCATGCTTATTTTATAACAATTAGATATATGAATACACATACTGACTGCCTCCGTGGTCCAGTGGTCAAGGCGTTCGCCTTGTGACCCGGAGGTCATGGGTTCGATTCCCACTGGGAAGCATACTTTGTGAAAAGTTGTTTCCAGTCTGGATAGGATATTGCAGGATTAAATCACCTGATTATCCGAAAAGAAAGATGATTCCGTGTTTCGGAAGGCACGTAAAAACTGTGGGTCCCGAACGCCACCTAGCGTTTGATCATCAAACTATCCAAGGATTGGTTCCTGGTTTGCCCTTTGGGTTGTGGAGTTCAGACGGCAGTCGCTCTGTGTAAAAACCAGCAACCTCGTCAAATCTCCTTGGTAAGATAGCGGACCCCGGGCTCTGAAGCGTTACTGCTGAGGAAGCAACCGGGAATACGCTCGGATGATGATGAGATATATGAATACACATCCAAGACCGATGACAATTTGAAAAAGGCCATTTTCCAACCTGTTCTGACCGGGGCTCGAACCCGGAACCTCTGGGTGGGGCGGACTAGCATGGTGACCACTACGCCTTAGAATGTAAGTCGAACTTACAACCCGGATTTTGGGTTAAATACAACCCCCTTTTAGAGCTTGAATGATGAACTTTTTACCTCGTACGACCGAACTGTGGAATCAACTTCCTGCAGCAGTGTTCCCGGACCGATACGACATTGAAACCTTCAAAAAACGAGCATCTTCCTGAAAGGCCGGCAATGCTTCTGTTACACTCCTGGTGTTGCAGTTGTCCATGGGCAGCGGTGATCACTTACCATCAGGTGAACCGCTTGTTCATTTGCCGCCCTATAACATAGAAAAATGAAAAGTTTATTTTCGAGTGTTATAAAAAAATCATCTCCGCTGCGCTCCACTATGTCTGAACTGACCCTAACAGTAACTTTGCGTCCTTTTGTCCTTGAACCGAATACAATAAAAGTGTTTTCGTGCCCGGCCGGCAACGCTAGAAATAGAACTTTCAAACTACTGTATAGTTTCAGTACACATTTGCCGAATAAACATTTTGGTGGCTATAAATAAATATATACACGGACAAATAACACTGATTGAGCTAGCCCTAAAGTAAGTTCGAGACTTGTGTTATGGAATACTAACCTAACAAATACATATATAGATAAACATCCAAAATCCAGGACATTTTGGAAAAGGCCATTTTCCAACTTGCTCTGGGTGGCGGACGAGGTAACCACTACGCCACGGAGATCGTCACTAGCTATGTTCTCTTTGTGTTCTAATTTTTTGGACCAAAGCCGTATGCAATTAATGCACTTTAGATACTCACTTGATTAATTAATTGCAATCAACAGTTATAGAAGGCGGTATGTGCTTTCGAGTATATGTTCCGTCGAAACAAGGGCATCGAACTATTGTTTCTCGAAATTGCGACTCTGTCGATGTCGACAAAGTCGCAATTACTACTAACTACTAATTGCAACTAACTCTCGTAATTCAGAATGACACCCTTATTTAGGATTCAGTGTGTTTGCCCGAGTTTTTTTTTTAATTTCCGTACCTTAAAAGGAAAAAATGGAACCCATTATCGACCATCGCTCCTCTGTGTCTGCGAAATACTCAATACCAAGCTCTCTGTTTATGCTCAATACCAAGGCAATTAGCCCTTTAACTTTGGATCGTGTCAAGTTAAATCTATAGAAAAATAGTCGAGCTCCACCTCCGGGTTTATCGCTTCTGCAGAGTCATTGCCCTAAGGCCACGACACGACCAGCCATGGCCAGTTTGGAAGTCACTTAACAGGTTGAGGACCCAAGTGGTACGCTGCAGGAGCAATATAGAAAAATAGGGCAAGCAACAAACCACAGTGTCAGTGCGTACAACCGAGACAGACAATGCCACATCTTCTCCGCTATCTCATGCCCTGCTTTATGTTTAATGGCCGATTTGATGCAGTGCACAGAAAATGCTGTTGCTGTGGCGTCCTACTGGTTGGGTGTAATTTGATGAAGTTCAGTCTTCGACATGACGAGAAGATCTCCGGAATTACCCGGCAAAAGTTTAAAAAAAAATTACTGCAGGAGCAATATAGAAAAATAGGGCAAGCTACAAACCACAGTGTCAGTGCGTACAACCGAGACAGACAATGCCACATCTTCTTCGCTATCTCATGCCCTGCTTCATGTTTAATGGCCGATTTGATGCAGTGCACAGACAATGCTGTTGCTGTGGCGTCCTACTGGTCGGGTGTAATTTGATGAAGTTCAGTCTTCGACATGACGAGAAGATCTCCGGAATTACCCGGCAAAAGTTAAAAATTACCGTGTATATGGAAACCCCATAAGAAGTTTATGATATTTAAGGTACTCTTAATATAAGAAATTTTATTTTAAATGAAATATCAATTCATATATGAATGGTAAAGCCTGGGTGAGCGAATTTGACTTATACTCGTCCGGTTTTTAGTATGTATTTTTTTATGTCATAGGGCGGCATACGAACAAGCGAGTCACCTGATGGTAAGTGATCAACGCTGCCCATGGACAACTGCAACACCAGGTGACGCTACTACTCAGACGTCGATTTTCTGTGAGAGTGTGGTACCTCCCCGGCTCGACAACAATGTTAATTTAGCTCCAAGCAGACAGAGCCCAGGGTAGCTAGCTACCCTGGGATGAGTCTAGACTCATAAGCCACTTTAAGTTGATGGTAGGCGAGAAAATAGAAAAGAAATCGCATTTTCGCCCATTCCCTCGATTGGCTTTAACCGATCTGCGTGGGAAGAGAAGCAGCTGGTATATTTTATTTATTTATTGAACTTTATTACAAAAATGTAACAGGCGGACTTAAGGCCCAAGGCCTTTTCTACCAGTCAACCTACAGGTGGTGCTGATTAAAGCAAAACTTTGGACGAAAGTACTAAAAGTACTAGAGGTATTAAAAAATTAGATGATATAACTATAATAAATTGCCTAAAATATATCTACTAATAATAATTTTAAGATAAATAATATAATATTATATATATAACTATAAACCTACATACAAACACACATTGGCACATCATCACTGTGCATCGAACATGCAGATATGACAAACTAGTTCCGTGCACACACTCAGAACCCTTGGCCAGCCGCACGGAACGAATATTGTTTAACTACCCACCGACTTTGTACGCGTCCACTAAATGTAAAATAAGTTCTCATTATAAGTGAATTTTGTAGACTCTTTTATGAAAATAAATGTATTTAACCATAAACAGATACTGCATAAATTCATAAACCCTACATAGACTACACAAATAACTTAAAATACTCTACGGCAGTGTGAGAAGATACGAGTAATGGGCACGCACAGCACTTTAAACGTATTTTAGTATTTTCTTTTCTCCTAGACCAGCATGGTAGATCCCCCGTTCTAATTATTTATGTAAATTTTACAAATAATGATTACATGTCTTTCGCTCTAAAATACTACGTATACTAATTTCACTTGGAAGCAGTACCTAAGTAAATTAACATTGCTATTTCGTAAGCGGATCGGAAAACGTTCTGAGTGCTGCAGACATTTTCCGTTCCATTTTAATTCTTATAAATGGAGGGATACACAGAGTTTCTTAAGAAGGCAATAAGTTTAAAGATAAAATTGTACAGCTTATATTTATACAATATGTAACAAAAGCCCTGTCCGATTCTTGTAGGTGCAACTCAGACCGTCAATATTTCCTATGGGATCAATGCTTGAACTCGAAGAAAAAAATCGACATTTTCATACAAATTGCCGGGCTGGCCGAACACTTTTGTATGAAAATGACGATTTTTTTTCGAGTTTCAAGCATGGTCCCATAGGAAAAGTTGTTCATATTGACGGTCTGAGTTGCTCCTACAAGAATCGAACAGAGTTTTTGTTACATATTGTATAAAAGAAGAAGAAAAATCGACATTTTCATACAAATTGCCGGGCCGGCCGAACATTTTTGTATGAAAATGTCGATTCCTTTTCGAGTTTCAAGCATTGGTCCCATAAGAAAAGTTGTTCATATTGACGGTCTGAGTTGCTCCTACAAGGATCGGACAGGGTTTTTGTTACATATTGTATAGAGAACCAAGTTATCAAGATAAATTAATGATCTAACGAACTTACCTTATTTAAATGAATTTCTATAATAATTTTGTGTGGTACCTATTCATTTGAAGATTCTAACTCCCATCCGATCCATGGAGATAGTAAACACACTAACATGTCCTATCTCCTTCCACTTAGGAAATGCCATGACTTTCCGTACTATGTATATAAATAATTTTTAAAACACTGCTGGGGGGGTTACTCCGAAAGCAGTACGCAAAACAACAGAATAAGTACTAGTACTCACGTACTTCGCAATGTGGTTTGCGATATGGTTTAATTTAGCTCGTGTCAGAACTCCTCACCTTAGACATTCACTGCGAGCCAATTTCAATTTTCAAATCCATTAAAATTCTGTATTTCCAAATTCGAGTTATTTTCCTAAAAAAATATCTCAAGTGTCTTCTACGAGATAGTTACTTATTTTTTGGCATAAAGAAGGCGCCATATTTAAATTATTGTGACGTCAAAAGTCCTAAGACCGGCTGCGGCGTACAGCTAAGACGCTTTTAACGATGCTCATTTTTAAGGGTACCATGGATATAATAGGATTTACTTACAATGGAAAAGATGAGAATAGGTACATAAATTTTTTTGATCATACAAAGATACATTGCTTCGAAACACATAACCGTCCTTTTGGCGTCTTCGTGCCAAAGTTAATATTAGTTATATTATTATAGTATAATGTAACAGATACCTAACGTCATAGAAACTATTGGAGGGCCTGTAAGTAGGCAAAACTGGAAGTTGCGGGTAGGCACATAGAGATGGCAGCACACACGACTAGCAAAAAAGTGTTGAATATGCTTTAAAAATATTTATTGCATTTTATACACCGTGTAAATCTGTAACCTTGCCATATTCCCAAATGTACTTCTACTGATCATACTAATCCACTTTCCAAGGAACATTGGTCGAAATATGAAAAAAACATGGGTACCCCATATGAAACTGCTAATCAGCTGATCGATTAAGTATGGAAAGTCCAAATCTTTTTTCATAAACGGACTAATGTTCCTTGGAGAAAGTTGTTCAGTATAATCAGTATAGGGTACGTTCGAGAATATGGCAACGTTACAGATTTACATGGTTTATAAGTCATATTTCTTTAATTATTAGAGTACTACTTTTTTTAATAACAGTAATAAAATATTTTAATGTTTTAATTTATACGTATAGCGCCATCTAGTGCCAAGGAAGATAAATAATTATGTTTATAAGGCGATTGGAAGGCATGGCCGTAGTCTGGTAAAAACTTGATTGAACGTACCGACCGTGTGTCAGGCAGCTAAAAGACAGCACGTATACTTAATGAACGTAAATTAACAACATTTGTGTCACCTAAATAATGGTTGCTCTATTTAGGCGTAATAAATTGCCTGCGAAATTAAGGGACTGCCTTGGGGTGCATAGAATTCCATGGGAAGAATGCTTGGTGAAAAATGTCGTTTTCTCCGTTCTTGGCGTATTCTAGAAACGTGTTAACGTGTAAGTAACTCGTGTCAGACTTCGAGCGTTTATATTTTTTAAATTGGAATTTCTATTTTTTCCTTTTTCCATGCTTATTTGCCAAGTCAAATTTCTCGCGACAATGAACCACAGAGCCAAAATTCACATTTTTTTAAATATATAAGTACTTAAAATAGTCAAATTGACACAAAATAACTTGCATAATATACGAAATTAAACATATTTTTATAATTCTTAAATAAGAAAAACGAAATAAAAATATTATTTTATTTTATTTTATGAAGGGGACTTTTTTTCGAAAGTTTGGATTTTTTTAAATTTTAGCCATAAAACAAAGCAAATATTTTTATTATTACTTTTACCATGTAATTTGGACTATTATTGATCAATGATGTAAGTTTTATGAAAATCGGAAAGTTCATGCGTTTCAGGGTTAAGTATATTTTGTTACATGCATACATATTATCACGCCTGTTTCCCACAGGGGTAGGCAGAGACTGAGGACCTCCACTTGCTATGATCCTGACAGACCTCTTTCGCTTCATCTACACTCATCACTCTCTTCAATTTTGTTCCATGTTATACAATATGTTACAAAAACCGTCTGTCGAAGAAAAAATCTACATTTTCATACAAATTCCCGATTCGGCCAAACACTTTTGTATGAAAATTACGATTATTTTTCCAGTTTCAAGCATTGGTCCCATAGGAAAAGTTGTTCATATTGATGGTCTGAGTTGCTCCTACAAGGATCGGGCAGGGTTTTTGTTACATATTGTATAATCACGACTTTATGCGGTACGTTGTATAAAACAATGCTTTTATGTACAATATACCAAAGCTAAATTTCCTTTGTAGGTTATTCCACCTATTCATATCATATTAGACTCAACAAACGTCGCGGTCCCAATAAATCAAGAAATTAGCATCCCTTTAACATTTACACGGTATATGCACTACACGGAGTATGTCAGAAATTAAACCCGTGCTTTGTGGTTATGGTTACCCTTTGGCGTTGTAGAATATGTGCGATATTCCCTTTGTATGAGAGTTGTTCTTAATGACTTTGTCTTACAAACAAGGGATTATTCTTGTTTGTCTTTACTTGCTAGATAGAGCTTGGTGCTCAAAAGATCAACCTTTGACTTCATTTTACTCTTCAAACTTTACTTTACTTCAAGCACTCATCGTGAAAGCCGGTCAAAAAATATTATAGAATATTTTTATTTTATTAACACATAAATGTAAAGGTACAAGATAGCGTAATACAAAATGTGTGACCTTAAAAAGGTTGTATCATTAATAGATCCTAATTGCTTATTAAAAAGGTTTTAAAGCTGCAATAAAACACAAAAATCGACAGAATGCACTAGTCGAATCAGGGCCGCGTGGATGGAATTATTTATAAGTTCCGTTCAAACTGTGGCCAATTTGATTTCGTTTACAATTTTAATTTTGACCTGTTCTTGTTTTATCATGATCATTTTATCATATCAGCCGCAGTCCACTGCTGGACTTAGGCCTCCCCCAAGGGTTTCCAAAACGAACGATTGGAAGCGGCCTTCATCATCCAGCGTTTTCCTGCAATCTTGCTAAGGTCGTCCGATTTGCTTATTTTATTTAAATTATAATATGTTCATTATATATTTTATTTATTTACGTCACAGTTACACAAATACCTATTTACATCCTTTTTATGTATTTTTGTAGACTAAAGTCCTCTCCTTATAAAGGGAGAATTGGCCCAAAATCATTGGGCAAGGTTGGCGATCGAAATATGTACAGTGCGGCTTCAAAAATGGAGTCAAATTTATCATTCAGTAAGTATGAGAGATTATGACTTCAGTTTTAAAGCGTACCGTACCTTTCTGCTTACTGTGGTTTAACAATCGGTCACCTGCCTGTCGGGCAGAAACCACAGGTGCCGATCAAAAGCCATGTTAGTCAAACATTGGTCGAACAAAATGAATGTCGAGCAATAGTAGTGCCAATCATTATGTCAATCAAACATTGACCGAAGATAATTGATGTCGAGCAATAGTAGTGCCAATCATTATGTCAGTCAAACATTGACCGAAGATAATTGATGTCGAGCAATAGTCATGCCAATCATTATGTCAGTCAAACATTGGCCGAAGATAATTGATGTCGAGGAATAGTAGTGCCAATCATTATGTCAGTCAAACATTGGCCGAAGATAATTGATGTCGAGGAATAGTAGTGCCACACATTATGTCAGTCAAACATTGGCCGAAGATAATTGATGCCAAGCAATAGTAGTGCCGATTATTATGTCAGTCAAACATTGGCCGAACAAAATTGATAACGAGGAATAGTAGTGCCAATATCAAATGTTATGTCAGTCAAACATTAGTAGAACAAAATTGATGTCGAGGAATAGTAGTGCCAATCAAATGTTATGTCAGTCAACATTGGTCGAACAAAATTGATGTCGAGGAATAGTAGTGCCAATCAAATGTTATGTCAGTCAACATTGGTCGAACAAAATTGATGTCGAAATAGTAGTGCCGTTGAAATGTTATGTCGGTCATAGATCTGCAACGGTTTGTCGCACAACTGTGTACTTTCCAACACAACATCCAACAGTGTGGTTCCTCCCCACAATCTATGGTGCACTTGCTTCCCTGCCCAGGTGTCCTACCACCTGCACTCTGGAAGATTTACTTAATTAAGTGGCTTACTTAGCTGATCAAATATATAGTGACCAAGAAATTTATCTGTCATTCCATGTACCTATTCGGCTTATGTAAAACTGTACTGATGGTAACCAGTTCGGCACGGTGAAGCCATATATGTCAATTAAGGGGATACATGAATTTTTAAGGGTCCAGTGTTGCCCCCATTTGAAAAAGGCTTGTCTTCGCATATACGCCAAAAGTGGCTGTTTTTCGCAAATGTGCCAAGAAAAGCTTTACGTAACTCTAAACAGTAGTTCATAAAATAATTTGAAGTGTCATCTAGAGCATGAGGAGATGATTTTAAATGACATCACCGTTTACTTTGAAATAATTTATTTCGAATAGGGACAGCATTGGACCCTGAAAAATTAATGTATATTAAATAAAACTGCACTGATATAGAAACCAGTTTGGCAGAGCGAAGCCATATATCTCAATTAAGTAAATCATCCAGGCGATCTAGTGCATTATGAAAATAATATCTCATGATAAATTCCCATTATTATGTTTATTGGCGCATTACAATCTCCTACCCTCTTATTCATAAAAAAAACAAACGTTTGCTAAATCTATTTTAGTTAAAATATGTTTTGTCCCTTTCCCCCTGATATTGAATATTTGATTTGATTTTACTTGAATATTTGATATTTAAAAGAACGAGACAAAACATATTTTAACTAAAATAGGTTTAGCAAACGTTTGTATTTTTTTATGAATAAGAGGGTAAATCTATAATGAACTGAAGCGTTAATAGTCAGTGTCCGCTTGATCTTCTTCTTAGCGTGTCGGAACGGACTAATATATACAATGTGTATTTTTTATACTTGATCAAACGAAATCTGCGGATATGAGATGAAATATTATCGAGAAAAACCCAGAAAAAATCTTTATAAACACTTTAAGTAAACGGCGTATTTTCTTCAAAGTTGTCTCATTTGAAAACTACAAAGTTTAAGAAGCTAAGAATGTAAAAAATAACTAACGATACCAAACAGGAAATTAGTTAAAAAAAACAATTGACGAAAAAATTAAAGAGCCTGGATTTTTTAAATAACTAACATAACGAATTTTTTTTTTCGTTTTTTTGTCGGTAATATTTCGTTTGATCAATTATAAAAAATACACATTGTATATTATACGAGTGTGGACCAATGTGTGGCCAAATTTACGCCTCTGTCATTAGCCGAGTTTAGGTCTAAAATATTTACCGCTTGATGACAAAACTTAAGACGAAGTGGTAGCTAAAGTGACGCCCTCATTTGAAATAAATTGTTTGAAACTAAATATGGTGATAATTAAAAATTTGATTTGTATAAATGTCTAGAAAGACCTTTAAACTATTTTATGAAAAACCTTTGAAAGTAATATTGGTAGTCCGTCTTGTTTTAAAAAGTGGCCACTTTTGGCGAAAAACAGTTTTAAAACTAGACGGACTATTAGTAATAATTTCAAAGGTTATTCATAAATTAGTTTAAAGGTCTATCTAGACATTTATACAAATCTAATTTTTAATTATCACCATATTTAGTTTTAAACAATTTATTGCAAATGAGGGCGCCGCTTTAGCTACCACTTCGTCTTAACTAATTGCATCCGCACATTGCACTCATATTGCGTGGGTGTCGGTGGGTGTGATATTGACAGCGAACTATAATCCATTGTATTACTATGTTTTAACACGCCTGTGTCACTCCCCGTTTAGGTATCAAAAATAAACCTACAATATTACTATGCGCACGGCTACCTTCGACTTCGGAGGGGAAATTTCAGTTACATGAATCGTTTCTCCAGAATAATAAGAAAGAAATTGGCTTGCAATGGATGGCTTGGTATTTAAAAAGGTGAGAATTTCTGACGCGAGCTTTAATTTATTAAACCATAGCGCTAACCACAATGAGTAGATATTTCTTTGAATTTCTTTTCTGAGAAGTACTTATGTACGTGAGTACTAGTACTTATTCTGTGGTTGTATGTTTTCGTGTGTGTAAGTGACCAACACTGGTATCAGACTTTTCAAGCTGCCGGAAGGTATCTGATTTAGCTTGTGGACAAACGGCTTTTATTTTTCTTTTGGCTCGTATATAGCCTTATGCGGTTTTACAATCGGGAGTCCTGGGTTCAATACTCCCATTTAGAAAATGTATTTGAGCTAAAATCAAGCGGCGCTGATGGAGCTAACCGCACATTGGCATAATGCACCACGCGCTTCCGCCCAATTATACAGCCACAAGCCAGACATTTGAGCGAGTATTTCAGAAATTTTGAATATATTTTTGCATGTTAAAAACAAGAAAGGCAAGGCATTTTTCAACCAAGAAGAGGGGATTTGTATAGGTTGGAAATTTTATTTATAAATACGGCAACTACAAGTACAATTCAAATAAGTTGAACAAAAATGGCGGACTTCAAAGCACTTTTGTACAAATTCCCGGCACGTAGGTTGAACCAAAATGGCGGTTATCGGCGCAGGTACAAATAATGCGCCGACGGCAGCTATTTTGGTTCAATTTACGTGTCGGAAATTCGTACAAAAATGCTTTGACGTCCACCATTTTTGTTCAAGTTATTTGTGTCGCATTGTAAGTACCTATGCAAATATATGATGAACTATCACGTCTTTATCCCTAATGGGGAAGATAGAGCAGTTTGGGTCTTGCGGTCTGAACAGACAGAGCCCAGGGCCACAAGATACAAAATCCATTTTTAGCGAAACGGTGGGTTCGCATTTTCGCCCATTACCTCTTTCGGCTTTAACGATCTGCGCGTCAAGAGGAGCAGCTGGTATATTTTAAGGTTTTTGTTTTTTTCTCAAACCTGCATGTAAGAAAACCTATGACGACCACATGAAAAATTGTTGCCAAAAATATTCAAACAACATAAGTTCTCAATAAAAAATCATTTTCAATTCCAATTCGTGGCTTCTATATACATATACAACGCAAAAGTTCAAAATACAAACCAATTTACATCAACATTATCACCCCAAAAATAAAAAGTAACGAACAGTCAGAGAAACAATAATTTTTCACCAGAAATAACTTCATTACCATATTATCTGCGTTAGTCAGTGATGCGGGAGTGTTGACCCGAAAGACCCGAGGGGCACCTTTGTAGCGTAAAAATGAGCGAAAAAATGTATTTCATACTTCCGGTTATGAAGTTCTCATCAATGAATTGACGAAGAGCGCCTCGTTGTCAGGGTTATTAATTAGGGTCCCGCAAAAAGGTGGCAAGGTCCAGATACGATGACGCAGACTCCTGCCGCAAAGGCAAAGGCAGTGCTCTCCCGACAGCCACACGGAGCGCGCGTCCCTTTTCGCTGAAAAGCGTTTCGCGCCGTTGTACGATTACTAAATTTAAATATTGACATATATTTTTTTTAATGTGATGTTATTGTGTGCCAGTTTCATTTGATGCTTTAACTTTTGAATTTGAAAGAGATGGTTGCGCTCTGCGTGTGATGGTATGTTTGAATTAATTACGTAAATGCATGTGGATATAGGCTTAATGAGTTTTAAAGTTTGATTAAGTTTTGTGACCCCTGTCGTATCTTCTTCAAGTGAGAGTTATGAATTGGAAGTAAATCCTGTTGTGTTCTTGCGATTCAACTGTAATGGAAAATTGGTAATTTTCAATTGATTTTTTTAATATTTCACCAATGAAATTATTTCAGATAGTCGTTATTCAACTGTTTTTTTTTTCAATTTTAGAATGTTATTGTCTATCTTGTATAGGGATAATATTAAGTCCATTTATCTTTAACTAGATTATCCAAAAATAAAGGACCCATATTTTTTCGTTTGGCAAAGTATTAAAAATTCACAAAGTTACAGCGCTTCGAAATTTCAGAGTGATTTACGTCACCTTTGGTTAAAAATCGTAGCTGATCCTGACGTCACGCGAAGTTAATTTTGCGTCTACCATACTTTTTAATAAATTAATCTAATGAAATGAGCCAAAAAAGTTAAAAGTCCACATACCCATTCTATAAACTCAAATACTTTCACTTAACACGTATAGCATCTGCCGCTAAGTCGAGCGAAGAAGCGGCACGGCCTTACCAATTATCATCCTTTTCGCAAAGCAGTTCAGACCATTTTCAATTTAATTCCCAGGAAGGTTCTAAGCCCATGGAAAGCATGGCGCGTTTCGCGACAGGTGTTTTTTCTCATCATAAGCAAGAGGTGGTAGTTGAAAATGACCGTAAATTTGTACAAGACGCGCCTAGTGAGGATAGAATTCGTGTCTCACAGACGTACAGCCAGGCCTGTGTCACTTCCCGTTTAGGTATCGAAAATATACCTACATTATTAGTATGCGCGGCGACCACTTCGAAGGGGAAAATTCAATTACATGAATCGTTTGTCCATGAAATTGACTTGCTATGGGTTCCTAGGTATCTAAACGAAGATGTGAGAATTTTGACGCGAACTAAATTAAAACATAGCGTTTACCATGTTAAGTAGATATTTCTTTGAATTTCTTTTCTGAACAAGACTTCTGTACGTGAGTCCTAGTACTTATTCTGTGATAAAGCAAGTGCCTAAACCAGGAGGTAATAGCCAGGAGGCTATCACCGCTTTTCGCCAACCTAAAGGAGATTTATGAAGCTGACATATTAATCACCACTGCCAACATTCTATCCCCAATAAATGTTTAATAAACGTCTGGAATTTGGGTCTAGTCCATCCCAGTTATGTCATAATCTGCCGACTTAGTGTTTTGGGACGTGACTTTGAGATTATTGCGGCAAGTATATTTTTTAGGGTTCCATATCCAAAGGGTAAAAAAATACGCTATTACATAGACTACGCTTTCCGTCTGTGTGTCTAAAATCTGTGACTGGTTAAAATTTTCACAGATGATGTATTTCTGTTCCCGTTATAATACTAAAAACAGAATAAAATAAATATTAAGGTGGGGCTCACATATGATTCAAGATTCAAAGATTCAAATGTTTATTCAGTAATTAGACCTTTACAGGCACTTTTACACGTCAATAAGTATAATTTATGTTACGTGTAAAGTATATTAAAATTTAATTTATTTTTAAAGAAAAGCTACCGATACCAGCGCTTCGTAACGACCACTGCTGAGAAGAAACGCCGAAAGAAACTCATTTTCACAGTATTGGTCGCCTACTCGCCAGAAGGGCTTTGTCATATTATTATAATTGTCTTTTAATTAATAAATACTTATAATATAATACAATGTTGACACATTATAACATGTAATGCTTGCGAACAAGTAAACAAACATAAATAGCGTAATAAAAAATGTTAAGTAGTCAAAAAAAGCGAAGCCGAGCTGACCAGTCACGAGTTGACGCACGGATCAGCCATCGTTAAACTCAACCATATTAGAGGGAATGCTCTCTCAACTGAGCTATCAACGAGATAAGCAAACTTGGGAAATTACCTTTCACTTTAATTAATGAAGAATCTTACACTTCCTTTTTGCCTCGCCGCTATTCGCTAATTCCGTACCGTCCGAAACAGATCATCGTTCCGAAAACTTCCATGCTAGCATGGCTTTAATTCCCTTTTTTACCATCTTAACGCCACCACCACGCTAAACGTGCCCTTTGAGTCTTACAGCACTGGGCATTATCTACACCGTTAGGAATAAAGATGAGATGTGTATAATTTATTTTTAACAAGGGTGCAACTGGACCCATACCTTCGCCTTTCTAAGACATCTGATGATGAGGAGCTCGGTTGCCCAAGCACGATTGCCCCGGGCGTAATCCGCACCAGGATGAGTGACCACAAGTGACACACAACTTTCTTGAGCTCCTCCATGCTTCGGAAGGCACTAGGTTGAACTCACAGGTGTGCGCGGCCTAAAAGCATGCTGTCTCACCTAACATTGTGTTAGGGTGAAGCGGTGAGGTGAAATGCAAGATAAATCCATAGTAAACCGAGCGCGTAAAAAATACGTTAAGTTCTTTGGGAAAAGGGGTTTTATGCAAAAACAACTTCATAAATCGATGACAAACAAAGTTTATTAAATTTATTGATAAATAAGCCCTGTCTATGTGGACTTTCTTTTGGAGATTTAACACTTCTTTTATTGCTTATTTACGCGGAACGTTGCGTAAAACAGGATAAATGAAAAAAAAAAGAACTTTTGACGGCTCGTAACTTTTTAAAGGCTTTTTATTTTACTATTCTGTATCTGTACAGATCAAATTTATAATGAGACAAAAACAGGTTGAGAACCCAGGTTGGCCGTTGTAGAGATAATCTAGTCAGGTGGAAATACATACATAGAGTACGCAACGTTTGCGGCTGTGGTGAATGGCTCATTTGCTGAGTGATCCCTACAGCTGCACGCTGGACGACCAGTACAATGAAAGCCCTAACGCAGTTCAGGTCGCTGATTACTGGGCTATATTTAATCAAATAAACATCGACACGTTAAGAAGAAGATAAGAAAAAAAGGATATCATGTTAAACATGAATGTACAATGTCAAATAGTTGAGGAAATCCCCTTCGAAATTTGTATAGAAAAAGTATCGACTAGTTCAACCTTAAGTCACTGGTTCCGGCTGCCATCACTTTTTTACAGTGGTCTAGCTATGTAGGATGCTTTTAGGCAGCTTGAAAAATCGACACCAGTGTTGGCCACTTAAACACACGAAAAACAAGTAAATAACCTAACACGCCTCTAAGCAGACAGAGCGCAGGCTGCAAGATCCAAAGGCCACTTAAAGCGTAAAAGGAAAAAGGAATCAAAACTATTTGTTAGATGTTGTTAGGTTTAGTTTAGACTAATATCAGTATAATTGTAAGGTTGACGTTTTTGGAGAAAAATCTGCAGTACAGTTTGTTACCGCTTCTTCCGTACTTGCGCTTTGGAGGCGGCAGTAAACTTAGTTGTAAGTAAATGATCTGACGTCAACAACTAACTATTAAGAAATCGAAGGAAAAAAGAAATGACAATTATCAAGTGATATAAATATCACTTGTTTACAAATTTTTATTATTTTCAATACCCATAGATAATTTCTAGTAAATTTGATTTGTATCTACCCTCATATTATTATTACATACGCCATATATTTTTATCACGTCACGTTTTTAAATATACCCTCATGTTGTTTTATACGAATTCATATGTCGATTCTAGTTTGTTACTAGAATATTGTAAGATTAAAGTAATTGGTGAAAGTGATTTCCTTTTTAATATATCTTCTAGACAGTGTAAATTAAGCCTGAGTAGTTTTTGTTACATTTGCGGTAAATTTATCAAAACAAAAAAAGAAAAGAAATGTTACAGAATTGGTAAAAAGTGAGATGGAGATAAGAGGGAAGGCCTTTGCCCAGCAGTGGGACACTACATCTGACTATTAAAAAAAAAACAAAACTAATACAAAATGGGAGTGCATATGTCGCTTAAAATCCATTTTTTGCACTCACACTTGGATTTTTCTCCTGAAAGCCTAGGAATCGTAAGTAACGAGCATGACGAATGTTTCCATCAAGATTTAAAGTCATTTGAAGAGAGGTACCAAGGTTTTTGGGACAAAAATATGTTGGCCGATTACTGCTGGACTATCTAAAGAGAAACAAAATCGGACCAGCATAAAAGAAGAACTTTGAGTCATTTTTAATCCTTTTATTGTTTATCTAAGCAAAAACTTTGCAAATCTTTTTTAATAAATATTTTTAAAATGGGACGTGCTGATTTTTTTTCTACTTCAGTATCGAACTAGGGATGGTTTATTCTATAAATACACATCAGTTTCATGCGTGGGTATTTTTTGTTGTAAACCAGTGATTCAAAGATAAATAAATGATTTTTGACTTTTTGACTTTG
Organism: Acrobasis suavella; assembly: GCA_943193695.1. Lineage (NCBI taxonomy): Eukaryota > Metazoa > Arthropoda > Insecta > Lepidoptera > Pyralidae > Acrobasis > Acrobasis suavella. The sequence continues at coordinate 3,209,729 of OW971934.1, read as the reverse complement.
ACTTTAGTAATTAAACTTTCAACGTCATTATAGTGTGGTATGGTGACGACATACCTACTCATAGCTTCGAATGTCCTACGTAGTCACTCGCACGTCACGTAAACCTCAATAGATTAACGTAATGATATTAATTCCTTTAAAACAATAACCTATTATTTCGTTATCTTGTAGAATATTCCTACATCTATGTATAATGCCATGTGAAGTACTTACTTTTGTAATAATCTAGTGTACATAGGGCGCACTATAAGTTTCCGGAACTGGCCACTTACATAAACAATATTTAAAAATTTATTGCAACATTTGAAAATAGAACTCTTTGGCTGTAGAATGCAGTTTGTTTCATCTGACTGTCTTTTGTTTTTACCTTGTGGCGCCATTTAAAAAATTGTGTGTCTGCATCAACATGGATTTAACTCGGGAAAATTTTGGTAGTATGATTTTCTACGCTTTTAAGTGTAATTTGACAGCTCAACAGAGCATCGCTCGGCTTGAAACAGCTTTTGGCAATGAAGCACCATGCAAGACAACTGTTTATACCTGGTTTGCAGAATTCAAGCGTGGTCGTATCAATCTCAGTGACGAATCTCGCGATGGTCGGCCGTCCACCGCTGTGACCAACAAAAACATCGATGCTGTGCGCCGTATGATTGAAACAGACAGGCATGTGACCTACCATGAAATTCGCGCATCCTTAGAAATAGGCATGAGTCAAATACAATTAATCCTACACAAACATTTGGGTGTAAGAAAGCTGTGCTCGCGGTGGATCCCACACAACTTGACCGAGGCTCAAAAAACGGACCGCGTCACTTGGTGCAGTGCCATGCTTACCAGATTCAACGAAGGTGCGTCAAATTTGGTGTGGGACATAGTAACAGGTGACGAAATATGGATTTATTGCTACGATCCCAAAACAAAGCAGCAATCGAGCGTATGGGTCTTTCAAGATGAGCCGAAACCAACCAAAGTAGTGCGCGTGAAAAGTGCATCTAAGCGGATGATTGCTTCTTTTTTTAATAAAACTGGACACGTGGCTACTGTTGCTTTAGAGAATCGTCGTACAGTGAATAGTGACTGGTACACGACCATTTGTTTGCCGGAAGTTATTGACGAACTCCGTAAAAATAACCGTAAACGCCGTATCATCCTGCACCACGACAATGCTAGTTCTCACACGGCCAGACAGACAAACGACTTTTTGAAGGCGAAAAATGTAGAACTCATGAGTCATCCTGCATACAGTCCCGACCTGGCACCTTGTGACTTTTTTCTGTTCCCAAAAATTAAGAACCAATTACGCGGTCAACGATTTTCATCACCAGAAGAGGCTGTCGAAGAGTATGAAAAACATGTTTCAGAGGTCACCACAGAGGAGTGGCACAAAAGTTTTCAAAACTGGTTTCATCGAATGAAAAACTGCATAGACGCCAAGGGAGATTATTTTGAAAAACAATAAATTAATTTTGTACCTTTAATAGTATTTTTTCATATTCATTCCGGAAACTTATAGTGCGCCCAAAAACATAGATCAGATGATTTTTTTTTTCAAATGTAGAAATTGGACACATTCCTATTACAAAAGTGATTTATATGTTAAGTACCTACTTATTTTTAGTATTTACGTTAATTTCACGTATAAGCTTAGTGTTTTAATTATAAGTACTCCCGTCGCGCCCCGCCTTTATAATAGGAATAAGCCAGTAGCAGACACTTTTTGGCGATGTTTAATTTATAAATAAATAAATATATAGGGACAAATTACACTGATTGAGCTAGCCCCAAAGTAAGTTCGAGACTTGTGTTATGGGATACTAACTCAACGATACTATATTTTATAACAAATACATATATAGATAAACATCCAAGAAACAGGACAAATTGACAAAGGCCATTTCCAACTTGCCCTGACCGGGGATCGAACCCGGAACCTCTGGGTGGCGGACCAGCATGGTGACCACTACGCCACGGAGGTCTTCAAAATATAAAGCCTATATTAAATATTCAAGCCTGTGTGTTTGTCTAAATAAATAAAAATATAATAACCGGAGCAATGCGTGTCGGACTTGCGCACAAAGGGTTCCGTACCATTATCTAAAACATCATGTTTGTTATATGGGAGCTCCACTTAAATATTTATTTTATTCTGGGTTATAGTATTTGTTGTTATGGCGGTAACAGAAATATATCACCTGTGAAAATTTCATCTGTCTAGCTATCATTGTTCATGAGATACAGCCTAGTTGACAGACAGACTGTCGGACGGATGGACGAACAGTGGAGTCTTAGTAATAGGGACCCGTATTTACCCTTTATGTACAGAACCAAAAAAAAAACAACGAGGGTTGCTCGCCGCATCGCTTCATTTTCGCCCATCAGGCTGGGTAGCGACCAATACTGAATTGGGTTTCTTTCGATGTAATCTTCGCTAGTAGTTTTTAGCTTTTGCACTAAAATAATATTAAAAAGAAATGACCTTCAATAAGAGATACATTTATCCTACACTGAATAAAATTTTTTGACTTTGACTTCGCCCATTCATTCAAACGACGTCTACAATCTGCGTAGGAAGAGAAGCAGCTGATAAATTTCTCGCACACCCGCATAGAAGATTATAGACAAAATAAAAAAAATACAATTTCTCAAATCTTGAGCTTGAAGACGATGTATCATAATAAATACACTTTATCTCCTTGAGAGGTCGAGAGGCGATCGAACCTTCTGGTTATCAAAATTTGACGTTTACGAGTACTCACCTCCTTAGGGACGCGATTGGGGATCCCGGGTAAATTTAAAGCTATTCCCGATATTTATAGCCGAGATATGGAGATACGTCATAAAAAAATCGTTTTTAAACAGCAAATTCTTTGAAGATATCGTTTAAGATATTAATGCATGTTCCGTCAACGTATGTCCGAGCCGGCGCAGCGGCTGTTCCAGCGGAATCCCTGAAACGCAGAGAATATGCTGATCTTCTTGAAAATTTAATTTTGTGCCCTTCGCCATAGAGACGATGGGTACATAGGGCCTACGCAAAAGCTTTTGTGACTGAGATTTCAACGCGTCTCCGTGGTGCTACGGGCGGCCCAAGGGCGGGCAGTTTCTTTGCACAAAGAATTTTTAGTGCGGTGCAGAGAGGCAATGCTGCCAGCCTTCTGAGTACTCTGCCTCGCGGCGATGTGTTGGAGTCTCTTTCTCTATTTGTAATTTTTGTTTGTTTAGTTTTATGTAAATTTGTAAAAATGGACACTGATTAAATAAATAAAAACTTACAAAATTAAGATATTCATTCATACGTGTACATTATTATTATGAAGTATACATAAATATAATTTATACTTATTATTGTGTGTGCGTGAAAAATAATTTATGTTTTTTGTGTACTTAATGTCTTCCTTATCATATTTATAAACAAATTTGCTTTCATTATTTTATAAAGAATAACGTAAGCGGACATGACTAGGTAGCAATAGGAATGTTTTTTCTTAATTTTAAAGACCTTATTAATGAATAAATTGATTCATATTTGCGTATTAAATAATGAAATCTCCCGACTTGGTCCATCGGGACATTTCCGTCCGTCTGTCTGTCTCTTGATATACTCTGAAATTGCGTGGCCAATTTAAATGGTCGCCATATCCAGCAAAATATCTGATGTCAAATTACATAAGATTTTCAGACAAAACAGGAATAAAAAGCTTGCATAAAGAAATTAAACACGTATCTGTAAAACTGTGGTTAAACTTAAAGCTCTCATTAAAAGTTGGATTGTACATTCTGTGGAACTGCTAAACAAGGTTTAAATTAAGCTCGACTGAAAGCTCTCCGTGTTCAGAATTCTTAACGACTGCTAGCTTTTATACTATTTTTAAACTTACCTAGATTTGCGCCTGAGAAAACTATATCGCTCTTAGAAAATATTTCTCTAGTACTTTCTTTACTTTCTAAGATTTGCTACCACACTTTCATTGTTATTTAGACTGCCTCCGTGGTCTAGTGGTCAAGGCGTTTGCCTTGTGACCCGGAAGTCATGGGTTCGAATCCCACTTGGAAGCATACTTTATGAAAAGTTGTTTCCAATCTAGTTAAGGTATTGCAAACTTGACTTCACCTCATTACCTGAAAAGAAAGATGATTTCGTGTTTCAGAAGGTATGTTTTAACTGTGGGTCCCGAACGCCATCTAGCGTTTGATCATCAAACTATCTAAGGACTGCTTTACCCTTTGGGTTGCGGAGGTCAGACGGTAGTCGTTCTGTGTAAAAACCAGTAACCTCGTCAAATCACCTTGGTTAGGTAGCGGACGCCGGGCTCTGAAGCGTTACTGCTGAGGATGCAACCGGGAAAATATGCTCGAATGATGATGATAAACCTCTGGAAGCCTTCTACTTTCGACGACCTCCGTGGCCTAGAGGTCATCATGCCACGCTGTCACACCAGTGATCCCGGGTTCAGGACAAGATGAAAAATATTTTTTTCAGAATGACCTGGGTCTTAGATGTTTATCCATATATGTATTTGTTATAATATAAGTAGTTTTTTTTTATTAATAATGAAACGGATTCCTTCGTACACGAGACCACTTGCACTTGGCCGGTTTATTTTGTTGGCGATGAAAAAGTTTTTTAAATAAATTTATCACAAACATGTACATGTTGGTCTGTATATAGCAAATATAAACTTTTGTTTAACGTATCACGTCACATTCTTTTTGTATATAGATAAATATATAACATGTATGTAGTATATATATAGGGATAATATATTGATTCCATGATCTATATTCCTATTTTATACTCTATGACCAACCATCCTATAGTCTATTATTACTAGCCTATCTTTCCCCTGTGAGAAAAAGTAACAAAAAAAAACGTTTTTTTACGTGTTTTAGTCTATGAAGAGCGCATGCGCCAAACCGAGCGCGCGAAACGCTTTCTCCGGGACGAGTATAAACCTTCTGAAAAAAAAATTGTGGTAAAAGATTGTTTTATTTAATCTATTTATATTTAACAGTTTCATAAGGACGTAAAAGAGATGGAAAGAAGATATCAAGGCCGTTAGGACGTTAATATGATGGCGGACTATTGCTGAATGATACACAGAGATGAAATAAAAATTTATTAACGAAAACCAACAAAAAGCAGCTTTTTTTTTCAAAAAGAAAACATTATTATTAATTATTTTCTTTAAATATACCTTAATGTTGTATTTTAATAGCCATAGACTCAATAAAACTACAAAATATTCTCAAATGATTCTAATTGATTTTATAAAGTTTTTGTTTTATAATTCTTTGTATCCAAATACTATATCATCTTAATCTGATAAATGTGACGTGGTATATATCATGTGAATACAGTTTTCTATTATTTTTAAGATACTTAAAACAAATATTAACGACTTAACAAAAAAATTTTTCAAAAAAAAAAATTCGCAGACATGTGTTATCACCACTTACTTCTAGTGATCGTAAGGTAACCTTGCTCACTTGTTTACTATTGAGTCTTACAGTAATTATCATTACTGTTGTCGTCAGATTAAATTTAGTTAAATTCATTTTAGTCTCACTAATATTACCACTGGTTTTAATTAGGTATATAAACCCTGTCATTATTTTTCAAGTTTATTGAAATTTAATTTCATAAGCAGTATAAATCGAGGAATTTTGTCGTGCGTATACACGACAAAATTCCTAAAGTATTTTTATTTTATTTCATGCAACTTTTTTTCATTTACCATTCACTTTACGTATAAATATACGTTTTTATGCTTGTCTAATTTTGGCAGTAATATTTTGTTATTTTAATGGTTTTTTTTTTCAAGTTTAAATTTTAATGTCAAGATTTTATCTATATTATTTATTCATCACGGGAGGTGGGCGTGATTGGTCAGAAGCTGCTCTGGATAGAGATAAATGAAGTCAAATGGGAGAGACCTTTGCCCAGCAGTGGGATAGTAAAGGTTAAACAAAAAAAATATTCATAAAATAATTTTTAGTAGCTAACTTCGTTCTTTTTTTAGTATTATTTGGTGCTACGTTTTAGTCATTTAGGTATTAGTTTATCATTAAAGATGGCAGTTGTTATTACATTTTAAAACTTATTTCATCTATTAAAACTCTGTTATCATTCTGATTTCCGCTTCCTTTTATAACGTAGCCCTCAGATGTACCTATACAGTCTGGCAGTAGCCGAATAATGTAATTCTTCCCCTGATTAATTCTGTCCAATTAAGTTGGGAGGTTAAAGCACGATGTCATTTGTCATTTAATTACAGAAGCCTCCATTTTGATCTGTAATTGTATTATTGGATAAGATTTATGCCACAATATTTTAGCTGACTTTTATTTGTTCGCTTCCATGCTGGTCTGGGAGATAAGAAAAAACCAAGAATGTACCAGCTTCTTGTCTTCCCGCGCCGGTCGTAGGAGCCGATCGAGGGAATGGGCGAAAATGCGAATCATGTTAATGGTGAACGCACATTTATCCGAGCCGAACGCGTCGAATCAATCGAAGTTTTTAAGGCCTCCATATCTATCCGCACCGAAAGAATCGACCACGCCGAAAGAATTGTTTCCATTTCCTTTACACCTGTCGCACTTCTTCTGTACTTGCGCTTTGTAGGCGGCAGTAAACTTAGTTGTAAGTAAATGATCTGACGTCAACAACTAACTATTAAGAAATCGAAAAAAAAAAGAAATGACAATTATCAAGTGATATAAATATCCAAAGATAAATAAATGATTTGACTTATTGACTGTAATTACATGTGAATTGTGATAAATCTTGACGAAATTTTTAAGGTCGGGGCTTTATTAATCAATTATGTTAGAACACTTACTTTTGTAACATTTAAAATAAATGGAAGTAAGTAACTCAATCGCATAACTTCCGTTGCTCTTACGCACACACTTGTCCTTGTCAAAATGTGGGCGATTCAATCGATTCGATAGCATCACTCGCGCCAAATTTGATGACGTCAACCAAATTCGTCTAGGATATCTGTGTTTCTTCGAGATTCAGAGGATTCGACGCGGTCAGGTGTGCGAGGTTTAATAGGATTTCATATAAAGAATTCGAAAATTGATTTGTTTCGCTCGTTAGACGCGTGCGCGTTTATTTATTTATTTATTTAACTTTATTACAAAAATTGTAAGAGGCGGACTTAAGGCCCAGGGCCTTTTCTACCAGTCAACCTGCAGGTGATGCGGATAAAAGCTAATTTTGGACGACATGGTCGTTCTAATTTAACTATAATTTAATTACTATCTTCAAGTTTTACCAAAAATACATTTAACGATAATTTTATTCATTTATATACTTATCTATATATTCATAAACATACATGGAAAAATACATAAATATTGCATAAATTCATAAATTCTACATAGACTACATAAATGTTTATAATACTCTATGACAATTGGTGAAGCGTATATGACAATTGGTGAACTCTATGACAATTGGTGAAGCGTAATAATGAGCGCGCACAGCCCTCTTAAACGCTTGACGACTAGGGGCTTTGAGGACGTCAAAGGTAGTTCACCTTAAGTGGTGATAAGGCTAGCAACCCATCACTGTTTTGATGCCTTTCTATCTTCTCGCCCACCATCACGCTTGTGGTCTTTGATTCTTGCGAACCTATAGGCTCTCTGTATGCTTGGAGTAACAAGGTCCAATATGCTCTGTCTGACTTATTAGGGATAAGACGTGATAGTATGTATGTATGTTTTATTCTTATTATAAATGTCTTTTTCTTGTGCCTTGTTCTTATTCAACTATTTAGTGGGGTTGGGACAGCATATCAGATTTTTTTCCGTCTCATTCTGTCCTTTATCAAATTGTCTGTTACTCCCTTCGTACCCATTGGTCAACGTCACGTTGTATTAAAAATGCATTATGTCCAAAAATATACTTACCTATTTTTTGTACGGGAAATATTCCATTCTTTATTTCTAGTAGTGACAGAGCTTGGAATCGATGAAAAACATGGAGTAATAGAGGTTTTATAAAAATGAAATCTTAAGCTAGATCAATTTGTTTCCTCCGAAACCTTCTGTTACACCCCTGGTGTTGCAGTTGTCCATGATGGGCAGCGGTGATCTCTTACCATCAGGTGACCCGCGTGTTTGTTTGCCGCCCTATAACATAAAAAAAATACCTTACATGGTTGTACAAAAAGGTTCTCTGAGGCATGACATACAAGATGACAGCCGGGACCAAACGCCTTCCGAAGCACGGAGGAGTTCGAGAAATATTTATGCCACTTGTGGTCACCCGTCCAAGTGCGGACCACGCCCGGTGTCGCTTTACTTGCGATAGCGCTATTAATTCACACTCCTGACAGGCCCCGTTTAGCTATAGAAAATATACCTACATTATTACTATGCGCGTGGAGACCACTTCATATGGGAAAATTCAGTTACATGAATCGTTTGTTTAGAGTAATAAGAATGAAATTGGATTTCAATTTATGTCTAGGTATCTAAACAAAGAGGTGAGAAGTTCTGACGCGAGCTAAATAAAACCACATTAAGTAGATATTTCTTTGAATTTCTTTTCTGAGTAAGACTTCTGTACGTGAGTACTAGTACTTATTCTGTGCTCCTGCCGAACCACCGAGCTCCTCGCAGTAAATGAATCTCATAAAGTTGAGGAAAAAATACTGTGTCGTGTCCCTCCTATTCCAAACTATATCTCTATATATTGACCGACACCCACATCATTCCTGTCACAATAACAAGAATTTACGACACCCTTTATTCTCTCTACGTTTATTTCTGTTAACGAAATGTACAGTCAGTTAAAGAGATATCTGAAAATATTTTTTTTAGGTTGAAGAGAAAATTCCAGATATATCTTTGGATGACTGTACCTATATTTTTGAATTTATCGTCAGACATCTTTACGCATTCCTAGATTTACAGAGACAAAGGTTAAATAACTGGCCAAGTCAATGTAGGCTTCTGTAGTTGCGAATGCCAAATTTGAGTTCGCGGGACTAAAACACCTAAATACAAATTTTTAATTGAATGTGTTTGAAATTTTTGCGTGAATGTGTTTACTTTTCCGAGTATATTTTATGAGTTGATCGCCTATAACTTTTCAATTTGTAAATAGCTATGATAGTTTTCATTTAAATTTTGTTATATGTACTATTGCCGTAAATTCTTTCTCGTTAATAACCGTTTAGTTGATACAAGAGGGTTATGACGACACCTGATTCTAATAAAAATTTGAATTAATAAAAGCAAATATTTCAGACACGGATGCGTCAATCGAAAAATGGTGTTCGCAAGCTCATAATAGTTTTGGAAGACCTATTTAACAGTATCCCATACGATGGGTTAGTCGAGAAATAAAAAGCTTTTACTGTAAATCTATGGGAGCTTACCTAAATATTTTTACTACCCATGTCAAATATAGCTTTTTAGTACTTATAGTCTTTGAGTAGAAACGGGGACAGACAGACAGTCAGACAAATATTGGAAAGCTATTAGGTTTCCTTGTTTACTACGGAACCCTAAAAACAAATGACTGTGCGGTCCCACAAGCGGAGATAAGATGACAAAAAACACAAATTCCTTTTTATATACCCAGTGTCGAATCTAATGACACTTCTAAAGCTTAAAGCTATCGAGCCGATCAGGCCGACACATTTATACATACATGCTCTCGAAAAACATAACCCTCCTTTTGGCGCAGTCGGGTAAAACATAACCTTCCTTCTGGCGCAGTCGGGTAATAAAAAATAGTTTACATAACGTAACAATTCGTATACTCGTAGACCTAGCTACGGCGTAGGCGCTCTACGAACTACGAAAGATATTCCGAGTTAACAAGTATTTTATACATGGTTCGTGGAGAAAATTTATGAACTTTAGAGGCGTTGTTTATTTTGGGTGCTGGCAAGATCTAGCAACTATGCCTGGGTTTGAGAATTTCAGACTGAAACTTGTAGAATATTCCAATACTAAACATAGAAGTATTTCAAGTACAGGTTAAGTCTAAAAATACGAACAATTTTCTCTTGGTGATGGAGCTGAAAATTGGACATAATTTTGATTTGCCTAATTTTTTGGAGTTCCGTACCCAATGGGTAAAAACGGGACACTATACTAAGACACTTTTGTCCGTTTGTCTGTCAACAGGCTATATCACATGAACCGTGTTAACAAAGTACTAAAAATGGAATAAAATAAATATTTAAGTGGGGCTCTCATACAACAAACATATTTTTTTATAGATTTTGGTACAGAACCCTTCATGCGCGAGTCAGGCGCACATTTGGCAGGTTATTTCTGTTTATGTTAAAAGCTCACATTTAATCTGCATTTATATATATCTATAATATTTTTTATTAAATTTCATTAAATTAAAATTGGTCTAGGAGTTTTCGAGATATGGGCTTGTTAAGGTGCCGCAGGTTCTCAGTAAGTAGGGGGTGAACTCCTAATTCTTTTATAAGATACTGACCTTACACAAAAAATTATAAGTATTATACACGCTGACTTTTTCATTGGTTTTGGAAAAAAGAATGTCATGTAGTAGATAAATTTCTCTATCCATATACGTAATCCAAATTTGTGTATGACATAAGATAAAAAAGTTGCGAAAATGATTTTCGATCGCGACCACGTAGTTACGCCCGTTCATAACTGACGCGTGACCCCGATGAACTCGATATCTAGCCGGCCGACCGTACTACTACCTCTAGTTTTTATCAACATATCTTGTTTCTGAATTTTTATTTCAACTAGCTAATTAGGTCTTACTAACGATCCTTAAGTGGCCTTTGGCTCCAAAACCAATGAAAAATCACCGTGTATAGTGTTTCTCTTCACCAGCCTTATTTTTGAAGCAAGTTCTTTCCATGATATTGAACTACATTTCATAAAAAAATAATTAACGAAAAACGGAATGAAAAAATTAGGCTTTCCATACAAATCAGCGCTCTTTTTTATATAAAGTGGTTCAGGCTTCGCTTTTTTGACTACTTAGTATTTTTTATTACGTTATTTATGTTTCTTAACATGTCCACAAGCATTACATGTTAAATGTGTCAACATTATATTACAAGTATTTATTAATTAAAAGACATATTAATAAAATGACAAAACCTTTCTGGCGAGTAGGCAATCAACACTGTGAAAATTAGTCTCTCTCGGCGTTTTTTCTCAGCAGCCGTTGTTACAAAGCGCTGGTATCAGTAGCTTTCCTTTAAAAATCAATTAAATTTTAATATACACTACACGTAATGTTAGTTATACTTATTGACTTGTAAAAGTGCCTGTAAAGGTCTAATTACTTAAACATTTGCATTTTGAATTTGAATTTTGAATCAGTATCACGGGCTGAGCTTGCTTTTAAAATTTGGCGAATAAAAAGTCAACCTGTGTAACCAAGATTATATCGTGGAAAGTCCAAAGACGTGGAATTTCTCATTTTCCTTTGGGTGCTGAACTGAGAGCTTACTTTAAGAAGATTGTCGCGGCCTTTGTGTACCTGCGGGGGCTACCTGAATTTTTTGGGGTCCAGTACTGCCCCCATTTGAATTAATTCATTTGAAAGGAAACGAAGATATAATTTAAAATTTTGTCTTGACCAGGCTCTAGATAACCCTTCAAACTATTTTATGAACTACTGTTTACAGTTTAAAGTGAGAACGTGAAGCTTTTCTACGCACATCCGCCAAAAGTGGCCGTTTTTCGCAATTGTGCGTAGAAAAGCTTCACGTTCTCACTTTTAACTGTAAACAGTAGTTTATAAAATAGTTTGAAGGGTTATCTAAGGTCTGATCAAGGCAAAATTTTAAATGATGTCTCCGTTTCCTTTCAACTGATTTGTTTTAAATGGGGGCAGCACTGGACCCCGGAAAATTCAGGTAGGATAGGAGATTAAGGGTTGGATTTCATTTGCCAGCACGAAGCAGCACTTTTCTATGCTGCTATTTTTTTGTGTCGCTAAAACCGTCATTTGTCAGAGCGCAGAATGCTATAGCCATAGAGTAAGTACTAGTACTCACGTACAGAAGTCTTACTCAGAAAAGAAAGTAAAAGTCAAAGTCAAAAATTTTTATTCAATGTAGGATAAATTTATCTCTTATTAAAAGTCATTTTTTTAAATATAATTTTAGTGCAAAAGCTAAAAGCTAACGTTTCGGAACGACCACTGCTGGGAAGATTACGCCGAAAGAAACCCAGTTCAGTATTGATCCCTACCCAGTCTGATGGGCTATGTTACAGTTACAATACAGATTTACACTTTAGCTAGGTATACATTAATATTATATATTTAAACAATACAATAAAAAATTGCAGTCATCTATTTCCAAGAATTGTGAAAAGGCGATGAAAAATAGTCATTTACATGATAATACGCATTTTTGATTAAATGATTTTTAATGGCAGTCTTAAACTTAGATAATGGTAACGCTACTACATTATCTGGAATCTTATTATAGAAGCGTAAGCCAAGACCCACTAAAGTTTTTTTTTTTTGCAACCGAACAGCTGAGATAGCTAATTTATTTTTATTTCTAGTGTTTATACTATGAATATCACTATTTTTCTTATATGAATGTATATTTTGACACACGTACATAATGTTCGCATAGATAAATTGCGAAGGGAGAGTCAAAATATTAATGTCTTTGAAAAGTTCCCTTAGAGACTCTCTAGCATCTAAAAGAAATTCAAAGAAATATCTACTCAATGTGGTTAGCGCTATGGTTTAATTTAGCTCGCGTCAGAAGTCCTCACCTCTTCGTTTAGATACCTAGACATCCATTGCAAGCTAATGCCATTCTTATTACTCTGGAAAAACGATTCATGTAACTGAATTTTTCCCTTCGAAGTGGTCGCTGCGCGCATAGTAATAATGTATTTATAAGTACTTCTAGTGGCAACTTATTTTGTAGTATGCATATAATTTAAGCTGTGAATAACGTTGTGGGTTATGTAATTAATAACACATATATATTCAATATTGTATCTGTAAGATAACTAATACACTATTATGTAACTGTTTGTTATTCCGTAATAAAATAAAAAATAAAAAATGTAGGTATATTTTCGATACCTAAACGAGGAGTGACACAGGCCTATAGCATGCTGCAACACGGCCGGTGCGATAGCGTTCCATTGTTCTCTCTCGCTCTGGCAAATGACGGTTCTGAGCTACAGAAAAGGATTGCAGCATAGAAAAGTGCTGCTCCGTTCTGACAAATGAGATCCAACCCTAAGGCGGAGCAGGAATAAATATTAAGTAAATCATGTCAGGTACACACAGCAAAATAGTTAGGTTTCCAGGTCTCATATCTATTTCAACGTGGGCGCCGCCATAGTGTGAAGACATCAATGATTGGTGGTCAATAATTTTACAGTTGTATATTTTGCAATTCCACTCCATTACACTCCACACATGAAACATAAATAGCTGCATTTTCTGTTACCATAATAAGCTTACTGTAAAAACATGTAAATGCTCTGCGATCAATAGGTGACCAACATATAATTAATATTTTTAAATCGTGAACGGGTCCTGCCGGGAGGGACAGGTCAGCTCGGCTTCGCTTTTTTTGACTACTTAATATTTTTTATTACGGAATTTATGTTTGTTTACTTGTTCGCAAGCAATGTTAAAATGTGTCAACATTGTATTATATTATAAGTATTTATTAATTAAAAGACAATTATAATAATATGACAAAGCCCTTCTGGCGAGTAGGCGACCAATACTGTGAAAATGAGTTTCTTTCGGCGTTTTTTCTCAGCAGTGGTCGTTACGAAGCGCTGGTATCGGTAGCTTTTCTTTAAAAATAAATTAAATTTTAATATACTTTACACGTAACATAAATTATACTTGTTGACGTGTAAAAGTGCCTGTAAAGGTCTAATTACAGAATAAACATTTGAATCTTTGAATCTTTGCAATAAAAAGCCTTCTTGCATATTATTACTCACCTCATTTATCCATCATTTCATTTCGTCCACTTTTCAAATTTCAATAGAGAAGATGCTTTTTTTTCGTGGTACTATGGAAAGAACTCATAAAAATATGCACGTCCAAGAAAAAACTATCTTGTTAATCGAAAACCTTTTTAAGTTATAAATGTTACAAAGTCACGTCCGCCGACGGTCGAGAGAGACCAGACAGGAATGACGCCACTTATGTCGCATTTGTAGGCGTGATTTAAGAACATTTGTTCGTGTGCTATGTCAAATATTGCATTGACAAACAAATGCAGCTATATTTTGAAAAAATCCTATGGTGATATTACTTTTTAAACGTTTTATTAGTTCATACTACTTTGATTTTTAATTGATTGAAAAATTTATTAAAAATACAATCAACAAAAAAAAGTAAACGAATAGATAAAATAATATAGTTGTTCTTAAATGCCTTTTTTACGTAAATACTTACAATATCAGAGAAATTTATCAAAATCTACTCATTTGTGCATCTTCTCTATTCTAAATTCGATTTGAAATGTTTCACATATACCTGACTATTCTGACGAATTCTTCTACTAACTCTTATACTAGGGAGATTTGGCCGGAAGTCAAGGGGTTCCGATAGAGTTTGCTTTGATTGTAGTGGACTTTATGCTATAAAATTGGTGTAGTTTGGAGTTATAAATGCTCATGCTCATAGACAATATGTGACTGTCCACTTAAATAACGTTTAAAGTAATAGGCGGCTGTAGTGAAAGTCTTTAGGCAGGTATACACCCACTTGCCAGAATTTCATATGCCCGAATTTCATCTGCTATAATGGTCAACAGACATAATATTGTTTCTCATAATTATATATGTCATTCTCGTTGTTTACTATATTAGTCTCTTGCTAGAAACTTTATTTACCATAAAGTCAATTTCAATAATATCACTTGTTATCATCATTGTAAGCCGTAATTATCATATGCCATAACATCGTTTGCCATCGTGATTACTTGCGACCAGAAAGTAGGTTAGGTCAGGTTAGAACTGTGACCCCCTCAGAAACGACTTGCGACTAGAAAGTAGGTTAGGTTAGAACTGTGACCCCCTCAGAAACGACTTGCTACCAGAAAGTATATTAGGTTAGGTTAGAACTGTGACCCTATCAAAAACGACTTGCTATATAACGTATCGATTATAGTGATAAGTAGGTATTAATAATAAAAACAATTTAATATATACCAATGTATTTAAAACCAGTTAATTATTAATTTTAGAACGCCTATAGAAATTCTTGAACTTGAATAGATTAAAAATTAATTTAGTATGGCGTTTAAATAATCTGTTAAATAATATAGTGCTATTTATAAAATGGATAAAAATACGTATGGCACTCATATCATTATGAAATGTAATTTACGGGCAAACAAGAGTATGTCATATATCTTTTATGGTAAACAAAACATTCGGGCAAATGAGATTCGGACACATAAAATTCAGGCATTTAAGTTTATTGCATATATTTTTCGGGCAAACATTAGACATTCCTTTAGGCGCCGTCCACCACTCAATCAGCTATGAAAACCAGTGGACATTTAAGGTGAACGCACATTTATCCGAGCCGAACGCGTCGAATCCGAGCGGGAAGGTCGATTTTTGTTTTGTTTTTTGACTGTTATCTTAACTTCATTGTACTATAGTGATCTAGTAGCCCATGATTTGGTTTATTACGGGTATATCCCTACAACAATGTATAAAGGGACTCCATTGTTGTGTCTGACGTTTCGAATAGGAGCTATGTACATCTTGGGTTGTCGCAACACAAGTCTTTTTATTTCGCAGGCAAATTAAAAAGAACGATTTCAAAAAAGGCCATCTAGTGATGACTAGAAATACATATTGAGTTTGATATCCGTAGCACCATCTATTTTCTAGGCAAATTAAAAAAAACCCCGACGGCTGAACTGATTTATAGGGTCCATCAGTCCGAGAGATATGATGCCACAGACAGACACACAGACATATATTAGCGTCAACTAATAACACATCCTTTTTTCATTAGGGGTTTAAAAAAGTGGTTAGTTCCGTTTAATTAATTAATCCATAAATGGCTATAATTAATAAGCATGATGTTAAAGACGATCATTTAACAGTTTCAATTGCATTTCGAATTTCATTCAGAATTTCCAAATGTTTTCATACGTAAGTAAGCAAAGCTTTTGGGTCTTTTGACATTAAACACTCTTCCCCTTAAGGCTTCTCGGCTGGATTATAACACTAAAAGAGCCGGCTTACTCAACTTATAACTGGATTGCTGTGAAATTGTGAAATTCTCGCAGCTGAAAGTACTAACTTAAAAATTTACTAACTCGAAGTACTAGTATTTATGCTATTGTACGTATAGTAAATACAGAGAGAAAAAAAATTGGTAAAACTTTCTTGTCTTTATTTCAAACTACGCGAAATCATGAAAATGTGTAATGTTTCTTTCTTAAAATAGATAATAATATTCCATGTGGGTCTGGGAAAAAAGATAAAACTTAGCATGTACCAACTGCTTCGAGGAAATGGGCGAAATTTGTATCATGGCAATAGGCGACGCGGCTAGCAACCCACCACTATTTTAATTCCTTTAATCAAGCTAGGTGTGGCCTCTGGGCAGGCCTGTGTCACTCCCTTAGGTATCGAAATACACATACATTATTACTATGCGCGCGGCGACCACTTTGATGAGGAAAATTTTGACACACGAATCGTTTGTTCAGAGTAATAAGAATGATATTGGCTTGCAATAGATGTCTAGGTATCTAAACGAAAAGGTGAGGAGTTCTGTGGTGAGCTAAATTAAACCATAGCGCTAACCACATTAAGTAGATATTTCTTCAAATTTTTTTTCTGAGTAAGACTTCTGTACGTGAGTTAGGTACTTATTCTGTGCTCTGTGTCTTACAGCCCTGGGCCTTGTCGACCCCTTCGAGCAGAAAAATTTAATAATGTATCTCAAATCTAAAAAAACTGAACGGCCCCTAAAAATATTTGTACTTAAATAAATAATATACACGCTGACTTTTCATTGGTTTTGGAAAAAATAATGTCATGTAGTCTATCCATATACGTAATCCAAATTAATGTATGACATAAAATAAAAAAGTTATGAAAATGATTTTCGATCGAGATTGAATCAAGTAGTTATGTCCATTCATAACTGACGCGTGACCCAGATGAATTCGAAATCTAGCCGGCCGGCGGTACTACTAATTGATCTCAGGATTTTACTTTCGAGTTTTAGTGAACATATTTTGTTTCAAAATTTTTATTTTGACTTGATAATTAGGTCTAACTAACGATCCTTATGAAGTGGCCTTCGGTTCCAAAACCATTGAAAAATCACCGTGTATAAAATAATGTTTATTTGTGCAAAGAGTTCGTACATAACAGCTTATAGGCACTTATATCTGTACAATACAACTATACAGTATGTAACCAAAACCTTGTCCGATCATTGTAGAAGCAACTCAGACCGTCATTATGTTGCTCCTACAAGGATCGGCCAGGGTTTTTGTTACAAATATCTTATTTCTATAACTATATTTGTATAAGAAAAAGCCGAAAATAAAAGTATTAAAGAAGTATCAAAGTACTAACCAGTTTGAAAAGCATAAACATGCATTATAGATAAGTTATTTTATTTAACAAAATCTGAAATTAAAAGGCCATTTTACGCCATTGTTTAATTTTAACAACAGATATCTTAGTATTTGACAATGATTTAAGAGACTTATAATTTAATACGCTTCTCAAGCTTATCATATTAAAGAACAAAAAAAAATTCAAGCCAGTTTTCTTCCGGAAATTGATAAAATCTTTAAGACTTGTGGACAAGGAAGCCAGTATGCCTTTGTTCTTGACTCTTCACAATGAGAGACAGAAGTGCTTCGAGATAACGCTTCAAAACTTTTTATCCAGCTTTTAGCGGTCTGTTAAACCTTACACAAAAAGCTTTACACATGTACTCGTACTTAGATGCTAGAGTTTTTTCAGCAAGATTTTATTTCACTTGAAACTTGTATATATTTGTTCAATTGGTTGGAATGCCGTCGGCGCGCTTCAAATCCTCCATCGGCTTTTACAAAGACGCGGCCTTTGTGTCGCACCGACGGCATGTATATCAATTTAGCAAATAAACATATGTAATTAACTTTGTAATAAAACTTAGTTGGTTACAGAGTGATGTTTTGAATACAACTTCTACAACTTTTCCCTTAGAATTTTTATTATACACCGGTAGCGGTGTGGAATGGATAACTGCCCTTTTTTTAGGGTTCTGTACCCAAAGAGTAAAAACCATATTCTTAAGACTCTACTGTCCATCCGTCTGTCTGTCTATATCTACTGGACCGTGATAGCTAGACAGTTGAAATTTTTTACAGATGATATATTTATTGCTTTTGCCGCTATTACAACAAATACTAAAAATAGAATAAAGTATTTTTTTCAATAGACCACCTGGCGTGATATTCACACACTATCATGCCGACCTCCTACTAGTCAAGATAATTTCAAAATCCTCTTTTATGTTATAATAATATTATTAAAGTAATTTATACGAAAAGGAACACACAATGTTGGTAATTCTACGATATCGATTTGATTTGAAAAAACAATGGCAAAAAAATTGTGAATTCAATGAATTAATATTTAGTAAGTAACATAGGAAACTATTCGCCTGAAAGAGATTTAATAAGATACAAATATAAATCTTTAACTTTTATCCGAAACTTTATAAGTACACTTACGAACCACAGATATCAAAAGTTCCAAAGCGGAAGTTTCCTCACTATCGAGTTTTCATATCATTCTTAAAGTGATGCAGTGAGGAACCTGCATAATGGCCGAAGTTTTCGTACAGGGAGGGGGAGGAGGGGTGAACCTAAAAATGGCGTCAGCCAAAATAGTTTTCTTAATAGAAGCTGGTAATCGTGCTGGTGTTATCCAGAGGTTATTTTATTTATACATTCGTTTAACAACAATAACAATTAAAGGTTACAAATTAGTAAATAAAAAGCCAATAACTAGTAGTGGACTGGACAGTACATTAATGAATTAAAGGGAACTGGTTCTTCTTTTTCTTCTACAGCCTAATCTATCAACTGCAGGATGTAGGCATCTTCCATAACACGCCATTTCTCACGATGTTGCACCTTTCTCTTCCATAGTGGACCAGAGGCTTAGACGATGTCATCTTTTCATCGTGTCATTGGTCTGCCGTGAATCTACGGCATCCATGGTCGCCAGTCCAATGTTTTTGGCTCCATCTTCCGTCCTCTTTACGACTGATATGACTGTCATTTTCCTTTTTAGTGTGACTCTTATTTTGATTACATCAGCAACCTTGGTCTGCTTTCGTATCTCTGTGTTCCTTATTTACTTAGATAATACAAATTTATTTACAAACAGTTGAGATAACTTTTGTTCGATTCCCACTGGGAAGCATACTTTGTTAAAAGTTGTTTCCAGTCTGGATAGGATATTGCAGGCTTGAATCACCTGATTATCCGAAAAAGAAAGATGATTCCGTGTTTCGGAAGGCACGTAAAACTGTGGGTCCCGAACGCCACCCAGCGTTTGACCATCAAACTATCCAAGGATTGGTTCCTGGTTTGCCCTTTGGGTTGTGGAGGTCAGACGGCAGTCGCTCTGTGTAAAAACCAGTAACCTCGTCAAATCTCCTTGGTTAGGTAGCGGACCCCGGGCTCTGAAGCGTTACTGCTGAGGATGCAACCGGGAATACGCTCGGATGATGAGTTGAGATAACTTTTGTAATGAGAGAATTATTAAATAAACAGTCACAAGCGTTTTGTTGCCGTGAAAAGCTTAAATTTCTTTTCTAAGCGTCTTCACACCGATCACATTACATGTTACATTGTTTGGGTTGTTCAACGATCGACTTGGTTCTTAAAGTGGTATACAATTTCATACCAAGACATTATAGCTTCGTGCAAGGACCTTTTTTACAATCTGCAAGTGCCTATTCCGTTCTAAAATTCAAATTTAATATCTTAATCAGATTTAAATTGAACCTGTTTTATTTCTTCCTCATTAGAAATTTTTTATTGAACATAATATATCAAACGTCGTTGTTTTATAAAAGTGCCAAACCTTAAATGGCAGTGATCAAGCTATCTCAGATGCATTTAGGCAGCTTGAAAAAGCCGCTAGTGTTGGCCACTTGCACAAACGAAAAGGAAAGCATTAAAATATTTTAATTTATCAAAACTAAAAATCGACTTTAGCACCAAACTACTCAACCGATTTTGATAAAATTTGTATGAGACCATCTGGAAAGTATACCCTTTCAAATAATTTTCCAAATCGGTCCACGCGTCTTCTAGTTACTTGTAAAATAAGTTTTTTGCATGCAAAAAAATGCATTTTTGTGCAAACTTTTATTGTGAGGCCAAAGAACACATTAAGACAAATGAAATAAGCCCAAACTCGATGGAGATTCGTCGTTTTATTAATGAGTTCCATCGACCACCTTCCGTCTCCGTGACCCTAGACATTGTCAACCATAAATAAAGTGCTTATCAAGACAAATCAATCAAATATGTCTAAATAAGGTTATGTTGTTCTGTAACTGAGTTCTGTTGAATATCTCCCGGCTCCATCATCAGAACAGCTTATTGACTCCATAATATTGTATTGTCGTGTGATTTACACAAGTATTCAAAATTTCTGCTCAATCGGTTGAGGCTAAATGATTGAAAATTGATTTGCTAGATTTGACCTAAAAAAACATACATACATACAATGTGACACAAATAAGTTGAACAAAAATGGCGGACTACAAAGTATTTTTGTATAAATTCCCGGCACGTAGGTTGAACCAAAATGGCGTTTATCGGCGCAAGTACAAATAATGCGCCGACGACCGCCATTTTAGTTCAATTTACGTGTCGGGAATTTGTACAAAAATGCTTTGAAGTCCGCAATTTTTGTTCTAATTATTTGTGATGCATTGTACTAGATACATCGCAAGTTCAATAACGAAAAAATAGATTAAAGTTATTATTATCTACGAAAAATAAACAAATAAAAGCTTGTGAAAAAACCGACGAATTGCTAACCTCCTTCTTTTTTTGAAGTCGGTTAAAAATGTTCAAATAAGTATTACAATGTACGAGTATTATCGTTACCTTAAGAAGATAATGTACAAATGTTGAAAGTTTCTAGAATCCTCCACCGTCTTGCCATAAAATTTTCATATGATATTCTGAGATGACGTCAAGCGGTGCTTAAGAGATGAGAGCTCGGGGAGACTTGTGGAATCACTTAGCGTGTCTTGTATAAAATGGAATAAGTTTTTGAAAGTTGATGTAGGTATTTTATTTTAATGATATTATACTGATAATACTTGTGATATAATTTATCCCGCTTGTAGTCACCCACCCAAGTGCGGACCAAGCCATAGCGCCAGTGTTAGCAACTCGTACTTACACACATGAAAAACAAATAAATAAACAAAAACATAAAGTTTAAAGCATTATTTAACGCATTGTATTATATTATAAATATTTATTAATTAAAAGACAATAATAATAATATGACAAAGCCCTTCTGGCGAGTAGGCGACCAATACTGTGAAAATGAGTTTCTTTCGGCGTTTCTTCCCAGCAGTGGTCGTTACGAAAGCGCCGGTATCGGTAGCTTTTCTTTAAAAAAAGAATTACATTTTAATATACTTTACTCGTAACATAAATTATACTTATTGACGTGTAAAAGAGCATGTAAAGGTCTAATTACTGAATAAACATTTGAATCTTTGAATCATGCGTTAAATAATGCTTAAAATTATATGTTTTTGTTCACGCTAAAACGCGAACGAACGCATTTTTAATATAAAAATGTAGCATTACTTAAAAAAATTTGCGCATTTCATAGTTTTTAAGATAATTAAGTCCTGCATTTATTTATTTTGTGTATTAATGGCATTGTTTTGTTTTGTATTTTATTGTATATACAATTCGTCAACACTCCTTTTCTCTCGAAGCGAAAGTAACAGAAAACTGGAAGCAAATTCGGTTCTGCAACGTCTTCAAACCATATTCGGTCAGCAACCCTCCTGCCCTGCGTGAATTGGTGACACTGATCAAATCCTCTCATTGCTGGGAAAGCTTTAAAATCCCATTTTGTCATTATAGAAAAAAGTGACAAAATGGGATTTCAAAGCCTTTTAAAGGCATAAAAATATATGAAAACTTCCAGCAGATGCCACAAATTGAAATTGTAAAATAAATATATTGAAGCGCGCGAAGAATCGACCACAATATGGCCGATCGCCAGCTGACAGAACAGCATGGGCGACTAACCATATCATGGTCGATTACCGGCTAAGAGGAATGAATGTAAAAAAACTTGAGAGGTGTCAAGGGACACCTGGATGGAACGAAGTAAACTATTTTCTGCGTTCTAAAATCAAGTTTTTATTATCTTTATAAATTTGAATGAACAAAAAGTGGCGTTACAACTTTTAATCTTAATTTTTTCCGTCTTTACTACTTTAATATACGGACAAACATACAATTTGAGCTAGCTTCAAAGTAAGCTTAAGTTTGTGTTATGAGATACTAACTCAACGATACTATATTTTATGATAAATACATATATAGATAAACACCCAAGACCCAAGACAATTTTGAAAAAGGCCGTTTTCCAATTTGCCCTTGCTGCCCAGAACCTCCAGATTGGCGGTCTAGCGTGTTGACCACCACGCCACGGAGGTCGTCAAAAATTTATCTATCGAATGTATCTTTCTTGTTAACCAATACACAATAAAAATTTTATTAAACTTAACTTCGCATATGAGTTTTACTGTACTCGCACAATCCATGTTTTAACTCTCAACACAATAAGGAAACATAGTTTTAGAGTCCATGATAAGCAACTTTGTAGTTTAATTTTATGGCTCATAAAATGCGGGATAACATATCTATATGCAAATACTGACGAGTTCTGTTGAAAAGAGTATATGGTGCGGAAAGAATTTACAAGTTTCATGAAAGTTCTTCCTTTTAAGGTTGTTATTTTAGGAGGCATTTGTTTTTAGATGTATCTTATTTCTGTTTCATAGAGCTGGTCTGATGCCGTCCCCGTGTGGTTCCGGGTTAGAATAGGACCACTCCCTCTCGTCCTGTGGATGTCGTAAGAGGCGACTAAAGGTGTTAAGCACAAACATCTCGTGCTTGGTTAGCCTTTCCTAGGTTTGGTTCTGGTCTGCCCTTTGGGTTGCGGAGGTCAGACGGCAGTCGCTCTGTGTAAAGACCAGTAACCTCGTCAAATCTCCTAGGTTAGGTAGAGGATCTCGGGCTCCAAAACTCTTTGGCTGAGGATACAACCGGGAACACGCTAGGATGAGAGAGAGAGCTAGTCTGATGATGAAACTGAAAGTTTATCCATAATTTGATTTGAGCCACACATTTTTGCTTCTTTTGCCGTGGAGACCTTGGAGCCTTGGGGTGCAGAAGCGCGCCAGTTATGTAGAGATTTCCGCACGCCTAATCGACGCCTCAAGGGACCCAAGGGCTGGCGCGCATCTTGGCCAAAGGCTGAGCTTGGCCATTCAACGCGGAAGTCGTCGTTAGCCTCTTGGGTACCCTACTCTGCGAGTGCAGTGATAGAGGCTCAATATTTTCATATAATTTGATGTTATTTATATCTAGTTTAGTTTTTTTTAATTAATAGGTATATATTAAGTTTAATTACAGAAAAAAAAGTTGGAAAGCGGACCCCGGGCTTCTCAGCCTTGCAGCTGAGGATGCAACTAGGAAAACGCTGAGATGAGAGAGAGAGAGAGATTAAGTTTAATTAAAGTATAATTTACTTATGTCATGTAAGTTTATGAAAAAAAAAAGAATTTAAACAAGAATGAGATACATCTTAAAACAAAGGTTGTTGTGGTTTTAGTTATTAGTAAGGCATTTGTTTTTAGATGTATATTATTCGTGCTTCAAATTAAATTATACCCATTTCATTTCAGGTCTATCATCAATGGTTTTATCGAGCTGGTTTAAAGAACCTAAAAGATGGCCATAGGAACTCAATAAAAAATTAAAATGATGATGAACATTTAGAAAGGGGATAAATGTACTCACAATTCTAAAGCAACTTCTGTACTTTATATTTCTTTATAATTTATATTATATATTATATATTATTTCTTGATCAGACCCTAGATAACCCTCCAAACTATTTTATGAACTATTGTTTACAGTTTAAAATGAGAACGTGAAGCTTTTCTACGCACAATTGCGAAAAACGGCCACTTTTGGCGTATGTGTGTAGAAAAACTTCACGTTCTCACTTTAAACTGTAAACAGTAGTTCATAAAATAGTTTGAAGGGTTATCTAGGGTCTGATCAAAACAAAAGTTTTAATGATCTCTCCGTTTCCTATTAAATGATTTATTTCAAATGGTGGCAGCACTGGACCCCGGAAAAATTCAGGTAGCCCCTTAATCCATTTTACTGCAGAGCCAAAATGAGCCATTTATTCTATAAGTAACATAAAAGACCTAACCCAACCAAACCAAACAACTAAAAGGTACGGTATCTCTAAAGAAAATACGATACAAAGTGAACTATAAATTCTGGAAACAAAGCAGACCTAAACACACAACCGTAAGCTGCATATCGGTGCAAATAAAAAACGCTAAATGTCGGTTTGCAAATGGCGGCGTGGTCGGTGAACGTTTTATGAAAATAAATGATTATCACACTAATATTATAAAGGCGAAAGTAAGTTTGTGTGTGTGTGTGTATGTTTGTTACTTCTTCACGCGCAAATAGCCGGATATTTTTTTATAAAATTTGGTATGCAGGTTTCTGACACCCCGAATTAACACGTAAGCCATTTTTTCCGCGGGTAACACCGCGGGGCGCAGCTAGTTTTTACATAAAACATGAGTAGGTGTAATATTTTATTTATAAAAATTTAAGTTATAGAATACAAATTACAACTTCGAATATAACTTATGAATAAAAAATTGTAGTTTTGTAGTTTTCTTTATTCGTATGTAAGAATTTGGACGTTAGGTTTTTGTTTTATTTTGTATTGATTGTTAAGTCTATTTATATTACAAATGTTACTCTAAAAATCATTGTAAAAAATATAAATTGGATTTTATTTAACGTGTTACTAACCTAACGTAACCTACCGTTAGAGAACTTTATTCCATATAAGTAGGTACTAAAAATACATTAATATTATCGAAATAAACAAACTTTAAATTCTGAGAAACAAAACAATCCCAAACCACAGAATATATAATAGTACAGTAATGATGTTACAATAAACCTCATCCTTCATGTTCCGTTTACCTCCTTTCTCCATTCCAAACTGTCCACCTTTCTGAAAATAATTCAATTTCAAATTCAATTTTTAAATTTTAGATTCCTTCCTCATCATTCTGATTAATTCCACTACCATCTCTCGAGCTGATTACAAACTTATAATAAATTAAATAACATTGTGCTTTTTTTCTATTATCTACGTACCTTACCTTCCTCTTAACGCGACATAAATATAGATTGGCATGGCCATCAAGAAAAAACCTAGACATATACAATAACGGAACATATGTGAGTGCAATCAAAATATATAATAAACTACCAAAATCATTACAATTAGAACATAATGACAAAACATTTGATAAAAATCTTAAAACTTTGTTATTGACAAAAGGTTACTATTCGGTTAAAGAATACTTAGAAGACAAATTACAAAACTAGTTTTAAGAATTCTCAAGCCGTTCATCAATTATAATACTGACATTTATACTACAAATTTATATTATTATTTTTTGACATTACTATTATTGAGATAATTGAAATGTTTTAATGTATCAGAAAACACATCTAATTTAATTTAATTAAAATGTAATAGAATTTCCCTGAAATAAATACTTAACTTATAAGTTTATGTAACAGCTGACATTCAATTCAATTAGTAACTTGTTACTAACAATTTCTGACATATCCCAAACGAAATATTTCTGAAATCACTATTATTATATAAATTCAACTACATACTTAAAGTTCGCAACACCCTGCCAGGGTTCATGTACTTATTTACCTATTAACCATGTTATAGTATAAGTGCATATAAGCAAGAAATAAAGAAATAATGTAGGAGCTCCAACTGCCGCAGCTACCTACAGCTCCTACAGTACTGAAGTCTTAAAATACAACCGTAAGCCGAATATCGGGGCAAATAAAAAACGCTAAATGTCGGTTTGATAGCGAATTGCGCTATAGCCCGCAGATGGCGCGAGGTGGCCGTTTTATGGAAATACTGCAGGTTCGTGCTAATAAAACGAAATTCCTTTGCACTGCTTGTTCAATGGGGATGTGGACTGGGTAACTAATATATTATTTTATTTAGTCCGTCAACTAGATTATCTATTTATAAAACAGGTACCTATAAGTATCATCAAATTTTATTATACAAAATAAAAGACTACAATAATAACGTTTAGGTAGACAGAAAGGTTGCAGGTTGTTATTGACAGACATGAAAATAATAAAAAAAATTGTACTGATACATGGGCATTATTTAATGTACAAAATCCTGGGACCACGAATCAGCAAGACTTTCTTCAACACCAATAACTGTATAAGCATCTTGCAAGTCAGTTGTTAGCACAGTGCTTTGTTGAAGATCAACATCGGTTTCATCATCCAATCAATCATATGAAACTCACATAATTATTTATTTAATCCAAAGAAACACACACAAAATAAAACAAAATACGCAAAATTGACAACATTTAATTTTCTAAAAGGTATGAAAATTCGAGAATCATTTCGAGATTTAGCAATTCTGAACACGTAAAATATTTTTTCAGATTTTTTTGAGTTATATTTTTGGAGATAAATGAAAAAAACTCAAAATTATAAGGATATAGGCATTTAACAGGTTACGCCTTTGCTTGAACATCTAAAAGTGAAAACATTATGTCAAGCAGTCAGCTGTCAATTGACACGTGCATCAATCTGACAACTGACATCACGAGCGAGAGAGAGAGAGATAATAGTAGTGTTGTCTATAGAAGTATCAGTTCGATGAAGACCATTTAATATCGATAGTTCTTTCAGTAAAGTAGAATTAGGATTGGAAAAAATACACATGCATTAAAATGTTTACATAGTTTGGTGACGAAATGCTAATATTTCCTTTATATGATTGATATTTCAGGTTAAATAAAAATAATATTAATATCCAGGTCTTAAAAAACTATAAAAAAAATTAAGTAAGGAAAAATGCCACCCTAAAATGGGGCGACTTTCAAAACACAAGGTGACATTTATGATACCTTTTTTTTTGGTTTTTTAATTAAATCTTCCAAATTTCTGAACGCATATTTATTTATATTTTTGAAATAGCAATCCTGGTACGTCGCCCATCTTTTCACAACGCGTGTACGCCGGAGCCCTTGTTTTTATTTTCAGTCAAATTCACCCCAATTAACTTTAAAACGCTGTAACTTAAAAAGTAAAAAGTGAAACATTTTTTCTTTGTGTTCTTAATTCCTGTAAGGGGCGACTATGAGAATCCGTTAATAAACGTGGGTTACCCAAAAACCCCATTTCAAGTATAGAGAAGATAGGGCAATTTTTTTTTGTCGAGTATTACAAGCGTAATTTTTTATGCCATTTGTTTTCCACATACCAAGTCGTCAATATAATATTTTTATGCCAAAAATAGCTAAGATAGAAGCGTTTGAATTTTTAAATTAATCAAAGTAACCCTATTTTACGATACGTAAGTTTTTGTATCGATATCGATATCTTACTGCTACAAAACACAACTCTATAGACGTCAGTTTATTTTTTAATTATAATGTAGGGCAAAGATGTAAACTCGTTACATCCTAACTCTTGTACTTACGCTCTTTTAGAATGGAGAGATTTTAAACAATTTAATTTTAGGAGAAATAATGAAAAGAAATGAAAAAGAAAAAATACGAATGTCCTTTTTTGTTGAAGTTCTTTAAGGAAAAAATATCAAATATGAATATAAAATTTTTGAAATGTTGTTAATTGTACAATATTAAAAGCACACATTAATATAACAGAGGGAGAAACTAGATAAAGCACCTTAGTGCTATTTAAAAGAAATTCTTTATTGATTTCAATTAAATTAAAATATATAACAAAGATTACAACAAAAGTAACTAATTTTCTACAACAAATCTATAAGAATATCTACATAAAAAATCTATAACGTAATAGATTCATATCGCTGCTCGTAATCTGAGTCTGGTTGGTTGGTGTTAGTTAGTGTCATTGTGTATGTTTATTGTGTCCGGGCAAAATGTTTTGGGGATTGAACTCTTCTTGGGCCTCAGGCTGCTAATAGGTGGATCCGAACTCAGTAGTAATCTATGGTACACATCAATATTACAATGTTCTCTGAAAAAAATCCTGTCGAAGTTTTCGCGATAAACACGAAAGTGTTTATTCCGGGCCTCTGCGGCTTTTTCTGATAGCTGACCTATTAGAAGCAATGCATTTTCTATTATAGTGTTAATATTTTATGAGTGGTCGGAGTCATAGGTGCCATTCATAAATAACCACTCATTGTTAAAAAGTTCAATTTAACCAAGACTTATTGTTTTTCAAGAAAACCTCTTCCTTTTTGTGGCATTTTGCCCATTTGTCCTTCAACACTGATTTAAATAAAAAATATCTTTGTTTTATATCTTTTATGTCCTCATCTGTATTGCATATAGTTTAGTAATAAACGACTTTCTAAGTAATTCTTTTTTGCATCGAAATTAGGTAAATTTCGTCTTTAATAATTTGATAAAGGTATTTCCGGGTAGATAACAATTTTCACACCTGATGTGCTTGAAGTACCTACAACAACGAAAAGCTAAGATTACTTGACTAATAAAAAAAATATTATATTTTCATATAAAATCTTAATGGCTAACAAGTAATTATTACAAAAACAAAAAACCCTTGCCTTGTTTTTCAGTTTTATTATTTTTTATTTTTATATAACCAGTATCACTCTTACAGTAAATACGAATCTAACAACACCTCTTAAGCTATCCATCAAACCGTTCAGGCTGCAGAGTGTGCCAAACAATTATACATACATTCATACTCTCGAAAAACATAACCCTCTTACTGACACAGTCGGGTAAAAAGGTCCCCGTTTGTTATATGCACTCTTCCGCAGCTAGTTTTTGCATTTTATTTTAGCCAATAAATTGTACTTTAAAATAAAAAAAAGAATGATGATCGTCTCTCATCGAGAAATACAACGAATTAATTTAAAATTGACAATTACTTCAAAATTAGTTTAAAAAACACCAGGTGTTTGAAACCCTCTAATTATTCAAATGGCGCATTTTGGGTAAGTAAACAATAAAAAATAATAAAGAATCATACCTGAGTTATTGGAATCCATCACTTTCACTTCAAAAACTGACACAGGAAAAAAATATTGATGTTGTAACTTCCATTTTGGATTGAAGTGAAGTATAGCGCGTTTGCCGAAAAAATAAATACACGTGATATATTACTACACCCCCCTCCCCCTTGTGATATTTCGTGATTTTTGACTCCCCTGTAGCTCAGTACCTATTGCAAGTACTAAAATAAAATTTTACTTACGTAATTATATACTAGTATTAAAGTAGTATGCCAAATTTCATACATATAGCTTCAGTAGATCCTGAAATATGACCCTGTGAAAATAGCTAATTTTGGCACTGACTGACTCTCTGACCGGTAATCAAATCAGGCTTCTATTGTTATAAATAACTTTCGATAGATAGCGCTAGCGGTTATAATTGTAATAATAAATAGCGATAATTGAATCGTGATATTGTTTTTTTTTTGTCTGCAGTATATATAAAAAGTTGATAAGAAATCGATTGTCATCGTAGGGTCAAAAAACCGACCGGGAGTGGGCTCTCCGGCCTAATTTAGCACGAGCTCAAATTTTAGATGAATTTGCCTACAAAAAAAGTTTCACTGAAACGCAAAATTACTTTGGTTAAAAATGGACGAGAGCGTGGCACAAAAAGAAAAAAAATAGGTACAATTTCTTGAAATCCCACCAAAAACATACTGTTAAAAAGGGGGCCAAGTTCCTATCGGCTAATTGTTCGCCTAAAAAAGGGTTGAAATCCAATCCAATGCCAAGTTTAGATGCACTTTAAAATCGATCATAATCATCTTCATCAACAGCCTGATCCACTGGTGAACATTTGTCATTCCCAAGACTCGCCACCACAATCAGTCCTCCGCCTTCCGCATCCAGCCACTACCCGCCACCTTATTCACGTCAACGGTCCATCTGGCCGAAATTCACTTTACCATACACCCAACTTAAAATATTTAAAATATGGTATAGTTGTGAAAATACGTAGGTACTTGGTTAAAAATATCTAAAATTATAATACTTCTAAATTTGAACTTGGCAGGTTAATTTAATTATATAAATAATAAATTTAATAATACAATTAATCAAGTGTTACGTACAGCACGAAAATCTGGGATATCTATTACGGCATATACAAAGTAAACGATAAACATAAAACAAAATAAGGAAACACAAAAATATATAAATAGTATCGAAATTGACTATAAATTCTGAGGCTCAAAGTAGACCTAAACATACAACCGTAAGCCGAATATTGGGGCAAATAAAAAACGCTAAATGTCGGTTTGATAGCGAATTGCGCCATAGCCCGCAGATGGCGTGAGGTGGCCGTTTTATGGAAATACTGCAGGTTCGTCCGAATAAAACGAGATTTCCATGCCTTGTTTGTTCAATGGGTTTTATTTGAATTACAATTGATTTTATTGAGAAGTACGGTGGCGCGGCGGGAGTGCGTATTACTAGCGCTTTTGCATGTAAGGCGATACCGGGCGTGGTCCGTACTTGGATGGGTGACCACAAGAGGCATAAAAACATCTCGAGATCGTCCGTGCTTCGGAAGGCACATATAAGCCGTTGTTCCCGGCATATAAGCCGTTGTCATCATTGTATGACAGTCGTCAAGCTATGTCAGATGCTTTTAGGCAGCCTGAAAATCTGTCATCCGTCAATCTGAAAAATCTGACACCAGTGTTGGTTGACTAGTAGGGCCAAATATATATATTTCTTTTATGGAATTAATAAAAATTGCAAGAGAATTTTAAGCGAAAAACGAGCTTCTTAATTTGAATAATTGTTTTTTATGTGTGTTCCCCAATAATTTTCTCGGTTTAAACTGATTTTATATGAAAGGGTACGCACACAAACCTGCTTGGCACATGTAGAGTGATTTTGATGGTTTTGTCCGTAAATCTATGTCTAATTTAGTGAAGTGGAACTGACAAGGAGACTAGAAATTCGCTACATTCGAACGACTCAAATCAGATAAGTACTTTTTCCTAAACATCAAAACAAGCATTTTCTTTGATTATTATAAATGAAATGTGAATAGGTTTATTTAAGTAGAGTCCGAGAAGCAGAGCAAACGTGTTGGGCACGCTAAAATAATAACACCTAATTACAATGCACTAACCACTGAACCTTTCCTTAAGTGCTTCAACAATAATTTAATTCCGCTGACCGGCGGTATCCATAGGCTGTGATCATACACACACACCTATGCACGTATTCGCGATATGTGGAATAGACAAATCAACAATTCAATACCTAATCTTAGCTAACATTAAACATTTACAAAATGTTTATAGACTGACGTCATAGTACGTTTGACTGCCTCCGTGGTCCGACTGCCTCCGTGGTCCAGTGGTCAAGACGTTCGCCTTGTGACCCGGAGGTCATGGGTTCGATTCCCACTGGGAAGCATACTTTGTGAAAAGTTGTTTCCAGTCTGGATAGGATATTGCAGGCTTGAATCACCTGATTATCGGAAAAGAAAGATGATTCCGTGTTTCGGAAGGCACGTAAAACTGTGGGTCCCGAACGCCACCTAGCGTTTGATCATCAAACTATCCAAGGATAGGTTCCTGGTTTGCCCTTTGGGTTGTGGAGGTCAGATGGCAGTCGCTCTGTGTAAAAACCAGTAACCTTGTCAAGTCTTCTTGGTTAGGTAGCGAACCCCGGGCTCTGAAGCGTTACTGCTGAGGATACAACCGGGAATACGCTCGGATGATGACAATGCACTAACCACTGAACCTTTCCTTAAGTGCTTCAACAATAATTTAATTCCGCTGACCGGCGGTATCCATAGGCTGTGACCATACACACACACATACACGTCAAATAGCGCTCTTAAGAGCGGCCTTCCCGACTTACTTTTCATACAAACGCTCGTACGTGATTATAGCGTCGAATCTGATCTTTCTTGAAAACTTTTGAACTCACAAGGTATCTTAGGCGCTATTTCTAGGTTTCTATCGAAATAAAAAATTGAAATTTAGAAAAACAAAGTCAGTATAAGCCTCCCAAAATCTTTTTTTTTGCACAAATTTTAGCCGAACTTCGACCGTTCATAAAGTACTCATAAATTGTAAAAGTAAACAAAATATTTCAATACAAACCTCGCAAATGTAATGAAAATTTAGAATATAAAACATTTATTTCACATACTTGTAAGGCTTACTGATAAACACGTATCACCTGGAACAAGTTTTATGAAATTTCCGCACCCTACGAATATTTAATATTCGTTCAATGGATAGTTAATAATAATAATAATTTCATTTAATAGAATGCAAACCATGCCCTTAGGCGCTATCTCTCTCTTTTTGGTTTACCTCTTTTTCTAGCATTGCCCTGGATGAAACACCAAGCTTTTCAAACTATGCTCGCGTTGAAAACAGAGCGGTCGGGAAGGGCCGCCTTAATATTAGTTTTTTATGCAATAATAAAAATCTAAATATATATAACTCAAAGGTGACTGACTGACTGACATAGTGATCTATTAACGCACAGCCCAAACCACTGGACGGATCGGGCTGAAATTTGGCATGCAGGTAGATGTTATGACGTAGGCATCCGCTAAGAAAGGATTTTGATCAATTCTACCCCCAAGAAGATAAAATAGGGGATGAAAGTTTGTATGAAACTTTGTCAATTTTAATCCGATCGGGCTGAGACTTTGCCTGCATAAAGCTACTATGACGTAGGCATGCCCCCTAAGAAAGGATTTTGATAAATTACACCCCTACGCGAGCGAAGCCGCGAGCAAAAGCTAGTAAATCTGTAAAACCACGTTGGAAATATGATCATAACAAGTGACATTATTTTGTGACGGTTTATTTTCTTAAGAATACAAAATAATTTATTTTTGACTTAGGAAGGTACCCAATTGAAGTCGCATTTCTCTGTTTTAATTTTCTTATAGATACTTTTGATGATTAACTGATGAATTACTACATTTCTGCCATACAATTACTTCAAAAATATACATAGGTTGCATTTGTTTTTCTTCAACTCTTTCATAATCAAATCAAAACTCATTGACTTAATTAATTGGTTTTGATTTATTTAATTTTTAGAATAACATGTTTATATTAATATGTTTTACATGTTGTGATGTAACTTAATTTTTTTCAGGTTTTGATTTATTTAATTATTGGAATAATATATTTTATAAGGATGTTGTGATATGACTTCATCAATTGGTTTTAATTAATCTATTTTTTTTCTTATTATATAGATTATATTAAAATTTTAAATTCATAAGTTATTAGTAAGGTATCCGAAATTTGTTTGCCTGAAAGGCGAATTACAGTTTGTATAGATTTTAAGATCTTAATTTATACCTGTGGTACATAAATAAATAAGTTTGAAGTTCATTTACAAATAAATAGTAGGATAGCGGAAAAAGACCAAAAATTAAATCTTCATCTTTTTCACCATAATTTACAGACATACATACATATTTTCACGCCTGTTTCCCATGGGGGTAGGCAGAGACTATAGATTTCCACTTGCTACGATCCTTGCAAACCTCTTTTGCTTCGTCAACACTCATTACTCTTTTCATACATGCTCTCCGGTTATAAGTACTCCTTACTTCACTTTTTTTCAGAACGTCTGCAATTTACATGGGGATAAAATAAATAACAGAATACTATAATAACATTATAAGCTTGTATGTGATGAATAAATTGACCTAAAATAATAGCAACGTTTACATATTAACGTAAAATCCACAGCTTTCATGAATATAAATGAAAACATCGAAAAGGTACGATTTAATTAGTTTATCCACTAACAATGTAGTTTGAACAAACTGTTAAATCCAAATTGGGGACTTCCAAAATCCGATAGTTAATTACTGAAAGCAAATACGTTGTGACTAGCTTATGTCCACTACTTCGTTTGCGCTAATTGCGGGAAATTCAAGGATAAAACGTGGCCAATTTTACTATTTGGCCTCTTAAATGTCTGTAACTATCAAACAAGGTCTTTTGACACACTTAAGGCGACTGTAGTCGCGAATGACCTCGGACGCATTGACTTCGGTGCGACTCTGCGCGTCGCCGCCGGCAACGCTATAGTTTGAACATTAAACGATTGACACTATGCAATTGTAGTATAATAAGGGGTATTAAAACACGAGCGTGGGTTTATCTTTATCACATGAGGCGAAGCCGAGTATGATTATAGTATCACATGAGTGTTTTAATACCTGATTATTACAGTTGCATACAAAACTTTATCTACACCCATGATATAAATGCTCTATAAAAGGTTCTAAATCCTTAGGGTGTTTTACAGTGTTGTAAGAACTCTATGTAAATTCCTGGTAAGTTTATTCCTCAGTATCTAATACAAACTAACTGCGTATGTTAGGTAATAATGAAATTATTTATTGTAATTTTTTTTTTAATTTTCGATCGTACCATTATTGGAATGCAAATTATTTTTGTGAAAATGGCGTTATTCGACGTGAATTCAATTATCCGTTAGATTCATTTTTAAATTAAGGAGCTATAATAGTAAACGACGCGTACATGACAATGTTCTTTTTTTGAAATTTATAAAGAATGTAGCTTGATGAGTAAGAAAGGAAACGACTTTGCGTTGCATAATGAAATTTAGTACAACATTATAACACTCGTTTGGGTGATATAAGGCTTATTATGAGACTGGATGTTTTAATGTTGGCAATAAGCTGACTGTTCCAGAAAATAAGAGGATTTATATCATGGGTGTAGATAAAGTTTATTATGCTATGTACGATTTCAATGTGAATTGAGCCTTACCATTGAGCACACCCGCATGCCCCGTACCGATTTATCGCAGTTGCTTTGCAAGCGTTCGCAACGCGATAAACCAATGTAAATAAAGTGAACAGGATTATTTGTTGTCTCAACTAATTTTACGTACTAAATTCTATTTAAATAATAATTTATAGCAATTTTTGTAAAACTATACAAATACGAAATTCAAAAAGTTTTTATTTCACTCCACAAGTTGTAACAATTATAAGGTACAAAAATAAAATAATTAAAAATTGAATCAATAAAACTGAATATGTATTTTTTTTTAACAATAATATCCAGGTTTAAGATAAATGATAGTTTAATGCTTCACGCCAAGAACTGTTAAAATATTATAAGTAGTTTGTAATTAGTAGCAATTTAAAAGTTAAAAACAGCCCCATTTCAACATATTCTTAGGAGAGTATTTAATATTCCTCAAAATTCTCAAAATACCCATGTTAGAGTACACATATCCAAGCCCAAGATTTTTCTATAACATTTTGTAAACTCGTTTTTGAGTTTTAGGTCTTTAAAGATAACCTTCATACGGCTTTACTCGCCTTAATAAAAAACACGCGTGCTTAAGATTTAAAAAAAAATATCACACGGGGTTTGTGAGGATTCTGAAGTGCCCTTTTGAAACGCGGGGCTACCTATAAGCATGGTTTTGACACATTTTTAGAGCAGATTCTCCGATCAAAGAACATTCCACTTTAGTTGAAAAGTAAAGTTTTCGATCAATGTGTCCTGCCTGTATTCACCTATGGAATGGAAACGACTACCTTGACATTTAAATCAGTAGAAAAACTCAGAGTTGCTCAGAGGGCAGTGGAGAGAGAGCAATGTTATGAATAACATTGCCCGATCGTATACGGAATGAATAAAGAAGATTCGAAAGTGGACTAAAGTGAGGGACGTTGTTTATACAATAAAAAGACAAAAATGGAAGTGGGCAGGACACATAGCAAGAATAGACTCAAGACGGCGGACCAGAAGGGTAATGGAGTGGCGACCATGGGCCAACAAGCGAAGTAGAGGACACCCAGCAATGCGCTGGGTGGACGATATTAAGCGTCACGCAGGCCGCAACTGGAGGCAGGTGGCAAGGGAGAGCAAAGATGGAAAGATATGGAGGAGGTCTATGTTCTGAAAGGATAACATAAAGACTGCTTTGGGTGGATGGAAGCCTTTACGCGTTTAGTGACTCCGCGTTTGAAAAATGGTACCACTTACGATACTGCATTGTGATTGTTACTCCAGTTGGTCCCTAACAGATTCAAAAGAGGGAAACAGAGAGAACATTATTTTTAATATTTTCCAGAACAATAACCAGGTGCTCAGACAAACGGTAACTTAATTCAAACACATTAATTTAACTTTCTTTGTAAGTATAATTTGGGGTGTTTTGCATAATTGACGATTTTAGGGGAAAGAGAAATGAGTTATTTGAGTTTGGACAACTTGTAACAGGCCCTTAGAAGGTAGGCAGGTAAGGTTGGCTACTATTTACCATTTTGATAAGACATACAAATTTTATTAATTGCCCATAGATAGTCCAATTAAAAAATGCTCGCCCTACTCCTCGGTTAACGCTTTCGAGCAAAATAGGTGTTTATTTTCAATACATATTTACGAAGTTTTTTCGCATGATCTGTTTGACTAAATAAACGAAACGAACATGCGAGAGAGCGAGTTAAAATTAAGGCTAGATAAACTACGTCCTCCCCTTCCACCTCTTCCACTGGGTTAGGCAGAAATCATGGATCTCAACTGTGACGGCCCAGACAGACCTTTTCGCTTACGGGTACTTCTGACTCATCGTTTTTAAGAACGTTTTCCAATGGTCGTTTTAGGCACGTTTTGTCCAAATACACGACTTGGAAGGGGCATACTCGTAATAAATCGAACCACGAGCTATATTAGACCACTATAGTAGAATGAAATTAAAATAACAGACAAAAAACAAAAAAGAATTTTGGCATTTCCGTATTAAAGTGTGCTGCCGCTCGGACAATTAGTACGGGAATGTATCTTTCTGCTGTACAAATCTTTAAGCGAATAAAGAACTTATTTATTATTATTATAATGTGCAAATGGCAAACACGTTCTCTGCTAGTCAACCATATGACCAAGTAGAGAAATAAATCCGTAAATGTAGGTAATTCCAGACGCCACCAGAACTTACGATATGACTGCATTTAATCTTGGAGCTTATCCGCTAACATCGTGTGATGTACGGTACAGATCCGCCATCTTGGAACCGAGATAACAGGAAGATGCTCAGCGGAGTCTCAAATGTTTGCAAGTCATAGTGTGAAAGCGATAGCGATTGACAAATAGAGCAGTAATTTTGGTCTGAAGTAGGTACTGATTGCGTTCAGCATAATGGTATAAAGATATGCTTCGATTGAGCTCCAGTAAAAACATTTTATTTATTTATTTAATACTTTAAATACCAATAATAAATGGTACAAAAGGCGGACTTAATGCTAATATCCTTCTCTACCAGTCAACCTTCGGGATAAATATAAATTTTGCGTAATAGGCTAAAAGTAAGGTACTTAAACAGTATGCTCCAAACATACAACATATTAAATACATATAACATAAACATATATTATACAATATACATAAATAAATAATATATATACATAACCATACATACAATATATATACATAACATTAAGAGAATAAACGCGTGTAATTTTTTTTCTTGAACTGATATCTGCTCGAAATAGTTTTAAGGTCCTCAGGCAGGGCATTCCAGAATCGTATAACTTGAAGAGTAAAAGACGAAGACATAAAATTGGAGCGAAACAAAGCGAAATTTCTAATCGAAGTGTATGACTAGAGCGACGCTCTCGACTGTGGGACACAGACTGATATTAAAATTTAATCTTCAAGTATTCGGGAGCAAAAGGATTCTTAAGAATAGAAAATAGTGTTCATAGCATTCTCTGCTGTCTACGCTGACGAACAGGGAGCCACTCGAGCTTAGATCGAAAAACAGAAATATGATCGTATTTACGAAGATAAAAAATGAAGCCGATACAGTTATTAATATAATATAGTTTTAGTATACTCTCTGGCAATTACTAATAAAAAACGTATACAATATTAATGTCACTCTAACAATTATCAACAACAATTTCTCTAGTAATGCTGACGAATTAATACAAGTTTTACATACAGAATGAAATCTCCTAAGGTCCCGCACAATATGCGTCCCCGTTCCCCGTCCCTGCACCTCTCTCCGGGGTTAGAGCCCCGGTTGTGGGCGAACACATGACACACACAATGCCGTGTGCACGGATAATACGTATAATTTCGTCTGTTGTAGTGAAGGCATAAACGATTCTCCGGTTCTATGAAGTACCATACCTGTGGTAATGCTAATGCCATGCCATGACGGTCACCAAGTGACCGACAAACAATCGAAATTTTTTTGTGTCCGCTATGCTGGTTGTCAAGGTGTTTAAACCGCTCCTGCTGTTACTATGATCATACCCTAGTTCCTGTACCGCAGTTTACAGCGTTTACACGTAACTCGAATATTTGTCACTCATACAAATTGTATGTAAATAACTACAAGAAAAATGGACGAATTTCTTGGCTATATCCTGATCTAGCTTTATTAATTTTTGTGAGACATGAACATAAACGTATGGTAAAGAAAGCAAGGTGAGATATTTGAACGGGCAAGCAAAGTTCTTCGTAATCAGGCGTATAGGAACGATAACACCAGTATTTTGATCGGTTTATTTGATTTGATAGGCGAATGATGGGACCAATAGACGTTCACTATATCAGAAATCAGTCAAGTGATAGTAACCATCGGATATACGCGATCGGAGAATGGTTACCGAATCGAACTGTTCGATTCGGTAACCATTCTCTGGCGGCGTGTTCTTTGGATTTTTGGTCGTCTGGACTATTTGAGAGAAGAAAGGAACGTTAAGTTTGTTACAATTCATAATTACTTTTTTAAAAATGTGTCAATCACGATTTGTTTGTTACCACTTCTTCTACTGCTGATGCATCTAGGAAGCGGCACTAAGCAACAGCTTAGTGCCGCGACGCAGATAATTTTACAAAATGATCTGCGTCGTCAGCAATCCAAAATGAAATTTGAAACAAAATTGACAAATATCAAGAGATTAAAATACCCATATATATCGTATAAATAAGGGCCGGCGAACATACACGTACAGCGAAGCCCAGCGCAGAGCATTTTTCACTGTCAAAATATTATCGACAATGTTCTCTTTGAAATAATATCCAAAATCAATTAACACAATACTTATGCACATATGGCGAATTTCGACTAGGCTAAAAGTAATGTGTTCATTGATTTTTGATATTACTTATTTTAAAGAGGATATTGTCGATAATAGTTTGACAGTGAAAAACGCTTAGCGTTGCGCTTCGCCATATGTGCGCCGGCCCTAAGCAATTCATACATGGACATTTTAATCATTCTTATTCTATTGATTATTCAACTAAGTCTATGTAAATATACTTATTAGTCTAAGTTAATAGGCTAGAATGTAGTAATATTAGCGTACTTATTATTTATTTTTATGTGGGTACGTTAAGAAAGTGTAAATAAATGATTTTTGACATTGTCTTCAGTTTTGAAATGTTTTAGGAAAATAGTAATGCAAAAAAATACTGCAGTTTATCATATAGTCTTATGCTGTCAATTTTGAAATGCCTCATACGAGCTATAAAAACATCACAGGGAACTGAAATAACAAAGATTTCATCGAAAAAGAGCCTTATTATAATTTCAAAGCGTGAGCTGCGTTTGCCACCGGGATTAGGGTTACCAAATTCAACAAAGAAAATACGGGAATTCCTGATTCCAGACGCTGGTGGAAAATTACGCAGTCGTATGCCTACGTTTTCAGCTTATACTTATTTTCAGTTTATAATAGGGGTGACGACGGGGTCAGAAAAGTATGATTTTTATAAGTCCGACATTTAGGTTATCCAAAAATAATTAATGGGCTCATATCTTTCAGATTACCAAAAAAGTAAAATCTCGCAAATATAAGGAGCATCAAGGTTCCGAAAATTGGGCTTGCGACGTCACCGCTAAGTAAAAATCATACGAAATTTTATCTGTTTAGGCAAAGGACAAAAATAGCCTGAAAATCTGAAACTTTATTTCAATGTAATAAGGTTGAAGATCGTCTGTGTCGATTTTCCCCATGGGTCCGGACGGGAAATGAGAGGTATGCGCTGTATCTTTGCAGTTTTTTGGAGTGTCATTCTGAATTTCAACAGTTAATTATTTCGACAGGGTCCCAATTTCTCAGAGAAAAGAAAAAATACGAGTAATTTTTTTTTTATAAACATATTTTACATTCGCCATTTCTATTATGCTTGCATAGGATTTAGTGTGCGCGTAGATATTGAACAAGAGTTTTATGATTTATTTTTATTCAAATTCGTATATCGTACAATAAATATGTGAGTCTGAGAATCGTGAGCGATAAAAACATTATGTGAAATACATGATACATAGAACTTAATTAATTAACAAAACAAAATTAAAATTTTGATGGTTTTGGTGCCACTGCTTTTTGTTTTTTGTAAACTCAACTCAACTTAGTCTTTGCTAGTCTTGTTGGATATAAGCTCAAAATAAACTTCAGTTAACATCAAGCTAAGCTGTAAAAGACTGAGACTAGAAGAATTGTGTTGCAAAAATATGATCGCTTCACCACAGAAAGTACTTACCAAGGATTTCGTAACTTTTTTATTTTCCAACATTTTCTTTCTGTCGGCTCCTACTGCGACCAAAGTTACGAAATTTATTTACAAAAAAAAAAAAACCGTAACGTTAACTACAAAATTACGTATCTGTTCCTTTTTTAAACCCTGACAAAAAAGAAGGGTGTTATGTTTGACGCTAAAGTCTATCTGTGGCATCATAGTTCTCTAACGGATGGACCGATTTTGATGCGGGTTTTTTCACGGGAAAACAATTTCTCTTGAGGTGGTTTTTAGCTATGTTTGAAGAAAATTGTTTTAGCCATTTAAAAGTTATTGGGGGTTAACGTTTGGAAGTCGGGGTTTTTTAGTCTACCTGGGAAATAATAGATGGCACTACGGAAATCAATTCGTCTTAACATCGGTTGGAATATGAATTTCCGCCAATGAACATCAAATGGTAACGTCAAAGGTTTTCTTTGATAGGGGTGACGACAGGGTTACAACAGTATAATTGTAATAAGTCCGTCTTTTAGATTATCCAAAAATAATGGACCCATATTTTTCAGTTTGCCAAAAAAGTAAAAATTCACAAAAATACGAAGCATCAAAGTTCCGGAGTGGGGGCTTGCGACGTAACCTGCTGTGAAAAATTCGTACGTAGCCGTGACGTCATGCGAAATTTCAATGCGCTGTATCTTTGTCATATTTTGTTTCTCTGAGAAAAGAAAAAATACGTGTACAATATTTTTTAATAATCTAACCGATGGGCTTTATTTTTATCAAATCGATGGCTAAAAATATTGTTCCATTCGTCATGCCTATTTGCTTGGCAAATAAAGTGGTGTGATAAACTGCCTATCGTTTGGTGACCCTATCCGTGGCACTATGTTGTCGTCTTTTTACAAGCAAGGATCTCATGTTCGTGATTTAATGGTTGTAACATAAGGCCAAATGTACCTTACAATTTTTATGTGCCGTTTATTTTTTGGGCAAAAGATTTATACTAGTAATGTTGTGGTAACATGTAAGGTCGCAGAGTTAGTAAAAGTATTGTAAAGTACTGATCTTAACCACAGAGTACTACATATATAGCGTAATGCTAATTATACTATAATACATTACACTTTTTTTTAAAACATAGGCCGGCAAACGGACTAGCGGGTCACCTGATGGTAAGTGATCACCGCTGCCCATGGACAACTGAAACACCAGGGGTGTAACAAAAGCGTTGCCGGCCTTTCAGGAAAATATAGACTTGTTTTTCGAAGGTTTCAATGTCGTATTGGTCCGGGAACGCTGCTGCAGGAAGTTGATACTACACTACACTACACCTCTCAAATATTTATTTTATTCTATTTTAAGTATTTGTTGTTATAGCGGCAACAGAAATATATTATCTGTGAAAATTGCAACTATTTAGCTAGCAAGATCATGAGATCCCATGACAGACAGACGGACAGCGGAGTCTTAGTAATAGGCTCCCGTTTTTACCCTTTGGATACGGAACCCTAAAAAAGTAGTTGTTTAATAACTTTTTTATCGAACAACTAAAAACTTTTTGTAATTTCTGGAATGAAAGTATCATAGACATGTTATTAGGCGATGCGGCTAGAAACCCATTACTATCTTGACAGTCCTATTAAGGGAACACACGAGTTTTTCGAGGTCCAATACTGCCCCCAATTGAAATAAATTATTTGAAAGGAAACGGAAATATCAATTAAATTTTGTATTTATCAAGCCCTAGATAACCCTTCAAACTATTTTATGAACAACTGTTTACAGTTTAAAGTGAGATCTTGAAGCTTTTCTTCGCATATTTGCGAAATAAGGCCACTTTTCAAATGTGCGTAGAAAAGCTTTTCTACGCAAATTAGCCAAATTACGTTTTTTCCAGTGACTTGATTGATATCGTCGACCCACCGAGCCAAATTGACAACCACCTCCTTTTTTGAAATCGGTTAAAAGGGGATTATTGTTTACTAGCTACGCCCCGCGGTGTTGCCCGCGAAAAAGGCCTTGTGTTAATCCAGGGTATCAGCTACCTGCATACCAAATTTTATCAAAATTGGTCCACCCGTTTTCGCGTGAAGAAGTAACAAACATACACACACACATACACTCACAAACTTTCATCTTTATAATATTAGTGTGATTGATATGATTCATACTCGCCTTTACGATTGGCATTGGAAAATAAGTTGGAACTTCATGTTGTTTCCTACTAGCTAAGAAAAGCAAGGAAAACATGAGATAAATAAGGATTTATTTTCGAGGTAAATCACTTGGAAGCTAAAACCGGAAAAGATAAAAGTAGATACATGTTTCCAAAGAAATTGTTCCGGGTGTTTATTAGCTCCGGGTCCAAACAGCGTTCCTGGGACCGCTTTGATGTGAGGCGAGAGAGGGAGGGTTTACAATTTATGTGGAGATGGTATTCGGTAGGTTAAATGTATGTTACTTACTTTGTTACGTAGTAAACCGCATCCGCTACACTGTTAAAAATTATGTAACTTTACGTGCAAAAAATTACATTAATCTGTAAAGATCTCGAAAATCTGGGAAAATTACGGAAACATATAAAAATTTACATAAATTTTCTGAAAATTGACGAAATTTGTGTAAATTTTTTTATTTTTCCCTGCATTTCCCAGATTTTATGGGAATTTTACAGGTTTATGTAATTTTTACATGTAAAATTACATTATTTTTAGCTATCTTTACTATTTTTAACTCCAGACAAAAAAGGGGGTGTTATAAGTTTGTTGCTAATGTCTGTCTGTAGCATCGTAGCTCTCGAACGGATAGACCGATTTCGATGCGGTTTTTTTTGTGAAAGCAAGTTCCCTTACGGTGGTTCTAAGCTATGTTTTATGAAATCGGTTCAGCCGTTCAAAAGTTATTGGGTAAACGCTTCAAAGTTGGGGTTTTTAATTTTCCTGGCAAATCATAGATGGCGCTACGGATATCAATTCCACTTAACATCGATTGGCTTATGTAGTTCCGCCCCTCAT
Source organism: Acrobasis suavella (assembly GCA_943193695.1). Lineage (NCBI taxonomy): Eukaryota > Metazoa > Arthropoda > Insecta > Lepidoptera > Pyralidae > Acrobasis > Acrobasis suavella. The sequence goes on along the minus strand of OW971934.1, from coordinate 3,165,811 downwards.
CACTTGATGGTATCGTCGGGAGTTTATTAAATTGCCTGGAAAATAATCTTCTTTTTTATGATATACGGTGGCGAACGAACAAGCGGGTCACCTGATGGTAAGTATCACCGCTGCCCATGGAGAACTGCTACACCAGGGGTGTCACAGAAGCATTGCCGGCCTTTCAGGAAGATATAGACTCGTTTTTTGAAGGTTTCAATGTCGTATCGGTCCGGGAACACTGCTGCAGGAAGTTGATTCCACAGTTCGAGCATATGTGGTAAACCACCTTTTCGCCAACCATCACGCCAATAGTGATATTTGGGTCCTGCGGTCCGCGGCTCCCTCTGCAGGACTTGCAAGCCCTATAATGCTATTTCTGCTCCATAATTAAATAAGTTATAATGTTTGTGTTTCTGGGATTTTGCGACCAAATTGCAGATGTTCTAAAGAAAGGTAAAGTAAGGAGTACCTACAACCGGAGAGCATATATGAAACGAGTAATGAGAGTTGAAGTAGCAAAACAGGTTTGCTAGGATCGTAGCAAGTGGAAATCCATAGTCTCTGCCTACCCATGGGGGTAGGCAGAGACTATGGATTTCCACGCCTGTTCCCATGGGGGAACAGGCGTGGAAATATGTATTGAATGTATCAAAGAGAAAATAACGTTGATGAAGACAATCGATGTAAGAAGAGGAAAAATGTTTGGACACATACGACGCGATAATTTCATGAGAAACATTATAGAAAGAAAGATAGAGGCGAGGAGAGGAAAGGGAAGGCCAAGAATGATGTTCATGGATGAAGGAAAGGACAAGACAGAAGTCGTGTCGTATAGGGAGGTCAAACAATTAGCTGAAGATCGGGAGACATGGAAAATACTCCACTGACAAGAACACAGTTCTTAAATAAATTGATGATAATGAATGTGTTTGTATGAATACTTATTATCAGATGCTGTTTATTATATATTAATTAGAACTCTTACATACGAGTCACAGTATGCCCGGGATACCTGTCGGCGACCGTCGTCAACCTGTGTAGCGAGACGATCGCCAACTGTCGCAAACGGTTGTGTGACACATGTCAATCTGTAACAAACTGTTAAAAATTTCCGCGCGACCATCGGCGACCGTCGGCGAATATCGGCGAATGTCGCCGTCGCGACCGTCAAAAACTGTCGCACGACAGTTTTTGGCAGTGACAGATTGACATGTGTCGGGCGCGCGTGGTTGCGTCGAGGGTAACCGACGGTCGCCGGCACGCTGTCGCTCGTCTGTAAAAGCCCGTAACCTTTAGAAAGAGAATGTCTGCCTATGTGCCTGCAGCACACTCGCAAATAAAAAAAGTCTTTTGGCGAATTATCTAGAAGCCACTCGTACGTGTCTCAGACATGTGGAACTAAAGGGCACTTTGTTCCTCACTTCAAAGGCCCCAATAGCGTCGGCGGAGCTAATAAACACACCAGAATCCTTATTTCATCTAACGTTATTTTTAGAAACGCTTTCCTTTTCTTGCGTATTTGATTTTAGGCTTTCTTTTCGAGTTAGACTTGATACTTTTGAATAAATAATATGCAATTTAGGGTTTTTTTTTATGGGAGCGTATAGATAAGGTTTGGAACTAAGTTTTTTAATTGGTGGCGCGAGAGATTAAAGGTGCAAGGAACGTTCGCGCGAAAGATTGAAGTGCGTAGATCGGAATATACAAATTTTCCGTGCTTTCGCAGTTAAATTACCGTGCTATCGCGCCACTAATTTTGAAACCTTCGTCTGTCACACTTTAGTGCCGGAACAGACGGGGCGCAAGTTGCTTCGTGTAACAGCTAGAGATGGACAGTAGATAAATCTCAATGTACCCATTTGAATATTTACTAAGTAGATTGAATAATGAGTAAAAAGAGCGTGCTCATATATTGTCATCGCATTTGATGTTTGTTTACTTATTTTAACAAATAATTACGTATTTGCACATCTCCCACCAAAAAATGATAATAACTCAAAGTAGCCTACTTTCAATGTAAGGTTAGTATGATATTTTCATCTACTTTAACGTTGCATTTGACGTCTAACAAATTTTAAGCATATCTAAATATATATAACTCAAAGGTGACTGACTGACTGACATAGTGATCTATCAACGCACAGCCCAAACCACTGACCGGATCGGGCTGAAATTTGGCATGCAGGTAGATGTTATGACGTAGGCATCCGCTAAGAAAGGATTTTGATCAATTCCTCCCCCATGGGGATAAAATAGGGGATGAAAGTTTGTATGAAACTTTGCCAATTTCAAACTGATCGGGCTAAGACTTTGCATGCATAAAGCTACTATGACGTAGGCATCCCCTAAGAAGGGATTTTGATAATTTACACCCCTACGCGAGCGAAGCCGCGGGCAAAAGCTAGTTATAGCATATGCATACACTTTCCGTCAAGAATTGTAATTGTAAACTAGATTTAAGTTTCAAAATCATGAAAACATGAAATAAATGAATATGAGTTACTACTCATTGAAACCAATCTACTCACCAAATGGATAGATATGGATATCAGGTATTTCATCAATCTACTGAGTGTATACTTAAATGGGTAGATTGAGTTTGTTCATTCACCGCCCATCTCTAGCTATTACGCGGCGCAACTTGCGCTCCGTCAGTTCCGGCCCTTAGTCACTGATTACATCATCATATATATTAATACGTTAAGGATAAGATGTTTGCCTCCCTTTTAAAAAAAAACCTCACAATTGCTCCATATCAATTTTATATCATTTTATAGATAATTGCTTGCTCTACCGGCATCTACTACTAAAAAAATTATTATTGGTTTTGTTTTTGTAAATTAATTAATTATTAAATTAATATATATTTAGATATACATTAAGACACAATACGACAATGCTGCCATCTGACGGCTTTAATTCTGAAACAACGTCAACATGATTGACGGTCGTCTATTTCAATTACAGAAAGTGACAAGCAAATAGTAACAGATGACTTTATCTATACTTCGAGTATTGTTTATAAAGAAGTTTTGTAAAAAGTGTTTTTATAATTTTGTAAAGTGATAATTATTATCATACTTATTTAGTGCGAATTATTCGCACGGGTACCGCTAGTATAAGTATAAACAGAGCCTCGTATTTATGTAACAGCCACTCGTACGTGCCTTAAACATCTGAAACAAAAGAGCTCTTTGCTCCTCACTTCAAAGGTTTCAATATCTCCGGCGAAGCTATAAACACACACAATCTGAAGAAGTCTTATTTCATTACGGGTTATTTTTAGAAATACTTTCCTTTTCTTTTATTTTTTTGGATTATAGGTTATCTTTTTGAGTTTCGCTTAATGCGTCGGCAAATTAAGATAAATTTAAGGCTCTCTTTATTAAAAGCGTAGGCATTTCCTAAGGTGCGGAAAACGAAGGTTTGAAAGACACAAAGGATTGAAGTAGCAAAAACAGTCTGCATTCTATTGAATAAAATTTGTATGTTGGTACGCTTTTCACCCACGGGTCCATGGGGACCCAGTCCTTTGAGGCGTTCAAAGATTCAAAGATTCAAATGTTCATTCAGTAATTAGACCTTTACAGGCAATTTTTCACGTCAATAAGTATAATTTATGTTACGTGTAAAGTATATTAAAATTTAATTTATTTTTTAAGAAAAGCTACCGATACTATCTCTTCGTAACGACCACTGCTGAGAAGAAACGCCGAAAGAAACTCATTTTCACAGTATTGGTCGCCTACTCGCCAGAAGGGCTTTGTCATATTATTATTATTGTCTTTTCGTTAACAAATACTTATAATATAATACAATGTTGACACATTATAACATGTAATGCTTGCGAACAAGTAAACAAACATATATTGCGTATTAAAAAATATTAAGAAGTCAAAAAAGCGAAGCCGAGCTGACCAGTCCCTCCCAGCAGCACCCGTTCACGAGTTGATGGGGCCAAAGCCAACATGAAGAGGCCTTTTAGTATCTTTTTATCTAAAAAGTGAGATAGGTGGCTGCATGTATGGAGGTCTGTCCCTTAATGTACCATTGAGTTGCACTAACGGACATTCCAAATTACTATTATTATTAACTATTCATTGAACGAATATTAACTATTCATAGGGTGCGGATATTTCGTAAAACTTGTTCCAGGTAATATGTGTTTTTTGTAGTTTTGTTTTAGTGTGTGTAGTGGCCAACACTGGTAACAGATTTTTTAGGCTGCCTAAAGGCATCTGACATAGCTTGACGACTGCCATACAATGATGACAGCCGGGACCAACGGCTTATACGTGCCTTCCGAAGCACGGAGAAGCTCGAGAATTTTTATGCCACTTGCGGTCACGTATCCAAGTGCGGACCACGCCAGGTGCCGCTTTACTTGCGAAAGCGCAAGTTAGTTATTTAGCTAGGTAGTGAGTGAGCTCGATATTCAGCCAAAGATCGGAATTCTCGGCGTCGAGATTTCAAGCTAGTTCAATTTCGCGTTCATTTGAATGACAAGGCTAAGTTGGCTTCTAAAAAACTGGGTATCCTCGGTAGAGTAAGGCGATATTTCACATTGTCACATCGCCTTCAGCTGTATAAGGCACAAGTTAGGCCGCATATGGAATATTGCTCCCATCTTTGGGCCGGGGCACCTACATACCAACTTCTTCCTTTTGACCGTATTCAAAATCGCGCAACTCGTATAATCGACGATGTGACTCTCGTCGGCCGTCTCGATCCTCTGGCTCTACGTAGGGGTGTTGCAGCTTTGTGCATTTTTTATCGCATTTATCATGGGAAATGCTCTGAAACTGCAAAATTTCACCACTGCACCACCCAACTGAAATTAAAATTTCATCCACACCACTTGGATAGTTAGATCAACCACCGTACGTTTTAAAAATAACTTTTTACCACGTACGACCGAATTGTGGAATCAACTTCCTGCAGCAGTGTTCCCGGACTGATATGACTTTGAAACATTCAAAAAACGAGTCTATATCTTCCTGAAAGGCCGACAACGCCAAAAAAATCCAAAAGAAAGCGGTGATCACTTACCATTAGGTGACACGCTTGTTCGTTTGCCGCCCTATAACAAAAAAATGTGCACTCATTATTTAATTTTTTTTTATATTTGCGAGGTATATATCAAAATATTTTTGTAACTTTACAATTGATGAGTACTTTATGAACGGTCGAAGTTCGGGTAAAATTTGTGCAAAAAAGCTGATTTTTGGAGGCTTATACTCAATTTGTTTTTCCAATTTTTTTTTTTATTTCCATATAAACCTAGAAATAGCGCACAAGATACATGTTAGTTGAAAAGGACTGATCTGCGAACGTTAATATCCGAACCTTCGCGCCAAAGTTCTTCGGACTTTCATACTTCTTTACTTTTAAGCCACTGTTTTTTAAGACTTAACACAGATAACATATCTTATTTACTTGCTTTAGCTTACTGGCTAATAACACCACCAATAAGAGAGCCTCGCATTTATCTAGAAGCCACTCGTACGGTCTCAAACATCTGGAACTAAAGGGCACTTTGTTCCTCACTTCAAAGGCTTCAATATGTCTGGAGAGCGAAGCTAATAAACACACACGATCTTGCGAAGCCACGTATGTTATTTTTATACATACTTTTCCTCTTCTTATCAGTAGTAACCATGTATTCTTCGTCCACATGTCTGATATCAGTATTATTGTAAGTTGGCGTTTTGGGAGAAAATGCTGCAGTACAGTTTGTTACCGTTTCTTCTGTACTTGTAAGTTAATGATCTGACATCAACAACAACGTATTATAAAATCGAAAGAAAAATTGACCAAGTGCTGCAAATACACATCCAAAGATAAATAAATGGTTTTATCTTTTGACTTTTGACTCTTTTAGATATTATGTGTTATTTAAGAATGTTTTTTTTAAATCAGGTTTGATTATTTAGGTAAATTAAGAATAATTCAAAGCTTTTTTTTATTGCAAACATTGACATACAAAAGGTGTTTTTGAAAAATTATGATGTGATAAAAAAGAGGTGCAGTACGGTGGCGCGAAAATCTAAGGTGCGAAGAACAGTATAATCGATTTTAGCACCGTCTGCCCTTTCGCGCTACCGCTCATCGGACCGCCTCACATTGGTACCTTTTTTTAACCCCCGACAAAAAAGAGGGATGTTATAAGTTTGACGCTAACATTTGTCTGACTACCTGTGGCATCGTAGCGCTCGAACGGATGGACTAATTTCAATGCGGTTTGCTTTACGTGAAAGCAACTTCCTTTGCGGTGGTTGTTAACCATGTATTATGATGATCGGTTCAGTCGTTTAAAAATTATTAGGTGTTTGTTTACGTTTGAAGCTGGGGTTTGTAATTTACCTGGAAAATAATAGATGGCGGTACGGATTCGAATATTATGTAGTTCCGCGACTTATCACTAGATGGTGTTATCGGGGGTTTTTAAGTTTGCCAGCAAATCAACTTGTCTAATTTTTGTCATCATTATTATTGATAGTAGAGTGTCGGCCTCTTTCTTACCATCTTCAAAATTCCTGAAAGTGGCGATATGAGTTCATCAACTTAGTATACATTGAAAAAAAAAATATATATATTGGGGTCTTCTTAAAAAGAAAATATCCGTTTTTCTGTCAGTAGCCCAGAAGACATTTTCGAGTTCACGGGAACATTTCGTCTGTAACAAACACTTTCAGCGATAAAGTGATATACGACTCGTAAGACTATAAGTAGTTAAGTACGGCCTTGAAGAAACTTTCGTAGTTTTACTACGTAATTAATTTTAACATACACTTCGTATGACGAATCTCCATTCCATATTAAACCTAATGTCTCTACATGTAAGGAAGAAATTCGGCTGTGACAAGAAACATGTATTATACAATGTTACAAATTACTGTTTCACTTGGAAATATGCCTTGTGTATATTCATATAGAGTTGATACTCCTTTGAGATGTGGCATGTAGGGTAAAACCACGTCCGCAGCGTGGTAAGACGTAAAATTAAATTGTCCGTTCTCTCTAGAGATTTCTAAGACTGTCACATTCTATTAGGAGTTCAAAAGTTTGTCTATGATTTAATCAGGCGAATATAACTTAAGTAGATATATTAAATTACTAGCTGCACCTAGCGCAGTTCAAAAGTAGCCTATGTGTTAATCCAAGGTATCAGCTTTCTGCACACCAAATTTTATCGAAATTGGTCCAGCCATTTACGCGCGAAGAAGTAACAAACATACACACACACTCACAAACTTTCGCCTTTATAATATTACTGGGATTAGTGTGATATATATACTGTGATAATATTAGTGTGATGTGATTGTACAAGTTTAATTGTATTCTTTCTTAAAAGGTCCCTTTTTAACCGAATTAACAAAAGGAGGAGGCTATCAATTTGATCTGTATGTTTTTATTTTGTATGTATTTATGTTAATGATATCTTCGCCATTTGTGAACCAATTTTGATGATTCTTTTTTTATTTTAAAGTTTTCAAAACCTAGTTAGTCCCATATTATTTTGATAAAGATATAATGAAAAATTTTGGAGATATGGAAGAAACTCCTAAATGAAAATGAAGTCGATTGTGTTTTTGTAAAACATTTTTTTATGAATGTACAGTTAGGCTTCAAAAATAGAGTCATAATTTTTCATACAACTAGAATGAAAAATTATGACATCATTTTTGAAGCCTGACTGTACATGTTTAATTGTATACTTTCTTATTTTAACAGACAGTTCAATTCCAAAATCTTCTTCATCTTAAGCTGTTTATCTTTACATGTATTTGTTATAAAATATAGTACCGTTGGGTTAGTATCCCATAACACAAGTCTCGAACTTACTTTGGGACTAGCTCAATCAGTGTAATTTGTCCATATATATATTTAAATTTATTTTATTTAGCGTGTTCCCGGTTGCCTTCTCATTTGTGCTGCTTCAGAGCCCGGGGTGCGTTTCCCCGCTTTTTCTTCTCCAAATATAATATGCATGTCAATGGTCACCCAAGAATGCCGAAGACTACGCGAAATTAAACAGATACCAACAGCCGGAAAAAATTAAATGATTTAGCTTGTTTGATTTGGCTGGAGCTACCTGAATTTTTCGGACTCCTATTTGAAATAAATCATTTAAAAGGAACTAGAGATATCATTTTTAATTTTGTCTTGATCAGACCCTAAACTCAATACCTATTCCTTCAAACTTTTGCGGAATGAGGAAAAAAGAAAAAAATTAAATTTACCAAACTTTAGCACCCTATATGAATTACAAGACACTCGATGTTATAAGTTCACATAGAAAGAAAAACCATACTATATGTTTATTGGAGAAAATTGTTTTATTAGCATAATTCTAAGAAAACAAAAAGAGAGTATTTTTCAAAAACAGGCTTGAGGGTGTTTTCGATTGATTGGATTGAGACAGCTTTACGTAGAAATTTCCTCTTGACAATATTTTACCCGTACAATAAAGTAATGAAAAAGTCGTGGAGCCAGAAATAATATAATCTTCTTAAAAAATGAAGGGAAATATCGTCTTTTATGTACATAATCGGATTTTTATCAAAGGGAAACTAAAATGTAATTTCTGTAATTTATTATTAGTACCACTTTGGCTACTCACGTGCATTTTATAATATGCGGAAACCTTGGGAAAAATATGCTCTGCGAGATAATAAATACATAAATAAATATTCAACGTGGAAGGGACACTACCAGTAATAAATCAAACCACGGCTTATACTAGATCACTTTAGTATAATAAAATTTAAATAACAGGGCAAGTGCGAGTTGAACTCGCGTAGAGAGGGTTCCGTACAATACCAAAGATTTTCCGTAAGTGAACGTATTATATTGAGTTTACTACTTTATTTTCAATTAATATAATTTTTATATTATTTTTCCTGTAATCTACAAGTAATAAACTATATCATATATATATTTTTTTAAATTTTAGGCTAAGTATTTTCGGAGATCCTTTTCGTGAATAAAATCATAACTATTTATCTTAAAATAATAACAAAAATATATTTGAGATCCTCATCACAAGACCTTTCATTTGATATATAACACAGTAAGGATGGCAAACTTTTTTTTTAATTTGACCGTCGAAAATATATTTATTTATTTTCCTGTAATCTACAAGCAAATAACCTATATTTTGTCTTTTTTTTTTTTCGAAAATTTTGGCTCAGTACTTTCGGAGATCAGGGGAAATGGTCAATTTTCGTTCTTCTTTCACGAATACTTTGCACATCTATGTTTGGGTCGTAGGATTTCACCATCCTACCAAATTTCACCTGATTTGGTCCAGTAGCAAATTGGCTGTGTTAGACGGACGGACGTACGAGTGATCCTATAAGGGTTTTGTTTTTTTTTTACGGAACCCTAAAAACAACCAAATAACAAAATTAAAAAAAATACCATACAAATTGCCCAGGCAGCTGCACATTTTTGTATGAAAATGCCATTTTTTTGTATTTTGGTTCTTATTTCAATTTTATTATACTAAAGTGATCTAGTAAAGCCTATGGTTCGATTTATTACGGGTATGTCTCTTCCACTTTGTATACGGACAAATCAAACAGATTGAGCTAGCCCCAAAGTAAGTTCGAAACTGTGTGATGGGATACTAACTCAACGATACTATATTTTATTACCGATACATATAAATAATAAAAGCCGCATTAAAATTGCAATGGTTTGGGGGACCATTCATAAATTACTTCACAGGAATTTCATGCATTTTTTAACTCCCCCTTCTTGTCACAGTTGGTCACAATTTTGAGAACCCCACTCCCAAGGGTGACGTCAAAGGAACTGATTTTTTATTCAATAATAAAAAAACAAGCGAGCGAAGCTTCTAACTATTTATTTAACTGATAAAGCTGGAAATATTATAAAGTTTATTTAAATAACTAATATATTACGAAATTTTAACTATTTAGTTAAAATTTTATGTTTTATTGCTTATATATAGATTTTGTATTGTGACGTAACTTATGACCTCTGACACAATGTTAAACTTTATTGTCAAACGCAAATGATCCTTTTCAGATTGACCTGGGTCTTGGGTGTTTATCAATAAATGTATTTGTTATAAAATCCTATAATATAAGTCTCGAACTCACTTTGTGGCTAGCTCAATCTGTGTCATTTGTCCGTGTATATATATATTTTTTTTTTTTATTGACCCCCTTCCCTCCTCCTTAATGTGTGATCTAATTTATGGATGGTACCTTGGAAGTACTTACTTGGTGGACAAAACATAAAAAATCTATGTCACACAAACAAATAAATCCGAGTAGCGGCTATGATATACGTAAACATATGTGTATGACGCAGCCAGGTATGCAAATAGTGTTTATCTATCTATTTAACAATAGCTATGTAAAAATTGTTCCCTACATACATAAATAAATAAATCCACCATTTCTTTTTTAACTTTTTATTTAAATGACAATCCCATTATGCGGCAAAACCTTTGAATTTCCACAGGGGCCACAGAATAACAAGTATCCAGAAGTGACAATTCAAATAATTTGTCCCATAACAACGCACAGATAATATATTTCAGAGAAAATCGAGTGTAAAATAACAACAGTGCCAAAAATTTAATAAATAAATAAAATAGGGACAAATTACACTAATTTTGCTAGCCCTAAAGTAAGTTCGAGACTTGTGTTATGGGATACCAACTCAACGATACTATATTATATAAAAAATACATATATTGATAAACATCTAAGACCCAGGACAATTTACTTAATTATTTATGGTAACTTATTGAAATGATTACACGTAAGCTAAACCGATGACCCATGCATGAAGCACAAAGATTCTCGAATGGTGACCATATACTGGTTGTAAACTTGTAGTTGACCTACAACTTCTGTCATCATTGTATGTAAGTCGTCAAGCTATGTCAGATGCCTTTAGGCAGCTTGAAAAATCTGAAACCAGTGTTGGTCACTTACACACATTATAAACCAAATCAAAACCTACAACTTTGCCAGACAATCCTACTGACGACGCTGAAAAACGTTTTTCTTCTTTGCGTATCGATGGGTTCTTTTCCTCTATATTTGATTTTCCCAGTAGTTGGCCACTTTAACGGCTTTATCGTTAACCTTAAGTAAATCATCCAGGGTGCAGGTTGTACACCGGAGACAGGAAAGTAAATGCGCCATAGTTTATGGGGAGTAACCACGCTCGCACACGTTCCGTGAGCTATGAATCATTTTCCACCTGGACATTAGCTATCCACAACGAACATGAAAAACGTTGGATGCAGAATTGCATCCAACGTTTTTCATGATGATTCAAAATGATTCAAAATGATTCATGATGATTCAACATGATTCAAAAAACCAGAGGCTTATGTTCGATCTGGCCATCATGTAACAAGAATTATATAGTCCTAAACTTGAACGAGTTATCCTTCTGTATCCTTTTTATTTCCCAACCGGCTCGAGTTTGTTCAAATATTATTTTAATACGATCTTTTCCATTTCGATTGTAATGCGAACAGAAGATTATGTTAAAACAAAAAAAAAATATAATGAGAAAAACTGTCATGGCGGACTTTCCTTCTCGTATTTTGTTTTGTTTTAAGAATAAAATATTGCTTTTGTTTATTTTGCCAGCAGTATTTGATACAGAATGTTTTTTCTTACCAACTAGCGGCCCACCCCGGCTTCGCACTAGTATTTAATAAAAATTTCAAGAGTTATAATTTTAAAACACACATACACATTCTTCTTTTAACGTTATTTTAATCATTGTTTTTGTTATCGTTATTTTTAATTATTTTTTGGCTTTTTTTGCGAGTAAGCCGCGCGGCTATTTCATTGACTCGCCTCCCATACCCTAGTAGCGTCTACATCGCATCGCCTATTACGGTACTGCCATAGCTAGCCGAGCGGGGTGAGTGGCGACCACGCGACTTTTTACTTACATTTTTAAACTCGTGATATCTTTCGAATGGAATGTCCGAATTGAATGAAAAGTTATATAAAGGTTTCAATCTTAAATATAGAGTAATTTTTTTATAAGGATTAATACCAAGGTACAAATAAAGAGCCTTAATAGCGGCGGCATTTTAATTTAAAGTTTTAAAATAAAATAACACTTATTATGACATATATATAATAGAAAGACATATGCTGTCACGACATTTTTTGTAGATGATGATGTGTTCTACAAAGTTGTATTCCGTAGCGCACGCGAAGTAAGGAATTTTTTAAGTCTATTTTTACACACTCGGTTTCATTATTGGAATTTAAGTAAGGACCCCTAATTTTAGAAAATAAAATATAGCCTCTGTCACTCGGGGATAGTGTAGTTTTCCATTGCGAAAGAATTTGTAAAATCGGTTTAGCAGTTTCGGAGCCGATGCAAACATACAAACAAACAATTAAATCTTTCCTCTTCATTATATTAGTTTAAAATTTAAATGGTACAAAAAGCGGACTTAGTGCTAATAGCATTCTCTACCAGTCAACCTTCGGGATAAATAGACATTTAGCGTAGTAGTAGTTTTTACGGAGTTCGAAGGTTTAGTGGTCAGCAGATCAGGACACTTCTCATGAACATGGTTTCGTCTTGGGCTTGCAATGCTAATACGTGTATATGTCGAGCAGCTTTCGGAGTAATGGCCGAGCAAATCAATACCTAGGAACATGTTTGAGTAAATAGATTACAGCTCTCAAGACAACTCAGCTTTGCATTTGTGTGCGTGTACAGATTGTGTAGGTGAGACATCGGCCTGAGGTACAGTATGGCCCTCACCGGTTTATATTGGTTTTTGAAACTCGGCCTGAGACGCAGCGCGACCCCCACGCGTTATCTTCCCCCTGCCGCGCACTTTCCACTTACACCTTCAACTTCGGTACCGCTAGCAGCTCGACGTTCCAGCGCTATCGTGTTTGAATTACACTAGTTTACAAATTATTGTTATTTTCAATGCCCATAAATAATTTCTAGTAAATTTGATTTGTATCTACCCTCATATCATTATTACATACGCCATATATTTTTATCACGTCACGTTTTTAAATATACCCTCATGTTGTTTTATGCGAATTTATAAGTCGATTCTAGTTTGTTACTAGAATATTGTAAGAATAAAGTAATTACTGAAAGTGATTTCCTTTTTAATATGTTTGATAGACAGCGTAAATAAAGCCTGAATAGCTTTTGTTACATTTGCGGTAAATTTATCAAAACAAAAAAGAAGAGAAATGTTACAGAAGCGGTAAAACGAGCCTACTTCCAATACTTTCAAATTCTGTATCAAACCTTGATAAAAATGGGTACCTGGAGTAGTGTGTGATTTTTGCAGAAGTGTGCTTACGAATTGTATATTTGTCATTATAAATAACATTTTTGAAAGTCATTTAACCGAAGTCGAAAAAGATGCTAAGTTTTCTTTTAAAGAGGTTGTAAAAATTTTTTAAGGTAACCACTAACCACAAAGCAAAGAATCATAAAGATTTTTTCAGTTAATTACAAATCTACCACAAAATGTGACTGCATATGTCGCTTAAAATCCATTTTTTGAACTTACACTTGGTTTTTTCTCCCGAAAACCTGGGAATCGTGAGTGACGAGCAAAACGAACATTTCAATCAAAATTTGAAGTCATTTGAAGAGAGGTAGAGAAGAGAAGAGAGTAAGAGGTACCAAGGTTTTTGGGACAAAAATATTTTGGCCGATTACTGCTGGTTTATCTGAAGAGAAAGTAAACCGGACCAGTATAAAAGAAGAAGAATTTTGAGTCATTTTTAATCTTTTTATTGCTTATCTAAGCAAATACGTGTACTTAGTTAGTTACACATGATTTACGTAGGCAACTTGTTGGTTGTAACTTGCCGGTGTGTTGCCAAGATGGCATAGCAGGATAACTTTGGTATTTAAGTCATTTATACCTAATCGATGTAGTAGATGAAATAGGCATGAAGAAGGAAAACTATCTAAGCCCATCGGTTAGATTAATAAAAAATACTGAACACATATTTTTCTTTCCTCTGAGGACCAAAAAATGACAAAGATATGGCGCATTGAAATTTCGCATGACGTCACGGCTACGTACGATTTTTACATAGAGGTGACGTCGCAAGCCCCCACTCTAGAACTTTGATACTTCGTATCATTGTGAATTTTTACTTTTTGGTAAAATAAAAAATATGGGTCCATTATTTTTAGATAATCTAAACGACGGACTAATTACAATTATACTTTTTTAACCCTGTCGTTACGCCTATTATAAATCTTATTTTTTCACTCAACGTTATCAAAAAACCCAAACTTAAGGATGAGCTAGTTCGGAACTCGAACTCGTCAGCGCACGCGGCTAATTTGCGTGCTATTTCGCTGAGAAAGGGATAGACTCGGTTATGAACAGTGCGGAACTATTTACACCGATTTATACGCACATCGGAACTACAGTCTAGTGTGTCGTATCCGACTTATCGCACAAAAACGTTGCGTTACACGTCTGAAAATTCACGAGTAAGCGTTTGGGAGAAGTGTTCTTGTGATAAAACAGCTGAATGTTTTAATTAAAAGTAGAATTATTTAAATTTTTTAATAACCAAACTATTCTTGTAAGAATTTTGTTTTAGAGATTTTATACTCCTTCCGGTATTTAATTGTGCCCAAAGTTGCGTTAAAATTACGTGTTGAAACGGAATGTTTTGAGACTCATAACTTTTAAAGTACTTATCATTTTACAATTATGATTTCATACAAGCGTAGATAATGACAAGACTAATCGATAGAATTAAAAACTTTAAATAGACGATACCGAACAACGGAGTCATTACCCTACAGAATTTGTATGGCGAAACACCTGACTAGCGTACCCTTAAGTTATATTCATACTCCCTCAAGTCAAAGTGATCATCGAACAGAACAATTAGGATTTGTAAAACAGCGAATGCAACCATCAAACTGTGATACATCTGAACCTTGAAAGCATTACACTCCTTTTTGTGTGCAGTCTTTTAATTTTTTAAATAATTTATTTTAATACATGTAAATAGCGTACCTTAGGCCTTTACTACCAACCAACAAAAAGCTCATGCGAAAGCAATTTTCGGGGATAAGTAAGCATAAAAAATATTGATATACTGTGTGTTCGGATATGAACTAGTGATAATTTAAGGACATGCTGTCGTCATCTATGCGAACAACTTTTACTAAATGAAAAATTAGAAAATCGCTGCTCCATAATAATTACATACATATCGCATAAAAATGTATGTGCCTGCAACTCGCATTTCTTAACGGATCATTGTGAAATTATACAAAAAAAAATCACTTCAGTATTTCGAAATTTTTCGGCGTCGGAAATACATAGGGCGCACTATAAGTTTCCGGAACTGGCCACTTACATAAACAATATTTAAAAATTTATTGCAACATTTGAAAATAGAACTCTTTGGCTGTAGAATGCAGTTTGTTTCATCTGACTGTCTTTTGTTTTTCCCTTGTGGCGCCATTTAAAAAATTGTATGTCTGCATCAACATGGATTTAACTCGGGAAAATTTTCGTAGTATGATTTTCTACGATTTTAAGTGTAATTTGACAGCTCAACAGAGCATCGCTCGGCTTGAAACAGTTTTTGACAATGAAGCACCATGCAAGACAACTGTTTATAGCTGGTTTGCAGAATTCAAGCGTGGTCGTATCAATCTCAGTGACGAATCTCGCGATGGTCGGCCGTCCACCGCTGTGACCAACAAAAACATCGATGCTGTGCGCCGTATGATTGAAACAGACAGGCATGTGACCTACCATGAAATTCGCGCATCCTTAGAAATAGGCATGAGTCAAATACAATTAATCCTACACAAACATTTGGGTGTGAGAAAGCTGTGCTCGCGGTGGATCCCACACAACTTGACCGACGCTCAAAAAACGGACCGCGTCACTTGGTGCAGTGCCATGCTTACCAGATTCAACGAAGGTGCGTCAAATTTGGTGTGGGTCATAGTAACAGGTGACGAAACATGGATTTATTGCTACGATCCCAAAACAAAGCAGCAATCGAGCGTATGGGTCTTTCAAGATGAGCCGAAACCAACCAAAGTGGCGCGCGTGAAAAGTGCATCTAAGCGGATGATTGCTTCTTTTTTTAATAAAACTGGACACGTGGCTACTGTTGCTTTAGAGAATCGTCGTTCAGTGAATAGTGACTGGTACACGACCATTTGTTTGCCGGAAGTTATTGACGAACTCCGTAAAAATAACCGTAAACGCCGTATCATCCTGCACCACGACAATGCTAGTTCTCACACGGCCAGACAGACAAACGACTTTTTGAAGGCGAAAAATGTAGAACTCATGAGTCATCCTGCATACAGTCCCGACCTGACTGACCTTGTGACTTTTTTCTGTTCCCAAAAATTAAGAACCAATTACGCGGTCAACGATTTTCATCACCAGAAGAGGCTGTCGAGGAGTATGAAAAACACGTTTCAGAGGTCACCACAGAGGAGTGGCACAAAAGTTTTCAAAACTGGTTTCATCGAATGAAAAAGTGCATAGACGCCAAGGGAGATTATTTTGAAAAGCAATAAATTAATTTAATACCTTTAATAGTATTTTTTCATATTCATTCCGGAAACTTATAGTGCGCCCCACGTATAGGGGTCGAAATATTTAAAACTATCGTATTTCGAAAAATTTTCTAAAATTTAATAAAACTTTTTTCTCTTCTCATGCTCGTAAAGTTGTTCTTTATGTTGAGAGAAGGCTGCATAAAATGGGATTTTATGCTCTTATGCATAAAGTAATTTCTTCTTTTAAGACTAAGCCAATTAGGTCTTATAGCCACATACACAAAACAACGTTAATTTGGATAATATTCCGAGCATTGTAATGCTGTTGAAAACCAATAATTTAAACAAAGCCTTCTTTAATTTAATCAACATACAATTCATCTAAATTGAATTAAGTTGAATTCCACACTTCTAAAAAGTAGATAGTAGTGAAGAATAACGCATGTTTGAAATGCGTGTGTACTATGTGTTGAGAAAATTCGTCAGGGTGATTCGAAGTCACGGTAGCACAATTGGTAGTGCACTCACGACGTTAACATGAGGGACGTGGGTTCGAATCCCACTCGTGACGAAATTTTTCATCACATGTTTTAATTTGGGTCATTTAAGTGATATACTTGAGATTTAGGTTTCTTAATTTAATTACGTCATATGTTTTATCATCTAAAATACGGGCGTGATTAACGTATTTTTTTTTAAATTACCCGTAACCATTTTAGCAACCTCAGAAACCTGAAATTTCTAGAAAAGTCATGTATTTAACCCCCGACAAAAAAGAGGGGTGGTTATAAGTTGGACGCTAATGTTTGTCGGTCTGTCTATCTGTGTATCTGTTTATGGCATCGTATTAGAGCTCGAACAAATGGACCGATTTCGATGCCTTTTTTTTGTGAAAGCTAGTTTCCTTGCGGTGGTTCTTAGTTATGTTAGATGAAAATCGATATAGCTATAAAAAAAATTTGTGGATTATCGCTTGAAAATCAGGGCTTTCTTAAGAAAATAATAGATGGCGCTTTGGTAGTTCCGCTACTTTTCACTAGATGGACGTGACCTTAACAATCGGGGATTTTTTAATTTGCTTTGAAAATAAACTTGTTACCGCAATTAATGCTGTCTGCAGTATCAACCCAATTTAACAAGTTTTAAAGTGCTTCTAACTTTCTAAGTTAAGGAAAGCTGACTTTGCTAACTTAGTTTACACTTGAGCAGCGCATGTTGGTTTAATTTCGTTAACTCTAAACCACAGTTGTAAACTTGTTAACCTTTTTTACCATGTTAGTACACAGATACACTCATTTCTTCATCACTAACGGATGAGATAGAGTCTAGGGCAATTAAACGCAGATACGCCCACCTTCGCTATCTTTCAGCGTCGGTTGGCGCAAATGTCCAGAAACTTAATCAAAAAAGAGATCTCTTCAAGACTGATCTCCACCTCTGGTGACAAGAGGGCTGGCTGCTTTTTCGCCCAACGCATAAGTACTGCGATCCAACGGTGAAATCCGGCCAGCCTGTAGCATATTGCATACCCATGTAGCATAGTACCAATCTTGGTACTATAGTACATGGGCACGATTTTTAAGATTAAAATATAGTAGGTATTTCATTTTATCTTTTTATCTGTGAATATGTAAATTATCCTATTTTAGTTATTTAAACAAAGTCTTTATCAAAAAAAGTGGTGAGTTGCTAACGTCGCTAACTGTATTATGCCTATTAAAATGATTCTGATTTGCTCCCATTTTCTGTATCGGCTTTAAGAAATTGATCTGTGCACATTCATAAAATATTTATTCTATCACGTCTTCATTCCAATTGGGGTTGACAGAGCATTTTGGGTACTGCGGCTCTAAGCAGACAGAGCCCAGGGCTGCAAGACTCAAAGGCCACTTTTAGCGTAGTGGTGGGCGAGAAGGTGGAATAAGGAGTAAAAGTAGTATCATTGCAAAAGTAGAACGAGAAGAGTGTAATATTTTTTTTTTCAAAATTAAAAACCGTCTTCACCCCCAAACTACAGAACCAATTTTGATAAAAAAATATTATATATGGGACCAACTGACTAGCATGCCATTTCAGACAAAAAGAATTTTTCAAATCGGTACAGTAGTCTTCGAATAATCGGTGACCATACACAAAAGATTCCGACGAATTGATACCTCCTCCTTTTCGGAAGTTGGTTAAAAGCATAATTCATTTCGGAACTTTCCCAAACAACAATAAAGTACTTATATAGGTTTTGTTGCGTGAAGTTTTACGTAAATTAAAACACTGGTAATCGTCCAGTACGAATACGGAAGGAAAAGTGAATATTTATTTGGTTATTTCTATTGAATTCATTTAAAATTTTGAAATACATTTTTAAACTTTTGAAATTAATTTTTTTATGTACCCCAGTTGTGCGACACACCGTTGCTCGGCAGACCTATGACCGACATAACATTTGATCGGCACTACTACTGCTTGACTTCAAT
The DNA here is from genome assembly GCA_943193695.1 of Acrobasis suavella. Classification (NCBI taxonomy): domain Eukaryota; kingdom Metazoa; phylum Arthropoda; class Insecta; order Lepidoptera; family Pyralidae; genus Acrobasis; species Acrobasis suavella. The sequence continues at coordinate 3,146,792 of OW971934.1, read as the reverse complement.
TTTGTTTGTTTTATTGTACTATGAAAACACACAATGACATAAGTGGTTTCCGGATGCCGTGTGGTTTCCGGCAGAGTAGAATAGGACCACTCCAAGTCTTCCCGTGGATGTCGTAGAAGGTGACTTAGGAAATACAAGCTAAACAAAGCTTATAAACATCAATGAGACCTCTCCAACACGTCTGGCCAGCATGGAGAGTGTAGGCCAAATCCTCTGGCTGCTCTGGCCAAGTAAGGCTTTGGCAGTACAGAGGGTCGTACTACATGCTGTGGAGACTAAGAACCTGATGATGACATAAAATAACAAATTAAAAAGAGTAAATTTTTGATTTCTGAAAATAGGGTTTAATATAAATGTATGAATTGTGTTATTAAATGGAGCTTACCTGAAACGATCACACTTCATACTTAACACATTCCGGGACACTTAGAACTGTATATGTATACAAACTATCACGTGTTTGATCCCTAATGGACAGGTATTATATGGATACCTATTATATATCCTTAGCTATAATACCTATGCTTATTTGAGCCCACGTAGCGCTTGCCTTTTTTAGGGTTCCGTAGTAAACAAGGAACCCTTATAGTTTCACCATGTCTGTCTGTCTGTCAGTCTGTCAGTCCACGGTTTTACTCAGCGACTATTAGTACTAGAAAGCTGTAATTTGGCATGGATATATATATAAAAAAAAAAAAACAGAAAAAAAGGTAAAATAAAAAATAAAAAATTTTGGGTCGCTCTCATACAAGTAAAGTGAAAAGGCATTATTCTTCTCGACTACCAGTCATGTTATGTATCATTGAAAAGGTCTTACAAAAATATTATGTGGTTGTGAACACGGTTTTACGATTTACGGATCCGTTTCTGAAATATTTGGTTTTAAAGTGATAATTTTTGTTTGAGTCAAGGGTCCCTCCCCTCTATCTGCTAAACATTTTATGTAAACACGTGAAAAAAATCACAGCTTTAGTCTATATAACAAAATTTAAAGGAAAACTATTAAAGCTAAGTAGGTAGGTAGTACAAATTAAAAAGTTATAGGCGACCAACTTATGAAATGTACTCGCAAAATGATAATATCACACAAATCCAATAGAAAATTCGTTTTTAGACGTTTTAGTGGTATGAAGTCAAAGTGGGCATTTGTACCAACGGAACCCTATACTGCGCGTGGCCCGACACGCACTTCGCCAGTTATTTTTTTTTATATTACATTCGATTGAAATTCATTCTTCAAAGCAGCATAGCTGAGGATGTTTACGGGAACTTGCTGATATCAGAAAAAAAAACCAAACAAAGGAATATATTTTTAGGAATCGCAATTCAGGCAAAGTAAATAACATGTGGTTGTGAACACTCGGTGTTACAAACTAGGACCTTTTTACTTTTTAATGTGCGACTTGAAAGGGTTAATGTTAATGCTGCAAAATTCAAATTTAAATGGTTTTGTTTTTAATGTTTTAAGTAGCTGTGTAGTTTCCAGCAAGCAAAATAATAAGACCCTCCACTTCTTCCGGTGAATGTCGTTAGAAGAATAAAGGTCTAAAGATTAACAAATATTTAGTGCTACAGCTACATTCCTAAAAAGGTGTGACCTCAGGCAAGCGGGATATCGTAAAACTACAGGCAAATTGTCCTCTAAAGACCCCAATGTCTTTATAAAAATACACGTCCATTTGGTTTATTATTGTGTCTGGTATTGGCGGTTTGCACGGGTTAAACGGTTCCTGTCTTTTCCTCTCCACTTTGTAAGATCTTCGGAATCCTTAAGTAACGATTGACATACATATTACATCTGAAAAAGAAACAAGTGTTCTTTAAAAAAAAAATTAAAACTATCTTATATCTCAAGTTCAATTCAATTCAAATATATCTTTATTATCATAGGATATTTATAATATCTCTTAATAATCGTCACTTTGTTTTATTGCACAATAATTGTTGACGTCAAAAAGTTACTTATAGCTAAGTTTACTGCCGCCTCCAAAGCGCTAGTGCAGAAGAAGCGGTAACAAACTGCACTGCAGCATTTTCTCCAAGAACGTCAACTCACAATGAAATTAATATTTATAGTTGATATGTGGACAGAGTATAAATTGTTTGTTGTCAAAATTTAAATTAATTTTTTAATGTCGAAATTTTGAAATAATGTCAAATCAAGTTGTAAATTCAGTATGTACTTAATGTACCAGATGATGACCATTTCTGAGTATACAAACCTTTAAGAGGGACCCGCGCCAAGCTCAAGCCAGACTTTGTTGTCTTTAAGATAGTCATCGGTCCTATAATAAGCCTTCTCACAGAGTACCTTCTTTACATAAGCTTTAAACTTTTTGTCAGGCATATCAAGAACCGATTGTGGCAGTTTATTATAAAAAAGTATACCGTTCCCCATAAACGTTTTACTAACTGTTTTGAGCCTATAATACGAGGCAACTAAGTCACTCTTATTGCGTAAGTTTCTGACGGTAAAATCGCTTACTTTATTGTATGAGGAAATATTTTTCCTTACATACAGTATGTTTTCAAATATATACATACAGTATGTTTTCAAATATATTAGTTTCAAGTGCTCCTTATGATGAATCAAACGAGCCCAAACTCGATGCGTGGTTGTGTCATTTCATTATAGAGTTCCTATGGCTACCTTCTGGCTCTATCATCAGCTCAGCTCCATGTCAACATAATATTGTATTGTCACGCGATATACGTATGCGTGTAAAATTTCAGCTCAATCGGAAACCGGGAAGTGGGTCAAATTTAACTTGCAAAATTTGATTACAGACAGAAAGACAGACCGACAGACAACGGGACAGGTGAAACAAAGCAGCTTAGCTAAAGATGTATACGGAAACTTGCTGATATCAGAAAAAATAACCAAACAAAGGAATATATTTTTGTAAATCGCAATTCAGGCAAAGTAAATAACATTTTTCATAACACGCCAGCGCGAACCTTGACACACCTGCGCCGCGAATAATTTTAATTAAGCCTGCAATTCCATATCGCGTTGAAGGGTTAAGTTCTCGTGGTTGTGAACACTCGGTGCGACCTAGAAACTGGGACTTTTTGTACTTTTTCTGTGCACTTTGAAAGGGTTAATGCTAATACGAATTCGAATTAAAATTATAATGGCTTTTACTTCAACGTTTTAAGTTGATATTCATTCACAACAGATTTTTCGTTTTCTTTTATTTTTAAGAAACAATAAATCAAAGGTATGAATAAATTAATAAAACTTTATGTTGCACCAGTATAAAAACATGAAAGGAAGGATATACGTTCTCCTTATTTTATAAGTATTCCGAATATATAACTATTTTTTAGTGCAATAATAATAATAATAATAATCTCTCGGGGGTAAGCCCCGTGATGGTGAAACCGGAGCCGCACCTCTCGGCACCCAACCAAGTAACTCCCTCCCTGGCAATAGTTCAGCAGCTGTGGAGGACTGTCCGTTGGTGCATCTCAATGGTACATTAAGGGATAGACCTCCATAGATGCAGCCATCTCACTTTTTAGATAAAAAGGTACTAAAAGGCCTCTTCATGTTGGCTTTGGCCCCATGAACGCCTCAAAGGACCGGGTCCCCATGGACCCGTGGCTGAAAAGCGTACCAACATAATAATAATAAAATGTTTTTATTTTCCTCCATTACATTACATTTTATACAAAATACACAAGAAATAAAAACTTATTCAACTAATATCAAAGGTAATAACTTAAATGTTTTTGGAGGACTGGTGCCCATGCTAGGTTTCCGAAGAACCTGTAATTACGGGTCACCAGGACTCGCTTACTTTAACAAAATACTTAAATTCAGCAATTAAAAAAAAATATTATACTTAAAAGAAATGTGGTGTCGTGGGACACCAGGTAGGAACGAAGTTCCTTCGGCTAATGTAGAATCGACACAATTTGCAAAAGAAAAATCGTGCTCAAAGGTATTATACACTACTCGCTTGTGTATACGACTGTCGCGCCTGCGCACGTCTCATTTAACGAGGTCATCCTTACGGTTTTACTATCACATTTTTTTCAGTTCGGTCGCGCAGCAAAATCCCTATCTCCTCCAAGCCTGCCGTAAGGAACTTCGTTCCAATAAAGTTTAATGTTAGCCATATTCAAATCCCAAGAGAAATCTTATTTTCTATCCTTGTGAAAGGTAAATAAATATCTTTCCCTTGTTTCCATTGCTCTTCATCTCGTACTGTTAATATCATTTTTCAGTGTAAGTTGTATGTATTTATGTAAGATGTATATGTATGTTTATTTTTAATATTGTATTTAAGTATGTTTATATTGACCGCCCCGCACTACCTAATTTTCTATATAACGAGGTTGCCTGGAAGAAATTGCTTAGCGATAAGGCCGCCTTTTGCGCATTTCCTAGTTTTTAAGATAATTATGTCCTGATTTATTTATTTTGTGCAATAAAGGGTATTGTATTGTATTGTATTGTAATGTATTGTATTGTATTTTATAATATAATAAAGTTTATTGTATTGTATTAAACCATATAAAATGTAGGTGCAATGGGCGGTCTTATCAATTAAAGTAATATCAGTGTCAGATAAAACATTAAGAACTTAACAGTCGTTACCCCACACAGAATCAGACTTTCCCATACAAACGTAGTCTAGCTTTTATTTCGAAACGGCATGTCAGATATTGGCGAAATTATGTGATTTCAAAGAAATTGCATATATTAAGGTATATAACTAGTTGTCACAGTAAAAATGAGAACTTAAAAGAGAATATAGTGTATCATATCATATTTGACCATCAGTATGGAAAACTTCTACACTCTCATATTTTCTTTCAAGTCCATATTTGACTGTCGACTTTTCTTCGCCAAAGCAAATGCTTTTGCTATAATATATATATATATATATATATATATATATATATATATATATATATATATATATATATATATATATATATATATATATACAAATGTACCAAATATATTTTTGGTACATTTGTTTCTTCGCCAAAGCAAAGGCTTTTGTAATTTTTTTTTGTAATACAAATTACAAAAAAAAATTCGTATTTCGGTATATATTTATTGGGAAAAGTTGTTCAAAATGATGGACTGAATCACCTCTTAAAATATTTGTACTTAATTAAAAAGGACATTATATATTATATATATATATATATATATATATATATATATAATAATTATATGTATAAGTAAGAATATAAGTAAAAGCCTTTATTCTGACACATCATACAACTTTCCACACCTATAAAACTTCCTCGCGCGGTGAAATCTTTGCGAAACATAAATCAAAATGATTGATTGATTCTGATTCCCAACTTGAATAACTTGCAGCTTTGTGTACCGCGAAAGGGTTATGGATTTTCTTGGTTATTTCGCATATTCATAAAAATTAATAACCTTTTGCAAAACCTAATTTTAGTTAGAACACGATTTGTCCCTTTCTTTCTTTTCAATATTTGACACTGAAAGAACAAGACAAAACACATTTTAACAAAATAAGTTTAGCAAATGTTTGAGTTTTTTTATGAAATAGGAAGGTTAATATAAGTGTTATGAAAAATATATTTTTTTGTACAAGCTTATATTGTGAGGCCAAAGTACTTATGGAGGTGGATCGCTTTATTACTGAATTCCTTATGTTAAAAAATGATAATGTTAAATATATGTTATTATGTAAGTGTATTGTATATGTACAGTTTATGTTTTTTTTTTCTACTCCTGTACTATTATCTGTCTCTTTAATGGTCAACACTAATATAAGAACATAGATTATATGATTTCAGAAAAGTCTATAATCTATTCCTTAAATAATAGCACATGTGCCGTTATTTCGCCAAAACGATACTCCTAGCCATAGACCTAGAACTTTTTTTTTTCTTTAGATCTACCATACTGCCAACATAATGAAATCGTTATTTTAACATATGGTGCCATTTTTCAAACGTGTAGTACTGAAAAAACGGTTAAAAAAAATTCGTTTAGATGACTCTATGTTTCCAAATTGGCACTTCTGGTCACTATAAAAACGTCTATTTAAAAAAAATTAAGTCTTCTATTGATACCTAGTATCTACCAAACATATGGAAGTATTTGATACTTTTCTATGATATTGATTTAAGTAAATGTAGTCGTAGAAAAGGTATTGTATGCAACGTTGTATAAGTACGTCAAAAAATGCTCGATGGCGTCTTCTTACGATGCTCGCCAAGGCTCGCATCGTAACCTGCGCCACTCGCATTTTATGAACCTTCTTATACAACTGTTGCATAAAATACTATTATCGTTCAAGCTATAAAACTATGGAAATATTTACCAGATGATGTCCGTCATACATTTCCTGGCGTATCGCATACAAAAAGTACGCCACTACGTTACAAAACAGGTTATATTTTTGAGACTTCGTAAAATAGGTATAAAAGTGCTACGTCTGTCTACGCTTTGTAGCAGCTCTACGTCGTAGGCACTCTACGCCGTAGCCGCTCTACGTCGTAGCAGTTCGTCGTAGCAGATTATTTTATGATTGTATCATTGTATCGTCAAGTAATCAGTTAGGACCGAGCTGCTATAAAGACCGAAATTCTCGAAAAATATCCAGTAAGAGCTCTTACAGATACTAACTCTTTTATGTTATAACAAATACATATACAATATGTAACAAAAACCCTGTCCGATCCTTGTACGAGCAACTCAGACCGTCAATATGAACAACTTTTCCTATGGGACCAATGCTTGAAACTCGAAAAAAAAATCGAAATTTTCATATAAAAGTGTTCGGCTGGCCCGGCAATTTGTATGAAAATGCCGTTTTTTCTTTGGACAGGGTTGTTACATATTGTAAAGATAAACATTAAACATCCATAACTCGTCATTTTTGGTTGTCAGTCAAACCATAAGAGCAATGAGGTTTTGCAACCCTTGTACTTACGCCGCACTTGAGATACGCCGCAGGTACGCGTACAGAGCGGACGTGTCAACAATTTTTCTACGCAAATATTCAAAGTATTAACACGCAATTGTAGTTTATACAACGGAGTTTTTTAGTACGTTTATCGATTAATACATCAGAAGTGATATACGACCTTATTAAACAATCAGGCACCTGAGCGGCGACGACAGCGCCGTGCGAGAAAAGTACAGGTATCTTATCTCACTACCGACGTTGTACCGGCAGGCCAGTGCATGCGCCGCACTTACAAGTAAACAACACAGATCAAGATGAGTGTTCAGCGATCACCACCTGGAAGTGGCCTAAGTGGTTCATTCCCAGAACTATCTACCATAAGTCAACCCTTAGATTCAACAGCCATTAGTTTTCGCAACAAACGCAGATTGCCATGCGAATGCGATGAATGGGTTCCATCAATGAACTCAGAATTTTCTGAAATGAGGAAACAAATGTCAGATATGCAGTTGCAAATGAAAGAGATGATGTCATATATGATGACCAACAATAGTCTGCAAAGTGATAATTTTAACAAATTATGTGAGGATATATCTATTATAAAAGAACAAGCTAGCAGTATGAGACTAACAACAGAAAGTTTGGCCCAAGAGCAAAATAAAATAAAATCCGATATTGAAGACTTAAAAAATTCGCACATCAAAGGCGATGAGAGGATGGCGGTGGTCGAACTTGGCCTCAGACAAATAAATCTATCTACATCATCTAACTCTATTCAAGCACAGGAAAATATTGTGGCTGAGCTCAATGAACGCAGCGCCAGAAGTAAAAACATTTTAATCTCTGGAGTATCTGAACCCACATCTTCACTTACTAAAGAAAGACAGGAGCAAGATAATAATATTGTCTCCAGCATTTTAAAATCTATATCTGCTGATTGCCCGGAACCAGTGAAGGTCTTCCGTTTAGGAAAGTACTGCCCGGAAAAAAAACGGCTTCTTAAAGTTATACTCAATTCACAAGAAAACGCTGCAAAAATTTTGCGCTCAAAACAAAATCTAAATGAGGATGGGATTAAAATCTTTTCTGATCAGACGCCCCAACAACAAGCTTATATGAAAATGATAAGAGGAGAATTTGAACGTCGTACAAAGAATGGTGAGAACAATCTCAGTATCAAATATATCAAGGGTGTTCCCAAAATTATTTCCTCGACTTCAAAAAACTCCTAGCAGTAGCTGCCACGAGCAGCCCATTAACCAGAAATGACAGTCACAACACTACGTACCAAATTACCAACAACTATCATAATATTACAATGAGTAAAAAGTCCCTTAAGTTCTTGTATGTTAACGCTTGCAGCATAATGAAAGCTGGTAAAATGGACGAACTGAAGTGTATACTGCAATCAATGAACATAATTGTGCACATTATAGTGCTATCTGAAACCTGGATAAAGTCTGACGAGGATGCCAAAATTATGCAAATACCTGGATACACTCACTACTATGAACACAGAAAGAATGTAAAGGGTGGTGGAGTGTCTATCTTTGCCCATAATAGTATGAAACATAGCCTTATCGAACAAAAATCTATTGATGAAAACCATTACCTATGGATACACATTGACAAATTCTCCTTAGATATAGGCGCTATATATAAACCTGGTCGCACAAACAGCCAAAATTTTCTGAACGAATACACAACGCAGTTAGAAAATCGAAAACGAGCCGTAGTTCTCGGAGACTTCAACTACGACTTGCTGGTCCCTGAAAAGTCAGGAGACTACGAGGATACATTAAAAGAAAATGGTTTTCTGATATTAAACAAAATCGATCAACAATACAGCACCCGTGAAAAAGGATCAACAAAAACAATATTAGATCATGTAAGCACAAACATTACACAGAATAAATTTCATCTTGCTATTGTGGAGTCTAGCATGTCTGATCACAAACAAATATTTCTAGAAATTGAAAAACTCAAACCAGATCCCATCAAATCAATTCAGTATGATACAATAGATTATGAAAAATTATATGAAGAAATTAAAAGTAAAAACGATGAAATTATGGATTCAGATTACTGTGCCTTAGAACAAAGATTGATTCATGGCATATCAATATCCAAAATTACTAAGACTAAAAAATTAAATCCACCAAAACAAGACTGGATAAATAAAGACATCATGCATCTAATCAACAAAAGAAATGATATAGGCCTTCTGCACAAAAGAAACCCAACAGACAAAAAGATTCAAGAAGACTTGAAAAAAGAAAGGAAACATGTAGTTAATGAAATACAAAAAACTAAGGCAGACTACTATCATAAAGCCTTTAAAAAATGTGAAAACAAACCGGAAAAAATGTGGTCTCTAATAAATAGCCTTTACCAAAATAAAGTAAAAAATGCATCTTCACCAGCTAAACTTGAAACCGCTAAGGGTGATATCACTGATGACGCACAGATAAGTGAATATTTCAACAACTTCTTTGCAACAATCGGAAAAACACTAGCAAATGCAATACCACGGAAATACCACAAGGACAACATCTTCACTACCGCAAACTGTGACTCTCAATCACACTTACCTGACCTCACAGAGATTAACTCTGTGAGGTCAGGTAAGTGTGATTGAGAGTCGCCTGCGTCGATAGCTGAAGTTGGAGAAATCACTGATAACTTGAAGTGTAACACTGCTTCGGGCATAGATGGTATAACTGCTAGATCTATAAAATATGTAAAAAATCTAATTGTAGAGGATTTGACCAGATGTATTAATAAATGTTTGGAGCTGGGTATCTTTCCCAATAGTCTAAAAGTTGCCAAAGTCACTCCAATCTTCAAATCAGGGAAGAAAGCTGATTCCAGTAATTACCGACCCATATCTGTCTTACCAATAATATCAAAAATATTTAAAAAATCCTGTATAATCGCATCGAATCTTATCTCATATCAAAAAATATAATTTCTAGTAAACAGTATGGTTTTAGGGCAAAATCTAATACGCTTTCAGCAACAATTGACATTATAACTAAAATGAAAACTAATATAGACCAAAAACAAATTGGGCTAGGAATATTTATAGACCTGCAAAAGGCTTTTGATACCGTAAGCCACAAAATACTATTAAAAAAGTTGAGAGACATAGGCATTACTGGGATTGCGCTTGAGATGTTCAGATCTTACCTTTCTAACCGAAAACAAATAGTCAAAGTCGGCAACCATCAGAGTCAACCTAAACCTATCTCATTTGGGGTTCAACACACACTTACACTTTACGCTTTACGCCGATGATACGAGTCTCTTTTATTTTGGAAACTCGATAGAAACAGTAATTTCTAACGCCCAAAGTGATCTTAACCTTTTGAATCAGTGGTTTCAGTATAATCTTTTAACAATTAATGTCTCAAAAACAAATTACATTCTATTTAAAGCTAAAAATAAGAGAAGTCCAAATTACGAACCACTGAAAATAAATGGAAAAAACATAAGTAAAACGAAAGAACAAACATATTTGGGCCTTCTCCTTGACAGTCAACTCACGTGGTTACCACATCTTAAAAAAATTAGATCAAAACTATCATCACTGACTGGAGCTTTACGCGGTATTGTTCGCTTCCTCCCAAAAAAGACTCGTTACCACATTTACAATTCGCTAGTTAAACCACATATTGACTACCTCATACAAATTTGGGGTACGGCAGCCAAAAGTAATCTGAACACTATCCAAAGAGCGCAAAATAAATTAGTCAAAGTTCTATTTTACTATCCATTCTTAACCTCCACAGAAAAAAATTACAATGAGACCAAATTATTAAATATTAGACAGACATATGTTTACTTCACATGTCTATTAATACGTAAAATACTTAAAAAGGATATACATTCGCAAATAACTTTTACAAAAAAAAGCACTGTGCATAAAATGAAACTTTGTAACTCAGACGACTTAATATTGAGACAGCCAAGAACAAAAAATTATGGAAACAGGACTATACTTTTTGAAGGTGCTCAACTATATAATAAACTCCCCAAAAATATAAAAGATTGCCAATCTATTTTTTCTTTTAAAAAAATATTAAAACAGCATATTATCAAAACAACAAAAACGTTACAGTCACAAAATAAAATAAAAAGGTTAAAAACAAAAAGAATAAATAATAATACTTAGTAAATGTGTTTATATCTCTTTCGACTATAATATAGAATAATAAGTACATAGTTGGTTACTAAATAATAAAATATACTAAATATTTGTACATATAAACAAAAAAGTAAAAAATAATACAAGAAAATGTAAATTAAATAAACATTACCCAGTTCCTAACACGATGCCACTTCTTGTAATGGTGCATCTTTGTACGCACTCATTCGTACCGGTGGAACGGACATCTACGCTTAGCGCTAGTGACAATTTTATTCAAACTGTGAGGGTACCTCCTACCCGCGTTTCCTACCTAGTCTATTGTGTTTGTGTGTGATACTTTGCTTTGCCTACTTTAAAACTTTGTACGCGTAACTGCTTTTTTATTATACTCAAATAGTGTGTGTGTTCTCATGTAAGTGAAATGTAAATTTCTTTATGAGAATAAATATCTTAAACCTTGTCAAATATCGTATTACAAATGTCAACTTGGACAATATTGGACACATTCATATTGTGAAAAATGTAAGAAACTGAATGGATTTCAGATTGCAGTCTTTTGATTTGAAAATATTTTATTCTTACGATTTGACACGATACACTATCACGTTTTCGTATTCTGACATGAATAAAATGATTTATTTTTTATTTTATAATAATAACAACAAATTTATAAATAAGATTGGAGATAGAATATCTTATCGGGCAAATGATAGACGCGCCTTATCTTATTTAACTCTATCTTATTTAATTTCCATCTTTATCTTAGCTAATTTCCATCGCCATACAGCACGGCAATGCCACCAGTATCATGGGACCATTTTGCCGGGAACGAGATCAGGGGTGGTCTCTTAGATTAATAAATTTGACGAAGCATGTTGCGCATTACCAACTGTAAATAAAATAAATTTTAATAATAACAAAAATATATTTAAGGTGTTCATAATGAGCTCTTTTTATTTCATATAAAATTGTCTGGGATATTTGAATAAATGAATTGAATATATAACACAGTAAGGTTAGCAAAAATTTTCCTAATTTGTCCACATAAAATGACCCTTATTTAAAAACATATTTATTTCTTTGTACATCTGTGTTTGGCTCAATATTATCCTATTCTACCAAATTTCACGTGATTTGGTCCAGTAGATTCGGTGAAAATTGGCTGTGACAGACGGAGGGACAGACAGACGCACGAGTGATCCTATAAGGGTTTCGTTTTTTTATTTTTCTATACGGAGCCTTAAAAATATATGTAGAGGTTAAGAGTTGCGACTTGTAAAGGAGAACAATCGGACAGTTGGACAGACATACGTATTTTTGTAAAGCTGAAATGACGACGCTTATCGCTCGCTCTAAAAATAGTTTTCGATTTTAATTCTTCTATATATTTTTAGTTAACCCCTCACCTGTTACTGGGAGGAATTCCTCCCAGGTCAATTGTTTATCTATTGTTTTATTTACAGGGACAGGTAAAGGGTTCTATCAAACTTTGTGAAGGAATGATTGTTGATTTGTGGACTGTATTAATATGTAAATTATTTATATAAAACTTTGAATCTATCGATTTTTTGGCTCCGAATATTATCTTTTTTTTTTCAAAGTGTGATTTTACAGAAAATCATATACTAAACGGCCAAGTGCGAGTCAGACTCGTGCACGAAGGTTTCCGAACCAAACTCTTTAAAAATAATAGCCAAGTGCGTGTCGGGCCACGCGCAGTGTAGGGTTCCGTAGTTACGAATACCAAATTTGAGTTCATGCCACTGAAAACGTCTAAAAACTATTTTTTTATTGAATTTGTATAAATGTTTCCTTTTCCGAGTACATTTTATAAGATAGCCTATAACTTTTTAATTTATAAACCCTACTTAGATCTGATAGTTTTTCTTTAAACTTCGTTATAAAACACTATAGTTGAGAATTTTTTCACGTGTCCATATACAACTGTTTAGCAGATAGAGGGGGGGACACTTGACTCTAACAAAAATGTTCAGTTTAAAACCAAATATTTCAAAAAAGGATCCCTAAATCGAAAAACGGCGTTTACCAGCTCATAATATTTTTAAAAGACCTTTTCAACGATACCCCACATGATTGTTCAGTCGATAAATAAAAATTGACTTTTCACTTTACTAAAAAAAGTAAAAATTCACAAAGATACGAAGCATCTAAGTTCCGGAGAGGGGGCTTGCGACGTCACCTCTATGTAAAAATCATACGTAACCGTGATGTCATGCGAAATTTCAATGGGCTGTATCTTTGTCATTTTTGGTTTCTCAGAGAAAAGAAAAAATACGTGTACAATATTTTTTGATAATCTAAAAGACGGACTGATTACAATTATACTTTTCTAACCCTGTCGTCACCCCTATTCAGATATTTTTACTTTTGATTTATGCAATCTCATTCATACATCTTTTATACCATAATAATCTTATTTTCCCTGAACATATTGTAGTAATTTGGTGGTTACGTGTACCCTTGTCAAACATGGCATCACAAATGTCCAATGGACAATAATGGACATATTCATATTGAGATGGTATTGGCAGAAACTGATTATTAATATTACTGTCCGTAAATAAAGAACAAAAATAGTATAACATTTGAGTTTTTACTACCAGATTTTATATAATTATAAATAAAAATTAACTTTTTAATGTTGTTGTAGTCGTTGTAATGGTTTATATAAATACAGAAACAAACATTATTAAGAAAGTAAAGTCTAAGTTTGTCTTTTTAAAGGACGGTTTTTTACGAAGGGCAAAAAGTAAACCTTCAACATCGTGTACCTATCAAAATAAAAATCATGCAATGGTAAGAAACTACTCTAAACTTAAAGATTATAAATTAAGTAAAACACTTATTAAAAAATACGTCGTGATGATACTATAAAATTTGATTTGTATAAATGTCTAGAAAGACCTTTAAACTATTTTATGAATAACCTTTGAAAGTAATATTGGTAGACTATTAGTAATAATTTCAAAGGTTATTCATAAAATAGTTTAAATGTCTTTCTAGACATTTATACAAATCAAATTTTTAATTATCACCATATTTAGTTTTAAACAATTTATTTCAAATGAGGGCGCCACTTTAGCTACCACTTCGTCTTAAGTATTATATTAACTGACTTCTTTATTTAATATACATTTGAGTATTTGGAAAATAAAAAAGTAACCTATTTTTTAGCTCTATGTATTTTTATTTTTCCGACATTACCGATTTTTGCGGAAGATAAATTATCATAAAGTTTGAACCACTTCGTAATATATTCAGAAGTTTGAAACTGGTCCGGAATGTTTGTACCTTGACCCAGATTTGACGACGGTATTTCAAGAATCTACTCCGCGGGCTGAATAATATATTGTGAAGTTAATTAATCTATAAACTTTTTATTTTAATTTGTTACTCTCTGAATTTTAAATTTTCTGAATTAAAGTCTTAACGGTTTCTTAATAAGACTTTATATAAGATTATCTTTAACTTATGCAAATCTAAAAACCATCTCAACCGAACTACACAATCGATTTATGTTGTGTCCTTTTTGTACAAAAAAGAATTTACATAACATAACGTGTTTAATCAATGTGTTACCGGTGATGACTTATGGCTCTGAAACGTGGTCTCTTACTATGGGTCTCATAAGAAGGCTCAAAGTCACTCAAAGCGCTATGGAGAGGGCTATGCTGGTGTTTCCCTACGTGCTCGAATCAGAAATGAGAAAATTCGTAGGAGAACAAAAGCTACTGACATAGCCCAGCGGATTAGTTCGTTGAAGTGTCAGTGGGCGGGACACGTAGCGCGACGAACCGATGGCCGATGGGGCAAAAAGGTTCTCGAAAGGCGACCACGTACTGGCAAGCGAAGCGTAGGACACCCACCCACAAGGTGGTCTGACAAGCGCTGGATGCAGGCCGCTCTAGATCGGTCATTTTGGAAATCCGTGGCAGAGGCCTATGTCCTGCAGTGGACGTTATGCGGCTGAAATGATGATGAATGATGATAACATAACATAACCGATTTTGCACCTGACAAGCATATGCCCTTATAAAAAAAATAACAGAGAGAACAGGTCTAAAATTGGTCTAGGCATCTTCGAGTAATCGGGGAATACACAAAAACACATATCTATTTAAATTTAAGTCCATCATTTACATGTATTGTAATAAAGTTAAATAATTGATAACCTCTTCCCTTTTTTAAGCCATTTTTTAAGGATCAAAATATGGTATCGTTGAGTTAGTATCCCATAACACAAGTCTCGAACTTACTTTGGGGCTAGCTCAATCTGTGTGATTTATCCGTATATATATATATATTAATTTATATTTTACGACCTCCGTGGCGTAGTGGTCACCATGCTAGTCCGCTACCCAGAGGTCCCGGGTTCGATCCCCGGTCAGGACAAGATGTAAAATGGTCTTTTTCAAATTGTCCTGGGTCTTGGGTGTTTATCTATATATGTATTTGTTATAAAATATAGTAGCGTTGAGTTAGTATCCCATAACATAAGTCTCGAACTTACTTTGGGGCTAGCTCAATCAGTGTTATCAATATATATTTGTAATTTCTTGACTTTGTAATTTGTCCATATATATTATTAAAAATAGTATTTAATTCTGTTATTCCTTTGTTACAGAATAAACGAATGTGAAGTGAATCCAATCAAGAATGAAACAGTGAGACCTGTGTCAGTGATTTGTGATGTCAGTGCAAAAATACGTGAATGGGTCAAAAATGCAGTGGGCCGGTGGTGGGGGCGGCCAGCTGATCGACTGTCGCAGTGATGAATTGCATTCGATAACTAGCGCTCACTGAAGGCGGACCACTCGGCAAAATGTCGGCGGGTAAGTTGATGAAACTTTTTTAATTTGACGTGTGACGTTTCTCGCGTTTACCTTTATTTATTTCTTTATTTCTTTAGTACTCGCTTTCATGCACTCATACAGAAGATGGTTAGTAGGTAAGTACATGAACCCTGGCAGGGTGTTGCGAACTTATAGGAATTATTTGAGTTTATATAATAATAATAGTATTTATAATCAAGTACAAGAAGATAATTAACATAAATTAAGAGTAAGTTCAATTGATGTCAATGGTTAGAAGATTAAATTAAATAGTTAAAAATACAATAGTTCAATGTCAACAAAAAGTTAGTAATAGGTGTTTACAGACAAAAAAATATAATTATTGTAAATATAATTACTGCAAGTGCGTTGGTCAGATGCAACTTGAAACTGGAAACTGGAACTAAAACTACGAGTACCTACGCAGATATATTGTGTTTATTGAGTCTTTCTTTAAAACGCTTATTATAGTTGGTCATTTAAATATTCGTTAACCGAGTAATACCCCTTTGACAATAGTAGCCCTTTTAATTTTTTTAAGAATTTTTTATCATTTTCATCCGATGTAATTAGTTTTGGCAGTTTATTGTACATCTTGATTGCGCTTAGGTGCGGACCCTTTTTATACATTTCTAAATCTTGTCCTTTAGTTTTAGGTACTTACCGGTATCGCTAGTCTGTTTTTGTGCCGTGTGTTTATTGTGTGAGTGTCTTTTACTTGATTAAAGAGGGACATATATTTTCTGACGAATGAGCATAATTCAAATATGTAGATTGAGGGTAGTGTGAGAATATTATTTTTATAAAGAAAGGTTGGCAGGTGTGTCTGTACGGAAGGTTACATAATATTCGAATACACTTTTTCTGCATAATTAGAAGATCATCAGCATCGGTGCTGTTACCCCAGAGCATTACTCCATATTTCAACCACGAGTATGCATATGCATAGTATGCAGTCAATGCAGTTTCATAGTTTGTATTGAGTTTCAAGATGCTTAGTGCATATATAAATTTAGAAAGTTTATTCCTTGTTATTTCTATGTGTTGTTTCCAGTCAACGAAGGTATCTATAGTGATTCCCAGTAGATTGAAGTGGCTGACTTCTATTTTTTGGTTTTTAAAACATAGGTTTAGATTTAATGCCTGTTTTTGATAGGGACGAAATTGGATTATTTTGGTTTTTTTAATATTTATTTCTAAATGTTGTTTGTCAAGCTATGTCTTTAGTATTTTAGTGGCGTCTGATATACCTTGTATATCGGCTTTTTTATTTATGTATGAATATTTTTATAGGGCTTTTCGGGCATTCAAGATAATATGCAGTAACTACTTAAGGGCGCACCGCGTGCCAGATGTCTTAAAAGGATTCTTAGTTTTATTAATATTAACGAAATATGTACTCACTTTAAAATAAAAGTACAGCAATGTTCAGGACGAACTCTAGTAATTATAAGACTCAAAAACACGCATCCCCGCTCATCAAGCTGTCTCGTTTCAACTAGTGTAAATTTGTGCGTGTCCTGGCGAGAGTAGGTATATTCGTAATTATTTGCTAATCAGAGAAAATAAAAAATGCGTGTACAATACTTTTTTTATGTTCCTAAAGACCCAAAAATCATGTTTAGTCCGCGTTCGTATTGTTTTAACTGACTTGTCAGAAGTGAACTACGAGGAAGAAAGATACTTCACTGTTCATTACTTGAATTAATAGGGCGGGACGAACAAAACAGATTTGGCTCGTCCTCGATATTACAAAATAAGATTTGGCGAGACTCCGCGTCGCTCATGTTTTCCTATCTTGCTCATAAACTTAGGGAACGTACCCATATTGAAGAATCAATAAAATTATTATTAACAGAACGTAATCTTCCAAGGTCCCACGCAATATGCGTCCAGGTACCCCGTCCTCGCGCTTCTCCTCCGTTCTCGCTTTGTCGAGGGTGTTGAGCGGGCAGCTGCGGGTTAACACACACACATTGTCGTGTGCACGGATGCGTTTAGTTTTATTTGTAACTAGCTTTTGCCCGCGGCTTCGCTCGCGTAGTGTGTAATTTATCAAAATCCTTTCTTAGGGGATGCCTACGACATAGTAGCTTTATGCATGCAAAGTCTCAGCCCGATCGGTTTAAAATTGACAAAGTTTCATACAAACTTTCATCCCCTATTTTATCCTCTTGGGGGTAGAATTGATCAAAATCCTTTCTTAGCGGATGCCTACGTCATAACATCTACCTGCATGCCAAATTTCAGCCCGATCCGTCCAGTGGTTTGGGCTGTGCGTTGATAGATCACTATGTCAGTCAGTCACTCACCTTTGAGTTATATATATTTAGATAGGGTAGGCATAAATGATACTTCGCTTCTATGTTATGCCCATACTAGGTGACACAATTACCCCCTTATTCATAAAAAGTTACAACATTTTAATAAACCTATTTTTTATTTTATATTTGTGTGGGATATCTATGAAAAATGATATTGAGGTTTGTAATATTTTTTTCTAAACTGAATAGTATGCGCGGGAGACACTTCCAAAGTGGTAAAATGTTTGTCCCTCCCCTATAACTTCTAAAATAAGAGAATGATAAAACTAAAAAATATATATGATGTACAATTACTATGCAAATTTCCACCGAAAATTGGTTTGAACGCGATCTAGTAAGTAATGCTTTTTTAATAAGTTTATTAAAACATCGATCAACGTTTCAACTACAAGAACTTTTATATGTATTATGTTACTTGCTGCTGCGGAACCCTTCATGGGCGACTCCGACTCGCACTTGGCTGCTTTTTCTGTATGTATGTAACGCGATATCTTCGTCAACCGTGGAGCCATTTTGATGATTTTTATTTTTATTTTTTTACAATATATTGGTTTAGGCATTTGTCCTCAATTTCACCTGATGGTAAGCGACGATGAAGACTAGGATGAAGCATGCCTATCCAAAAGATACCCATTCAATCTACTTTTTAATGTCCCGGGGCTGTACTTTTCTGGGAATAAAGACGCAGGCAGTTCATTCCACACCTTAGCTACTCGATTATTTGAAAGTATATTATTATTATTATTTTATTTGAAAGCTTATAGGTCACCAATTTGGTCCCATATTAATTTGGTGAAGATATGATAAACTTTGAAGATATGAAAGAAAGTCTTCAAAGAAAATGAAACCGGTTGTGTTTTTTTTTTTTTTTTCGTTAATAATTGAGTTATCGTGAATCAGACTGACAGAAGACGGAATAGAAATATTACCCCTCGTCTCGGTGACCATCCGTAGTATATGCCAAGACCCCTCCCTCCCCCTCTATTTAAAATAACAATTCCTAAAAATCGTTTTAAACCATTTTCGCTAACAATAATAATCAGAGGTCGGAATTAGGTAGAGTAATGTTTGTACTTGCATCGAAATGTTGATATTAATATGGTCTTAACGGGATTTCTAATGGATGGTGTTGCCAACAATATTTCAAATAAATAATAAGAAAAAACTTAGAGACAGATAAGTTAATTAACATACAAATTTTATTAGTATATACATTAGTATTTTTATTCGTTTTTACATATTGGCAACGACTAAAAGTAAATAACTTTTTTATTTATAAATAACGTGATTTTTCTGCTCTTTAAAATTAATCTCGGGATTTGAGGCATATCCACTTTATTCTTTCGTTGTATGAAATCAGTGTAAGTACATAAATAACTCTACCTAATTCCGACCTCTGATAATAATATTTGGTTCATAATTGTCTGCTTGCCGCGCGACGCCAAGAGTGCGTGTATATGTGTGATCTTATTACAAGTGAAAAATAAATTCTCAAATTTTTTTGATTATAAATTAAGGAAATGTCGTCATCAAATGCATAACCTGTTTAGGCGGAGGTCCAGGTCCAAAAAAGTGAAACTTTATGTCAATGTAATAAGGTTGAAGTTCGTCTGTGTCGATTTTCCCCATGGGGCCGGACGGGAAATGAGAGGATAATTACTGGTGTGTGCCTGTAAGTTTTACAAATGTACGCTGTGCGCTATAACTTTCCAACAACTCTGATACTTACTTTTTTCTAAACGTCAAAACAATCATTTTCTATGGGTTTTGTTTGAGATATAGAAATTATTTTGTGACGTTTTTTTTTTCTTAACAGTACCAAAAAACTTATTTTTGACTCAGGAAAATACCCAATCTTAATATAGCCTTAATAAGTGTGAGATGTCGATAGAGAATATTGACTATGTGACGAAGACTTAACCCCCCCATCTTCCGTCTCATCTTGTGACCGATAGTTGTATTTGAAGACCCTCCCCATACCCCCCTGAAATGTTATTACAGTAATGGGAAAATGTTCCGTGACCGTAAATTTACCATAAACTAGTGTTAAGTAACATAATTAACATAGTTCATGGTAAATTTACGGTGTGTGAGCTAGGAAGATAATGAGAAACCCACGCAAAAAGCTCTAAAGTCTCCCTCACAACTTAATGATTATAGGACTATAATCATTAAGTTTTGAGACTTAATCAAATTCAAGTGTATAATTACTTCATTAATTCAGGTTTATTGCCGATGTAAACCTAAGTGTTAACAGGGTTTCAATTAATCTGATTAGACAGTTTGCAGAATTTGACTGCTAATTATTAAGGGACTATTTAATTACCTGAAGGAAAAGTTTACATTGGTCGAGTTTATGAGATTGAGATTATTATCAAGTCTTTTAAGTCTTCACTACAGGAGCACGTTTTTCTCTGTGCAACGAGAGCAATACTTGACCAGAGCAGCAAGAGTTCATATTATTTTTTAAAATATTAGTCTTTTATACGATTTTGTTTACGTACTCTGTTGCACCATCTGAATTAAATATCTGAATCTAAAAAAAAATTATTACTCTTTGATTTATCTACTTAGTCCATTGGTTGATTGGCAGAGAACGTCATGTGGCATTAAATCTGCCAATTGTATACTTTTGATAAGTTTAGAAAAGTTAGTAAATACATAATAAATGAAGCTTTTTGATGTGTTCTGTTCAATGACTGTTGGCGTCCAGTGAGTGGAAGTTTACCCTATTTTTCTTTGTAATAACTTTATTGTACTTCTTCTTTCGAGTTGAGTTTTTTGTACTATGAAAACATTACATAGATACAATAACAACATAAAGAGTTTGTTTGTTTGTAAAGTCTTTATTATACATCACACACAGGACAAAAATACAGGTTAGAACTAAAGAACAGTACAAGGCGGACTTATCCCAGATAGGGATCTTTTCCAGTCAATCTTGAGAAAAGAGGACAATTTACAACACAAGTTAGAGTGGGTACAATATACAGAAGACACCAAATACTCAAAGAGTAAACTGCCAACGGCGGACTTATCCCATAACGGGATAACTTTCAGTGATTTGAGTATTGTTTGTATCTTAACAGTCTACTCGTCCATTTAACTCTACGAATGTGAACAGTTTCTCATTGAGACGTTGTTTTTCAGTAAATATTAGTATTTACGACCTTCCAACCACGACCCTGTCTGTACCCTTGCTTCATTTCGAGTTCGTCTGTAAATGGACGCAATGTCATTAGAATATCAAACTATTGACTCGAATTAATTTAATTGGTGTTATAAATAAAAGTTCTTTAGTATCCCATTATTCAATTGCAAAGCCCAAGCTTTGTGAAATATATAAGATTACCTAAAAAATAATCTACTAAATTGCATCATACTTGGTCCTGTAATCGCCTTATAAACACATCTACGCAAATAACTAATTATTCAAATATTTTTTTCAAAACAAGCTTTATTTAAAATAATAAACTTAAAAGTCCAGCTCCATGTTACTATAATTACAGGGTCGCTAAGCGCATCTTATCTTTCTACTCGGAACTTGAGGAGGGCAAGCGCATGCCTGGCGGACAACTCCTCAGATACAAAGATGTGCTGAAGCGGCATATGAAACGTTGCGGCATAGAGCCTTCTCAGTGGGAGAAGCATGCTGCCGTGAGATCGGAGTGGAGGGCTTTGGTTAAGACCAAAGCCAATGACTTTGAAATCCACCGACTCGATGAGCTCGACACCAAGCGCAATGAGTTAAAGGCCCGACCACCCTTTTTTTTTGACGCGGAGAAAATCCCTTCGGATACCTTACCAGTCACGGGAGACCGGTAAGGTTATGTAATGTTACCACTAAAAACTCCGCGGTGTCAACGCCGGTACCGCTATTGCCAAGTCCGTGTGCTACTCTCGCTCCACAGACCTGGCACGGCGGCCGCTTTTCAGCGGCCTCGGCTTGGCTCACTCACGGTACCCTCTCAATTAGCGAGAGAGGTCGGAGTGGCCTGTGGGGTGGCCCGTCGGCCTTCAGTTCTACCCGCTAGGGTGAAGGCGTGTGTTGACACAGACGCGCCTTTCAACCCGGAAAAGGCCCGACCACCTACGCTAACTCAGTATAACTTTATTGATGGTGTGCTCACATGCCCGCAATGCGCGAGGACTTTCACCCATAAGATTGGCTACATAAGTCACATGCGAGCACATGAGCGAGTTCCACAACTATGAAGCAGTCGCCATGACCGAAACCGGTCGGACATCATCATCATCATCAGCATTATATTGCATTGCCATGCAATATACGCATGCGTGCGAAATTTTAACTCAATCGGAAACCCGAAAGTGGATCTTTACTTACAAAATTTGATTATACGAGTAGACAAAGAGACAGACAGACAATAAGACAGGTGAAACTAAATATAAGACGAACATACGCAAATCGTCTTAAACTTCAGTTCATTCGTTAGCGTGATAACTGGCCAGAAGGTAGAAAAAGGAATCAACATATTGATGCGGTGCTAGCCGCATAGCCAGTTAGGGTTACCTTAATTTTCCGGGGTCCAGTGCTGCTAACATTTGAAATAAATCATTTGATAGGAAACGGAGACATCATTTAAAAGTTTGGCTTGACCAGGCACTGGATAACCCTTCAAACTATTTTATGAACTACTGTTTACAGTTTAAAGTGAGAACGTGAAGCTTTTCTACGCACGATTGCGAAAAACGGCCACTTTTGGCTTATGTGCGTAGAAATGCTTCACGTTCTAACTTACAGTACAGTAGTTCATTAGATATCTCCGTTTCCGTTCAAACAATTTATTTCAAATGGAGGCAGCACTGGCGCCCGGAAAATTCGGGTATCTCCTTAACATGTTTTACATTTTCACCAATTGCCTCGAAAGAGAAGCAGCTACATTCCACGTTTATTTCTTTTCTACCAAACCCGCATAGAAGTTTAACTTAACAAGCCTATAAGAAGTGCTCAATATAACAATTTATCCTCATTCTAAAATATCAGACTTGTTACAAACTCGGCAAGATAAAGCCACAATTTCAAGTAATATTTCGGGATTTTAGCGTAAAGTACGTCTGAAGTTTCTCGAATAAATCAAGAAAGCTCATCCGATGTAATTGGTAAACTTTATCGGTGATGGGGATCTCTGGTAACGAACTTTGTAATTGAAATAAGTCATAACGCGTAGAATAATTAAATAAATAAGTTTTTAGGGCCACGATTTGAGGTTAAATGATTTTCGATCGAGTTGAAGTTTGTTTGAATTATCTACTTATACAACGTTGCATACAATACTTTTTCTACGACTACATTTACTAAAATAAATACAAAAATAAACAAAGAAAAGTACGAAATTCTACCATATGTTTGGTAGATACTAGGTAACTATGGAAGACTTAATTTTTTTATTGACGTCTTCCTAGTGACCAAAAGTGCCATTTTTGAAACATCACTTAAACGAATGTTTTTTATACAAAAAACCGTTTGTTCAGTGACTCCACGTTTGAAAAATGGCACCATATGTTAAAATAACGATTTTATTATGTTAGCAGTATGGTAGAAAAAAGAAAAAAAGTTATAGGTCTATGGCTAGGAGTATCGTTTTGGCGAAATAACGACACATATTAGGAATAGACTATAGACTTTTCTGAAATCTTATCTGTATGTTCTTATATTAGTGTTCGGGACCATTTAAAAGACAGATAACAGTAAAGGAGTAGAAAAAGATTATTATATAGAGTATTTTGTATTAGGCTGGTAGCTTAGCGGTAGACCTTTCGGCCGTAATACGGGCGATCCGCACGGGAAGCGCCCACAATAGGAAAATAAATATTTGCTTAATATTTTATACTGTAAGTATATCTGTATTGGTTTTTTGTGCCGCATAATTTTCTCTGTTTATCCTTATGGTTGACTGGGAGATAATTAGTATTAAGTCCGCCATTTGTAAAAATTATATTTGTACTTTGGAACAATAAAGTTTAATAAAATAAAATAAAATTAATGGGTATGTGACTGGGAAAGAAATATTTTATTTAGTCTGTCAACTATATTACCGAAAAAGCAACTCATATTATGTCGTTTACAAAAGTATTCGAAGTTCACAAAGTTACAGCGCTTCAAAGTTTCGGAGTGGGGGTGATTCACGTCACCTTTGGTTAAAAATCGTAGCTGATCATATCGTCATGCGACATTTAAATGCAGTGTATCTTCGTCACTATTTGGTAATCTGACAAAACACAAAATAAGTATGATATACTTTTTAATATTCTATATAATAAGCAGAGATCGGAATCACGGGTGCTATACTGTCAAAAGTATGGATATGACTAAATGTTTCGGGATTTCTCGAAAATCGAATTGGGTATCAAGTAAATTAAACAGTCATAATTCTGTGATTTCTATATATATTTTTTTCGATTAAAATATATCTTGAAATCACATAATTATGATTGTTTTATTTATATATTATAAAGTCATATCCATACTTCTGATAGCAATAGCATCCGTGATTCCGATCTCTGATAATGAGCCAATAAAAATTTATAGTTCACATCCCTATTCTCTGAAACGAGAGTTCAGTACTATTGCGCGGGCGGCGATGTCTAGGGTCTACCCGGAGCTTGCGTGTGTACGGAACGATCCGCGTCTATTCTAAGAGGTGATGGGATTTTTCGTAACGATCATGGATAAGGGTTGATTTATTTTTGTAGAGTAGTCCCTAATGTAAATGATGTCGGTATGCTTGCTCTCAGTGGCTGCAACTTCGAGTTATGGCGCTTACAAGAGGCTTCATGGTTACAAAAGAAGAAATAAATTTGGCCGTATAGTAAAAGCTGGTACAATTAAAAAAAAACTTACTTAACTTGCAACGTTCATATTTAAAAACATAATGAATGTGACCCGAAAATGAATTAAAAAAATTAAAAAATTTAAATTATTTTCACCTTCGCGCGTTTACATCTTGAGATGCTTGCAAATCAAATCAACGGTAAATTTTAGTACATCAAAATATGGCGTCTCTACAGATGAAACGATGTTATCTGCTTGCTCTTAGTGGTTGTAGTCTAGTCTAGTCACAAATTTTTTTAATTAACTATCTTTTCTGTCAAGCTAATGCCTTCCATTCGCCGCCAGCACCACATCTCAAATGATTCTAATCTAGCTCTAACCTTTTTTCTCATTGTCCCAATTCGCAACTATATAGGGCCATGCTCCAAATAATACGATTATAATTACGTGCTCCATCCTCTCTATTTAATCAATTTCCAAAAACCAGGAGGTTATCAATTCGTCGTGACCTTTTTTTAGGGTTCCGTACAAATAATGAAAAACGGAACCAAGGATCCCAAGGATTTCCAAAATGACTGATCTATCTAATTGATAGACCTAGATCTTGGATATTTAACTATATTATGTATTTGTTATAGAATATACATAGTATCGTTGAGTTAGTATCCCATAACAAAATTCTCGAACTTACGGCTCGGCTTCAAACCAAGGCCGTACTATCCGAAAAGGATCTTCGTGTCAAAAAAAAATACAAAAATGCGCCCTTGTGCTGTGAAGCCGCCCGGGCAATTTGTATAGGAAAAACTATAGTTTTTTTGTTTTTATATTACTGTTATTTCCATTTTATTATACCCACTATAGAGATAGTACCCTGTGGTTCAATTATTTAGAAATTTATCCACACGTTGTATATCTAACGTAAATAAATTAGAACACTCGTATCGTATATTATCACATTACCATACTGTTTTAGCATCAAAAGAAATGATGCTGCAGTAATGGAGGCTGACTTGCACCTCGTTTGAACCCTGATCCCCATGGAGCAGTTTGACCCAGTTTCATGTTCGCACCAATTCTGCGGCTCATTAAGGGGTTGAAGTAATACAACAGAGCTTTTTTAACCCCCAAGAAAAAGAGGCGTCCTATAAGTTAGACGCTAATATCTATCGGTCCGTCTGTCTGTGTCCCTGACACAGACAGACGGACCGATAGATATTATCTGTGGCATCGTAGCTCTCGAACGGATAGGCTATGTAATTTCGATGCAGTGTTTTTGACGTGAAAACAAATTCCATTGCTGTGGTTCATAGATATGTTTGATGTAAAATCCGTATAGCAGTTCAAAGGTAATTGGGGGTTAACGCTTGAAAGTCGGGGTCTTTTAATTTGCCTAGCAATCAAGAGATAGCGCTACGGATATCAATTCAAATGTGTAGTTGCGCTCATTTCTAGATGGCGTTCTTAAATGTCGGGTTTTTTAAAATGTGCATTGCAAATAAACATGTTCAGCATGTTTTGTTGTGATAAATTATTGAAAACAAGCAACATACTGGCCTGGCCTGGTTTTCTGTAATCTGTTTATATATCAAATATATTATAAACTACCTAACATCCGTTGCGTAGTTTAAAAGATATTTGCGTACATACCGAGGGACAAACAGCGGGAAGCGGCTTTGTATAATACTATTGATATCAAAAATTTCAGAATTTGACAGGCTTGTCAAGTACTATATCCCGGTGTCCCTTGTTTTTTTGGTCTTGATCTTATTTGTTTATTTAGATTGGAGTAACAAATTAAGTTCTGTCTGACAAACAGAGTTTAATGTCAAACTTTACGTTTTCATCATACAATGGGTTAAACGAGCGAGAAGTTCATTTTAGCGTCGGAATGAGGGATAATAAGCTGAAAACTCGTAGACCCCTTCCTTTTGGCATTCTAAAAGTTATGTCAAAAGTGTCTGCGTCGTTAGTTATTAAAGGTCAAAGGTCACAAAAATCAGTTTTTCGTCATTATCTCTGTTTCAATCTGCAACAATTGCACTCAACTGTTGTAGAGATGGGGGCGGAGAAAGAAAACATTTCTATCTAGAAAATCTACAAAATAATTTAAAAAATGTCAATCTAGATTATCTACATTGTTTTAATTGCAACAAAATTAAATTAACGAATTAATTTCTAGTATAATCAAATTAAATTAATTGTTTATTCCAAACACGAAAAATGTTAAAATGATCTTTTTTATCAGCAGGCTCAGCAGTGGCTATGATCGGGGCGAACCTCCGCTTCGGAGCGAACCCTGGCGCCAGCAACTCCTCGATCCTCAACAACACGCGCTACTGCCCACCAGGGGGCGCCGCAAGCGCAGCTGCGCTGTTGGCGCTGTCGGGCTTGGGCATGTCGGCTAACTTGGCTCTCATGACGGTCATACTCAGCAAGAAGCAGCTAAGGAGGTGAGAAAATATCTTCATTCTTATATCTAATAACTACATGGAATTAATGAAGATGAAAATTAAAAAGAAAAACCTACTCTTGCCTGGGAGCGCTGCGAGCGCAGCTGCGCTGTTAGGCTTGGGCAATTGGACATGTTGGCTAACTTGGCTTACATGACGGTCATACTCAGCATGAAGCAGCTACGAGGAGGTGAGAAACAAATCCCATTCTGAATTATAGATTAAAAAAAAAATCGTGCTACTTCTCTCCGGGGGGCGCCGCAAGCGCAGCTGCGCTGTTGGCGCGGTCAAACTTGGGCATGACGGCTAACGTGGCTCTCAAGATGGTGATGGCAATCATTGAGAGAGGCCTATAGACTATAGACACACCATGCTTCCAAGATGCTTAATGACAGGCATAGGCGTCTATTGGTAAATGGCAATCATTGCGAGAGGCCTAATATACCATGCCTCTTAGTTATTAGCCAACTTATAGGAACTTTTCCTCGTTTTTTAGCTGTGCTTCTATCGAATGTGACGTGACATTTAACACTTTTACTTCTCCTTTGTAAAGAAGACTTTATGAATGTTTATGTATGTATATATATCTTGTAGTAAGTATGCATGTGCAGTTAGTTTAACTAGGTATAATATTACTTTCATGTATTCTATGTAAGTACGAACTTCTATTCCCTTCTTGTGAGTAATTGTCCTATGTTCTTAATCGCCGGTTGACTGGAAGAGATTCCATTACGGGATAGTTATTGTTATTTTATGTAATCGTGTATATTCATTGTACAATAAAGTTATTACAAACAATATACCTCAACCAAGTAGAGTAGAATAAACCAAAATGATTTACGAATATCATAATGCCTGCATAATGAAGGTGACTAAAAACGCAAAAAAACACAGTCCCTTACCAACCTATCGTACAGGTTGTGGTAGCCAACTTAATCTCACCCTGTTTACGTTTTAGGCACTGAAGTAACCACATCCATAACCATAACCATAACCATAACCTAACCTACCGAAACAAAATCAGGATTTACCCAAGTTGGCCGCTTTCACTACTTGGTCGACGCTCGGTTCATATTTTATAAATAAACATTGTGGAAAATGAAACGCACTCCTACTATTATTTCTAATCTCCTTAATTAGAATAGAAGCGTAGGTTTTGGCGCCAAAATCCATCATTTCATCAAGGAGTTTTTGGCGGGAAATCAAGGAGTTCAGTTGAAGTTGAAGAGTAAGCAAATTGATTCTAGTGGACTTTATTGTATGAAATTGGTGTAGTTTACAGACAATATTATGTAAAATAATATGATATTTATTTGCGGACTGTGGGCGTCTTTGGCGCCGTCCGCCACTCAATTTAGTGTTGCAAGCAATAGTAAAAAATATCGATAGTCTATCGATACTATCGTGACCTCGAAAAACACTAACAATATCGATAAGACTATCGATAGTATCGATAGTGTCAATACTATCTATAGTATAAATAGTGTCAATACTATCGATAGTATCGATAGTGTCAATACTATCGATAGTATCGAAAGTGTCAATACTATCGATAGTATCGATAGTGTCAATACTATCGATAGTATCGATAGTGTCAATACTATCGATAGTATCGATAGTGTCAATACTATCGAAAGTATCGATAGTGACAATACTATCGATAGTATATAAAATAACGTGTGACACTCGGGGACTGCCGCAGTATAGTGTCAATACTATCGATAGTATCGATAGTGTCAATACTATCGATAGTATATAAAATAACGTGTGGCACTCGGGGACTGCTGCGGTATAGTGTCAATACTATCGATAGTATCGATAGTTTTTAATTTATACAATTGATACTGTCGATAGTATCGATAGTAAAGGTACAATTTGTATTAAAAACTATCTACTTTCGATATCGTTTAGCTATCGATAGTTTTTCGTACAAAAAGAAGTTACAGTATCGATACTATCAATTAAAAACTATCGATACTATCTAAATTCAATAGTATCGATACTGTCGATAGTTTTACCTTTAATCAATAGTATTGCCAACTATTGACAATCGATACTATCGATAGTATCGATACTATCGATAGTCCTATCGATATTGTGACTGTTTTTCGAGGTCAACTATCGATAGTCAAACTATAATAGTTATGCAACGCTAACTCAATCAGCTATGAAAACCAGTGGGCTCATATAGATTTGTCGCCAGAAGCTCCCTTGAAGCAATCAAAGTACCAACACCAACCTTTGACTGTATATTTAGGATTGAGTAAGGAATAAAGAAGTGAATAAATAAAGATAGGCTCTAAAAGACTTGTATCCAGAGCCGTAAAATAATTATAAAAAAAAATATTTCATCGCGTTCTATTTTCAAAAAAATCAAAAAGTTCATGTCAATGGAGATTTAAATGGAGATTCCATCATAGCATGAATAATTTCGTTTTTTTTTTTCACGTCGTAAACGTACACAAAAATGGTATGTCCCATAGAATATTCAGAATTTCCCACTATGCCTATTTGTCTGATTACCATTCGATATAGAATATTGAAAATATTTCCAGTCGTGAAAATATTTTACATTTTATGAATATTCTGAAATATATGGCATTGTTATTGCTGTGGAAACTGTTGTCGATACGGAATGTGTAAAAAGTTTGCTATATTTTCGAGAAACATAGCACGTAGCGAACTTTGATTGTATTTGTGTTCGTGCAGATGATTTAAAGTCTATTTTTGTTTACTCCTGAAGAACAAATTTTTATTTTAGTATTTTATTAGATTTATTTTATAACTGGCTATGAGGATATCGATTTAAACTTATCAGAATTAAATTGATTTATCAGAAGTAAATGGATTGGTAGTGGAGTAGCTCTACAATTTATCAAAACAGAAAAAACGACTGAAACACCAAACTTTACAACCGATTTTGATAAAATTTCCAAGGGACTACAAGAAAAGTATGCATTCCCAAATAAAAATAAAAAAATATTTTTTTTAAATATAT
This sequence comes from Acrobasis suavella, assembly GCA_943193695.1. Lineage (NCBI taxonomy): Eukaryota > Metazoa > Arthropoda > Insecta > Lepidoptera > Pyralidae > Acrobasis > Acrobasis suavella. Next base: position 3,116,310 of record OW971934.1, on the reverse strand, counting down.
ACGAACCAATCACACAGATTAAGCTAGCCCCAAAGTAAGCTTAATCTTGGTTTATAGGATACTAACGCAACGATACTATATTTTATGATAAATACATATTCTGACTCTAGGCACCCTTTATTTGGAACTCAACCCACAGATTATCGCCTCAAAAGCCGTAACAGTTTTATAAAGTGTGCAATTTGATACCACTTGAAGGCCACCCGCAGACCTCCCGGCTTCAAATGTGGCGCAACAGGCAATACGCCCCTCCCCCCAACTTTGTGCCTCTGTCGGAAGAGCTGCCTTCGGGCCACAACCTACCTTGGGCAACTCTGAGGTGCCTAAATCGACTACGTATTGGGAAGGGCAGATGCAGTCACGAGCTCGCGAAGTGGCGATATATTGAAAAATCGGAGGCCCGCTGCCAATGTGGTCACGCCGATCAGACCATGCAGCACCTTCTCTCTTGCCCACTGTGCCCGACCAACTGTACAAAGTGCGACCTTTACACGGCGTCGGAGGGAGGCATAAGAGTGGCAACCTACTGGAGGGACAAAATTTAGTGTAATTTAAGTCAATCGACACGAAAAGAAAAGATAAATACATATATAGATCCAGGACAATTTGAAAAAGACCATTTTTCAACTTGCCCTGGCTGGGGATCGAACCCAGAACCTCCAGATTGGCGGTCTAGCGTGTTAACCATTACGCCAATGAGGTCGTCATATTTGGTCTTAGCGTCTTCAAGTAATCTGGGAACATACATAAAAAATTAAATAACGTGTGGCACTCGGGGACTGCCGCGGTAAAGCTATTGCATAGCATTTTTTTATTCACTTATGCAATTATAATTATTTATTTACTTTTTATTTACGCAGTATTTGTTTTCTTTGATATCAATTCAAGTTACACTTTTTGAGCATGGTGACCCATAAGAAAACAAGTCGCGGGCTCGAAGTCACTCGTGGACGCGGCCAAAAAGCACGCTGTCTCACTTAGCATCGTGTCTAAAAGAGATAGAATCATCAGTTATGAGCAGTTAGCAGCTGGTCTACACGCATATGAAAATAATGAAAGGTTATGCCATCTTTTAGAAGATTAAATGTGTTTGACCTCTTTTTACACGAGAAAATTACATAACATGACATTTTTAACGGAGAATTTTTAGAGGTCTTTCATTGCTTTACCGATTCACATAACGATCATAATCGATTACACAACTAGTTTTTTATGAACCTATTAGATTTTAATCTTATACTTAGGCAGAGGGGAACGAGCAGGTAAGGCTTATCCTGTATTAAATGATCTAAGGCACGTAGTTACATGAACTTGAAAAGTGTCATTATTAGTTTCTACCATCAACATTAAAAACTTTGTTACCTACTAGGTATATTTTATTTCTGGTTTATATTTGACTGTTCTGTATAATCTTTGTTTTACTATAATATTTTTTTTATGAAGCAATCGATCTAACCGAGCGCTAAAATTTATCTCAAATACTGGATCTCAAAATGGAGCAGTTTGATGTAATACGAGTAGTTCGTCGACAAGACGAATAAGAAGAAGACTGGATCTCAAAATGTGAGACCGGAGACGACCTTATCAGTTGGAACTACTTGTTATTGCGGTCGACGTGATCTTGCTGAATAACGTCACAAAATAATGAAACTATAGAATGACAACTGCACGCAGCGAAGATAAGAATGTTAAAAATCCCCTTACCCTAGACTTTTCCATACAAACGTAGTCTAGCTTTTAATTTGAAATGAGATGTCAGATTTTGACAGCATTATGTAATTTTAAAGAAATCGCATATATTTAGCTATATAACTAGTTTTCTACAGTCACATATGAATTTCAAAGAAAATATGAGAGTGTAGAAGTTTTCCATACTGATGCTCAAATATGATATGATACACTATATTCTCTTTTAAGCTCATATTTTGACTTTGAAAATTAGTTACTTGCGTTAATGTGTGTAATTTATTTGAAATTACATTTCGCCAATATGTGACATCCATATTCAAAATAAAAGCTAGACTACGTTTGGTTATAGGAAAGTCTAATTCTGTCTGGGGTAAGGGGACTCATGAGATAGATAAGTGACTTGCACACGAAGGTTTCCGTTCCATTCATTATCTATAAAAAAATCACGTTTGTTGTAGGGAGCCCCACTTAAATAAATAAATATATAGGGACAAATAACACTGATTGAGCTAGCCCCAAAGTAAGTTCGAGACTCGTGTTATGGGATACTAACTCAACGGTACTATATTTTATGGCATTGTCATTCTGTATCCTCGATTGTTTGTAATAAGATTCATCCCTTAACCATTTTGGCTGGGTCCGAGGTCACATACACGAATTAAATTATACGCTGGGTTCACATTATATGCATGGTAATATCCCAAAAGTTTTATAGTTTGCGTATCTGTGTCCATAATAAAATTGATATAAATTGAAGCGCACCTAGATGTGTACCTAAATTTACAAATTCTTCTTGCTATTAGCGCGTTCCCTGCATTTTCAGCTGTGCTGCTTTGGAACCTGGAGGGTGCTTCCTTTTTTTCTTCGCCAAATTTTAATGCATGTCAATAGTCACCCAAGGATAAATAAATAAATATATACGGACAAATCACACAGATTGAGCTAGCCCCAAAGTAAGCTTAAGCTTGTGTTATGGGATACTAACCCAACAATACTATATTTTATGATAAATACATATATAGATAAAAACCCAAGACACAGGATAATTTTAAAAAGGCCATTTTTTTACTTGCCCTGGCTGAAGATCGAACCTAGAACTACCGAATTGGCGGACTAGCGTGTTGACCATTACACCACGGAGGTCGTCGAGGATGCCGAAGACTGCAAAATCGAGAAGAAATAGCCGAGTTTACACGATTTGGCTTTGACTGTAGTTTTACGACCAGCCGTTTGTCTGACGTCAACCGTTTTAACCGACTTCCAAAAAGGAGGAGGCTATCAATTCGTCACATCTTTTAAAAAAATATATAACTTCACCAATTATTCGAAGAAGCTTGGACCGATTTGGAAAATTGTTTTTTGTTTGAAACGATATACTTGTCAGGTGGTCCCATAGAAGTTTTATCAAAATCGGTTGTGTAGTTTGGAGGTGAAGTCGGATTTTAGTTTTGAAAAAATTATGTGAACCGTTGAGCTTTGTTTTTTATTTCTTTTAAATGGACTTTTATGACAACGAACCAAAATCCTCGGCCCCTAGTGCCCGGCCGCTCAAGCGGCCCCGGCACTGACGGATGCCGGACCAGCCCTGGAGCAAGGGGTGCTAAGGATCACCGGGTGGGAAAGAGACGAGTGGAAAAATAAGGGGGAGGCCTTTGCCCAGCTGTGGGACACAATAACTACAAGCTAGGAAAAAAAAATGGACTTGATAACTAGTAAGTAGCTCGCCCCAAACTGTGAACTCGCGAATTCCTTTTCTCAGTAACCCCGTTACCGAATTGGCTCATAATCAGAGATCGGAATCACGGGTGCTATTGCTATCAAAAGTAGGGATATGACTAAAAGTTCCGGGATTTCTCGAGAATCTAATTGGGTACTTAGTAAATAAAACAATCATAATTATGTGATTTCAGGATAAGTCTAGTTTCGATTAAAATATTTCCTGAAATCACACAATTATGATTGTTTTATTTATAGATTATATACTCATAACCATACTTTTGATAGCAATTGCACCCGTGATTCCGATCTCTGCTCATAATCGAACTTGAAAATTATATTGGCTAGTTTTTAAGATTATTATGTCCTGTATTTATTTATTTTGTGCAATAAAGGGTATTGTATTGTATTGTTTACCAAATAGGGATGTGAACTAAACATTTTTTTTTGCTTATCGGATAGATTTTTACAAAGTATACATACGCGATATACAAATACGTGCTTTACAGCTTTAAGAACTTTTAAAGTAGTACTTTTATTTGATGTAATCTCTGTATAAATTTTCCGTGTACATAAATAAATATTTACTTTCCGATCGATCCAATCCATAGTATTGCGTTTCACAGTATCGAAAGTTTTATTAGGCATAACGAAATGTAAATACTATCGATTAGTATCGGTTATCGGTTCTATCGGTTGACTATTTGTAATATCGGTTTTATTTAAAATACCGATAGTCTATAGATTGAGGACTATCAAGCGGCTACACTAACCGATTCTACAACACAGCTATCTATTGAACATCCGTTACATAATTCGACTGTCTGTCTGATGCGTATCTCGGATTGGTGAGCTGTATTGTATTTACCCAGACTGCCACTCAAGCTGTCGCCGGGCTATTGTTGTCTAAGGTGTGATCTCAGCCTTATGAAATATGCATTTTATGGCCCCTAGGCGTAAATGATAGAGTTACAGATGCGACGTTTCAAACGATTTACCATCAAGGAATATTAATTTTAAACTACAAACACAAGTAGATATTCAATTAAACAATGCAAAATGACTATGGGTTATGGGTAAAAATAACGCGCATTTGAACAGACTTCCAAAAAAAGGCGATTATCAATTCATCTAGATCTTTTTTTATGTATTTTCAGTGTTCACTGATTATTCAAGACGCTTAAACCGATTTGGAAATTCGTTTTTTGATTGAAAGGGTATACTTGTCAGGTGGTCGGTCTCATGGTCAAAATTGGTTGTGTAGTTTGGGGGTAAAGTCGGTTTTAAGTTTTGAAAAATTATTTAGTGAAGGTATTTGAAAACGCGTGCCAAACGAGCCAAGTTCTTCGAGTGTTGAATCGAATCAATTAATGGAGTCAATCCAGCGTTTGAATGTATGTTTGTGTGTATTTTCGATACTAACTAGAGGATCTTTGATTGGAGCTTCATAAAATGTACTGGTGAAGTAGATGAACCAAAATAATTTTCAATTATTAACATGAATCTAATCAAGAACCAATTCAAATTTCGGGGGAAAGTTATATTGTACTATTTATTTATATGTATGAAGATCACAAATGCAAATGTAATGGCGAACTTTAAGCCTAAGGCCTTATCCAGTTTACCCAACAGGTGATGTAGAGAAAGTCATGGGTAGTGCAAAAGAGTATAGGGGTAAGTATATGAAAAAATAATCATCAAAACAATAAACTACATACAATTAATACACACTATTGAGTATATTTTATGATAAACAATACCTACATTTACTACATAAATACACTATGATCTATCTGACAGATCTAACATGGAAGGGACATACCTATAGTAAATCGAACATTTCCATACAAAAGTGTGCAGCCGCCCGGGCAATTTGTATGGGAATGTGATTTTTTGGTTTTTTACTTGTTATTTTAGTTGACGATCTCTGTGGCCTAGTGGTCATCATGCCAGACTGTCACCTAGAGGTCCCGGGTTCGATCCCCGGTCAGGTCAAGATTGAAAATATTCTTTTTCAGATTGACCTGGGTCTTGGATGTTTATCTTTATATATATGTATTTTTTATAAAATATAGTATTGTTGAGTTAGTATCCCATAACACACGTCTCGAACTTACTTTGGGACTAGCTCAATCTGTGTGATTTGTTCGTATATATTTATTAATTTATAATTTCATTATGCTATAGTTAACTAGTATAGCTGTGGTTCGATTTATTGCGGGTATGTCCCTTCCACGATGTACCTATATGATAATATATCTGTATGTTTGTTCAGGCTATAGACAGGACTATGCTCGGTATTTCTCTTTGCGATCGAATCGGAAATGAGAAGATTCGTAAGAGAAAGAATGTCACTGACATAGCCAAACGGCTTAGCTCATTGAAGTGTCAGTGGGTGAGGCACGTAGCGCGAAGAACCGATAGCCGATGGGGCAGAAAGGTTCTCGAACGGCGGTCACGTACTAGCAAGCGCAGCGTAGGACACCCACCTGCTAGATGGTCAGATGACCTGAGCAAGGTCGCAGGAAAGCTGGATGCAGGCCGCTTCCGATCGATCGTCTTCCTGTGGACTTCCTTTGATGATCATGATGATATTTGTTCTTGTGATATCGTTTTATTACACTCTTTATTTTCAACCTTAGTTTACCGGATAACATGTGTTGCCTATGACCCGGAAATTTATGGCGGCTTTACGCCCCATTGTCGTGTGCATATAACCATGTTATTTCTAAGGGATAAATAATTATCGGAAATTAATAGGGTCAAAGTGTAGGGTAACCTAATAAATATTTTGTTATACCAATAGATGATCAAATAAGGAAACGTACCAATACTACGTGATACATTTTTCTATTTTTAGGATTCACAGATTCAAAGATTCAAAGATTCAAATGTTTATTCAGTAATTAGACCTTTACAGGCACTTTTACACGTCAATAAGTATAATTTATGTTACGTGTAAAGTATATTAAAATTTAATTTATTTTTAAAGAAAAGCTACCGATACCAGCGCTTCGTAACGACCACTGCTGAGAAGAAACGCCGAAAGAAACTCATTTTCACAGTATTGGTCGCCTAATCGCCAGAAGGGCTTTGTCATATTATTATAATTGTCTTTTAATTAATAAATACTTATAATATAATACAATGTTGACACATTATAACATGTAATGCTTGCGAACCAGTAAACAAACATAAATTGCGTAATACAAAATATGAAGTAGTCAAAAAAGCGAAGCCGAGCTGACCAGTCCCTCCCGGCAGCACCCGTTCACGAGTTGACGCACGGATCAGCCATCGTTAGGATAATTTTAAAAAGGTTTTAAAGGGGCCGTACCTACAAAGGGTAAAAACGGGACGACACTAAGACTCCGTCTGTCCGTCTGTCCGTCTGTCCGTCTGTCCGTCTGTCCGTCTGTCCGTCTGTCCGTCTGTCCGTCTGTCCGTCTGTCCGTCTGTCCGTCTGTCCGTCTGTCCGTCTGTCCGTCTGTCCGTCTGTCCGTCTGTCCATGTTGTGTTATATGAACCGTGAAATGTTCACAGATGTTGTATTTTTGTTGCCGCTATATCAATAAATGCTAATAACAGAATAAATTAAGTATTTTAGTGGGGCTCCCATACAACTAACGTGATTTTTTATAGATAATGGAAAAACCCTACGTGCGCGAATCCGTCTCGTACTTGGCCAATTATTTGCCTCTTTCAGTGATTATCCGTAGTATATGCCAAGACCTCCCACCCCTATTTTTCATGTAACAACATTTTGCAAAAAACATTGTAACAATGTTATGGTCCATATTAGTCTGCTTGCAGCGTGACGCTAAGGCGTTCATAATCACCATATCTAACTTAAATACAAGTGATAAAAACGATTAAAAAAATGATTTAAGCTTAAGGAAAAAATCTTCATCAAATGCATATGTGCCTGTAAGCTTCGACGGGTGTGCTAGCTAGATCTCTGCCGGAAATTCTTAGCATCCCTTGCCCCGCCGTTACCTGACCTCTACCGGAGCCCGGAAAAGCGGGGCTACTGGGGACTGGGGGCCAGGGAGTTTTGGAGTCTACCATTTGGGCTATTTCGAGTTGGTGAGTCCACGCTTTTAAAGATGGATTTAGTCCCTTATGGCTTATGGTAGCCGCTTTGGAACTTGTTATTGCTGCCCGATACTTGTCATAGGTTTTAAGGCCGGGTAGGCCATCTCCAGGCAACCCTCCTCCTCCGGGCTTGGGACCAGCAACGGCGGAGTTTGTAATACCTATCTAGAGCATTATATTTAAAAATATGTTACAAGATTGTCTGTAGTGCTCAGTACAAGGTGTTTGTAAATTCGAATCCAGCAGCACAAAATCCCAGGCAATCCGCTTTAGTCCGGCTCTAAAGACTGACTTTACTCCCAGTGATTGATTGAATAAACATTTGCAGTGGATTTGTCTTTAAAGCGTTCTATTTAAAATGTGTCACAAGATTGTCTGTAGTGCACAATTGAAGGTTTAGTTAAATCCGAACCTAGCGCGTTTAATATGGTACAAAAATATCTGTACATATTATCCCCTGTAAAAATCATCTATCATCATCAGGTCCTTTTAGTCTCCACTGCAGGAGCACGACCCTCTCTGTACTACTGGAGCTGTACTTGGCCAGAGCAGTCTACATAGGACTTGGCCTACACTCTCCACGCTAGCCAGACGGGTTGGAGAGGTCTCATTGATGTTCATAAGCTTTGTTTAGCTTGTATTTCCTAAGTCGCCTTCTACGACATCCACGGGAAGATTTGGAGTAGTCCTATTCTCTTCTGCCGGAAACCACACGGCAAAATGTATATGACGAGATAACATTCATGAATGGAATCGTAGTTAAACGATCGTCATACGCAGGCAGTTTTTAATCAGTGTTCCTAATGTCTGCTAAGAAAATATAATAATTTTAAATGCGACTAATTACTAGGATGAAAATTTGTCGCCGTCAACAAACAAGCCACGCAGCTGCTCAAAATCCCAAGCAATCCGCTTTAGTTCGGTCGAAGTAAGCCTAGAGATCGGCTTTACTCCCAGTGATTGATTGCAAAGTAAAAAATACACGACAAAGAATTGTTAACAGGCAATTTTCTATTGCCATGCTTGTTACGACTTGCAAGTAAGTTTCTTCATTAGTGCGGAAACGTTAGCTTCTACTTATTTGCTCACAAAATACCATAGATTTTTTTTCCCATCCAAACATGAAATCTTACATAAGATAATAACCGACCAAGTGCAAGTCAGACACGCGCACCAAGGGTTCCATACCACCACAGATTAATAAATAGTTACTACGTAACAGATACATCACTCCCATACAAAAGCAAAAATACCTACGCTATAATAGCCTACAAGATCTAATAATAATACTTGCTGCTCAGAACGTACATAAGTACGCGTACAAAGAGTCGAGACTGCGTTGCCCGCCGTGCGAGTCACGTGACAACGCGTCATCGTAAGAATGCACTAGGGTTGTCCTATGATGATTATTGTAACAAATGTTGCAAAAAAAACGGCAAATTTTCATTTATATTTGACTTTGACATCCACTGCACTGCATAATAATTACGTGGTTTCGGCATTTCGAAGCGTAAGCGCGGGAAACGTGCGGTGCAGTGCGGTGCGAGTGCTCAGGCGGGCGTTTGGCGGTTTGGCGGCCCTTATTGGTTGTATCGTCGACGATACGCCAAGCGGTAGGCATATAGCGCGTAGCCTTGAGCGAGTGATGTAGGCCTGGTACCACTATCTATAAAATATTAGGTCTTTATCTATGAAATTGCCGTTTTGTATGAAAAAATTTAAACGAATTTTTTTCATGTGTTTTTATTTGTATTAATCGAAGTATTCACCCATGCAATCAACGCATCTTTGCGAACGCAGTGGCAGTTTATTGATGCCCTTCTTAAAGAAATCAGCTGGACGGGAGGCAACAAATTCTTCAAAGGCATTTTGTACTGCCTCTCGGGTATTGAATTTTTTTCCCGCCAAGAAGTTATCCAAATTCTGGAAAAGTAGTAGTCTGTAGGCGCAAGGTCTGGTGAGTGGGGCGGATGACGGAGAGCTTCCAACCCCAGTTCTTGCAACTTGGAGACAGTCTACGGTGCAGTATGAGGTCGCGCGTTGACGTGCAGGAGCAGCGGAGAGGAGCGATTGACCAATGCTGGTTGGATATGTGCCAGCTTCTCCATCATTGTGTTCAGTTCTTCACAGTACACATCTGCAGTAATGCTCACCCCGTTTGGTAAGAAGCTGTGATGAATCACACCGGCGCTAGACCACCAAACAGTGACCATCACTTTTCTAGGTGTAAGTTTTCGTTAAGGGGATTGTTTAGGTGCTGAACCAGGATCCAACCAACTTGCTGAGCGCTTGCGGTTATCAAACAGAATCCATTTTTCATCGCAGGTAACAATGCGGTTCAAAATTCCTTCATTTGTGTGTCTGTTGAGCAGTGCAAGGCACGACTCGACGCGTACTTCGCGCTAGCGATCATTGAGTTCGTAAGGGACACCCATTTGTCAAGCTTTTTTACCTTGACGCAAATGGACCAATATAGTTTTGACGCTAACGTCGAAAGCTGCTGCTAATTCAGCCGTAGATTGTGTATCATCAGCTTCCACAATCGCCTTTAATTCGTCATTGTCGACCAAACGACGGACGACCGCGAGGTTCATTTTTCAGGTCAAAATTTCCAGAACGGTAGCGAGCAAACCAATAACAGGTGGTTCGTTGGTTTGTAGTGTTAGCTCCGTAAACGTGGTTGATGTTGCGTGCCGCTTGTGCCGCGTTGCTGCCACGACGGTACTCATATTCCATAATTACTCGAATTTTTGCCAAAAGGCTGGCAGCATTGCCATTAAAAGGATTTCTGTATTTAATAGACGAATAAAAGATCATTATTCATTGAAATCATCTTAATTGTAATTTATATGTTAATTTTAAGTATATACCTGTTATATTTCCAGTACTGGCCAGTACTGCAGAACGGAAATTTCATAGGTAAAGACCTATTATCACTTTTGTTGAATGGGAGTCCCATTTAAATATTCATTTTATTCTGTTTTCGTATTTGTGTAGCGGCAATAGAAATATATCATCTGTAAATTTTTAAGTGTCTAGCTACCACGGTTCCTGAGATACAGCCTGGTGACAGACAGACGGACAGACGGACGGAAGGACGGACAGCGGAGTCTTACTAATATCTAGGGTCCCGTTTTTACCCTTTGGGTACGGAACCCTAAAAGCATCGTCCGCACGCCATCCGATACCAAAGTACGAGTAAGTGGATATAAGGAAAGTCTAGGCTAAAAAAAAATCTGGTTATATCCAAATGTCCATCTCTACACAAGATCATAATTGTGACGAAACGAGACTGGTCTGAAACAGATGAGAAGGGAGTTCCTAGCAGCTATTATAAGGATATCGAAGGAAATTACGTTTTCTTGATGGAGAAGTTTATTGTCGTAGGAGCACACGCTCGCCATAATATAAAAAGGATAGTGATACAGGACATTATTTTTGACAATACTAACTTGACAGTGACATTACTATTTGAAGTTGACAGATGTATATTTGTTGTATTTTTTAACTTAAACTACGAGCAATTTTCGTATTTTCATTTTTACGATAATCTTGCGATTCTCGATAGAATGAAACGACGATCAGTCCCAAATTAATCAGAAAGGGTTCTCTCATAGGGTAGTTTTGTTTTGTTTGAAGAAAACTAATAGAGTATTGTTATGAAATATAGTAGTTAATATCCCATAAAACAAGTCGCGACCTTACTTTGGGCAATCTGTGTGATTTGTCCGTATATATTTATTTATATCACGCGGCGAAGTAGGTCAAGAAAATGATCTTTTTTGTCGGGTGAGAAATTACTTCTATTCTTGCATTGTCATGTCCAGGGTCGCGTTCTAGTGAATATAAAAACTTATTTCGGGGCTCAAACAAATTAAGAATCCCCTTACCATAGATTTGTCCATACGTTTGTATGGACAAGTCTATGGTAAGGGGATTCTTAATTTGTAGTCTAGCTTTTATTTTGAAATGAATTGTGAGATTTCGGCAGTATTTTGTAATTTTCAATAAATTGCATATATCTAGGCATATAACTAGTTTGCGACAGTCAAATATGAACTAGAAAGAAAATATGAGAGTGAAGAAGTTTTCCGAACTGATTATCAAATATGATATGATACACTATATTCTCTTTTAAGTTCATATTTTGACAGCGAAAACAAGTTAAATCACATAATTTCGCCAAAATCTGACAGGCCGTTTCAAAATAAAAACTAGACTACGTTTGTTTGGGAAAATCTGATTCTGTCTAGGGTAAGGGGATTCTTAAGATTTATAAACCACTCTTACCTACGCGATTATATTTGAGAGTCTATAATCAGTTAATTAATAATTTTCTTGAACTATACAAGCAATAGGGATATAAACTGCTAAAAAATGTATTATTTATTTACTCCGTCAACTAAAGGATCCATAATTTTTTCGTTTTACGAACTACTGAAAATTCACAAAGTTACAGCGCTTCAAAGTTTCGGAGTGGGAGTGATTTACGTCACCTTTGGTTAAGAATCGTAGCTGATCGTGACGTCACTTGAAATTGAAACGCGCTGTGTCTTCGTCATTTCTTTGCTAATTTTTTATCTAATGAGCCAAAAAATGTGTTTAGTCCACATTCCTATTAAGGGCATACCAGAATTTTCCGGGGTCCAGTGCTGCCCCCATTCTAAATAAATCGTTTGTTAGAAAACGGAGACATTATTTAAAATTTTGTCTTGACTAGGCACTAGATAACCCTTTAAACTATTTTATGAACTACCGTTTACGGTTTAAAGTGAGAACGTGATTTTTTACGCACATTTGCGAAAACCGGCCTCTTTTGGCGGATGTGCGTAGAAAAGCTTCACGTTCTCACTTTAAACTGTAAACAGTAGTTAATGAAAAGTTTGAAAGGTATTATGGTGCCTAGTCAAGATTTAAAATGATGTCACTGTTTTCTATCAAATGATTTATTTCAATTGGGGGCAGCACTGGACCTTGAAAAATTCAGGTAGCCTCTTAAGAGGTCATTTGTGACATACTTGCTAAAAAAAAACAGAATGAAAATCAATCACCTTTTTTATACCATCTCAAACCGAGATCTCAAACTCATATACAAGCCTTGGCAGATGTCAAGGGGAGCGTGGTGTAATTTTTCATGCTGTCAAACATGCACCTTGAAAGAAAATGTATAAAATTTATCGACGGGCAATTTATCAACGAGGGCTGTCGCGGTGAGTGACGAGCTTTAAGTGAGCCACAAATGATTTATTAAAACTTAAAAAATAAGAGTAGTTTTTACACTCTGATGCTGAGAAACGCTTTAGCTAGGTCACGGTTGATTGATCGTTCTATGACACATATAAAGTTAAAGTCTAACGAAATATAGGTACTTTGGAACAGACTCCCTAAGGACATTAAAGAGTCTCGTACTCTGCATTCCTTCAAGAATAGGATTAAATTATTTTATGAAAGTTCCTGACTTGGATTGAATCAAATATGTATATTTTTATATATTATGTATGTATAACTGATATTGTAAGTATATATGTATATATATTATGTATGTGTATATCTATATGTATTATGAAATTATGATTAGTATTAAGTGTTTTAGCGTGTAAGTATTGTACAATGTTCCACCCCTCTTTTGTAGTTATCTCCTCTGGTTGTAGGGTTGACTGGAAGAGATCCCTGACAGGGATAAGTCCGCCTTTGTTCTATTGTGTTTTTTTTACTGTATTTTAATTGTGTCTTTTTATGTACAATAAAGAATTTATCTATCTATCTATCTATCTGAACCTACATACATAACATACATAATTTAATATACAAAAATATTGTAAACAATTAGAAACGAGCAAACATAGGCTCTGATCATGCCAGAGGGTATGTAAAGACGCAATAAGCAGGGGGTGTTTTAGCCGGTGCAAGCCCGGCACTATCTGGGCCCCCCTTCTCAGATGTCCGTCAGGGATTTCGCCTTCTGCTTATTAGTCTATAAAAAAAAAAAACATTACAAACATACATAATTCACGCCTGTTTCCCCAGGGGTAGGCACTATGGACCTCGCCACTTGCTTCGATCCTGACAGACTTCTTTCGCCTTAGTTAAAATATTAAAAATAAATATCTAAGGACTATCTAAGAACCCAAACTAAGTTCGAGACTTATGTTTTGAGATACTAATTCAACGATACTACATTTCATAACAAATAAATGCCGCCGACGGCCGAGTAAACGGGGCAGAGCAGGGCGGAATCGGCATCTAACATCCGAATGACGTGAACAATTCACTTGACTACTTACACTACGAGAACAGACTAATGTCAGGATGAAACTTACTTACAGTTACGTCACCTTACCGATGTCGCCGCATAAGAGACCTTACGTGGGACTTATAAAAATTTGACGATAAGTCAGTGCCCGCAGCGGATCGGATCGCACTGAACCATGAATTCCAACCACATGTGTTGAATCCTCTGGCCCACACGGTATTGAATACTGTGTCCAACAGGGCTTACCGTCCAGCTGAAATAGACTGCCATTGTAATAAATCGGTTCACCAATCCACATCTATTACAATAATCGCAATTTAATGAGTCACGGCGTTGGCCCAAAGGTTTCCCACACTTGCTGCATTTCCATGTTGAATAGCTATGGAAAATTTTTGAGCCAGATAAGACGTTTATCAGGCTGCCTAAAACAGTTACATGGTCTAAATAAAGTTACATTGATCCCCGCTCCACATTCAGCTCTATTCATATCTGATGGGCCTCGGCTTAGCTTACAGGAATAGGTTCTCCGAAATAATTTTTCACCATTTATCTTGTCAGTGTAGCGACCTTTGTCTGAAGTTTGGATTGATTTATTGCCTTGAAGAAACAAAGATGTCTTTATTTAGGTTTAAGGATAAGTTTTTTAGAAGTGAGCTACGAGGTACAATACAACGCCAGAACGTTCTAGGGTTCCGCGCAATATGCGTCCCCGTTCCCCGTCCCCGCACCTCTGCCCCGTTCTTGCCTTGTCGAGTGTGTTGAGGGGCGATATAATATATTTTTGTCTGTAGTAGTATTAGGGATAAATGATACTCTGCTTCTTTGAATTGACAAACTGTTCCTTATAGTTATGTAGACAGAGTCTATGGACCTCCACTTACTACAACCCTGTCAGACCTCTTCAAAAATATACAGGGACATAATCTTAATAAGCAGAAAATAAAAAAAAACCACTCGAATTCAAAAATTTGGTAACAGATGAACATACACAAAAACTCTTTTCTTTTGTTATAGAGCTTGCTCCTGTCGGTGTAGTTAAGAGGAAATGCCTCCATTCCTCACATACATACATATAAATATAGCGGCGAAAATCTTAATACTCATTTTGCCTTCACTGTAGTTGGTTAAAAAGGTTCTCAATTCGTAGCCAATCAAATCACTGAACTACCAGCAATAGTAACTCGATAAGATTGGATCTCGTCCTATCCTATTTGAGTCTAGCAATCCTTCAGATACTTAAATTTATTTTGTAAAGAACGGAAGCTTTAACTAAATTGGCATTGACTATATAGAAAGAAAGATATACCATACAGTTATTTTATTCGATTGTTAATACTCTACATACATGCATAACAAACATAACAAGTACAAAAGAAAACAATAAGGAAGTTTCCAACCACTAAAATTAGATAGCTTTTTCTAAACGACAAAACAAACATTTTCTATAGGTTGATTGTATGAAATAAAGTCTAATAATGTCATAGTTTCTTGGGAGGCAAATAGCGCTCTTAAGAGGATACCTGAATTTTCAGGGGTCCAGTGCTGCCCCCATTAAAAATAAATTATTTGATAGGAAACGGAGACATCATTTAAAATTTTGTTTTGACCAGGTACTAGATAACCTTTAAAACTATTTAATGAACTAATGTTAACAATTTAAAATGAGAACCTGAAGCTTTTCCACGCACATACGCTAAAAGTGGCCGTTTTTCGCAATTGTGCGTAGAAAAGCTTCACAGTCTAACTTTAAACTGTAAACAGTAGTTCATAAAATAGTTAGAAGTGTTATATAGTGCCTGGTCAAGACAAAATTTTAAATAATGTCTCCATTTCCTATGAAATTATTTATTTCAAAGCACTGGACCCCGGAAAATTCAGGTAGCCCCTTAATATCATTTTTTTACAATAATAAATCAACATCACTTTAATATGGATATGTTTAAAGATAAGTGGCATTATTTTACAACGTTTGATTTTCTTAAACGTAACAAATGAATTATTTATGAACCAGGAAACTTCCTTATTATATCATGGTCTAACTTATTGTAATAAGTGTTTATATTAGTAATAAACTTTTTCGTACCACTTGCTCAAAAAAGGCACATTCTATGGCACAAAAAGCGAACATAATAGTCAATATTAATCTGTTAAAAACAGGGAAAGAAAAATGTACTGAATTTCATTCAGGCTCTAGACCAAGAATGAAAACAGGGAAAGAAAATTGTACTGAATTTCATTTATCCTCTAGAGGGAGAATGTGGTTTAAGTTTGGAATACTTACCGAAATTTATACTGAATTGAATTCATGTCTATATTGTTAAGCGTAAAAAAATAACGATTTTGAATCGACAACATGTATCCGCAAAGTCCATAAAACCACTTAAACATAAAATAAAAAACTAAATCAAGTCATGTCATTGTTTGTTTACACCAACTATTTAGTTTTCCAAAAAGAAAAGGAAAAGGTCATTTGCGTCTCACACATACAGCCAAGTTTTCTGCGTAACTACATTTATTTACAACGTAAAACATTTTGTATCTTTTATGTGACTGGATAAAAATTAATTAAAATAAAATATATCTTTTAATAAATGCTTGTGTCTTGATATCATTGTCTTTATTTTTTCGCAAATGGTACGAAAATTAGAGTATTTTCCTCGGTGATAAAGCTGTCTTTGTCTTGGGTGAACTTAAATCCGTCGGTACATTCAGGACTCGTCCTAAGTCCCTCGCTTCGCTCGTGATTTAAGAATTTAACACCCTCGCTCCGCTCGGGAGTAAACCTCGAGTCCTTCGTTGCGCTCACGATTTAAGTCGTCACCCGCGACAGAAGACACTGCTTTATCCCCTTGGTTAATAATCTACTATTTCGTAATTATTTTCCAAAAGCGGCAGTTATTCGCAAAAATGATAAGAAACACTTCACGTTGTCACTTTTAACAGTAAACATAACTAAAATAGTGTCGTTGAAGAGTTATCTAGAGCCGCATGAAACGGAGTTCCTTTTCAAATAATTTATTCCAATTCGGACTAAATTGGATTTATAAAAAATTATGCTTGTGGTTTATATGATAATGATTTCAGATCAGGACAGCACTGGAACCCGAAAAATTAACGTAATGAATATCCTTCGTATTACGAATATTCTGATATTTGTGTTTGTACAATGCGACACAAATAAGTTGAACGAAAATGGCGGACTTCATAGCATTTTTGTACAAATTCCCTGGGAATTTGTACAAAAATGCTTTGAAGTCCGCCATTTTTGTTCAACTTATTTGTTTCGTATTGTACGCTAATCGAAAAAATAAACAGGTGTTGCCATGTTGGATATGGACACTGACATACTCAGGTTTTGCCCGACTTTGAATAAGTCTATACGCTACTAGAGGAAACTCTAACGTCAAGAGAATTGATAAATATGTGTAAAATCTATTGCTGTCGCACTTTGCCCCCAAACCACCTGTCGCGATGGGTGATAGAGACAACTGCAGCTCGGACCGAAAATACCTATGAAAAGTAAACAAAATCAACTTTTCATAGTTCCCTGATTTGTCCTCCAAATCTAAAAATAAATAAAATAAATCATTTTTTTTTTCAGACAATGGGAGTCCATACATACATAATGTAGTTTTTACAAAAAAAAGACAGATTTAATTTTTTTTTATGAAAATTAGAAGGAAAGTTTTGGCTGTGTTCGTATGTTTTCTTTTTCTAATAAAATCTCGTTAATTGTGTTTGCAAGATGGTGGAAAATCTTAACAATTCTTTAGGTTAATGGAGGTTCGTACCTCTTTTAAAAATAAAATAATGAAACAATGAGAACATAGGGACATGCTAATATATCCAAAAATTAATTTGTAAATTCTAGCACTTTACAGCGAAGAACAGGGGATGACGATTATACGGAAATACGGCCAAATGATTCCTCGTAAATGTAGACAATGGGATAAAAGCTAACAAAAACCACTTAACTTATATGCTGTTTTTGCCCACAGGTGGTCACATGGCCTGCTGTTCCACCAGGCGATAGTGGACTGCGCGCGGGCAGCCATCTTGCTGCCCCTGGGCATCGCAGTGTTCAAGTGCCAACCAGTCTACAAGTGTTCGTTAGTGGAGACGGCTTTTCTTTTATTAGTAAGTAAAGTTACCCTTGCTTGTCACCCTAACCACAGAATAAGTAAGTACTCACGTACAGAAGTGTTACCCAGGAAAGAGTTTCAAAGGAATATCTACTCAATGTTGTTAGCGATATGACTTAATTTAGCTCGCATCTGAACTCAACTCATATTCGTTTAGATACCTAGAAATCCATTGCAAGCCAATTTCAATCTTATTGCTTTAGACATACGCCCGCGCCACCGTTCCCCGTCTCCAACACCCCTCCCCGTTCTCGTCTTGTTGTGCGAGTTGAGGGGCGAACACACACACACTGATAGTAGTAGTAGGCATACTTGAGACTTCGGTTCTTTAAAGTGCTATACCTGTGCCTTAACATAGATTTTAATTGTTTTTCGGACACCAAGTGGTCGAAGGCAACACATACAAACATACACTTTCACGACTTTATTTTTCATAAGAGACATAGGGGCAATGTCATGGATGGGATGATATTGCCCGTAAGTCCCTTATGAATGGGACATGGGGCTCTTAATCTGGCGAAAAGAGAAGTTTGGGTCTTGTGACTCTAAGCAATCAGAGTGCTGTGCCGTAAGACCCAAAGGCCACGTTTAGCGTGATGTTGGGTGAAAAGATGAGAGGAATCTAAATAGTGATGGGTTGCTAGCCGCATTTTCTACGTGTTCCGCATATTCATCGATTCTTCAGGCTTTTACGATCTGTTATAGAGGCAGCTAGTGAATTCTAAGTTTTTTCCTTTCTCCTAGACCAGAATGGAAGTTCTCCTGCGATTATAAATAAGAGCCTGCGGTTTTCGAGCCAGACCGGCTTCTACATTTTGTACTAAACTTGTCACATTGTTAATTTGATTGCTATCTCTTTTGCTCTTCTGAGTCACCGTATTGTTTGACGCACTTAACTATGGTGGTCTTTTTACGTAGGAAAGAAATTTTATGTCTATGGAAGAGATGGTAACACTCTTAGCGTTGTTATTATCAAAGAATCTCATTGTAAATTACAGACATAAAGTGAATTTACGAGCAGGCGTAATAGAATGGTAGAAAAGCAGTGTTTTATGGTCAATTAAAGTTACTTTGCTTTTAAGAGCTTGTCTGAAGATACTTTATTGTTAAAGTTTATTATAACTTAACTACAAGATGCTATCTCTATTTTAAGTTTAAGTTATTAAAAACTGATAGTGAAAGTACATTAATGTCGAACTAATAAAATTCTGTACTATATAACTAAAAATTCTATACAAAATACTCATAAAACTGTCAATCTATTTGTTTGTAAAAAACCTTTTGATTAAAATCATATTGGTTGATAAAATTATTTAATCTCAATGACTTTTTAGTATGTTATATACACAATAAAAGAAGAGGATTAAAGATTTTAATTTTATCAAAATTTGCTTTTATAATAATATTTTTCGATAAATACGAAACATATTCGACAGTATTTTTTTGACACAGTCCACAGTCCCACTGTATCAAAAAAAATACTTTCGAAATTCAGAATGACACTCGTGTGAGTGAGTCCTATTCCTATTATTATCGAGACCTAGGTCGAGAATAAAAATAAAAAATAAAATAAATAGCATTAAAGTTTATCAAGAAAGTAAGGCCCATTTAGATGGTGCAAGTTTCTTGCCTTTTTCATGTCATTTTTAACCAATTTCCGATAAGGAGGAGGTTACAAAGTCGTCGCAATTTTTTTTTTCAATTTATTTATTCCCGATTATTCGAAGTCGCCTGGACCGATTTGTAAAAATCTTTTTTTTATTTGAACGGGCATACCTGTCAGATGGTTCCATCAAAATCGGTAGTGAAGTTTGGGGGTTAAATAGGTTTTAAGTTCTGCATCAATGATTTGCATGGCCGACGTTTTTTTTAGACCATGCAAGTTACCTTTTGGCTTCAATTTCATTGTATGCAACAGGCAAGATACTTGCTGTATGAAAATGGCCCCTTTTCCCTGTTTAGATATCGTTATTCAGTTATTAACACGTTCACCATCTTCAAAGCCATTTTCACCATCTTCATGTTTATGTTCACCATCTTCAAAGCCATTTTCACCATCTTCATGTTTATGTTCACCATCTTCAAAAGCCATTTTCACCATTTTCATGTTTATGTGCACCATCTCGACAGCCAACATACAGTTAATTTCGAAAAGTAGTTCCATGTTTTTCTCATTACCTGTAAAATCTGTTGTTACAGGTAACTGTGTGTTTACGACAATCTTCAACGCTATTTTCTAGAAAAGTTTTAAAACATCGTTTACAGTTAAGAGTTTATTTTGAGTTATGCTTTATTTTCCCCATTTCCTGTAAGTTTATCTGTTGTTACAGGTAACAGTAACAACAGTAAACATGTTTGCGTCAACCTTTAACGCCATTTTATAGAACGTTTATGAAACTCTTATTAACAGTATAGAGTTTATTATAGTTAAAGGTTGACGTAAACATGTTTACTGTTGTTACTGTTACCTGTAACAACGGATAAAATTACAGAAAACGGGGAAAATAAAGCATTACGTTTTATTTTCCCCATTTTCTGTAATTTTATCTGTTGTTACAGGTAACTGTATCATTTTCTAGAACAGTTTTAAAACATCATTTAAAGTAAAGAGTTTATTTTGAGCAATGCTTTTTCCTCATTTCCTATAACTTTATCTATTGTTACATAAAACTGTATTGCCAATGTTTACGACAATCTTCAACGCCATTTTCTAGAATAATTTTAAAACATCAGTTACAGTAAAGAGTTTATTTTGAGAAATACTTATTTTCTGGAATTCCTGTAAGTTTATCTGTTGTTACAGGTAACAGTATCAACAGTGAACATGCTCACGACGGTCCTCAACGACAGCCCAATTTTTCCGGAGAATGAGGAGGAGCAGGCTGATTTATCGGCGCCATTACTGATGGACAGCCCTCAGGTAATGTTTGACTGTTTTTGTGATGTGTTCTGTGAGCTAGGTGTAACTTTTGTTTACAAATCATTTACAAGTGTATTTGCCAGGCAAATTGAAAAAAAAAAACCCACTGCAACGATGACTTAACTGACTTTCATCAAATATAGCTAGGGACCACCGCAAGGACACTTGCTTTCAGGGAAAACAAAAAAAAAATCCTTCAAATTTGGTCCATCAGTTTGACAGCTACAATGCCACTGACAGACACCCAGAAAGACAGATAGACATTGCTGATAACCTTGTATTATAATATAACAACCCTCTTTTTTGTCGGGGGTTAAAAATCAGCATCTGTGTTTAACATTTACCGCCATTGTTTTGTTGCAGTGCGTCCTATTCGGTACATTCATGATATGGTTCGCATCCATCACGATAAACCTGGGGCCCACGTTCTTATCAGGGGCCCTGGCAGCCAGTGCAGGGTCCTACAGCTCCTACGGGCCAGCACCTTCATGCCCTCTCGTTAGGGGCCCCTTCAGGCATTACGTCCTCAACGCTTTGTGGATAGGCGTCAATGCTGTGTGCGTAGGTCTGACGCTATTCCACTTGAAGAAGCTTCATCGGGACCTTACAAAGGTTTGTATTTGCAACTCTACATTTATATAAAGACAGATGGCATGGAGAGGTTTATAATAATCAATAGTCCACACGGGTTCAAATGTACCAATGTTTATAGATGGGCCCTGGTGCGTAGCAAAGAGCCTTTAGACGATTCGCGATTACTCCGCACTCTGCGTAGCGCGGGGCCGGACTGTCTGCAAGTATCTCGATTCGTATCGAAAACACGTATAGGACAACACACTGACATCGCGTCTACGCGCATCGTTTTTGTATATGGTGGCTCAGAGCTACGCAGCGTGAAGCGAAGCAGTGTGCCAATCGCCTTAGAAGCAAATTTCTTAGATTTGCATAATCAAACTGTTTTTATACAAGGTAATATTCGTGATTATTCAACTAAACGCCTGGTAAATTTAGTAAAGTACTAATAGACCTTGCACATGATATAAACCTAATTAAAAAAAGTTGTAAACTGTTATTGCTTATTCACATAAATGCGTTCAGAATTGCCATTTTAGAAACGTAGTGTCGCTTAAACGATTGCTTTTTCCATACAAAAAACCGTTCGTTTAGCGACTCCGCGTTTGAAAATGGCACAACGAAACAGATTAAATGTGTCACATTTGGAATACCTTTCGCGACACTGCAGGGCCTATCTATAAATTAAAATATCTTGGTAATGCTTTCTTAACATTGACACACATATTTTGCTTCATCTCATTCTCATGAAGATCAAACTTCTCCATGATCATTTGCTGGATAATAAATCGCTGTCATACCATCCACCGCTTTGTAATAGGGTAGTTTACTGTGGTAGATATTCAAATAAATATCCAAATAGTATCAATTGTACTTACAATAAAATGAATGAAATGTGAAACAAAGATACAAGATTGTTTTAAATTGCACAGCTAACAATGAGGAAGAGGTCTTTGTCCTTTAAGAGGAAGGCAAACTCAAAGTTTACCAAAGTCGAAGACAGAACATAATTACTTTTTTTTTAAGATAATAAACAAAACAAATGTAAGAAAAAGTTTTGTCCAAATGAGTTTTTTTTTTCCTTTTTACACAGAACAGGACATGAGCTCGAAATTACAATTTGTAATTCCGATTTAATCATTCTTAGATCATAATTCGTAACTTAGTCTCCACAAGTTAATTTCCTAGGCAAATTAAAAAAAAAACCCCGACTCTCAAGAACACCATCTAGTGGTGAGTAGCGGAACTACCGATACGACTTGATATCCGTAGCGCCTTCTATTATTTGCCATAGAAAACCTTTACTTTCAAATTACTTAAACTCCCAATAACTTTTTACCGGCCGAACCGGTTTTTATCAAACATAGCTAAGAACCACCGCAAGGGAACTTGCTTTCACGTTAAAAACCGCATCTAAATCGTTCCATCAGTTCAAGCGCTACGATGCCACAGACAGACAGGCAGACCGACAGACATGAGCATCGAACTTGGATGGGGTCAAGAAAATACATGAATATCTTTAAAACTTTCTTTTAAAATCACAGTAAAGTACCCGTTGGAACCAGCAATAGTAATGAATGACAAAACGTGTAGTGCATCGCCGCCAGCCACAGGCGCAAATTGTGTCCGAATGGTCGGACTCAGGTCATCCACATCTGAGGCTGCATTGGGCATTCTAGTCCAAGATCTTATAGCACGATTTTTATAATTAGAATTAGATTCAATCAGATTACACATAAAACCTGTCTTTAGTTGGAACTCCATTCAAGCTGAGCAAGGATTTTTGAGAGGACATTGTTTAATTGAAACATCGAAAGTTGCAGTGATGATACCAAAAATATCATAACTTTTATACAAAAACTTTTTTTCTATGAAAACTAATATTTGTTTGAGATTAAAATAGTATATTATCCCACAGATGAATCACGAGCAAGTGATGGATTCTAATGAGTGAATCACGACCGTCACGGAGTGATTCATCATGATTCTACTTGAATCACTCGCTACGCTCGTAATTCAAGTGGAATCCTAAGCGTCGTGATGCCAGAGCCATGAGTGATTCATGGCTCTCGACGTAAATCCTCGATGTTTTATTCAAGAGTTTCATACTATACTTTGTACTAGGACTACAAGAAAAAGAAATTTAACTAACCGAAAACAGACATTTTTTGAATAAAAAGGAAGCTTAAATTAATTTAAAAGCACATTGAAATTAGAACGATTATGCCTTTTAGACACTATTTTCAGTGAATAAAATAAATAACCAAAATAGTGAGTAAAAGTGCATTTTATTCACTGTTTTCAGTGGACGGAATATGTTAAGCTTGTGAGGATGATATAAGTAATGCCAGAGAATAAAACTAAAAAATCTGACAACTGTATTCACCCCACTACTATTGTGAAGCATAAGACAGAAAAAAATAAGAGTAGATGTAGTAGCTCGTTCACTAGGTACCGCTCGGCGGCACCTGGCCGATTTGCGTCCTAAGTAGGCCCTTCTGGTAACCGTAGCTTCGGCCCTTCCGGCAAAACATGGGTTTTGCAGCACCCCAAAATTTACCATAGTCCCTAGTGCGCCGAAAGCCGAGGTTTCCTCCTTAAGAGCCCTTTGCGCTGCTGCTAGTAGTTTATAAATATAGGAAGCCGAGCCTCTGGCTCGTTCCTCAAACCTTGTCCGGTGAAGTAGGAAATACCGGCCCAGGCAACCTATGAATGTCGATTCAAAAACAAAGAGTCGATGTAGAAATCGTGCAGTAGGATCTTGGACTATCACTAGCCACACGGCGGCCGGACTAGTCACGATTTTGGAACATTGCCCATTTCGCGTGTTTGTATAAGATTTAAATTTTCGGAAGTCGATTTGATATTTGCGTTTGACGCCGCGTCGCCTTTTCCATATGTAACGCAAAACGTTCCAAGACTGCCAAATGGTGAATTACTGGTATTGACTATCCGCCATTTTGATATGCAATATGTTCGGGAAAATTAATTTCAGAATTTGATGAACGCGAAGAAACAAATATCGAAAGAGGATATATATGTGTTGAAAGTTTACAATGAAAGGAATTGCAAAAAGTTTTTAGTTTGATACTATGGCAGAAGAAAAAAAAACACTGAGACTTTCATATGGTCATTTACGTATTTAATTGAAGTAAGTACAATGTGTTTTTTTATACCGATTATATACCACAGATTATACGTGACACTACAGTAATTTTTCTTTTCAAAATGGCGGAAGAAATGCCAAGCTCCGAATCATTAGAACGGCTTCAGGAGTGTGCGATAATTTAAATCTTACCGCATGCAGGCTAACGTAGAGGCAGTTCGAGTAGCTGGCTTAGTGACAACCCTTGTCAGCATGGCTGGTGACAACAGACGCATGGACTCTCTGCCCAACAGCGTTGGACCCAGGGTAAGTACGAATATTAGGGAAGTCTACCACGAATTCAGTTCAGCAAAGTGGGCTTTATTTCAATTAGTTAAAGATTTGGTTTGTCTCTATCTATCTATTTGTTTCGAACTGATTTCAAAATAGACCTCCTACTCCACCTCGATAACTTGGCGAACGTCAAACAACAATTTTAAATTACCAACTTCGAATTTAAAGATGGCGACAGAATTAGGGCTCTTAAAGACAAGCGACTGTTTGCAACAATAGTCAGCGACGGTCACCGATGATTTGCGACCAATGAAGTTAACCGTCGTGCGACCCTTGGCGACCATAGGCGTACTGTAGTCGGCATCGTCAGCATACTGTCGCTCGTCTATAAGAGCCCTTATGCCAAGGCATTGCAGTGGAATGACGTAAAGAATGCTTATCAGGTGTCTCTTTCCAATGCTCGATGAGACACATTTAGATACAAGATATTGTATTGCATGTTACTCTACTTCATCTAACTCTAGTTTGTTAGCGCATGTTAGTTGTTCATTATCATCTAGAGCCACAGTACAGGTGGTTCATCATTCTATCCACATTCATTTCTAAATAGACTTCCTAAACAAAAATTAAATAAAAGGTAGTTAAATTTAAATTAATTAACAAAATTTAACTTAATTACTTAAACCTTTTTAATTCACTTTACCTTCAACTGTACTCTCGTTTTAACCGAATACTCTTTTATTTTTAGGATATTTTTTCTTTAGCACTGGCTTTCCACCAAGCTATGCGAATAGGGCTGCAATAAGCGAGACCAAATCCTTATTATCCCAGAGGATTACGGTATTTTTGGACGGGAAACTCCCGTACAATCTAGCATAATCCAGATATATTTCTCAAAGAACAAGAAACAATGTTTCAAAAAATGTAAATTGTAATTTTTCTGTGGATAAGGTCGTTGAAGTGTCTTGGGCGTGATACATCGCGTGCTGCGCTGATGGCTGTTAAGGCAAAAAGGTTCTCAAATGGCGACTACGTACTAATAAGGTAGACAAACGATCTGATCACGGTCCTTGAAAACGCTAAATGTAGGCTTCGTGATCGGTAATTATGGAAATACTTGGGAGAAACCTGAAGATGAAATGGTAAAAAGTTGTTTTTATGAGGAAAAAGAACTTATAAATTTTTTTTATAAAAAAAAAGAATTGATAAAAAAAAAGGTTGCATTTCTTTTGGCATAGCTTCGTGGAAATATCTGATTATTGGAAGCTTCAACATTTTCTTCTACATTTTAGACTGTAGATGGTGCGTTGGCAGACAGTCATAGGCAGGGAGGTAGTGCCAACCTGCCGCTAGGGGGCGGTCGCCGGCTTCGAGGCTACTTGGCTAGAGTCGAGAGAGAAGGAGTGCGAAGAGTCAGGATGTTCCTGGTCATAACTGCAGCGTATGTGCTGTTCTGGGGACCATTATTTCTTATAACGTTGCTGCACCATCCAGCACTGACGTCGCACATAGCTTATGAGGTAAGATGTGACTTTTTTTTTTCTATTTTACGAGACGAGGTGTTAAATTAGATTCAGTAGCTGCACCTGCGCCTACGTTTAATCATTTTTTCTAAAATAGGGCGTCACTTTTAATTGAAAAAAAAAAGAAATCAAGAAATCACTTAATATCTATTTTTCCTTGGTTCACACTGAAGAATTTATAAAGATGATATCTTTATAAATTTCTCTCAGGCAGTTCTCTCCGCCAAAATTGAGACTTTCTCAAGAGTCTACTTTCTTAAATAATTATATGGATTTCTTAGTTATATTACATTTTTCTGTTATAATTAAGACTATTAAAATACGTTCTTTCATAATATTATCTAAGAATATTATCAAGTAATTTTTTTTAAAATGTAATATATCACCAAATCATTAATTTTTCTACAGATGTACTTCCAAATCACCCTGCACATCTCCTACGTCCATGCAGCAGTGAATCCATTGCTGTTCATGGCACTACATCGTGCATTACGGAGGGCAGCACTGCAACTGTGCTGTGGCTGCTGTGTGCATTGGAGTCAATTTGTGTTGGCATTGACGGCAGCAGGTAAGTAGCAACATAAGTCTTCTAATGTATGTATGACAGCATCTTTATAGTCCTAAGTGATGTGAACTAGGATATATATTAAATTAATAAGCAAATATTTTTTTTGTTAATTTAGCACGTCACGTACTAACTGGACGTTTAGAATCAGTATAATACTGTACAATGTTTTAGTATAAATACTCTGCAATAATTTAAATAAATTTATGCATTATCCCGTCGCCACTCCTGGCCTGTAGACGGTGATGGATCGAACCAGATCCAATGGGTTTTATTAGTACCTTAGTGATCGCTATCGCTATATATCTACATAACAACTTGTTGAAAAATACTAATGTCCTAAAATGTAAATTCTCTATGAACTACTGATATTTCTACAGGTTCTTAAAGCTTTCTCGTAACTAAAAGAAACTAACTCTCACCAAATCGTGCTTTACAGCCACTGTGAGATTATTATTTTTTTAGCTGCTAATCGTAGGGCCAAACGACGACATGTCATCTGCGTATGTAATATTATTTAATATTATTTACACTTAGATTCTGCGCCATCTTACATGCATGTAGCTGAGCTCTAGGATCAAACTATTAATGTGTTGATTGGTGAGGAGACTCATGGGGTTATAAGTTGGTAATTTTTATATATTTTAGTTATTATATATTTGTATGTGCTTCTACAAACAAGTCACCTTTTCAGCTCAATCGCCTCTAGCGCCGTCATCATTCTCTCCTGCGGCTGCGTCTCCAGAGCCTCCCCCTGCGCCACCGCCGCCAATGGCCCCACCGGCCCCCTCCGTACCTGCTCCCCCTGGCCCGCCGACGCCTCACACGATGATGGTAATTACCTCTTATATGTAAGTGTTGACACCGTAATACGTGGTTATATCACTCGCACAGCCCCGCACGTACCCTTAGTACCTCGCGAGTAGATCAGGTATCAATTGCATGGAGATTTCAATTTCCTCTTCCGTGATAGTGGCTCTTAGCAATCCTATGGCTACCCTACTCTAAGTTAAATGATTCAAAATCTCGATCTCAGAGTTGGGAAGTTGAGGACTGTGATGCTGAGAGTATGTCGAGTGCGCGTGTGCAGGGAGACGAGGATTTGATGGCTGAGTCGTGGAGCGGCAGCGTGCGTCGTCCGCCGCGCTCGCCCAGCCCGCTGCTGCCCGCCATATGAACGCGTGCGCCGGCCCAGCCGCTCGACGGGTCGCGCTACGAGTCGCAACACATATCCAACGACTGGTCACCATTATCGTCCGTACCAAGATTTTCTTGTAAATATTAAAGTAACGAATCATCGAATTGTAAATAGTATTAATGTGGTGTTTTAGATTATGGTTATTCATGACTGCTGACCTTATACTATTTAATATTCAAATGCCGATTTTAAATACATCGCCTGTTTTGTAACGTTTAATAAGACTTTTGATAAAATGAAACTGGCAATGTATATGGAATCACAATCTGAATGTAAGATAGTGTAAGTCTAAATTATGTGTATAGAATTATATCGAGTACTTACTAAATAATGACACAAATATTGTGAAATGTAATACAGGTAAGAATTTAGAATTGTAAATGTTGTAAATTTCATAGGACTTATTTAATAAGAGATATGAAAAGCTCAATTCTAAACTTTCGAGATACTTCTTAGTGTACTGCACCTATCCTATCATGTGTCGTGTCAAATATAAATATATTTAATAATCAGAAGATATTTTTGTCGATTAAATATTTAACAAAATATGAAACACCAAATAGGTAGGCGAAGATACGACTAAAATAAATGTGAACTTGAAGTAGACCAAAGATATTGTAGACGTAATGAATTACTTCTTTTCTTGATCTTTTTTTAATTCTTTCTATCATAATGAAAAAAAACTTACTTATTATCTATGAAGACTGATTTAATTTATTATTTCTTCTCTATAACTTTAGAAGCTTTTATAATTTTTGTCACAGAGAATTTTTAGTAGGTTAATATAAAATTTTCAGAACTGCGGTTCCTATTGTATCCTACAAATTAGAAATGTAGAATATGTGTCAAATTATCTATAGTTGAAATACATAATTCGAATAAAATTCTATATATTAAATATTCGGGAACTATCAATTATTTCAATTGAATGTTCCACGACCTTTGTTACCATTACTTCAACAATAGTGATGAGTAGCAAACTACCGATAAGACTTGATATCCGTAGCGCCATCTTTTTTTTCCTCGGTAATACCTTGCCTTTCAAGCGTATCCCCCAATAACTTTTAACGGCTTCATCAAACATAGCTAAGAACCACCGCAAGGGAATTTACTTTCACGTGAAAAAAACCGGATAGACAGCAGCGGATTTAAGGGGGGCACGGGGGCACGTGCCCGCCCCCCCCCCCAGATGATATTTATGAGTACTGTGGAGATTCTATCACAGTACATATTTAAAAGCATAGCTTCACAACAGGATGACAGAAGAGCGTTTGAATGGACTGGCTGTAATGCATATCCATCAAGACGTTGCGGAAAAAATGGACCCTAATGAAGTGCTAGACATCTTTAGCAGGAAACATAAAAGAATACTGTCTTTAATAAACATTATTTTTTTCTAAAGTAACTCTCATAAACCTTCCTACACATAAGAAACTACTTGAACTTGTAAAAATAAACATGAACAGTTATTGTAGTTTTTTTGCCTGTCCGCCCCTTGTGAAAAAAAGAAAAATCCTGCATCCGCCTTTGCGGGTCGATATCGGTCCATCCGTTCGCTACGATGCCACATACAGATAGACAGACCCACAGACGTTAGCGACAAACTTTTAACCAGAGGTCGGAATTAGGTAGAGTTATTTATGTACTTACACTGATTTCATACAGCGAAAGAATAAAGTGGATATGCCTCAAATCCCGGGATTAATTTTAAAGAGCAGAAAAATCACGTGATTTATTAAATAAAAAAATTATATAATTTTACACAATTTAAACCACTGCACACGTGACATTGCCAAAGTGTAAAAACGAATAAAATACCAATGTACCTATATACTAATAAAAATTGTATGTTAATTAACTTTGTTTTATTTGTCTGATCTGTCTCTAAGGTTTTTATTATTATTTACTTTTAATATTGGTGGCAACACGAGATTGTCCATTAGAAATTCCGTTAAGATCCATATTAATATCAAAATTTCGATGCAATTACATTAATAACTCTACATAATTCCGACCTCTTCTTATAACCCCTTTATTATTACTGTCACGTCTTTATCCTGAACGGGATATACATAGCCTAGGACCAAACGACCCAAAAACCTCTTATTTATTAATTTCAATATCGATTTATCGTTTTAAAATACTTTTAACAACGATTTCTCAATTCAATATTCTTAAGATTTCTGTTATTCATACCGTCAGCCAAAGAGATAGACCCCATTGGAGAGATAAACTCAAAACAAATTAATATGAAAACACATATACAGGAAGATTTTAATAAAATCTTTCTCTATATACATTTTCATGTTAATATTATTTTGAGTTTAATAGAAAACTCCATTAGGTAAAGGGCGTGGCAGGTATCTCTTTGGCTGACTGTACAAATGCTAAGTAAACAAAACAAAGTGTGCATTTATTTTTTTATACTTAAGAGTCCCCTTACCCTGGACAGAAACAGACTTTCCCACACAAAGGTAGTCTACGTTTTATTTGGAAACGACATGTTAGATATGGGCAAGATTACGTCATTTTAAAGCAAATTGCAATAATCTAGGGATATAATTGGTTTGCGACGGTAAAATTATGAACTTAAGGAGAATATAGTGTCAGTATGGAAAACTTCTACACCCTTATAATTTGTTTTCAGTTCATAATTTAGAAAAAGAATATGTTAGAAACCAGTTATAACTCTAGATAATTACAATTTCTTTAAAATTACAAATTTTAAACGAAATCTTTACCTGTATATGTATTTTTATTTATTTTGTGCAATAAAGGGTATTGTATTGTATTGTATGGAACAGCCTAGGGTAAAGGGATGCTTAACGTCTTCTTTTGTTAGCTACTCCAAAGTAAAGAATAAATAGGTGCCAAGCATAGACATTAAAAAGTCAGACGTGATAATTCATAAGCTGTAAAACATAGATTTAACTATTCTATTTAGTTTAAGTACCTATTCACGTAAATAAATTTATTTGTCATTCCATATTTTCATGCAAATGGCCTTTTTCAAATTGTCCTGGGTCTTGGATGTTTACCTATATATGTCTTTGTTGTAAAATATAGTATCCCATAACACAAGTCTCAAATTTACTTTGGGGCTAGCTCAATCAGTGTTATTTGTCCCTATACAGTGTGTTCGGTCATGAACTAACAATAATTTAAGGACATGCTGTCGTCGTCTATACGAACAACTTTTACTAGGGAAAAAATTGGAAAATCGCGAAAAAAAATAACGCTGCTCCATAGTAATTACATACCTATCGCATAAAAATGTATGGAGCAACAATTTTTTGATTTAGTAATTTTTTCCTTAGTAAAAGTTGTTCGTATTGATGACAACAGCATGTCCTTAAATTATCGCTAGTTCATGTCCGAACACACTGTATATTTATTTATTGTATTTGTACCAGTTTTTTATCTCCAAATAAGTTTTTATCTTTTTGCACTTGAAGTGTCCCCATTATTTCTGACACTAAGTAAAATATAAAAATAAATAAAATCTTATGATATTTGTATGAATTGAATATAAATAATATGAAAACACTAAAAAGAGTAATAAAAACTCGTCCCGTTTACAATTTCATAACAATATACAATTTTATGTACTTGTGATCAAATATTTTGGTTATGTACATGGACGTATTAATAAAGGTTGTAATATAAGTAATGTATAAATATATATATATATATGAACAACAAAAATAAATTCCATACTTCAGAAATATTATTAAAAAAAGGAAAGATAAATGAATAAAAATAAAATAATTTTATTAAATGTTATATTTGTTTTATTATTCTTCTCAACCTCTTTCATTCTTCAATTAACTGGTTTCAGGTTTTTTGAGCTGCCTTAAGGCATTTGACATAGTTTGACCACTGTCATATAATGAAGACAGCCGGAACCAACGGCTTAAAGTGCCTTCCGAAGCACGGATGAGCACGAAATCTTTTTAAGCCGCTTGTCACCGCTCCTAATACTTGCTTTTAAGAGTCCCCTTACCCTGGACAGAATCAGACTTTTCCATACAAACGTAGTCTACATGTTATTTTGAAACAACATGTCGGATATGAGCAAAATTATGTAATTTTAAAGGAATCCCAATTAGCTAGGGTTATATTATAATTAGTTTCCGACAGTAAATTATGAACTTAAAAGAGAATAAAGTGTATTATATCATATTTGACCATCAGTATGGAAAACTTGAACACCCTTATATTTTCTTTCCAGTTTATAATTTTACCGTCGTTGATAATTGCAATTTCTTTAAAATTACAAATTTTTACCGAAATCTGACATGTTGTTTTAAAATAAAACGTTGACTGCGTTTGTATGGAAAAGTCTAGGGTTAAAGAGATTACCTGAACTACTGTTTACAGTTTAAGTAAGAACGTGAAGCTTTTCTACGCACATCTGCAAAAAACGGTCACTTTTGGCTAATGTGCGTAGAAAATCCTATCGTTCTTACTTCAAACTGTATACAGAAGTTCATAAAATAGTATGAAAAATCTAGGGCCTGGTCAAGACAATTTAGAATGATGTCTCCGTTTTTTTTTCAAACAATTTGTTTCTAATGGGGGCAGCAGTGGACCCGGGAAAATGAGGTATCCTCATAACTTGTAAAACCGCTAGAAATGCGCTCTAAGAGAATATTCCAGGAATGTTGTTACACTAGTAGTTCTGTGTGTAACAAGTATGTGGTTACAACGACAAAGCTGCTTGACCTCCAGGCCCAGGGTCTTCCTTTCATGTTATACAGACCCATGATAAGCCTCTCATTATCCCCAACGTCCCTAGCTAACCGACGCCCAAACTAATTGAATCCTTCGTTGTAGCCACGACGAAGTGTCGACATTAATTATGCTCGGACGCTAACCTTGATTTAACCATTTATGAGACAATCGGATGAATAATGTTATACTTATTTCAATTCTGTTGTACTTATAGAAAATCTTTACAAAAAATCTTAATACAGGATGTTCTTAGTTCAAAAATTTGACTTTTAGTGATAAAATTCGTTTCGAAAACTGTAAACTGGAACTTAAAATGGGATAAACATATTTTTTTTATTTTTTTATTTTTTTTTTATCTCCTACCTCCAACTTAATCGGAGCCTATTTTTGCATTTGGGTTTGACTTGAGCCTGATTCATTCCAGTTCTCGCGATCTTTCTTCTCGCACTTTCATACTCATACTTATTTCCTTTCATTCTTCCTCTTACTTGCTTTTTACGGGTGGGATGCCCGTCTAACGCTAATTTATTAGTTATCCTTTCTGACTGTCTTTTGTAAGGGTAATAAATTTTCAACAGTGTTTTTATTTATTTTATACATATTCTTACGTTGCTAAAGTTTATTTTACTATCTGTTTCTCTTTTTTATTTTACAACATTTATCTTATCTAACTTATGCTACTGCAATTTACACTATATTTGTTTACATTTTATTCATAGATGCTTAGCAATAATACATTAAAATATTATGTAAACATGTTTTTGTTTTTCTATTTATTTCTTTTTATATCTTCTTCTGCAATTTGAATGCAGTAGTCTAGAAACTTGTTTCTGTCGTCACTTGTCATAATGTCTTTTATTTTGTCATCAGTCAGTTTTGTATTGAGTCTTTGTTCTAAGTCGTATCGTCGTTTTGCAAAGGCTGGGCATTTCAGCAATATATGAGGCACAGTTTCTTCCTCGTCTGGATCATAGATACATGATGGGTTCCCCTTGCACTTGAAGCGATGTAAGTACTCGGAGAATCCACCATGTCCAGTCATTACTTGCGTTAGTACGTTGCAGGGCTCGATCTTTTTCGTTATTCTGTACGCCGACAATGCATCTGGAAGGAATAATTTTGTTATGGAGGCGGTATCTCCGGAGATGTACCGTCGGTTCCATTCATCAAGAGTAGCCGCTCGGAGGTTCTTCTTGATGAATGAGATCGGGCATTTGTCATACTCCGGTTTTCTTTTTGATCTTTCGGCTGCCTCTTTTGCCAGCTGGTCGGCTCTCTCGTTACCATCCAACCCCGCGTGGGCCTTAATCCAATGCAGGGTGATTTTTTTACCTTGAAGTAATGAGGCTTTAATATTATTTCTCGTTTCCACTGCCAGCGGATGTAGGCATCCATGGTTGGTAATGGTTTGGAGAGCCGCCATCGAGTCACTGTAGACTCCGAAAGATCTCGCCTTATTACCTTTAATCTCCATTGCCGCTTTGCTCAGCGCCAGCAGTTCCACCTGATATACAGTGCAGTAGTTTGAGAGGGCAAATTTACGGGCTTTAATCTCGGCTGCTTCGTCCCATACTGAGAGCGCGGCGCCCACTTTGCCCCCTATTTTACTTCCGTCTGTAAATATTCTGACTTCATAGTTGCTGTGGGCATTTACTTCTTCCTGGTTTGTTAGTCGCACTATCTGGAGGTCAATTAGTTCCGCGGGATGGGGGATCTCAGCAGCTGGGGTCTTCCGCTCAACTTCTCGGTCGCCCAGCTCCGGCAGGGGCATCCCCCTCTTGGCCTCATACAAGAAGGCTGCCTC
This sequence comes from Acrobasis suavella, assembly GCA_943193695.1. Taxonomy (NCBI): domain Eukaryota; kingdom Metazoa; phylum Arthropoda; class Insecta; order Lepidoptera; family Pyralidae; genus Acrobasis; species Acrobasis suavella. Next base: position 3,081,719 of record OW971934.1, on the reverse strand, counting down.
CTTGACCCTGAGGTCAAGAGGGAGCATTCCGGACAGAATCAGGGCCGAGTTAAGTGATACTGTGCGGTAGGCTTTGCACACTTTTTGTGCTATTCCTCGCTGAACCACCGCAAACTGTTTTTTGACCCCTATTTTGTTGGCTGCCGGTGCCCATACACTGGCGGCGTACAGAATTATGGGTTCTATTGTTGCCGTATATATTACTTTGACGACTTCAGGGTGAAGTCCCCAGCTTGATTTGGCCGCTCTCGTTAGTTGCTTATGCACTCCTATTGCCTTTCTGCAGACATTCGAGACGTGTGTATTGAAGGTCAGTTTTTCGTCGATGGTGACTCCTAGCATTTTAATTTCCTTGGACATGGCAATGCTTGTCCCTCCCATGTTAAGTCTTGGGGTGTCGTATTTTAGTTTCTTAGTTATTACCATGGCGTTAGTCTTTTGGGGTGCGAATTTCAGTTTATTACGTTCGCCCCAATCCTGAACCTGTTCGAGAATTGCATTTGCCTTGCCCTCGATTTCCAATGCCGTGTCACCATCGAAGATTAGTGCAACATCATCTGCGAACGCCTGGCAGTAGACTCCTCTGGATGTTAAGCTTGTTAGGAGTGGGTCGAGCAGAAGGTTCCACAATATAGGCCCACCTATCGAACCCTGAACGCATCCTTTATTTGTCACAGTGCCATATTCTTCCCCTGCATACCTTACCCGAACTCTTCTGTCTTTGAGGTAGCTGTCCATGACTTTCCTCAGATTCAGTGGGCAGTTCTCCTCGGCTAAACGTATTCGGATGGATGGCCACCAGGCGCCATCGAAGGCTCCCTCTATATCCAGTGATATCAACGTTACTATTTTCTTTTCGTCTAGTTTACTGCGAATGTGTTGCATCATGGTATAGAGGGAGTCCTCGGTGCTCCTCTGTGGCATAAACCCAAATTGTTTGGGGCTCATCCTTGGAATCAGGTGGTGTTTCAAACGGGCCACCAACATTTTTTCATATATCTTTCCCAGCATGGGGAGCAGCCCTATAGGTCTATATGACTTCGGGTCGGTGTATCTTTCTTTGCCTGGTTTCTTTAGAACAACGACCGTTGCCTCCTTCCAGGATTTGGGAAAGTGGTTGAGCTCCAGGCATTTATTTAAGAGTGACAAAAATACTTCCGGATTCTTCCGGAACTCATACGGTCAAGCGAAACCTTCAATGCCAAAAAAGCACCCGGGGCGGACGGCTTCACAGCCGATATATGCCGCCAAGCCATAAATAGTAATCCGGGATAAACATATTGAGGCCACTGCCAAGAAACTTAGTTCGGCAGCATATACTGTGAGGAGGGTCAGACGGTGTACTAACGTTGAAACTGCTAGGCGAGTATATTTTAGTAATTTTCACAGCATTATGTCCTATGGCTTGCTCTTATGGGGTAAAGCGGCTAACATACATGCTATCTCTGTGCTACAAAAGAGAGCAATTCGGTCGAACTACGGACTAAAACCACGCGATTTCCTAAGAGAGTTATTCAAATCTATAAATATTCTTACTGTGACATCTCAATTTATTTACGACAATCTTCTGTTTGTTAAATCTAGGTTAAATAATTTCAAGAAAAATAGTGATGTTCACAGTTATAATACTCGCAATAAAAAACAGCTTCATACGCCTAAATTTCGACTTGAATCTTTGAATTTTTGAATCTTAAATCGATATTCCATACAAACTGACTAATTCCCTGATTAAGTTTTTATGAAAATATAATGAATTTTTAAAATGAATAGTCAAAACCAGTATAGATGGCCCCAGAGACGTACTTTAACCAGAATTCCACGGGGGTCATCACTTGGTATCTACACCTAATATCCATTCACCGACCCTAGCTAACGACGCCCAAACTAATTGAATCCTTCGTTGTAGCCACGACAAAGTGTCGACATTAATTACGCTCGGACGCTAACCTTGATTTAAACATTTGAGAGACAATCGGATGAATACTGTAGTATATAATCAATCTCAGCAAAAAGACAAATGAGATCCAAGCCTAATTATGCTTAGACGCTAACCTTGTTTAATTTATTTGAAATCAGTGTTGGACACTTACACACACGAAACACTATCGGATAAAAACTGTTGTAAAGACAACTTTACATAAGAAAGAAAGAAAGAAAGAAAGAAAGAAAGAAAGTAAGAGAGAAAGAAAGAAAGAAAGAAAGAAAAAATGTTTATCTGGTACAAGTACATTAGAACCATTAATACAAAAACAAAAATTTTGCAGTGTACCAAAAAGGTCTCATATGCCGTAGCGCGCACTACGACGTTGGTCTTCCGCGGATGCCTTACGCTAACACAAAACAAAGAAAAACTTTTACAAAAACAAAACACAGAAATTAAAAGTAAGTCTACGGCTATGTGGCGTTATAGTACATTGTGTGCAGCAATATAAAATGTATATAATAAATATATAAACATACACATACATATACATATATATACACATATTTACACATACATATATATATATATATATATATATATATATATATATATATATATATATATATATATGTACAATGAAATGATAATAAACAAAATAAACTATAAATATAATATTATGTGATTAATAAGAAAACTGCTATTTAGGATTTTTGAATATTGAGAATATGTCTGTAGCGGGAGCGAGGTGATATGCTCGACCGCCACAAAGGGAAGATCTTCCCGCCAGGCATGTTGTTGCGCCTGGGGAACCGCGGCTCCGACGGTGTATCGTCGGAAGTTGTATATATGCAGCGAATCGGGCGAACTCTGAGATCGAGATGTAGGATACTGCTGGCGCCATCTCATATGCTTCTTGTGAACTATATTGTCGGTTGTCTCTTGATTGTAGTTCCTCATAGTGGCCGTAGAGGTCGCCACAGGGTCTTTTGAGTTTAATTTTAAATGTACTTAACGTTTTACTATTTCTGATAGGTGGTGGGATATTGTTCCAACAGCTAATCGCAGCAAACCTAAAGCTGCCCTTACATAGCACGTAAAACTGATGACCTTATTGCACAGATGGGTTCTCGAATGGAGGCCACGTCCCAGCAAACGCAGTGTAGAACACCCAACAAATAGGTGGTCAGAAGACCTTAACAAGGTTGCAAGGAAACGCTGGATGCAGGCCGCTTCCAATCGGTCGCTTTGAAAAACTTTGGGGAAGGCCTTTGTCCAGCCATGGACTTCCTGCAGCTGATATAATGATGATATGACAATCTTTATAAGAAAATTTTTTAAAACGGTGAAATAATCCTTGAATGCTTTGCTTCGTAGAGAAGTTTAGATTTCTCACACAAATTGACCAATTGCCTGATCAAATTTTATGAAAAAGCATGAGCTTCTAATATGAACAGTCAAAATCAGTCTAGATGACCCTCGCGGCACGCTACAAGGGTACACATACTACTACACATCAATTGATACATCTTAATCTTATATCCATTCGCCGACCCTAGCTAACCGACGGCTGAACTAATTGAATCCTACGTTGTAGCCACGACAAAGTGTCGACATTAATCCTTCGTTTACCACCAATACCAAACACAATAGTAAAACAATGCGAGTAGGTATATTCATGATATCATGACAGGCGGGTCTCGGATGCTAGCTTTGATTTGAAACCAGTGGACAATTACAGACACGAAACACCAACGGATAAATATTAAATACTGTTGTTAAGACAATCTTTACATGGCACGAAAAACCGATGACCTATGGCGCAGAAGGGTTCTCCAATGGCGGCCACGTAAGTACCGGCAAACGCAGTGTAGAACACCCACCAACTAGGTGGTCGGAAGACCTTAACAAGGTTCAGTCATTTTGAAAAGCTTTCGGGGAGGCCTATGTCCAGCCGCGAACTTCCTGTGGCTGATATGATGAGACAATGTTTACAAAAAAACTTCAATATTTATACTGTTTTAAATCAGCGAAAGAAGAAGGGAAGTTTAGATTTCCCATACAAATTGACCAATCGCCTGATAAAGTTTTTATGAAAAAGCAACGAACTTCTAAAAAGAACAGTAAATCAGTATATATGGCCGATCGGGCATCATTTGCTACACCTTATTATATCCATTCGACGACTCTAGCTAACCGACGTCCAAACTAATCGAATCCTTCGTTGTGGCCACTAGTGCTCACGACAAAGTGTCGACATATTATGTTAGAACACTTACCTTCATTTGAAACCAGTGTTGGACACTTACAGGCTTCTAACATGTTGCCACTCCGGAGGTCTCGGGTTCGATCCCCGGTCAGGTCAATATGGAAAAGACCTGGGTCTTGGATCTATACGTATTTGTTATAAAATCTACTACCGTTGAGTTAATATCTTATAACACAAGTCAACTTACTTTGGGGCTAGATCAATCTGTGTGATTTGCCCGTATACACAACGTGGAAGGGAAACCCGTAATAAATCCAACTAAGGGCTATACTAGATCACCATAGTATAATGATAATAGAATAACCGTCAAAAAACATCGACATTCAAATTGCCTGTGCGGCTTCGCACTTTCGTATGGAACTGTTTCTATAGCTGATATGAAAATGATACCTGCATTTTCTGTTACCATAATAAGCTTACTGTAAAAACATGTAAATGCTCTGCGATCAATAAGTGACCAACATATAATTAATATTTTCTCTTGACAAGGTCTGTGAGTTCGGGTTTTTCATGCTCACTAAAATGTCTAATCCGGTGGTGGCGTCGCTGGTCGGGTCGTTGGATTCCCTCTAATATGGTTGAGTTTAACGATGGCTGATCCGTGCGTCAACTCGTGAACGGTTGCTGCCGGGAGGGACTGGTCAGCTCGGCTTCGCTTTTTTTGACTACTTAATATTTTTAATTATGCAATCTATGTTTGTTTACTTGTTCGCAAGCATTACATGTTATAATGTGTCAACATTGTATTATATTATAAGTATTTATTAATTAAAAGACAATTATAATAATATGACAAAGCCCTTCTGGCGAGTAGGCGACCAATACTGTGAAAATGAGTTTCTTTCGGCGTTTCTTCTCAGCAGTGGTCGTTACGAAGCGCTGGTATCGGTAGCTTTTCTTTAAAAATAAATTAAATTTTAATATACTTTACACGTAACATACATTATACTTATTGACGTGTAAAAGTGCCTGTAAAGGTCTAATTACTGAATAAACATTTGAATCTTTGAATCTTTGAACTGTCGAATTATTTTTTAACTTTTGCCTGTTATTTTAATTTCATTTTTTGGCATATTGATCTAGTACTGCCCGTTGTTTGATTTATTACAGGTATGTTTTTTAACGTTATTTTTTTATAAACTTACACACACGTGAAACAATTGGATCTCAATCCACAACCTTTATGATCTATACGTATTAGCTGGTATATTCTGACCGATTTTGTTTGTTTCCGGAGTATAATAATATAGTCTGGCTTGGAAAGTGACGGGAAGTAGATATTTTATAAGTAGGTTATAAGGAAAATGTCAAATTCTGCAACCTAATATACGCCGCAGCTCCCTTGGCATTCTGTTGACACTGCATCTTAGAGCCTCCGCAAACAACGGTGTCATGTTGCTGGGTACACAAACTGAACTAAACACATAATAATAACCATAAGTTAAGAGGATACATGAATTTTTGGGGTTCTAGTGCTGTCACCATTTGGAAGAAAATATTTAAAGTAAACAGAAAATCATTTAATATTTTGTCTTGAGTATGCCCTGCCCGCTGGATGCAGGCAGGCCGCTCTTGATCGGTCATTTTGGAAATCCTTGAGAGAGGCCTGGCTACTTCGCCAAACGAAAAAAAAACGTCTTATTGGAGAATCCAGTTTTCAGAATTTAAATTTGTAGTTTAAAATATTGTTCATTGTAGTTTGACATGCAGGCTATCTAGGAAATTTACTTAATGGTTCCTAACTTAATTTGAAGTTAACTTAAAAAAATCGCGGACCCTTAAAAGTTGATCAAAGTGGTGTGTCCTTTTCCAATATAATTGATTGCTATGTTTTGATTATTTAAATGACTAGTGGTTTTTCGTGCTAATTGTATGGCCTAGAGTGTTTATATTGAAAATATATAAATAATGTATAAGAGTGGATTTCTTAGTGTTACTACTTTTGCCAGAATCTATGAAAATATATAACTTTGTTGACTGATATGGCATTGATCGCTCTGCAAAAAGTGACTATGGCGGTCAATAATGTCATAAAATGAGTGAGGTACTAAAGTATTTCGACTGATTTCTTGTGAATGTATGACCAGAACAGTATATAAAAATATTGCTTTGAATTCAAATAAAATGTTTTGTTTCTGTAAAGTCACTTTTAAACTATCAGGGACGTGCATTGCTTTTTTATAGGGAAGGCCCTGTGATCAGTGCCTACCCTATAAAATATGGAGCCGTTCTTGTAAATTAGGTTTGATTACCTAAATTACAAAAACGGTTATTATATAGTATAATTATTGCTTTCTTTTTAATTTAATTTTATCTACGATTGAAACAAGAAGTTTTAAATAAGCTATTCCCAAAACAACTGTTTTTATGCTAATTTTATTTTTAATGTTGTAATTGTGATGTTATAATTTTGATAAATAAATATTACCTGTACTAAAAATTATGAGAGTTAAAAGTGTCTACTTGATGGTTTTTCCTTTACAAAATATCTTGCTTTATTATGTGTTCATGTCCATTTTGGTTTTACGATGATATTTCTATAGTAAGTTGAGTATTATATTTTATTACTTTAACGAATAATATTCATTGTATTATTATTTGCCTATGGTTTATAGTATTCTTTGATCGATCTGGCGTTTGAATTGATCGCTATGGTCTCAAAAATTTCAAAAATAAATATATCTAAAACCGTTTGTTGAAAAAAGGCCAATAAGAAAAAATTAATTCTTTTAACTTTACTTGTCTAAATTAGTATGTAAAATTTATTTACTATGGGTAAATAAAAAGCACCAGAGCAATCAACAGAATAACGGTTTTTTGGAGAAGTAGCCACCTATGTCCAGCAGTAGACGTTATGCGGCTGAAATGATGATGTTGGTGATGCCCTTCAAACTATTTAATGAACTACTGTGTACAGTTTGAAGTGAGAATGTAAAGCTTTTCTTCGCACATTTGCGAAAAACAGTCACTTTTGGCAAATGTAAGCTGCACACTTAAGGGGCTACATGAATTTTCCGGGGTCCAGTGCTGCCCCCATTTTTAATAAATCATTTGCAAGAAAACGGAGATATCATTTAAAATTTTGTCTTGATCAGACCCTAGATAACCATTCAAACTATTTTATGAACTACTGTTTACAGTTTAAAGTGAGAACATGAAGCTTTTCTACGCACATACGCCAAAAGTGACCGTTTTTCGCAATTATGCGTTGAAAAGCTTTTAAAATGGGGGCAGCACTGGACCCCGGAAATTTCATGTAGCCCCTTAATTCATGGTTATTATCATCTATATAACTTAGAAAAATTAAGGCTAAAGGTTTTTTAAAGGAAGCGATATCCATGGGGTACGCAAGCAGCAGACATAAGACTATTGCAACCATTGTTCATCAGGAGAACTCTACCTGTCTACGTACATAGCTTAATAATAGTCTTCAGAAAGGTAAGGAAAGTTTATTGGCATACATTTTAACTCCTACCAAATTTTATAAAGCTCCAATTAAAAATATTTGAGTTATCTTCGTAGAAATATACCCACATACAAACATACAAATGCCGAATTGTTTGAGTAAACTTGGAGAATTTCCCTAGCTTCGCTCGCTCGTTCAAAAATAAGCATGAAATATCATAGCATAAAATATCTCCCAAAATAGTTAAGTAGATAGGTAATTCTATTCATATTTATCTCAAATCCACGATTAGTATTCGCTCCGCTTTTGCCTATAATAATGACATAAATATTCATGGGTCACTGTGATTTATAGGCACTGTTTATGAAATAATACCACGCTTTTTCTATTTTGAATTGGAGACTAGTTCATATTGCGTTTGAAGTAGTGTTGTAGAAAATACGAACTCTAATCGGCGTCAGAGAAAAGCATAGAGTGCAACTCATTAGAAGGACAAAATATAGTGTAATTTATGCCAATAGGACACGAAAACAAGGCGAGCGAAGTGGTCAGTCAACTGCCATAGAAAGAATTATTAATTTAACATTAAACTAAAAAAAGGCAAAACATGCCAATTGTTGGCCACAGGAAGATTTATACAATGTGGGTTTCTCGTTTCCCGTATTTATTTAAGACGAAGTGGTAGTTCAAGTGGCGCACTCATTTGAAATAAATTGTTGGGGTGAATAAGGATTTGGAGGAATCTTGCGCCGGCAAACTTTCTTCCTGAAAATAAAACTGCGGATCCATTCATATAGTTCCATAAGTCTGCAGTAGAAGGCGTGGAGCCGATGTCGCATTAATTGAACATGGCTACAGTGACACGAGGCGACCTCTCTTATTTTCTTTGTAAAAACCGACTACGCCCCCAAACTACACAACCGGATTATTTGATAAAATTACTATGGCACCACCTCTGTGTAAGTGACAAGTAATCCTTTCAAACAAAAACAAAAATACAAGTCTCTCCACGCGTTTTCAAATAATCGGTGGACATACATGAAAAAAAAGTTCGCGGCGAATTGATCCTCCTTTTTGGATGTCGGTTAAAAGAGGGAAGCTAGAAGGGAATGAAAGAAAAAGGCGTAGGCGCATCCATACGGATGCGAGACAGACCAGTTAAGATAAGACCAGTTTTCACCGTGGATAATTTTGAATAGTGAATAGATATTTTTGCGAAAAAATTCCGCTGATTCCAGCAAGTTGAGTACTTTTTATAGAACGTAAGTTTTCTCCTATTTTTTATTCTGTGCAGCCATGAATAGTAAACAAGTCTGAATTTCAAACGTTCGCTCAGATTTTATGGTGCTATTTTTATGAGTTTCGTTTAAAGTTGAGTTGATTTTCGTCTAGGTATTTGACTTTTAAACCCTCTAGGAGCAGAGTTTATATTTTCAGACATATATTTGTTCATATAAAATAAATTGCCTTACTAAACTTTCAGGTAGATCACAGTTTAAGTCTGCCAGCGACCAAGCGGCATGACGAATGGATGATTATTTTTATCCCATCGGTTAGAATGTTAGATTATTAAAAAATATTGTACACGTATTTTATTCTCTGAGAAACAAAAAATTACAAAGATACAGCGCATTGAAATTTCGCAAGCTCCCACTTCGGAACTTGAATGCTTCGTATGTGAATTTTTACTTTTTTGGCAAATTGAAAAATTAGGGGACATTATTTTTAGATAATTTATACATTTATAAACCTTTCGTCACCTCTATTGAAACTGTCGCTCGTCTGTGTCGCTGGTATACTGCCTGTATCATATGAACCCTTAGATAACATTATCAGTATTTGTAAGTTGACGCTGACGCTTCCTCTGCACTTGCGGCACCGTTTACATCCTTTTACTAGATTTTTATGACACAATTTCATATTTTATTCATGTCCCGTTGTCTGTCGGCCTGTCTGTCTGTAATCAATCTTGGAAGTTAAGGGGCAAAACTACTGTTTACAGTTTAAAGTGAGGACGTGAAGCTTTTCAACGCACATACGCCAAAAGTGGCCGTTTTTCGCAATTGTGCGTAGAAAAGCTTCACGTTCTCACTTTAAACTGTAAACAATAGTTCATAAAATAGTTTGAAGAGTTATCTAGGGTCTGATCAAGACCAAATTTTAAATGATATCTCAGTTTATTTTCGAATGATTTATCTCAAATGGGGGCAGCACTGGACCCCGAAAAATTCAGGTAGCCCCTTAAAGACCCACTTCCCGGTTTCCGATTGAGCTGAAATTTTGCACGCATTCGTATATCGCGTGACAATGCAATATTATGACAATATGCAGCTGATCTGATGATGAATTTAGAAGGTGGCCATGGGAACTCTGTAATGAAACGGCGCAACCAAATGGAGTTTGGGCTTCATTTCAAAGATTTTTCTTGAGGAGTTCTGAAGATAAGAGCTACTTTTTGGAATTTTTAAATAATTGATTGTTTTCCGTAACAAAGAACACAAACATTTTCATTTTGCGTGTTCATTTTATAAGTTGATCGTCTATAACTTTTTTAATTGTAAACTTTACTTAGCTCTGATAGTTTTCCTTTAAATTTCGTTATATATACTACAGCTGTGACTTTTTTTGACGTGTTTATATATAACCGTTTAGCAGATAGAGGGGGGGGGGGACATTTGACTCAAACAAAATTTTTCACTCTTAAACCAAATATATCAGAAACGGATCCCTAAATCGAAAAGCGGTGTTGACAACCTTATAATATTTTTGAAAGACCTATTCAACGACACCCAACATGACTGGTAAGTCAAGAAAAAAAATTGCATTTTCACTTTACTTCTATGAGAGCTACCATAAAAAATTTTTTTTCAGTATTTTATTTTACTATTTTTTTCCGCCTAATTAATGTACATATCCATGCCAAATCAATACTACTAGTAGTTGCTGAGTAAAACTGCGGACGGACAGACAGACAGACAGACATAACAAAGAACACAAAAATGCTGACCTACATCGTTGTAAAAAGTGTCAATGACGATAGTGTTTCAGATTTAAAAAAACAATGACACAGGCATCATAATTTTTAAATGCCTGTTTTTATTTTAAATATTTTGAATTTACAAAAATAATGGCTGAATTAGCTGAATATAATAAATAAATTATTCATTGATCCCATATAATATAACGTGAAGCTAAGAGCATGTTAGATATGTTTACAATAACATCAATAACACGAGGCCGTGTAGCCAAAAAAGTAACTAAAAAAAAAAAATTTTAATAACCAGAAATTTAACTGAATTGACGACTTGAATATTAAGACGAAGTGGTAGCTAAAGTGGCGCCCTCATTTGGAAAAAATTGTTTAAAACTAAATATGGTGATAATTAAAAATTTGATTTGTATCACTGTCTAGAAAGACCTTTAAACTATTTTATGAATAACCTTTGAAAGTAATATTGGTAGTCCGTCTAGCTTTAAAACTGTTTTTCGCCAAAAGTGGCCACTTTTGGCTAAAAACAGTTTTAAAACTAGACGGACTATTAGAAATAATTTCAAAGGTTATTAATAAAATAGTTTAAAGGTCTTTCGAGACATTTATACAAATCAAATTTTTAATTATCACCATATTTAGTTTTAAACAATTTATTTCAAATGAGGGCGCCACTTTAGCTACCACTTCGTCTTAACCGTTTGCTGTGTTTCCGCAGATCTGCGCGGGAAAGCATTGTTTAACTATATTGTGTCTGATATTCCAGCATACAGGGATTAAAAGACATAAATATAGTGATGTTAGGATGTAAATCATATTAACCTTATCTGGGTTTATAATTACGTGGGTTTGTATGATAGGTACTTAAAATTATATGTCGATAAAAATATTCATATCACCATACAGAAAAACATAAGTTCTAACAGCCTAATGAGAATTCCTTATCTAAAACATTCCAAAAACTTTATACTTATAACTGAACCCAGTTAACAACACAGTAACAACAATTAACATATTGTTTCTCAATTTTAAGTTGTATTCTTAATAATTAAAAATAAGAAACTATCGGAACTCACCGATGAAAACTTATTTATTACTTCTTAGCTATTTACTTTTCTTCCTGTATGGGAATTATAGCCTTCAATCACACACGAAATTTTATGACGAATTACTTAAAGTCTTATAAACAAGTATTAGGCACGTTTTTTTTACAATAAAAAAGAGATAATAATAGATTTTTTTATATTTTCGTAGATCCGTCCTTGCAAAGACATCCAAAGCATCCAACTGACATAAAGTTGAATTGAAACACAATTACATCAAGAAAAGGAACGCCTTGATGTTTAAATAGGATGAGTTAATATCACAGCATAAAAAACATCCATTTGACACTCAGTTTCTAGTGACCGTGAAGATATATAGTGACACTGAAACCACGATAAAATCAAGAAAAGAGTACGATTATTTGTATTAGTAGCTGTTATAGCAAAAATCATTTACACCATGTGAGTAAGATCGCTAATGCAAGTTATTAATACAAATGACTAATAAATAACCAAAGATTTAGAATATACAAGTATTGGAAACAAGGGCCCGACACGCTTTGATAGAGCGAGATAGTCTTATTGAGATTTCAAAAAGAAGAAAAAAAAAAGAGTGCCGTGTTTTGTCTCTATCGCCGGCCGAACATTTTGTCATGGTCGAGTTATAGGCACACTTCAAATTGCATATACTAAGTGTGCCTATAACCCGACCATGAAAAAAATATACGTAGTATTATTAATAAAGTCTTTCTCTTACCCCTGGATGCTCGGTGGCAAATCTACACTACTTGTATATTCTAAATCTTTGGAAAATAACCCATGACCAAAGATAAATAAATGATTTTTGACTTTGACATTTCGTAATGCTATACCATGTTGCCCACTAATATTCAATATTGCCCACAGACAATATATAGAACTGCGATGATTCACTCGTTCATTCGAGCCTCGAACCGCGTTATCTAAAAGTAACTTTGTTTATCAGTATCATACAACGTCGCGACGATAGGCATTGGAATAATCTGCAAAATATTGATAAAAAAAATTGTTAACAATTTAGTCATATAGTTTAAGTGCAACCAGATAAAAAAGTTATCAAAAAAGAATATTATTTCTGTTAATTCTCATACCAATTCATTTAGTAAATTAAAATAGTGAAAAACAATATAAGGATGTAGTGCAGTGAAAATTCGAGATTACTGGTATTTAGTGAGCAAAATTCAGGAAAATATTTACGAAGGTACTTGTTTGACCACACTTTATCTGTCCATTGACTCAGATTATTATTATTTTTTGCTTTAATTTAGGTAAGTACTAAGTACAAGATATAATTTAACAATTAAAGAATAACAAGAATTTGTTTATCATTTTGGTCTGTGGATATCCCACTTCCATCGCACCCATTTCTCTCAATTTCAAAGATGAATTATGAAGAAGAATTAGTATCAATACATACATAGTACAAAAAAAGTCGCTTCCCGCCGTCTGTCCCTTTGTATGTGTGTTTGTATGCTTAGATCTTTTAAACTATGCAACGAATAGAAATGTGTTTTTCATTAATAGGTAAGGAAGGGTTATTTATAGTACCTTGCAAAGCAGGGGCCTCTAGCTATATTTTTAATGTAGTGGTTCTCCCATTTAAAGAGAGGAGGCACTAGTGTGCTCATGTATACATGGACTTTGTGTTGTTTATGGGAGCCGGTATAGCCCATTTTTGTAGTTATTAAATCTTAAAATTGTTAAATGTAATGAAAGTCTAAAAGTTTCGCTGTTATATTATGCAACAACAGACCTGCGGTAGGGTTATTAGCGTTTAGATCCTCAAGATGGTGCAATAAATCATAAAATATCAGCAAGATCGTTACTTGTTGTCAAGCGAGTATTAAAAGACGTCTAGCAAAAACCACCACATATGAAGCAATAACAGGTCAGTCTTAGTGCTTTAGTGTAAAATAAGAAGTGAAATAATAGAGAAATAATTATAAATTTATAACCTGTAGGTGCCTTCAAGCTGACAAACACGACAGCGCCATCTAGTGAAGAAGATTAGAACAATCACGTACTCTGGACTAACACTATCTAGTGGCGAGTAGTAGTACTATTAATAAATGCAATCAATAAATTAGACTCTGATTAGAACCTCTAAGCAAGCTTTACAAGGCTGACTGACCTGTCAGATTCTTATTCTTTTTTCGATTCCGGTTTGTCATGTACCGATAGAGGCCACATCTTGTAGAAAAAATGGAGAATATCACGTGTATTTTAAAACAGATACAATTGGAGATGAGAAGACAGAGGCAAGACATTAGAGATATGGAAGAGAGAATAAAACAGGATATAAATAAAAACACAGACGAAAAGTATAATAGAATATAGGAAAACCCAAAACAAATGGAAGAAAAAACAATTCAAAGCTTTTCTTCGCACATTTGCATAAAGATTCAAAGATTCAAAGATTCAAAGATTCAAATGTTTATTCAGTAATTAGACCTTTACAGGCACTTTTACACGTCAATAAGTATAATTTATGTTACGTGTAAAGTATATTAAAATTTAATTTATTTTTAAAGAAAAACTACCGATACCATCGCTTCGTAACGACCACTGCTGAGAAGAAACGCCGAAAGAAACTCATTTTCACAGTATTGGTCGCCTACTCGCCAGAAGGGCTTTGTCATATTATTATAATTGTCTTTTAATTAATAAATACTTATAATATAATACAATGTTGACACATACTAACATGTAATGCTTGCGAACCAGTAAACAAACATAAATTGCGTAATAAAAAATATTAAGTAGTCAAAAAAAGCGAAGCCGAGCTGACCAGTCCCTCCCGGCAGTAACTGTGAACATCACTATTTTTCTTGAAATTATTTAACCTAGATTTATTAAATAGAAGATTGTCGTAAATAAATTGAGATGTCACAGTAAGAATATTTATAGATTTAAATAACTCTCTTAAGGAATCGCGTGATTTTAGTCCGTAGATCGACCGAATTGCTCTCTTTTGTAGCACAGAGATAGCATGTATGTTAGCCGCTTTACCCCATAAGAGCAAGCCATATGACATTATGCTGTGAAAATAACTAAAGTATACTAGCCTAGCAGTTTCAACGTTAGTACACCGTCTGACCCTCCTCACAGCAAATGTGCGAAGAAAAGCTTCACGCACTTACTTTAAACAATAAGCAGCAGTTTATAAAATAGTCAGTGCTATCTAGGGCTTGATAAAGACAAAATTTAAAATATCTCCGTTTTATCTCAAATTATTTATTTCAAATGGGGGCAGCACGGGGTCCCGAAAAATTCGTGTATCCTATTTGTTCCAACCTGTGGAAAATATCTGATGGAATCACGCCAGTCGTAGATATGACTATAGTTACGATTGTCACAATGTAGGTACGAATATATTTATTAGGATTTATTTAGTAATTATTTTGCGCCGCAACTAGATCTCTGTTTTTCCCTGTGCTTGACTGGGAGAGAAAGCTTTTAGCGTTAATTCCGCCAATTTTAAAGAATTGTATATTGTGGATTAATAAAGTTTTATAAATAAACTAATTAATAAATGTTTATTGACCATATCTTTCTTATTTTCTCTTGTAATTCGGTGTATATTATTATTTAAGTAATTATTATGTTACATTAATATTATTATGAATCTTAACTTTATTAATATTATTATGTTACAGACAAGACAAAAAGAAGACATCGTATGCGCAATTGTGCATTTGCGCAGTCATGTCATTAACGACGCTGCCGCCTGAACTGCAGGCAACCATCATCGAAATGCTTGACACCAAGTCTTTGCACAGTCTGTACGAAGCAGGCATACTGTGCCTCCAGGGCCTCGTTCTGGAATTTCAATTCTCCGCGAACACGTTTGCCACTGCCAATTCTTTGAAGACCAACTTCTTTTCAGCTATCTCAAAAAACGTCTTGAAATTAAACTTGTGCGGAGCCACAGGCCTTACTTTACCATTGCTATCAGAAGCTATAACAAATATGAATAACTTACAAGATTTAAATGTGATGTATACTAATATAACAATGGCTGATTTTCTTCAAATTGTTAAAGTTAGACCCACACTTAAAACGATCGCCATCAGTTTCGTTTTCCCAGGAGGAATGTCTCAAATAAACGATGAAGTATTACTGGATTACCAAAAAGCGTTTGAAGGATTTAAAAGTGTTCATTTTATTGGTTCTTTACATTGTGGACTACACGGTGCACTGGCTTTGCGCATGTTAGAGAAAGCTAATCTACGTCGCTTACAATTTACATGCACCTGGCTACCTAACAGCTCGCCGTCATATGCGGGCCTTTTGAGCAATTTGAAGATAGCAAAAGTGACACAATTTCAAGTGTACTTCATTGAACCGCTATACATGAACGCGACACGTGATCTGCGTGTATTAACTGCGGTAAATTTCAACAAATATGAAATTCTGATAATCAAACAGAATCCTTTTAGTGAACCTATTCGCTATTATACTGTGTTTGCGACGACATTTCTGAAAAACGTGATCACTGAAAATTTTGTTGTGGAGGTTGAATGTCTGGCAGAATGGCCGAAAGTTTCCGTCCATGAGATACAGAAGAGGATCAATCCTTTTTTACAATCTGAAACAGCTTTTATGTTTTGGCACAAGAAGCGCAATACGTTTGATGAAAAATTTATTAAAAAGATTTTGATGATCTTCAGAAATCATTACGTATTCAGTTTGAAATCTGATAATTTGAAGCCAGTCCCTGCAGAATTCAAATGGTATTCGGTAGAACCAACTGCACCAATTGCTCGTACATTGTTTAGAAATTCATTTGTTGAATTAAATTATGAATTTGCATTCAAAGATAAGGAAGATGTTAAACTCAATGTAATGTTTAATGATAATCATAAACATGCTGTACCTAAAATTATAAACAATCACAGCTTTTTGAAAAAAATTACGCACTTATCTTTTAACGGCAGCGACATTAATTATGATTCAAGTTTTTTTAACATTATATTCGAGTACTGTCATAGTTTAGTAACGTTGAAAGTTGTAAATAAGGCGTATGATTCACGTTTTAATGCAAAATGTATGCGGTTTCTGACAAAAAGCAAAAGTTTAAAAAATATTTCAATCATGGCATCTGATTTAAAGTTTTCCACTTTGTTCATATATTTAAGTCAGTGTCGTTCTTTAGAAAACATATGTTTGTATGAATACGGTCCTAATTTTCTTGAAAATTTACCAGACCCTACCGATTTGTTTACCAAATGTGGTAGTTTATACAATATTCTTATTATGGGACAAGTGACGGATGTCACGCGCAAGAAATTAAAACAACTTTATTATAAATTTCGATCTGACTTAGGAAAGGATGCTTTGAATATTGAAATAGACTATATAAGATATGGTTTCATACATCCCTACACAAGTGTGTTC
The DNA here is from genome assembly GCA_943193695.1 of Acrobasis suavella. NCBI lineage: Eukaryota > Metazoa > Arthropoda > Insecta > Lepidoptera > Pyralidae > Acrobasis > Acrobasis suavella. The sequence continues at coordinate 3,064,655 of OW971934.1, read as the reverse complement.
AGTACTTATCAATTAAAAGCAATGTGATAACCCAGGTCCAGTGTGTTTAATTCTTACAAGAATTTATTTAGTTTCAACTGTCCCTTTGTCTGTCGGTCTGTCTGTCTGTAATCAAATCTTGATAGTTAAATTTGACCCACTTTCCAGTTTCCGATTGCGATGAAAATATACATATAGTGCCAACGCACGCATATGTACATCGCATGACAATACAATATTATGATAACATGGAGCTGATCTGATGATTGAACGGGAAGGTGGTCATAGATATTCTGCAAAGAAATGAAGCAACTACATCAAAAATGGACGCGTTTGAGGCGTCTTGATGAGCACTCTAAAGATAAAAGCTTGTGTAATAAATAAATTACATATTTTTAAATAATTAACAAAATGCCTGATGAGTAAAAGTGACTACATTTTAAAATGGGATTGTGCGGGTTATGTCTGTTGCATGCATCCTGAAATGGGCACCTACAACCACCAACTGGACTCCGACCTGTCTAAGAAAGAAAGGCCAAGGAAGAGACGGGCGGAGGACCTTACACCGTTTAAAAAAGAAAAGCAGATCACGTCTAGGGACCGCTAGTAGATGAAAACATAGTAGAATTTGTGACGATCCCGACATGACTATATGTTAATTCAGGTAATAAGCTATATCTGCCTACATGCCACATTTCATTCCGATCCGTTTAGCCATTTTGGTTTGAAAGCGGAACTAACATCCATACATCTATAGAAACTTTCACTAAATATTTTAATTACCGTGTTAAAAAGGCCGACTAGTTTACATTGGTTTAGACGATCATCATCAGGGCGAATGTTAGGAGGGACGGCGACCCGACCGTTTTGGCTGTCCTGAACGCACTGAGCGCAGCCTCGCGTGTCGCCGCCGGCGCTGCACTATTGGAAACGATTTCTAATGTTGGTGTGTCCGTAGTTGTTGGTGATACTTTTTTAGCTGTAGAAATCATCGTGTTATTACCGTCTTTAGCCTCGGGTATACTTCAGGCGTTTGTGTGTACTGAGCTGACTGGATCACTACCTCTTGTCTCACTACTAGAGTTTTCAAGAGTTTGAAGAAAGCACCGTCTATACTATGTAAGTAAAACCGAGTTTAAATATTTAGTTGTGTCATCTCACGTTTAGTCTTAATATTTTAGAAAGTTTCTCATTTGTAATATTAATAAGATACACGCAAGACCCGGGACAATTTGGAATAGTGCCAATTTTCAAATTGTCTTGGCTGAGAATCGAACTCAGAACCTCCAGAGTGGCGGACGCACCGAGGCGGTCATCAAATTAAACGGTTTAGGGTGATATTGAACCTCCTAGCTATATTCAAATAAAGTACCGTGTATTTAGCCATTTGTACCTTGTATCACAATTACAATTTTATTTGCTAGGAAAATTAAAGAACTCCAACTGTCAAGAACGCCATCTAGTGATAAGTAGCAGATCTACCGATACGACTTGATATCCGTAGCACCATCTGTTATTTGCTAGAAAAATAAAAGCCCTGACCTTCAATCGTTAACCCCCAAATAACTTTTAAACGGCTGCACCAATTTTTTTGCAAACATAGCTAAGAACCACCGCTTGCTTCCAAGTAAAAAAACCGCGTCGAAATCGGTTCATCCGTTTGAGCGCTACGATATCACAGACAGAGAGACATCGTAGTATCGTTTTTCTTGACAAGGTCTGCAAGATCGGGTTTTTCATGCTCACTAAAATGTCCAATCCGGTGGTGGCGTCGCTGGTCGGCTAGTTGGATTCCCTCTAATATGGTTGAGTTTAACGATGGCTGATCCGTGCGTCAACTCGTGAATGGGTGCTGCCGGGAGGGACTGGTCAGCTCGGTTTCGCTTTTTTTGACTACTTAATATTTATTATTACGCAATTTATGTTTGTTTACTTGTTTGCAAGCATTACATGTACAATGTATAATGTGTCAACATTGTATTATATTATAAGTATTAATTAATTAATCTATACTATAATAAAAGAGTAAAAAAAATGTGTCTGTACATTGAAAATTTTTCAAAAAAAAAAATTTGGGGCGATGGAGATATAGTAATAGAGTAAGAATATAAAAAAAAATGTCTGTCTGTTTGTCTGTTTGTACACGCTAATCTCCGGAAATACTGGACGGATTCAAATGAAACTTTTTTGTTATATAGCTGTGATGCCTGGGCAACATATAGGCTACAATTGATTTTGGAAAATGGAACACATGATGCAGAACTATAATGGTCCAGCTAAACTATAAGAAATATTAAAATGCCGCCTTAGCAAAAGTTGTTAAGTCTGATGAGAACTTTTTGTTGAGTTATAATACAACTGGCCAAGCGCGAGTTGGACGCGCGCGAAGGGTTCCGTACCATAATCTATGAAAAATCACGTTTGTAGTATGGGAGCCCCCCATCAATACTTATTTTATTCGATTTTTAGGGTTCCATAGGGTAGGGTAGAAACGGGACCCGATTACTTAGACCGTCCGACTGTTTGTCTGTCTGTCTGTCACCAAGCTGTATCTCATGAACCATTATAGCTAGACAGTTGAAATTTTTATAGATGATGTTTTTTGTTGCCGCTGAACAAAAACATACTAAATCTATACTATAATAAAAGAGTACAAAAAATGTGTCTGTATATTGAAAATTTTTCCAAAAAAAAAGTTGTTTCGTCCGAAGAAAAACTTATAAGTTCAATATTTGCGGACCTTTAGAGTATAACACACCAGAAAATTCTTGGTTATGTGAACGCGCCATATTGACACCAAAAAATTAAAAATCAATTAATAAAGAACTTATGACGCAAATTATTGTTAACTAGCTTTTGTCCGCGGCTTCGCTCGCGTAGGGGTGTAATTTATCAAAAAACTTTCTTAGGGGATGCCTACGTCATAGTAGCTTTATGCATGCAAAGTCTCAGCCCGATCGGTTTAAAATTGACAAAGTTACATACAAAGTTTCATCCCCTATTTTATCCCCTTGGGGGTAGAATTGATCAAAATCCTTTCTTAGCGGATGCCTACGTCATAACATCTACCTGCATGCCGAATTTCAGCCCGATCCGTCCAGTGGTTTGGGCTGTGCGTTGATAGATCAATCAGTCAGTCACCTTTGAGTTACGAGTATATATATTTAGATTTCTTGGATAGTGTTGTTGACGACGCCACCAATTATCCAGTTGAGTTTCTTAATTCACTTGCAGCAAATGGACTCTCGGCTCACAAAATAAGTCTTACTGTCGGAGGGCCAATAATGCTGATGCGAAATTTGACTCCGCCGAAACTGTGTAACGGAACCCAACTTAGTGTCTCAGCACTGTATGCCGAAGTTCAGCGGCTGAATTTCAGCCAATGCATGCCTGCAATGTTATTTGCATTACTAGCAACACATAATGCCGAACTTCCGATGCTCTTGCCTGAATCGGACCCGTACCCGTACCCGTACCCGAATCCGTACCCGTACACGTATCCGTACCCGTACCCGTACCCGTACCCGTACCCGTACCCGTACCCGTACCCGTACCCGTACCCGTACCCGTACCCGTACCCGTACCCGTACCCGTACCCGTACCCGTACCCGTACCCGTACCCGTACCCGTACCCCTACCCGTACCCGTACCCGTATCCGTACCCGTACCCGTACCCGTGCCCGTGCCTGTGCCCGTGCCCGTACCCGTACCCGTACCCGTACCCGTACCCGTACCCGTACCCGTACCCCTACCCGTACCCGTATCCGTACCCGTATCCGTACCCGTACCCGTACCCATTCCGCTCCCGCTCCCGCTCCCACTTCCGCTCATACTCCTGCTCCCGCTCCCGCTCCCTCTCCGCCGCCGCCGCCGCCGCCACTTCCGCCGACACCGCCGCCTTCGCTTTCGCCGCCGCCGCCGCCGCCGCCGCAGCTTCGGCCGCCGCCGCCGCTGCCACCGCTGCCACCACTGCCGCCGCCGCCGCCGCCGCCGCCGCCGCCGCCGCCGCCGCTTCCGCCGCCGCCGCCGCCGCCGAAGCCGCCGCCGATGCCTCCGCCGCCACCGCCTCCGCCGCCACCGCCGCCGCTTCCGCCAACGCCACCGCCGCCGCTTCCGCCGCCGCCGCCGCCGCCGCTTCCACCGCCGCCGCCGCCGCTTCCGCTTCTGCCGCCGCCGCCGCCGCTTCGGCCGCCCCCGCCGCTGCCACCACTGCCACCACCGCCGCCGCCGCCGCCGCCGCCGCCGCCGCCGCCGCCGCCGCTTCCGCCGCCGCCGCTGTCGCCGCCGCTGCCGCTTCCGCTCCCGCACCCGCTTCCGCTTCCGCTTCCGCTTCCGCTTCCGCTTCCGCTTCCGCTTCCGCTCCCGTTCCCTCTTCCACTTCCGTTCCCTCTTCCGCTCCCGTTTCCGTTCGCCGCAGACGCGCTAAAGACGGAAGATTAAATTCTCATATCGGCACATCAATACTGTCCAGCGTGTCCACCGAACTTCAGCTTATTTAGTGTGTTATCCCCACCGAACTTTAGACACTGAACTTTAGCCGCTAAACTTCGGCATAGTCTGCTGAGACACTTAAAGTTTACTGTGAGTGGTGCCAGTGAAACTGTATTAATTTATTCCGCGTATGCCACTCATCCCCAACAATTTTCCTTTTGAAAATACACAGTTCCATGTGTTTACTTGCTTTGCTATGAAAATAAGTCACAGTTTTAGAAGCTTAAAGCTGCTGATGTCGATCTAAGGACTGGTTTTTCGCATGACCAACTTAATGTGACTTTCTCTAGGGTTAGTAGCACTTCAGCTCTTTTCATATTGGCTCCCGAAGGAAAGAATTAAAATAATATTGACTTTTAACTCCTGTTACAAGTACTTTCTCCCTCTGTCTCTCTCTCTCTCTTTCTCTCTCTCTCTCATTAGTTTTTATTTATATTAATATGCCGGAGTCATAAAGCCCACGCGAACGAAGTCGCGGGCATCAGCTAGTAGACAATAATAATAATATGACAAAGCCCTTCTGGCGAGTAGGCGACCAGTACTGTAAAAATGAGTTTCTTTCGGCGTTTCTTCTCAGCAGTGGTCGCAGCGCTGGTATCGGTAGCTTTTCTTTAAAAATAAATTAAATTTTAATATACTTTACACGTAACGTAAACACAAGTACGCCTCATCTCTACAACTTATTGACGTGTCAAAGTGCCTGTAAAGGTCTAATTACAGTATAAACATTTAAATCTTGAATCTTGAGACAGACAGACGGACGGACGGACGGACGGACGGATCGATAGATAGACAGACTGACAGACATTAGCGTCAAATTTATAACACCCCTCTTTTTTTTTATATTTACCGGGTGAGGAAACCGATGGTCACACATATGGTGGAAATCAGTATCTGCTATTTATTAGTTTTTTTTTTCCAATCCAGTTGTTGTGTTCCACTGTTGGGAAAAGGCCTCCCCTGTTCTTTCTACACGTCCCTTAAGCAGTCTGCTGCCATCCATTCATGGAAGAGTCTATGCCGTCCCGCCATCTTTTTCTCTACTCCTGCGTCTGCGTCCTTCTGGCACCCGTAAGGTGACTTTTTGGGCCCGGCTACATACAGCACACATGCCTAGCCTAGCCCCACTTGAGTTTTACCATCTTAACTTCTACATCTAATACATACGATCCTAATTTTACTTGCGCAGGTCGGTATTCCGAACCCTATCTATTTGCCGCACTCTTAGAATGCTGCGTTCCATTGCCCGCTGGCTCAATTTTGAATGTTTGTCATAGGATTGATAGAAGTATTACATACAGAACAGAATCTCCGAGGGTTCCACGCAATATGCATCCCCGTTCCCTGTCCTTGCATCTGTCCCCCAATCTCACCTTGTCGAAGGTGTTTAGCGTGCGGCTGCGGGCGAACACACACATTGCTGTGTGCTCAGATGTATAGTTTCGTTTGTAGTAGTGCAGGCATAAATGATACTGCGGTGCGGCCCTGAATTTGCCCCTTTCGATCATCTTCAATTCTTCCCTTCAGAGTGGGCAATTTCCAGACGAGTGGAAGAAAGCAAGGATAGTACCAATAATTAATAAAGGCAACCGCAGTGAAGTACGCAACTTCAGACCGGTTTCTATGCTTTCCATCTTTTCAAAACTTTTTGAGTCAGTCGTTGAATCTGTTATAACGAATCACCTTTGCAATCAGATAAGTTTTATTTAATTTAGATAACTTTAAACTCTCGATAAGCTTGATCCTTCAATCATGTTTCAATGAAAGTCGTGTATAACTGTCTTTGGTATTTACATTAGAAGCTAAGTATTACGTGTGTATCATGCTCGAATGTTGTATGTTAATACTGTGTATGTGGCTTATCTAATAAAAAAAAAAAATGCTGCGCTTCTCTGAAGTGCCATCCATACCTGTGCTTTTGTGCTTCAGTCAGTGACCAGGCTTGAGCGCCATAGGTAAGTTTGGTATTTTAGTTTGAGAGATAAAAAAGAACTAACAGTTTGAACAAAATAAGTGAATAAGTTAAAGTAAACTTTGCAGTATTTTCTTTGACTTTGAATTCACGAAGCCTGCGGCCTGCGACTAGCGTAAATAGTTGAATAACCCTTGTTAAAAAGTTTCAGAAAGACCTTTTACTGAGTTGATGTTGACGGTCAACTTGTCAATTAAGGGCTTTAACCAAAGATTTAGAATATACAACAAACGTGCGACAGTTCGCTATACCTGACAGCGACGGTCGAAGATATATCCCATCTTGTGTCTCTTCCTCTCCTATCAGCATTTACTGTTGCTAGAATGAGACTTTGCTTAATGTCAAAAGCAAAAATGTAACCTGTTTGCTGCTTGATATGACAAAATTATGTGACATTGATCAGAAAAGGTAACTTTTCTATTTAGTAGCATCATACATATAGGTGCACGGCATTCAAAAATATGCCACAACTTTTTAAAACAATAAATAGTTGGTTTGAAATAAAAAATCTAAAATCACACTGAAAATGAATTTGATCACGACAAGTGACATTATTTTGTGACGTATTATTTTCTTAACAGTACCAATAAATTTATTTTTGAACCAAGAAAGTAAGAGATGCATGTAAGCCCAAGCCGTAAGCTTGACTCCACATTTCGAGATAGCTCTCATCAAGCCTTCTAATAAAATTTGCTGCAAGCGAAGCGAAAGTTATTTTTTACTGGTGACGTTAATTTGGATCACAGCGGGATCCTGCTCAATCATCTTACTCGTAAAATCTTGACGCATTTTTTCTATAGCAAACTTAACGATCGTCTTTACTACCTAGGGAATAAAGTCGGATTTTACTCGAGTTTTTCGGGTATTTTCTCGTGCCGCGGAATTGAATGTGCGCATAAATTTGACAGGAGTTTCGGGATAAACTGTGAATTCCATCTTGGCGGAGTGGATACATTCTTCACAGAGCGTTTGAAAGATAAGGTTAAATATTTTCCACTTTTGGCAAAGTGTGGTGTTAATATAAGGGATGGAGTGCCAGAGTAAATGGGAAATAATTTAGCAAATGAGGCGCATTAAATATATTTTTTTGGAAACAGTTTTTTTTATTTCTAAACTCTAGTAGAGTGTCCTTTCGTGTAACAATTCGCTATTTTCCAACAATTCAAATCAAATTTTTGTTTTCTAAACGTCACAAATCATTTTCATGGGATTTGAATGAAATAAAGACTTATGACTTATAGAGGATAAGAACCGTCCTACGCGTAGTATAATGCCTTACGTCTAAACATTTCCATACATTCGACCGGATTCTACTCCAAATCCTTTACAGTACAAGCCGTCTACCTCTGGAATCCTCTCCTTCTTGAAATTCGTACAGCTCAGACTAAAAAAATCTTTAAAAATCGCCTTTATAAATATTTCCTGACGATATAATCAGTTCAGTACAGTGTTACTATATGTTTTTATGTAAATCTTTTTATGTATCATATAAGTATGTAAATATTATGTATCGTATATGTATTTAGTTATATATTTACATGTAAGTACTAGGTAAGTTAGTTATAGGAATTAGTACTGCGCCCACCTTGTTTCAAATAAATGTTCCCTCCACCCAAAGGTTGGCAAGAAGAGATTGCATTTATAGCGATAAGTCCGCCTTTGTGCCTATATTGTTTCTTGTTGTTTTGTAATTTTTGTGTGTCTATTACAGTGCAATAAAGTTGATTTGTATTGTATTGTATTGTATGACGTGATAGTTTCTTGGATTCAAATAGCGCGCCTAATATTAGTATTTCCGCAAAAATAAATCTGAAATCACATTGAAAAGCGATATGGTCTTGACAAGTGACCTTATTTTATGACGTTTTAATTTCTTAACAAATAGTTTATTTTTGACACAGAAAAGTACACAATTTGGAGCTTTACTTTTAGTTTTTTTTTGACCCTATATACAATATACAGGCAAGTACCAAGATACTTGACCAGGCCCTCTACTTATATCTTGAATTTTCTCTTAAACTAAAAATAATATTAACATGTATTTAACATTCCTGTAACTGAATTTTCCCCTTCGAAGTGGTCGCCGCGGGCATAGTAATAATGTAGTTATATTCTACCTATATTTTACGATACCTAAACGGGGAGTGGCACAGGCCTGACCTGGCCTGCCATAACCGAAGGGCATAATATGTGTGAAGAGCGATGAGTGTATTTGAGATGTCTGTCAGAATTGTAGCAAGTTGAGGTCTATGTAGTCTCTGCCCATCCCTGTAAGAATCAGGTGCGATATTAATATACACGGTGATTTTTCATTGGTTTTGGAGCCAAAGGCAACTTCATAAGGATCGTTAGTAAGACCTAATAAGCTAGTCAAAATAAAAATTCGTAACAAACATTTTTGACTAAACTCGAAATTAAAATCGTGAGATCAATTAGTAGTACCGCCGGCCGGATAGATTTCGAGTTCATCGAAGTCACGCTGCAGTTTTGGACTGGCGTAACTACGTGGTCTCGATCGAAAATCATTTGTGCAACTTTTTTATTTTGTTTCATACACAAATTTGGATTACGTATCTATATGGATAGAGGAATTTATTTATTACGCGACATTTTTTTTCCAAAACCAATGAAAAGTCAGCGTGTATATGTATTTCAAGACATCCACATAAATAGTAGTACCTATTTCTTGGATAGTGATAAGGGTGTGAAACAACCCCATAAACATGTCACAGCGAAGGATCGCCAGAGGATAAAGTGCTCAAGATTAATTACTCGACGCCGTGAAGCGACGGTTATTACGTCATCTACAGAGATATATTATATGTTATTTACTTATACATTACAACGACTGTTCACTCTAATATACATACATTCATATATATTTTCACGCCTGTTTCCCATGGGGGTAGGCAGAGACTATAGATTTCCACTTGCTACGATCCTTGCAAACCTGTTTTGCTTCGTCAACACTCATTACACTTTTCATACATGCTCTCCGGTTATAAGTACTCCTTACTTCACCTTTTTCAGAACGTCTGCAATTTAACGCTGTAATATTCTTTTAGCAATCTCCGTCTTGATATACCATTTCACCGGAGTGGTTCTAAGAACATTCGTTTGCTGTTCAAGCAGCAAAGCTTTGGAACGCCCTATCAATCCATATCCAGATGGCTCTTACTCGTGTAGCGTTTAAAAGTGCAACAGAGCAAGCATACATATTACAGAGCAAGCCATATGACATTATGCTGTGAAAATAACTAAAGTATACTAACCTAGCAGTTTCAACGTTAGTACACCGTTAGACCCTCCTCACAGCATATGCTGCCGAACTAAGTTTCTTGGCCTCAATATGTTTATCCCATTTTAAGTTCCAGTCTACAGTTATGCCTAGAAATTTGGTGTTGGGTACCCATTCTAGAAATTGGCCATTAAGACTCAAAGGTATGTGAGTATTGGGTTTATCCAATAGTGAAAAATTAACGCACTTAGACTTTTGTGTGTTTAAGGCCAGATTATTAGTCGTAAACCAACTAAGTACTTGTGACATAGTATTCCACATCTCTACATAATCTGATCATCTGAAGAGCTCTACATAATCTACCTGAAATCTACTACGTTTTCGTTTAGACCCGTAAGCCAATGGATTAGGGAACAAACGGGAAACTTACAAAATAATAAAATATGAACGTTCTTATTAAGGAAATTGAAAAAAAATACACAGGTTTTGTTTGTTTTTCGTGTGTAAGTGGTGTCAGATTTTTCAGGCTGCCTGAAGGCATCTGACATAGCTTGACGACTGCCATACAATGATGACAGCATTGACAGCCGGGAGCAACGGCTTTTACGTGCCTTCCAAAGTATGTAAGAGGTATGTCCCTTTCACGGCGTATAAGTTTAGTTGCTAGACAAATTAATAACAAATGCAACCTACCGTACAGACATAGTTGCAAGGCGTATTTCATAAAAAAAAAATCTTGACTTTACCCTCAATTTATCCTTGACATATGCACATTTGTGAGAAAAAAACTAAATATATATAACTCAAAGGTGACTGACTGGCTGACATAGTGATCTATCAATGCACAGCCCAAACCACTGGACGGATCTGGCTGGAATTTGGCATGCAGGTAGATGTTATGACGTAGGCATCCGATAAGAAAGGATTTTGATCAATTCTACCCCCAAGAAGATAAAATAGGGGATGAAAGTTTGTATGAAGCTTTGTCAATTTTAAACGGATCGGGCTGAGACTTTGTATGCATAAAGCTACTATGACGTAGGCATCCCCTAAGAAAGAATATTGATACAACATTACAACCCTACGCGGGTGAAGCCGCGGGCAAAAGCTAGTAAACACATATTTACACAAATTAAAGACACACACAACATAAACACGCGACTATATAGACTGGCACTGCCATCGAGAAAAAATCTAGACATATACAATAACGGACCATATGTGAGTGCAATCAAAATATATAATAAACTACCGAAATCATTACAATTAAACCATAATGACAAAACATTTGATAAAAATCTTAAAACTTTGTTATTGACAAAAGGTTACTATTCGGTTGAAGAATACTTAGAAGACAAATTACAAAACTAGTTTTAAAGAATTCTCAGCCGTTTATCAATTATTATACTGACATTTATACTACATATTTATATTATTTTTTGACATTACTATTATTGAGATAATTGAAATGATAGTTAATAGATTCAGGTGTTACTTTGCGGAAGTCAAAGTTACATACTACATGATTTGAATTACTTTGTGCAATTCCGCCACCAGGAATTGCACAAAGTAATTCAAATCATGTAGTATGTATAATTGAAATGTTTAAATGCATCAGAAAACACATCCAATTTATTTAATTAAAATGTAATAGAATTTCCCTGAAATTAAGTTTATGTAACAGCTGACATTCAATTCAATTACTAACTTGTTACTAACAATTTCTGACATATCCCAAAAGTAATATTTCTGAAATCACTATTATTATATAAACTCAACTACATACTTAAAGTTTGCAACACCCTGCCAGGGTTCATGTACTTATTTACCTACTAACCATGTTATAGTATAAGTGCATGTAAGCGAGAAATAAAGAAAATAAAACCCCCGACGAGACCATCTAGTGATAAGTGAATGAACTACATATTTATTTATTTATTAACCCTCTTATTCATAAAAATTACCAGACGTTTGCTCAATCTCTTTTAGTTAAAATATGTTTTGTCTCGTACTTACAATGTCAAATATTCAAAAGAGGGAAAGGGACAAAAGATGTTTTAACTAAAAAAGGTTTAGCAAATGGCTGTTAATTTTTATGAATATGAGGGTAAGTCTTTATTGACCAACAAGGTACAAAATGTGGACTTAACGCTAATGCATTCTCTACAAGTCAGCCTTTAGGAAAAAACAGAAATAAGTTTATGAACGATAGGCGCTTAGATATATACTATATTAAAAACATACATATTATTAATACCTACATTCATATACATACATAAATACATAATCTATACTATAATAAAAGAGTAAAAAAAAATGTGTCTGTACATTGTAAAATTTTTCCAAAAAACATATTTAGGGCGATGGAGACATATTTATAGTGTAAGAAAATAAAAAAAATGTCTGTCCGTTTGTCTGTTTGTACACGCTAATCTCCGAAAAATACTGGACAGATTTGAATGAAACTTTTTTTGTTATATAGCTGTGAAGCCTGGGCAACATATAGGCTTTAATTGATTTTGGAAAATGGAACACATGATGCAGAACTATAATGGTCCAGCTAAACTATAAGAAATATTAAAATGCCGCCTTAGCAAAAGTTGTTAAGTCTGATGAGAACTTTTTGTTGAGGTATAAAAAAACTGGCCAAGCGCGAGTCAACTGGCTAAACCTCTCATTTGCTGTCTAATCGTTTGGGATGAATGCACAATGGCCAACAAAAAGGCAGTGGAAGCTGTAGATAGAACGTTGCGAGACATTTGTCGAGATGACAGGCCAATAGACTATGTCAAATTTTGTTGTCGGGAGATTTTCGTCAAACCCTTCCAGTTTTATGTCGGGGCTCTAGGGCAAATGAGATTAACTCCTCATAAAAACAGTCTTATCTGTAGCTTCAAATACAAAAGTTCAGATTGACAATTAATATGAGAGCCCAGCTTGGCGGTATTAGTTCACATGCCCAAGAGTTTTCAAGAATATTATTAAAAGTTGGGGAAGGTCTCTTTCTTGAAGAGAATGGTCAGGTGAGTCTTCCCGTAATACTTGGCGAAGTTGTTTCGTCCGAAGAAGAACTTCTAAGTTCAGTATTTGCGGACCTTCAGAGTATAACTCACCAGGAAAATTCGTGGTTATGTGAACGCGCCATATTGACACCAAAAAATGAACAATACTCATCAATTAATGAAGAACTTATGATGCAAATTATTGGTGATGAAGTGGTTTATACTTTCTTGGATAGTGTTATTGATCAGGACGACGCCACCAATTATCCAGTTGTGTTTCTTAATTCTCTTGCAGCAAATGGACTCTCGGCTCACAAAATAAGTCTTAATGTCGGAGGGCCAATAATGCTGATGCGAAATTCGACTCCACCGAAACTGTGTAACGGAACCCGACTTATAGAGTCTCAGCACAGTACGCCGAAGTACAGCAGCTGAATTTCAGCTAAAACATGCCTGCAATGTTATTTGCATTACTAGCAACACATGATGCCGAACTTACGATGCGTTTGCCTGAACCTGAATTGGAACTTCGGACCCGTACCTGTACCCGCTCCCGCTCCCGCTCCTGCTCCCTTTCACCGCAGACGCGCCAAAGACGCAGAGTAAATTCTCATATCGGCACCTCACTACTGTCCGGCATTTCCACCGAATTTCAACTTCCACTCCCGTTCCCTCACGTAAAAACAGCATCGAAATGGGTCCATCCGTCCAGACATACACACAGACAGACAGACAGGCTGACAGTCATTAGCGTCAAACTTAGGTATAACAAACCTGTTTTTTGTCATAAATTCAATAAAATGCTCTGAGCACTCGAAACAAAGAGTTGTTTTCAACGAGACGCCGGGATTTTTACAATTCTACTAACAGATATTTCGTTCGCGACTGACATTAGACTATTTACTCTGTGATCCCGAGGGAAATTTATCGAGGGTTCGTCAATAAATCCATTAGTAAGTGCCAGAGGCCAATAATTTAAAATAGACCACTCATATTTGACGACCTCCGTGGCGTAGTGCACAATGCTAGTCCGCCACCCAGAGGTTCCGGGTTCGATCATCGGACAGAGCAAGTTGGAAATTGGCCTTTTTCAAATTGTCCTGGGTCTTGGATATTTATCCATATATGCATTTGATAAAAAATATAGTATCGTTAAGTTAGTATCCCATAACACAAGTCGCGAACTTACTTTGGGACTAGCTCAATCAGTGTAATTTGTCCCTATATATTTATATATATTTAATTTCTTCCATGCTTGTCTCTGATTAAAAAAATGTACCAGCTGCTTTTCTTTCCGCACAGATCGTAGGGGCCGATCAAGAGTATGGGTAAAAATATGAAGCATGTTCACAAGCGTGTTATTTTTCAAAACTAAAAACCGACTTCACCCCCAAACTACACAACCGATTTTGATAAAATTTATATGTGACCACCTTACAAGTATACTCTTTAAACACAAAACCGATACAAAAAAGGAATTTTCAAAATCGGTCCATGCGTCTTCGTATAATCGGTGAACATATATAAAAAAAATAATAAACGGTCGCAACGAATTGATAACCTCCTTTTTGGAAGTCGGTTAAAAAGGCGATGCAGTGAGCAAGCTGCATCGCATGGATATGCATGCATATCGTATTTATTAAAAAAAGCTGACATGACCGTGACTCCATATAACAGTTTGCGAGAATTATCATTATCATCCCAGCCCTTTCTTCGCCCACTTCTGATCTTGGGCTTCTCTTCGTCGACGCCACCCATCTCGGTTCTGTACTGCTCTTGTCCAGGTGTGACTCGTGACTTTCATTATATCGTTAACCCATCGCATAGGCGGACGCCCGACGTTTCTCTCACTCATTCTGGCCACCATTCGGTAAATGCCTTGCTCCACCTGCCATAATGGATAATGTATATTTAATCCATTCCTGTGGATATCAATGGTAACATCAATGCCATATTACGACATAAAATAAACATACATCGGCATACATTTTCTCGTGTCAAGATCAATCTTCCTATATGTTATATGTTTTCCGTCGATAAACGACACTCTTTGTGTTGAATAAAAACGAACAATAATTTCGTCGCAGGATATTTAGTGTCACAGAATTTACACAAAAAATTCGGTCAAATAAATGTAAGCTTCATATATACATGAATTTTTTGGGGGTCGGTGCTGCCCCCATTCGAAATGAATTGTTTGAACGGAAACGGAGACAATTTTACAATTGTTGTACACTAATTATCACCGATTATTTGAAAAGGTATATATGTTTTTAGTTTCGAATGAATTGAATATTTTTATATATCTATTGGAACTGTTTGATCTGAAACTCTTATTTTTTCTGCATTATTTTAATAGCATGGCGTTACGAGCACGAAAATAAAAGGAAGAACCCAATTAAAATACTTGCACGTAATGACATTATATAGTTTGAGGGTCGCAATAACTGCCAGGAAGCATTTAAAAGCATTAAAACTGTCAACGCTGCGCCGGAACCGCTTGAACTTTCGCAACAATACACTTTATATTTGGTGACATTAATGCCCTCAGTTGATATGCTTTTTTAATATAGAACTACATTATCTTTCGTCCAATACACGTGTTTAGAGGCTGACTAGAAAATCATGTGACAAAAAATATAAAGTAAAAAAATACTTCATCATCATCATCCGAGCGTATTCCCGGTTGCATCTTCAGCAGCAACGCTTCAGAGCCCGGGGTCCGCTACCTAATAGAATACCTAAAAAATATATTTCATCATCATCATCATTTCAGCCGCATAACGTCCACTGCTGGACATAGGCCTATATTAAAAATACTTAATAAATACAAAAGAAAAATTTATTCAAATTAGTGCGCAAAGTCTCGGAATGTTTGGAAACCGCATGTTCGCTACGCGCTCGTTTCGCGTTCGGTACCTATCTATTCTTACCTATTGGTCAGTTAAGTAATTGAAAATAAGACCGTATTATAATAGCCTAAAGTGTATAAACGTTTAAGGGGATACATGAATTTTTCGGGGTCCAGTGCTGCCCCCATTTGAAATAAATCATTTGAAAAGAAACGGAGATATCATTTAAAATTTGGTCTTGATCAGACCCTGGATAACCCTTCAAACTATTTTATTAACTACTGTTTACATATTAAAGTGAGAATGTGAAGTTTTTCTACGCACATACGCCAAAAGTGGCCGTTTTTCGCAATTGTGCGTAGAAAAGCTTCACGTTCTCACTTTAAACTGTAAACAGTAGTTTATAAAATAGTTTGAAGGGTTATCCAGGGTCTGATCAAGACCAAATTTTAGTGATATCTCCGTTTCTTTTCAAATGATTTATTTCAAATGGGGGCAGCACTGGACCCCGAAAAATTCATGTAGCCTTAAACATGACAATACAAAGCAGTGTAATATCACATAGATGGAGCTAGCCTCTAAAGCAGGCCTTTATCACTCGTTTAGGTATCGAAAAAATTACCTACATAATTACTATGCGCGCGGCGACCACTTCGAAGGGGAAAATTCAGTTACATGAATCGTTTGTACAGAGTAATAAGAATGAAATTGGCTTGCAATGGATGACTAGGTATCTAAACGATGAGGTGAGGAGTTCTGACGCGAGCTAAATTAAACCATAGCGTTAACCACGTTGAGTAGACATTCCTTTGAATTTATTTACTAAGTAAGACTTCTGTACGTAAGTACTAGTACTTACTCTGTGGTAATACTAGGTATAACTTATCTTTATTTAACGCTCTTCGACAGGCTCACGTTCTCTCACTAGACGGTGATGACTGAAAATCGGAGTTTGCTCCCTAAGCAATTTTAACGCGGAGTTATTGCCTTTTTGTGTCACTGCGGTTCACCCTTTTTTTTACAACAGATGTCAATGTTTTTGTGTAGATTTGTGTATACATGTAAGTGTATGCCTTAGTGAGACAAATAAAGGGTTTATCTTTCTGTCTATCAATGCGGTCTCGAGACCGCGCGAGCATTTTTTTGTTTTAAAAAAACGTGTAGAAGTCTATTTTGAAGTTAAAGCGAATACTTTAATAAATATTTTTTTTTACTCTAGCCATATTATACCTGGTACATATTCAGATTTTTCGACTAGTTAGCATATTATAGCAAAAAAAAAACTTTCTTACTCAGCTGGCTCAGCGACCCGAAGTAGATCTTGGCCTTCGAGAAGAAAGAGCGCCACAATTTCTGTTCTCATCGATATCTTGCCAGCTGACAACTTCCATCTTCCGCAGATCAGCTTGCACTGTATCGCTCCAGCGATATCTGGGATGACCTACTCTAGTTTTCGGCCTCTCTTAAGAGCAGCCTTCCCGCCTTACTTTTCATACAAAAGCTCGTACGTACCTAATTATGGCGTTGTAACTGGTCTTTCTTGAAAACTTTTAAACTAACAGACATCTTGTGCACTATTTCTAGGTTTCTATCGAAATAAAAAATTAATATTTGGAAAAACAAGTTCAGTATACGCCCTTAAAAATCTGCTTTATTGCACAAAATTTTCCTGAACTTCGACCGTTCATAAAGTACTCATAAATTGTAAAGGTAAAGAAAATATTTCGATACAAACCTCGCAAATATAATGAAAATTTTAAATAAAAAACATTTATTTCACAAATTTGTAAGACTTACTGACAAAAACGTATATATCCTGAAACAAGTTTTATGAAATTTCCACACCCTATGAATAGTTAATATTCGTTCAATGAATAGTAAATAATAATATTAATTTCATTAAATACAGTGCAAACCATGCCTTAAGGCGCTATCTCTCTCTTTTTAGTTTGCTTTTTTTTCTAGCATTGCTCTGGATGAAAAAACAAGCTTTTCTAACTATGCTCGCGTTGACGGCAGAGCCGTCGGGAAGGGCCGCCTTAAGACTCTTTATATTGATGGTATAGTCACCTCCTCAGTTCTTGTACAATTCTATATACAATTCTCGTACAATCAGTATGAGAAATCGGGTCTCCACTTCTGAGGCCTACCGTACCTTTAATACAAGTTTTAGCCTAACACAAAATACATACTTGTCTTTATACCTAACGTGATATGCAGAGCCCAGGGAACACGTAATATCGACAATAAAAGTTTTCAGTAAAACAATTTTATTTGCCAGGTAAATAAAAAGAAACCCCGACTACACCATCTAGTGGTCAGTGGCGGAACTACATATTCCAACCGATGTTAAGTGGAATTGACATCCGTATCGTGATCTTTAATTTTCCAGGTAAATAAAAAATCCTGACTTTAAAGTGTTAACCCCTAGTAACTTATAAACGGCTGAGCCGATTGTTATTAAACATAGCTAAGAACCAGCGCAAGAGAATTCTTTCAAGTAAAAATGCATCAAAATCAGTCTATCGGACAGACATTAGCGTCATTTGTCGGGGGTGGAAAATCTAGGTCTGTAAGTTAAAACTTTCTCGCGGTAGAAATTAAAAGGAATTCAAACAAGTCTATTTCAGGAATATGCTTGCTTTGAAATATTTCCTGTTTTAAATTGTTCCTGAGTTGAATCTAAAAGGCGGAAGCTTTAACAAAAGATTAGAATTTCTCGTGTAATGAGCAGAGTAATGGTTAGTTTTAAAACTTTCGGGCTAATGAATTTTAATGTCTTCATTGTAACTCTTATCTTTATTTGGGAAGTACTAATAAATTACTTTATTTAACACACAAAAATAGATACAAATTCTGCGTATAAACATTACAATATTAAGAAGAAAAAAAGAACTTAATTAAAACTAAACGAACTAAAATACAACCTAAATTAAAACTAAGTACCTAAATAAATAAAAATAATTCTACTAGTTTTAGTTGAGGCCAAATCGCTGCCATCACAGGGCAAAGTACCCAAGAGACTGGCGGCATTTCCGCGTTGGATAGCAATATCTAAACGCTGTCTTTATTTTATGCCATTGTATTTTTATTTACGTATAAAATAAGAAGGGTAGTAGGGTAGGTAGGTATCACAGACTACTCAACCTGTAGGTATTTGCTGGTATTTGACTCCATGTTTATCCGACTGCGCCAGAAGGAGGGTTATGTTTTTCGAGAGTATGTAGTATGTATAATTGTTTGGCACGCTCTGCAGCCTGAACAGCTCCATGGATTTAAGCTTAAGAGGTGTCATCCGATTCGTCTTAATTTTGAGAGTGACACACCAGTGTCTCTCTCAAAATGCTTTTTTATATAACCATATATAAAAAGGCAGTCAGTTTTTTTTAATGATGGCTTGTTTTATTTTAATTCTTTTACTTACTCGTAAAAAGTAACATAATATGAAACGTAAAACAAAAATATTTTTTTAATCTGCTATAAAATAAAGTTAGTTATAGCTCTTTCAAATCTAGTGGAAAAAAAACTCATGAAACGGGAAAAGGATGCACGCATAGAAATCTGGTGTCACTGCATTAGGTTTTACGCGTACGAAAGAGATAGCGAAATTTCCCCAAGCTTTTTGGAATGCTAATTACTGTTTCATTTAGTACAAGTTACCCACCCCACTTTCTTGCAATTTGTTATTTCGTAAATAAAAAAGTCCGGAAGAAAACACAGTCAAATACCCAATTCGCCAACAAGTCAAATCGGAAACTTATTTCTAAACGTCAAAGCAAACATTTCCTATAAGATTTGTATGATATACAAAAGCGTGACGTCATGCGTTTTTGAAGTCAAATAGCGCTCTTAATATCAGTTTTTCTGCATGAATCTAAAATCATGTTGAAAATGGATATGATCAATGAAGGGTGACAATATTTTATGACGTTTTATATTATGAACTACCAATACCGAATTATTATTTTTGACCGTGTCATCTACCCAATTGATTTGTAAAATTACCGGAAAGCGAAAATTTATGCTTGCGCCTGCTTTTTCGTTTAGGCGGCGCAGGGCGCTTGCGCGTGGCACACTATAAATAAATAAATGTTGTATTCTACCACATAAATGATAGTACTTTTATACTGATAATTAAAGCAATTCGTGCAAAATTATTCCCTAACCATTCCAAAATATCAAAAATGCACAACGTTAATATTCAAGTTTTCACTTCTGCCGGAACTCCCGAAGTGCAACCTGTAATTTTTTTTTATGTTACAGGGCGGACCATTTCAAAATATCAAAAATGCACAACGTTAATATTCAAGTTTTCACTTCTGCCGGCACTCCCGGTGTAACAGAAGCGTTGCCGGCCTTTCAGGAAGATATAGACTCGTTTTTTGAAGGTTTCAATGTCGTATCGGTCCGGGAACACTGCTGCAGGAAGTTGATTCCACAGTTCGGTCGTACAGTCAAATACCAAGATACCTGACCAGGTCCTCTACATATATCTTCAATTTTCTCTTAAACTGAAAATAATAAATGGTAAAAAGTTCCTTTCAAACCGTTCGGTGGTTGATTGCCAACTATCGAACTGGTGTGGGTGAAATTTTAATTTCAGGCAAAGGAAATTTTGCAGCAGGTATTAAGACGAACAATTCTAACAGTATGAAATGTAAGAAGATGAAAGATGAGGTCGTTCTTAATAGTTATTTATGCAAATATTGAATAATAAAGTGTTTTAAAACACGAATGTGTGATAATAGTATCTCATGAGTGTTTTAATATCTAATTATGACAGTTACATACAAGACTTTATCTTCAACCATGATATGAATGCTCTATAAAAGGTTCTGAAACCATAGGGTGTTTTACCGTGTATGTAAATTCACAGTAAGTATTGCTGAGTATCTAATACAAACAAGCTATGTATAGGTAATAATAGAATTATTTAGTGTAATTATTATTTACATTTTGGATCGTAATTATTTTTCCCGTCACAGATCCTTCGAAACCATAATTTCAGCAACTACTCGTATGACAGGCCAAATCGAAAATTTACAATTTTTAATCTAGTATAATTGGATGATATCTTCTTTGAAAATGTCATTGCACGAGCAATTTTTATAATATGACGTCTCTGTCTATTGCGGGGCAGACAGAGCCCAGGCCAATGGGCCTAAAGCCACAACCAGCACCGGAAACTATCGCCCAGCGATAGATAGGGCCTTAAATTTAGTGATCAAGTTTGCGTTGCATAATGGAATTTAGTAAAACATTATAACACTCGTTTGCGTTGCATAATGAAATTCAGTACAACATTATAACACTCGTTTGGGTGATATTACGGTTACAATGACATTGGTTGTTTCAATGTTGGCAATAAGCTAACTGTTACAGAAACTTTTATAGATGATTTATAGCATGGGTGTAGATAATTAAATATTTACAATCCCATGTTTCATTCATTAATTTAATCGCAATCAGTTAAGCGTTCTACATATCTCCTTTGAGTTAAGCCTACTCACATAGAATTCCTAATTGAGGTGAGAGATAAGCGGAGACGAATGTGGCTCGTAATTATAAAGGGATCAAGGGTGAAAAGGTTACATATGAATAACCATGTGTTATCTGTCAATCTTAATTAGTTTCGTAATTAATAGAAGCTGATTTGACTTACTGTAATTATTAAAATGTGTATTCATTCGTTTCACAATTATTGGAAGTTGTTTTGATCAAACTGTTACTGGGACAATACGCCATTCCTTCACATCAAAATTTCCACAGATGATAAGCCACAAGCGCAACACGCTTCTTCAAAAATTTTAATGGTATTTACTTGAAAAAAAAAACATCATTTTACATCAGGTCATGATGTAAAATGATCTTTTCAGATTGACGGGTCTTGGATGTTTATCTATACAATATGTAACAAAAACCCTGTCCAATCCTTGTAGGAGCAACTCAGACCCCCAATATTAACAACTTTTCCTATGTGACCAATGCTTGAAACTCGAAGACAAAATTGGCATTTTCATACAAATTGCCGGGCCGCCCGAACACTTTTGTATGAAAATGTCGATTTTTTTTCGAGTTTCAAGTATTGGTCCCATAGGAAAAGTTGTTCATATTGATGGTCTGAATTGCTCCTAGAAGGATCGGACAGGGCTTTTGTTACATATTGTATATGTATCTGTTATAAAATATATTATAAGTAAGTATCCCATAACACCCATATCCCATAACTAGCTAAATCTGTGTGATTTGTCCGTATATTTAATAAATCAGTGATTTTATTTTTATGTAACTTTTTAACTGACTCTTCTTTTGGCGCCCAAGCACATAAATGCAAAGCTGAGCTTATGCCTCGAGCAATGTATTTTTATAACAACATTAAGACGAAGTGTTAGCTGAAGTGGCGCCCTTTTTTGAAATAAATTGTTTAAAACTAATTATGGTGATAATTAAAAATTTGTTTTGTATCAATGTCTAGAAAGACCTTTTAACTATTTTATGAATAACCTTTGAAATTATTACTAATAGTCCGTCTAGTTTTAAAACGGCCATTTTCGCCAAAAGTGGCCACTTTTGGCGAAAACCCGTTTTAAAACTAGACGGACTACCAATATTACTTTCAAAGGTTATTCATAAAATAGTTTAAAGGTCTTTCTAGACATTGATACAGATCAAATTTTTAATTATCACCATATTTAGTTTTAAATTATTTATTTCAAACGAGGGCGCCACTTTAGCTACCACTTCGTCTTAAAGTACTTATTATATTTGGATGTAATGACAAACTTTATCTCATCTATTTTTCTTGTCTTAAAGGTTGATAGAGACCCTGGTTTAGCATTAAGCCTTCTTACTGTAGCTTTTATTAAATAAACAACGAGGTATAAAAATTTTAACCTTTCACGCGATAAGCTCACCTAACCCGGGCAGTAATTATTGTCAAGGACCGCGTTGACCCACAAAGGCGTGAAATATAAAACGTCGGGCGGAGGTCCTGCGTTCATAATTAGTTCGGGCTCCTGTTTTTTGTAGGGTTATCATTTTAATACAAAGTGATTTAACTGGCTTTTAGGTATTGTGTTTCTTTATAGTCCTCACCATCATAGCAGTGCTCTGCTAAAGATACCACCGGGAACGCGCTATCAAATACACGAGCAAGATTAAAAAAAAAAGAAAGTCAGAGTGTCGGTTGGAACAAAGTTACTTTCGTAGTAATTTATTAATTCGTGACGAAAAAATTTAACGGTTTTATATACTATAATAAAAGAGTAAAAAAATGTGTCTGTACATTGAAAATTTTTCAAAAAAAAAATATTTGGGGCGATGGACATATAGTAATAGAGTAAGAAAATAAAAAAAATGTCTGTCTGTTTGTCTGTTTGTCTGTTTGTCTGTTTGTCTGTTTGTCTGTTTGTCTGTTTGTCTGTTTGTCTGTTTGCCTGTTTGTCTGTTTGTATGTTTGTCTGTTTGTCTGTTTGTCTGTTTGTCTGTTTGTCTGTTTGTCTGTTTGTCTGTTTGTCTGTTTGTACACGCTAATCTTCGGAATTACTGGACGGATTCGAATCAAATTTTTTTGTTATATAGCTGTGAAGCCTGGGCAACATATAGGCTATAATTGATTTTAGAAAATGGAACACATGATGCAGAACTATAATGGTCCAGCTAAACTATAAGAAATATCAAAATGCCGCCTTAGCAAAAGTTGTTAAGTCTTGTTAAGTCATTAGTTTTTATTTATATTAATACGCCAGAATCATAAACTCCACGCGAACGAAGTCGCAGGCATCAGCTAGTTCTTAATAAAAAAAAAACAATAAAATGAAATAAAAAAACATTGGCATGTGCTGGGTTTGAATCGGGAGCATCGACCATTTCAGTTATACGCTCTCCCAACTTAGGCATAGACGAGACAGTCTTGTGAAATTTGTTCTTTGTGTCGGAAAAAAAGTGGCAGAAAAATCTTACACTTTTTTTCGCCTAGACTCGCCTCCGTCAAGTCCGTACCGTCCGAAAAGGAGCTTCGTTTCGAAAACTGAAAACCAACTTCAACGACGACATATGGGACAATCATTAATCGGGGAATATACATAAAAATACATTTAAATTGAAAACCTCTTTCATTTTTAAGCCCGGTTAAAAATAACATGCATGTTCATTGATCACCTGGAAGGTTTAAAGAATCAAATGTCTTATTTTTTCAGCAAATACTTTTTTACACATCAATAAGTTTGGTATAAATGTGAATTCTTTTGGAATTACGGGTCTTTTCACCCCGGACCTTTGAGTCTTGCGTGTGGATACAAATCCAATACCTAGAGGCCCTCTAGAGAAGTTGATGTTATGTATATTATTAATTTTATTGTTATTTAACCTACCCTACCTAATAAAAGTAGCCTTAAAGAGATTGCCTTGGCGATAAGGCCATTTATTATACATATCTATACTGTACATATTTGTGAAAACAATATAAAAGTGTTTTTGGTGCAACAGTGTTATAGTATTTTATGCAACAGTTGTATAAAAGGTTCATAAAATGCGAGTAGCGCAGGTTACGATGCGAGCCTTGGCGAGCATCGTAAGGAGACGCCATCGCTCATTTTTTGACATACTTATACAACGTTGCATACAATACTTTTTCTACGATTACATTTACTAAAATAAATCCAAAAATAAACAAAGAAAAGTATGAAATACTACCATATGTTTGCTAGATACTAGGTATCTATGGAAGACAAATTTTTTTTTATTGAAGTCTTCCTAGTAAGCAAAAGTGCCATTTTTGAAACATGGAGGCACTTAAACGGATGTTTTTTTCATACAAAAAACCGTTTGTTCAGTGTCTCCACGTTTGAAAAATGGCACCATATGTTAAAATAACGATTTTATTATGTTGGCAGTATGGTAGATCTAAAGAAAAAAAGTTATAGGTCTATGGCTAGGAGTATCGTTTTGGCGAAATAACGACACATGTGCTATTATATTAGGAATAGACTATAGACTTTCCCGAAATCATATAATCTATGTTCTTATATTAGTGTTCGGGACCATTTAAAAGACAGATAACAGTAAAGGAGTAGAAAAAATACTTTATAGTATTTTCCTCGCTCATTTACACCCAAAAAAATTCCCTCCGCTAATAGGCATAGGCACGACTGGAAAAATATGTTTGGCTTATCGCTTAGATTATAAGAAAATATTGTATACGTATTTTTTCTTTTTTTTGAGAAACATAAAATGACAAAGATACAGCACATTTAAATTTCGAATGACGTCACTCCTGAACACGATTTTTACAAAGCGGCGACATTGAAAGCCTCCACTCTGGAACTTAGATGCTCCGTATCTTTGTGGATACTACGTACGTATTTTTTACTTTTTTGATAAACTGAAAAATATGGGTACATTATTTATGGATAATCTAAAAAACGCGCTAATTAGAATAATACTTTTCTCACCCTGTCGTCTCACCCCTATTACAATGAGTCATAAAACAACCTGTGACGTTTTGCTTTGTTTCATTGTGCGCCGCGGCCGTAATCACACCGTCGCGAAACGGAATATGAAATCGCTTCATTTTTCCCAAGTTCATTTGCTTTACTACGTTGACTGAATATAAATGTACACGTTGAAGCAAACATCAACAAAAAGAAGAGGTTATCAATTGGAATCACAGGGTTACTTTTAAAACACTAGCAACATTTTTAGAGCAAGTTTAGTCCATGACACTGAACTACTTCCCATAAACACAATGTATGTTCACTGATTACTAAAAGACGCTTGGACCAACTTTTTTGTTTGATAGGATTGTTTGGTGATTGGTGGTTTCCATAAAAGAATTTTAACAAAATCAGATGTGTTGTTGGAGTTGAAATCGGTTTTTAGTTTAGTAAAACTATTCCTAAGTTCATTTGCTAACTGTAAACGTTGTGTCGTCCTTTTCATTATTATTCTTATTTACGTATGGTTGTAAGAAGTATTATTTTTATTAATAAAGGATGAAAGTAGAATTTTTCTAAACGTTAATAGAAAAATAGAAATTGGATTGGTCTTAAGATGATAATAATATTTTTCTATCACCAAATACAGTAGATATTCATTTTAATGTACAGTATTTCATGTCATTTATATCATTTTAATTAATTAAATAAATCGATACATTTACAATAGTGCCCTAGCAATATTAGTCTGTAGCTTTAATGAATGACTTTTATTATTCAAGTAAAACATTAATAAATGTAATAATTAAACTAAAAACTAAATTTATAAAATTGAAATATCAAATCTAAATAATTTAAATCTAAATTTAAAATTCAATTAAAGAAAAACAAACTTACAAATGAAAACATCGTGCAGATAATTGCCCTGCGGTAGCGTATCCAAAAGGCTGACATCATAATAATATGTAGACAATAACACATCACGGTGTAAGCACAGGACACGGTTAAGTGCCTTCGTGCCAGCTTTGTCCCTGCCCTGTGTTCCTCCCACATTGTGCGAACAATAACTGTGACGCCAAGAGACGCGACAATTAGGCTTTTTTCACAAAATACTCTGCTCTACTGAATTTAAATGAGTCGTTGTTGTGATAAGTAATTTCACTAATGATGAAGGCACTAACCAACTGGTAATGTGTAGATCTCAATTTATAAGCAATTAACCGGTCAAGAGTGAGTTGGACTCATACATGAAGGGTTCCATACCTACGAACAATGTTTTTTAATTATCTAATTAATGCGATTATAAAGATTGAGTTAAAACGCTAAAAAACATGTTCCTGAAGACTTTTTTTTATATTTATACAATATGAAACAAAAACCTTGTAGGAGCAACTCAGACCGTCAATATGAACAACTTTTCCGATGGGGCCAATTCTTAAAACTCGATAAAAATCGACATTTTCATACAAAAGTGTTCGGCCGGCCCGACAATTTGTAGGAAAATGTCGATTTTTTCTTCGAGTTTCAAGCATTGATCCCATAGGAAAAGATGTTCATATTGACGGTCTGAGTTACTCCTACAAGGATCGGACAGGGTTTTTGTTACATATTTTATAATCGTATTTGTATAATCTTTAACTTTACCTTATTTTTAGTATTTGCTATTATAGAGGCTTAAGTAATACATAATCGGTGAAAATTTCAAGTGTCTAGCTACTACGGTTCAAGAGACACAGACAGATAGACCAAGGAGTGGCGGCAAGCTGCTATGGACAGGGATACCTGGAAAAGGGATGGGGAGGCCTTTGCCTTTGCCTTTGACAGGGACTTCTACAGGCTAAAAAAGTGCCTTTTCAGACTAAAGAGAAAAAGTGCCTTTACAGGCTAAAGAAAAAAAAAAACGTTACAAAAAACATGCATTTTTTTGATAAAAACATTATGTAGTCTACGGACTATAAGAGTTTTTGGGCATTATTTCTCTCTAATTACTGGATAATATGTGTAAGTTTTTCCAACATACGTTGGACGTACGTACAGAGCGCCCTCTACGTGCTAACACTGCTAATTGCCCCTCGTGGTGTGATTTAGTACGCATCTTGAATAATTAATATTTTTTATTGTTATAAGAGAAATTACTACTGGCATAAAATATAAAAGGATTGTTATTTTCTGAAAGTACTTCAAAAAACCTGACAAGCACCTGATTAATATTTTGAACAAGTACTCAAAAAGTGTTTATGAGTTAATTCTGTACTTACTTAATTAAAAATGCGGGTCTTTCTAACACAGGTTTACATAACTTAAAAGAAAGGCCTAACTAAAATCGTGAAATTGTATTTTTATGGCTATAAAGAACTTTAAACCATTTGCATAAATTTTTGCTTCCTATAACTCATTTCTTTTTTGTTTGTGTAAGTACTGACGAAAACTTGAAAAAATCCTTGATCTTCAAACGTCAAGTTGTCAAAATTTCATTAGAAAATAAGAATCATATTTATTTATTTTTTGTCAAACTCAGTTATCATTTTTAGGCTAGAATTGAAACAAAAATATGTTTTTTTAGGCAACTAGGTGCGAAACTGCAGATTTATTTAGTTTCACCTGTCCCGTTGTCTGTCTGTCTGTCTGTCTAAAATCAAATCTTGCAAGTTAAATTTGACCCACTTCCCGTTTTCCGATTGAGCTGAACTTTGGCACGCATACGTTTATCGCGTGACAATACAATATTATGATGACATGGAACTGATCTGATGATGGAGCCGGAAGGTGGTCCAAGGAACTCTTTAATGAAGCAACGCAACCCCATAGACTCGTTTGATTCATCTTGAGGAGCACTTTACATTTTTCAGTTCATTGTTTTAGACAAAAGCTTGTTTTAAATAATTTTTTTTAATAATAACTTCTTAAGGGGCTATCTGAATTTTTCGGGGTCCAATGCTGCCCCCATTTGAAATAAATCATGTGAGAGGAAACAGAAA
Organism: Acrobasis suavella; assembly: GCA_943193695.1. Taxonomy (NCBI): domain Eukaryota; kingdom Metazoa; phylum Arthropoda; class Insecta; order Lepidoptera; family Pyralidae; genus Acrobasis; species Acrobasis suavella. The sequence goes on along the minus strand of OW971934.1, from coordinate 3,036,709 downwards.
CATCATTTAAAATTTTGTCTTGACCAGGCGCTAGATAACCCTTCAAACTGTTTTATTAACTATTGTTTACAGTTTAAAATGAGAACGTGAAGCTTTTCTACGCACAATTGCGAAAAACGGCCACTTTTGGCGGATGTGCGTAGAAAAACTTCACGTTCTCGCTTTAAACTGTAAACAGTAGTTCATAAAATAGTTTAAAGGGTTATTTAAGGTCTGATCAAGATAACATTTTAATGATTTATTTGAAATGGGGCAGCTGCACTGGACCTCGAAAAAGCGCGGATTTTTACCGAATTCTACATGAGTTTCTTAGTTTCTTAAATCAAGTAAGTTAATCTAAACAGTTTAAACTATATTTATTCTTTAAGTATATAACTTTTTTATAACAATTCTCATTGAAGCTTGTCACATTTTAACACTCAAATAACTCGGAGGGGTCATCTAATCACTTATTCATACAGAACCCAGTATCTACATATTTCATAACTCCAGTTATTTTCCGGGATATTCTCTATTCCTCTCTCTGAACATACTGGATTGTTTATTTTGGCACTAGCTTTTAACCGCGACTTTGGTCTCATTAGTATGTGCATGTGGAATGGGCCAGTAATTTAGCCAACTGAGATATATGTAGGAATTGCATGCAAATGAAGGCTTTTTTTGTATTTTACCCGACTACGGCAAAGCAAAGAGGAAGGGTAATGATTTTAGTAGTCTATGTATGTAAGTATGTATGTAAGTATCTATGTCTGTTTCACCTTAGCATCCAAATCGCTTGTCCAATTGCCACAAATGATATGTCAATCGATTCGTCATTACTGTCCGAGTGACATAGGCTACAATTTGTATGCAAAAATGTTATTGATATTAATGAAGTTAATACTGATGCACTAATAACAGCATACTATGGCCTAGTTGAATCAGTCCTTAGATACGGTATAATTTTTTGGGGAAATTCCACCGATAAAGATCTAGTATTTAAAATGCAAAAGCGCTGTATTCGAGCAATGTTCGGACTACAAAGTAGAGATAGTTGTGAACCGATATATATATTTAAAAAATATAAGATTCTAACACTCCCGTCATTATATATATTAGAAACAGCTATATTTGTAAAGAGTAATCCTCACCTGTTTCCTAAATTGTCTGATACAGTAGAAAGAAACCGTCGTGAGGACAAATTGTGCATACATTCATCTAAAACTGCATTATTACATGATAGTGTATTAGGTATGGCACCGATAATATTTAATAAAATACCAAAACAATATAAAGAATTAAATTTGACTTTGTTTAAGAAGAAAATTAAGTTATTTTTGATAGATAAATGTTATTATAGTGTTAAGGATTTCTTATCTGATAAACTGTAAATTGACTTTGTTTCATAGTAAATCGTAAAATGTTTATAGATTAAGTAGGTATATTTTTTATAGTATTATTATGATAGATGATAGCTTTTCTGACAAAATTTGCACACCGGTGGTGGTAAACATGATTGGACGAAACTGAATGTAATATCTTGTAACACATGTTTGGCAAATAAATTATCTTTATCTTATCTTTAAAAATGTAATATGAATTGTTACATACAATTTTTTTTTGTTTTTTTTCGAATGTTGTATCAAATAAAAGGTCTTGATTAGCACACTCAAAAATGTATACATTGTAAGCCGTATTAACTCCCGTAGTCGAGTATTAGTTTTTTCATTAGTATTATCTTTTTTCATTTCAATTTGTTGTTTGTCGATTTCAACTACATAACTTTCTTTCATCTTACAACATGGTTTACTAAAAGAGAAAGAGGATATATAGATTGACTGCCTCCATGGTTCAGTGGTCAAGGCCTTGGGTTCGAATCCACGTCACGTAAAAAGTTGTTTTCAGTCTGGTTAGAATATTGCAGGCCTATTGAATCGCATAATTATCCGAAAAGAAAGATATGCTCGATTTGGTTCTAGTCTACCCTTTAAGTTGCGGAAGTCAGACGGCAGTTGCTTTGTGTAAAAACCAGTAACCTCGTCAAATCACGTAGGTTAGGTAGCGGACCCTGGCTCTGTAGCGTTAGACTCCGGCTCTCTCACTCACCGAACGAAGCATAAAAGCGGTGACTCTACTACTCAGACGTCGATTTCCTGTGAGAGTGTGGTACTTCCCCGGACGAGCAAATAGAGTTTTGCCAGTATCGCGGCTCTACCACAAGTAATGTAAGTTTGTATTGGTATTTATTCCTGTTAATTTCAATTATATCACAGGATTAATAATAAGTATGACATACAGACTGGAATCTCCTAAGGTCCCGCGGAGTGTGCCGTCCCCGTTCCCTGTACTCGCACCTCTCCCCCGTTGAGCGGGCGGCTCCTGGCGAACACACTCACACATTGCCGTGTGCATGGATTTATAGTTTTGATTGTAGTAGTGTATGCATAAATTATACCCCGCTTCTATGAAGTGACATACAAATTAGTACAACAAAGTGACGATAAAAATGTATGATGTCCTACCCGAAAGCCTGGGAAATAAAGAAAAAAGTTCCTTAATTATAAAAAAAAAATTTAAGTAATTAAAACGTATTACAAACTAGACGAGTATTTTAACAATAAAAAAATTAATTAAAATCGTCAATTTGACAATACCTACTTAACAAATAAACTTTGACATAACTGTTAAACAACTTGGCAATAATTTACAAATAATAAATATCAATCAATAACAACTAAAAATAATAATAATATATTGTACCGTTTTGGTTAGTAAAACCTAGATTTAGGATCTAGGAGGATAGATGAGATAAAGGAAAGACTAGATATTGGCAAATGAGATAGGTATAATGAATAACTATTACATAACATTAGTTACAAAGACTCACAAGAACACTAGGTATAGATTAGGTAGTCAGGGTCGTGAGTTATAGGCACTAGATCCGTTGAGTAGCCCTTCTAGGTAGAAGAACTACTTAGCTTGAGATGCAGCCGAAGAAAAAGAGGACGAGCGCGCGCTAGTGTACGTCTCACATACCGCCTTTCGGTGGGAGTGGGGATGCTGCTCAGGGCTGTGGCCCTCTTCAGCGAAATGCTGCCGCCGCCTGCTACGACAGGCGGGTCACAGGGTGGTGGCCGTGGCGGCCACACTAGGCATCTTTATACCAGAGGACGAGCGCCGGCCGCCGCGCCTTATATATGGCCATGGGCCCCCCCCCGCTGCGCCGAAGAGGGGCGGAGGAGTGCTGGAGCCCGCGCGATGTCACAATATATATACATATACTATTAAATAATATTTTGTAAACATTTATATTTATAAGTTAACTGCATGTCATAAATGTCGCTTGCCGTTCCACTTTTTGTTTTGCGACACCCGACAGGGTTCATAGTGTACCTATTATAGAAGACAGTGACTTTTAGTAGTTAGAACTGATGTACACTATGATTTGAATTGAATTGAAAAATACATACCTGTGGCAAAGATAATATAATTACTGACGCAATATGGCTATATTTAGAGGTACTCACACATAAGGTTGTAAGTACATCCGATACCATGGAGATGGATGACTAATTATCGTCTGTGTCAACATCGTTATCTCGTTTATTCTTGCGAAATAGGGCCTCTATGTTTTGTCTTGTTAAAATGATTGTTATTTCAGTCGTTGGGCTTAAAGCTAACTAAGGATCTGTCTTGATACACTTAAGACGAAGTGGTAGCTAAAGTGGCGCCCTCATTTGAAATAAATTATTTAAAACTAAATAAGGAGATAATTAAAAATTTGATTTGTATAAATGTCTAGAGAGACCTTTAAACTATTTTATGAATAACCTTTGAAAGTAATATTGGTAGTCCGTCTAGTTTTAAAACTGTTTTTCGCCAAAAGTGGCCATTTTTGGCGAAAAACAGTTTTAAAACTAGACGGACTATTAGTAATAATTTCAAAGTTTACTCATAAAATAGTTTAAAGGTCTTTCTAGACATTTATACAAATCAAATTTTTAATTATCACTTTATTTAGTTTTAAACAATTTATTTCAAATGAGGGCGCCACTTGAGCTACCACTTCGTCTTAAGGCCCGTTTTGATGGTGCAAGTGTCTTGCCTGTTGTATACCATTTTATTAAAGCCAAACAGATTGTAAACGACACTACATAGAATATACATGCAAACAAACAATTCAAACAAAACAATAATACTCCTCTGTGATGACGACCTCCGTGGCGTAGTGGTCACCATTGCTAGTCCGCCACCCAGAGGTCCCGGTTCGATCCCCGGTCAGGACAAGTTTGAAAATGGTCTTTTTCAAATTGTCCTGGGTCTTGGATGTTTATCTATATATGTATATGTTATAAAATATAGTATCGTTGAGTTAGTATCCCATAACACAGGTCTCGAACTTACTTTGGGGCTAGCTCAATCAGTGTTATTTGTATACTTAAAAAAAAAGAACAAGGAAAAAAAAGCCTAAGATTAAATACAATATTTAATCTTAGGCTTACTACTTATAAGTTATGTTGATAAACAGACTTTTAATAGTCTATCAGTAAATATATCTTGTAGGACATTAGTGCTAATTTCATTACATAATTTGCAAATTCTAATCATAGGATTATTATGACTGACTGTGGTGTAATTCAGTCTACGACCCACGCCATCAGCCCAACCTTGATATAAAAACCTCGAAGAAGTCTACGACTATCTACGTAATGTGACGGCACACAACCTTGATAAATGCTTCAATAAAGAAATCCATTGTTTGTTATCTTATAAGCTCAACGTCATATGAGGAAAGTCTACGCTGTAAAACTTGTATATAAGCCGAGGAAAACCAACAATAAAGGTGCAGTTACCTACGTACCTACTCCGAGTGTGTTTGATTTAATAAACCCCCTCGCGCTACATCACACTGACATTGTTTCTGGCAGAAGGCACGCTAAACAGCTACGGAACCGCTGAATGTGGAATCTTTAAGCCCAACTGTTTCAGTAACTGGGAACCCATTAACCCGTTGGCTATTTTGTGTAAATTTACTAAATTATTAATATATACATACGTCTATATTCCTAATGGGGCAGACAGAGCATTTAAAGACTCGCGGTTTGAAGCAGACAGAGCCCAGAGCCGCAAGACTCAAAGGCCACTTTTAGCGTGATGGTGGGCGATAAGGTGGAAAAAAGAATCAAGTGATGGAAGTCCAGTGCTGCCCCCATTTGAAATAAATCATTTGATAGTCAAAGTCAAAGTCAAAGTCAAAATTTTTTATTCAATGTAGGATAAATTTATCTCTTATTGAAGGTCAATTTTTTTAAATATTATTTTAGTGCAAAAGCTAAAAACTACTAGCGTTTTGGAACGACCACTGCTGGGAAGATTACGCCGAAAGAAACCCAGTTCAGTATTGGTCCCTACCCAGCCTGATGGGCTATGTTACACTTACAACACAGATTTACACTTTAGCTAGGTATACATTATACTATATATATAAACAATACAATTAAAATTTGCAGTCATCTATTTCCAAGAATTGTGATCAGACGATGATAAATAGTCATTTACATGATAATACGCATTTTTGATTAAATGATTTTTAGTGGCAGTCTTAAACTTAGATAATGGTAACGCTACTACATTATCTGGAATCCTATTATAGAGGCGTAAGCCAAGACCTACAAAAGATTTTTTGTTTTTTGCAACCGAAAACCTGAGATAGCTAATTTATTTTTATTTCTAGTGTTTATACTATGAATATCACTATTTTTCTTAAATGAATGTATATTTTGACGCACGTACATAATGTTCGCATAGATGAATTGCGAAGGGAGAGTCAAAATATTAATGTCTTTAAAAATTAGACTTATATATAATTTATTAATTTTTCAGGCGTCTTCGAGTAATCGGCGATCATGCATAAATGTATCATACATTCAGATTGATCCTTTTTTGAAGTCAGTAAATAAAAATCCCCAATAAAAGTACCTATACCAAAGGATTATATGGTAGAAATAAAACAAAAAACACTGTCTCGACACATAAAACTAGCCTATTTTATGCTTCAATGCGGCGCGACTGTTTCGAATTTGACTAATCTTATAAATATTCAGTTGTGTCCTCAGAAATGTAAGTACAATTGATATTTATATCTAGAGGATCCGAGATTTGACACATATAAGCTTTATGGTTATTGTATTGCATCGTGAAAAGCAGTTTATACACGCTTATTAATTATTTTAATTTTTCTTGAGCATTCTCGTGATTAAAATTTACCTAAAGCCTGGTTTACAAGTTTTTTGACAAGTGACAAGTGTGAGAAAAACGTGACTGATAGGTGTTCATACGTCAATGACGTGCAAGTGAGTGGACATGCAGTTAACTCATGAAACGCCTTTATATCATATTTCATTTATTCACCACTTTGTAAACAATATACACATTCATTGTCATGCACTTTACAATTTGTGTTTTTAATTTATTATTTACAAAATTGCCTATTCAGGCATTGGTAATCGGATTCGATTGTAAATTAATTTATGAAGTACTAATAATAAATTACAATTCAACAATTCAATTCATTTCATCTTTTCAAATTATTCAATTGTTACCATATATACAAAATTATTATTTAATAGTAATTTTTACATCTTAATTCACATCAAATATAGGTACATAATTTTAATTGAAATAAGTAATGTCATTAACATCATAAATATTATACTATGAAATAAAATGTCCATAAAAACTAAAGTTTGTCCGTCCAATATAAATTGTCACTCTTACTTGTCACTTGTCAATATGCAAACCGGGCTTAAGTGTACTCTGTGAGTACCTGTTTATTATAGTTAGAAGGCAATAACATTAAAACTCAACACAAAGTATTATTTACTTGTATTACAATTTTTTTAAATGTAAATTCTTCTTTTGCCCAAGCAAGTTCTAGTCATTGGATACTTAGGTACATGCTTAAAGTTATGAAAGTTAGGCACCTAGGTAAGTTACCTAACATTCTTATGTATGCACAAATGCATGCAATATTCATAGAACTAAAAATATTTTAATAAATAAATTTTTCAATGAAAATTAAAAAGTTTGTGAACGTCTTATTAAATATAAATAAAACCTACCCTTTATATAATTCCTAATAATTCTTGTCCATTATGTTCAATGCCTCTATTTCAGACTGTCAATCACTGAATGTAGAATAGGTTATTTAAAAAACCCGACACTATTCATCATTAAAAACTAGCGAAATAAAAGCCATCCGTCTCACTTTATTCAGATGGACGCCATTTTTGTTTCATCGTAGCCGACCGGGCGTTGTTCACATTTTCTATAAAAAGGAATTTCGTGTAGGCAATATTTTATTCGCTTTCGTTAGTTCTATTTGAAATCTTCACTACTTAAAAGTACAAAGCTATAATCTTTTATAAATTCGCATTTGTATAAGAAGTTTAGATTGCGCTATTTTCCTTTTAAATAAATAAATACATATACCTTACAAATTACACAGATTGAGCTAGCCCTAAAGTAAGGAATACTAACTAAACCACAAACCATACGATATTTTATAACAAATACATGTATAGATCCAAGACCCAGGTTAATCTGAAAAAGATTATTTTCCGTCTTGATATGACCGGGGATCGAACCCGGATCACTGGGGTGATGACCACTAGGCCACGTAACACTATAGGTAGTTAGGTACCCATTCAGTTGGTACCCAAACATACCCTAGCTTAGCTAAGCTAAATTTTATTTATTTATTTATTTAACTTTATTACAAAAATTGTAACAGGCGGACTTAAGGCCCAGGGCCTTTTCTACCAGTCAACCTACAGGTGATGCGGATAAAATCTAATTTTGGACGACATGGTACATTCTAATTTAACTATAATTTAATTACTATCTTCAAGTTTTACCAAAAATACATTTAACGATAATTTTATTCATTTATATACTTATCTATATATTCATACACATACATGGAAAAATACACAAATATTGCATAAATTCATAAACCCTACATAGACTACATAAAATACTCTATGACAATTGGTGAAGATAATGAGCGCGCACAGCCCTCTTAAACGCTTGACGACTAGGGGTTACTAGGGGTTGACTAGACGATGTTTTAATAACTTCAACACAGGCTCTAAATACTCTAGCAACCTGGAACGATGCCGGATCAATTTATGCTAAATAAAGCAAAGTACTTTAATACTTTACTTTCATGAAAGTATTTTTCCTTTATCTAGAAACATGAGATGATTAGGTAGATACTTCTGAGTCTGACTTAATTCACGTTAAAAGATATAAGATAAAATAAAATGGTTTTGCTATGCTTCTCTACAAATTACTATAAACCGACTTTCCCGTGCCTCCATGGACAGATAATCTCTGGATTATAACATCTCATCAGGAAAAAATATGACAGTAAGAAAGGTAACCTACTAAAAAAAAATTACTAAGGATCTACAAGTATATCGACGTCTTATTATAATCGTGAAATACAGGCTTGTATTCACGAAAGTGGGTCCAATATTGGACCCAGTTAATGCTTTTAAACTGGCACTGGCTCAGTGATTTGTAGATCTCGCGATGTGTCTTTGCATCATTTTCGGACAAAAGCTGATGTCTTTTAACACTGTTTTTTCTTTGCAGACAGTAATGGTCAGTTAAGATTCAAAATGCGATTTTACATGGTTGTATCTAGAATATTTAGGTTGGGTAAGAATGTGAATTTGCCGCCTAGTTCATTACTACATTACTCGTATCTGTACACGTGGGGGGGGGGGGGGGGGGATACGTAATGTAATTATGTAGGTAATGAAACGTACAATAGTTATAATAAATTCGTAAATTGTGAAGCAAAAAGCAATGTAACATAAAAAAGTGTGATTGGAAAAGCTGACATTCCAAATCCAGAATGTGTATGTCAGCACACTCGCTCATTGTGGCGTGCCAAATGCCAATGCTGTGTAGACGTTTTTATTACAAAAGTAACTTACCAAGATAAATTGAAGAGCTCGGTGGCCCGGCGGGAATGCGTATTACTAGCGCTTTCGCAAGTTAAACGACACGGGGCGTGGTCCGCACTCGGATGGGTGACCACAAGCAAAAAAATTTCTCGAACTCCTCCGTGCTTCGGAAGGCACGTTTAAGCCGTTGGTCCTGTTTGTCATCATTGTATGGCAGTCGTCAAGCTATGTCAGATGCCTTTAGGCAGCCTGAAAAATCTGACACCAGTGTTGGCCACTCACACATACATGAAAAACAAACAAACAAACCAAGAGAAATAAAACCAGCCAAGTGCGTGTCGGAGCACGCGCAGTATAATGTTCCGTAGTAGTTGCGAATGCCGACTTTGAGTTCACGCAACTAAAAACGTCTAAAAACTTATTTGCTATTGAATGTATTCAATTTTCCTTTCCTAATTACATTTTATAAGCCTGCTAATTTACACAACTCTTTAATTAGAAACCCTACTAAGCTCTGATAGCTTTCTATTAAACTTCATTATAAATACTAGGGACAATTGACTCTAAAAAAAATGTTCATTACAAAACTAAATATTTCAGAAATAGATATGACAAATGTTTTTTTATTTTTTATTTTTAAAATCTAACGACACCTATCAAGTGCAAATGTACAATTAAGGCTTCAGAGCGTGCTAAAAAAACTACATATATAAAAGCGCCGGAAAAAGCGCTAATACAGGATTTTTGGCTGTGGCACAGAATAATAAATGTATTACATAGCTGTGGACTGTAACAATGCATGATCCGAACGATGAATCCGTGCGTGACCGTCTCTATTGTTAAAATAATGCTAACTGAGGGTAATAAAAGAAAGAAAATAAATCTTGGAAATAATGGAATAATATAATATAGCTGCAAATACGCTGCCATGAGCGACATTATTAGATAGCTTATTCTAAGACAACTATATGACATATGAAAGGAATACATATATAAATACATATTTTCGTGTGAATGTGCGTGGTTTGCATGGTTTATTGTATGTTTGTCACAGGTTTTTAAATTGGTGACCACTTAACAATACTCTTTATCCCTTATTACGGCAGACAGATTCTCTTGGGTCGTGTGGCACTAGGGCCCGTATTAATAAACCAAACTCAAGACTGCACTCAAGTGCGATCTCAGCTGAGTCGCTCTCAAGTCGTGATCACGCACTTAAGATGGTCGCTAATTAATAAACAAATATCGACAGTGTATCACTCAAGATCGATCTTGAGAGTGCGATCTCAATTTTTTGTCTTTTTAAGCTAATCCGACTGCTTAAAGTGCCTTCCACTCACGAAGCACAGATGAGCTTATGATATTTTATTTATGGTACTTATGTTCACCAATCCAAGTGTGGACCACGGCCAGGGTTGCTTAACATGCGAAACCGCTAGTAACGCATAGATACGGCTTAATGTGCCTTCTAAAGCACGGAACGATTCGAGATACTTTATTCTACTTATGGTCACCCATCCAAGTGCGGACCACCCCCAGTGTTGCTTAACATGCGAAACCACTAGCAATGCATTGGTATGGCTTGACGTGCTTTCCGACGCCCGAAGGTACTTGAGTCTTACTTATGGTCACCCATCCAAGTGCAGACCACGCCCATGTTTGCTTAACACGCGAAATTGCTAGTAATGCATAAGTAGGGCTTGACTTGCCTTCCAAAGTACGCAAAAGCTCGAGATATTTTATGCTACTTGTGGTCACCCATCAGAGCGCGGACCACGCCCAGTGTTGCTTAACATGCGAAACCACTAGTAATGCATTAGTATGGCTTGACGTGCCTTCCGATGCCTGCAGGTGATTGAAATATTTTATGCTACTTGTGGTCACCCATCCAAGTGCGGACCACGCCCAGTGTTACTTAACATGCGAAAGCGCTAGTTATGTATGGGATGGCTGACGTGCCTGCCGAAGCACGGAGAGGTTTTTAGATATTATATGCTACTTTATAGTCACATCCAAATGAAGACTACGCCTAGAGTTGCTTAACATGCTAATGTATAAAAGTACTTAGATACTTTCATAATGCTCCACAATTGTGATTATTTGCGTTGATAAAACATTTTTGAAATCATTACTAACTTAAAAACTTTCATACAAAATTCGTCTGATCGCGCACTCAAGTCATGGTCCGACCACACTCAGGAAAAACGCGTTTGAGTAGCATCTTGAGTGCTTAAGTTCTGATACTTATTTATTAATACGTCGCTCACTCAGGTGATACGCAGAACTCAAGGGTTAACTCAAGTATGGTTTATTAATTAGTACAGCAACTCAAGCTCGCACTTAAGAGGGGGACTGTAGGTAAATTGCCCATCGCATATTGGATTTTTAAACTCGACAATTAAACACAAATAACTTGTTTTTTTTTTAATGTAGATATTACATTATATTTCAAATAAATTGGTCTTGTTAAACACATAAAACCATAATATTTTAGTAATGAAAAAAAAAATCGCAAAGTTACGTCTAAAACGAAGTTCCTTACGGCAGGCTTGGAGGAGATAGGGATTTTGCTGCGCGACCGAACTGAAAAAAATGTGATAGTAAAACCGTAAGGATGACCTCGTTAAATAAAACCGTTAAATGAGACGTGCGCAGGCGCGACAGTCGTATACACAATTCTTTTGCAAATTGTGTCGATTCTACATTAGCCGAAGGAACTTCGTTCCTACCTGGTGTCCCACGACACCACATTTCTTTTTTGACAAAACTATGCATGTTACTGAGTCAATATTTTTATACATAATATAAAATTATATTGCCGATAAGCCGTATTACCATTTTTCTAAAATAATGTTTATTTCACGAGTAATTAAAATAAAACGAATTCGGCGCATTTGGGCGCTTACTACGTTCTTACTCCGCGCAGAATGCTCTCGTTTTGTCGCACATGACCCGAGGTAATGCGCATGTTTTGTTTCATCAATCAGTCGTGATCGTTCCATTGAGACGAGAAGACTGTGCTTTTGTGCTCCAGCCCAAGAAAATACAACATCGAAATTATGGCAACAAAAACAATCACAGAAAACACTCCAAAAGAGAATACGTATGTAAGAATAAGAAGATAAAAATTAAACTCATGGCTAATTGTCGAAGGCATGTATCTCTTCTGTTTAGTTATTTTAGTGGACGAAAGCGGAGTGTGTGAAGTGCGCGGGTGAAATCTGATATTTTCTTAGCTTTATGCGCGCTCTTAAGATCGAACTCAAGAGTTAAGTGCGATTTATTAATACGGGCCCAAGAAAAAAAGCCCAAGGCCGCTGAAACAGCGCATCATTAAATAGAATCCACTTTCGGCGTGATGCGCGCATGTTGGGCAAGGAGTTGGAAAAAGGAATCAAAATAATGAAAGTTTGCTAGCTTTATCATCCATCCCCAGAATAGGGGTAACGACAGGATTAGAAAAGTATAATTGTAATAAGTCCGTCTTTTAGATTATCAAAAAATAATGGACCCATATTTTTCAGTTTGCCAAAAAAGTAAAAATTCACGAAGGTACGAAGCATCAAAGTTCCGGAGTGGGGGCTTGCGACGTCACCTCTATGTAAAAAACGTACGTAGCCGTGACTTCATGCAAAATTTCAATGCGCTGTATTTTTGTCATTTTTTGTTTGTCAGATATTTTTTTATAATCTAACCGATGGGCTAAAAATATTTTTCCATCCGTCATGCCTATTGGCTTTAAACAATCTGCGCGGGAAAATATTGGTACAGTCTAAGTTTTTAAAAGTCAAAAATCATTTATTTATCTTTGGAAATTTGTATCACTTGCTAATTGTAAACTTTTTCTTTCGTTTCATTATAGGTAGTTGTAGACGTCAGATCATTTACTTACAGCTAAGTTTATTGCCGCTTCCTAAGCGCAAATTTTTAATTCGTAGGAGAACAAAAGTCACTGATGTTGCCCAGCGGATTAGTTCGTTGAAGTGGCAGTGGGCAGGACACATAGCGCGACGAACCGATGGCCGATGGGGCAAAAACGTGATGGCAGGCGAAGCGTAGGACACCCACACATAAGGTGGTCTGGCGACCTTACTAAGGTCGCTGGAAAGCGCTGGATGCAGGCCGCTCTTGATCGGTCATTTTGGAAATCCTTGGGAGAGGCCTATGTCCAGCAGTGGACGTTATGCGGCTGAAATGATGATGATGAAGCGCAAATACAGACAAAGCAGCAGCAACATGTACTATAGCATTTTCTCCAAAAATGACAACTTACAATTAAATAATGGATATGTGGACTGAGAATAATTAACCTTATCTCAAGATTTGATCTGTATAAAAAACTAGCATTGTTTGTTCAAACCTTAATGGTAAAAGCCATTATAGCAAACTTCAAGACATCAGATAACATCAGCTCTATTTACCTTTCTTATTCATGACTAATGGCACAGAAAGTTCCATTCATACCTTCGTAGGTACTAACCTCCTCCGTCCGGCTCGCATTGTTCGCGAAAACGCTACCTGATGAAATCCTGAAACCATAAATCAAACGGATGAAATATGAACGATATATTTCCAACTTGACAACTAGTCATGAACTGATTTATCCCCAGACACAAAAGAGGAGTTTATAAGATTGACGCTTTGTCTGTCTGAGTGTCAGTCTTTAGCATTGTAGCTCTCATACGGATGGACCGATTTCAATGCAATTTTTTTACGTGAAATCAGCGGTTATTGTGTTTGTAGGATGTAAATAGGTATAGGGAAGTTAAGTTGTTGGGGGGTAAACGCTTGAAAGTTGGGGGTTTATAGTTATTTTGGAGGGCATAGTAACCAAATAATTTAAATGAAAATGTAAAATTCTGAAAAACATGGAAACGGAAATAGGGCAGGCCTAGAATTGACTTCAGGCAAGTTGGACGGACCCGAGCGTCGACGGACTTGTGTTGAGGAGAATTCTGAGACTTGGCTGAGTTTTAAAGTATTCCGTGAACTCTGAAATGGAGTTGACGAACTCAGTTTAGTAAAAGAAGTTGTAAATAGTTCCAACCCAAAAAGGTTTTAGCAGTTTTCTCCCGCTTAGTATATATACTAACTTTCCTTGTTGTTTATCATAAGTACCGGTTAAGAATTATAGAATTTAAAGAATTTATTTAAACACTTAAACATAGGTGCATTTAACATATAGTGATCGTTTAAAACACCATATACGAGTATGTTGCAGTTGTTTACGCTCAATTCCGGAATATTGTTATCGTAAAAAATTAAGAAGGTTTTATGTACTTAATTAAGTTTGTAAGTGGCAGGTAAGAAAAAAAACGATTTAACAGTTTATATTTTTTTCGTTTAATTTCATACTTCTTTATAAGTTGTTAGTTTTAAAATGAATTTAAAATCTGATTAAGAACTCCTTAGGTCATGGGTTTTTTAATCATCGGTTATCGCAACTACTAATTACGATATTTCGAACCACATTTTTTCGCACGTTTGTATTTTGAAGATCAGTTATGCACTCTTTCTTTCAGTGTATCCACTTTCATCGTCTGGTGAAGGTAGAAATTTCCTTAGTCATCACTTAAAGTAACAAGGTATAAGTTAATGTGCTATAAAAAACTGAAACCCTCAATGGATAATAAATAATTTATTTTTGAATTAAATAAATTATTTTGTACTGTTGAGAAAATAAAACTTCGCAAAATAATGTCACTTGTCATTGAACATACGTGATCTATTTAAACGTGATTTTGGAATTATTATACCAGAAAAACGGATAATAAAAGCGCTTTTTGACTCCAAGAAACTATGACATCTGTATTTCATACAAATCCCCTCGAAAATGTTTGTTTTGATGTTTAGAAAAAAGTATATGATTTAACTTGTTGAAAAATAGCGGATTCAATCATATTTTACAATGTCTAGCCTAAATCCTGTTCAATTTCTCACACAACTGACGGCCCAACCATCTGTGGGGACATGTAAAAATCAGTAGTATTTATTTGCTACGATAGGAATCCAATATACGCAGCCAATAAAATCCCCAGCAGGACGCGGCGCGCCCATATCAATATTTATCGATGTCTAACGATAGTCAGGCTTAGGCATCAAGCTATTATGTACTTACGTACGTAGACGCCACATATCACAGTTTTGTTCCGTTCATCATATGCTATCACTGTTCATCTCACATTAGTCGCTTGCTGGCATTCACGCGCCAAGTACACTCCATAGTTGATAAAAGAAAACACTGTCAACATAATAAAAAATACCTTGGTGTGTGTTAAGCTACTGCTTTAATAACTCAAAGAACAAGGCAAAATATAAAGGATTAATTTTCACTCAGCAAGTGACTAGATTTCATTATCTGAAAATTAAATACGGATTGCAAAATCCCCGCCGCCATAATGAATGAAATGAATAGTCTATGACATCTGTCAATCGATTGAATGAGTGAGAATGACATTTAGCGAATCTAGCGCTGTGCTTTTAAAGGACGACTTAAAAGCGAACTTAGCTTTGCAGCGCGAAAAGTGTCAATTACGAAAAAAGACATGGCCGTTATTGAGGTCAGCTGGTCTGGTCTAGATATATTATGTCGATGGGCTTAGGCAGGCTTTTCCCACACTTTTTGGCTACTGAAAATGATGGAAATACGGCTTTGGGTGACAGATATCTAACGTGGAACGAACATACCCATAATAAATCAAACCACTCACAGTACAAGATCACTATAGTATAATTAAAAAATTAAATAACAGTCAAAAACTTAAAAAAATTGCACTTCCATGCAATAGTGTACAGCAGCCGCTCGGGAAGTTTGTATTGGAATAAAAACTTTTTCTTTTAAACTGCAACAAAACTAGGACCACCGGATCTCTTGAGTAGACTTAAAAAAAAACCGGTTGCCTTTGATAGGGATAAGTGTGTAGCGGGAGCGAGGTGATATGCTCGACCGCCACAAAGGGAAGATCTTCCCACCAGGCATGGTGTTGCGCCTGGGGAACCGCGGCTCCGACGGTGTATCGTCGGAAGTTGTATATATGCAGCGAATCGGGCGAACTCTGAGATCAAGATGTAGAATACTGCTGGCGCCATCTCATATGCTTCTTGTGAACTATATTGTCGGTTTTCTCTTGATTGGTTAGTGGTTGTAGTTCCTCATAGTGGCCGTAGAGGTCACTACAAGTGAAAGGAAAGATGGGGATGGGAGCTCAGTAAGGGTAGGTTAAAAAAGTCTGCAACCTTACACTTGTCAATGCGTTTTAAAATACAGGGAGAGGAGCTCGATGGCATGGCGGTAATAAGGATAGTAAGTGGCGTATAAATATCTCGAGATCCTAAGTAGCGTTGCATAACTATCGATAGTTTGACTATCGATAGTGACCTCGAGAAACAGTAACAATATTAGGACTATCGATAGTATCGACTATCAATAGTTTGTATAGTAATACTATTGATGAAAGGTAAAACTATCGATCGTATCAATACTATTGAATTTAGATACTATTAATAATATCGATACTATCGATAGTATCGATACTGTAACTACTTTTAGTACGAAAAACTATCGATAGCTATCTATAGTAATATAATATCGATATTCGTCACAATACGGTTGATATTTTTAATACAAATAGTACCTTTACTATCAAAACTATCGATAGTATCGAAACTATCGAAAGTCAAATCGATATTGTTACTGTTTTTCAAGGCCACGATAGTATCGATAGACTATTGATATTTTATACTATTGCTTGCAACACTAGTCCTACGTCTTCGACAGGCAAGTTAAGCTCTGAATCTTAGCTTGCATATTAGTTGGCAGTCGTCAAGGTAAGTTAAAGATGCTTTTCTTTTTATGCTTTTATAAAAACGAGAAACAAACAGTCAAAAACTTCAAAATTCAAATGTGTATTTAATAATTAGACTTTTACAGGCACTTTTACAAGTCAATAGTTATAATTTACGTTACGTGTAAATGCTGAGAAGGAACTCCAAAAGCAACTCATTTTCACAGTATAATTGGTCGCCTACTCGCCAGAAGGGCTTTGTCATATTATTATTGTTGTCTTTTCATTAATTAAGACTTATAATTTATTACATACAATGTTGACACATTATAACACGTAATGCTTGCGAACAAGTAAAGAAACATAAATAACGTAAGAAAAAATATACAGTATAACGTATGGAACAACTTTTTCTGCAAAGTTATGTTAGTATAATAATAGCAAACTCTCTGAGCCTTTAGAAACCCTTCATGATAAAGGGAAGGGTTCACTATGCACCAATTTTCTGTACAAGGCCTACCGGATACCGGATGCCGGACTTACGCCGGGTATCCGACAATCGGACCGTGTGTAAAGGGACTTACTCTGTCATATGTGATAGAAACGTAATCTGTATGCGGCTTTTCTATTGGATCGGTAAATATATTCCACGACAAATACGTCGCTTTTTTAACCGACTTCAAAATAGAAGAGGTTACCAATTCGACTGTTTTTTTTTTGTGTGTATATGTTACGCGATATCTTTGACTTGCTTCATTCCAACAACTAAAAACAGAGACATTTTTCTAAACAGCAAAACGAATATTTTCTGTAGGATTTGTGTGAAATACAGACTAATGACGTCATAATTTTTTGGAGTCTGTGCTTAGAGTCAAATAGCGCTCTTAAGAGCAGCCTTCCCGCCTTACTTTTCATACAAACGCTCGTACGTAATTATGGCGTTGTAACTGATCTTTCTTGAAAACTTTTGAACTAACAGATATCTTGTGCACTATTTCTAGGTTTCTATCGAAATATAAAATGAATATTTGGAAAAACAAGTTCAGTATACGCTCCAAAAATCTTCTTTTTTCCACAAATTTTACCTGAAATTCAATCGTTCATAAAGTACTCATAAATTGGAAAAATAAAATAAAAAATCGATAAAAACCTCGCAAATGTAATGAAAATTTTAAATAAAAATCCTGGAACAAGTTTTATGAAATATCCGTACCCTATAAAAAGTTAATATTCGTTCAATGGATAGTTAATAATAATACTTATTTTATTCAATACAGTGCAAACCGTGCCTTAAGGCTCTATCTCTCTCTTTTTGGTTTGCTTTTTTTTCTAACATTGTCCTGGATGAAAAAACAAGCTTTTCGAACTATGCTCGCGTTGACGACAGAGCCGCCGGGAAGGGCCGCCTTAATATCAGTTTTTCTGCAACATTAAATCTGAAATCACTTTCAAAATGTAATGATCACGACAAGTGACATTGTTTTGTGTCGTTTTATTTTTGCCCTAGGAAAATACCTAATTGTGATTCGATTTAAATTATTATTATTTTATTTGACAGTCTTAGTTCGTCCTATATTAGGTAATTTAGTGACGATATGATACAAAACTTTGGAGATATGGAATTATGGTTATATTTTTATATACTTAAGGTACAGGGCCCGACAATTCGAGCTGAACAAAAACAAATACCAATTTCATTCCTTTCACCCCGGGCATAAAATTTCATGTAAACATTAGCATAAAATTTTACGTGCCAACTCATTCCTTATTTTTACTTTTACCTGTATCTACGAGTAGACCAAAACAAAGACCTTAATTGAACGAAGGTATATGGGAACCATATTCATCTTTTTTATGTTTGAACATGAGCCAAATCAATCGATAATTACCATGTTTTACAACTTCTACTAATTGCTTATTTTTAGGGATATGTATCGTCCGTCCAAAGATTAAAAACGGGACCCTATCTATTACTTAGATTTCGCTGTCCGTCCGTCCGTTTGTCTGTCTTGAACCGTGATAGCTAAACAGTTGAAATTTTTACAGATGATGTATTTCTGTTGCCGCTATTACAACAACTAAAAACCTAGTTTTTAGATAGGTAATGGTACGGAACCCTTCGTGCGCGAGAGCGACTCGCTCTTAGCCGGTTATTTATTAAATACATACTTCATAAATAGAGTACATTGATCGAAGATAAAAACATTGATATTAAACAGTCGCTTCTACGATATGCGCAGGAAAAGAAAAGCTGGCACATTAAGTTTTTTCTTTTGCCGGGACCAGCGTGGAAGAACAAATTGAATAGTACTACACAAAGAACCTAATCATTTATTTCGTGAGCTAATAGAAAGAGCTTTTTCTAGACAAGCCTTTGAAGAAATCTAGTGCTGAAGCGAATAAAAGTACGTAATAACGATAGCGTAGAAAGAGGATTTAAAATGGGCCTCGAGGGATGATCGACAAAAGATTTCAGGCACAAAGCGTACAATAGTAACTGCCATAGCAAATGGAAGTGAACAGAAGTTTATATCTATAGCACAGGAGTGTGACAATTTAATATAATCTAAATTTCATTAATTACTAACCCTAGAATAAGTTGAGTGCTATACTAACATAATATGGATGTATATGTCTGAAATATTTTTTTTATTATTATTATTATGTTGGTACGCTTTTCAGCCACGGGTCCATGGGGACCCGGTCCTTTGAGGCGTTCATGGGGCCAAAGCCAACATGAAGAGGCCTTTTAGTACCTTTTTATCTAAAAAGTGAGATGGCTGCATCTATGGAGGTCTATCCCTTAATGTACCATTGAGATGCACTAACGGACAGTCCTCCTCAGCTGCCGAACTATTGCCAGGGAGTGATTTACTTGGTTTGGGATTTATGGATGGGATGTTAGTGGACCGGATAACTAGGTTATGGAGTGAGATACGGACATCTACCTAATAATCTCTCACAACAATTTTAGCCTGGTAGATGGTGACTCGCTGCTCGTTGGCTACACTGCCTGTAGGCACCCTAACTAGCCACGAAAATGCGGCCAGGGCGCAACACAATGTGAGCAGCTGAGGGTGTCGAGAGGTGCGGCTTCGGTTTCACCATCACGGGGCTTAACCCCCGAGAGCGGGTTTCCCCGTTATTACGCCATTACGTGCAATACACTTCAACCCTGAAGCGTATGTTCTGCTCTTGCGACTCCACTCTGGCCGGCCAGTTAAGGCAAGACAGAGGCGGGGGGTGTGTAACTGTGTGTATGTGTGTGTAAGCGCATGTGTGTATGGTCCCCCTGGAGGTAGGGTACGTGGTGTCGCCACTCACCATCAGCTCGCCACAAGCTGCCCTGCGTTGACTGACTGCACTGGGAATCCAGCGGGCGATGGGGTTATTATTATGTTGGTACGCTTTTCAGCCACGGGTCCAAGGGGACCCGGTCCTTTGAGGCGTTCATGGGGCCAAAGCCAACATGAAGAGGCCTTTTAGTACCTTTTTATCTAAAAAGTGAGATGGCTGCATCTATGGAGGTCTATCCCTTAATGTACCATTGAGATGCACTAACGGACAGTCCTCCACAGATGCCGAACTATTGCCAGGGAGGGATTTACTTGGTTTGGGCTTTATGGATGGGATGTTAATGGACCGGATGACTGGGTTATGGAGTGAGATACGGACATCTACCAAAAAATCTCTCGCAACAATTTTAGCCTGGTAGTTGGTGACTTGCTGCTCGTTGGCTACACTGCCTGTGGGCACCCTAACTAGCCACGAAAATGCGGCCAGGGCGCAACACAATGTGAGCAGCTGAGGGTGTCGAGAGGTGCGGCTCCGGTTTCACCATCACGGGGCTTACTCCCGAGAGCGGGTTTCCCCGTTATTACGCCATTACGTGCAATACACTTCCACCCTGGAGCGTACGTTCTGCTCTTGCGACTCCACTCTGGCCGGCCAGTTAAGGCAAGATAGAGGCGGGGGGTGTGTAACTGTGTGTATGTGTGTGTAAGCGCATGTGTGTATGGTCCCGCTGGAGGTAGGGTACGTGGTGTCGCCACTCACCATCAGCTCGCCACAAGCTGCCCTGCGTTGACTGACTGCACTGGGAATCCAGCGGGCGATGGGGTTACTATTATTATTATTATAATAATACATATATTGAATACTTCATGTAACCTCGTCAAATCTCCTTGGTTAGGTAGCGGACCCCGGGCTCTGATCTGCTGAGGATGCAACTGGGAAAATACACTAGGATGTTGATATTAATAGACTTAGTCATTGCGATACTAACCCCACGCGACAATCTATCTAAATATATATAACTCAAAGGAGACTGACTGACTGACATAGTGATCTATCAACGCACAGCCCAAACTACTGGACGGATCGGGCTGAAATTTGGCATGCAGTAGATGTTATGACGTAGGCATCCGCTAAGAAAGGATTTTGATCAATTCTACCCCCAAGGGGATAAAATAGGGGATGAAAGTTTGTATGAAACTTTGTCAATTTTCAACCGATCGGGCTGAGACTTTGCATGCATAAAGCTACTATGACGTATGCATCCCCTAAAAAAGGATTTTGATAAATTACACCCCTACGCGAGCGAAGCCGCGGGCAAAAGCTAGTTATCTATAAAAAAAACGATTGTTATATGGGATTTACCCCCATCTATTTTATTCTGGTTTTAGTATTTTTTGTTATAGCGGCAACAGAAATACATCGTCTGTGAAAATTTTAACTGTCTAGCTATCACGGTTCATGAGATGCAGCCTGGTGACAGACAGACAGATGGATGGACAGCGGAGTCTTAGTAATAGGCTCCCGTTTTTACCTTTTGGGTATAGAACCCTAAAAATGGTTATAGAATGAAACTACGATAGATAGTACTTATGTCACATGTTTTATTACAAAAGCGCAATATTCAAAATTCTAATATGACATTTTGAAACTTTTAGTACCTATTCATACATAATTAGTTAAAACGGCGTCCTTATTTAACTATAAATATATATAATTTCTTCTTGCATCTGAAAGCTACTTTCTTGCTTTCATTCATAAAAATTATGTGATTTTATTTCATTTTATTTGTATGAAATTTTTCTTTTCCGATTTCATTTTATAAGTTGATCGTCTATAACTTTTTAATTTGTAAATCCTACTTAGCTCTGATAGACGGGAGCTAACCTAAAAAATTTTTTTTCAATATTTTACTTTACCACTTTTTCCGCATAATTAATATATATACCTATACCAAATTACAGCTTTTTAGTACTTATAGTTGCTGAGTTAAACCGCGGACGGACAGACAGACAGACAGACAGACATGGCGAAACTATAGGGGTTCCTTGTTTACTACGGAACCCTAAAAATGGAGGTACAAAAAAACATGACATTCCGTCGCTTATGCTACATGTGTAGTGTATAAGAATTTACGAGGCGCAGTAAACGATTTATTAATGTTTTATCGTACCTATCCAGTATATGACACATACATACATATACAATGTTTTTATATGGTTATACATTCATATACAATGTTTTTTAATGGTTACTTTGATACTTTTACAACACTTTTACTCGTATTTTCGGTTTTACTCATATAAATAAATATTTTTGTAGAAATAAGAAAGCAGGTACATATATTTTGGATTGCAAGGGATATGACCGTAATAAATCAAACCATAGGCTGTATCAGATCTCTTCAGTATAATGCAATTAAAATAACAGTAAAAAACTTTAAAAAAATGGTGAGTCCATACAAAAGTGTGCAGCTGCCCAGTTTGTATGGGAATGTAACTTTTTTTTTTTTTGGTATACTATAGTGATCTAGTACAGACCGTACTTTGATTTATTACGGGTGTGTCCCTTCTACATTGTAAAAGTGTCAATAAGCTGTTATGTACAAGTTTTTAAAGAAGTACACTTTGTTTTAATATTTATTATTATATTATTCACATATTGTACTCCATTATTCCCATACTGACCGATATCAAATTTATGTGGCTTTTATGAAAGGATCAGCATTTGAATAATGTTCTATTGTTATTCTAATCGTGTCACTTCAATATATCTAAATAATTGCCATTGTAGAATTTAGGGCTGCCTGCTTTAACGTTTTCATTTATTGGAGATACCTACTTAATATTAAGACTCATATAGTTGATGACCTCCGTGGCGTAGTGGTCACCATGCTAGTCCGCCACCCAGAGGTCCCGGGTTCGATCCCCGGTCAGGGCAAGTTGGAAAATGGCCTTTTTCAAATTGTCTTGGGTCTTGGATGTTTATCTAAATATGTATTTGTTATAAAATATGGTATCGTTGAGTTAGTATTCCATAACATAACACAAGTCTCGATCTTACTTTGGGGCTAGGTCAATCAATGTTATTTGTCTCTATATATTAAATTTAATATAGTAAACTACACTGTCACGTCCACACGTCTGTACCACTTTTGGGGCAGACAGAGCATTTTGTTTCTTGCGGCTCTACGCAGAAAAAGCCCAGGGCCCCTAGATCCAATGCCACTTTTGGGGTCAGCTCAGACAGAGAGGAGCGCAGAGGAGATGATTTTTTTATGAAAATAAACTTTCAACTATTAGCATAAAGTACAAAACGCGAGATGCTCGCATTTGTCCTTTAAGTCTGAACTGACCCTTATAGTAACGATGGGCGAGACGGTGATACCAGTGTCAGTGTGAATCACTTAAGAATATAATTGAATACTATCCAAAACTAAATCTGAAATTTAAGCTGAAAAGAGAATAAAGAAAACGACCGTGTGGATAAAAAAATCAGCAGGACTTTTGGGTGTGGCGTGAATTGTGTTCCACAAAGAAAGCGAAATTAATCGAAATATTCCCGAAACAAAGAAATTCAGTAAGTACTTATCAAAGTAATATTGATCTGAGATTAATTTCAATAGTATTTTGTGTGTGGTGAGCAGATAAGGGGTAAGTTACTGCTTTTTCTCAAAGTCACAATGAATTGGAAGATGTTCTAAACTAGGTACTAGGCTTTTATTTTCATCCTAGAAACCCCGTAATAAGAGGTTACCCTAGACTTTTCCTGTATCGCGAGATCGTCGCACACTGACACTTCACTGCTGTCAAAGGACCTACTCCAACCTTTGATTGAAACTAGTTAGGGTTAGGATTAGTCTGAAATGAATAAAGATAGGCTCTAAATTACTTGTATACAGAGTGTCTTGTGACGGTCGTCAGCAACATGTGTCGCTATCGATAGTATTACTTCTCATAATGCATAAACAATCGATATTATTGCGCTATTGATTATTTGCCTAGAGATAGTATATGCATTATGAGAAGCAATACTATCAGTTTTATCGATTGTATTGCACTAAAAGATCTATCGATAGATTGGAATTCGAATAAAACTATCGACGGCAACACTACATTAAGCCGCAATAATTAGCAATTTGCTGATGCTTCTCTGTTTTCCGCTTCATCTCTCTAATGAAGTTGTAAGTTATTCAGTGACTGCTGAGCGCTTCAAGTAGCGGCGACAGTCCAATTTAACGATTTAAACATGCAACGCATCATGAACTCTATTTGCTTTTACCAACACGCTGTAGCGTTGAATTTATTCTAATAATTGGCTACTTTCCTGGTTCCAAAATAATCTGGTACTGTTAGGGTCAGCACAAAACAGAACTTTTCTATGCTGCTTTCCTTTTCTGTCGCTCAGAACCGTCATTTGCCAGAGCGAAAGAGAGCGACGGAAAGCTATAGCACGGCTAGTGCTATTTTTGCGAATTTTTTAAAGAAAGCAAACGGCCCATAATATGCCACTTGTCGTGATCATATCCATTTCAATGTGATTGTAGATTTATTATTGCAGAGAAACTACTTCAGTCTTATTATTAAACAAGTTTTAAAGATAGCAAACTTAACAAGGTTACAAGGAAAATCTTATAATGAAACAAGGTTTTCTGATGACGATCCTCGGTCTAAAGATAAACCAGCTCGGACACTAGTTTAAGCTACGACTAACCTCAAAATCATGGCAGAAATCAAAGCAAAACATAAATATTATTGTGAAATCTTAGTAAATCCAAAATTTTACCAGATGGCTATTAATAAATGATGATTACATCCAGCGAGGCAAGCATGCTTAGGGCGACAAATTTTATCCTTCAAATTTGTCGCATTTCGCGTAATTTACCGCAACAAACAGACAAAATTGAGCGACAAAATAACCTTTAATTCATAAAACGTATTTTATCTCATGCCTAACTCCCGTGCGAGCATGGTTTTGACAGGTCAAAGTAGGCATATCGACGGTTGGCAACGTGAAATCATGTAAATTTGTCGCCGATTCGCTAGACCCACATAAGACTCAATTAAACCATTTTTAATCGTATTTTAAACAGTTATTTCGTTGAACTAATATTAAATGTATATTTACATATTTAAATGTAGGCAGACATCTTTAAACAATGTATTATTGAATTTTGATAGTATAATGGAATTAAAATAAATACCAAAAAAAAAATTCAACATTCCTATACAAATTGTCCGGGCTGCACACTATTTTATGTAAATTCCATTTTCTTCGACTGTTATTTTAATTTCAATGTATTATAGTGATCTAGTATAGCCCGTGGTTCGATTTATTACGGGTATGTCCCTTCCACGTTGTGTACGATCTTACAAATATACTTACTGAATCTATTTTATGGATGAAAAGTAGTTTTTGGCGTCCCATACAAGTTGAACGATCAGCTAAGCCGAGTTTGTATGGAAAGCCAAAATTTTTCATATTTAGACATAATGTTCCTTGGAAAAAGTTGTTCACTATCACGGACTAAAATCACCCTTAAAATAGTTTCAGCATATTTTGCTGAACCTTTTAAAGTGAGGAAATAAGAGGTTATCCATTAATGTAGGTAATTTGATATTAATAAAATAAACTAAACAGCAGTTTTAAACAATTCACTAATAATTAAACCGGAATATTACTGACTTGCAAAACAAGTAAAATACAAGATAGATTTCACCAAGGTATTATCCGTATGAAGGTCGACCAGCAAATGGGCCCGTTCACGTTTTTTTTTTTTTTTTTGAAATGACATACATAGATTGCCTCGGACGGCATTTCCTACTTCACCCGGACAAGGGGGCCCGTTCACGGTCGAGCCAAGATATTTAAAGGGACGGTGTGGCCATCACGCAAAAAATATAAAGCTCAGCTATTTACAAATTATAGGACTAGTTACTTTGTGAGCTAGATAGATCTCGCGAGCTTATCTTTGCATAGATTTTAACTGAATAAATGTTCAACGCGCACTTTAAATCCGCTCTTTGTTTTTTTTTGTATAATTCTTGCTCACAAGATTTCGGTTGAGAAATTCGACCAATAGACAACAACTGGCTGGACAAACAAATCATATTTGCCTATTCGTTTAAGTGGAGTCGCTACGCTCGCGCTTTGCAGTCGCCCGCTCAACTAAATAGACTATTCGAGCCACAGATCACCGTATCGGCTAACTAAATAGCCACGAATCTAAAATATTCGAGTAACAAATCACTATATCCGATTCTCCGTGTCGTCGTATTTCAACCGGCCAAAGTGACAGGTGACAAGATACGAAACACTGTGCGGCCTGAGACAAGATAAGTGGGAGATATGGCCAGGTCTGTGTCACTCCCCGTTTGGGTATCGAAAGTATACCTACATTATTACTATGTGCGCGGCAACCACTCCAGAATGGGAAATTCAGTTATATGAATCGTTTGTCCAGAGTAATAAGAATTAAATTGGCTTTCAATGGATTTTTAGGTATCTAAACGAAAAGGTACTGAGTTCTGACGCGAGCTAAATTAATCCATTTCGCAAACCACATTGAGTAGATATTTCTTTGAATTTCTTTGCTGAGTGAGACTTCTGTACGTAGTACTTATTCTTTGACATGGCTAAGCTGACAGGACCGTAGGAAATGGTGCAAAAAAGGGAGGTCTATGCCCAGGTGTGGGTTGATGTGGGCTGAAAACGATGATGATGATATCTAAGCTATCATTTCAAAACGGCTTCATTCAGTGGGGATGTTGCTCTCAGTGCAGGGCACTGACTTTTATTTGTTTTTTTTTTTTAACTTTAAGTAAGTTTTTGTTTGTGCGGTGGTGGACAAGTATTGTACACGCAGTTTATAAAGGCACTAGCAGCGGGTAAAAATATAGAATATTTGCCCACGATTTTGGGGGGGGAGGGGGGAAGGAGGGAAGGGGGAGGGGGAGACCCCCCGTCGTAGTGTAGTCGGGGTTGGCCAGTTCGGATTTGCCCATATTTCATGTGAATCAAATTGGTTCTGTGTTCTGGGATCATTTCTCTCAAATATCCATTAAGAAATTTAGACATCAAACAATATAATACTTATTTAGTTAGGTTTACTCAAAACTATAACCATTAATATCTCAGTAATTAGCCAACTATACTAAAGGCAGCCCATGACTCACCTTAATTCATCCGTGTACGGGTTGATCCTTCTCCCGGATGAACCAGACTTCCGAGAAGGTCCATCGTCGTCGTCCTCATCGTCCTCGTCCGAAATATCCTCAGGTATGGCAGGACGTGCCACACCACTTGGACCAGCAACACCAGGACCCACTGCCCCGCTAGGGCCAGCTATCACAATTGGACGAGGGCTAATGGCAGGTGGCGCGAGAACAAGCGGCTCATTAGAGTCCATCACTTGCACTCGCGGAGACATAGGCACAAGCGGCTCACTAGAGTCTATCACTTGCACACTACTCGGTGGCACAAGCACAAGCGGCTCATCTGAGTCCAACACTCGCACTTGCGCAGGAGAGGCCGTAACGAGCGGCTCATTTGAGTCCAACACTCGCACTTCACTCTCTTCGGACGCAGCAGAACTTGAGCACTGGGGCTTCGGGGACGCCATGGTAATCACACGCTAGTTTTTCCACAGGAGTACGTAAAACGATCTCGACTGCAAGAGCAACGAACGGTGATTGACGATGTGACGACGCCGTTGTGACATTGACGTTTACAAGATGGCGTCGGTTTCGCGTTTTGTTTTTGCAAAATTTGCTACAAAAAGCGTTTCGTTTCTGCATAATTTGCAAAAAAAGAAAGAATTGTTGGCTAAATGAGTTGAGTCCAGAGCAAAAAAAAAATCTGCTACAAAATTTACGATTTTCAAAATTTTTTTCCTTAAAAACCATAAATCTCCGTGAGTTGAAACTTTGCATAATTACTTCATAAATATTACACTATTTGCCAAAAAAATATGAACCCCCAAATCGTGGGCAAATAAATATAAAATATTCTATATTTTAGCCAATTGGACGTAAGGTGTTCACCCAAAAGACTGTAAGTGTTAGATTTAAGTTAGGTACTTATTGTTATTATTGTCGGTTGTATGAATGCATGGTCACCGACTATTGTTACATTGTACAAGCACTATAGTACCATTACTATAATGCTTGTACAACAATAGTCGGAACCATTTCCGTGGTTAGTGTCTTGCAATTATTAATTATTATTTTGTTTGCCTAATTCGCTTAAACTCTGCATAATTTCATATTTACCCATATATTAAACACTATAGTATAATGAAATTAAAATAACAGCCAAAACGCAAAAAAAAAATGTGTTTTGGCTGTTATCTTGTATGTAATGGAAATATCAATTTTTTTTTCAGTTTCTTTTTCTATTTTAATTTCGTTATACTATAGTGATCTAGCATAACCCGTGGTTCGATTTATTACGGGTATGTCCCTCCCACGTTGTATAATATACAAATTTGCAGCTGTGGTCAGAAAACTCATCTTCTACATTCTTCTATCTAAGGTCATGGCAACGAAGCTAGTGTCGCGTTGTGGCATGTCTCTGTCACTCAGCGTTTGTGAATTTGGAATACTAAGCTGTGAAGCTAAAACGGATACCGTTTAGCAAATTAGTCGTGTTTCATTTGAACTTGTGGTACAGCCACGCTACCGGCAAAACTCTGTTTTGCTAGTAGCATGAATCGTGGGCCGGCTCGTCCGGGGAAGTACCACTCTCTCACAGAAAATCGACGTCTGATTAGAAGCGTCACCGCTTCTACGCTTCGTTCGGTGAGTGAGAAAGCCGGGAACCCCCCCCCTCCCCTCCCTCCCCTCCCCCTACATCATCCCTTCCTAAAAGGCCCGCAACGCTTCTGTTACACCCCTTGTGTTGCAGTTGTTGACATAAAATTTTCCTTCAAAAACAAAATTCGTCAGATTTTAGATATCTGACTGTTTATTTTTACTTGTAGGTACTGTGCTATTGTTTGTGTCACTGTGTAAAATTGCACTGTGACTTTCTTGGTAGTGTTTATGGAGAGGTTGCTATCGACTTCTCCATTTCTGAACTTTTATATGTGCTTACTAACTTTTTTATATGTTTTACTACTAACTACTTTTATATGTTTTACTACTAACTACTTTTATATGTTTTACTACTGACTACTTTTATATGTTTTAAGACTTTGGCAGCAATTTACTTCCCAAATTTTTTTTTGTTTCAAACTAAGTTCTCAACTGTTTTATTACTTAAACTTACTGTATGCACATGTTTTGAATTGTTGCCCTGCTATTAAGTTTAAACATAAATGTATATAATGTTTTACTTTGGTGACAATTGTTATGTGTATCTCAATTAAATAAAAAAAAAAAAAAAAGAATACTGAAATAGGAAAGTTGACGAGTTGAGGAAGTGGACGAATTGGGAAAGTCGACGAAATAGGACATGGAAGAGATAGGAAAGTGGACGAGTTGAGGAAGTGAACGAGATGGGAAAGTGCACGAGTTAGAAAATGGTCGAGATAGGAAAGTGGATCATACCGTCCCAAAGGTTCATTTCGTACATCTTCTATGCTAGACTAGGAAAAAAACTGTCGCCTAAAATAGAGCTCATCATACAGAGTGGACAAACTTTATTGCCTAGCCACATTGATGAATGCAACCACGCGTTTTTAAATGCGCGCGCGCACGCGTGTTGCGTGCGTCTTGCGATGCGAATCAGTAGAAATAGGAAAGTGACATATTTTCACAGGTTTTTTAACCAACTTTTTAACAAAGGATGTTATCAATTCATCACGATATTTTTAAAGGGAATACTTATTAGTTGGTCCCATAGAAATTTTATCAAAATCGGCTGTGTATTTTGGTAATAAAGTTGGTTTTTATTGTTGAAAGATTATTTAAGGTCTGACTGAATCTACCTGAACTCTGACTGAATGACTGAATAAACCTTAAGAATCAGCCAATATTGTTTGTAACATCATAATTAAAATTAAATATTTTTTTGAAAATAAAGGTTTACAACGTGGAAGGCACATACCCGTAATAAATCATACCACGGGTTACACTAGATCACTATAGTATAATAAAATTAAAATAACAACCAAATAACCAAAAAAATCGACATTTCCATACAAATTGCCCGGGCGACTGCAAACCTTTGTATGGAAATGCCGAATTATAGTATAGCCTGTGGTTCAATTTATTGCGGGTATTCCTTCCGTTGTATAAAAATCATATCAGCTGGGCATAGACTTGTCAAAGACAATGCGTTACCTATTTGGTAAGGCTATC
This sequence comes from Acrobasis suavella, assembly GCA_943193695.1. Taxonomy (NCBI): domain Eukaryota; kingdom Metazoa; phylum Arthropoda; class Insecta; order Lepidoptera; family Pyralidae; genus Acrobasis; species Acrobasis suavella. Next base: position 3,006,376 of record OW971934.1, on the reverse strand, counting down.
AAACTATTTACCTAATTGCAGAGATAAGAGATATAAATATAATTCTATGCGTAATAGTATTTCAATTTTAAAGGCAATTTAAACTCGATCAAACTGAACGCTGTTTAATCAAAAAATACCATGCAAGTGACAGCCCTATCCCGAAATTGGATCCCAAACCAATCCGGCGTCGTAAAGAACAATAGGAAACGGATTGAAGGCACAGTTAATTACGGCCTGAAAGCTGATCGTAAACGGTCATTGTTTCGTTAACCTATCTAACTATATTTTTTTATTAAATCCATATCTTAGGCTGTACTTGGAAGTAGGCAGTCGCATCTACCGCCATACGACTTCTCATTACTGCTCCGCATCATCACTGCTCTGTATCAGTAAAAATTTTCCACAAACTGTATAAGACTAGAAGTAAAAAGTTATTTTCTATACCATTACGTAGGATGCCCATGAGGATGATGAGGAACGCGATAAAGTGGCGGAAAAATTGGCAAATGCGTATACCATAGGTCTGTTTTGACACAAAAGCCATTATTTATTCTTTATCTACTGCACTATGATCGCCTAAACAGCAATTTCGCGGCATCCATCACCGACGTAAATTAAAAAGGGTACAAATAAGAAACCAAGGAGGGGCTAGAATTATCATATAGACGTAAACTGGCATTTATAGAAGCACAAGCGCCCATGAAAAAATAAATACACATCATTCTACATTTAAATGATTTACATATTTATAATGTAAAAGAGCGGGACTTCCCAAATACAGGTTTATAAAAAAATTATTGATGATCTTCTGCTACTTGTATTAAATGTCGAAATTTAATTTTTAAATTATTTATTAAGTATTTATGTATTTTATTTTATCATATCTGTTTTGTTGGTCTCGCTAACCATAAATTATATTTGTGTGTCTGTCTGTAGTCCTTTACAAATTAATATATATGGTCACTTCACATTGTTTTGCATTCGTACAATTTTCACTACTAGTGGTGATTTACAAGAAATATGTATCTTTGTGATTTTTACTAATTGGATGAGTTGTAAATTTTATAAGAACTGACTTTTACAAATTTCATTTTATTTTTCTGACCCAATCTTCGATTATTATTACCCAGCCAGCAGTGGCTTTGGGTGGAAATTTAGACAAGTACAGCTATAAACTATGAAACGAATAAATACCTACCTAATTAGGTCCTACAAAGGTTAAAAGCCGTTCAATTTCCGGCTTAAAATTCGCTTATTTTTATACTCAGTGTCAGTAATATGTCTCTGAGCGTGTTTATACAAAATTTATCATTGTGAGTGTATTTGTATTTAATGTGTGTAATACAGTAATACTGCTAATTAGGGCTCATGAAAATAGTAAATGGACATTTTAAGGCGGCCCTTCCCGGCGGCTCTGTCGTCAACGCGAGCATAGTTCAAAAAGCTTGTTTTTTCTAGAAAAAACGACAAACCAAAAAGAGAGAGATAGCGCCTTAGGGCACGATTTGCATTCTTTTGAATGAAATTAGTATTATTATTAACGTTCCATTGAACGAATTTTAACTATTCATAGGGTGCGGAAATTTCATACAACTTGCTCCAGGATATAACGTTTTTGTCAGTAAGCCTTACAAGTGTGTGAAATAAATATTTTTCATTTAAAATTTTCATTACATTTGCGATGTGTCTATCGAAATATTTGTACAATTTATGAGTAATTTATGAACGGTCGAAGTTCAGGTAAAATTTGTGCAAAAAAGCATATTTTTGGAGGAGTATACTGAACTTGTTTTTCTAAATTTTAATATTTTTTTCTATAGAAACCTAGAATTAGTGCACAAGATATCTGTTAGTTCAAAAATTTTCAAGAAAGATCACTTACAACGCCATAATTACGTACGAGCGTTTGTATGAAAAGTAAGACGGGAAGGCTGCTCTTAATGCTCGATGCGCCAATATGCGTACGTTATAATTATTGTTAGCAATATATCGTACATATCAGAAGCCTCAATGGGATTCGACTTCTAACCAGTATCAAAACGTTTAAAGATGGGTGGGTACGCTAACTCCTACCTATGGTCTGATAAATGCAACATAGCCCATCATTTTAAGCGTTTAACCAAGCGGTAGGAAAGTATTATTACCTTTCTGCACTCTCAATAGTTTAATGTCACCAGCCTAAACAAATAAAGGGTATTAAACTGCTAAATGGGTTTCTTGTGTAAGTTGCTGAGAGGGATATTATTCAGAATACATAAACAAGCTGTTATCGCATGCTGCAAGCTGGAAGATGCTTTTCACTTGAATAATTAGTGTTTGTTGTTATTTAAGCTAAGAATTATTTAAAAAAAAAACTTCTCTTTTAAGAGTCCTCTTATCAAAGTCAGAATCGGATTATATTATATTATTATTATATTATTGGCGAAATCATGTAATTTCAAATAAATTGCATAGATTAAGACGAAGTGGTATCTAAAGTGGCGCCCTCATTTGAAATAAATTGTTTAAAACTAAATATGTTGATAATTAAAAATTTGATTTGTATAAATGTCTAGAAAGACCTTTGAACAATTTTATGAATAACCTTTGAAATTATTACTAATAGTCCGTCTAGTTTTAAAACTGTTTTTTCGCCAAAAGTGGCCACTTTTGGCAAAAAACAGTTTTAAAACTAGACGGACTACCAATATTACTTTTAAAGGTTATTCATAAAATAGTTCAAAGGTCTTTCTAGACATTGATACAAATCAAATTTTTAATTATCACCATATTTAGTTTTAAACAATTTATTTATTTAATGAGGGCGCCACTTTACGTACCACTTCGTCTTAAGGCATATAACTACTAGTTTTCACAGTCAAAATAACCATATGATATTTGACCACAAGCATGGAAAACTTCTACACTCTCATATTTTCTTTCAAGTTCATATTTGACTGTCTATTTGCAATTCCTTTGAAATCACAAAATACTGCCTAAATCTCACGTTTTTATTTTGTAATGCAATTACAAAATAAAAACTGGATGACAAAGTAAGGAAACACTGCTACGTTGTGGTTTGCTTCAAAAAGTCACTAATTTGGAAACCTATATCTTGGCAATTCCTTTACCGATCACTATGTGATTCCCTTTTTCCACCATCTAGTACAGTACGTGGTAAACAGTGGTGTCAAATTTTTTAAGCTGCTAAAGGCATCTGACACAGATGGACGACTACCATACAGTGATGATAGCCAGGCACGTATAAGCCGTTGGTCCCGGCTGTCATCATTGTATGGCAGTCGTCAAGCTATGTCAGATGCGTTTAGGCAGCTTGACAAATCTGACACTAGTTTTGGCCACACGAAAATTAAGCAAGCAAGGAGAAAGGAAAGCAAAATCAGAGCATCTCATCAGAAGGGTTTTCAAATTTTTAATTCTAAATAAAGATTCAATAAGACATGGAGGATCGATATTATTAAGCGACTACCTGAATTTCCCGGGGTCCTCTGCTGCCCCCATTTGAAATAAATCATTTGCAAGGAAACGGAGATATCATTTAAAATTATGTCTTGACCAAGCCCTAGATGGCTCTTTAAACTATTTTATGAACTACTGTTTTATTCAAGTTTATAGTGATAAAATGAAGCTTTTCTACGCACATTAGCCAAAAGTGGCAGTTTTAAGCAAATGTGCGAAGAAAAGTTCTCACTTTAAACTGTAAACAGCAGTTCATAAAATAGTTTGAAGGTTTATGTAAAGTTTGGTCAAGACAAAATTTTAAACGATATCACCGTTTCCTTTCAAATGATTTCTTTCAAATGGCGCCACTGGACCCCGGAAAATTCAGGTAGATCGGGGTAAAGATCGACTTTAAAATTCTATTGGCTTCATTTACTCGCTCACGTGGAGTTTTAAAGCAAGATCGACACTGAGCGATATAAAATTGCATTTGAGATTGCAATATCTAGCTCCGAGCCCCGACTAGATGGAGGTTTAAAATGCAGTTGTGTTCTGATATGACGCAGCAGCATGCTAATGATCTTTACACAAAAGTTTATATTTCTGAATAGAAGCAGGACTGTGTCAATCCCCGTTTAGGTATCGAAAATATTACTATGCGCGCGGCGACCTCTTTGAAGGGGAAAATTCAGTTCAGTGAATCGTTTGTCAAGAGTAAGTATGAAATTGGCTTGCGATGGATGTCTAGGTATCTAAACAAAGACGTGAGAAGTTTTGGCGCGAGCTAAATTAACCCATAGCGCTAACCAAAACATATTTCTTTGAATTTCTTTTCTGAGTAAGACTTCTTTACGTGAGTACTAGTACTTATTCTGCGGTAGAAGTGGGTACCTTTACTACTTACGAAATCTTAGCGCTCTTACAGCCTACCGTCACCGACCGTCTCCGACCGTCGCTAACCTGTCTTGTGACACATGTCAGTCTATCACAAACAGACAAAAATGAAAATTTTATAACCGTCAAAGTGCGTGTCGGTGAACGCGCAGTGTAGGCCTATATATAGCTCTGATAGCTTTCCTTTAAACTTTGTTATATAAGGTCTAACAAAATATACTGAAACTATTTCAAGGGTGAATTCACTCCGTGATAGTGAAAAACTTTTCCCAAGGAACATATGTCGAAATATGAAAATATTTTTTGTTTTTCCAAACAGACTCAAATCAGCTGAACGATTAGCTTATATGAGAGGAAAAAATTAACTTTTCATATTTCGATATATGTTCCTAGGCGAAAGTTGTTCGGTATCATGGATTGAATTCACCTTTAAAATAGTTTCAGTATATTTTGTTAGACCTTATATATACTACTGCAGTGAATTTTTCACGTATCCAACCATTTATTAGATGGACGGGGGGACACTTGATTCTTAGAAAATTTGCACCGAATAATTCAGAACCGGATCCCTCAATAAATGGTGTTCACAAGCTCACAATATTTTTAATGACCTATTAAACAATATCCCACAAGATGGGTTAGTCGAGAATAAAATGACTCACAGTTTGCATGTATCGGAGCTACCCCAAAAAAAAAATGTTATGGTTTAATTTTATCACTTTGTCGGCATGACTAATAAATAACCAGAGATCGGAATCACGCGTGGTTAGATACGACATCTTATGGACTAAAATGATGGATGCTGGTGTACCGCCAGATGTAATAAACATATTTAAGTACTGGTATGAACACCAGTTAAACCAGGTCAAATGGTCTGGACAGTATTCTGAGGAGTATAGATTGGAGTGTGGGGTGAGACAGGGTGGCCTGACATCACCGTCACTCTGTAATTTGTACATAAATCAGCTGATAGTTGAACTGAGCAACACACGTGTTGGATGCTCAATTGACGGCCAATGTGTCAATAGTATCACCTATGCTGATGACTCCGTGTTGCTCAGTCCATCAATCGCGGCACTCAGAAGTCTTTTAGTCGTCTGTGAGAGGTTTGCCGAGACACATGGCCTCATTTTCAATGTCAGGAAGACTGAGTTCATGGTATTCCAGTCAAAAAGTCGCAAAATAGACAATGTGCCAGCTGTTACATTGTATGGGAAGCCGATTGCGCGGGTGTCGTCTTTCAGGTACTTGGGTCATTTGGTAACAGAAGACTTAAAGGACGACAGTGATATGGAAAGGGAAAGGAGTGCTTTGGCGGTTCGCTGCAATATGTTAGCCCGCAGATTCGCTCGATCTGGGACAGAAGTTAAAATAACCTTGTTTAAATCCTTCATGTCCATGTATACATGCAATCTGTGGGTTAATTACACGCAGCGCGCCTACAATGCTCTCCGAGTACAATATACTGATGCCTTCAGGGTGATGTTGGGGCTTCCGCGACACTGCAGTGCATCCAATATGTTTGCGTATGCGCACGTTGATGGCTTCCATGCCGTATTGCGAAAGCGGATCGCATCGCTGATGCGCAGAGTACGCGGAAGTGCCAACACCATTCTGAAGGTAATAGGTACTAAATTTGACTGTCCGATTGTGCGGCACTGGGTACTTACTCATGCCGTTGTCTCGGGGTCGCACAGTCGGTCAAGAAAATATTTAAATTAATTATGTATACTAACATAGTTCGTAAGTTTTGTAATACTAACACTAAATGGACGTATGTCTGAATAAATAAATTTTTATTTTTTTTATTTTATTTTTATTGCTATCAAAAGTATGGATATGACTAAAAGTTCCAGGATTTCTCGAAAATCTAATTGGTTACTAAGTAATTTCACGATAAGTTTAATTTTTTGATAAAAATATATTCTGAAATCATATAATTATGATTGTTTTATTTATAGATTATAGTCATATCCATAATTTTACCGTATATCCAATAGCACCCGTGATTCCGATCTCTGCTAATAACATCTATGCCAAATTACAGTTTTCTAAGATAGTTAATAGATTCAGGTGTTACTTTGCGGAAGTCAAAGTTACATACTACATGATTTGAATTACTTTGTGCAATTCCGCCACCAGTTAGTTCATGCAAACTATTGCCGGCCGGCGCCCACCCACTACTGTTAGTCCCAGCATACCTGCCACCAACAGCCCGTGTGCACCCGCCACCAACAGCTGATGCATGCTCCCTCCGATACTGCTGCATCCGCTGCGGCTGCAGCAATATCGGACACCGCATACGCGACGCGTGTTTCGCCTCTCCACGAGGCATCTTCAGGCACCAAACAAGTTGTTGATCGTCCGGCAGTCAAGCGTCGAATGATAAAACTACACCGTATTGCCATCCTTTTATACTGTTAGAGAAGAGGGTGGGGGAGCGGAGTTGCCCGAACTTTCTATAGTAAAAATATTTAATAGTAGTGGGTGGGCGCCGGCCGGCAATAGTTTGCATGAACTAACTGGTGGCGGAATTGCACAAAGTAATTCAAATCATGTAGTATGTACAGTTTTCTAGTCCTAATTACGCAGGAGGGGATGAGATTCTGTTCTGTATGTCATTCATTGCTTATAGACCAAGTGCCAGATCTTATTCTTTTTTCACTGGTCATTTGTGTGCAATTTAATAGGAAGTACGTACAAACACTACTTAATCGTACACAAATGATAAGTGAGAAAATAAGTAGTCTGGCATTTCAGTTGCTCTTTTTCCATTTAATTACTGGCAGACACATAGGATAGTTATTAACCCTTCCACCGCGAACGTCGGATTTATCCGACAAACATTGTCGGGCTCATTCCGCGAGCGTCGGATATTTCCGCCAAAAAAAATGCTCGAATTACACATAACTTACGTATCCACATCCCTTTTTGATTGTAGGTATTTATTTTAGATTTACTACCCCTCGCGCTGGGGGCACGACAATTGATATGTAGTCTCGCGGTGAAAGGGTTAAGTAAGTTTGACGGCCTCCGTGGTCCAGTGGTCAAGGTGTTCGCCTTGTGACCCGGCCGGACATCCCACTAGTAAGCATACTTTGTGAAAAGTTGTTTCTAGTCTGGGCATATTGCAGGCTTGAATCACTTGATTATCCGAAAAGAAAGATGTTTCCGTGACTCGGAAGATACGTACAAACTGTGGGACCCGAACGCCATCTAGCGTTTGTTCATCAAACTATCTAAAAATGGGTCCTGGTTTACCCTTTGGGTTGCGGAGGGCAGACGGCAGTCGCTCTGGGTAAAAAACCAGTAACCTCGTCAATCTCCTTGTTTAGGTAGCGGACCCCGGGCTCTGAAGCGTTACTGCTGAGGATGCAACCGGGTAAATACGCTCGGATGATAATGACGTAGATATAGTAATTAAGCTATCAAAACATTAGAGCTCTGATTGCAATCACACCGGAGCAAATCAAATGTATCAATAGAAGCATTCAATTGCGAGTGCTGACGGTCAACTAATGCAGAGCGATCGAAGCGATCTGTCCGAAACTGGTCAATTAATTATTAATGAAAGCAGCTTAAATAGATGACATTTTAGTTTGTGATATTGCTAATTGGTAGAGCGAAGAGCTTGTGATTATGACTGGGTCAATAAAATGTTAGGTATTTTATTTAGTTCGTCAGTTATACTATCCAAAAATAATGGACACTTAACTTACGATTTATCTAATTAGTAAAAAATCACAAATGTACACAGCGTTTTACCCTTTCACCGCAGGACTTTTTATCAGTTGACGTGCCCCCAGCGCGAGGGATACTTAAGTTATGTGCAATACAAGCATTTCTTTTATGTCGGAAATATCCGACGCTCGCGGAATGTGCACTACAATGTTTGTCGGATAAATCCGATGTTCGCGGTGAAAGGGTTAGGTTCCATAGTGTGGGGCTTTCGACGTCATCTCAAAGTGAATTTTTTTATCTAGGCGTAACGTAAAAAGTAAGAAAAAAATACAGGATACAATATTTTTAACCACCCACAGAAAAGAGGGATGTTATGAGTGTGTCTTTGTGTATCTGTGTGGCTGTGTTTGACATCGTAGCGCGTAAACAAATGGACCGATTTTGAATCTTTTTTTTTTAAGTGAAAACTTGTTTCGCCGCTAAAGAAGTTTTCACTTGTATACTTTTTGTGGTGGGTAAAAAATGTTAAACTCGCGTCAGGGCGTCAGGGCGTCAGGGCGTCAGGACACGTTACCTGATCAAAAATTCATAAGACGGGTGGAGAGTAGACAGCCGGCGCGGCGTAGGAGAGGAAGTATCCCCCTCTCTTTCTACGGCGCGGCGAAAATGTATGCCTGCGCCTGCTGCTTCGTTTAGGCGGCACAGAGCGCTTGCGCGAATGTTCGTGTGTGTTTATGTTACAGCGTGCCCCGCGCATCCATGGAAATGCACAACGTTAATATTCAAGTTTTCACTTCTGCCGGCACTCCCGGAGAACAACCCGTCGTTTTGTTTAATGGAAATCAGCTCTGCGGTGGATGAACTCTTAAAAGTCGGGATTTTTTTATTTGTCTGACAAATGCAAACAAACTTGTTAAATACTTCATCTGATGGGCCTATTTAATTTACAGTCATGATGTTGGGTTTTGCAGCCCTAGGCGTGTCTACTCTGCTTAGGAGTAAGAGGTGATTTATACAATATGGAACAAAACCCCTGTCCGGTCCTTGTAGGAGCAACTCAGACCGTCAATATGAACCACTTTTCCTATGGGACCAATGCTTGAAACTCGAAGAAAAAATCGACATTATCATACAAATTGCCGGGCCTGCCGAACACTTTTGTATGAAAATGTCGATTATTTTCAAGTTTCAAGCATTGGTATCACAGGAAAAGTTTTTGATATTGACGGTCTGAGTTGCTGCTACAAGGATCGGACAGGGTTTTTGTTACATATCGTATACAGGGTTACTTTTTAAACACCAGCATTTTTGGAGCAACTTCAGTCCTTGATATGGAACTACTTTCCATAAGCACAATTATCGAAAAACGAAAACCATCGGCTTTCCATACAAATTAGCGATCGGCCAAACGGATTCTGTGGAAGGTCAACATTTTTTATCGATTTTTAATAACTTAGTTAAAGCTCGCAGCTCGCTTCTTCCAATGGACTGTATGATTTTATAACCAACCTTGCTTAGGTATTTTCTACATTTAATAAATACTTATATTTTTACTTATGACTTGCCTATTTTCCATCTTTCTAAAGACATCTCTCAAATTGACATAAGTATTTTTTTATACATGAACATATTGTAACTAATGAGGTTTTTACACTTAACACTTTTTATAGAAAGTACCTTAGTATCATGGGCTTAACTTGCTCCAGAAATGTTAGTGGTGTTTTAGAAGTAACCCTGTATAATTAACACAGAACAGTTTGCCAGAAGTACTTTCGAACCCCGGAGCACCGCATTGCGTACAAAGTTCGTACAAACATGGCGCCACAAACAAACACACTTACGAACTTCGTCTAATAAGTCAAATTCGCTCGCCGTCGATGTTGTTTCTCATATTTTGTGCTCGAAGATATATTTTTACACTTGGAGCAAAAAAATAAACAGAGTGGCTTAACCCACCAGCCAATTTTTTTGAACAATTATAAAGACGTTATTAAGACTTGATAAAAATGTGAAAAAAAAATCGCAAATGCGTGCGTCGCAACAGCGGCAACTACGTAGGGGACCCCATTATTACTATGCGCGCGAGGACCACTTCCAAGGGGACAATTCAGTTACATGAATCGTTTGTCGTAATAAGAACGGAATTGGCTTGCAATGGATGATGACGCGAGCTAAATTAAACCATAGCTCTGACCACATTAAGAAGATATTTCTTTGAATTTCTTTTCTGAGTAAGACTTCTGTACGTGAGTCCTAGTACTTATTGTGTGGTTTGGTCCAGCGTTGATTTGATTGGGAAGCCGATATTTTCTTTTCGTTAATTGTTTTTATGGAAAGTATTTCAGTAGCATAGACAGAAAATGTCACCTCTTATGTGGCACAACAGTAATAATGGTAAATCGTTTTTGATTTCGAACAAATAGTATCAAAGTTATTGCTTTTGGTTGCTTTGGTTTTGCTGTAACTGCCTCTACATGGCGCGAACGGCGGAAAGGTGCGGGGAAGGGAAACCGGGACGCAAATTGCGCAGGTCCTTAGGAGATTCCGCTTTGTATGCAATACTTATATTAATTCGCCAGCCAGACAGGTTGGAGAAATCTCATTGATGTTTAAAATCTTTGTTTGACTTGTATTTTCAATCAGTGTAATTCGTCCGTATATATTTATATATTTCCTAAGTCGCATAGTAAAAGTGGTCATATTGCTGGAAACCATGGCTTTCTTGATATACATACTCACACTTTTAACTTGAATATACCTTTAGTCACACACCAATATAACTTGGATGAATGAATCATTGATGTAAGTACGTAAGTACTTATGTAAATTTAGCATCTTCATTTAAGAGCGGCCTTCCCGTCTTACTTTTCATACAAACGCAAGTACGTGATTATGGCGTTGTGTCTGATCTTTCTTGAAAACTTTTGAACTCTCAGGTAACTTGGGCGCTATTTCTAGGTTTCTACCGAAATAAAAAATTGAAATTCAGAAAAATAAAGTCAGTATAAGCCTCCAAAAATCTGCTTTTTTGAACAAATTTTAGCTGAACTTCGACCGTTCATAAAGTACTCATAAATTATAAAAGTAAAGAAAATATTTTGTCACAAACCTCGTAAATTTAATGAAAATTTTGAATACAAAACATTTATGTCACATACTTGTAAGGCTTACTGATAAACACGTATCACCTAAAACAAGTTTTATGAAATTTCCGAACCCTATGAATAGTTAATATTCGTTCAATGGATAGTTAATAATAATACTAATTTCATTTAATAGAATGCAAACCATGCCCTTAGGCGCTATCTCTCTCTTTTTGGTTTGCCTCTTTTTCTAGCATTGCCCTGGATGAAACACCAAGATTTTCAAACTATGCTCGCGTTGAAAACAGAGCGACCGGGAAGGGCCGCCTTAAGACACTATTTTATTTAAATATTTATTTTCATTTTATTTATTTCTTGGTAGGTTATGTAAAGTTTTATTTAAATAATTTATTATTAAGTTAATGTATTATTCTGTAATGAATTTGAGATAAAAATGAGCCATTATAACTTTATTTTATTTGCTTAACTTTATTACAAAAATTGTAACAGGTGGACTTAAAAATCCAAAATGTACTCTAAACATAATCTAGGTTTTTATTGGAAATGACATGTGAGATATCGGCAGTATTTTGTAATTTTAAAGAAATTGCATATTATTAGGCATATAACTAGTTTTCGACATTTAAATATGAACTTGAAAGAAAATATGAGAATGTAGAAGTTTTCCACACTTATGGTCAAATATGATACAATATATTCTCTTTTAAGTTCATATTTTGCCTATGAAAACTAGTTAAATGCCTGAATATATGCAATTTTTGTTTGAAATTACATGATATCTGACATGCCTTTTCAAAATAAAAGCTAGACTACGTTTGTATGGAAAAGTCTGATTCTGTCTTAGGTAAGGGGATTCTTAAGACCCAGGGCCTTTTCTACTAGTCAACCTACAGCCGATGCTGATAAAAGCTAATTTAGTAAAAATGTGAAGCTAGGGTATATCAGTCATAATAACACTATAACTTAAGCCTATGAGGAACTCGGTGGCCCGACGGGAGTGCGCTTTTCCAGCGGTTTACAAGTTAAGCGACATTGGACGTGGTCCACATATGGATTGGTACTACAAGTGACATAAATACTTCTCGAGCTCATCCGTGCTTCGGGAGGCACGTATATGTATGGCAGTCAAGTCAAGCTATGTCAGATGCCTTTAGACAGCCTGAAAAATCTGACACCAGCGTTGGCCACTCACACACACGAAAAACTTAACAAACCTAAGCCTATATACGGTGGCTGAAAAATCTAAACATCACTAAAGACCCATCCAGGTAGCAGCAGAACAGAACAAAAGATAGACCACTTTTGCAAATTACAAAAAAATATGTTATAAATAAAACTTATAAATTAAATAATTTGTAATTTGGAAAGGTATTGATGATGATGATGATTGTTTACATTCTTTTAAATACCTAACCAAATGGACTATACATGGAACGCGTTACAATTTTTCACTCGTAGCTTATTTTTTAATTGCCTTAATAATATATTTATAAACAGTTTCAGCAGGTATTTGTATTCTAAGTACTCTTTCACATTCATAAAGAATATTTCTTCACTATTTTTGTTTCCAATATTACCAATTATGATTAAGAAAAACAACAAAACTAATGTAGCAACAGTGTAAATTCATGCCACTTGGCATTCTTTGTGTTATGCAATGATGTTTAGTCTGCTTCCCTATAAATGTCTGTGAGATAAACCCTTTGGGATAAATTATAGAAGGGACAATTGCCTTAAAGCAAAACGTACATAAACTGACTAGCTTTACAAGCTTGTATTGTATGACTGCTCCTATATTCATAGAATCAAGAGGCCATGAAAAGGCCATAAATTGTGACTGAATACTAAAATTATGGGCTCTGCAGACGAGCGACAGTTTGCGATACTTGTCGGCGACAGTCAGCGACGGCCGCCGACCAGTGTTAAGTGTTGCTGGCTCACTGTTCAACTGTAAAGAGACCAACGGTCTTTTACAGTACACAAAACGTTTTGCAGTTCCCTGCTTTTTCTTCTGCAAATCTCAACTGACTTTTTTTTCTTTTTTCATAAAAAAATTAAGAGAAGGCTATGTTAGTATGTTTTCTTTTTGTTATATAATCTCGTTAAAATTTGTTTGCTAGATGTTGGAACACAGTGAAAAATCTTATCAATTTTTCAGGTTTATGAATAAAAAAAAAAACGAAAACATACAACATGCTTATACATCCAGATTTTTTTTTTGGAAAAAACATTTCTCTTCTTGCATTTTTCGCGAGGGATCATAGGAGTACGTTTGTTTTATGTTGCAACAAACAGTTAATTGAGCAACGTTATTTGGAATGTAAGCTCGTCAGCGAATGTCACGCGACAATTCGCGGCAGTTCGCGATGCTGATCACCGACCTTCGCCGACTGTCGGCTCGCGAGCTGTTGCTCGTCTGTCTAAGCCCTTAGAGCCATCCAAGCCATATAATATTAGGCATAAAACCACAGCGTGACATAAATTTATTAGGTGAAATAACTCATCTGAACTGAGAAAAGCCGATAAAAATTTAATGCGGCAGTAATGTTTGACGAATAAAATTATTCAAAGCATCAATGTTACCCTCGTTCCGGGTCCCAGAAGAGGAATATAATGTATCCGTAAATGTCGAACGATTTTGATGAAAATCCCAAACCATATGTTGTTATTTCGACGTGGGAACCGACATGGCATATTTTAGGATTTAGGTAAACGCTTAAATTCAATTAATTAAACCTTTTTTGCGCTACAATTTAGTGAAATAAAATATTAACTTAATCTATATCAATAAATCAACCTAAAATAAAATAATAGATATATCTGTTCCTTCTCTTCCTCGCAAAACGTAAAAATATAAAGATAAATATAATATATTTGCCAAATATGTGATTTTCGTTTAACTGAATGTAATATATTGTATTACATTCAGTTTTACGAAAATCTGAATAAGAAATGGTGATGCTGCAGAAAACTATTCCTATTTTGATCCGGCGGAAGTACGGCGGAAGCACGGCGGAAGCACGGCGGAAGCACGGTGGAAGCACGGCGGAAGCACGGCGGAAGCACGGCGGAAGCACGGTGGAAGCACGGCGGAAGCACGGCGGAAGCACGGCGGAAGCACGGCGGAAGCACGGCGGAAGCACGGCGGAAGCACGCCAGAAGCATGGCGGAAGCACGGTGGCAGCATGGCGGAAGCATGGCGAGCGCGTGGCGTAGGTGAGGCGCGCGCGTGTGGACTTCGGTGAATGCAATTTCAGATGTATTGATGTGTGATAGGATGCGCTAGGCATGCTTTAAGCGTGGGTTTGGCATACGCGTGTCATCCGAACACAGCCTTAGTGTACTGTATACTACAAAAGTCGGGCCTAAAAAGCATCACAATAAAGGTGTACAATGTAAAACTCTGCTCTGCACAACTCAGGCTCACAATCCTACAAATGGGACATTCGTGTCGACCGTGCAGCAAAATAAAGAGAACATAGAAGAGTGACTTATGTTTGTGCTAATTACTATATCCACATTTAATTTGTCCTTGACTTCGAATGGAAAGAGAAGCATAGAATAATGATGTTTTTGCAAGATATATTGGAGTGGTTTGAAGTTGTCTTCTCCCTTTCACATGCTAGGTGATTTGATCGTAGTGTGCAGGTTTACTCACGATATTTTTTTTCATCGAAAGCATATGTGAAATTGAAAGTGCATAGTTGAAAATTATCACACATGATTACAAAATCAAAGGGACAACTTTCGCCTAGTGAGGGTTGAACTTGTACCTCACAGAAGCACAACCAGTAGTTAAACCACTTGGCCACCACCTCTCCAATTATTTTCTTTGCTTAGTCACGATACTTACGATTGCCTTGTTTTTAAACACAAAAGATAAAAAGGTTCAAAAAAAATTTTCAAATCAATAAGGATGCTCTATTGTACATTTATTATTATTGCATAAATCTAAAAGCGGTCACTTCATAGAAGCGGAGTATCTTTTATGCTTACTACTACTACAAACGAAACTATACATCCGTGTACACGTCAATGTGTGTGTTCGCCCCTCAACACAGTCTTCAAGGCAAGAATGGGAGAGAGCTGCGGGGACGGGGAACAGGGACGCATATTGCACGGGACCCTAGGAGATTCTGTTCTGTATGTAATACCGAAGATAATATAATTACTAACGTAACAGATATCCAATGCCATAGAAACAATTGGAGGTCCCAAAAGTAGGTAAAACTAGAGTTGTCGGTAGACACACAGAGATGGCAGCACACACGAATAGCAAAAAAGTGACAAAGAAAGTGTTAAATATGCTTTACCTAAAATATAAGACAAGAAAGAGAAATAATAATGTTTATAAGGCGATGGGTAGGCATGGTTATAATTTTATTAATTCTGTGGCGGAATAGAAAAAGGAGATGATGATAATGTACATGTTCATAGCTCACTCAGGGATGCGAGACCATTGACATGCATATAAGACGTGTGACAACTCTGTCCTCTCGATATTTTACAGCGGTGCGAAGTGGGTCGTAAAAGTTGTGTCGGCCAACTTTTACTGTTGTACAATTTTACTATTCGGCTTCTCTCATTTAGCGACGTGTCCTGGCTGAAAAGTTAATTCGTTTTTGTACGAGCATTGCACCAAAGTTTTGCAATTTAAACACGTTGTTTACATACCGCCCACCACTTTTGAGATTCTGAGATTCCCAGATAGAGCAAGTTTTTAAATTGCCTTTTCTAAAAAGCTTAGGTCAGTAATAAATATATTCTTTGGTGTACGTTAACGCATGTTAAACATCGCTGGGTGATACTTGTACCTGGATGGGTGTGCGCGGTTGAGGATCATGCTTTTGATGAAATGTTAGCTACAATTAGGCGGCTCCTAACAGGGAGCTGATTAAAATTATTTTTTATAAATTTGAAAACCTACGCTATTATTCACTACACTGGAGTTTCTGAGATGCCCTGCCAAGGCATTTTGGAAAATTGCCTTTTTATTAGTTACTGCAACTACTGAAAAATTTAGATTTTTAGAAATCCTTTTCATGTTGGTCTAAGAGAATAAAAAACTTAGAATTCACCAGCTGCTTGTCTTCCCGCGCAGATCATAAAAGTCGAAAATACAAATGGTAATAGGTGATGCAGCTAGCAACCCATCACTATATCGTTTATTTTTTTGATTGAACGCATTAATTGATTGATTGATTGACCATCCCGCCAAAAGTGGATTTTGAATCTTGCGGTTCAGAGCTCTGTTTGCTTAGAGCCGCGATATACAAAATACTTTGTCCGCTCCGTTAGGGATGAGGACGTGATAGTGCATACGTATTTCAACGATCTATCAACACACAACTCAAACCACCGAACGGACTGCGCTGTTAGGCACGCAAGTAGTTATTATCTCGTCCGCATTCGCTAAGAAAGGATTTTCCAAAATTCATCCTCTAAGGGGATAAAACTGGGGTCTAAACATTGTACGGAAAAACATAATTAACATGGGCAAAGCCGCGGGTAACAGCTATTTCTATTCCTATTTTTAGCCTATACTGTCTCACTGCAAGACAAATTTTGTAAACATTTATAGTTAACATCTAGTTAAATAAAATATAAATGTTTATAAAAACTTTGAAATACATCATAAGCACTGTTCATCCATCCATCCCTTAGATCCATCCACACTATCTGACAGCCGCCATTAAGTTCGCAACAAACATCTCCAGATGAAACAAAATGCCGCATTGTCCTGAATAAAACGCAGGATAGCATCAATATTTATGAACGGCCATATTTCAAGCCTCCTAAACATGAAAATACGAAAAGAACGCATGAAATACACATATATTTTTCACGTCTGTATTTACGGGAAAAACTGAGCCAAGGGTTGCAAGACCATTAGGTAACGTTTTATACTATTAATAGTTTTACACCCAGACTTAAATCTAAAGCATTTAGGTCTCCTTCTGCAAAAACAATCCTTCTTTTTTTTATTAACCTTTACTGTCCCACTGCTGGGCCAAGGTCTCCCCCATATCTTTCCACTTATCCTGATTTAGTGCAACCTGTGACCAATTCTTCTCAAAATGTCTGATGTCATCACTCCATCGTTTCCTAGGCCTGCCCGGTTTCCTGTGACCGTCTGCAGGAATCCATCCCGTGATTAATTTGGTCTACAAATGTGACGTGGGGCACAAACCCGCCAAGTTGAAGTGGGATTGGGCAGGCCACGTATGCCGGATGTACCCAGATAGGTGGACCTTTGAAATACGAGCAAAGAATATTTGCATCCTGATTTCCGAAACAATACAGTTAAAAATGCAAACAGGAACGATTGAAGGTAAGAGAGAGACGCAAGTTAGTGATATAGTTCAAAGGAATCCTCTTTTAGAATTCCCAAGCAGTTCGCCAATATTGCATATTTTTTGGTATATTATCTTTATGTGTTTTAGGTTGGCCATATAACACATAAAACACATAAAGATAATATACCAGTAAAGCCGTATTTTATAAGAAAGAAGTATCTTATATAGGAGCTCCAACATATGAGCTGGCAGAGTTTCTTAATCATTTTATTAGAGAAAAGATAGATTTTAGACCAAAACAAAGCCTGAAGAATAGCTTACAATTAATTGAAAATATCAAAGAAGTCCAGCTTCCCATTAACGCCAAATTAGTTTCTATGGATGTAGAAAGTTTGTTTACATATAAAGACCGTTTAATGATTGAAGGTGAGAGATAGGCAAGTTAGTGATATAGTTCAAAGGAATCCTCTTTTAGAATTCCCAAGCAGTTCGCCAATATTGCACATTTTTTTCCATGTTAGTATGTAGGTATCTTCAGTAATTTGATATATAGGCACTTACTTATTGTTTTATGGCATAATTCCAAGCTTTTGACGTATTTTGTGGTTAGTGCGGCGGCGTTTTGATATCAACTTTGATATTTAGTGTCGTATTGTTACGAGTACATATTTAACACTTACAGAACGATATTAAACATTTGTATGAGGTTATATTTCTTCTAAGTCTATTGGAGAAGTGGCCCAGTGGATAAATTTTCCTAGTCTATATTCATAGACTTCCCTTTCACTCTACAGTCGAAACAACTCAGAACTGCGGGCTATTCGACTTAGTTTGTTTTTGGATAATATTTTATTTAAACAGCAAATAAAACAAACAAGAAGTCTTTTTTTTTGAAACCGCAAGAAGGTGAATTGGTTTTTAAATGAGGCAGCAATTAGCAATTTAAATCTTATTTTCTATCCTTATGAAAGGTAAATAAATATCCTTCCCTTGTTTCCGTTTCTCTTCATCTCGTACTGTTAATATAATTTTTCTTCAGTTTAGGTTGTATGTATGTATGTATGTTTATTATAATTATTGTATATAAGTATGTTTATATTGACAGCCTCGTACTACCTAATTTCCCATTTCTATTTTCTATATAGCGAGGTTGCCTGGAAGAAATTGCTTAGCGATAAGGCCGCCTTTTGCGCATTTCCTAGTTTTTAAGATAATTATGTCCTGTATTTATTTATTTTGTGCAATAAAGGGTATTGTATTGTATTGTATTGTATTGTAGCACTTCAAATATAAGGATGAGAGAGTGATAAGGACGATTCGATATCTCTCGGCAGTTACGTCACGCGTGTGTATGTTCAATTGTGCAATCCACTATTTTCGAACAAGTCATCATAAGATACTTTTTCCTAAACGTCAAAACAAAAAATTTCTGGCATTTGTATGAAATACAGGCAGATGACGTTATAGTTTCTTGCAGTCAAATAGCGCCCTTATTATTCTGAAATCACCTTAAAATGGATATTTAAAGACAAAGACATTATTTTGCGACGTTTTGTATTCTAATCAGTACAAAATATTTTTGACCCAAGAATATACCCAATTTTGTATCCTTTTTCTGTTACTTGACAGTTTCCCTTTCCACTGGATTTGAAAGTCATTTGACAATTTTTGAAAGGATTAGAATAAGCCTGTATGCCTCTCTTACATAAGTGTCTCCTCTCATAGGCCTACTAGAAGAGACCTCTTTTGAGATAAGTAGTGCCTTTGTACAACTTTTATTTGATGTATTCTCTGTATAAATTTTCCGTGTACATAAATTGGTAAAGAAATAAATTATTTTTGTTTTCGATTTTGTATTATGTTACTTTTTGATATGAATAAGAAAAAAAATAGTCAAATACCGAATAACCACATATTGGACTTAATCAAAATGTCATTTTAGCCGACAAGGGACCAAAGATCCATCTCAGTCCTGATGTGTTTCCACGTTATTGCTCAAGGCCCTGAAACCCCGACCACTAACTCGATCGTTGAGGCCTTGACCGCGATATTATTTTGGTAAGAACTTAATACAAGCGCTATTAAATGTTATGTAGGCTTATTAATATTTAAGTTCTTTTCTTCCCAAAGGTACACAATTTAGCATACAATCTGCAGTATCAATCGGATGTTGTACTGCAGACTGTGTGATAATTTGTCTCGTGTGTAGCTACGCCGCCGCCATCTAATATATAATGAATTAAGAAGCCCTGAATTTAGCAACTCTTCGCGTACAGACTTAATAGATCGGATATACATAATACGGATCACTGGGCGCATTTTTTAATTTCGTCAAAGTCTAAGGGCACTTGCAGACAAAAGACAGGCCAGCGACAGTTTGCGACAGGATCGCGAGCTGTAGCTGGCACGATGTCGCTTTATCCGAGTCCTAAGTTGAAGTAAAACTTCAAAATACACTAATGCTTCGGCCGCACTTGTGCCTATCGAAGCAATACGCGGCGAATCTTCGTACGTTTTGTACACTAAAAAGTTATCGCGATAAAGCGCTGGTGACACTAGCGGCTTCGTTATTTTTCACGAACTATCTGGCAATAATCCAAGATGGCGTCATCTACGTGTTTTAAGTATGGATGACGACTTACTTTTCTTTAACATGTGTGCTAACAATTACATAATGCATTTATTGAAACTTAAAAAGAAACCTAGAAAGAAAAAGCTAAAAAAACACCATTTTATAGTTCCACTCCATTTTAAAGCAAGTGCGACCACGCAGAGCGAATTGTTAGCGTTCTTAAATCGTTGAATGTATCGCCACCCGCGCGATAACTAACACGAAGTCCGAATATTCGAGACGATACCCGATAACGGCCGGTCACATTTGCGTGTATCGTGTAATAATAGCACGAAGCTTCGTGAGGATAGGCGCAGGTCCGGCCCAAGCATGAGAAAGACTCGTTGCTAGAGCAAATCCTTTTGCTATACGATACCAAAATCGAGTGGCTGCTGAACCTGGCTACTAGTTGATATGAGGTCCCTTACCCTAGATAGAATCAAACTTTCCCATACAAAAGTAGTCTAGCTTTTATTTTGAAAAATTAATTCAGATTATGTCAGATATTGACGAAATTGAGTTTTTTTTTTTTTTCTTTAGTACAAATAACACTAATTGAGCTAGCCCCAAAGTAAGTTCGAGACCTGTGTTATGGGATACCAACTCAACGATACTATATCTTATAACATATACATATATAGATAAACATCCAAGACCCAGGACAATTTGAAAAAGACCATCCTCCAACTTGCCCTGACTGGGGATCGAACCCGGGACCTCTTGGTGGCGGACTAGCATGGTGACCACTACGCCACGGAGGTCGTCATATATATAGTTATTTTAAAGAAATTGCCAATATTAATGCAAACAACTACGTTTCATAGACAAAATATGAACTTAAAAGAGAATATAGCGTTGATATCATATTTAACCATCAGTATGGAAAACTTCAACACTCTCATATTTTCTTTTAAGTTCATTTTTGACTGTCGAAAACTAATTAGCCATACAACATTCTTAGGGGTGGGGCAAGTTGTACATGCGAACAAGAGTCCCCAATGTATGAAAATGCATTGCGAAAGAAGCCAGGGTCTTAAGACCTTAGTACGATGACGCCAGGGTCCGAGCGACTTGAATCCAATGAAGCCTGAAGCCTGATATATGCAATTTCTTTAAAATTACAAAATACTGTCATTTCAAAATAAAAGCTAGACTACGTTTGTATGGAAAAGTCGAAGGTAAGGGGTTTCTTTAAACGTTGTAGTTTGAGATATACAACTTCATAGTTCTGCTCATTAGAACAAAAATTTACTGATCAAATTGCAAGTAGCAAAAAAAAAAAACGGCCAAGTGCGAATTGAACTCACGCACGAAGGGTACCGTACCTTATCTATAAAAAATCACGTTTGTTACATCCCCCACTTAACAATTTATTTTATACTGCTTTTAGTATTTTTGGTTATAGCGGCAACAGAAATACATTATCAGTGTAAATTTCAACTGTTTAGCTATCACGGTTCATGAGATACAGACTGTTGACAGACAAACAGACAGATGGACAGTGGAGTCTTAGTAATAGGGTTCCGTATTTACCCTTTAGGTCGTTCAGCTATATCATTTTCTCAATGAATATTAGTCTAAAAAATTCTTGTTAATATATTTGTGGAAATCTTATAAACCCCACACTCGAGGCACTACAAGTAAAACTTATTGGCAAGTCAAGAACGCCTTGCGATCGAGAGTCCTTAACTCCAAGCGAGATACTCGACTTGAACGTTCGTGTATTTATTCTGTTTTTTTTTATTTATTTCTATACTCCGTAAGGTTCCGTATGTCCTAATAGCACGAAAGTCTTTTATCGATTAAAACTTCGATATAAGTACTTAAGAGGCTGTTTCTATGGTCTGGGTTAGGATGAGTAACAAAAATATTTTCAGGATTGAGAAAAGCTAGAAAGAAACCTGATTTAATAGGCAATTCCTTTGACAGAATTTTACGATATATGTCAGAAAAATTTATGAACTCATTCTACCCAAATTAAAACAGGTGATGAAAAATTTCTCCACGAGTGGAATTTGAACCCGCATCCCTTACTTCCTCGTGAGAGCATTACCAATTGTGCCACCGTGACTTCGAATTACCTTGACGAATTTTCTCTTCACATAATACACACGCATTTGAAGCATGCGTTATTCTTCACTACTACCCACTATTTAGAAGTGTGGTGTTTCATTTAGATGAATTGAAAGTTGATTAAAGTAAAGAAGGCTTTATTTATTTATTTTATTTTATTGGTTCATGTACACTTGAAAATTTACAAATACGAGTAAAACCTTATAAAAGTTAACGTAGTACATAGGTGCTACTTATTTCTAAAGAAATTTGTTTAAATTATTGGTTTATTGACATTTTTTATCACATGTTTTAATTTGGATAAGAATCCGAGCATTGTAATGCCGTTAAAAACCAATAACTCATTTAACGTTTTCTTTTCTTTACAACGTACATTAGATTTGCCCATTTTGTACATTCTAATGCACGTTTATTTTCTTTTATACCATACCAGCTAGGAAGAAATCTAATATTTTTGTGAATAAAATATCAGTAGCTATAGCTAGTTAGGTACTTAAGTATCTATTGCCGAACGGCCCAATTTAAATTCCGAATTTCCCCAGAGCACGCTGTCTATTGGCCTTACTATAATCCGTGTCCAATTTCTAAGCCAATCACTTTATAAATATTTACCGATTCATTTTTTTTTCCAAATTTTTTAGGCGTCATAATTTTTTGTAATAAAATGTTTTCATTGAATTTGTGCCAATTTTAATGCAATCTGCTTAGAATCAATAAAGGCAGATACAATTCGACACAAATACGTTTAACAAAAACGGCGGGCTTTAAAGCATTTTTGTACAAATTCCCTTCACGTAGGTTGAACCAAAATGGCGGTCATCGGCGCATTATTTGTACCTGCGCCGATACCAGCCATTTTTGTTCAACTTATTTGTGTCGCATTGTATGCAGTTTGTAGTTGTGCCAAGGATGATTTTAGGGCGCATTCAGACGACACGCCCACGCCTTACATTTACCGATGTCCAATGGAGGCGAACGCCGGGCGTTTACTAACTTACTAACTATTATTAAGGAGTTTTTGGCGGGAAGTCAAGGGGTTCAGTTGGAGTTTGCTTTAAATTATTTTGCAAATTGATTTTAGTGGTCTTTAAATATAAAATCGGTGTAGTTTAGTGTTATAAATGCTCATGCTCATGGACAATATGTAAAATGGTTAAAGTGGACACTCAAAGTGCAGCTGTAGTGATATTTATTTGCGGACTGTGGTGGGCGTCTTTAGACGCCGTCCGCCACTCATTCGGCTATGAAAACCAGTGGACTCGTATAGATTTGTTGCCAGAAGCTCCCTTGAAGCAATCAAAGGACCTACACCAACCTTTGATTGTATAGTTAGGTTAGGGTTAGGAATAAAGAAATTGGCGCCATGGGTTAACTAGACACTGGCAAAATAAGCTTCAACGAAGTTTAATCGCCAACAACAAGAAACAAAAAAACTATTATTAATCTGTGGTTAGGTGAGGCCGTGAGGCGTGTGCGTTTTAACTTCGGTTAATGCAATTTGAGTTGTAATAATGTGTGATAGGACTCAAATTATGTGTAAGAAATTTGAAAAATTTCAAAGCGCGCTAGACATGTGCTGGACATGCGCTAAGCGTGGTGGGCTTGGCGTGCGCGCCCTTAATTTTTTTTTATTAGTTCGGTTCTTGAAAGTCGCTTTCGAATGCAAAGTAAGCGAAAATAAACTGACAAAATCACCTACTAAGTCTTTTTTCTTACAGTTTTGTGTTCCACATAAAATTCATTCTGATTCTAAGATTTCTGTATAACTAGGTACAAAATCAACCGCGTATAGTCGCAAAAATTACTTTGGTCGATCGTTTTTTGAGATAATTTAGAGAACTAAACAAACATCCGTTAGAAGCAGCGCACTTAGAAGTTATTTACTTGATTTAGCATTACTTACGTATGAGGCACTCTGTTATAATAATGGTTCGTGTATTTTATTAAGACAACGAATTAAATGGTCTCTTAAAACATAGATGCATAAACATATAGACATGCACAGACATATAAATAATCCCAGAAGGCGGTTACATATTTCACCGACACTTCTCAGGCATCGTAAAACAAAGAGCTCTGCCACGAATTCGTTCATACATAAATCATACAGAAGAAATACAGTTAATATGAAGGAAAAAGAATCCTTGAAAATGATGTCAGGATACATTTTGAAAATACGCACCCTTGGCATTGGGCTTTTTCGTATTTATTTATGTTAGTATTTTATTTCATTATACTATTATATTTCAAAAAAGTACAACAGAACATTACACGACATTTCTATAAACCACTGAGGTTTGTGGTGAAACGCCTTAAAAGTTATTCTGCGTAGGTAAGGTAGGTAAGTACATACAATTTTAAAATACATCATAAATATCGCAATCGTTAATTTAACAATTACCTACTCAACTTAGCAAATTTTGTTTATTAAAATCAACTAAGGTAATAATTACAAGTAACATTCAAACTAAAAACTAAATTAAATCTAAATTAAAAACTAAATAAATAAAAATAAAACTTACAAATAAAAAATGTCATGCAGATCATAAATAGCATAAATTAATTATAACACAACTTGCCAAAAGGCTAATTTATTAATTCTAAAAATATTTTCTTGCTCTTAGCCTTTTGAAAAGAACTTTCTAAATAATATATTAACTTGTAGTTTTCTTTAAACATACAAACATAAAATACTACATATTTAAAGAATTTTTTTAAAAGTTTACTAGCTTTTCCCAAATCACCTTTATTATTTTTAAATAGGAGATTTAACACTATGCTTTTTAACCGACTTCCAAAAAGAAGGAGGTTATCAAATCGTCGTGATCCTTTTTTTTGTGTGTTCAGCGATTATTCAAAGACGCCTGGACCGATTTAAAAATTCTTTTTTTGTTTGAAAGCGTATATTTTCCAGGTGGTACCATGGAAATTTTATCAAAATTGGTTGTGTAGTTTGGGGGTGAAGTCGGTTTTTAGTTTTGAAAAATTATTCGAGGTTGCTATCTGCCATGTACGTACCTACGGCAGTGAGCAACTTACGCTGAGTGAAATGCGCTTTCAGTAATTATTTTTTTGAAAAATTCATATTGTTGTGTTGAGTTTTTTCATTCTGACCAATCATTGAATAAAGTTTATTTTTTAATTTTTCATTTATCTGAGGATTTCTTTATTTTTTACCTATCATTACGTTTTTCTCTCGTAAGGACATTATGAACACGCGTGATGTAAATTGTACTTTCTGGCCCACTTAAAGAATTTGCGGCAAGAAAAGACTATCTTTCCGCCCGCCTGGAAATATGCCAAGCTATGAAGCTACCCGTTAATTTATTCCCGGAAGGGGCTTTATGCAAATTTCGAGACAGGAGCACTGAAGAGTTATCGGAGACCGCTTATTGGGATGCTTTGTGGTAATTACTGGATTAAGTATTTTATTACCCTTAGAGATGCAATATTCTTTAGTAATTTTTCCCGATAGTTGAATTAAATTTTCCTCTTTTTCATGAGCTGAGGTATTTAAGCTAAAGGTAAGTTTTTAAGCTTGTCACAGTATATACAACGTGTATCGGAAAGAGGATATCGACCCGAACGGGAGTAAACGTACTAATCAATGTGAACAATTTGTACTACGGGACTAGTGATGTGCCGCCGAGAAGTTCTCAGTTCTTAGGAATTACTTTCCTTGAAAATTTTCGGATAAGTCGGAAATTTTCAACATTTTTCGAGAATTTTAGTTGAAAAATTTCCTGAAGAAATGTATTGCGAGAAATTTCTCGGGTATGTTCCAAAACGTTTCGGAAATTTCCCGAAATTTTCAGATACGGAACCATCCCTGAAAACGAAATCTGGGACCATCCTAAGAAAAAATGCATAGGTATTTAACTTTGTATGTAGAAGATTTTTTTTTATGATTTCAGTAATGGTCCCATGGTAAAAGTTGTTCACATTGATTAGTATATTTACTCCCTTTCCGTTACACGTTGTATACAAAGTTAGGAGTACAAATAGATGTGACGGTTTTTCTTATCGCATTCATCATCATCATCATCCGAACGTATTCCCGGTTGCTTCCTCAGCAGTAACGCTTCAGAGCCCGGGGTCCGCTCTCTTACCAAGACGATTTGACGAGGTTGCTGGTTTTTACACAGAGCGACTGCCGTCTGACAGCCACAACCGAAAGGGCAAACCAGGAACCAATCCTTGGATAGTTTGATGATCAAACGCTAGGTGGCGTTCGGGACCCACAGTTTTACGTGTGTACATCTTGTACATATCTTTCTTTTCGGATAATCAGGTGATTCAAGCCTGCAATATCCTATCCAGACTGGAAACAACTTTTCACAAAGTATGCTTCCCAGTGGGAATCGAACCCATGACCTCCGGGTCACAAGGCGAACGCCTTGACCACTGGACCACGGAGGCACTTTTCTTATCGCATTCGCTTGGCCATATATTTTCAGAAATAATTGAATTATGATAGTATGCGGGGTCTAGAACAAAACATAGAGGCAGCGATCGTCATAAATATTCTGACACGTTTCTCAAATGACGTAAGTGAGCACTAAGAGGGATTTCTTATAAATATAAATTCATGCCCTAAGGAGATGAATTAAATTAGAGGTAAAAAAAGGTATTGGTAGAATGTCCAGCAAATATCAAAAGAAAATAATTCAAGCAGTATAATCACCAAGAGTCCGTCTGGAGCTAGAAAAATTGTTTTATATTTGTACAATATGTATTTCTCGTCTTCGAAAATTAGCTATCTCAGCTTTTCGGTAAGAAAAAATCTTTTGTGGGTCTTGGCTTGCGCCTGTATAGTAAAATTCCAGATAATGTACTAGCGTTACCAGACTGCTGTTAAAAATCATTTATAAAAAAATGCGTATTATCATGTAAATGACAATTTATCATTATCTGATTAAAATTGTTGAAAATAGTTGACTGCAAATTTTTATTGTATTATTTAGTTGTATAAAGTATTAAAGTATACCCGTATTGTAATGCATAGCCCATCAGGCTGGGTAGGGACCAATACTGAACTGGGTTTCTTTCGGCGTAATCTTCCCAGCAGTGGTCGTTCCGAAACTCTAGTAGTTTTTAGCTTTTGAATAAAATAATGTTTAAAATAATAACCTTCAATAAAAGATAAATTTATCCTACATTAAATATTTTTTTTTTAGACTTTGACCTTGACTTTGATTTCGTTATATGCTGTTTTAAATATCGTTATAAGAATAGTATTAAATTGAGATTAGGATTTATTAGGACGTGTTCGGACGAAACGCGCACGCCAACCCTACACCAAGCGCATGCCTAGCGCATGCCTAGCGCATGCATGCCGAAGAAAATCGAGAAAACATTTGTATATGAAAAGTGAATAGTAAATTTAAAAATAAAGCAAGCAAGTCAGACCAAATTAGACTTTATCGTTACACATTAATGCTCTACGTTGCTAGACACTGAATAACAGAATAAAAGTAGTTATCACCAAGCGCATGCATGCCTAGCGCATGCCTAGCGCATGCCTAGCGTATGCCTAGCGCAAGCCTAGTGCATGCCCGAGCGCATGCTTAAATTTTTGAAATTTGTTATTTGTTGCATATAATCCGCTATTTTCCAACAAGTCAAATTAGATACTTTTTTCTAAACGTCAAAACAAAACAGTTTCTATGGGATGTGTATTGAAAACTGGCCGATGACGTCATGGTTTCTTGGAGTCAAATAGCGCTCTTATTAACAGTTTTTCTGCAATAATAAATCTAAAATCACGTTAAAATCGATATGTTCATAGACAAGTGACATTATTTTGCGCCGTTTTTTTTTCTTATCGGTACAAAAATTAGTATATTATGCAATTAGAGAATAAAAGACGGATTTAATTCGAGGGCCATAGATGAATCATGAGCAAGTAAAGGATTCTAACGATTGAATCACGACCGCAGGGAGTGATTCATGATGATTGAATCACGAGCGAAGCGAGTGATTCAAGTGTTAGAATCCTGAGCGACGCGTGTGATTCATGGCCCTCGATTAAATTCGTTTTATTTGAGAGTTGCATACTATACTTTATACCATGACTACGAGAAAAAGATAGATTTAAACAAAAATAGACATTGAAAGAAAAAAAAGGAAGGTTAAATCAATTAAAATGCAAGTTGAAATTGGAACAGTTACTCAAATCAAGAGTAATTTTTCTTAACTCAAACACCAAAATAGTGATTAAAAGTGCATTTTATTCACTGTTTTTAGTTAATAAAATAAATTACCAAAATAGTGAGCAAAAGTGCATTTTATTCACTGTTTTCAGTGAATAAAATAAACAACCAAAATAGTGAGTAAAAGTGCCTTTTATTCACTATTTTCAGTGAATTAATAAAACTTTTTAGAGTGGGGGGATTGGTATAAAATTTATTTTGGCCCGACTAAAATACCCAATTTGTGTGTTAACACACACCAATACAACTCAAATTGCATTGACTGAAGTTAACACGCGCAAGTTAAGGGCGCCAACCCCACCTCTTTTCGCTTTGTCAGCAAACCTTAATTGATCGTCAACATCTTTTAAGCTTAAAGACAATTTCTCAAACTGACATCAATCGAGGATTCGCAGACCAATAGAATAAATTAATATAAATAAGTAACGAACACGGGAATTATCCAAAAAATAACTTTATTTGGACAGCGTTACAGGCTTAGTACTTAATAACTAACTTACTTTCTACTTAAAACTAGTATTTATATTAACTAATTCTATTGGTCAGCGAATCCTCGCGCACACGCGCTCGCTTTGCCTCCGCTTGCTTCCGCCTTGCCTCTGCCTTGCGCCCGCCCAGCAGTCGCCTAGACTGGACTTCGGTAAATTCAATTTGAGTTGTATTGATGTGTGATAAGAATCAAATTATATGCAAGAAATTCAAACCGCGCTTGTCCTGCGCAAGGCGTTGGCTTGGCAAGCGCGTGACGTCTGAACGCGCCCTTAAGGCTACTTCCAATAAATTGGTTTATCTACTATTCTTCTTACTTAATAACCCAATCAGATTTTCAGATAACCGAAATAAATCAATATTTTTCGTAACGACGCTCATCTGATTCAGACGAAAATTCAGATTTTCTGATAAGTCAATCTGTCTGCCTTGATGTCTTGGAGGCTTCTACAGATTAAATATCATCTTTCAACCTTTCAAAGCATCAATACAGACGACGTATATCTCCGATTACAGACGACGTCTAAAAACGAAATTACAGCTTTCTTCTCTCGTTCTTAAATAATAAAAGTTAAAATGTTTGGTAAGTAGAAACATGTTTTGAGACGTGAAGGCTCTGAGAACTCATCAAAGAAGTTTTAGATCAAGTTTATCGTAAAGATTTGTTTTATCTTTTAACTACTTCTATTCTAATTTATTTTCAGCCTGTACTGTCTCACTGCAGGACAAAGACCTTTTATTGTAATCGTTTTATTTTTTTGACCGTGTTCATAAAAGGAGGAGTTTGTCAGTCAATACATAGCAATCTTTTTTTATTAAATGTGTGTTCATCGATTATTCGTAGACGCCTGGACCGGTTTAGAATATTCTATTTTTGTTTGAAAAGGCATATTTGTCAGGTGGTCTCATAGAAATGTTATCAAAATTGGTTGCGTATTTTGGTGTCAAAGGCGATTTTTAGTTTTGAAAAATTATTGAAAGTCAGTAAAAAAGACAAAAAAAAATTGGTTGCCCAAACTGTTACCAATATCGATTCTTTTCGTATAACGCCGTACTGTTGCCTTATTTACTCATAAATGGAGTGTAAATATTTATTTATAGGTACTTACTGAAAAACCTTACGACCTGTCCCCTTAAGTATGAGATACGATCGAAGGTTTTAATGCTGGCAATAACGTTTGAGCGACGATCCAAGTTGCTGACAAGTGATAAATTATAGTGACACCGACCTTTAAGGACCGTGATGGAGCTGTTTTGATATCGCGGATTGAATGGTAGAGATATAAAGATCTTAAGGGTCTTGTAAATAATTTGTTAGAAAATCTGTGTATTTCTTTTTAACCGACTTTGAAAAAGGAGGTAATCAATTCGTCGCCCTCTTTTTTTATGTATGTTCACCGATTATTCGGAGGCGCCTGGACCGATTTAGAAAATCCTTTTTTTGTTTTAAAGAGCACACTTGTCCAGTGATCCCATAAATATTTTATCAAAATCGGTTTAGTAGTTTGGGGTGAAGTCGGTTTTAGTTACATATTAAGTAATTACAAGGAAAATATTTCCTTTACTACGTACTGACGTCATCTGCTTTCCTGTTGTGACTGCTGTTGTTGGTCGTCAACTTACCCGTTGGCAAAAGCCTACCCCAGCTGTCTCCATAGTATTCTATTCCTTGTTTTTTTCTCCATAACCCTCCAGTTGCTTTCTTGATTTCATCTTTCCATCTCCTCCTCTGCTCTCCTCTCCTCCTTTTCCCATCACGAGGACACTACTCTCTAACGTCTTTTGACCATTTCTTTCTCTTACTCCACAAAGTATGACCAGTATTTTTCCATTTCAGCCTTCTTACAGTGTAGGTAAAGAAGCCTTCTTACAGTACATACATAATATTACGCCTGTTTTCCCACAGGGGTAGGCAGAGACTATGGACCTCTGTTAGAATATCTGTTCGGTTTGGGCTAAATTAAAATACTATTGGTCTGGTGAAGTATGAAATTATATTGTTTTAACTTTTACTTAGAAGTCTTGGAAGTAATACATGTCTGATTCCTATCACAATGCAAGAGAGAAGATAGATGACATAAGTGGGTGTTGCCAGCAATAAAAGTATTACCAGCTACATACAGTACAAAAATAAAGATTGATTTTTGCAAGTAAAATAATATATTATAAATCAACAACCTCCACTTGCTAAAATCCTGATGAACCTCTTTCGCTTCATCTACACTCATCAATCTCTTCATACCTTATCTTACCTTATGGATGTTTATCTATATATGTACAATGTGTATTTGTTATAAAATGTAGTATCGTTGAGTTAGTAAACCATAACATGACTAGCTCAACCTGTGTGATTTGTCCGTACATATTTATTTATATTATTTATACATGCCCTTCCGTTACGGGTACTTTTTACCTATCCTTTTATTTTGGAACGTCTGCAATCTGGTCGCAAGAATGTTCGCCGAGGCTGACCCTTTTCTGCTGATTCTTTCACATTTGTCACAGAAGTTTCTTAGTGTAGATAAATATATTACTTACATAATAGTCACTTAGTCACGTCCTTATCCCATACAGATGGACAGAGCCGGCCAGTAGAAGGCATGATGGTGGACAAAGAAATCGAAATAGTGATAAAATTCCGCATCGCCAATAGGGGTGACGACAGGATTAGAAAAGTATAATTTTAATAAGTCCGTCTTTTAGATTCACTACAAATAATTGACCTATATCTTTCAGTTTGCCATGAAAGTAAAAATTTACAGAGATACGAAGCCTCAAAGTTCTGGAGTGGGGGCTTGCGACGTCACCTCTATGTAAAAATCGTAAGTAGTCGTGAAGTCATGCGAATTTTCAATGCGCTGTATCTTTGTAATTTTTTGTTTCTCAGAGAAAAGAAAAAATACGTGTACAATATTTTTTATTATTCTAACCGATGGGCTAAAAATATTTTTCCATTCGTCATGCCTATTGATTTTTTCACGATCTGCGCTTGAAGAGAAGCAGCTGGTACATTCTTTGCTTTTCCTTTTCTCCCTGACCAGCATTTAAGATACAAGTGATAAATTATAGTGACACTGACCCGCGGGAACCGTGATGGAACTGTTTTGATATCGGGGATCGGATGGCAGAGATATAAATATCTTCCATCTTATTATCTAAACAGAACTAACTTTGTTACTTGGTTTAAACAATTATCCGCCCAAAAAGAAGTTGATATTGACAGGTGAGATAGTGGTATATTACTAAATGTCAACGTGATTTGGTCGGATAATGGTTTAAACCTAGTAACAAAGTAAGTCGGGGTTTTATAATGAGACGGATGGAGTCTTATAAATAATTTGTTAAAAAATCTTATGTATACTTATATTTTATGCATATGAAACCTATTTTTAATTGACTTCAAAAAAAGGAGCACTTTTTCTATTCGACCCGTATTTTTTTTTTTTTTTGGTATATGTTTGTTACGCGATATCTTCGCCAATTGTGACCACATTTAGATTTTTTTTAAAGCTTGCACTTATATGGTGAAGAACGGGGCAATGCAAGCCGGGGCGAAGTCAGAAGGGCGGCAAAATCGAATATATCCACCCCTCCCATACTACAGATACGGAACGGGGGCGGCGTCTGGTTACTTTTAAATAACTATAAAAGTTGTTTACTACTCAAAAATGTACAATCGCATCTCGGTCTGGATCTTAACTAACCATTACTATCTGCACCCCCCGTATAAGCGTACTGTTCAGGTACTAGTAATCAGTAAGCGGTAAAACCAAACAGGGGGTCGCATTTTCACATATTTTGCCCCGCCTCAAAAAAAATCTAGATCTGGTACTGATTATAAGGTACACCTACAGCCTTTCCTATAGCTGTTCCGTTACCGACGATATTTATTGTTGTAAATTGTGTAACTTATCCCTATATTTATGGCTACAGAGCTTAACAATGAAAGCTGAACAAAAACAAATACCAATTTCATTCCTTTCACCCCGGGCATAAAATTTCATGCAAACATTAGCATAAAATTTTACGTGCCAACTCATTCCTTATTTTTACTTTTACCTGTATCTACGAGTACACCAAAACACACCTTTATGAACGAAGGTATATGGGAACAATATTGATCTTTTTAGGGTTCCGTAGTAAACAAAGAACCCTTATAGTTTCGCCATGTCTGTCTGTCTGTTTGTCCGTCCGCGGTTTCACTCAGCGACTATAAGTACTAGAAAGCTGTGATTTGGCATGGGTATGTACATTAATTATGCGGAAAAGTGGTTAAATAAAATACTGAAAAAAATTTTTTTCCATTAGCTCCCATCGGCTAATCAATCATTTGGGGTATCGTTGAATAGGTCTTTCGAAATATTATGAGCTTGCGTCGACACCGTTTTTCGATTTAGGGATCCGTTTATGAAATATTTAGTTTTAAAGTGAACATTTTTGTTAGGGTCAAGTGTCTCCCCCGCAGAAGTCAAGGGGTTCAGTTGGAGTTTGCTTTAAATTGTTTTGCAAATAGATTCTAGTGGACTTTATAATATGAAATTGGTGTAGTTTAGTGTAATAAATGCTTATGCTCATGGACAATATATAAAATGTTTAAAGTGGACACTTATAGTGCGATTGAAGTGATATTTATTTGCGGACTTTGGTGGGCGTCTTTAGGCGCCGTCCGCCACTCAATCAGCTATGAAAACCAGTGGGCTCGTATAGATTTGTCGCCAGAAGCCCCCTTGAAGCAATCAAAGGACCTACACCAACCTTTGATTGTATAGGGTTCGGAGCAAAGTAGTGGTTAGGAATAAAAAAGTAAATAAATAAAGATAGGCTCTAAAGAACTAGTATACAGGAGCCGTAAAATAATTATTTAAAAAAAAGCAATCTATGATGTAAGTATGTTTGTTTTTTTTTTTTTTGGGTCAAATTTCGCAAGTTAAATTTAACCCTCTTTCCGGTTTCGGATTGAGCTGCAATTCGGTAAGTATTGAATATGCAAATCGAGTGACAATTCAATGTTACTATGCCAATGACCTGGCCTGATTAGGTAGCCAGAAGGTGGTTATAGAGACCCTGTTATAAACAACGTAACCTCATCTAATTTAGGGTCATTTGATTAGTACTTAGGACTAAATAAGCTTAAAACACACGAAAATCAAACAAACAATAAAAGTTTTTTTACGAAAAATCACATATTTTTATTGCTGATTGTCTTTATCCAGGTGTTGGCAGATCTTAAATAAGGGGGAGGTAAGCTTAGTTATTATAAGGGGAAGGTAAGGGTTTGATCCCCGGTCAGGGCAAGTTGGAAAATGACCTTTTT
This sequence comes from Acrobasis suavella, assembly GCA_943193695.1. NCBI lineage: Eukaryota > Metazoa > Arthropoda > Insecta > Lepidoptera > Pyralidae > Acrobasis > Acrobasis suavella. Next base: position 2,972,279 of record OW971934.1, on the reverse strand, counting down.
CAAATTGTCCTGGGTCTTGGATGTTTATCTATATATATGTGAAAAAATATAGTATCGTTGAGTTAGTATCCCATAACACAAGTCTCGAACCTACTTTGGGGCTAGCTCAATCAGTATTATTTGTGTATATATATATATATATATATATATTATATATTATTATTAATCATTAACAAAGGCATTAAATAAACAATAGAACATGCACTTGTTAGATTGAAACATAAGTATATGTATGGTTTTATACTGGGGAAGATAAAGTAATTTTACTTTGTCCTTTATGATGTTCAATAAAGGTCTATATAAATTCAGGTACAAGTTTCAAGAACATCTGTACCGTCTGACACATGAAAAATAACAAATATTACCATCATACATCAACGAAAATCGTTTACATCTTAAACCGTGTCCCTGATTTAAAAGCGGAAGCGGGGCTGCAACAATCATTACTAACAAGGGATTATTCCTCTAGAGCGGTTTTTCCCATCTGCCGGGAGCATTTTGTCTTTTTGCTCTCTTACTGATCTTGCTCCGTGAGGTCGGGCCACGAATGCCTAGCGCATGACAATCTCCGTGGCGTAGTGGTCACCATGCTAGTCCGCCACCCAGAGGTCTTGGGTTCGATCCCCGGTCAGGGCTAGTTGGAGAACGGCCTTTTTCAAATTGTCCTGGCTCTTGGATGTTTGTGTTTTAGTTATAAAATATGGTACCGTTGAGTTAGTATCCCATAACATAAGTCTCGAACTTAATTTGGGGATAGCTCAATCAGTGTTATTTGTCCCTATATATTTATTCATTTATTTATGCCTAGCTAATGCCTAGCGCGCTCTGAAATTTTTAAATTTTTTTGCATACCATTTGAGTCCAATCACACATTAATACAATAAAAATTGCATCAAGGGGACCAGTGCTGCTCCCATTTAAAAAAATCATTTGAAACGAAACGGAGATATCATTTAAAATGCCCTAGGTAACCCTTCAAACTATACAACAATACAAAGTCAACAGTTTAAAATAAGTACGTGAATCTTTTCTGTACAAACTAGCGAAAAACGGCCACTTTTGGCGATAAGCGAAAAGCAGCACTGGAGACCAAAAAAATCATGTATCTCCTCCTTCAATAAGGTCCGCACGCGAACGCCTTGCCACCCAATGCTTCCTCGCCCTGACTGGGAAATGCAATTTGAGTTGTATTGATATGTGATAGGACTCAAATTATAATTCTGCAACAAATTCATACCGCGCTTGTTGTGCGCTGCGCAAGGCGCCCTATTAATGGCTGGCTGCAGTTGCAGTACCTATTAATGGCTGGAAATCCATGTACGACAATTCTGAGGCTGATCATATATACATTGCTGGTTTTGTAAAGATACAATTTGAACCGATCTTTGCAAAACAGGCAATGTATATAATATAGAATTAGCATTTTAAATTCAGCGTAGTCAATTCCCAGCCTATAAGTTAATATCGAATGGTCTTAAACGCAAATAGCTTATGTAGCAACTCGTCTTTAACGTGCATGTCTAAATCGCATGTTGTGTATTAAACTTCATAACAAAAATGTTACAAGTGGACTTAAGGCCCAAAGCCTTTATTTAGTTAAGTATTTTAGGTTCTTGACCGATTTGGCTTGTATTTAAAAGGCATTTCACATTTGGTTGGCTGTCTCGCTAGCACAATCAAACATTTATATTTTTTTTTTTAAAATGTGTCTCATTTGTAGAAAAGTGTTTCATTAACATTCAATATAATTAGTTATAGAAATTTTAGACGTGTTTTTTTTTATTATTTATGTGTGTGTATCGAAAATAAAGTCAACAAAAATGTTATATTTTGATGACCTAATTCTCGATGTAGTCAATGTCTACACAATATACAAATATGTCTAAAATATCCACAATATAATTATATTGGATGTTAATGAAACACTTTTCAACAAATGAGACACATTTTTTAATAAATCTTTAAAAAACTTTGATTGTGTGAGCGAGACAGCTAACCAAATGTGAAGGTTAACACATATTTTTGTGTAACCATTTCTAAACATAATAAATTCATTGTTTTCCACAAGCACAAATCCACGTAAAAATCGCAGACGGAATAGACAAGACTTTAAATTATATCAATATGCGATGCGGCCAGTTCTTTTGATTCCTTTACTAATGCGGTAAATGAGGCCTTTTGATGTTGGGCTTTGTCTGTATCGCAGATTTCGTGGCCCACAAATTGTAAAGGAAATTCGCTCGTTAACCTTTCGCTCGGCGTAGTATGAATTTTCAAATTACTTTTGCACCGTTTTATTCCTTGATTTTATAACTATGCCGCATGCCACTTTTTTTTAAAAAGGGACCATCCAAAAATGTCGTCACACTAAGCGGGAGGGGTCAATGAAGAGTAACATTGGGTGTGAAAAGGGGTGGGAGTTCATTCATGACGTCACAATACAAAATAAATCTATATCTAAGCAATAAGATATAAATTTTTAACTAATAATAAAGAAACTTTAAAATATTTTCAGCTTTATGTTATAAATTAAATATTTGGTGGCATCGTTTCTCTTTTTTATAAAATAAAAAATTGAAAACTTTACTTCACACTACGAGGTGGGGGTCGTATCAAGGAGAATGGAAGTCAAAAGACGTGAATTTCATGTGACGTAATTTATGGATGATCCCTAAGGGTCATTCTTTAAGTAAACTTAATTTAATACTTATATACGTTCTTAACACAGAGCCTAGTGCCATAAGCCGCAAAGGCTTACAGAGCACTAGTGTTGCAAGCAATAGTAAAAAATATCGATAGCCTATCGATACTATTGTGGCCTTAAAAACAGTCAGAATATCGATAGGACTATCGATAGTATCGAATAACCGATACTATCGATAGTATCGATTGTCAATAGTTTGCAATACTATTAATATAAGGTTAAACTATCGATAGTATCGATACTATTGAATTTAGATACTATCGACAGTATTCGATACTATCGATAGTATCTAAATTCAATAGTATCGATACTACCGATCGTTTTACCTTACATCAATAGTACTGCAAACTATTGACAATCGATACTATCGATAGTATCGATTATTCAATACTATCGATATTGTGACAGTTTTTCAAGGTCAACTATCGATAGTTATGCAACGCTACAGAGCACACTTATATTTGGAACAGAAAATCATAAAGTAAAGGCCCATTTAGACGGTGCAAGTTTTTGCCTGTTAGCTGCATATCTAAACGTGGTCCCTTACTATGGGTCTCATAAAAAGGCTCAAGGTCGTTCAGCGCGCTATAGAGAGGGCTATGCTCGGTGTTTCCCTACGTGATCGAATCAGAAATGAGGATTAGTTCGTTGAAGTGGCAGTGGGCGGGACACATAGCGCGAAGAACCGATGGCCGATGGGGCGAAAAGGTTTTTGAATGGCGACCACGCACTGGCAAGCGAAGCGTAGGACACCCACCCACAAGGTGGTCAAACCACCTGATCAAGGTCGCTGAAAAGCGCTGGATGCAGGCCGCTCTTGATCGGTATTTTGGAAATCTTTGGGAGAGGCCTATGTCCAGCAGTGGACGTTATGCGGCTAAAATGATGATGATGATGATTTGAACGAAACGTCAGCTTCACAAATTATTTATTGCTTTAATGGAATGGTAGATATGCAACCGGCAATAAACTTGCACCGTCTAAATGGGCCGGTGCTTCTACTTTTTTACTAGACCAAGAATGCTATTTTTCATTTAAGGACTCACCGAAACACAAAACGTGTAGTTTACCAACCAAAAGTTATAGTTCACCGTTCGCGTAAAAAACCATCTGGCTGTTTTTTTTAAACAGTCGTGTCAGCTAAAAACAATATTGTTTAACGCAGAAATCATTAACCCTCATATTCATAAAAAATAACAACCGTTTGCTAAACCTATTTTAGTTAAAATATGTTTTGTTCCTTTCCTTCTTTTGAATATTTGACATTGAAAGAACGAGACAAAGCATATTTTACCTAAGATAGGTTTAGCACACGTTTGTATTTTTTTATGAATAAGGGAGTAAAAATATGGCTATGGTTTTCTAAGAATTTCGCCATGAATAAAAAAGCGGCATGAATCGGAACGGATTCTCCATGAAAGGTTTCTTTGACATATTTACGCCACAAATGCCAAAATTACGAGTGGTCGAGACCACTCGTTGCAAATCCTTCGCATACGATCATTTCAAAATGGCGCCCGTTTGGAAACGCTCGCGTAACCCATTCGTAATGTGACAAGTGATTTCAAAAATGCGTCCCCAGTATAGAAATTATAGTCATTTAAAGAATTAAATATTACGCCAAGCAAAGCAGTCAATACCTCTGTCCTTTCCAGAGCAGGCAGCACACAAATTCTATCTGTCGCCGATCCTCCGAGTTGGCCGGGTGCCACAGCCTGCGACCTACATCCGGGTCAATGGACGGTATAGGACGGTATCGATAAATATTTTTGTTTACCACCAATTATACGCTCCCTATTTTGGGGGAAGCTGGGAAATATGTTGAGTGACGAAACAGAATGACGAAATCTTGTTGTTTGCGACTTTTGTATAAGATACGATACGAAGCGAAAGATATCTCTTATCGCGCAAGTCGTTAAATTCGGTCAAGGTAATAGGCGAAAATATCGAGAAAGCGCGCCGGTACGCAGAAGGGGGATTTCTACTCGACTGTGTCAGAAGAAGGGGTATGTTTTTTTAGTGTATGTATGTTTATTGCATCCTAAACGCCTTGATGGATTCAAGCTTAAAATAATTCTGAGAGTGATACTGGGTATATATAAAAACTAAACAAAAGTAAAATACCGGATTTTCTAAATATTTTCAAGTTGTCGGCTTTTTTATTTTTTAATATTTAGGTTTTTGTTCTTCTCTTTCTTGGCCTTCAGTCTATCTACCCATGGGGAATGAATGCAAATACAGGCTGATCATATTTTGATAAGTATATTTATCTCGGCTGCCACTTTCTTTTTGAGAAAAATGATAGCCATTTTTAGAATGTGTGTCAAAACGTGAGCCAAACACGGTATAAATTCCAGATAAAAATATATGATTTCCACGTGGCAAGCGTAAAACGCACCACGCAGTGAATTTCACGGTGAATTCGTATTTTGATCACACGTTTCACAATTCACAGATGAGTTTCGCAACCGTAGGGAATATTTGCGATAGTCATTGTAACCCCCGATCGTAGCCGCGACTTCTATAAAAATGTAATTCGTTTGAATATTATGACTTCCATCAAACACATTGTATACTACGTCCGTTGCGCGCCCTTTTATCACTTCTCACTTTTATCTAACAGACACAGACGCGTATGTATTTCACACTACACTGAGCGAAAGGTTAACGAGCGAATTTCCTTTACAATTTGTGAGCAACAAAATCTACGATACAGACAGAGCCCAAGACCTTTAAACCCAAAGGCCTCATTTAACGCATTAGTAAGGGAACAAAAAGAATGATTCGTTACAAGCCGCATTACATATTAATATAATATAAACCCTTGCCTATCCCATCTGCGATTTTTACGTGGTTTTTTTCATGTGGGAAATAATATTATGTTTAGAACCGGTAAGACAAACTTAGTAACTTAAAATACAAGCCAAAAACATATTATATACAACATCCATTGGGCGCACTTTTATCTGACTGAAACACAGTCAGATGCGTCTGTGTGTCTGTTAAATAAAAGTTATCTCGATTTACAAGCGTAACGCACCGCGCAGTGTGTTCGTATTCTGTTCAAACGTTTCACAATACGGTATTTTAGTCAATTATTTTTATTTTTCATATTAATAAGTAAAATAATTCAAAGTCGAAAACAAAATGGATTTGATTGATCTGGCCAAAAATAAGTAAATTATATTTTCTTGCTGTTCAAAACAAATTGTAGCCTATTAACTAGCAAGCCTCGCAGCCATGGGAATATTTACGGTAGTCATTATAACTCCGATAGTATCACACATTTTTTATTTCATATCTATACCAGTGCATGTCAGAAAAAACTGATCTCAATTTCCGCGAGGCAAGCGTAACGCACTTCGCAGTGAATTTGTATTCTGATCACATGTTTCACAATTTACTGACAAGTCCCGTAGCCGTGGGAATACTTGTGGGTGTCGTCATTGTAACAAGAGACTACGCCGTATTTGATTGATTACTGAGCGAATAAAGTTCTTAGAATCTACCTGAATAATTCGGCGTTTGTGTGTATGTATGTGAGTAGGTATGTTTGTTCAACGATAATACGAGTAATTTGGATCAGATCATCATGAAGTTCACACATGAGCTTTATCGGTCAAGCGGTTGCCGAGATATGGGTTTTCAAGTTCGCAATTCGGGGTGAACTTCACTAGTATTCTTAGATTTTAAAGAATAACTTTCAAGAAAGAAAGAGAGCCGCAGGGTCTTGATGAGCAAAGAGAATCCTTTATGAAACTTTAACATTTCCTTAATTTTGTAAGAATACTGTTTGTTTCTTTGCAGCAACTTTATAATTACAAAATATTTATACAAGAACAATATTTGAAAGAGCAAATTATACAAAGGCAGATTTATTCCATGTAGGGATCTCTTCCAGTCAACCTGCAAAAGATTGAAAAAATATTAAGTGTAGAAATTTCTTTGGAAAACGATATTTCATAAACGTGTTATAATTTTTCAAAATTGAAAACCGACCGACACCAAACTACTGTAAAAAAGTAATGGATTTTCAAATAAAAAAAAAATTCTCATGAAGTCCAGGCGTCTTCGAGTAATCGGGAAATATAAAAAAAAGATTCGAACAATTAATAACCTCCTTCTTTTTTGAAGTCATCAAAAACGTAAAGGCAAACACAGCAAAAATGGCAGATAAAAGTCATGTCGATTTCTGCGTGGCAACCGTAAATGCACCGCGCGGTGAATTTGTATTCCGATCGTGTTTTCGTGACGTTTCACAATAACGAGCCCCGTGATGAAAACGTGTGTCAATATGAGCTTTGATACACGTCTTCTTCGATTTTATTTACTGCCGGAGTAGTCACAATCAAGAGCTCAGGACCTAAAAGCCACTTAAAACTCTTAATTTTGAATCAATTCTTCTTAATCTATATTTAGCCTTTTTATGCCTATGCATAAAAAGATAAAGACGTATTGATTCAAAATTAAGTTTCAAAAACCAGTATAAACCGCAGGCCGTGCCGTACCTCAGGCCGATGTACATACACTATCCTACACTATCTTGCTACACAAATGCAAAGCTGAGCTTAAATCTCGAGAGATGATACATTTTTCAAAAATTTGTGCAAAAATAAATTACTTTCGTTGAAACATAAGACTTCTTCATCATCATTCGCAGCCTTTAATCTCCCATTGCACTAGTGGAAATAGACCTCTCTCATTAAATGCCATTTACCACGATCAACCACGTTTTCAACCCATTGTTTTCAACCCATCTTGCTAACGGATTACCCACGCTGCACTTACCATTAACGAGCCACAACTCTGTTCAAAACATATTTAAGACGAAGTGGTAGCTAAAGTGGCGGCCCCATTTGAAATAAATTGTTTAAAAATAAATATGGTGATAATTAAAAATTTGGTTTGTATGAATGTCTAGAAAGACCTTTAAACTATTTTATGAATAACCTTTAGCTACCACTTCGTCTTAAGCACTGCTTTTCTACAGTCAGCTGAAAAAATGTAATCGTCAAATTTAACGCTTAGCTTGCATGTTTCGGTTTGATATTCGGACACGTGACATCACGCCCCCTACCCCTAGCTGCCCCCGGGGAGCGGCGTACGTGAAATTTCAGAGGCAATAAAAAACTGTCGAGTTTTCACGCGTTTTGAATGCAGGCTTCAAATAATGTTACACTGTTGTGTTGAGAAATTTCTTTACATTTTTTCGATTGGATTATGGTTTGTGATTTTTAGCACTTTAGTCTTCAGTTTTATTGACCCCAAATGTCGGCAACCCCTTGACCGATCACTTATGAACGAATTTGAAAATTCCGTTGGTGAAATAACTAAAACGAAACGAACAACTAGTCTTGTAGCCAATAGACTCATCTAAACAAAGGAAGACCATCGTCCTAACTCACGCTACGACAGGATTTTCTGATTGGAGATCATTTTAGTAGAAAATGATGTATCCATCTCGTATTGTCTGATGTTTTATTTTTATTTCTACCCAATAAACATATTTTCTTTCTTTCTTCCTTTCCAAAGTATTCGAGTATCTCTAAAAGATTGAAAATAAGATAGCACCCTTTTCAAATATTAGTTCTTCCATTTTATGCTCGTACCTTGATGTTTTACTGTTCTGAAAGAAAAGAAAACAAGTTTGTTTGCCAGGAAAATTAAAAAAAAATCTAATAATACCTAAACGTTTACCCGCCATAACTTTTAAACCGCTATACTTATTTCCATCAAACATATCTAGCTAAGAACCATCTCGATCAAGTCAGCTTTCAAACAAAACAACCGCATCAAAATCGGCCCCTTCGATGCCACAGACTCACAGACACGTCAAATTTATAACAGCTTATTTGTCGGGAAATAAAAACTTAGAATGCACCAGCTGTTTCTCGTCCCGACGCAGATCGTAGAAGCCGATCGAGGGAATGGATAATGCGAATCATCTTAATAGGCGATGCGGCTAGCAAACCATCACTATTTTGATCTGGGGGCGCGGCGGTGCCCCCGCCAAGTCGAGCAAAAAAAATCGAGGGAGTCCCAACAGCAAAGCTTTGACCCGCAAGACCCTAAATGCTCTATCTGCCCAGACGATTCACACGTGATAGTATATAGTATGTGCATAGTTTTTAAGATAGTATTTTTGTTCGTTTGTTTAAAGATTAAATACTACGAACAAATAATATATAATTTCTTACTATGTAAACTTTTTAGTTTGTACTTTTTTGCTTTGTGCAATAAAGAATATTATGATTATTAATTTGTTTTTTTTTTTGTTACTTATTTCATGAAACTTTTGGTCACTTCTTAAACTTAATCCAAGAATAATCGCCCAAGAAATTACAGAAATTTCTCCTATTCTTTCAAATTACATACGAAACGAATGGTCACCCTAGTTAATTTGCCATTTAACCAGTTGGCTAAGCGTCGTCTTGCTGTAGTGTTGAACGTTGCAGTCAACAAGTCGGCAAAACGACGTATAGGCATGTGATTTAATGGCGTCGTTCAGTCAAACGGCTAGCTGTTTGATTAAACGGCTATTTTAACCAGTTGACTGCGACATATATATCGTAAAATGCCTGTAACCTTTTATAATATACAATTTATTTTTTTTATTTTTTTATTTTATTTTACTTTAATAAATGAAAATGGTACGGAACCTTTCGTGCGCGAGTCCGACTTGCACTTGGCCGGTTATTCTTTCTCGAGTTCCTGCATTTTACCGCTCTATGAAAAACTAATAAGAATTTTTACTAACCCACAGGTTTTCCAGACCAGTTCCATTGAAAGCATCTCCCAAACAAGGATTGAATCCGACAAGATTGGAATATTACGGATTACTTGGGTTTCAAATAGGAAGCCAAATCAAGTGCGAAATTTCTAATTGGCTAACTTATTGAATGTAATTCGCCGCGATGTTGACAAACTGGAGAAGACATGAACTGGAATTATGTAGTAAGACGATGTGAATGATATCAGTACGAAAAAGGGGTTCGAGATTTGGAGAAAAACGCCAAACTTCGTTTGAGGGTATTTATTTACTCCAGAACCTTAGGTTGACACGTGAAGATGGTCTTCCTGATGTCCAAGTCCAAGTCGCGTAACAGCTGAGGCCCAGGCATCTTGCCGAAGTTGTTGCAGGTACTTCCACTTGTCGCACTGAGGTAGGTTTCCTACGCTTCGGTTTTGACGTGACAACGTCTTATAAATTGGTTTGCCGGGTGACACTTCAAGAAACTGCGTTACGCTCCGCTCACGTTATGCGCTCACAATGAGAGCGAGTGAGAGGCACGCGTCCCTTCCACTCGGGCATTCAAAGTCGTTGTCACGTAAAACTTTCGCCCGTATACCGACTTTACAGGCAACCAATTTTTCTTCGAAGTGATCGCTTTCGTAGCTCGTACTGATCTGCCGTGGTGTGCACTCGATCGTCTTTATATATGCGCCGATATAGAGGTCTACATTATTTTCGAATATTCCCCATACTTGACGAATGTATTTCAATGCCGGGAAACGTCGAAGCCACCGTTATGTGTGTTCTCGAGTTCCTACATTTCACCGCTCTATGAAAAACTAATGAGAATTTTTACTAACCCCACAGGTTTTCCAGACCAGTTCTATTGAAGGCATCTCTCGAGCAAGGATTGAATCCGACAAGATTGGAATATCACGGATTACTCGGGCTTCGAATAGGAAGCCAAATCAAGCGCGAAATTTCTGATTTGCAAACTTATTGAATGCAATGCGCCGCGATGTTGACAAACTGGAGAGGACATGAACTGGAATTATGTAGTAAGATGATATGAATGATATGATACTTTTCATGTGACCAGCGAATTATATATACCTAATGATATAATTATACAATATGTAACAAAAACCCTATCTGATCCTTGTAGGAGCAACTCAGACCGTCAATATAAACAACTTTTCCTATGGGACCAATGCATGAAACTTTTTTTCATACATAAGTGTTTGGCTGGCCTGGCAATTTGTATGAAAATGTCGACATTTTCTTCTAGTTTCAAGCATTGGTCCTTGGTCCCATAGGAAAAGTTGTTCATATTGACGGTCTGAGTTGCTCCTACAAAGATCGGACTGGGTTTTTGTTACATATTGTATATAAGCATTTATTTAGACCCAAACAATAACCCGGTCAAAATTTAAATCAAGTAGATAGATAAATAGAAGTTTATTCACAAAAACTGCATCACATACAAATTAACTTACAAACTTAATTAAAACTAATAAAATGTACAATTTACATGAACTGTTAAATTAGAAATATATGTGCTGCAGCAGTGCAAAAAGGCCAAAACTCAGCGTGGTTAGCCTGTGAAGCGACGCACTGGGCATTTAAGAGCGGCCTTCCCGTCTTACTTTTCGTACAAACGCTCGTACGTGATTACGGCGATGTATCTGATATTTCTTGAAAATTTTTGAACTCACAGGTATCTTGGGCGCTATTTCTAGGTTTCTATTGAAATAAAACATTGAAATTTAGAAAAATAAAGTCAGTATAAGCCTCAAAAAATCTGCTTTTTTGCACAAATTTATGCTGAACTTCGACCGTTCAGAGTGTACTCATAAATTGTAAAAGTAAAGAAAATATTTCGATACAAACCTCGCAAATGTGGTGAAAATTTTGAATACAAAACATTTATTTCACTTACTTGTAAGGCTTACTGATAAACACGTATCTCCTGGAACAAGTTTTATGAAATTTCCGCACCCTATGAATAGTTAATATTCGTTCAATGGATAGTTAATAATAATACTAATTTCATTTAATAGAATGCAAACCATGCCCTTAGGCGCTATCTCTCTCTTTTTGATTTGCCTATTTTTCTAGCATTGCCCTGGACAAAACATCAAGCTTTTCAAACTATGCTCGCGTTGAAAACAGAGCGGCCGGGAAAGGCCGCCTTAAAGCCCCTCGTCAGTTCTACGAGAACGAGTTTAAATTAATTTTACACGATAAAAATGTTTGCATACTTGCTGCAGGTTTACGCAATAAACACAATAACATTTACTAACATCTCAGTAATCTATTGTATAATGCAAGTAAATGATTCTTAATTTTTAATATTATCTACATCACGTTTTCCGCCAGTACCGTAACTGACGTAAGTACAGGCCAATTGCAGGGAACTATACATGACTAAAATTAAACCTCTAGGGCAGTACGTGGCCGCATGTGGCCACGATTAAATCGGTATTTGACTCAATTTTTTTTTTCTTATTCAGATAAAATAGTAACTAGATACGAAACCGAAAACAAAAAGAATTCTTTTTCTATTCTCAAAAGTAAGCAACCTATAAGCCTATTAAATCCGGTGGAAGGGGAAAGTGTCAAATAACAGAAGAAGGATGCACGTACACCCGCGTGACGTTACTGTCATCAGGTGTTACACGTATGAACGAGATAGCGAGATGTGTCTCTACCACGCTGCCACTCTTATATTAAAATGATAATTGCTTCCTCATTTAATTACCAATTTACTCGCTGTTTTCGAAAAACGGCTTATTGTTAGTATTATTTGTTATTCGTATAAATATTGTTCACAACCAAAATTAGTCTAATAGCCTATTATTAAACTATTGCTATTATTGACTGTTGCGATTAAATTCTTGTTCTTTATTTTCCTAATTTTCTTCATTTATTGCTTCTGGTTTAAGAATACTTAAATCTTCCGGCTTCTTTCCTCATAGTTCTTAAATAGGCAAGGGTCGCCATGTAACTTGTTAGGTTGAGGAGAAAAACATCATTAACCATATAAAGATGTTTATTGTCTTAGTATCCAAAATAGAATACGTTGAATAGTTACGTTGAATAGTAGTCTTAGTATCCAATATAGAATAAATCGAATCATATTTATAAATAAAATAGATTTATTTCTAAAACACATTGCAATTTGTCAACAAATTCAACGTCGCAATTTGCATATTCTCCATACGACCCAAAAACTCCGACGTATCTCAAAAACAAGTTCACTTTTCAGGGTGATACCCATCTAAGAGTTCTTCGTTCTTCCAACAATCTTCTTCTCGATGTGCCTCGCTGCCGGAGTGGGTTTTTCGATCAATCATTCACCAAGCAAGCCGTGATGCTTTGGAACGCCCTTCCCTTTGACGTCCTCAAAGCCCCTAGTCGTCAAGCGTTTAAGAGGGCTGTGCGCGCTCATTATCTTCACCAATTGTCATACAGTATGATAAATATTTATGTAGCCTATGTAGGGTTTATGAATTTATGCAATATTTGTGTATTTTTACATGTAATTTTATGAATATATAGATAAGTATATAAATGAATAAAATTATCGTTAAATGTATTTTTGGTAAAACTTGAAGATAATAATTAAATTAAAGCTAAATTAGAATGTACCATGTCGTCCAAAATTAGCTTTTATCCGCATCACCTGTAGGTTGACTGGTAGAAAAGGCCCTGGGCCTTAAGTCCGCCTGTTACAATTTTTGTAATAAAGTTTAATAAATAAATAAAAATTGCTTATTCTTCACTCCATGCTACACGTGCCTGTGTCCCAACTACCTACTAAGTATCTCGCAATGAGAGTAGTTCAATATACTTCATTAAATTATTCACTATATCCGAGTTCATTTAAAATAAGTACGTTTAATAATTTTCACCAACAAGGAAAACTTTATTTCCAAAAACTAAATTAAGATCTAAATTACAAATCTAAATCTGGTTTATGTGACATGGTGCCAAGAACACTGGCTGCATTCTCGCGCTGAATAGCTACTGCAATCCTCTGCACGAGATATGAGCCAGCCCTCTTGTCACCAGCGGCGTCGACAAGATGAGGTTATTTTTTAACAAATTTACACACAAGCTATTATTATACAATATGGACATTGGACATTGGAAATACCAAAGTAAGCCTTTGATAGTACGGAGCGGCGCCCCGTTGTCGCCCTTCAGGCGCGGAACCCAAAAAACATACCTACTTAAGAGGGGGACTAAAGGTAAATTGCCCATCGCATATTGGATTTTCAAACTCAAGAATAAAACACAAATAACTTGGTTTTTTTTATGTAGATATTTATATATATTTACATTATATTATAAAATTACATTGCCGATAAGCCGTATTACCATTTTTCTAAAATAATGTATATTTCACGAGTAATTAAAATAAAACGAATTCGGCGCATTTGGGCGCTTACTACGTTCTTACTCCGCGCAGAATGCTCTCGTTTTGTCGCACATGACCCGAGGTAATGCGCATGTTTTGTTTCATCAATCAGTCGTGATCGCTCCATTGAGACGAGAAGACTGTGCTTTTGTGCTCCAGCCCAAGAAAATACGACATCGAAATTATGGCAACAAAAACAATCACAGAAAACACTCCAAAAGATAATACGTAGGTATATAAGAATAAGAAGATAAAAATTAAACTCATGGCTTATTGTCGCAGGCAAGTATCTCTTCTGTTTAGTTATTTTAGTGGACGAAAGCGGGGTGTGTGAAAAGCGCGGGTGAAATCTGATATTTTCTTAGCTTTATGCGCGCTCTTAAGTCTTATTTTTATTTATTTATTTGACTTCATCAAAAAAAAAAAATCAAAAAAATGTTTATTTCGGTAAGTAGCACAGTTACAATAGATAGTATTCATACACAAATACAAGTGTAATGGCGGACTTAAAGCCTCAGCTCTTATCTACCAGTCAACCAAACGGGTGATGTGGAGAATGACAGGGGTAGTGAAAAACTTGAATAGATATGTGGCGAAAAAAAGACTATATGTACAAAATAATCATCAAAACAATAAACTACATACAGTAAATACACACTATTAAGCATATACTATGATAAACAATACCAACATATATACACTATAATCTCTCTTTTTTTGAAGAAAGTGTGCCTTCACCCGTTTATTAAATGAAAAGCGGGTTTTAGCCCTCCGGACATCAATTGGTAAATCGTTCCATAGTATAGCTTGGACGATAAAATAATGTGTAAAGAACCCACTCCGGTGAACTGGCAAAAATAGGTTGAAATTGTTAGAGGAACGAAGATCTTTGAAATGGGTATCAACCTGAAACTGAAAATTAGACTTAAGGTAAGCAGGAGTTGCGGGTAGTAAGGTCTATGTTTATTATACTTTTAGCAGTGTGCGAGCTTCACAATAGATATTAGTACAATCGCTTTAGGATCATAAACTTCACGAAAGGCAGGTATAAAATTTAAAATTGAAAATTCCACCGCTAACAGGCACCGCAAGAATGCACTTACATATTCATAGCGAGCATTAATTCACTACTATTATGAAGTCTTTTGCACCTCGGTGGAAACTTAGAAACTTTTGCAACTCTCTGGGCGGTTTACGGGTTACGTTCACTAAAGTGCGAATAAAGCTACTGATTTCGGGATGACGTAATTTCAGGTACAAACACGAGGCATAAGCTCAGCTTTGCATTAGTGTTAGTGAGCGCCAAAAGTAGCGTGAGTTAAAAAATTACATAAAAATAGAGTCAGTATTTTATAAGAAAGATTAGACCACTTTTTATTAAAAAAAACACGTTATTATAGTTTTCTATTTAATTTTATAATATGTTAGTTTATTTAACTTATAATTCAAACACAACAATACTAGAACGTCAAGCTGCTAGAAGTATAGGTCCCGAACTCAATAGCTAGCTTTTGCTCAAACCTATTTTAGACTGGTTCCGGTCTACCCTTTGGGTTAATGCTGAGGTCAGAAGGCAGTCGCTCTGTGTAGAAACTAGTAATCTCGTTAAATCAACCAGGTACTGTAGCGGACCCCGGGCTCTGACGCGTTACCGCTGAGGATACAACCAGGAATACGCTCGGATAGTGATGTTTGTTTGTTAGTAAAAGCTTTATTGTACACACATTAATACACAAACACAATTTAAGAAAACAAACGCGGACTTATTCCAGATAGGGATCTCTTCCAGGCAACCTTGGATTGAAAGGAATAGGTTTTACAAAACAGGGTAGAGAGTGGGTACAATATAACAGCAAATATTTGGCAAAATATTTTTTAAAATTACATATATCCTACAGAATTGTACACATATTATAACTAAAAAATAAGTAAACTAACCATAAACTAAGACAAGTAATTTAAAAATTTTAAATAATTACATAAAAATATACAAATAATATACTACTTAAATATATATATATATATAAACTCAAATCACACGTTTCTAGGAGCTTCCTAGGTCTGAATTTTAAAAAAAATGCACACACGTGGAAATTTTTATCTCTAAAAAGAGTTTATTACAAAGCCTTGCGGGTAGTAGTACTGAGAAGAGTAAGTATCTAAAGTATCGGATTGTTACTCGATCGGAGGCAGGGATTAATGTAAGTCCACATGAGCTTGATAAAAAGAAAGTCGGAGATACGAGTATTGATGCATTTTGAGTACCTAATTAGAGCGTTCCGTTTTTTTTTTCAGATGATATGCAGGTTAGCTGCCGCTACGTATAAAAAAGTGCAAAATGCAAAGTGGTGTATTTACATAATTCGACGTCGCTCGCAGGGTCCCACTTGACCCGGCAGCTAATGAGCGCCACACTAGTGTTATGCTACACTTTACACTCTGTAGTCTTGTCTGTGGTCACAATTTTTTTGTAGGGCAAATCACACACGTTGCGCTAGCTCCAAAGTAAGTTCGAAACTTGTGTTATGGGACTTATGGGATACTAACATAACGATACTATATTTTATAAAAAATACCGGAGATTTTTCATCGGTTTTGGAGCCGAAGGCCACTTCATAAGGATCGTTAGTAAGACCTAATTAGCTAGTTAAAATAAAAATTCAGGAAAAAAATATGTTGACTAAAACTCGAAAGTAAAATCGTGAGATCAACTACTAGTACCGCCACCGGCCGGCTAGATTTAGAGTTCATCGGGGTCACGCGTCAGTTATGAACGGGCGTAACTACGTAGTCTCGATCGAAAAACATTTTCGCAACTTTTTTATCTTATGTCATACACAAATTTCGATTACGTATATGGATAGAGAAATTTATTGACTACATGACATTCTTTTTCCAAAACCAATGAAAAGACAGCGTGTATAGATACACATCCAAGACCCAGGTCAATCTAAAAACGATAATTTTTCATCTTGACCTGACCGGGAATCGAACCTCCACAGAGGTCGTCAATGTATGTGTATTGCGCATATAATGCTGCATGTTTTAATCGAGCGAAGGATTTGCAACAAGAGATAATTTTTCTTTTATTTGATCGACAAAACTTCTTCTGGGTATTCCTGCTCCTCTTTTTCCTTCTATTTTTCCTTGAATTATTGTTTTAAGGGGATAACTGAATTTTCCGGGGTCCTGTGCTGCCCGCATTTGTAATAAATCATTTGATAGGAAACGGAGACATAATTTAACATTTTTGTCTTGACCAGGCACTAGATAACCCTTCAAACTATTTTATTAACTACTGTTTACAGTTTAAAGTGAGAACGTGAAGCTTTTCTACGCACATACGACAAAAGGGGCCGTTTTTCGCAAGCTTCACGTTATCGTTTTAAACTGTAAACAGTGGTTTATAAAATAGTTTGAAGGGTTATTTAGTGCCTGGTCAAGACAAAATTTTAAAAGATGTCTCCGTTTCCTATCAAATGATTTATTTCAAATGGTGGCAGCACTGGACCCCGGAAAATTCAGGGATCCCCTTACTATTCATGACGTAGTAGATGACCGAACATTTTCCCTCTTCTATTTACCTTATACACTGTAGAATTACGCAACCCTCACATATGACCTTAATTCATTGGATAAACAAACATCACTAGAAGGATATAACCTTACACATCTGTTACTTTACTTTATATTGAACAATATTGCTTCCAGGGTTGTTTTGTTTATTTGTTTTTCTTGTGTGTAAGTGGCCAACACTGGTGTCAGATTTTTGAGGCAATTGACATATCTTGACGACTACCCTACAATGATGACAGCCGGGACCAACGGCTTATACGCGCCTTCCGAAGCACGGTGGAGATCGAATTTCTTTTTTCTCACTTCTGGCACAAGTATGGCACTTCACAGAAGCGAGTATTATTTATGCCTTCACTACTACAAACGAAACTATAGAAATGTGTGAATATTCTCTTCTCCCTCTACCCAAAGGTTGACTGGAAGAGGTTGCTATGCGATAAGTCCGCCTTTGCATCATAATTCTGTCTTCTTTTTGTCTGTTAATTGTTTTTCCTTTCTTTTATGGTGCAATAAAGAGTATTTGTATGGTATTGTATGTGTGTGTGTTCCTCCGCAGCCGCCCGTTAAACAGCATCGACAAGGCGAGAACGGGGGAGACGTGCGGGGACGGGGAACGGGGACATATATTGCGCGGGACCTTAGAAAATAGTCTTCTGTATGTAATACTTATATTAATTCTGTTCTTATTATCACCCATCTAAGTGCGGACCACGCCCGATGTTGCTTTACTTGCGAAAGCGCAAGTAATGCCCACTCCCGCTGGGCCACCGGACTACATAAAAACTTTATTAATGTAGGAGTAAATTCTCCCTTTATTGGGTAAATACTTCCTTTATTAGAAAAAGGCATTCAGTCCAGCAGTGGACTGAGAATAGGCTGTGAAGAAGATTGTTAAGAATCGGGATAAACAATGAAATACTCAAACACTTGGCAAGACAACCTTGGCTTTTACAATTAACGTAGCGGAACCAGCATCCATCTTTTTTCTTTGCTACTTTTTGTACAGTCGTAGAGGCGTAAGCTCAACTTTGCAATTGTGAGTGATCGCCAAAAGAAGTGTCAGCCAAAAAATTACATAAAAATAAAATCAATATTTTATTAAAAATAAATGAACCATTTTGATTATTAAAACCGGCTTAAAACGTGCGCGGGGCGTGCGCTGCCTCACATATCTCACTGTACACTACCGGTGTGCACGCATCATCATTATCATATCAGCCATAGGAAGTCCACTGTTGGACATAGGCCTCCCCCAAAGATTTACAAAACGACCGATCGGAAGCGGCCTGCATCAAGCGCTTTCCTGCAACCTTACATTTGTGTCATCATCATCATCATCATATCAGCCACAGGAAGTCCACTGCTGGACATAGGCCTCCCCCAAGGATTTCAAAAACGACCGATCGGAAGCGGCCTGCATCCAGCGCCTCCCTGCAACCTTGCTCAGGTCATCTGACCATCTAGCAGGTGGATGTCCTACGCTGCGCTTGCCGGTACGTGGCCGCCATTCGAGAACCTTTCTACCCCATCGGCCATCAGTTCTTCGCGCTATGTGCCCCGCCCACTGCCACTTCAATGAGCTAATCCGCTTGGCTATGTGACCTTCGTTCTCCTACGAATTTCCTCATTTCTGATTCGATCGCGTAGAGAAACACCGAGCATAGTCCTCTCCATAGCCCGCTGAGCGACCTTGAGCCTTCTTATGAGACCCATAGTAAGGGACCACGTTTCAGAGCCATAAGTCATCACTGGTAACACACATTGATTAAACACTTTCGTCTTGAGGCAATGAGGTATTTTAGACGATAAAACACTGCGTAATTTCCCGAACGCTTACACTTGTGTGCCCTCCACAAATGCAAAGCTGAGCTTAGGTCTCGAGAGTTGTACCAGCATTAAAGTCCTATATTTCCCTGCAAAGTCACAAATAAGGTAGTTTCGTCATCCTATTACGTCACTCAACATATTCGTTTCCCAGATTCCCCCAAAACATTGTATAATTGGTGGTAAACAAAAAAAAATTATGGACAGCGACCATTGACCTGGATGTAGGTCGCAGGCTGTGGCACCCGGCCAACTCGGAGGATCGGCGACAGATAGAATTTGTGAGCCTGCTCTGGAATGGACAGAAGTATTGACTTTTTGGTGCAATATTTTATTTATTTATTTATTTAATACTTTATTTACCAATAATAAATGGTACAAAAGGCGGACTTAATGCTAATAGCATTCTCTACCAGTCAACCTTCGGGATAAATATAAATTTTGCGTAGTAAGCTAAAAGTAAGGTACTTAAACAGTATGTTCCAAACATACAACATATTAAATACATATAATATAAACATATATTATACAATATACATAAATAAATAATATATATACATAACCATACAAACAATAAATACATTAAATAAATATGTCTAATTACTATAGAAAACCTGTATAAAAATTTCTGCTGCATTCAAGGAGAGAGTAAACGCATGTGAACTTTTTTCTTAAAAAGGTATCTGTTTGAAATAGTTTTAAGGTCCTCAGGCAGGGCATTCCAGAATCGTATAACTTGAAGAGTGAAAGACGTAGACATAAAATTGAAGCGAAACAAAGTAATACTTTTACTATATTACGTAATTTAAATCCAATATCCTCAATCCTAACATGTTCCGTCTTATTATATAGTACACAGACAACGTTTCAGATTTAATCCGGGTCCGATGAAACTGTTTTCTAACATTACATTGGTAGAAAACACGAAATTTCATTCATCTGACTGAACATTATGGGCGTTTTGTTTATTCAAATGAATGAAATTTCATATTTTCTAACAATGTTATGTTAGAAAACGGTAGTAGTGGACCCGGCTTTAGAATACCATTATTAGTTAGTATCCCATATTACAAGTTTAAACTTTGTTCGGTACTCGTAGCTCAATCGGTGTATTGTGACTTTTCTCATTTACTCATTTATTATTCTTTTCCGTCTATACTTCCAAAAAAGAGGAAGGTTATCAAAACGTCGCGATGTTTTATGGTTTTTTTTTTATGTACGTTCATCGATGGAAAAGACTCACATGCTGTCCCTACCCCACGTAAAGTTGGATAAGGTGAGGAGGAAAGAAAGTATGTTCATCGATTATTCAAAAACGCCTAAACCGATTTAAAAAATTCTTTTTTGTTTGAAAGGATATACTTGTTAGCTGGTCCCACAGAAATGTTATCAAAATCGGTTGCGTAGTTTGGGAGTGAAGACGGTTTTTAATTTTGAACTGAAGTTGACACTGATAACAAAGAAGGTGACTGGGGGAGGTTCTTGGTTTGCGAAGATAGTGGTTTACCGTCTTATTATAAAACCAAGACTAACTTTGTTACTAGGTTTAAACCATTAACCGACTAAATCAAGTTGACATCTAGTAATATCACTTATCTCACCTGTCAATGTCAATTTTATTTTGGGCGGATAATGGTTTAAACCAGTCTTTCCCAAAGTGGGCGATAACGCCCTCTTGGCCCAGAATAAAGTTGGGGGGCGCTGATGTGATTTAAGCAATGAGTGATTTATAACTTCAGCTATTTCATATTTTAAAATTCACTGAAATTAAAATCCTCTCACTACACAACATCCATTTATTAGTTCATGTTTATATCCTTTTTTATTGTACAAATATAAACTAAAAATGTAATTAATATTTATTATTTCAATGCGTTCACAACGCTATTTATATCGTTAAAGGAATCAAACACTGAAAAAATTTAGTGTTTTAAAGTTTCGCAGGTAAGGTCCCCACTTCCGATACTCTTTATTATTGTAAAATTGTATTATTATTGCTATTTTTTTATTTAAAATTAACAATGTTGATTATTGTTATTTTTTTATAAAAGATACTCTAATGTACTGGTGTATGTATTATATTGCTCTCTCTTGTAAAAAAGTCTAGTTTAGAATATAGGTTGAATTAAACTAAAGGCAAGACAAATATGTGATTCAGGTTTTTATGGTGAAAAAAATGGGGGGCGCCACAAAATAACAGATTTTTTAAAGTGGGCGTTTGACAAAATAAGTTTGGGAACCTCTGGTTCAAACCGTTACCTTATTTAATGGTTTAAATCGTTAGTAACAAAGCTAGTCCTGTTTTTATAATAAGACGGATAAAGTTTAAACTTGTACTTAAGTTAGTGAGCGTTTTACTCGTATAATTGATTAAAACTAATAGTTCGCCCCAAATTGTGAACGCGCGAACCTCAAATCTCGACAACTCCTTGATCGATTTGAATTATGTTCAAACTGAAAAAAATTATAGGTCTTAACTTCACACACACAAAATTTTATGAAGTTGCTATCAAAGATACGATACTATCAAACAAACATTCATAATTACAAACGCCGGATTGTCCAAATTAACTTACAGAACTTTGCTTACTTTTTCAAATAGTTCGCAGAGCAAGAGTGATAATATAAAGTTTCCAATTACGCTGCATTTTTCCATCAAGATAGAATTAAGTAAGAAAATAAGAAGTTGATACCCTTTTACCGCGAGACTTTATATCAGCTGTAGTGCTACTTGCGCGAGGCGAGGCATAGTTAATCGAAAATAAATACCTACAACCAAAAACAGATGTGGATACTTAAGGGGCTACCTGAATTTTCCGGGGTCCAGTGCTGCCCCCATTTGAAATAAATCATTTAAAAGGAAACAGAGACATCATTTAAAATTTTGTTTTCATCAGACCATAGATAACCCTTCAAACTATTTTATGAACGACTGTTTACAGTTTAAAGTGAGAACGTGAAGCTTTTCTACGCACATACGCCAAAATTGGCCGTTTTTCGCAATTGTGCGTAGAAAAGCTTCACTTTTTGAAACTGTAAACAGTAGTTCATAAAATAGTTTGAAGGGTTATCTAGGGTCTGATCAAGACACAATTTTAAATGATGTCTCCATTTCTTTTCAAATGATTTATTTAAAATGGGGGCAGCACTGCACCCCGTAAAATTCATGTAGCCCCTTAAGATTAAGAGTCCCCTGACCCTAGACAGATTCAGACTTTCCCATACAAACTTAGTCTAGCTTTTATTTTAAAACGGCATGCCAGATATTGGCAATATTATGTAATTACAAAGAAATTGCGTATATTAAGGCATATGACTAGTTTTCACAGTCAAAATATGAACTTAAAAGAGAATATAGTGTATCATATCATATTTGACCATCTTCTTCCTCTTCTTCTTAGCGAGTCGGTTTTTTTTAATAGCAAGAATGTCGGCTTTATTTTTTTTTTTGAAAATCCTTCAATGTTTAAAGATATAGAAGTGAGGGCTGGTTTTAAAAGTGTCGTATTGTTTGGCGCTGAAAAGTGCCGTTTTTGTTGGATTGGCCCTGAGAAGAGCCGTTTCTTTTTTATTGCCATTCCGTGGCGACCATAAGTATGGTAGGTTTGACCATAAGTATGGAAAACTTCTACACTCTCATATTTTCTTTCAATTTCATATCTGACTGTCAAAAACTAGTTACATGCCTAGAACGCAATTTTTTTTAAATTACAAAATACTGTCATTTCGAAATGAAAGCTAGACTACGTTTTTGTGGAAAAGTCTAGAGTAAGGGAATTCTTAAGTTATGTGCAATACGAGCAGCGGTTTTTTTTGTCGGAAATATCCGGCGCTCGCGAAATGGACACGGATTGTTTGTCGGATACATCCGACATTAACGGCGAATGAGTATATGAAACAGAATAACGACCGCTAGGGTTCATTTCAAAAATTTTCCTTTGAATCGAAGCTATCTTCGATAATCGAATGCGGGTGCAAAGTGAAAATAAAAAATTAATCAAAGCGAACCACTTTCTTTATGAAATTAGCAAACATATCGCTGTACAATACCCGGCACGTAAGTTGAACAAAAATGGCGGCCTTCGGCGCATGTTTAATTGGAGATGACAAAGTGTAAAAAGAGATGTTTTGGTCTTTCTTCAAATGCGAAATCATTTCTATCTGAAGTTCAGATAGAAATGTGATTCTAAACGGACAAACAACGTACAACAACGACCGCCATTTTGTTCAACTTACGTGCCGGGTATTGTAAATAGATGCTACCAAAATGCATATGGAAACTTATTGTACATTAAATAAGGAGTTTCATGGAAATGCTTGGTTGAACGACTCATAATATTCTCATAAAATAATTTGTCATAATAAAATCTTGTCGTATTTGTATTTGTTATAATTATTTTAACCTACTTTTATTTCTCATTATTATTGTAAAATATAAAACTTAAATCATAACTATCGACAGGGTCAGAAAAGTATGATTGTAATAAGTCCGTCTTTTAGATTATCTAAAAATATATAACCCATATTTTTCAGATTATTAAAAAAGTAAAAATTCACAAAGATACGCAGCATCAAAGTTCCGGAGTGGGGGCTTGTGACGTCACCGTCGAAAATCATACATAAGTGAAGTAATGCGAAATTTCAATGCATGTATCATTATCATTTTTTGTTACTCTGAGTAAAGAAAAAATGCGAGTACAACATTTTTTTAATAATCTTACCGATGGGCTAAAAATATTTTTTCATTCGTCATGACTATTTTGTAAAACATAACTACTAATACAGATATAGTTAAATCATTATTTCATTTAAATACAAACAATACAATAAATTAATATGTTTGCGGCTTCGGGGTGCCCTATAGGGCCTAGGTCAATGAAGATTATGACTATATAATCATGAAAATCTCATTATGAGAAACTACGATTTTGACAAAAAGGGTACAAAATATTTCTTACCGGTAACTCTCTTTGTCAACTTTTGAATTACTCCGACAACATCTCATAATAATCTCAACAATGTCTTAAATCCCTGGATTGATTGCTTCCGAAACAACGAGCTGATGAAGGTCTGCGCATATTGATAAATAAGAGGTAAACGAGGTAATGGCGGACTAATTTACAATGCCTTGATTGCTAACCACACCAATCTGCAGTTAATTTCAAAATATAATTATAAGGTAATTTATTTTTAACCACCACCCAAATGTTGGAGCAAATACAGACCTGAAAGATTTTCTATAAAAATACATACATATTCTATCACGTTTTTATCCCTTAGGTTGGATCTCAATTGTCAGCACGGAGCAGCATTTTTTTATGCTGCTATCTTTTTGCGCACTTTTGTATCCTGCGCAGAATGCTATGAGCATTGAGCATGCTATCGCACGGCCCCGGTGCGGTAGCGTTCCGTCGCTCTTTCTCGCTCTTGCATATGACGGTTCTGAGCGACAGAAAAGGATAGCAGCATAGAAAAGTGCTGCTACGTGCTGACAAGTGAGGATCTCACTTGTCAGCGAAATTAGTAAAACAGCCAAAACACCAAAAAAATTCGGCATTTCCATACACAAGTCCATACATTAGTATAGGAATGTCGAATTTGTTCTTTGTTAACTTAATTTCAATATACTATCGTGATCTGGATTAATAGCCTGTGATTTGATTTATTACGGGTATATTCCTTCCACGTTGTATATCAGATTCAATACTATCGATACTATCGATAGTATCGATACTATGTATAGTACCGATAAGCCATCGAATGGCATTATTCTATTGAAACCATCAATTGTAAACCTATTGATTTTTCGGCAACACTAGGTGGAAATAGGAATCAAAATAGTTGTGTGCTAACCGTATCGCCTATTAGGTAACATGATTCGCATTTTCGCCCAATTATTATTAGTCTAAGCAAGCTGCAGTACAATTATTTTCCGTCGTACTAGCTCTGAAGACTACCTCGATCCATCGGCTGAACGTATGCCGCGGTTGTATCCAAGAGAAGCGCTTTTACATCATGTGTCGACATAAGTTATAAGAGGTTGAGTTTTTCCACGGATTTCAGTATCAGTTTTTCGTACAAAAATTAGTTACAGTATCGATACTATCAATTAAAAACTATCGATACTATCGATAGTATTTAAATTCAATAGTATGGATACTATCGATAGTTTTACCTTTCATTAATAGTATTGCAAACTATTTACAATTTGTACTATCGATAGTATCAATACTATCGATAGTCCCATCGATATTGTGACTGTTTTTCGAGGTCAACTATCGATAGTCAAACTATCGATACCTAGTTATGCAACGCTCGCGGCGAATGCGGCGTGTGCTGCGCCGGTAAATATGCGTTATATACAATGTCCTTTTTAATTAAAATGCAAAAAATATTTCGTTTTTCGATATATATTTATTGGGAAAAGTTTTCCAAATTATTGGACTGAATCACCTCTTAAAATATTTGTACTTAATTAAAAAGGACATTGTATATATATTTCGGAGAGTTCAAAATTTATAATTCCCTTTTTTTCATTATTTTACACGTGCAAAGAGAAAATTGTTTACTACAAATGCAACGGTTGGATTTTAGATGGCGATATTCGTTGGCAACAAGTTATAAAACCGGTTGCCATAGCGACAGTAACGCAGTCTTGTTCGAGCGGCCGCACTGTGCACAACTCGTTTGTGTGGTTTACTGTCGCTTAGCCATGACTCATTTAATTGTGATTATTGTCATAAATGTGGATTGGTGAACCGATTTATTACAATTACAGTTTATTTCAGCTGGACAATTAGCCCAGGTGTATAAAAAGGGAATTTGACATTGAACTCTCCGACATATACAGGCTGACTTTTCATTGGTTTCATAAAAAAAAATGTCGTATAGTAAATAAATTCTTCTATCCATATACATAATCCAAACTAGTGTATGAAATAAGATAAAAAGTTGCGAAAATGATTTTCGATCGAGACCACGTAGTCACGCCCGTTCATAACTGACGCGTGACCCCGATGAACTCGAAATGTAGCCGGCCGGCGGTACTACTAATTGATCTCACGATTTTACTTTCGAGTTTTAGTCAGCATTTTTTGTTTCAGAATTTTTATTTTAACTAGCTAATTAGGTCTTACTAACAATTCTTATAAAGTGGCCTTCGGCTCCAATCACCAAGAATATTGTAATAAGATAATCTATCTTTTAATATATAAAATTCTCGTGTCACAGTTTTAGTTGCCATACTCCTCCGAAACGGCTTGACCGATTTTGATGAAATTTTTTGTGCTTATCCGGTATCTATGAGAATCGGCCAACATCTATTTTTCATCCCCCTAACTGTTAGGGGTAGTCCACCCCTAAATTATTTTTTTTTATTTTTTAGACAAAATTTTTAATTTCTATTTTTTTATGATACAACATACAAAAATACATACAATCCTCAATTTTGGCAAAACAACGTTTGCCGGGTCAGCTAGTCTAATATATAAAATTCTCGTGTCACAGTTTTCGTTGCCATACTCCTCCGAAACGGCTTGACCGATTTTGATGAAATTTTTTGTGCTTATCCGGTATCTATGAGAATCGGCCAACCTCTATTTTTCATCCCCCTAAATGTTAGGGGTAGTCCACCCCAAAATTTTTATTTTTATTTTTTAGACAAAATTTTTAATTTCTATTTTTTTATGATACAACATACAAAAATACATACAATCCTCAATTTTGGCAAAACAACGTTTGCCGGGTCAGCTAGTATTATATAAATATAAGTGAGTAGCCTTCATAATATACATAGGTTGATTATACACTACCAAAAGTGCCATTTCTGAAACGCGGAGTCACCTAAACGAATGGTTTACCCATACAAAAAACCGTTCGTTTAATGACTCCGCGTTTGAAAAATTGGACCACAGGCCTGTGTCACTCTCCGTCTAGGTATCGAAAATATACCTACGTGATTACTATGCGCGCAGCGACCACTCCGGAGTGAAAAATTCAGTACATGAATCGTTGTCCAGAGTAATAAAAATGAAATTGGCTTGTAATGGATTTCTAGGTAACGAAAAGTTGCTGAGTTCTGACGCAAGCTGAATGATACAATATCAATAACTACATTGCGCAAATATTTCTTTGCATTTCTTTGCTGAGTGAGACTTCTGTACGTGAGTACTAGCACAGAATAAGTACTAGTACTCACGTTCAGAAGTCTTACTTAGAAAATAAATTCAAAGGAATATCTACTTAACGTGGTTAACGTTATGGTTTAATTTAGCTCACGTCAGAACTTCTCACCTCTACGTTTAGATACCTAGTCATCTACTGCAAGCCAGTTTCATTCTTATTACTCTGTACAAACGATTAATGGAACTAAATTTTTCCCTTCGAATTGGTCGCCGCGCGCATAGTAATAAAGTAGGTATCTTTTCGATACCTAAACAGGGAGTGACGCAGGCCTGGTACTAGTGCTTATTATGTGACACTATAAAGGATCTGACTCGTACCTGACAGACGCACAGCTAGTGCTTAAACCGCTTGACCACCTCCGCTACAAATGTCAATCGCCTATGACTTAGACCACGGAAGCTGCTGCTTCGGAAACATTTATTTGTTTTCTATCCGCTGGAGGAGGATGGATCGCGCGTCTACTTGAGTGAGATGTCTACTCTACTCTCATGTATACTTGTCCTAATATTCTCTCAGAATAGTTTCATTTAGTTTCGGAAATTTATGGAGTAATAAGGAATTAAACATTTTTATTTTTCCATTCCCGTTTCCGATTGCATACTTGGCAGTGCTGCTTCGGATTCGGGGTTGCTCTTTCTCGCTTTTTCTGGTCCAAATACAGGTAACATGCATGTCAACAGGCACACAAGAAAGCTGAAAATCAAAAAGATAGACAGTTTTACAACCTGCCCGTCTTCAACCATCTTTATGTTTGGAAAGGATTTGTTTCACGAATGTATGGAACCCCGTCCTGGACCATTGTACATGTATAATTTAAAGTACATTATTCAATAAAAGTGATTTAAGCCAAATGTTTGGCTTAAATAATTGACAACATTTCATTTTCAAAAAGGTACGAAAATTCGAAAATAAATTCGAGATTTTGCGATTCTGAACACGTAAAATATTTTTTTAGATTTTTTTGAGTTATATTTTTAGAGATAAATGAAAAAAAACTCAAAAGAACAAGGATATAGGCATTTAACAGGTTACGCCTTTGCTTGAACATCTAAAAGTAAAAAAATAATGTACAAACTGTCAGCTATCAATTGACACGTACGTGCGTCAATCTGACAACTGACATCACGAGTGAGAGAGAGAGATAATAGTAGTGTTGTTCTATAGAAGTATCAGTTCGATAGGAAGACCCATCTAATATCGATAGTTCTTTCAGTATAGTAGAATTAGGATTGGAAAAAATACACATGCATTCAAATGTTTTCATAGCTTGGTGACGAAATGATAATATTTCCTATAAATGATTGATATTTCAGGTTAAATAAACATCATATTTACATCAAGGTCTTAAAAACATTTAAAAAAAGAAATGTGGTGTCGTGGGACACCAGGTAGAAACTAAGTTCCTTCGGCTAATGTAGAATCGACACAATTTGCAAAAGAAAAATCGTGCTCAAAGGTATTATACACTACTCGCTTGTGTATACGACTGTCGCGCCTGCGCACGTCTCATTTAACGGTTTTATTTAACGAGGTCATCCTTACGGTTTTACTATCACATTTTTTTCAGTTCGGTCGCGCAGCAAAATCCCTATCTCCTCCAAGCCTGCCGTAAGGAACTTCGTTCCAAAATTAAATAAGGAAAAATTATTATGCCCTAAAATGGGGCGACTGTCAAAACACAAGGTGACATTTACGATAGCTTTTTTTGGGTTTTTAATTAAATCTTTCAAATTTCTGAACGCATGTTTGTTTATATTTTTGAAAAAGCAATCCTGGTATGTCCGCCATCTTCTTTCCACAACGCGTGTACGCCGGAGCCTTTGATTTTATTTTCATCCAAATTCGCCCCAACTTCAAAACGCTGTAACTTAAATAGTAAAAAATGAAACAATTTTTTCTTTGTGTTCTAGATTTCCGTAAGGGGCGACTATGAGAATCCGTTAAAAAACGTGGGTTACCCAAAAACCCCATTTCAAGAATAGAGTTGATAGGGCACATTTTTTATTGTCAATTCAATTCAATTCAATTCGTTTATTGCTTCCTTAATAATAATTTATACAGGTGTTAAATAAAAGATGTGTAACAATTAAGGACCCCGACGGGCGCTGCAATGTGAGAGGGGCTATATTTTATGTAGAATATTTCCTGTGTATTTCCTATAATTATTTCATTTTCCGAGTATAGTATGTACCTATCTTTTGTGTTAATAGTTCTAAGCTTTATTTATTTATTATTAATAATTAGATTTATAATCGTTTTTTGTTGTTAATAAGCGTAGCAATTTGTATGTATTACTTATTATTGTTATTTATAGCGATTATCTATATTTTAGTAATTTTATTTATTTACTGAACGAAGTGTATATGTCGGTTTTCTAAGTATTCATTTATCGTATAATAAGTTTTAGCTATTAATAATTCTTTTAAGTGTTTGGAGAATTTTTTATCATTTTTAATGGCTTTCAAGTCTTCCGGGAGTTTATTGTATATTTTTATTGACATCACCAGAGGACTAGATGAATGAAGTTGGAGGCGGGATATGGGTAGCTGTAACCGGCTGCGGTGTCTAAAGTTGTACCTTATAGCATTACCTTCCCGTTTTTCAAAAAAATTTGGGTATTTGCGAGCAAATTTGCACGCTTGCATAATGTAGAGACATGGTATAGTCAAAATGTTATATTTCTTGAAAAATGGTTTGCAGCTTACTCTTTGTTTAATGTTGGCTATAATTCTAATCAGCCTTTTCTGCAAAGTGAAAACCCTATCCCAGTCGGTTCCGTACCCCCACAGCACTGTACCATCGTTTGTCGAATATTACAAGCGTAATTTTTATGCCATTTGTTTTCCACATACCAAGTCGTCTATATAGTATTTTGTTTTGCCAATAATAGCTGAGATAGAAGCGTTTGATTTTTAAATTAATCAAAGTAATCCTTTTTGTACGGTACGTAAGTTTTTGTTAGTTAATGTTTAGATATAAAATACTAAGATTATATCTACTTCTTTAATTTTACTTTTTATAATTAATAATACTATCGATATCGATATGTTACTACTACAAAACACAACTCTATAGACATCAGTAAACGTTTTATTTTTTAATTATAAAGTACCTATGGCAAAGATGTAAACTCGTTACATCCTAACTCTTGTACTTACGCTCTTTTGGAATGGAGAGATTTTGAGAATTTAATTTTAGGAGAAATTATGAAAAGAAACGAAAAAGAAAAAATACGTGTGTCCTTTTTTTTGAAGTTCTTAAAGAAACAAAATAAAATATGTATATAAATTTTTTGAAATGTTGTCAGTTGTTAAAAAGGATTAAATACACTTAAGATTGGCAACACCACACGCTCCATTATCATCTTTTCTTTGACAGTGACATTGACATTTAAATCTTACCTTAAAAATAAAGATAGGTGTTAAACTACAGAGGTTTCATTTTTGAAACGCGGAGTCACCTAAACGTATATGTAATTTTTACATACAAAAAACATTCGTTTAGTGTGTGACTCCACGTTTGAAAAATGGCAACACAGGTGTAAAAAAAAAAATTTACGTTTAAACCATGTTGACAGTGACATTTGACGTTTCATTTCATAGAGCGTGCGTGTGTTCGTTCAGAAATCACAAGTGAATACCGTGTCCGTGGAATAAGAATTAGACAAAACAAAAAATAGATAAATAAAAGGTTGTGATTTTATTGTAATTAATTATGTATATTTTCTTGCATAAAAGTAAACCATAGTTTTTAAAAAAATCTTATTTTCTTGTCAAGTTAACTTATTAACAATTACGTTTAATTTGGGATTGACAGTTAGCCGAACACTTCGAATTGTTTTTCGAACTAAGTTTCAGACGGGTGTGTTGTTTAATAAAATATTGCTTTTCTAATTAAGTTGCAACAAAAATACTAAAAATATTACAAAAATTATATATTTTAATTATTTTTAATATTTTCTTCGATTTTATAAAATATGTACAGTGTGCAAGCTGGATCTGAAACGTCTCCTTTGTTGGAAGTTTTGAAACAGGCCGCCTCCCGACGTCAACCTCCCTTGTATTTTCCAAAATCCCAAAATATGATGGTAGCACCGGCCACGCTGCTGTCGCTGTCAAGTTTGACGTTAAGAAAACTGCCGCCTTTTTGATGCCATGAAGCGAGATGATTTGTAAAAGTGATTACATATGTGTAATTAATGATACCAATGCAGAATATACAAGATTTAAAGAGCTCCTAGGTTTTATTTAAAAGTAGGTACTCTAAAGAAGAAGATCCTAAGTAATACACAGGCGATCAGGAGATCATAACACTTGGGAATACAGTAGCACGAGATGTTTGTGCTAAGTCCTTTGGTCGCCTTTTACGACATCCACAGGAAGAGGTGGAGTGGTCGTATTCTATAACGTCATAATACCACACGTCCATAATATCTACATCTGTAATTCTTTCACATTATTTGGTATTCCGAAATAATAATAAAAAATATAGTAATACATAATTATCATTATAAAATAAATATACAATTTAAACGTGGCAAAATCACAGCTTCAGTACAAACTAACCGTCTTTCTACAAAGAAAACGGAACTGTTTTATTTCGTACTGTGGTCTGAATCAACCCATTACAAGTAATTTGGGCGATGCAAAACGCTTGCGGTTTGAAACATCCAACATCTCAAATACTTGAACATGATAAAACTGTGCAAGATTACTTGGATGGAAGCTTCCTAAATATTACCTGTCAGCTCTCAAAATATGTAAAACAAGGGACTTTGGATTTCCCACGTAAACTCTTGACAGCTCAACACATCTCACCTGCCAGGTCGTAATAAATTCTTCACGACTTACAAGTGTTACAAGTTGGGATAAGCCCACGTATCCGCAAGGTTTGTTTTGTTCTCGAGCTTACGTCTGCTCACATTGTTTCAACCTAAAATTTCCGTATTTTGGTACTTTCCTTAGTCAAAAATAAATTCGTTTGTATTGATAAGAAAATAATAGGTACGTCGCAAGATAACGTCACTTATCATGAAAAAAATATCGATATTTACGTAATTTTAAATTAATTATTACAGAAAAATTTTAGATTAATTATTACAGATAATAAGAGTTAATTTGGCTCTAAGATACTATGACGTCATCTGCCTGTATTTCATATAAATCCTATAAAATATATTTTTTTAATATTTACAAAAAAGTATCTAATTTGACTTGTTGGTAAATAGTGGATTTACAATAGTTTAGTTTGTTTCTTGTGCGAGTAAGTTGTCAACACTGGTGTCAGACTTTCTAAGCTGCCTAACAACTGTCATAGCTTGACGACTGCCAAACAATGATGACAGCCGGGACCAACGGCTTGTATGTGCCTTCCGAAGCACGGAAAAGCTAGAGTATTTTTAATATCACTTGTCACCCCCATCCAAGTACGGACCACGTCCGGTGTCGCTTTCCTTGCGGAAGGGCTAGTAATGCGCACTCCCACCTATATTATCCCGCCTATTCAATTGTGTATTTTCCCGGGTCGAAAATAAAGTATTTTGTACTGTTAAGGAGATAAAACGTCGCAAAATAATATCACTTGTCATTGAACATATCCTCTGAATCGACTGCCTCCGTGGTCCAGTGGTCAAGGCGTTCGCCTTGTGACCCGGAGGTCATGGGTTCAATTCCCACTGGGAAGCATACTTTGTGAAAAGTTGTTTCCAGTCTGGATCGGATATTGCAGGCTTGAATCACCTGATTATCCGAAAAGAAAGATGTACAAGATGTACACACGTAAAACTGTGGGTCCCGTACGCCACCTAGCGTTTGATCATCAAACTATCCAAGGATTGGTTCCTGGTTTGCCCTTTGGGTTGTGGAGGTCAGACGGCAGTCGCTCTGTGTAAAAACCAGTAACCTCGTCAAATCTCCTTGGTTAGGTAGCGGACCCCGGGCTCTGAAGCGTTACTGCTGAGGATGCAACCGGGAATACGCTCGGATGATGATGATGATTAAACATATCCATTTAAATCTAATTTTTGACTAATCATTGCAGAAAAACTTATTTATGAACGCTATTTGAGTCCAAGAAACTATATCTGCCTTTATTTCATACAAATCCTATTGCAAATGTTTGTTTTGACGTTTAGAAAAAAGTTTTTAATTTGACTTGTTGGAAAATAGCGGATTGCAGCTCCTATATATTTACAACTAGCTTTTAGCCGCGGCTGCGTTCGTGTAGGGGTGTAATTTATCAAAATCCTTTCTTAGGGGATGCCTACGTCATAGTAGCTTTATGCATGAAAAGTCTCAGCCCGATCGGTTTAAAATTAGTTTCATACAAACTTTCATCCCCTATTTTATCCCCTTGGGGGTAGAATTGATTTAAATCCTTTCTTAGCGGATACCTACGTCATAACATCTACCTGCATGCCAAATTTCAGCCCGATGCGTCCAGTGGTTTGGGCTGTGCGTTGATAGATCACTATGTCAGTCAGTCAGTCACCTTTGAGTTATATATATTGAGTAATAAGTTATATATATTGAAGATAGAAGATAGTAATAGGTATTTATGATTATGATTTTTTAACAAATAAGATCAACTTTGACTATACAAGATACAAAAAACCAAAAAACACTACCTATAATAGAATCAGTAAGTGCAACTACACTTTTATTTTCCATTTTCTGCTACAAAACAGTGAGATGGAACCTATTATACGGAAAAGCCAGAAATTGCAACTAAATTGTATCTTAATGTTTTGTGATTTCAAAACATCCCTGTGAATATCCCAAAACTAATGCACTTCTAAGATTTCTATCAGCCATTTCTTTCGCATGTGGAACGCACCCCCGGAATAACAATCACATACATACATACATACATAATATCACGGCTATTTCCCACAGGGGTAGGCAGAGACTATGGACCTCCACTTGCTACGATCCTGACAAACCTCTTTCGCTTCATCTATACTCATCAATCTCTTCATACATGAATAACAATCACGCTATACGTTACATAAAATGTCGAATATTCGAGACGCCATTTATTGCTGCCGCAAGTTCCGCTGATTTATGAAACATTCCCAAAAATTATATAATTCCTTTAAGAAAATGTGGAACAGTTTTTCTATATCAAATCAGCTATAAAAACAGAGAGAATACAATATCGTTGCTTGATCTATAGTGAAGCCAGATAAATAGCCTTCAGTTTTGCGTCGAATTCAACTGGGTGGTAGTAATTATGTACACTTTCTCGTTTTTGTACGGTACGCCTCAGAAGTGGAGTCCCAATTTTTCATACACTAACTGTATGAGAAATTGAGACTCCATTTTTGAGGCTTACCGTACCTAACTGGTAGACGAGCTCTAGGCCGTAACAACCAATCCTACAAACAAAAAAAACAATTAATTCAGTCCAGGCGTTTTCAAATAATCGGTGAATATACATAAAAAAAAAGTAAATGACGAATTTGAATATGCTCCAATGCTCTTTCGGTTGCAGGGCAACGCGCGGTTGCGCAGCGCGCCTGCCTCGCATACTCATGGTCGCCATTCGCTGTACCGTACATTCCTGCCATTATTGCGGTAAGTCAAGAAACAGGCACTCGGACACATCTTTACTCACACGAGTTGTCGGCGTGGATTGGTGGCCATGAACGTTGGTTTTACATTTAGGATGTAGGAGGTCGTGGTGGTCATAACCCCCATGAGCGGAACTTGTCATAATGCGAATACACAGGCGGGCGCCCGCGGGGAGTAGGTACTAGTACAGCGGGCCACATAGAAAAGTATACCACTAATAGAACAATTTCGTAGTACCGAAAGTATAGAGGTAGTATACTTTTCTATGCGGCCCACTGTACTTATTCTGTGCCGCTGGACAGAACGAATATAAGTACCTATTGCAGACACAGAATGGAAACTCCCAAGGTCCGCGATCTCCGTCCCCGCACCTCTCCCCCATTCCCGCCTTGGAGATTTCTGTGTTGAAAAAAGAGGAAGTTTCATTTCATGCGTAATTACACTGTTTTCTGTATTTTGATCGCGTATTTATATCTCAAATCACACATGAACTAGGTTACTGAGCGAAGTCATTGATAATATCATGAAAAAACTGTATAAAATAGCAAAAACTTAAAAATTATTTTCAAAATAACGTCAAAACCAAAGAGAATTTAAATACTACCGTCAAAACATTTGACACGCAAACCGGTCAAATTGCGTATTACAAACTTAATGATAGAAGCCAGCTTAGCATTGTATTAATAAATTTGTCGGTTTATGATTTTATTTCGGGTTCCCAGCAAATCCCTTAAAACTTACCCAATATTTCGGAGATTTTTTTGAGATCCCCGAAATATTTGGTAAGTTTTAGAATTATTGAAAAAAATTTTTGATTTGGATCTGGTGCACGGGTTTATAAGCAATTTGATATTTCCAGATTTCCGGCGGATGATGGAACATGTCAAAAACGGATATCGGGAACAGGGAAAAAGAATTGGACGAGAAAAAACAAAACTAATAAAATAAATGTAAATTTTTAATAAAAAACCTGTTTTAATACTATATGTGTTTTTCTCTAATCTATATGTGAGTCAATCAGTCAGTCACTCATTATATTCTTATCTAAATGTTGAGATATAAATGACTTGACTGACTAACATTAAAAGCAAAGTCAAAACCTTTAGATCAAAATCATGGAAGTAGTACCTATATAGGTAAGCTTAGTACTTATAACTTGCATGTAAAATAATTTACCTAGATTAGATTTAATTGCAAACACAAACGACCATTACAAAAATATTTTTAACATGGTGGAAGGAGAGTTTAGCAAAAGCTTCCCACTAAAAACCCTTAAAGCTGATAATAAACATAAATTTTGTGACTGGGCAACGAAAGGTATTTACACTAGTAGAAGGAAATTATATGAACTATATGATGAAAAAAGATATCATTTTAATGCTGATTTTTTGGCATATGTTAAAAAATATTCAAAATTGTTCAAAAAGGTGTGTTTGGCTGTGAAAGAATTACATCTAACTAACAAAATTAAAAATTCTAAAGATAAAGTTAAGGCAACATGGGAAATTATTAATAATGAGACAGGAAAAACCAATACTAGGGACTCAACATTCACATTAAAAATTGGAGATAAAACCGCTGACTCGGATATCGATGTAGCCAATGAATTCAATACTTTTTTTGCTAACATTTCCAAAGATTCATTGTTTTCATGTCCGAACGCTGCCGATGAACTATTGAAAAGTAATACATCTACGCCCAAAACACCTTTTACCTTTACTAGCATAACTCCATATGACATTATCTCAGCTTAAAAGGCTCTTAATACTAAAAAAAACTTAGGACCTATGGGGTATTTTGGTTTCCGTTTTGAGCAGTATCATCGACCTAATTGCTCCTCACTTAACTTTAATATTTAATAAATGTAATTCAGAACGTGTTTTCCCTGACTTAATGAAAGCGAGTAAAGTTATACCACTATTTAAACAGGGATCCAAAGATGATCCGAATAATTATAGACCAATTTCAATATTAACGGCTTTAAGTAAAAGATTTGAAAAAAATATATTAGACCAGCTAGTATCGTATTTTAATATTAATAAATTACTTCACTGTCGCCAATATGGATTTACAAAAGGGCGCTCAACTACTGATGCAGCAGCAACCTTAGTTCAAATTATTTACGAAGCCTGGGAGAATCGACAAGACGTTATAGACATCTTTTGCGATCTGTCGAAAGCATTCGACTTGTCGATCACATAATATTAAAAAATAAACTAAAAGTTTATGGCGTTACTGATACTGCACTCTCTGTTATTTCATCTTATCTTGATAATAGAACTCAAAGAGTTGAAATTAACAGAGAATCCTCAAATAGTGCACCAGTAAGCATCGGTGTGTCTCAGGGTTCAATAATTGGTCCATTTTTGTTTTTGATTTATTTTAATGACCTCCCCTGTCTTGCAGAAAAGTTGTGTGAAGTAGTATTGTTTGCTGACGATACATCTTTACTTTTTAAGGTTGACAGAAAATGCACAAACTATTACGATGTAAGCAATACTATGTCACAAGTACTTAGTTGGTTTACGACTAATAATCTGGCCTTAAACACACAAAAGACTAAGTGCGTTAATTTTTCACTATTGAATAAACCCAATACTCACATACCTTTGAGTCTTAATGGCCAAGTTCTAGAATGGGTACCCAACACCAAATTTTTAGGCATAACTGTAGACTGGAAACTTATAATGGGATAAACATATTGAGGCCACTGCCAAGAAACTTAGTTCGGCCGCATATGCTGTGAGGAGGGTCAGACGGTGTACTTTCACGTTGAAACTGCTAGGCTAGTATACTTTAGTTATTTTCACAGCATAATGTCATATGGCTTGCTCTTATGGGGTAAAGCGGCTAACATACATGCTATCTCTGTGCTACAAAAGAGAGCAATTCGTTCGATCTACGGACTAAAATCACGCGATTCTTTAAGAGAATTATTTAAATCTATAAATATTCTTACTGTGACATCTCAATTTATTTACGACAATCTTCTGTTTGTTAATCTAGGTTAAATAATTTCAAGAAAAATAGTGATGTTCACAGTTATAATACTCGCAACAAAAATCAGCTTCATACGCCTAAATTTCGAATTTGCTAAAACTAGAAAGTAACCCTTAGGTCTAGGTATAACATTATTTAATAAACTTCCCGAAGCGATCGTTAACCTACTTAAGGCAAAATTTAAAATACATGTTAAAAAAGTTTTATTGAATAATGCGTACTGTACCTTCAATGATTATTTAAGAGATAAAAACGCGTGGATACTTCCTAAACATTTTCCATTACACTTCACACATGAAACATAAACAGCTGCATTTTCTGTTACCATAATAAGCTTACTGTAAAAACATGTAAATGCTCTGCGATCAATAAGTGACCAACTTATAATTAATATTTCCTCTTGACAAGGTCTGCGAGTTCGGGTTTTTCATGCTCACTAAAATGTCCAATCCGGTGGTGGCGTCGCTGGTCGGGTCGTTGGATTCCCTCTAATATGGTTGAGTTTAACGATGGCTGATCCGTGCGTCAACTCGTGAACGGGTGCTGCCGGGAGGGACTGGTCAGTTCGGCTTCGCTTTTTTGACTACTTAATATATATTTTTTACGCCGTTTATGTTTGTTTACTTGTTCGCAAGCATTACATGTTATAATGTGTCAACATTGTATTATATTATAAGTATTTATTAATTAAAAGACAATAATAATAATATGACAAAGCCTTTCTGGCGAGTAGGTGACCAATACTGTGAAAATGAGTTTCTTTCGGCGTTTCTTCTCAGCAGTGGTCATTACGAAGCGCTGGTATCGGTAGCTTTTTTTTAAAAATAAAATAAATTTTAAAATAGTTTACACGTAACATAAATTATACTTATTGACGTGTAAAAGTGCCTGTAAAGGTCTAATTACTGAATAAACATTTGAATCTTTGAATCATGTCTAGAGACCTTGGCAGAGTTGAGAATTTGGCAGGTAGGTTTTATGGGACGTAGGGACGCACTAGTAAAGGATTTTTCGAAATTCATTCCCTGAGCAAGTAAAAGGGATGCTTTATCGTATTAGCGTATCGTCATTTCCAATACTAATTTTGTAGTATTTTAAAAGTACGAATTCTGCGCGGTAGAAGTCGCGAGGCGGAATACTAGTTTTAAAAAAAACAGATACTTAAATAAGTACGATCAAGCGCGTTACGCGTAGCAAAGGGAAAAAAGGGAAATTACTGTGCTACCATGGCAGCCCCATATTCTAACGTCATTATGTCTTTCTCTTACCCCTGGACATTCGGTGGCAAATCTACACTACTTGTATATTCTAAATCTTTGTCCGACATAGATCTCATGAAACCTTCTTGCTAGCCACACGGAGACCAAAGATTTTTTACTTTTAAAGAAAACTCTCTTCATTTGTCTGAATTCTTTGTAGTATTTGAATTCTCTTTGCTCACTTGTTTCAGAAGCATTCAAAGTAGCGTTGCAGGGCTATCGATAGTTTGAGTATCGATAGATGACCTTGAAAATTGTCATAAAATCGATGGGCCCATCGATATGTAGTTCTAAAAACTATCGATAATATTGCTTTTCGATAATAGGTATGGATACTATTTATGTTTTATTATCAATTTGTAGTATAAACAAACGATACTATCGAAAATTCAAAACTATACTTTATCTAACGATAGTATTGTACTATCGATAGATAACTTTGAAAAATAGTCACAAACCCACAATATAATCAAAATAAAATACTTCCGATACCTACTTCCGATAATATTAATTAGATAAAAAACATCAATTGTACCTATCGATACTATCGGTAGTATGGATACTATCGAAAAGCAGTTCTATCGATAGTTTTGGTTGTCAGCATGTTACATTGTCAATAATATCACGATACCGTGGTAATATTGATGGTGTAAAAGGCCGTATCGCGGTATCGTGAATTACATCACAGATTATTCGGAAATCCTGAAATCCGCGATACTCAGGGAGCGTGGCTTCAAGATTATTAAAACGCAAACGCAATTGAGGTATTTGTCAGTATTCGCTCGCAGCCATGGCGGAACAATTACATCAGAGTAGTGATGATGACGAATCAATTTGAATTTGATTTTAACAAAAACTATTAAAAGTAGTGTAAAAAATATAAAACGCAATGCCATAATCATTTAGAACCCATGTTCTCTATGCTACCAAAAGTTTCGCCATGTCTGTCTGACTGTCGGTCCGTCTGTCTATCTGTATGTATGTCCACCGTTCTACTCAGAGACTGTAAGTACTAAGAAGCTGTAATTTGTTTGTTAATCATGTCGACAAAGTGATAAAATAAAATCAAGAAAAAAGATTTTTTTTGGGGTAGCTCCACGGTACATAAAAGGTTTTTTTCTCTGTTCCGTGGGTAGCTCCCATACATGTGAAGTGGGAGTATATTTTTTTCTCGGCTAACCTATCCTAGAATAGGTCTTCCAAAAATGTTGTGAGCTTGTAAACACCATTGACTCGTTATTGTATTTATTTATTTATCAATATAACGGTACATATCATTACAGGTTGTCACCTAATGCGATAGTACATTACCGTAACAAATTATCATTAATGATATTATTTTTTTGTGTACCAAACCCGACCACACTCTAGCAAATTCAAGGCATTTTGATGGTGATATTATTGATACGTGTAATATGCCGTTTCAATACTTGCGATACCGCGATATTGGGATCGTAATAATACATTAATGTGATATGCTCCATTAATATATTAGTATTGTAAACTATTGACTATCGATACCATCGAGAGGCCTATCGATATTGTCTTTATTTTTCAATGACACAACACTATAGTCAATACTATCGATAGACAAAATCTAGTCAAGACCATTGCTGCTACACTATTCAGACGAGAAAGTTCAATTTTCACGGGTTTCAAACTGCTGGATTTTTGTTATAAAAATTCCTTTTCCGCAGCTTTTTCTAAACCTAAACGAAACGAAAATGAAACTCTCGGTAGTTTTAATAGCTATCAGTATATTTTTGGTGGCGAATCAATTGTCTAATGCCGAAGCGAAGAACAAGAAGGGAAAGGGTGTTAGGGCTGATGACTACTCGCCCTACACGTTTATCTATAAACTTAGTGCCTGCTTCGGCGCAATATTTATTATCGGGCCGCTGCTGGTGCCGCCTGGACCTGATCAGGAGTGAGTATTTTTATTGCAAACTTATCGGGCGTTTTTGTTCTAACCGGCACGGCGACGGCGACGGCAGCAGTGCACGCAAAAATGTATGAAGATGTACGGCACGCTTTTCCACTAGCCGGTAGAGGTCCCAGTACCCAGCTCGGCGACGCCTCCCGCCGGGACAGGCAAGGTGCAACGCAGCTCGGCGCGAGCACAATAAATACTCTCATACAAAAGTCGTACTTTGAAAAAAAATTCAAAGAAATATCTACTCAATGTGGTTAGCGCTATGGTTTAATTTAGCTCTCGTCAGAATTCCTCACCTCTTCGTTCAGATACTAATTTCATTCTAATTACTCTGGACAATCGATTCATGTAACTGAATTTTCTCATTTGAAGTGGTCGCCGCGCACATAGTAATAATGTAGGTATATTTTCGATACCTAAACGGGGAGTAACATAGGCCTGGCGTGAGTAAGTAGGTACAAAAACTTTATCTGATTAGTTGAAACGATTTTCTTTTGAATTTCTAAAAAGTTACTGCTGAATCAAAGCTATTTTTCTCCAATGTAAATGCCTAGCATACTGTCTGTTGATGATAAGTCAGATGTTTTTAGAGGGTATTGTGACCCATAATGCCCTCCCTGAGCTACGACCGCCATTTCCGTCGCCGGGGACTCCAGGCCCTCACTCGCTGCCAGCAGGAATGCGACTGTATTGCGTTCCTACGTGTAGTGAAACTTGTGCGTCTGTGCGTGCGCGGGGTGCAGTAGGAGGGGCGCGAGCACCTCGAGTTAGGGATGGGCAAATGGAAAAAAAATATCGATATTTATCGTATCGATATTTTTCAAATATATCGATATATATCAAACAATAAATATCGATATTTCGATATATCGAAATTTTTTGCCCAATTTTCAATTATTTATAAAAATTGTCAAAATTATCGAAATTTTAAAGCAAATACACATCTGGCTGTTTCAACATAAGTTTTATTATTTAAAATTTTTTTTTCGAATTGCTC
Source organism: Acrobasis suavella (assembly GCA_943193695.1). Classification (NCBI taxonomy): domain Eukaryota; kingdom Metazoa; phylum Arthropoda; class Insecta; order Lepidoptera; family Pyralidae; genus Acrobasis; species Acrobasis suavella. The sequence continues at coordinate 2,930,075 of OW971934.1, read as the reverse complement.
GATATAAAAAAAGAAACAAAATAAACAAAAACATTATTCAAACCAGTATTTGTTTGATATTGACATCAGGAGCACTCTTTGTTTGATGTGTTCCCCTGTTAATCTGCTCCTATCATTTGGCACAGCCAAATTTACCACTGAAGCTACTCTTTCAGATGACACTGAAGATGCTTGACAAATCAAATATTTTAGAGCGATATGCGAGAGAACCGGCGTGAAATGTTGACAATTTACCCAGAACTTTATTGGATCAGATTTTCTTTCTAAAAGTGGTTGGTCCAAATACTGCTTCAGTTCATTGGGGACACAGCTACTGCTTGGAACCTCTGACGTAGCTATGCTCAGATTTAATAATTTCTCATGTCTGGACCAGATAGAGGACCCACTAGGCCCACTAGCTTGTTCTGATCCCGCTTGATCAGGATTTTTATCCGGAGAACGTTGTCCTCTACGCCGATGTTCTGCATGAATCTCAGCCAACAAAACAACTTTCGTACCAACACTCTAAAATGCAGTCAGTCCAGTGCAGTGATACCAACCAAACCAACAAGCAATGTCATTGTCATAGACAAGCAAGTCATAGAGTGTAATTTTTGTTTGTGTTTGAAGCAAAGAAACTAAACTCATACAGCCTACTACATATTTTCTAAATTTAAGAAATCGGATTGGTCAAAAACATGATGTGACGCATAAGCAGACAGCAGAGATTTAAAAATATATCGATTTTGATATCCGAAAATAAATATCGAAAATTGATATATCGCGGAAAAAAATATCGCTAATTTATATCAATATTTTTCTGAAAAAATATCGATTTTTTGATATATCGATATTTTTTGCCCAAGCCTACCTCGAGTCCTGAAACTCGAAGTACTTAGAGACATTTCGACCGTATGGGAACGGTGATTAAATACAAAATTCTGACTCTTATAAGGCCTGTATTAATTGCCTATTCGAGTTAATTTTTGTGTAAGGTCAACACTTACGAGTATATCAGATTTTTCTAGCTATGCCTGGCATCTGGCGGTTTAACCTGCCTTCCGCTTCCGAAGCATTGAGGTCGAAATCTTCGCTAGTATTTGTGGTCACCCATCCAAGTGCGGACCATACTCAGGGTTGCTTAACATGCAAAAGCATTCCAAAGGTAGTTTTACGTGCCCGCCAAAGCACGGACGACCTCGATATACATATTTTATGCTACTTATGGTCACTCATCCAAATCGCGACGACGCTCGCATTTGCCCAACCTGTAAAAGCGCGATGACCCATCCTATGAGCGACCACTCCTGCAGGTGCTTCACCTGCGAAAATGCGGTGACCCATCCAAGTTGCAACCATGCTTGGAGTTACTTTATTTATTTATTGTTCGCTTACATACATACACTCAAACAGGACATGGTGATGATTTTCATGTGTGTAAGTGGCCAACACTTAAAAACTTAATCTAGCTTTTATTTAGAAATGACATGTGGGATTTTAACATTATTAGTAATTTAAAAAAAAAAAAGAAATTTCATGTGTCTAGGCATATAAATAATTTTAGACAATCAAAAAATATGGAGAGTGTAGAAGTTTTCCATACTGATAAATATGATATGATACACTATATTCTCTTTAAAGTTCATATTTTGACCGTGAAAACTAGTTACATGCCATAATGCATTCAATTTCTTTGAAATCACATTATCTCGCCAATATCTGACATGCCGTTTCAAAATAAAAGCTAGACTACGTTTATATAGAAGACTCTGATTCTGTCTAGGCCCTAGACAGAATCAGAGTCTTCTATATAAAGACCCTAAGATCCCTAGACTCTAGGGTAAGGGGACAAGTCTCCTGGGAGCAGATGTCGCCTGGGTTCCCATTTGTTACTGATCCTCTTTAATATTCTTTGTTTTAGCACGATCCGGATTGGAATAATGCTGACAGCCTTCTACATGTGGGTTGCGTGAGTATTTTCAATTTATTTATTGCATTTCATAATGTACATCAGTTCTAACTACTAAAAGTTTATCTAATATTATGAACCCTGTCGGGTTCATAGTGTCCCTGACTCTCTTATCGGGCGCGTTAATAGCTTATACTGGTGTCAGATGTTCTGAGCACAGTCGGCGAGCCAGTGTCTGAACTGCTTGGCCCCACCGCTTCGCACAATCTCGCAAGCAGGCATCGCCCACATGACAGTAACTACTTACCATCAGGCTGTTTAACCAAATAGGCCCGTGGGCGTCTGTAAAAAAGTACAACTACTAGTACTTCTGTACATTGAAAAACTGTTATTTCTTTAATACTATACAATATGTAACAAAAACCCTGTCCGATCCTTGTAGGAGCAACTCGGACCGTCAATATGAACATCTTTTCCTATGGGACCAATGCTTGAAACAGGACGAAAAAAATCGTCATTTTCATACGAATTGCCGGGCCGGCAAACACTTTCGTATGAAAATGTCGATTTTTTTTTAAGTTTCAAGCATTGGTCCCATTGAAAAATAAAATTTATTTAGATGGTCTGAGTTGCTCCTACAAGGATCGGACAGTGTTTTTGTTACATAATATTCTATAGGTATTTTTCTACCAAATTTCGACCCATCTTGATGATGCTGTTTTTTAAATGGTGACCTTAAGCCCTATTTATGAAATTTTTCTTAACTTTTCGCAAAACTTCCGACTATACGATCCCTTTCTCTCGATGAATATTTTATTCTAGGGCTGCAAGAAACTGAGTCTTATTCACATACACCATAGATTTCAAATAACTCCAAAGAGGCTGGGCTCGTCAGATCGGGCGATCTTGCAGGCCAAGGCAAACCGCCAAAACGGGAGATGACAAGCCTGGAAAAGTGTCCTTTATTAATTATAGTGTCCATAATGTCACGCGTTGTGTGTCCCGTGGCGTCGTCTTGTTGGAACCAGATGTGCTCCATCCCATTCATCCTAATATAATAGGATATCAAAAACTCCCATAACATGGTTCTGTCCAATCTGATGGAGGCGTCGCTGGTCGGGTCGTTGGATTCCCTCTAATATGGTTGTTTAACGATGGCTGATCAGTGCGTCAATTCGTAAACGGGTGCTGCCGGGAGGGACTGGTCAGCTCGGCTTCGCTTTTCTTGACTACGTATTATTTTATTATTTATGTTTGTTTACTTGGTGGCAAGCATTACAATGTTATAATGTGTCAATATTGTATTATTATAAGTATTTATTAATTAAAGTAATATGACAAAGCCCTTCTGGCGAGTAGGAGACCAATACTATGAAAATTTGTTTCTTTCCGCGTTCCTTCTCAGCAGTGGTCGTTACTAAGCGCTGGTTTCAGTAGTTTTTCTTTAAAAATAAATTATTTTCACTTTACACGTGACGTAAATTATGCCTATTGACGTGTAAAAGCCCCTCTGATCTCCGAAACGACTGAGCCTAAAATTTTGAAAAAAAAAAAAATACAAAATATAGTTTATTGCTTGTAGATTACAGAAAAAAATTTAAGAATTCTATCAAGTGGTAAACTCAATATAATGCGTTCATATATGGGAAGTCTTTGGCATTGTACGGACGCCTATCCAAGCGAGTTCACTTAGATTTGGCTGGTTAATATACAACGTGGAAGGACACCCGTAAAAAATCGAACCACGGTTTATACTAGATCACTATAGTATAATGAAATTAAAGTTACAGCCGAAACACAAAAAAAATCGACATTTCCATACAAAAGCGTGCAGCCGCTCGGGCAATTTGTATGGGAATGTCGAAATTTTTTTGGTTATTTGGTTGTTATTTTAATTTCATTATGCTATAGTAATATAAAATAGACCGCGGTTTGATTTATTACGAGTTTTTTAAAAGAATTTTTCCCTTTCACGTTGTATACCCAGTGTCACTAAAATCCACCAAGCCGTTTGGCTACAAATCGTGCCAAATAAATATTCAAGAAATATTCTTCCATACTCCACTAGAAAAACACCCTCCTTCTGGCTCACAGTCGGGCAATAACAGCACCGTCTTTAATCTCTAATCACCCGGTTTCCGATTGAGCTGAAATTTTGCAAGCATTCTTGTATCGTGTGACAAAGCAATTTTATGATGACATTGAGCTGGTCTGATGGAACTGAAAGCTGATCCCACAGTCGGGCAATAACAGTACCGTCGAACGACCAACAATTTCTTACACGTTTATTCTCAAAACCTTTTGGTCGGGCACATCAAACTTTTTTACAAAAAAAAGTTGCAGCTCAAAATGAAATAAGCAAAATACTTCCCAACCATCCTTCGTAATATGATGTATTGATTACAACAAATAGAAGATCATAGTAGAAAATGTTAGTAAAATTGGCTGTCTTTACTTTCCAAAAGGGCCCAAATCTTGTGTGCCAAGGGAATCTAGCATTGATCATTAACTGGTTTCATTTGGTTTCAGCTGGGTCTCCGTTTACTGCTCGCAGATGAATCCGATCACCGGCCTCACGTTCTCCAACACAACGCTCGCATTCCTCGCGTATTCATGGGTATACATCTATCACTGTTTTTTACTATACTTTAGTCTCTTTTGGCGACATTTCTATCCTGCTCTGAAGCTTACTTGACGTCTGCTTTCATGGCCTCACGTTCTGAAACACAACCTCGCATTCCTCGCATATTCATAGGTATACATCTACTGTTTTTTACGATACTTTAGTCTCTTTTGGCGACATTTCTATCCTGCTCTGAACCTTACTTGTCGTCTGCTTTGAGATATGAATGTATAATTTACATTACCTAAGTATATCGGTAGGATCCGAGAGGAGTCGACTGCTTACCGAATGAAAATTATATTTTGTCAAATGTACCTGAACATATACTTGATACCTATCTACCAATAGGCCTGATTTAAATTAAAATATATTTTTTAATTACACTAACTTGCTAATAACTAAGTTCCGATGGAATGCTTACATCACTCACAGTATGCTTTTTGACTCTAGTTGCTTATATATTTACCTGTGTGTACACGGTGACCAGGTAAGAGGGACTACAAAAAGGTAAGCGACCTAACTGTTGCATACTGTGAATGTTGTATGCTTTCCATCGGAACTTAGTCCGTTCAATTAGCAAGTCAGTAAAATTTGACAAAATGCCCTATTCTGCATATAAATAACTAGCTTTAACCCGCGACTTCGTCCGCGTAGAAGTCATAAACATATGAATTATAATGTTAAAAATTTTAAATGTTTGAATTGCATGTGCCCGCTCCCGCTCCCGCTCCCCCTTCCGCTCCCCCTTCCACTCCCGCTCCCGTTCCCGTTCCCGTTCCCATTACCGTCATTTACCTGAGCAATGAATCTATGAGCAACGAGAGCGATGGATCCGTTTATCACTATTAATTTGTCTCTTACTCAAAAAATTACGAAGTTTCATAATAACATATATTTGCAAGCCTTAATGCACTCCCGGGGATTCAATTTTTTAAATCCAATAATAGATTATTATTTTTTACTAACCACTAATTCAAAAATGTCATGTGTCTCGCTTAAAAATTACGAAGATTCATACAAACTTGCAACCCCTATTTCACCCCTATAGGGATGTCATTTTCAAAATATAATAAATGCATTATTATTTTCTACTAACTACTAAAATAAATTAAAAATTTCATGTGTCTCGCTTTAAAAATTACGAAGATTCATACAAACTGGCAACCCCTATTTCACCCCCTTAGGGATATAATTTCCAAAAATCCTTTCTTATGTCTCCTAGTCATAATCTACCTTCCTGCCAAATTTCATCTTTATTGGCTAAGTAGTTTTCGAGATTTCGTGATGAGTGAGTGAGTGATTTTCGCTTTTATATATATAGATAGATAACAGGCATGTAATGGCTTTATAAAATCATGAGCTAATGAAATTAACAATAAATAATTCAACAAAAATGTTAATAACATTTTTTTTTAATATTTTTTTTTTATAAAGTACCTAATTCAATCAGTAAATTATATAGAGGTCAAAAGAAAGGTGCTGTCTTCGTTTTTAAGGTACTTGCTCGGAAGCCACCAACAACACTTCTAACATGTTTTTCGACGATACGCTGTCTATCTCTCACAGGCTTCCCTTTGCCATAACAACAATATTGGCGTTATTTCTTTTCATTTCCAATCACAATCTTCGCGAGAAGAGAAGCAGGCGACACATTCTATGTTATTCTTCAACAGCGTTTGTTTATTATTCGTGTAAGTGGCCAACATTAGTGTCAATTTTAAGTGCCTACAAAGGCATCTGGCATAGCTTGATGACTGCCATACAATGATGACAGCGGGAGCAATGGCAGAAAGTGCCTTCCGAAAGGGTTTTAAAAAATTTGTATGCCACTTGTGGTCACCCGTCAAATGTGGACGTGGACAAGACAAGACCTGGGGGACGAAAGCCAAGCTCGATGGTAGTGTGACCACACACGTCACTCATACGTCTTACATAGTTATAAACGTGACGTGTGTGGTCGCACGTCACTTTTACGTCCTATGCCCCAGATAAGGACTTTTATCTAGGGCATACGTAACTACTTATGCCGTAGATAAAATTCCTTGATAAATACAACACTTATAATGTAGTTTATTATTCTAATTTAATATCCTATTGTTTTTCCGAGATAAGCTAATGTCACTGACGTATACTTACCTATTGAAAATCAGTATACGTGGGGCGCACTATAAGTTTCCGGAATGAATATGAAAAAATACTATTAAAGGTACAAAATTAATTTATTGTTTTTCAAAATAATCTCCCTTGACGTCTATGCACTTTTTCATTCGATGAAACCAGTTTTGAAAACTTTTGTGCCACTCCTCTGTGGTGACCTCTGAAACGTGTTTTTCATACTCCTCGACAGCCTCTTCTGGTGATGAAAATCGTTGACCGCGTAATTGGTTCTTAATTTTTGGGAACAGAAAAAAGTCACAAGGTGCCAGGTCAGGACTGTATGCAGGATGACTCATGAGTTCTACATTTTTCGCCTTCAAAAAGTCGTTTGTCTGTCTGGCCGTGTGAGAACTAGCATTGTCGTGGTGCAGGATGATACGGCGTTTACGGTTATGTTTACGGAGTTCGTCAATAACTTCCGGCAAACAAATGGTAGAGTACCAGTCACTATTCACTGTACGACGATTCTCTAAAGCAACAGTAGCCACGTGTCCAGTTTTATTAAAAAAAGAAGCAATCATCCGCTTAGATGCACTTTTCACGCGCGCCACTTTGGTTGGTTCGGCTTATCTTGAAAGACCCATACGCTCGATTGCTGCTTTGTTTTGGGATCGTAGCAATAAATCCATGTTTCGCCACCTGTTACTATGTCCCACACCAAATTTGACGCACCTTCGTTGAATCTGGTAAGCATGGCACTGCACCAAGTGACGCGGTCCGTTTTTTGAGCCTCGGTCAAGTTGTGTGGGATCCACCGCGAGCACAGCTTTCTCACACCCAAATGTTTGTGTAGGATTAATTGTATTTGACTCATGCCTATTTCTAAGGATGCGCGAATTTCATGGTAGGTCACATGCCTGTCTGTTTCAATCATACGGCGCACAGCATCGATGTTTTTGTTGGTCACAGCGGTGGGCGGCCGACCATCGCGAGATTCGTCACTGAGATTGATACGACCACGCTTGAATTCTGCAAACCAGCTATAAACAGTTGTCTTGCATGGTGCTTCATTGCCAAAAGCTGTTTCAAGCCGAGCGATGCTCTGTTGAGCTGTCAAATTACACTTAAAATCGTAGAAAATCATACTACGAAAATTTTCCCGAGTTAAATCCATGTTGATGCAGACACACAATTTTTTAAATGGCGCCATAAGGTAAAAACAAAAGCCAGTCAGATGAAATAAACTGCATTCGACAGCCAAAGAGTTCTATTTTCAAATGTTGCAATAAATTTTTAAATATTGTTTATATAAGTGGCTAGTTCCGGAAACTTATAGTGCGCCCTATGTATAGGGTAGACAGTACAGTTGTGACAATTTTCACTTGATCGCCTATAATTTTGTCAATATGTTAGTGAACTATATAAAAGGTATTTTTCATAGTAAATTGGTCATTTGTTTACTTATAAATGTAAAAAAATGTCCCTTAGTGAAATGGTTAACTCGTGGGAATAAATTAGAAAAAATCGGGAAAATGTCACAATCGACCACATGCTAGGGGCGGTAGAGAAAGGTACAAAAATATACCAAAATCGTCATAAATTACTTTAATTTACAATAATAATTGAAATATTGCAGCATTAGATACAAAGGAAAAGTTCAAAAGCGGAGAATTAGTTAGATTCTACAAATGTAAGGCGATTATCACTTGTGCACTCGTGTAAGCAAAGTTCACATTCTCCTCGATATTCGATCCATTTCTCGCCAGGCATATAAGTTGAATTAGCACTTACACGAATCAGTTTTCGGTAAGTAATCTAAAGCAAAATCAAATTTTACCTTTGTCACAACACAACCGTACCCAGCGTGAAAAACGCGGAGAAAAAGAGGTTCTATAAAAATTAAAGCTAGCTAGATCGATTTTCACCCCCGAAATACAAATTTACAAATTATACATACCAAATTTCATCGAAATCGCTGGGGCCTTTTCAGAAATTTATTTATTTTACAAAACTTTATTGTTCCAAAGTACAAACATACTTTCAACAAATGGCGGACTTAATGCTAAGATCATTTTCTTCCAGTCAACCATAGGGATAAATAGAGAAAATTATGCGGCACAAAAAATCAATACATATATACTTACATTATAACATATTGCTATATAATATTACAATAACATTATATACCTATTATATATAAATTTCAGAATAAATATCTACTTATACTAATATATAAATATGTTTGTAGCTAAAAAGAGAAATATTAAATAAAGATGACTTTAAATGAAAGAAAGAAAGTAAAATATTTTATTCGTTGCAAATTAGTATACATCAGTAGCATTACTATATAACTAAAATTAGTTTTACACCGAAATGGCACACCACTCAGCATAGGGCAATGATGTGCCTTTACATCATGCCGCTGGTCTTCCGTGGTTCCAAAAGATAAGAGAGAAAGCACTACCAGATATTTATAAATCCTCATTAAATACAAGAATTTTGGAACGAAGTTCCTTACGGCAGGCTTGGAGGAGATAGGGATTTTACTGCGCGACCGAACTGAAAAAAATGTGATAGTAAAACCGTAAGGATGACCTCGTTAAATGAGACGTGCGCAGGCGCGACAGTCGTATACACATTGTTTCGATTCTACATTAGCCGAAGGAACTTCGTTCCTACCTGGTGTCCCACGACACCACATTCTTTTTTTCGTTAAAGTAATAAGAGACTTGTTTGTAGGGGAGTGTTGAGGCAGACTACGATGTGGCAATCCCTGCCACGAGCACCAGCTCGATACCGCCGAGAACGCGGCCGCCGACTGCCGCCACCACTACTCGTCGCTCGAAGACACCGCCGACTACTGTCGTCGTTACATTTCAACTGACTGAACCCACTACCTTTAGCCCCCAAACAACCACGACTACGACCACGACTACGACGACGACAACGACGACAACCACGACTACGACTACGACCACGACGACGACCACGACTACGACTACGACGACGACGACGACGACGACCACGACTACGACTACGACTACGACGACGACCACGACCACGACTACGACGACGACAACGACCCCCATCACTTTACTTCCTCGTAGCTATCACTGTAAGTTGTTTTTTTCTTTACTTGCAATAAAAAAAAAATAATTGGCATTGCAATTTGGGAATGGCGAGGAAGATGATGATGATGATGAGTTTAAGTAACCCTCCATTAAGGCTGTATGTCTAATTAATATTTTTATTTATTAGATTATAGACGAGCAGCTAAAAGCTTATGTGTCTATTTCAGGCACTGTTGAAATTCGCCTATTAGTCACTTCACATAGTCACAGAATTGTCCACTATATTTGTTTAAGAGTCATTTATTTGTGCGTAGCCAGTTATCCAGTCTATTTTTAAAGCAGTTCATAGATGTGGCAGACACAACTTCGTCAGACAGTCTGTTCCAATTGTGGACCACTCGGTTGCCCAAAAAGTGATGTGCAGTGTTGGTTTTGGCTAGTTCACGGTTTATTTGATTGTGGTGGCCTCGTGTTGGTTTTACGTGTGTTTTCAAGTTATATATTTCCTGTATGTCAGGCAAGTTGTAACCAGATGTCAGGATTTTGTATGTTTTAATAAGGTCACCACGGAGACGTCTTTCTTCAAGTGTAGTAAGGCGCAATGCGTGGAGTCTTTCTTCATAGGATATTCGACGTAAGGCTTGAGGTATCTTGGTTGCTCTTTGTTGGACACTCTCTAATAGATTAATATCTTTTTGGAAGTATGGGCTCCAAATTTGAAAGCCATATTCAAGTAATGGGCGTAAATATGTTTTATAGATCTTTCTAAATGTTTCAACTGTCATCGCTTGGAATGATCTATGTATAATATAAACAAATGAGTTTGCTCTCTTCGCTATAGCAGTAATATGTTTTTAGTTTTAAGTTAAATGTAACGAGAATGCTTCTGTTGCCTTACAGCTTTTATTGTGTTACCGTCGAGATTATAGGAAATCTTAGGGTTTGTTTTACCTAAATGAAGAATACTGCATTTTGATATATTTAATGTTAAGACCCATTCTTTAGTCCAGTCAAGAATACGGTCAAGGTCTTCTTGTAATTGTCCACTGCTAGTTATTGGGTTTGCAAAGAACTTTCCGTCATCATCAAAGAAAGCGGATTCTGAATGTATTATCTCTATCACAGATCCGTTATAAAATTGTAAAGAGATGAGCAGAGAGCACCGATCCTTGCGGCACTCCGCTGCGTAATTCTTTGCTTTGTGACAAAGAGTTTCCTACACGTACTTGAAATGTTCTGTCTGTCAGGTAGTTTTGTATCCAATTGAGTAGCGGACCGCGTATTCCAAAGTGTTCCAGTTTCATTAAGAGGCGTTGGTGAGGGACTCTGTCAAAGGCACGCTCGTAGTCAAGATAGCAAACATCTACGGGTTTGTTATTATCCAAATCTTTTGTCCATGTGTGCATACACATAAGTAAGTTGCTAATAGTTGACCTTTTCCATATAGTTGAAATCAGTCTAGCAGATCACGGGTGTAATCAAAAGTTGATGACATTCGAATCCTTAAAAGTTTTATTTACTCCTGTACTGTTATGTTTTTTATAGCGTTGTAAAGTTATGTGCCGTACGAATTGCACAACTTACGTCATCGGGGCTGATAGTGACAGCCCCCATGGCTTCAATATCCTCACACTCACGACCGACGACACTCATCCAATCGCTCTCCGTCTGTTCGACTGGCACCGACCAGATGCTACGCCAGAAATTAATCATAGCAGTGGCATCCGGTGGCTGCCTGTCGGACACACGTTGGTTGATTCCCTCCCATTTTGGGTATACCTTTTTTGATCACTTTGGAAGAGGCGATTCTGCTGAAATCGATCCACACGCTCCCTGTTACGACGAATACAACCCACCCACGCATAGACTTTCTGCTTCAAAAAGTCAATGCGCTCCGTGACACAAGACAATTTTATCAGGCCACCCTTTTCAGGCCTTTTACGGGCTTTAGGCCAAGAAAGAATTTATTTTTATTGAGGAAGAATTAATTTTTATTATCTATAATAATAGGTTGGGGAAAAAGTCTTTTCGCATTTTATATGAAAATTCAAAACATTTTTTAATATAGTTTATTTTTATTTAACTAAAGTATGTAGGTACCATTTTGTTCGATAACTTTTTGCCATCTTATAGGTAGGGACATGATCCCATTGCTATAGAAATTTTGGGGCTTCTAATCAAAAAACTGCGTCAAGTAGTTTTGGCAGTCCTCTCGTGATGATAACCTGACACTGCCTAAAGAATTCTGAAGAGACCGAAACAGGTGAAAATCTAAAGGTGCCAGGTCAAGACTATACGGCGGATGCATTAACACCTCCCAGCCAAACTCTCTTAATTTTTGCTGAGTGGTTAAAGATATGTGAGGTCTAGCGTTATCATGACGAAAAACCTCACCCCTTCTGTTGATTAATTCCGGCCGCTTTCTCTCAACTTCTTGCTTTAATCTTATCAGTTGTTCGCAGTAGAGTTCTGAATCGATGGTCCTGCCTGGTGGTAACAGCTCATAATGAATAATGCCCTTCCAATCCCACCACACACACAGCATCACCTTGTTGCAAGTTAACCAAATATCGAGCTCGTGAGGTACCCAAATATCGAGCTTTTTTGTGGTACCCATTTTTTTTTAAATGCGCCAAAACTGTTTTGTGGTCAATTCCCAGTTCTTCAGCTACGTCGTAACTACTGATATGCCGATCTTGCTCCACTTTTTCAAAAATAGCATCCATTTTATCCGTTACAGGGCGACCAGAGCGACGTGCATCTTTGACATCAAAATTTCCGGATTGAAAACGCTAAAACCAAATTTGTGCTACTCTCACAGACACTGCACTAGGTCCATAAATATCGCAAATTTTTTTCGCAGCTTGCGTTGCATTTTTACCTTTTTGGTAGTAAAATTTTAAAATGTATCTAATTTCTTCATTACATTCACTCATTTTGACGGTAAGAAAAACAAATGAAAATCGCGCATTTTCCTAATTTGAATTGGGAATTATCTTCTTTAAAATTTAAACTTAATGATATCAAAACCAGCCAGGTTCAAATAGTATAGCCAAAGTGGTTTTATTACAAGTTCATACTTACTATATGCGAAAAGACTTTTTCCCCAACCTAATATTTATTTTTAAACATAAGTTAGGTTTTATAATAAATTTATTATTATTATACGTTAAACACTATCACATTCACACTGACACATTATGTTAGACCTCACATATTTATGTAAGTTTTACCTAATTAATATTTAACATACTTTCAGTGAAGGGCGAACAATATTTTGAAATAAGTGAACCAACAAATGATGGTATGCTGAGGTTTGATGTTTACATGCATCAAGGGACTGTGTCGCTGACAAATCAGCGCTGCAAGCACAATACGCCGCAAACGATAGAGGTAAGTAACGGTAATCCATTCATTCTAGGGATGCATTGACACGCTTTTATGTCGATACGATATCGATACTCGTACCATAATATCGGTGATACCTGTGCAATTACTAACACCGGTACGCTCATTGTGAATTTTTCACGTGTTTATATATAACCGTTTAGCAGATAAAGGGGGTAGGGGGACACTGTACTGAAACAAAAATTTTCACTTTAAAACCAAATATTTCAGAAACGGATCCCTAAATCGAAAAACTGTAAAAACAAGCTCATAATATTTTTGAAAGATCTGTTCAATGATACCCAACATGATTGTTTAGTCGAGAAAAAAAATTACTTTCACTTTACTTGTTTGGGAGCTACCCAAAAATAATGTATAAAAAAATGACTTTTCACTTTACTTGTATGGTAGCTACCTAAAAAAATGTATTTTTTCCTATAACTTTGTATTTTGCAGTATAGATTTAAGTAGATATTAAGTTTGACATTGCCTGCCTCCAAAGAAATGAATTTTTCCTGTAGTTTTAGTTTACTGAAGAATAATAATACTTGATCATCAGCAATAAATAGAAATATCATTGATACTTTTAAAAGTTTGAATAATAAGAAAACTGGTGATTTGTGGGATATTTCAGTATCCGTTATAAGCAATATAATAGATGTCATTGCGCCTTACTTAACTTCTATATTTAATAAATGTGTAGACGCGGGATCTTTCCCTGATATGATGAAGTTAAGTAAAGTTATCCCTTTATTTAAGTCTGGTGACAAAAATGATCCAACAAATTACCGTCCCATTTCTATTCTGCCAGCACTAAGCAAAATATTCGAAAAGTTAATTTTTAACCAATTATTAGATTTTTTTAACAATAATAGTCTGTTCCATGGTGATCAGTATGGATTTACTAAGGGTCGATCAACAACGGATGCAGGTGTTGCACTTTTACAAAACATCTACGATGCTTAGGAGTGTTGTCAAAATGCAATTGATGTGTTTTGTGACCTCTCCAAGGCATTTGACTGTATAAACCACGAAACACTTCTATCCAAACTTGAGCACTATGGAATAAAATGGAAAGCTCTCGAATTGATAAAATCGTATTTGAGTAGCCGAATTCAAAAAGTTAGTGTATATCAAGTAAAATCTGACGGATCAACCGTAGTGATTGGTGTGCCCCAGGGTTCTATCTTAGGCCCTTTGTTATTTGTAATATATATCAATGATTTACCATATCATGTAAAAGACTGTAAGTCTGTACTTTTTGCTGATGATACTTCGCTTGTTTTCAGCGTAGATAGGAAAACTGACACCTCGGATGAGATTAATAATACTTTCGTCGTAAGTGTTGGAATGGTTTACGTCAAATAATTTAGTATTCAATGCAAACAACTAAATGTGTAAAGTTCTGCTTACCGAATGTTACAAAAGTTACACGTTTACTTATTAATAAGGAAGCAGTAGATGTGGTAGATAACACAACGTTTCTGGGAATAACGCTTGATTCCGGATTGCAATGGGGCGCCCGTATTAAAAAAATAGCTGGAAAACTTGCGTGCGTGTGGATGGAGTGGTTCTTTTCCGAATCCATATGAACGAGACGTTAGGTTTTAGGACAAATTTGTGCCAACATCGTGACATAACTCAAAAAATTGTTCCTCCTATAGTCAAAAAGTTATAGTCGAAGAATTGGAACACACATTGGTACACTTGGATAAAATCATATCTCATAAAGTACTACAGCTCTGTAGAAAGTTTGGAATATGGAAAATTAAGACTTTATTTGTGTTATCGAATAACAGTTACATCAATAGATTTTAATGTTTTATTTAGATTTTATAAGGGTTAGTTAGGAACACTCATTACTAGTAATTGCAGAACGGAGTGTTCCTGAAATTTCCTATTCCGGCTCGATTAATTCGTAATGTTTTTTTGGTACAGTATAATGATAATTTAGAATGAATTTGTTCCATATAAACCTTAACCATAAAAGTGCTGGTTTAAAAGCAAATTGAATATTTATTATTTTTTCAATATCCCTTATGAGTGTACCATATGTCTGCCATTATTTACTAAACCCAACGTCGAATACGGAACTTATATCCAAAATTGTGCAAATGCAAGTACTAAAACTTGGCATTTTATTTATAAGTGTAAGTTGGATGCTTTATTAATTATCAATATTTTAAAATCTCCAAAGAAAATAATTATGTAGGGTGTCCAAACATTACAAAAGAAAAATATTCATATAAACATAAGAATTTATTTTTAAAAATTAACTAAAACTCGTCACGCATTAAAAAAAACCGGACAAGTGCGCGTCAGACTTCCGCACCGAGAGTTCCGGACAAACCTGTAGGTATAGTAAGTTTAAAATTATTTTTATTATACGATGTAACCGTTTTTTCCTTTCAAAGTACGGAACCTTAAAAACACCAAATGTAGATAGCCATAAGTAACTAATATTAGTTTTTAAGAACGATTAATATCATACAAGCGTACACCAAATAACGTACATTACGTCATATACTAGATCATTCAGACAATTTTTTTACGAGTACCTAGTGGCCAAGAATTTTATTTAGATCCCATGCCAGGTACGAATTAAACAGCTTCAAGCGTTTTTTTTTTTGTTATATAAAAATATTTTGCATTGTTACGTCTTTATCCCTGACGGGGTAGACAGAGCCCAAAAGCCACGTTTAACGTGATGATAAATAAATATATAGGGACAAACAACACTGATATTGAGCTAGCCTCAAAGTAAGTTTGAGACTTGTGTTATGGGATACTAACTCAATGAAACTATGTTTTATAACAAATACATAAATAGATAAATATCCAAGTCCCAGGACAATTTGCAAAAGGCCATTTTCCAACTTGCCCTGGCCGGGGATCGAACCCGGGACCTCTGGGTGGCGGACTAGCATGGTGACCACTACGCCACGGAGGCCGTTTTCTGGGCATTAAGATGGGAAAAAGGAATAGAGAACTTGCAATATTTTTATTTTTTAATTTGAATGAATTTTATGCAGAATAGACATAATAGACTACTAGTGTACCTATTAATAAAACAATAAACTTTCATTTATTGCCGAAAATTGCGGTTTCATACTAACAGTTTTGTTTTCGCGCGAAAATTTAAACTGTCAGTAATTTTTAATATACTAGTGGTCTATTATTATTCCAGGTTCATAACCAATCATTATCATCTGTAACAAATAAAAAAGGTAAGTAATTAGGTAAAATTTTCCAATTATGAATTGGGGGAGGGGGCCAGGGGGGGAGGACTACCCCTCAATATCAACCCCCCAATGCGTAACCTAATAATTACTGATATATTATTGAGTAAAGTTTTCAAGTTAGGTGGTAATTTAACCTCAAAAAACCTAAGCATTAATATGACTCTTTAACAGTAGCTACAGAGTCATATTTATGTTTAAAATATAGCAATGAGTAATATGGTCTATTCTGCATAAAATTCATTCAAATTTAAGCAAAACTAAAAACATTGCATGTTCTCTATTAAAATAGTGATGAGGTGCTAGCCGTATCGTCTATTAACATGATTCAAATCTCGCCCATTCCCTCGATCGGCTTTTATGATCTGCGCGGGAAGAAAACTGCTGGTTTTTAACATTTTATTTTTAATAACAACAAACCTTTTATACATACACTTATACATTTACTTATGCATATACTTATACTTACGCTTATTTTTATACTCTTAAACTTATACATGTACTTAAACACACATATTCATCACACATTCACACACAAATGTACATACACACACACAAACACGCGCATCCTTCCTTTTGGCGCAGTCGGGAAAAATTTAAGGTACAGATTTGTATTCATTTGCCGTAAAATTATCTTTAAAAAGAAAACTAATGTTCTCAATGCCTGTTTTTCTTTTTTGAAACTGCCAAACTCCATGGATAGTTTCTACCGAAAGCACCCAGATGTGGATTATATTCTTTTTGTCTGTGGTCTGTTCAAAGTTAGGGATTTGTATTCATTTGCCGTTAAATTATACGTAAAAAGAAAACTAATGTTCTCAATGCCTGTTTTTCTTTTTTGGGTACGTTCTATATTACCAGCCAGTGTTTAAAGAACCTTTTATCTCGTGTGCCATCGATAGTCAAACTCCATGGACATTTTCTACCGAACGCACCCAAATGTGCATTATATTCTTATTAGTCTGTGGTCTGTTCAAAGTTTCCCGCGCAATATTTTCATATACTCAGAAATATATTATTAATGATTCATTGTTTTTAAAATTAACAATATTACCTATTTCGATTGGTACTAATATTGTTTTGTGATATTTATCCACTTAAAAGTAATAAGTTAACTCCAACTATTTCAAGTACGAGTAAGGAAGTGTTTAAGAACGTACCTTTTTATCTGTAAACAATATACAAAATATCGATTTTTTTTTTTGAGATTTGATTTTATCCAAATGTTCCAATGAGTGTTCCAATTCTTCGACTATAACTTTTTGACTATAGGAGGAACAATTTTTTGAATTATGTCACGATTTTGGTACAAATTTGTCCTAAAACCTAACGTTTTGTTCATAAGGATTCGGAAAAGGAGCACTCCGTCCACACGCACACAAAATCTTAGCTCTGCAGCCTACGCTGTTAGAAGAATTAGGCAGATGACGGACGTCGATACAGCGCGTTTGGTATATTTTAGTTACTTCCATAGTGTTATGTCCTATAGAATATTGCTATGGGGTAATGCTGCAGACATAAATACCATATTTGTTTTACAAAAACGCGCTATGAGGTCTATACGAGTATATAAACTAGGTGCTAGAGTCTCTAAGGGAACTTTTTAAAAACATAAATATTTTGACCTTCCCTTCGCAATTCATATATTCGAACATTATGTACGTGCGTCAGAATAAACATACATATAAGAAAAATTTTGATATTCATAGTATTAACACTAAAAATAAATATAAATTCGCTATCTCAGCTTTTCGGTTAAAAAAAAACAAAAAAGTCTTTTGTGGGTCTCAGCTTACGTCTCTATAAGATTCCAGATAATGTAGTAGCGTTGCCATTATTTAAGTTTAAGACTGCCGTCAAAAATAATTTATTAAAAAATGTTTATTTTCAAGTAAATGACTATTTATTTGATCAAAATTCTTGGAAATAGTTGACTACAAATTTTAATTGTATTATTTAGATGTATAATATAATGTATACTGAGCTTAAGTGTAAATCTGTATTGTAACTGAAACATAGCCCATCAGGCTGGGTAGGGACCAATACTGAACTGGGTTTCTTTCGGCGTAATCTTCCCAGCAGTGGTCGTTCCGAAACGCGTGTGCGTGTGGATGGAGTGCTCCTTTTCCGAATGCATATGAACAAAACGTCAGGTTTTAGGACAAAATTGTGTCAACATCGTGACATTATTCAAAAAATTGTTCCTCTTATAGTCAAAAAATTATAGTCGAAGAATTGAAACACTCATTGGAACACTTGGATAAAATCATATCTCATAAAGTACTACAGCTGTGTAGAAGGTTTATATATGGAAAATTAAGACTTCAGTTACATAAATAAAATTTAACGTTTTATTTAGATTTTATAAGGGTTAGTTTAGAACACTCAATCCTCGTAATTGGAGAACGGAGTGTTCCTGAAATTTCCTATTCCGGCTGGATAAATTCGTAATGTTTTTTCGGTACAGTATAATAATAATTTAGAATGAATTTGTTCCATAAAAACCTTAACCATAAAAGCGCTGGTTCAAAAGCAAAAAGTTAAAATTTTATTATTTTTTCAATGTCACATATGAGTGTTCCATATTTTGACCATTATTTACTAAACCCAACGTCATATCAATACACGGAACTTGTATCCAAAATTGTGCAAATGCAAATACTAAAACTTGGCATTTTATTTATAAGTGTAAGTTGGATGCTTTGTTAATTATCAATATTTTAAATTTTCCAAATTAAATAATTGTGTAGGGTTTCCATACATTAAAAAAAATATTCATGCATACATAAGTAGATATTAATTTTTAAAAATTAATAAGAACACGTCACACATTAAACAATACAAATAAAATGTAGATAACTATACCAAATCTGGTAGTGCTAAATTGATATTTAATATATTGTTTACAGATAAGAAGGTTTCTTCAGCACTTACTTACTCGTACTTGAAATAGTTGGAAGTTAACTTATTACTTGTTAGTGGATAAATATCACAAAAAAATATTAGTACCTATCGAAATAGGTAATATTGTTAATTTTAAAAACAATGAATCATTAATAATATATTTCTGAGTATATGAAAATATTGCGCGGGAAACTTTGAACAGACCACAGACTAAAAAGAATATAATGCACATTTGGGTGCGTTCGGTAGAAAATGTCCATGGAGTTTGACTATCGATGGCACACGAGATGTATGATTTTTTAAAAGGTTCTTTAAACACTGGCTGGAAATATAGAACGTACCCAAAAAAGAAAAACAGGCATTGAGAACATTAGTTTTCTTTTTAGGTATAATTTAACGGCAAATGAATACAAATCCCTACCTTTAATTTTTCCCAACTGCGCCATAAGTGTAAGTATGTGTGCATGTATATTTGTGTGTGTATGTGTGATGAATATGTGTGTTTAAGTATATGTATAAGTTTAAGAGTATACAAACAGGTGTAAGTATAAGTATATGCATAAGCATATGTATAAGTGTATGTATAAGTATATGTACATCTTCCATGGTGGTTTGAAAGAAAAAGACTTAGAATGTACCAGCTGCTTCTATTTCCGCGCAGATCATAAAAGCCGATCGAGGGAATGAGCGAGATTTGAATCATGTTAATAAACGAAACGGCTAGCAACTCATCACTATTTTAATAGAGAACATGTAATATTTTTACATTTTTACTATAATTTGAATGAATTTCATGCAGAAAAGACCACTAGTATATTAAAAATAGAAATGTTTTTCGTTTATTGCCATAATTGCGGTTTTAAGCTGACAGTTTAAATTACCGCGCGAAAACAAAAAATTTTGGCAATAAATGAAAGTATATTGATTTTTTAATAGGTACACTAGTAGTCTATTATGTATATTCTGCATAAAATTAATTCAAATTGAAGCAAAAATAAAAATATTGCAAGTTCTCTATTCCTTTTTCCCATCTTAATGCCCATCATCACGTTAAGCGTGGCCTTTGGGCTCTGGCTACCCTGTCAGGAATAAAGACTAGTTCGATTAAACTGACCACGGGCAAAAAAAATTGCCCATGGATCGACCAGTAGAACTCCGTGATAGATACGGGCAATAAACGGACGTGATAATGTAAAATATTTTTATATAACAAGAAATGATCTAGTATATGACAATGTACGATATTTTTTTTACGCTTGTATGATATTAATCGTTCTTAAAACTAATAGTAGGTACTTATATTTTTCTTTTGTAATGCATGGACACCCTACACAATTATTTCCTTTTAAATAGGTATTGATAATTAATAAAGCATCCAACTTACACTTATAAATAAAATGCCAAGTTTTAGTACTTGCATTTGCACAATTTTGGATACAAGTTCCGTATTGATATGACGTTGTGCTTAATAAATAATGGTCAAAATGTGGAACACTCACAAGGGACATTATAAAATTTTAATTTGCCTTTGAAGCAGCGCTTTTATGGTTAAGGTTTTTATGGAACAAATTCATTCTAAATTATTATTATTATACTGTACCAAAAAAACATTACAAATTTATCCAGCCGGAATAGGAAATGTCAGGAACACTTCGTTCTCCAATTACGAGGATTGAGTGTTCCAAACTAACCCTTATAAAATCTAAATAAAACGTTAAAATCTATTAATGTTACTGCTACTCGTATTCGTTAACACAAATAGTCTTAATTTTCCATATATAAACTTTCTACACAGCTGTAGTACTTTATGAGATATGATTTTATCCAAGTGTTCCAATGAGTGTTCCAATTCTTCCTATAACTTTTTGACTATAGGAGGAACAATTTTTTGAATTATGTGGCGATGTTGGCACAATTTTGTCCTAAAACCTAACGTTTTGATCATTTAAATTCGAAAAAGGAGCACTCCATCCACACGCACACCCGAAACGCTAGTAGTTTTTAGCTTTTGCACTAAAATAATATTAAAAAAAAAAATACCTTCAAATAGATAAATTTATCCTACATTGATTAAAAAAATTTGACTTTGACTTTGACTTTAACACGGGTAGTACTTTTATTGTACTGGCAACTCAGCATCGTTTATAGTATGTAGGTAGAAGAAAACACAAGTGTACCCTACCAACCGCTGCTCCGGCCGACGGCGTTGTCCTTCAAATCTTTTATTGTGCGCGGCAACGAGCACTTTGTTACTAAGAAATCAAAAAGAAACAAAAACAAAAAACAAAAACAAAAACAAGATTTACCGGAAAAGTTATTCAATTTTTTAGCAATGAAGTAGTTATCATGCCCAAGCGCAGTTCTACGAGTAAAATTACTTATTATGAAAATAAAATAAGAAAATGAAAAGAACGTTCTTGTATTCAGAAGTTATGACTCATTTAAGAAGTCGGGATTTCTTGTCTGTCGTTTATCTTGATGTCATTTTTTGCATAGGACAAACAAATTCAGAATGCTTGAGTAATGTAACAGAAACAATAAAATCACTTGAGGGTCTGGGCTTCATTATTAACTTCGAAAAGAGTTTTTTAGAACCATCACAAGAATCCAAATTCTTAGGCTTTATTTATAACAAAACTGAAATGTCTTTATCCTTTACCAATTGAAAAGAGATTACATCAGATTTGGTAAGAAAATTTAAACCGCGGCCACGTTGTACTATCAGAGAGTTTGCAGGTTTGATAGGTGTCCTAACAGTTTAATGTCCCGCGGCTAGATATGGCTGGGTTTACACAAAACGCCTCGAGAGTCAAAAAAATCTTGTCATAAGAAGCACTAATTCATACAAAGCAAAATTTCGCATCTCCACTTGATCTCGAATGATGGTCAAAAAATATATTTCTAACAGCTCTCTTCTAAATTTTCTCTCGAAATTTTCACGGATGCTTCTAGATCAGATGGGGGGTGCGTTTTGTAACAATCAAAGAGTTAATGGTAAATGGAAGAAAGACGACAGATTTTCGCATCAAGTACTTAAAGCTAATGGCAGTATTTTTTGGTCACAAATGTTTTGCACGCGATTCTAAAAACTGTTCGATCTTGTTTCGCGTGGATAATACTACTGCATTGAGTTATATAAACCGCATGGGTGGTATAAAGTTTCCCCATTTAAACAATTTGATGCGGGAGATTTGGCTGTGGTGTGAGGAACGTGGTATATGGTTAACGGCTTCTAATATTAGCAGTAAAGACAATGAAGAAGCTGATGAAGAATCACGGAAAACCAATAACGATGTAGAACTTACACTAAAGGACAGAATATTTAATAAAACAGTGATGGAGTTAGGAGAGCCAGATATTGATTTTTTCGCTTCTCGCACCAATGCCAAATGCCCAAGATACGTGTCGTGGTGACCAGACCGAGACGCTGTCGCAGTGGATGCATTCACAATACCACGGAATTTTGTTCTATTCTACGCTTTTACACCATTTCCCTGAAAAACAATTACGAATAAAGCTGAAGGCATAATATTTTTTTCTTATTAGGCATCACAATCATGCTACAAACAATTCTTGTATCTGATATTTTATTCATTAATTCTAAAAATAATTTAATATGGAAATCTTTTAGGAATCGAGTGACCAGAGGAGTTACCCTGGGTGTAGCCAAGCTCTCAAGAGCATGTTAGTGTCCAGCTACAGCTTTAAAAGATTATTTGGAAGCTACAAAAGTTTTAAAATCAAATTTAGAAAATCTGCTAATAACGTTGAAACGGCCATACAAAGCCGTCAGCAGCCAGACCATCACGCAGATGTTAGCAGAAAGTCGCGTAGACGTGTGAGTGTAGGGCGCTCATAGCACGCGCCACGCTGCCACCTCCACGGTACACGCTCGTATCGCTGGACGTCACCAGGGGATCAGCTAGTTAGTCGCGAAAGTCTACCCCCATGGCAAACAGGCGTGAAAATATGTATGTCTGTATGAAACCTTTGCTAGATTTTATAACCGTACAGTGAGCGGCGATGCTCACTTCGCTAGATCGGTTTTCTTAATAAATAACGGTTGAATTAATGATTACATAATAATTTTACTTTCAAATAATTTTTGAAACTAAGAATATTAAATAATATGAGGCGTTATGAATATCAAAAAATTATAACTTTACAATTTATTTCATTTCTTGAATACATATTTTGATCTAGATATAAATAAATTATTATTATATAAGTATTAATTATCCAGATATAAGTACCCACTCCTACCCAGATCCCTCAGCAATAGGAAGATTTTGCAAATCTCTTAAAGACTGGTTGGTACACTTGTTTTTTTCTTCTACCTACATACTATAAACAGTGCGGAGTTGCGAGTACAATGAAAGTACCTGCTACGCGTGTTAAAAATTATATCTTCGAATGAAACGTACAATTGTGATAGAACTTCACTTACAGGTAAGTTCGTTTAATCATCAAAAAAATTCGTAACTATACTTTTAAACTATCTAATTAGCGAAAAAAAATTTTTTGGTCCACATCTCTACGCTCTAATTGTATGTTGTGCATAACATTATTTTTATTTTCAGATTGGATTTGGTTATTCGCATAACAGATATGTTTATATTTGGCACAATGGTAAACGCGCTAAATGGGTAGCTAATAGTGCCATTTACTATAAACAACATCAAAAACTTACTTGGTTATTTTGGGAAGATATCTTTACGGTGCAATGGACGACGGGCTTTTGGATAAAATGGAATGGCTCGGCTATTTCTTTTGGGAAAGGGTATAATCATATAATTAGCTGGAGCAACAAAGAACCCTTCGAAGTAAAATATATAGTGGCCAAAGCCCGGGATCTCGGCAACCAATGGACGATCGGTAAGTTTGCTCATGCATTGTCTTGACTTCCCTTATAGGGAACGTAACCTATTTAGGGGGGGGGGGGGGGTCTTAAAAATACTACGATCAGTCACAGGAGTGTGGGGGGGTGGCTTAGATTTTTGTCACGTAGTCTATTTCACCGGGAGAAACGTCCTGTTTTTTGGACTATCTTTGAATCTTTTTATAAATTAAGTTTCATCTTCATAATATTTAATTTAATATGTAATTTATTAATAATTTTAAGCATGCATGCAGTCTTTTGCAATAAACGGCGTGTTGCAAAAGACTGCGTTTGCATAAACATTTGAATCTTTGAATCTTTGCAAACTGATTAAAAATCATACTTGTCAATACTACGTAAAAACTTGAAGGGGGGGGGGGGTCTTGGCATATCCTACGAGCGGTTACCGAGGGGAGGGAGGGGTCAAAAACTTTTAAAAAGTAGGTCACGTAGTATGTGTACGTTCCCATATGACTAGGGATATCCCTAGTATATGGGAACCATGTTATGTTTGAATGAAACACCGCGAGTGCAAGACAACAACTGATTTATTATTTTACCACCCTCACATACAAAGTTGGTTAACCCACAACATTTCCCCCGTAAAATGAATAAATATTTATATCTTAATTTCCCCTTTTGATGAATACAAATATATGTAAACCCACCACCTAAATAAACAAAAGGTATAAAATGTAACAACTGGGTATATAATGTTGCATTATCTATCTATGCATTGTCTTATTTGTAGGACTATACCTAGACATAGCATGACTGAGGGAAGTCCAGCTCGCACTCTTCCATACAAAAAGAAAAAAAAGTTTTCCCCCTGAACGTGATTTGATCTCAATGATTTCTAGAAATCTAAATATATATAACTCAAAGGTGACTGACTGACTGACATAGTGATCTATCAACGCACAGCCCAAACCACTGGACGGATCGGGCTGAAATTTTGCATGCAGGTAGATGTTATGACGTAGGCACCCGCTAAGAAAGGATTTTGATCAATTCTACCCCCAAGGGGATAAAATAGGGGATGAAAGTTTGTATGAAACTTTGTCAATTTTAAACCGATCGGGCTGAGATTTTGCATGCATAAAGCTTCTATGACGTAGGCATCCCCTAAGAAAGGATTTTGATAAATTACACTCCTACGCGAGCGAAGCCGCGGGCAAAAGCTAGTATGTAATAAACTCAATAAAAAATGAAGTCCAAAGGTGATGCCTTTTTCAAGTTTTGCTATTGTAAAAAAATATTTGCCAATTGTTTAGTGTCTGAATAACAACTGGTTTATTGAAAAATATCTACATAACTTTAAAAAATATCCACGTGAAATCTTTTTCTGTTTACACAAAACAATTACTATTAAACAAAAGTTACTTAAAAGTAGGTTTTAAGGTAAGTACACTACACAGTATCCGACTTAAATCATCATATGATATCATTTTATCATCAGGGTTATTTTGTTGTCCCTGATCAAGTGTTCATTACTACCGGGGCCGGACTGTATGTAAGTATATCAATTTTGTATAGAAAACACGCATGGACAACACACTGACACCGCATCCGTGTGGAGAGTGTGCCAATCACTTAAGCCTCTCAAAAGCATTTTTGTGTCCAAATTCCCAGCACCATTTAATTTAATTTAATCTCGTTAATAGAAAAATGTTATCTTATTCAGATATAAATTTGGACAAATTTATTGACCGCCTTAAAACTTTTTCTATCTGTCGGTTCTGGCGTACCAAGATTCAAGATTCAAATGTTTATTCAGTAATTAGACCTTTACAGGCACTTTTACTCGTCAATAAGTATAATTTATGTTACATGTAAAGTATATTAAAATTTAATTTATTTTTAAAGAAAAGCTACCGATACCAGCGCTTCGTAACGACCACTGCTGAGAAGTAACGCCGAAAGAAACTCATTTTTACAGTATTGGTCGCCTACTCGCCAGAAGGGCTTTGTCATATTATTATAATTGTCTTTTAAATAATAAATACTTATAATACAATACCATTTATCAGCTCCAAATTTTTCGGGATCAACTTTGTTAAAAACGTGACCTTAGCACAAGTAGGCACCTCATTTACGACATTCTTCTGCACTAATGCTTAGGAAGCGGCAGAACTTAGCTGTAAGTAACCATTTGACCGATTTTTAAGAGATATTATAAATATTCTATGATAATAATGGTCCAGTCAATGACCACATTGACAAAAAATCCCGGAGAGCCAAATATTGGAGATCTGTGGTTTATCATTACAAATAAACTTTTTAAAATCCCCAACGATCCCATGTGTGCTACAAAAGTTATTCGAGGTCAAAGGTCAAAATTTGAGGTTTTATGGATTTTTCTCGAAAACGGTAAGTTTTAATCAAAAAACTCCTTAGACCAAAGTTGTAGATCTTAAAATTCTCTATAAATGGTTTTAATAATTTTTTTCCTCAGAGATACCATGCCTGAGATATCGCGATTCTAAGAGTCTCATTATACATGACATGCACACATTTCCACGCCACCTGTGAGGTAGTATATTCGGCGCGTTTTTTTTTTCCACTAACTGTCATGACAATTTTAGGATAATTTAAGGGAACAATACCCGTCAAGTTCTAGATATTATTGATATTGCTATTGATTATTAAGTTAACTATTGTTTCGATTTCTTTACATATTTTAATCAGATTCATATCATTCAGATACTCTTGAAAGTCTACTTCAGCAGTCATGCCTCTTCGATTTCTTCTTCCTTTTCCTCTTGCTGGATGTTCATAAGTTGTTCAAATGTGGCTAGTCATTGGTTTCTTCATTAAAATCACAGGAATCTTCCTCTATTGTACTCAACTGGACATTTAGGCAAGACTGACCTTGGCAATTGGTACCCATAGAGAACACAGCAACCCGACTTTTTACAGCCACATTTGGCACTACAACCTTTTTTTCAATTGCAAAAAATAGTGTTGAGTTTTTCTGGAACAGGTGGGAGTAAAGTTTGAATCGGTTCCAGAGTATTATAATGTTCAACCTCAGTCTTCTGGGTTCAGTTGATTGCCTAGCCATGTTTGAACTTGATAGTATACTCGATACAAGTGTTGAATAGCAGATGCCAATATTGTAGGAAGACATGATAGTTCTACTTGTTTCTTGTTTCGCGTATTTTTAACAAAAGTTAAGTATCGGTATTTATCAATGCAAGTAATTTTTTTATGGAGCTCCATTAACAGCAAGAAAGCATATTCCTTTCGTAATTATTGTTTGAGGTGTGGAATCAATTTCTGTAAATACTTTAGCGCAGTCAGTCTTTTCGAATAATTTAAATACTGACATTTTACCCCTTCTGCACATCGCTGACAAAGTGTCACAGCCGGTTATCGCATGTAAAAATAAAATATCGTTTTGGCATTTGGGATAAGCAGATAAACTTTTTGAAGAATATATTTCTGTTCGCTGTTGAGCCCTTCCAGGTTTCAGAAAATAAATTATTTTATCCATTGGAGTCCTTGCAGTAAGTAGTACTAACAAATCAACATCTTCTCCAACTACAATCGTTGTGTTTGTTGCATTAAATTTTTCTATTGTTGTTGCAATGATGAGGACATCTGCGTCATTTTGAGCTTGTTTCACTGCAATATTCGCAACTGTTAATTTGTCACTTAACATGGAAATTAAACGAGATTTTTAATTAATGTTAGCTAATTTCAACAGGGATTCTTTGAATTTTAGTGTAGTCACGTTATTTTTTTTTTAAATGCTGTGCTTTCTCTTAATTTCTTCATTGACTTCATTGCCACAAAATAAGCAGTGTTTTTTAAAACAATAATTTAATTCACTCTCTCCCGTTCTAGTACGAGGTGGACTTCTTTTTTTGAAGTACTAGCCTGTTTCTTCTCAAGTTGTCTTTTTACTGCAGCGATTGAAGTTTTCCGGGTGTATGATTTTCTGCAATCCACGTGTATTGTAACGGATTTTTGAGTTCTTAAATACTCAGACACTAGCCGCGATTAAAGTTGGCATTCCACGATCAACCGTTAAAAGATATCTGTTTCATCTTCGGTTAAAAGTTTATTGCAAATAAAGAAAAATATACATTTTTTAGAGCTATAAAATAAATAACCTAAATTAGACGCTTTTAATAAGTACGTATATTCACTTGAACTAAACACGAGACCCATGGACAATAGATTAGCTAGATGTTTTTCAAGGCCACGTGGCTAGAGGGGATTCACTTAGGGAATTACACTTTTGAATAAATGTTTTCTGAATAGTATAATATGTATATTTAATTTAAACCGAATTGTGTCTCTTTTATTTATATATCAAGATTAATATATATATATATAAAAGAGACCGGTATTTATACTTGATTATTGATATACGTGGCTTATACGTGCATATCATGTATAATGTGACTCTTAGAATCGCGATATTTCAGAAATGGTAACTCTTAGCGAAAAATTAAGATCATTTTTGTAGAGAATTTTAAGATCAACAACTTTGGTGTGAGGTTATTTTTGATAAAACTTTTCGTTTTCGAGAAATATCCAAAAAACCTAAAATTTTGACCTTTGACCTCTAATAACTTTTGCACACATGGGATAGATGGGGATTTTTAAAACTTTATTTTTAGTGGTAAACCCCAGCTCGCCACCAATATTTGGCTCTCCGGGAATTTTTGTTATTTTAAATGTCTATATTGACCGGACTATAGATATATTTGAATTTGAAACCTACTCAAAAATCATTGAGATCAGATGACATTCAGGAGTCCTATACTGCCTCTGTCTCCGGGCTGAGTCCATAGAGAACTCGAGTCCCGATGACTGCCATTTCTACTCGCCGCATGTCTCCGTGACCATTGCCGTGCATCAGTGTCATGCTTGGCGACATAGGAGAATTGATACATGGCTGTCTAATTTACGAGACGGTAGTTTGAAATTAATACGCACATGTTTGTACTCATGAAGCTAAGTACCTGGGCGACAGAGCTTCGCTCGATGAAAAACATAAAAAATGAATCGCCTTCGGGTTCAGTCTCTCGCTATGCCAAGCCACAACGTTGCAAGTCATAGCAAAATTAAGTACTTTCCACTTTTCCTGTTGTTTTTAATCAAAATGTTTGATGTATGAAAACTGAGAAGTAAACAAAGAACCTGTCTTAGCCCTAACCCTGCTTGGTAATCTTGAGGTACTTCGGGCAGTTAATAAGTTTATGTAGGTACGACTGGTAATTTACAAGCAAAATATCTACAAACACGCGGGTCAATCAAGTAGTTTAGCCGAGGGAATCCGCTGACCGGCGGTCCGGTGACTAGGCACTTGCCCCGCACCTCCCCCGATGACGTCGTCGCTCCGTTCGCGACAAACCCATTTAGTTTTCCCTTGTCTGGCTGTCTGTCTGCGGTTTCACTCAGAGACTAGAAAACTGTAACTTGGCATGGGTATGTAATAGGTTGGGGAAAAAGTCTTTTCGCATATTATATGAAAATTCTAAACATTTTTTAATATAGTTTATTTACATTTAACTAAAGTATGTAGGTACCATTTTGTTCGATAACTATTTGCCATCTTATAGGTAGGGACATGATCCCATTGCTATAGAAATTTTGGGGCTTCTGTGCAAAAAACTGCGTCAAGTAGTTTTGGCAGTCCTCTCATGATGTTAACCTGACACTGCCTAAAGAATTCTGAAGAGACCGAAACAGGTGGAAATCTGAAGGTGCCAGGTCAGGACTATACGGCGGATGCATTAACATCTCCCAGCCAAACTCTCTTGATTTTTGCTAAATGGTTAAAGATGTGTGAGGTCAAGCGTTATCATAATGAAAATCCACACCCCTTCTGTTGATTAATTCCGGCCGCTTACTCTCAACTTCTTGCTTTAATCTTATCAGTTGTTCGCAGTAGAGTTCTGAATCGATGGTCCTGCCTAGTGGTAACAGCTCATAATGAATAATGCCCTTCCAATCCCACCACACACACAGCATCACCTTGTTGCGAGTTAACCCGGGTTTCACCACAGTCTGTGAAGCCTGACCGGCCTTTGACCATGACCTTTTTCGCACATTCTTGTCGTACGTGATCCACTTTTCATCACCAGTTATCAATTTCTTCAAAAATGGTTCGGTCTCATTACGTCGTAATAAAGAATCACAAATGAGTACACGGTTCATTAGGTTTCTTTCAGAGAGCTCGTGAGGTACCCAAATATCGAGCTGTTTTAGGCACCTGTTTTTTAAATGCGTCAAAACTGTTTTGTGTTCAATTCCCAGTTCTTCAGCTACGTCGTAAATACTGATATGCCGATCTTGCACCACTTTTTCAAAAATAGCATCCATTTTATCCGTAACAGGGCGACCAGAGCGACGTGCATCTTTGACATAAACATTTCCGGATTGAAGACGCTTAAACCAAATTTTTGCTACTCTCACAGACACTGCACTAGGTCCATAAACAGCGCAAATTTTTTTCGCGGCTTGCGGTGCATTTTTACCTTTTTGGTAGTAAAATTTTAAAATGTATCTAATTTCTTCATTAGATTCACTCATCTTGACGGTAAGAAAAACAAATGAAAATCACGCATTTTCCTAATTTGAATTTGGAATTATCTTCTTTAAAATTTAAACTTTTAAATGATACCAAAACCAGCCAGGTACAAATAGTATAGCCAAAGTGGTTTTATTACAAGTCCATACATACTTTAAGCGAAAAGACTTTTTCCCCAACCTAATATGTATATTAATTAGGCCGACAGTAGTAAAATAAATACTGATCTAAAGATCTAAAAAATAGATATAATTTGGATATTGCGAATTACATAAAATTATCTGATAGATACAGCTAGGTCCCTTAGATAATTTAATGTTATTCGCAATATCTAAATTATAAGAGTACATTTTTGAAGAAGTGTTATTTAATATGTTCCGAAAAAACGCAAGATCAACTTCTGTGGTTGATCGTATTAAGATGATGAACATCCTTTGGAATCTATGACAATGGTTATAATAAAAATATCTTTTTTTTAACAGATAGATTTGTCAAAAAAGGAATATATATTACACATATTTCATGTCCTCGATTGCTGAGATCTGGTAGCCCTGCCAATGGCACAAGTGCACGCACGCAAACTGGTGAGAAACATTTGATTTTAGTGCCTTTTGAAAAAGAAAAGATTTGTTGCAAAGCAAGAACCTGCGAGGGCCTGCCCTAATTGGCGCCCTGTCGCCCTCCGGCCAAACCCATACTTGGATATACCAAGTGTACAATCAACTAGCTATGTATTAGTTTCTGTTCAGTATATGTAGTGTGAATCAGTGTCTCTGCGTAGTAATGTTCTGTGCTGTAATAGCTAGCTCACTGTACACGAACTAATTATTTAGAGGGATAACTTACCTATAAACAACCCTAGAACCTAACATCTAACACCCTAGCCGTAACCATAAGCTAAGAATATATACGTAAATAAAATAGCATTAGACCTAAGATAATAGACGGACAGTGGGATTAAGGAACAAGGTGTAGTGCACGGGGTGTAATGTGCACTGGCCAGGATTTTCCTACCACCGATGAAGCAGACTCACAAGACTGATCAGTAAACAGTCGGAGACTGATCAGTATACTGACGGCTAAGGGTATCTTGGTCGTAGTAAAGGAAAGTATTGGTAACTGCATCTGTCAACATCCCAGACAAGATATAGTAAAATTAAAAATTTTAAAAACCCCCGACGCAAGAAGTATTCTCTAATAAATCAACTATTAAAGAGCTGATGATCTTCAAATGGCTGATCAGGTCATGGCTACCTTACCATTTCCTTTCAATATCATTGAAATAACACTGTACCAAATTTCGAATCGATCGAACATGTTAGCCAGATCTCCTTATCTTCAAACGGCTTTTCATGAAACATGGCTGAGAACACTCGGGATAAAATTATCTATGACCCGAAAAAAACTAAACGTAAATCTGTTCATCCGTTTGGGAGCTACGATACCACACACAGATACACATACACGTTAAACTTACAACACCCCTCTCTTTTTGCGTCGGGGGTTAAAAACACGTAGATTGTCTGATACCATAGAGAATTTATTTACAAAATACTAAATTTATTAATGATGGTATGAGTATGTAAATAATATTAACATTTCTTTGTATTGAACCTAAATTTTCTCGTCTACGCTGCAAGTATGCATTTCTGGTTCTGCCACTGCTGAGTTGCATGTTCAAGTATCAAGTATGCGTGAACAAAAATGAAAGGTGTACCCTTGACTTGGAATAGGTTTTGGCAGGAGAAAGATCTATTGCAAGGAAAAGGAAAGGGTTACGAAGTGAGTTTGTAAATGGCCTGATGGTGGACTATTGCGATAGAAACAACGGCACCTGCCATAATCATGATTATTTATTTGTTATTAAATTTTTAAATACGGGAGCAACTCCGCGAGCAACAGTAAGTAATACGAAATAATAATTTAATTGAATATTATACTGTTTTCAGATTTGGTTGTCGTCAAAAATTCGTTCAGTTTCCACCGGGCGGTAGAGGAGCCACTTTCGCTGCGAGTGATGACAGCACAGCAGCCGTATCGACAGTTTTTTGTCCTCCTGTCTCCAACGAAATCTCATTCGGAGCCGCGGATTTTGGTAAAACTCTCAATATTATACAATGTCATTATATTCACAGATTGGTTAATACCACTCATTTAAGAAGTTTCTTTTTTACTTACTTGGTCCTGTTCGAACGCTTTCAAGTCGTAAGCATTCGAACAGGGTTGGAAAGGGACAGATTTATAAGAGGAAAGAGGATGCCTTTGTCTAGCAGAGGGACAGGAACGGCTAATAAGAAAAAAAAAACCTGTCGGTTGTATTAACATTTCTGATGAATACTGCGCTGTACTCGCTTTGAGATATTTTTATTTCAACAAAGCTTAATATCATTACAGTATGAATGAATACGATGATAGATAAGCAATGATTGTAACACATAACATAAAACGCTGTTAGTAATTCAAAATATGAAGCCACTCTACGACGCCGTAGCATAATATTGAATTTGGCTCCTATTTTCGCATTTCTCTTTTTGGTGGGATGCAACAGAGCCTAGGGCTGCAAGTCTCAAATGCGATGGTGAGCGAGATGGTGGAAAAAGTTCAGTCACAAGCTTTCAATTTATGTTTCAGATTCACATTGGAGCTGACAACGGGACAAAGTGCACCATTAGTAAAAATGGTATCATTATGATCAGAGTTATGTGTCATTTGGATTGGAGAAAAGATGTCTATCTTCCGTTTTGGATATGGTTCAAGAACGGGGACATCTACGTGAAGGCAGGCTTCGGCCATCCAGATAAACTGCAGCCATTCATATATTGGAAGGACCCAAATCCGTTCAAAGTTAATTATTACGGCTTGCGCTCGAGAGACGGCACAGAAGTGCCATTTATTTTAAACGAGAGAGGTTATAAATATGCGGAGGAAAACGACAAGAATGAGGATGAGAGAAAAGCGACATTCGAACACGATGAATATGAGGATGAGGATGAGGATGAGGATGAAGATAAGGGGAAAGCGGCATTCGAAGACAAGAATGAAGATGAGGGTAAAACTGTTTACGAAGACAAGAATGAAGATGAGGGAAAAGCGGCATTCGAAGACAAGAATGAAGATGAGGGGAAAGCGGCATTCGAAGACAAGAATGAAGATGAGGGTGAAACGGTATTCGAAGACAACTAAAATGAGTAAGATGCGAAACGGAGGAGAGGCTTAAATGCACTGTTTTATTAAAAGTGTGTACAAAAGTTACGTGTCGTTGTTGAGCGTTTAGAGTCGTTTTCAAATGATTTATTTTTTAGTTCGAACATTCTAGCTACGCTTGTTTAGTCCGGGCCGTTTATTAAAATTCACAGGTAGGCTTACAATAATTCACATACCGCTGAAAAGTGGTACGAATGTTGGCAACACCATTAAAGGCGAAATGTCGAATATCCATATCGATGCCCGCCTGCAAAAACAAATTTAAGGTCAAAGGTCACAAGTAGGTGTTTTATTTTCATTTATAGTTTAAAAAACAATGGAGTTTTATTTTCAAAACATTTTACACCTTTGACTCTGAATATTTTTTTGCAGACTGCTTCTTTGGAAACTAACATTTTATCCATAATGGTGTCCCGAACATTAATACACATTTTCAGTTTAATGCGAATAATGTAGCTTATATGAAATCAATCATCAGTAAGTGACTTTTGGCTGGAAGATTTATAAGTTGTGGCGGACTCTCATGTGAGTTATTTTAAGTTGACCATAACCTTATAGCTCTTGTTTTGTTAGTTTATTAGTAAGCCAGAGTTTAATGTGTACCTTTCTCCATTGAAATTGTTTTTGTTTGTTTTGTTTACACATGTGTGCACGTAATGTGACCCAGTTTTTGCCTAGAAAACATAGTATAAGTACACCTTTATTTTGATAGTATAAATGTTTTCTCGAAAGTCACATAAGATGATAGTGTGATTGCGTCCGTAGATATTCAAGATCAAGGGTCTAAACATCAGTTCTTTAGATATTTTTTTTTTACCTCAAACCTTTTCTTAATGTACAAAGACTATAAATACCACTGTGTAACATTAAAAATATTTTCTACATTCGACCGTCTTTGAGACAGAGAGCGGAAAGGTGCATAGCACTCAGCCATATCATTTTTTTTTTAATAAACATGTACTACTATTTCTCGTATCTATGTTATGTAATGTGCAATTTTGCAGGAGCTTGCATATTAATAACGTTGACCAAGTGGTAAAATAAAATGAAGAAAAATTAAGAAATTAGGGTACCTCCCTCATACGTAATGAAATGTGAGTATGATATTATTTTTTTTGTCTATCCCATACGAGTAGAGTGGGATATAGTCAGTAGCTATTTTAAAAACATGTCGAGATTGCACACACTATTTTTCTATTGATTGCTCCCTTTGCAAAATATTAATGTTTAAAGTACAAATTTTCGCTACGGACTGGTGGCCCCACTGCTTATCCCCATCAGTGGGGTCACCAGGACTTTTTAAGTATTGATGTCGCCATGGTAGTGGGTCAGTGAGGTCACAAGGACTTTCAGGTACTGAGGTCTCCGTTGCAGTGGGTCAGTAAGGTCACGAGGACTTTCAAGTGCTTATGTCTTCATTGTAATGCGGCAGTGGAGCTATACAGAATCCGTATCTTTTTAACAGTAACATGGAGACATCAGCACTTGATCCCAATGACCCACTGCAATGGAGACATCAGTATTCGAAAGTCCTCGTGACCCCACTGACCCACTACCATGGAGACATCAGTACTTGTCTTCGTGACCCCACTTGTGGGGATAAGCAGTGGGGCCACCAGTTCGTAGCGCAAATTTTCATGGCTGAACATCCGCTCTATTCTCGAAAACGTTTAACTTAAAAAATATATTTCATGCATACTTTGTAGAGAATTTTATATTCAACAACTATCTTAAACATAAGATTTTAGGTAAAAGAGAAATGATTTAAAAAAAACTGATTTTTGACCCCTTTGCCTTGAATATCTTCAGACTTAATCACGTGACCGTATGTACCGAGGCTGCCCTATTATATGTTTTTACTTACAATTAGACCTAACAGTGACGTTACTTTAATCGAATTTTGGCACCTTCTATTTGAGATGGCGGCTTGCGCCTGTATTTTCTCAAGGTCGTAAGAATTGAATTTTTGTTATACATACCTTCAGTATATTTTAGAAACATAATATATCATAATAACTTTAGACTGGAATATTTGTAAGTTGTGGCGGACTCACGTGAGTTATTTGAAATTGAGCATCACCTTATAGCTCTTATTTTGTTCGTTTATTAGTGAGCCAGAGTTTAATGTGTACCTTTCTGCAATGAAATTGTTTTTGTTTGTTCACACATGTGTGCATGTGATGTGACCCAGTCTAGTTTTTACCACGTAATTTTTAAAACATAGCTTATATTAAGTATAAAATGTAATTTTTTTAAACATTAAGTTCAATTATTAAACATTAAGTTAGTGAATAAATTGTTATTTTTTTAATTTACTCATATTTTTTTATTTGTCTATAATCGCTCTCGCACTCGAGCTAGACCTAAAGGGGTACATGAATTTTTCGGGCTACAGTGCTGCCCCCATTTTATATAAATCATTTGAAAGGAAACGGAGATATTATTGAAATTTTGTCTTGACGAAGCCCTAGATAACCCTTTAAACTATTTACTGTTTTTCGTTAAAGGAGAGAACATGAACCTAAAACTGCCAATTTTTGCTAATGTGCGTAGAAAAGCTTTACGTTCTTACTTTAAACTATAAACTTAAAGTAGGTAGTTCATAAAATACTTTGAAGGGTTTAGGGCTTGATTAAGACAAAATTTTAAATAATACCTCCGTTTCCTTTCACATGATATATTTTAAATGGGGCAGAACTGGACCCAAAATGTATCACCTTAAACCACATGTCTCGCCCAGTTCCACTTCAGGGTTGCAGCTTTTTGTCCGACGTCCACGAGGCTTCGGTGGTCAGGGGCCACTTCTTGATCTACCTACCCCATTCGTTTTGACTATACCTTTGCCCTTACGAGAAGTTGTTTTTTTAGGAAGTTGCCCTTTAGCGATGCTGCCTTTTAGCGAAGTTTACCCTTTAGCGACCCGAAGGTATAAAACGTTTCAATACTTACGTTGGTACTTACTTAATATTTAATGCCTTCTGTTTACGAGAGTAACTAACCAGACTTTTCCCGCAGAATAGCAGTAGGTAACTAGGTTTCATATTAAACCAACACTAGATTTTTAAACAAAACTTAATTAGAAATTGATTTAATTCTGTACTATAAATTCTTTCGATCAGTACTTGCTATTTGTGCGTTTCAATAGGGTATATGCATGAAAAAAATATTTGTTATCTAACCAGTTTTTCCATAAATATTCAAAAGTAAATTACTAACAGTGAAAACAAAATAAAAATTGGTTAAAATATATAATAACTATATATATAATAATATCTATCTCACTCGCAAAAACGCTACTTTCTATGGCAAATGTATAGATGATATGGACTTTGACGTCACCAGTCCATATCGGACTTCTCTTTCTAATTGAAACTTTAAAGTATCACATGTTCGTCGCTGATTAAGATATTTTAAAAATTCTTTCATATTTGATTACTGTGGTAAATAAAGATTTAATTAAGCAAATAAAAAAAATACGTGCATATTCTCCATTACATTTTCAGTTTTATTTTAGTAACTGGAAAAGATTTAAATTTTAATTGTTCTATTCTATTTTTCTATAGCCGTACAGTCCTTGATGCACAAGCCCAGCTTTAGGCAGTAGTCCCACCGACGGCGAGAAAACGACTAACGGCTATTTTCTCGCTCAAGAAACGTACAAAAGATATACATTCCATGTAAACAAAAGAAATGCATATACAAATAGTAGATCGATGACTGTTCACACTGCCGACGAGGACTCACTTCACTAGTTTGTCGCTGAGCGACAAGAGCTATGAAAGAACACTCGCTCAACGATACCAGCTTAGCGATCAGAACTCACGCCGAGAGAGCAACCAACGGTCATTTCTCTTGTGCGTATCTGAAAGTACACGTATTTTTATTTATTATGAATATCGAACAATCATTTGAATTAGTTATCTTGTTCAGACGACGATGCTGATATATTATTAGGCTTTGAGTAGTGGCAGCGAGTGATGCGGGTAATCGCTCGTCTCACTCATACACTCGCTTGAGCTACACAACTATCGGAACTACGTAGTCGCTCCCCGCGGCTCGCCAACTCGTTTCTACATTCTAGCTCTACTCGCTACTCGTTCATCGTTGCCGGTGGGACAACTGCCTTACATTACATTGGTGAGAGTGATCGTCAAAAGCAGCCAGAAGAAAAAAATTTAATAAAATGTTTTATTGGAAAGAAATTAAGCATTTTGATTATAAAGAACACGATACTATGTTAATTATCCTTTATTAAAAATTATAAAAACTCCTCTTGACTGGACATTGCATCTTTAGTCCCGCCTGATGTGTGTCACCTCTGTAAACCTCTCGTATGCCGATACGTAGATCTACGCGATAACGCATTGTTTAACTATTGTGTCTGATATTCCAGCATACAAGAGGTTAATATTGAATCGCTCCGTTATACTGTCAATAGCAAGAAGAGAATATATAAAAGAATATCGGCCATCAAACACTTTTTCTTGTTTGACTGTGTAGTCGCAGACATTTTTCCACTCTTGTACTACAGTGATCGCGTCAACTTTTTCCTTTATTAATCTCATTATTGTGTCCATATTCATTGACACGTTTTAGCTACCTACGTATCCTTTTATCATTGTCCATAACTTTATTTTCAATCTGGTTGGAATCTGGGTGATAGGGTGGTAGACGTAGAAGGCTGTGACCATGTTCTTTAAGCAAATTATCAATGTATTCAACAAATCTTGCCTTGTTTTGCAGTATCAGATAAAGTTGTGGTCTAAGTGTCGATGCAGAGTGAAATAGTTAGGCCAATCAAACACAACAATACTGGATTATACGTTAAATTGCTAGCGCTACCAGAGGTAATGATGGATCCAACCAACTTCAACAGTTGCAGTAAGCTAGAAACGGGTTGCCGTACCCAAAAGGTTAAAACGGGACCCTATTACTAAGATTACGTCCATCTCTCTGTCTGTCACCAGGCTGTATCTCTTAAACCTTGATAGCAAGACTGTTAAAATTTTCACATAGATGATGTATTATTTATGTTGCCACTATAACATCAAACACGAAAAACAATAAAATACATATTTAAGACGAAGTGGTAGCTAATATGGCGCCCTCATTTGAAATAAATTCTTTAAAATTTAATATGGTGATAATTAAAAATTTGATTTGTATGAATGTCTAGGAAGACCTTTAAACTATTTTATGAATAACCTTTGTAAGTAATATTGGTAGTCCGTCTGGTTTTAAAACTGTTTTTCGCCAAAAGTGGCCACTTTGATAAGCTCGCGTTGACGACAGAGCGGCCGGGAAGGGCCGCCTTAAGTCTTCAATTGAATTCAATTCAATTCGTTTATTACTTCCTTAATAATAATTTATACAGGTTTTAAATAAAAGATGTGTAACAATTAAGGACCCTGACGGGCGCTGCAATGTGAGAGGGGCTATATTTTATGTAGAATATTTCCTGTGTATTTCCTATAATTATTTCCTTTTCCGAGTATAATATGTACCTATCTTTTGTGTTAATAGTTCAAAGTTTATTTATTTATTATTAATATTTAGATTTATAATCGCTTTTTGTTGTGAATTAGCGTAGCAATTTGTATGTATTTCTTATTATTGTTATTTATAGCGATTATCTATATTTTAGTAATTTTATTTATTTACTGAACGAAGTGTATATGTCGGTCTTCTAAGTATTCATTTATCGTATAATAAGTTTTAGCTATTAATAATTCTTTTAAATGTTTGGAGAATTTTTTATCATTTTTAATGGCTTTCAAGTCTTCCGGGAGTTTATTGTATATTTTTATAGACATCACCAGAGGACTAGGTGAATGAAGTTAGAGGCGAGACATTGGTAACTGTAACCGGCTGTGGTGTCTAAAGTTGTACCTTATAACATTAACTACCCGCTTTTCAAAAAAATTTGGGTATCTGCGAGCAAATTTGCACGCTTGCATAATGTAAAGACATGGTATAGTCAAAATGTTATATTTTTTGAAAAATGGTTTGCAGCTTACTCTTTGTTTAATGTTGGCTATAATTTCTAATCAGCCTTTTCTGCAAAGTATCGTAATCATAAATACCTATTACTATTGTAAATATAGGATTGTATAGGCGGTTTAATACAGGCGGGAGTGCGCATTACCAGCGCTTTCGCAAGTACAGCGACACCGGGCATGGTCCGTACTTGGATGGAGGTGACAAATGATATAAAAAAACTGATCTTTTTGAATTTCTGAATTTTATAACTGATTATGAAAATTTTTGAACTAACAGATATCTTGTGGACTATTTCTAGGTTTCTATCAAAACAACAAATTAAAATTTGGAAAAACAAATTCACCATAGGCCTTCAAAATTCTGCTTTAAAAAAAAACATTTTACACAATTGAAGGCTTAATGAAAAATACGTATTACCTGGAACAAGTTTTATTAAATTTCCGCACCCTATGAATAATTAATATTCGTTCAATGCATAGTTAATAATAATACTAATTTTATTCAATAGAATGCAAACGTACCTACCCTTAGGCGCTATCTCTCTCTTTCTGGTTTGCCTCTTTTTATAGCATTGACCTGGATGAAACACCAAGCTTTTCAAACTATGCTCGCGTTGACGACAA
Source organism: Acrobasis suavella (assembly GCA_943193695.1). Lineage (NCBI taxonomy): Eukaryota > Metazoa > Arthropoda > Insecta > Lepidoptera > Pyralidae > Acrobasis > Acrobasis suavella. The sequence goes on along the minus strand of OW971934.1, from coordinate 2,889,613 downwards.
AGCGGCCGGGAAGGGCTGCCTTAACAAAATTGGTATTTTTTTTAAACAAATTTGATCAACTTTGACAACGCGATAACCCAAAAAACACTATAATATAGTCAGTTAGTGTAATTACACTTTTGTTTTCCATTTTCTGCTACAAAACAGTAGAATTGAATATACTGTTATACGAATAACAAAGAAGTTGTAACTAAACTGTCTTAATGTTTTATGGTTTCAAAACATGTTTTCCCTGTGAATATCCCAAAACTAATGCACTTCTAAGATATCAGCCATTTTTTTCGCATGTGGAACGCACCCCCGGAATAACAATCACGCTACACGTTATATGAAATGTCGAATATTTCTGTCGAGACGCGATTTATTGCTGCCGCAAGTTACTCTGATTTATGAAACATTCCCAGAAATTCTAGAATTCCTTTACGAAAACGTCGAACAGTTTTTCCATATGAAATCGGCTACAAAAACAGAGACAATACAATACTGTTACTGGATCTTTATTGAAGCCAAATAAAAAGCCTTCAGTTTTGCGTCGAATTCAACTGGGTAGTAGTCATTATGTACACTTTCTCGTTTCTCGCCATAACATCCAAAGGTCACATTTACAGTCTCGTGACCACTTCTGACATCTGCACTAAACACTTCGCCCATATATGCATATCTTTGATAATCACTGCTCATCGCTTGAATCTCCGCTTATGTGAAATTCACACCTTATGCGAGTATTTTGTAAAACTAAAAGGACACATAAACAATCAAGTCGTTAGTATACGAGTCGGTTTTTAACGACCTCTATGGCCTAGTGGCAATCATATGCCAGGTTGGTCACACTGGAGGTCCCGGGTACGAACCCCGGTCAGGTCAAAATGGAAAATGATATTCTTCAGATTGAACTGGGTCTTGGGTGTTTACCTATCTACGTATTCGTTATAAAATATAGTAACATTGAGTTAGTATTCCATAACACAAGTCTTGAACTTACTTTGGGGCTAGCTCAATCTATGTGATTTGTCCGTACATATATTTAACACACTTACCCGCTCATTGCAAGATCGCTCCCAAAGCTTTACAAAGTAATTAACAAACTACTTTCACACATCTTGCGATAGTTTCACTACATAAATCCTTGTTAAGAAAAACATTTATACTAACCGCTTTCATAATCTAAACTCCGCCATTCTCTGATAATCTTCGATCGTCTCCGGTAATCTCCGCCTATCTCCGCTTTTGTAAAATTCAGACCTTAAACGAGTATATATTTTTTTTATATTCATTTTGTGTTATTTGGCCATCAAGCCGATCCTTTTGAGCCTATTTTCATGGTTTTAAAACTGTTTTTCGCCAAAAGTGGCCACTTTTGGCGAAAAATAGTTTTAAAACCAGACGGACTACCATATTACTTTCAAAGGTTATTCAAAAAATAGTTTAAAGGTCTTCCTAGATGAATATACAAATAAATTTTTTAATTATGACCATATTTAATTTTAAGGAATTTATTTCAAATGAGGGAGACACTTTAGCTACTACTTCGTCTTAAGCTAAAATCCATCGAGCCGTTGAGGCTGCAAAGCGTGCCAAACAATCATACATATTTTCTTTATTTCTCGCTTACATGCACTTATACTATAACATGGTTAGTAGGTAAATAAGTACATGAACCCTGGCAGGGTGTTGCAAATTATAAGTATGTAGTTGAGTTTATATAATAATAGTGATTTCAGAAATATTACGTTTGGGGTATGCCAGAAATTGTTAGTAATTGAATTGAATGTCAACAGTTACATAAAACTTATAAGTTAAGTATTAATTTCAGGGAAATTAAATTACATTTTAATTAAATTAAATTGGATGTATTTTCTGATACATTTCAATTATCTCAATGATAGTAATGTCAAAAATAATATAAATGAGTAGTATAAATGTCAGTGTAATAATTGATGAACATACATACATACTCTCGAAAAACATAACCCTCCTTCTGAAGTAGTCGGGTAAAAAACGGTACCTTAACAACGGCAACGGGTAGTCGCTTCAATTATTCAAAGAATAATAAGCTGTATATTTTTGGTTTTTGGCGGGAAGTCAAGGGGTTCAGTTGGAGTTTGCTTTAAATTATTTTGCAAATTGATTCTAGTGGACTTTATAATATAAAATCGGTGTAGTTTAGTGTTATAAATGCTCATGGACAATATGTAAAATGGTTAAAGTGGACACTCATAGTGCGGCTGTAGTGATATTTATTTGCGGACTGTGGTGGGCGTCTTTAGACGCCGTCCGCCACTCATTCGGCTATGAAAACCAGTGGACTCGTATAGATTTGTTGCCAGAAGCTCCCTTGAAGCAATCAACGGACCTACACCAACCTTTGATTGTATAGTTAGGTTAGGGTTAGGAATAAACCCCCCCAATGGGTTCCCGGTTTGTCGTACCGGGGAGGCTCAGTACCCGTGGTAGCCTCGAGCAACGGGGAAGCTAAGAGGAACCCGCGAGGGGGCGCTCCTGCTGTTTGTTCCACTAGCAGTGAGCGCCCACATTGGGGCGGCGGGGGAATTGGAAGTTCTCCCCCCACCCGGGGAGGGGCGCTCCCGCGGGCTCGGCTTCGGCCTTGAGTCTGTAGGGATGCGCCCAATGGGGCGGCGGGGGAGTGAGAAGTTCTCCCCCCGCCCGTGGTGGGGCCGCCGGGAGATGTTTCATTGTTCTCCCGGCGCTTCAGGCGGGGCCACACCGCCGTGGCTGTGGTTGGAGATCGGTCGCGGAGGAGGAGGAGTGTCGGTGTTACGTTGCCGCTCTCCCTATCCTCCGCGACCGAGCAGTGCCGCACCGCGTTTGCGGCGAGAGGCAAGCGGCGGAGCCTGTCATCTTCTCCGCCGCTGGGAGCCGGTTTATCTGGCTCCCATGGGCCACAGGCGGTGGACTGCGTGGGAGTCTGCCGCCTTTCAAATGGCCCGAGGAGGTACGGTGCGTCCGTGAGTTCCGGACAGCCTCCCCCGCAGGCTGACGGGTATCCGTAACAGGGATTTTTCCTCCGAAAAAAACAAAAAAAAGGGTTAGGAATAAAGAAATTGGCGCCCGCGCCATTGGTTAACTAGACACTGGCAAAATAAGCTTCAACGAAGTTTAATCGCCAACAAGAAAAAAAAAAGTTGTATATTTACTACAACATACAACAAATGTGAATTTTTATAGATAATGGTACGAAACCGGTCGTGCGCGAGACCGACCCGCACTTGGCCGGGTATTAATAAAAAAATTATAAATAGTGGTTCAGTATCAAGAGCTGAAGTTGCTCGAAAAAGTTGCTTTGTTTAAAAGTAACCCTGTATATGTATTCGTTATAAATAGAGATCGAAATCACGCGTGCTATTGCTATCAAAAGTATGGATATGACTAAAAGTTCCGGGATTTCTCGAGAATCTAATTGGGTACTAAGTAAATAAAACAATCATAATTATGTGATTTCAGCATAAGTTTTTTTTTTTTTGATTAAAATATATCCTAAAATCACATAATTATGATTGATTTATTTATAGATTATACAATGTCCTTTTTAATTAAGTACAAATATTTTAAGAGGTGATTCAGTCCATCATTTTCAACAACTTTTCCCAATAAATATATATCGAAATACGAAAATTTTTTTTGCATTTTTCATAGTAACGATATCACGTGACTACTTCGATCTGTATGAGAACCTAAATATTTTTTTTCGTATTTCGATATATATTTATTGGGAAAAGTTGTTCAAAATGATGGACTGAATAACCCCTTAAAATATTTGTACTTAATTAAAAAGAACATTGTATAGTCATATCCATACTTTTGAAAGCAATAGCACACGTGATTCTGATCTCTGGTTATAAAATATAGTATCTTTGAGTTAGTATCCCATAACACAAGTCTCGGGCTTACTTTGGGACTAGCTCAGCCTGTATGACATGTTCGAAATAAAAATAAAAAAGTTAAAATTTTTTAAAGATTTTCTCTCGCCGATAAAAGTTCGTTCTGATTCATCTGAAATAATTTGATAACACGGAACGAGACCACTCAGCTTAAGCTCCGAGTAAACTTCCAAAAGCTGCCGAAAGTTGTTTTAATAATTACACTTTATAACTTATTAATTAGAAACCGCGGCGGAACTTGGCAGAAACAGCGATACTTTTGAACAAATTTAATTATTAGGCAGGTGTTCGACCGATTCTGAATTATAACATTTAAAAATTGTAGCTATGAATTTAAAGAATTCTGATTTAATGAAAAATTTAGGAAATATATCACAAATTTCTGAAATTCTTGATACGGAGCCATGGCAGGCCTATCAAATTAACCTTTATATTCGTAAAAAAAATACAAAGGTTTGCTTATGCTATTTTAGTTAAAATATGTTTTATCTAGTTCTTTCAGTATGAAATATTGACAAAAGGACTAAAACAGGTTTCGCAAACAAAAGTTTATTTTTGTCCAGTCAGGATGGTCAGCAAAATAAACTTTAGCATTTGATTAGAACTTTTAAAAACTGTCGTCCATTGCTCGTCCATTGAACAGACAACAGTTGACCTCAATCTCCCGGATTCCGGAATGAACAGCAATATTTGGCAGTGGACAAACATCAAAAGGGTAAGCCCGGGATATCCGAACATCCAACCGAATCTTTGTAAACTCGCGACTAACTTTCCCCGACATCTCCATATCTTTTCTTGAGCTTTACTACAAAGGAATACAGTTTAAAATTGTGTGGTTTTGAGTTGTTACACGGTTTTAACGTATGTAACGTTTTATGTTCTCCGTAGGAATCCGTGGTAGGTATTTCAAGTAATTCCTTGGAGACCATAAGGTGATTGTTGGGTTGAAGAGCTTGCCCGTTGTTACTTATAAACGAGCTCGATAGCTCAGTCCGCGTACGCACTTAGTCAAATCTTTATCCCTAGCGAGATAAACAGAGCCACGTTTAGAGTGATAGTAGTGTGAAGATGGATATAAACAAGTAATTATCTAAAAAATATATTTAAAAAACAAGCTTTTATACAATATGTAACAAAAGCCCTGTCCGATCCTTGTAGGAGCAACTCAGACCGTCAATTTGAACAACTTTTTTTATGGGAACAATGCTTGAAATTCAAAGAAACAAGCGATGAAAATGACGATTTTTTCGAGTTTCAGGCATTGGTCCCGTAGGAAAAGTTGTTCATATTAACGGTCTGAATTGCTTCTACAAGGATCTGACTGGGCTTTTATACGTATTGTATATAACAATGACCTACAAAATTTTAAGTGCTCCTCAAGACGAATAAACCGACCCCTCGGTGGGGTTATGTTGTTTTGTCACAGAGACACCATGACCACCTTCCAGCTCCATCATCAGATCAACTTGATGTCATCATAACATTACATTGTCACGCGATATACGTATGCGCGCCTATGCCTCCGTAGTCCAGTGGTCAAGGCGTTCGCCTTGTGACCCGGAGGTCATGGGTTCGATTCCCACTGGGAAGCATACTTTGTTAAAAGTTGTTTCCAGTCTGGATAGGATATTGCAGGCTTGAATCACCTGATTATCCGAAAAAAAAAGAAAGATGATTCCGTGTTTCGGAAGGCACGTAAAACTGTGGGTCCCGAACGCCACCTAGCGTTTGATCATCAAACTATCCAAGGATTGGTTCCTAGTTTGCCCTTTGGGTTGTGGAGGTCAGACGGCAGTCGCTCTGTGTAAAAACCAGTAACCTCGTCAAATCTCCTTGGTTAGGTAGCGGACCCCGGGCTCTGAAGCGTTACTGCTGAGGATGCAACCGGGAATACGCTCGGATGATGATGATACGTATGCGCGCAAAATTTCAGCTCAATCGGAAACCGGGAAGTGGGTCAAATTTAACTTGCAAGATTTGATTACAGACAGACAGACAAAGGGACGGGTGGAACTAAATAAGATCTTGTAAGATGAAATCGAAATAGTTATTACTTGGGGCATCACCGATTTTCATAAGTACCAATAAAATATACTTAATAAGTAATTTATTAAAATTAGTTGCATCACTAATAGGCATGACGAATGGAAAAATATATATAGTCCATCGGTTAGATTTTAAAAAATATTATACACGTATTTTTTCTTTTCTCTGAGAAACAAAAAATGACAAGGATACAGCGCATTGAAATTTCGCATGATGTCACGGCTTCGAACAATTTTTACATAGAGGTGACGTCGCAAACTCCGGAACTCTGATGCTTCGTATCTATGGGAAGTTAAACTTTTTTGGCAAACTGAACAATATGGGGCATTATTTTTTGGATAATCTAAAAGACGGGCTAATTACAATTATGCTTTTATAACCCTGTCGTCACCCCTATTTTAATAGTATAGATACAAAGGTAATTTTTCAAAACACGACTTCAATATCAAACTATACAATCGATTTTCATAAAATTTCTGTGGACCACCACCAACAGACAAGTATGATCCTTCAACCAAAAAAAAATCTGAATTGGTCCAGCTGTACTCCAGTAATCGAGGAACATAGTTAAAAACAAGATTCCGACGAATGGTTAACCTCCTCTTTTTTTAAAGTCGGTTCATAATAAGGCAATAGCAAAAACTCTTATTTCCAGTTTCATAGCAAAGATGCAGCACTTTAGCTGTCTCATTGCATTTAGTGACAGCTCGTTGCAACTCGAGGAAAGTGCTACCTTTAAGAATAACTCCAAATTGTAGAAAGTTGAACCGAGCTGTAAGTTTAGGAGTTTTATGGCTTCTCTACTGACATTTTAACTACTTAGTCGTTCGCACAAAATTGTAAACTCGTGATTCTTCTACAAAGTGCATAGCTTAGCTTTTGCATAATCGAACTAAAAAAAAAACGTACATAGGAACCAGAAAAATCAGTAAACAGAAACAGGAATTCGGCTGCGAAAAACAGAAAACCCAGAAGCCAGAAGTGAAGTGTCAAGACCAGTAAACTGAAGTCAGAAGTCAAATTCCAGAAGACAGAAACCAGAAGGCTGCACTATTACGACAGTGTCAACAAAGCTCTAATCTTACGAAGAAGACCTGCAGAGCAACGCGACGGATACAAAACAACAAAGCAGTCTATTATCCTTCCAAGTATATATCACGTGTGTGATATCTATCCTCCCCATTCTGATTTGATGCAAGTATTCGGTCGATTCTCTCAACTCCCTCTCTCTCCCCTACTCCCTGACTGCGAATATCTCCTACACTCCTTTATCCCTATCTATGAGTCCAACTGGTTTCTCGAGCCATGAGAGTGGTATAACGAGGTTTGGCGTCGCCATGTTCTAGGGACTGAGGACGATTTACATGCATCGGCTTTGGTCTGCAAGCGTGCTGACGTACTCTCCAAGGTAAACCTCATTCACAAGCTCTTGCAGCGTAACTGCTGGCTGGGCGGACTCAGAACAGAACAGAACAGAACAAAAAGTGCATAGCTTAGCTTTTGCTTAGCTCTCCTAGTGGTAGTGGACGGTGTATTGGGATACAGGCTCTGCTTAGTTCAGACACACTAGTCTCTCACAATCTTATATTAAACTCAAAATGTACGCCTCCTACTATTATTATAGCATAATATTGGTAGTTACAATATTGTAGAGAAAATAAAGAAACACCGAATTTGAATTCTACAAGCCTATTATATCTCGGCAACCTCTTGACTTTGGCTCTTTGTAGTGAGCGTCTAGATGGCGCGATGGTAGAAAAAAATCGTACCCTGAATTTTTCGGAGTCCCGTGCTGCCCCCATTTGAAATAAATTATTTTACAGAAAACTAAGATATTTAAAATTTGGCTTGACCAATTTCAAACAATTTTATGAACTATTTTACTGTTCACAGTTTAAAGTAAGATCGGAAGCTTTTTAACGCACATTTGCGAAAAATTGTAACTTTTAGCTAATATGCGTAGAAAATAAATAGAAATAAAATAAAAACTTCACGTTCTCATTTTAAATGCCGCAACAGACGGGACGCAAGTTGCGTCGCGTAACAGCTAGAGATGGGAAGTGGATAGTACTCAATCTATCAATTTGAGTATTTACTCACTAGATTTAATAAATAGAGTAAATAAAGCGTGCTCATGTATTGACATCGCATTTGATGTCTGTTTACTTATTTTAACATAAAATTACGCCTTTGCACACCTCCCAGCAAAAAATGATAATTAGTCAAAGAAGCCTTCAGTCTACGATTAGTATGGTATTTTCATATATTTTAGCGTCGCATTTAACGTTTACCGACAGTTTAAGCATATTATGGCGTATGCACACACTTTCCGACAAGAATTGCAATACTAGCGCTTGCGCTTGCTAGCTAATACTAGATTTAAGTTTCAAAATTGTCATGAAAACATGAAATAATGAACATGAATATAAATATAAGTCGCAACTCATATAAATCAATCTACTCACCAAATGAATAAATAAGGATATTTATCGAGTATTTACTCAATCTACTGAGTAAATATTCAAATGGGTTGATTGAGTATTTATGCAACTTCCATCACTAGCTGTTACGCGGCGCAACTTGCGCCCCGTCTGTTACGGCCCTAAAGTGTAAACAGTAGAACATAAAATTATTAAAAGGTTTATCTAGGGCTTGGTCAAGGCAAAATTTTTAATAATATCTCCATTTTATTTCAAATGATTTATCTTTATCTTTTCAAGTATATCTTATTTATCTCATGCATTCTGATTATATTCTGCCTTAACAAAAAAAAACATACAAAATTGTAAAACTAATAATAGTCTGTGTCATTTGTTTGTTCATCTGAAATACAACTGAAACTGTGTAATTAATATTTCAAACGTTGCTGAAATTAATTAATAGTTCGCTAAAATTCTACTGTTTTGTGAGCACACAACACACTCGTTAGAACGGGGACGGTTGGTGTTTTGGTGTGTTTGTTTGTGTATACGGAGGTATGCCGTGTTATTTGTTATTTGGAGGAGGGACCGCGCCGCGTGCTGTTTCATTTGGGACAGAAGTTGTAACTATTTTTTGTGGATATTTCCGATACATACGGATAAATTTGCAACGACTCAATTCGTATTATCATATCATCATTTCAGCCGCATAACATCCACTGCAGGACACAGGCCTCTCCCGCAAGGATTTCCAAAATGACCGATCTAGAGCGGCCTACATCCAGCGCTTTCCAGCGACCTTAGTCAGTTATTATTATATAATTTTACAATACTAAATCAACATCAAACTTCACAAGCAATTTTGATAAAAATCTGAGACTTGTCAAGTACCTCTCAAGCAAAAAGAATTTTCCAAACTGTTCCAATTCGAATAATCGGGGACCAAACATAAAAAAAGATTTCGACGGATTGATTACCTCCTCCTTTTTTTTAGTCGGTTGCTTTTTTTTTCGTGTGTGTAAGTGGCCAACACTAGTGTAAAATTTTTTCAAGCTGCCTAAAGGCATCTGACATAGCTTGGCGACTGCCATACAATGATGACAGCCGGGACCAACGGCTTATACGTGCCTTCCGAAGCACGGAGGAGCTCGAGAAATTTTCATGCCACTTGTAGTCACGAATCCAATTGCGGACCACGCCCGGTGTCGCTTTATTTGCGCAAGGGAACCGAGCTCCTCATTTTTTAAGTCAGTTATAAACGCTAGACTATATTCAAGATTAAGTTTTCCCTATAGAAATGGGAGATATACAAATTCCGCGTCGTTATAGTCTCAAAAGTATAACCGGATTTGAAACGTAGTTCTTGTATGAAATACGCCGGTACGTTTGCGAGTGTGACTCTAATAAGAAAATAATATTTTTTGCTCTTTGATTCTCCCAAATGAAGCTGTCAGTGCCAAAAAAGGGTCATATTTCGGGAGCTCTTCTTATTTTGGGCGGATAATAGCCGCAATGGTGATAAAATAGTTCAGTGTGCGTGATTTTAGACTTTATTTAATCATCACTGTAGACGATGGAATGTACAAACTTATAAAAATTGTATTTTCTGTTTGTAAATTTTGTTAAACTTATGTATTTGTTTGCTTAAAAAAAATAAATTTAATAAAGGTACGGTGCAAAGACGAGACACAGCCTCCCCGCGTGCGTGCGGACCGTATGTATGGTTGTATTGCGTTTGTCGCTCAGTCGCCTGCCTTCCTATTAACGAGACATACGTATCTAATGTCATTCCGCCGGTACCTTACCATATGTAGACACATAAAATCGTTGTTGTTATTTCCTATCACCCACAATCACCTTAAAACAACTAAACCGATACATCCCGAACGTATAAGTCACCGGCTCAAGTCTCACTTGCTTTTTTTTACATAATATTCCACTATTTAGTCGAAGTATTTTAATGCTGCAACTGAAATGCTTAAAAACCCTCTTAAAATATACCTACGTCATTGAAATACGGTGACGCTATGCGCCAGTCAATAAAAAAAGGTTTAAATTAATATGTAAGCGCCGAAACCACTCATTCCATTTTCATTCCTTAATTGATGTTGGCTCAATACTTCACTTTTACGGTTTATGGCGCCGGTAATTGTTCTGAACTCACTGGATAGACTTTCAAGCGAATTTTTCGAATTAAATATTTTTTTAATTTGAAAAGTTATGGCATTGATGGAATTATTGTGCCAATAAATTACCACCGATGGTATTGTTTCATCAATCTATTCTTCCACGCTGGTCTGGAGAAAACGAATAAAAGTTGTCACCTAATGTTGCCGTTAGGTGTTATGTTATGTATAACCCTTTATAATGTCTCTTCGTAAGGGGTAAAGAAGAGTTTAATTATATGTTTTAGTGAAATAACTAGTTATTTACACGACAGTCTGTTATTCAAAGATCGCGACGCACTTGACGATCTTTACAGAAAGAATACATAATATAAGATTACCAAAAACCAAAAAAATACCTTCATACATAGATAATCTTACATAAAACCCATCCTCTGTCTCTTTTCCTCTTACGAGAATTAATTGTAGCAAGATCATAGAATTATTATAACCCATTTTATCTCTGAACAAGAATGATACTTTGCTAAACGTCAAAACAAAAGAAAAAATTAACATGTTTGCTGCTTAGTACGACTTAATTTTAATGACATTTGACTTTGACATATGTTTAGGTAACTTTTCTATTTGGTAAAGTAAACTGAGTGGTGAGTATTTTTAGAGATAAGGGATATGTATGGGTTATTATTGAAACAAAAAATACCCACCACTTTTCAAAACAGGTTATACTTTTGAGACTTCAAAGCAGAATCTATATACCTTCTATATCTATGAAGATATATAATAAAAAGGTGCTTTTTTATTCATACTTTATAATGTTAGTTTACTATATATACATATATGTGTTTTTTTAAGAAGCCATTCATAATTATTATTTTTTTACATTTTTACTGCGAGCCAATATATTCTATGTGCATGCTGTGTTCGCTCCTAGAAGGTTGTACATTTTATGCCATGAATATTTCACTGGAACAGTTTATGTTATTGTAACAACCAGTTTGCGAACCGAATAAAAATAAATAAATAAATAAAGATAACAAGGTACGAGTGACGTTGGAACCAGAGAGGGCACAACACATATCATCTACTATAGTTTTATGATAAATTAATTCGCAAAGTATTAAATTTACATGTGGTGTCAGTAAATTAAGGTGAAGCCAGCTCAGCCATCAACAACAGATCCTCGCATTAAATTAATACGCGAGCGCCGAAACCACTCATTCCGCTTTCATTTCGCTTTTATGCCGTAATTGATGTTGGTTCAATACTTCACTTTTAACATTTATGGCATCGCTTTTTGTTTATCATACTCTGGATCTACTTACAGCGTACGTACCAGATTTTTTGTCGAATGAATTAACTAATTTAAAAGGTGTAATTTTATGACCAATTTAAAAAAAACACAAACAAAAATGAGAAGCTAGTAGAGAAAATAATTTACGGGATTATAACAATACCTTTTATCGCATAAAAAAGTTAATACATGATACATGGTAATGTTAAAAACTAGTAAATGCGTAAAATGCGGCCTCATCGCTTAACAATTTTTTCCAGGCAACCTCGCTTAAATAGAAAAAAGATTATAGCCTAGAACATATAAAAGAATCGTTGGATGTTCAGCAATACATAGTTTGATGACATAGATAATGTCGAGGGTCACACCTAGATGAGAGTAGCATAGGACCGACATTAGTGACGTCAAAGAATCAATTAATCAACATCGATGAAAAGACGCATAGTCGACATTGCAGTGGGTGGAAGAAGCGGTAAGATGGTGATGAATGTGTAACGTACTTTTTTCTTACTTCGAGTTGACCGACTGAGCAAAGCGTCTCAGTTTCGAGATTGGCCAAAAATGCTGTCAGACGTCTGTCCGTCTGTTCTCGCCTACAGGTCGCATTTCTCAACCGATTCTCGTGAAAGTGAGAAGGTTCATAAATAGGCCATTCTCGTAGGTCAAAATTAAATTAGTAAATATTATTATTTAAACAGTATTTACATTAGGAAACACGATAAGTGTTAATTGTTTTTTTTTTTTACTTACCAATGATTTTTTATTTCAAAAACAAAATCATTCTTTTATTACTTATCTGTATATCACGTGATCAAAAAAAGGCTCTTTAATTCCGTTCTGCTCGAGGGCGTAACGCCGGAGACGTGAAACAGAGGCGTGGTGGTCCTTTTCTTTAAATACTCTATTAAAGAATTATAGGCCCATCACGCTTCTGAGTCACGTATATAAGTTGTTTTCAAGGGTCATCACGAATCGTCTCGCAAACAGGTTTGATGCGTTCCAGCCTCCCGAACAAGCCGGTTTCCGTAAAGGCACCACGGACCACATTCACATGCTGCGGCAGGTTATAGAGAAGATGAGGGAGTATAACCGGCCGTTATGCTTAGGGTTCGTGGACTATGAAAAAGCCTTCGATTCGATCGAAACATGGGCCATGCTTCAGTCTCTCCAGCGATTCCGTATTGACTATCGGTATATCAAAGTATTGAAGTGCTTATACAGTATCGCCACTATGTCAGTCCGAGTACAGAAGCAGTGCACGAGGGCTATTCAACTGCAAAGAGGTGTAAGACAGGGAAACGTTATATCTCCGAAACTGTTCACCGTTGCACTGGAAGATGCCTTCAAGCTTCTGGACTGGGAAGGATTTGGCATCAACATCAATGGCGAGTATATCACTCATCTTCGATTTGCCGACGATATCGTTGTCATGGCAGAATCGATGGAAGATTTAAGAACTATGCTCGGAGACCTAAATCGAGTTTCCCAACAGGTGGGCCTAAAAATGAACATGGACAAAATGAAAGTAATGTCGAATGTCCATGTCGCGTCCCTACCTGTATGTGTTGGGAGCACCGCACTCGAAGTTGTAGACGAGTATATCTACCTGGGTCAATTGATCCAGGCAGGAAATTTCAGCTTCGAGGAAGAGGACTTTCGACGAATCCGACTCGGTTGGGCAGCGTTCGGGAAGCTACGCAGTGTCTTTTCGTCCAAAATACCTCAGTGCCTCAAGACGAAAGTGTTTAATCAATGTGTGTTACCAGTGATGACTTATGGCTCTCAAACGTGGTCCCTTACTATGGGTCTCATAAGAAGGCTCAAGGTCACTCAACGCGGGAGAGGGCTATGCTAGGTATTTCCCTACGTGATCGAATCAGAAATAAGGAAATTCGTAGGAGAACAAAAGCCACTGACATAGCCCAGCGGATTAGTTCGTTGAAGTGGCAGTGGGCGGGACACATAGCGCGACGAACCGATGGCCGATGGGGCAAAAAGGTTCTCGAATGGCGACCACGTACTGGCAAACGAAGCGTAAGACACCCACCCACAAGGTGGTCTGACGACCTGAATAAGGTCGCTGGAAAGCGCTGGATGCAAGCCCCTCTAGATTCGGTCATTTTGGAAATCGTTGGGAGAGGCCTATGTCCTGCAGTGGACATTATGCGGCTGAAATGATGAATGATGATACTGAATAAAATTTAAATTAAAACTAAAAAAAAAATGTAGTCACACTAAAATATCTCTTCTCGACAGCGTGGCCAAAAGGCTGGCAGCATTGGCAAGTTGTATGGCAATGCTGTTTCTTTGTCCAGCCTTTTAGTCAAGGGGTACCTCGAATAGACGTTTTGAAATAAGTTTAAATAGATTATGGGCTGAAGAACCCAGGAATCAAAAGTTTCTACCACTAAAGGCTCAAATGTGTAACTTTCTCCGACGTCGACATGTATGCACCTTTTTAGGTTCTAAGATGCTATACATAGAACTTTATTAAGATGCTATATTTTGTGATAAATACAGAACACCCAAGACTCAGGACAATTTGAAAAAGGCCATTTTCCAACTTGCCTTGACTGGGAATTAAACCCGGAACCTCTACGTGGACTAGCGTGTTACCACTACTTCACGAAGGTCGACAGGTATAAACTATCCTCCCTCTATGGCGATCGCAGCTTTAGATGGCATTCTTCTCATAGAGGACACTGAAGCCCGTTCTCTGTTACATCCCATAGTCGCCTTTTACGCCACCCGTGGGAGAGACCCAACTACTACCAATAGAAAGATCTTATTAGAAAATGAAACAACTATTATCTTTTCATTCATTTCGATTTAAGACAGACGCTCTTGTCGGTGGAGTTTCTTCCATTCCTGTCTGTCCTCAGCCAGCCGTTTGACGTATCACTCCTACTTTCTCCTTTATTTGCTTTATAAAGCTGTTTTTTTCTTCCACTTCTTCCTTCTATTTTGCCTTCTATTATCGTCTTCATGAATTCGTCGTGCCGTACCAAGTGTCCCAACATATTTCCTTGCCTATTTCCGATAGCTGTTATTAATTGCTTCCTTTCTTCTGCTCTGTTTAGTACTTACTTCTTTATTTGTCTGTCAGGATCGTAGCAAGTGGAGATCCATAGTCTGTGCCTACCCCTGTGGGAAACAGGCGTGATAATATATGTATGTTGTAATACTGTCCTTCCAGCTAATATTTTCCATCCTTCACTAGCACCACTTCCCAAATGCTTCTAATCTCTTTATTTCTTTCTTCGACTATAATCCATCCAAAAAAAAAGTCGTCATAATCTATTTTAATTTTCACATTTATAAGAAACAATCTCTAATAATAAACAGTTTGTGTCCAGGCTAAAACGTTTTTTGAATGCTGAATATAGCTTCTTTATCAAAGTTTGAAGTCACATTATTGTCACAGTAGACTAGGCATCGAAGGAATAATTTACAAGCCGGAACAACTTCTGATGCAGTCTATTATCAGCACCAAGTTAAATGGAGCGCCAATTCTAAGGTTTGGTGCAAAATGAAAGCGCAAGCGTCTCCAAGTCCTTTACTTAGGACACGGAGTCGTTTACAGGACTCGAAACTTTTAACGAAAAGCTCGACGACTGCGAACTTAAGTGAGCCTCGGAAAGTGAGATAAAGCTCGAGTCTCTTTCTGCGCCCGCGTTTTTTTACCCGACTGCGAAGAGGGAGAGTAATATTTTTAGTAGCAATGTGTTTAATAGCAATTATTTTTCATTTTTAAAACTGATCTGTCAATGAGAAATAAAATATGATTAATAACAATAGTAGTTAAAATAATGTTTGCTTGCATACCTTTGAAAACTAAAAATCATCCTTATCATGCCTCGAGTCCTTATATGATTTCAAGAACAGCTCACGATCATTTTTAAGACTCGATCTCTTTTAAAGGCATGCATTGGAATAGCAGCTTGGTTAGATAAGTACAATATAAAAAAAAATATATAAGCATTCGATTTCTCAAGCTAAATTGCTCTCTTCTGAGTGCATAGGACCGTATCTACGTTACTAAGATTCTTATAAAGCTACAGCTTAAGCGATTAATTTTTACTTGCTGTTATTTAAAAAAATTATACTAGACCATCTTATTAAGTGTTAAACTTCATCAGACATTGGTATTATTACGAGAAATAACTAGTTAAAAATCTTATCGGACCATCTAAATAGTTGTGTCGTTAAGAAAGAATAATAGTTGATTCGTTTCAGTTGGTAGGAGTGTGGAAGGAGAGAGTTAAACGCTTACAGCTCATATCTTAAACCACACCACAGACATTTCTGTTGTCTCTCATTGAGAGTTGTCTTTCTTTAGATGACTGCTGTATTCCGCTGCTGTATTGTTAAGCATTTTAGTCACGTCTTGAGATAGGCAAATGTATTTGCCTCCGAAATGTACTCGAGAGATAGAGACTTGAAAAACTCGCTTTTTCAAGTAAAGCAACAGTTAAAGATAATCGTGGCTGTTTTTGCCAGTTCATGCGTAATGTTTCTTTTTTAGAAGTTTTCTTTGTGTTTCAATATACTGTGTGTTATTCTTGTTTTGAGTTTATTACCTATTTGGCGAAGATCCTTGGGTATATTGTAAAGGCCGATGCGATATTAAACAGACTTGTTTCAGAAATAGTTGTTTTTTCGGAACTAGCTTCTACATATTGCATAAAAAAAATCGTTGCTTGCATTTAAAAATGACTGTAATATACCCGGTCAAGTGCGTGTCGGGCTGTGCGCAGCGTAGGGTTCCATACTAACTAAACTTAAAGTTAGTATGGAACTCGACTCAAAATACTAAAAAACGTAATTTATATTGAATTAGTACGAAAATTTCGTAAATAAGTTTGTCGCCTATAACTTTTTAATTTTTAATCTTACTTAGCTCTGATAATTTCCCTTTAAACTTTGTTAATACGTACTTATGCCGTGAATGTTTTCACTTGTCTATTTACAATCGTTTAGCAGATAGAGGGGGGAGGGGGGACTTGACTGTAGGAAAATTTGCACTATAGGTAAAACCATATATGTCAGAAATTAATCCTTAAATCGGTGTTTTCAAGCTCACAATATTTTTGAAAGAATTATTCTAAGATACCCCACACGATAACTTTGTCGGAAAAAAAAACTGACTACCCCTTCACAGGTACAACAGATAAATTAAAAAAAAAAAACAATAAATTTAAAAATAATCTGAGTAAAACCGCGGACAGATACAAGCAAATGCAAGCTCGACGATCAGTAATAACAAATTATGTGTTTCTTTTAAAGAGCTCTTTCATTTGATACCCATAGGATGATTTGTATGTTCCGTACCCAAAGGGTAAAAACGGGACCCTATTACTAAGACTCCACTGTCCGTCCATCCATCCGTCCGTCCGTCCGTCCGTCTCACTGTCACCAGGCTGTATCTCATGAACCGTGATAGCTAGACAGTTGAAATTTTCACAGATGATGTATTTCTGTTGCCGCTATAACAACAGATACTAAAAACGGATTATAATAAATATAAAAGTTGGACTGCAATACAACAAACGTGATTTTTATAGAAAATGGTACGGAACCCTCCGTGCGCGAGCCCGACTCGCACTTGGCTGGTTATTTTAGTTCATTACTTAATTACGTCTTTACTTAGCTTATGACATAGAATTAGAAAATTTTAGGTCAATGGCCTATGATCACGATACCTCATTTCTCAGTTTTCATGGGAAAAACACTGAAGATACGAGGAAACAGATGAACACACAAACATATGATTTGCGCCGCTATGTAAACAAATATGTATGAAAAGAGTAATGAGTGTTGACGAAGCAAAAGAGGTTTGCAAGGATCGTAGCAAGTGGAGATCTAGTCTCTGCCTACCCCCATGGGAAATAGACGTGAAAGTATGTATGTATGTATACAAATATGCATACATAGCGACGAAAATCATAACCCTCCTTTTGGCTTTACCGTATTCGTGTAAACATGTTTGGCCGCGGCACACGTAGTGAACAGTATCAGTATCACACCAATCAAGAGGCATTTTCTCGTAAACAATATCGCGTTACAGCATGTGTTTATTCTCTGCTACAAACAGCTATAATCGTACACATTGGTTATTACAGAGCAACTATTCACATAGACATAATAACGAGAGTTTGCATTCAAAATCGGAACGAAAACCGTGTTAGATATATAAAATGAGGCACTCCTAATTTATCTATTTTTAAAACATATTCTCCTCGGATAGTTTTGCTTTTGATAGGAATATTCAAAACAAACGTATTATTGTTACTAAAATGGATAAGATCCGGAACGAGTATATTGGAGGGAGTCTAAAAGTGGCGCCAATGGTGGACAAATTAAAAGCCATCCTGACCTGGTTTGACACGTAATGAGAATAGATGCCGAACACCTGGCTAAAAAAATGGTTGACTTTAAAGTAGACGGGTATAGAGAAACGGGAAGGCCGAGAAAGACGTGGGAAGAATGCGTGAGATCGGATATGGGGAACGGGGGGTTAGTACAGAGATGGCGAAGGACAGAAAATTATGGAGAGAGTTGACATACAGAGCCGACCCCAAAGAGGAAAAAGGCGAGGAAAGAAGAAGTGGTCGATATTTCAAATAGGGACCACGGTCAGGGTTGTTTCACTGGCGAATTTGAAACTATGAGTACAACCGAGCAACCCAGCTCCTCATAGAGACAGTGAATATTGGCTAACGATGACATCTGCATATACAAGTTAAAAAAAAAACCACCGACTGTCAAGGACGCCATATAGTGATAAGTAGTGGAACTACCGATACGAATTGATATTCGTAGCGCCATCTTTTATTTGCTAGGGAAAGCCCTTACTTTTAAGCGTTAGTTCCCAATAATTTTTGAACGGCTTGACCATTTTTTATTAAACATGACAACCACCGAGAGGGTACCAGCTATCACAAAAAAAACTGCATCAAAATCTGTCTATCCGTTCAAGCGCTAAGATGCCACAGACAGACCGACAGACATGAGGTCAAACTTATGAAAACCCTCTTTTTTGTCGGGGGCTAATAAACTGTGCTACAGGTTATCAACTATTTGTGTGTCGCTGTGATTTTGTACCTGAGGGAGTACAAGAGCTGATGATGCTATTTTTGGATTTACTCGAACGTCGTGTAGACCTATTGGATTTTGTTAGTAAAATTATAAGAAAAAAATAGATTTTTTTTCATATAGGGCAAATCCTCATTTTGGAAAAGGCCTTTGAAATCCGATAAAAGCTATAAACAAGTAAGAATAAAAATTAAATGACCGCATATTTCAGTGGTTTAACAATTTGAGGACACTTAGAAAACATACGGCTATTTTACAATTTTGAGATAGTCGCGAATGGAAAGCGACATATATTGTTATCTGATTTTATCCATAAAACTTTACTTAGGCCACTAAACATGCCCTGTCTATTTCAATAAATGTCTATTGGTATATAATACTCGAGCAATTTACTTAGTTGAGTGGTTTGGCGATTCGCAGTGTATCATGTTACCGCAGAATATAATATTAGCGCTTTATTTGCCAAGCATCCCTTATAAACGAATTTCTTAATGAAAAACAAATGTTTAAGATTTCTGTTACATTGGCAATACTTAATTAAGGAGTTCCCGTAAATGTGGATACCAAGGCTGCTATCAATGGACGAGTTGAAAAACCTATTTCGTGCACTTAAAAAGTAATGAAGTCACTCTGTTATTCTATTTCTTCCATGCCGGTCTGGGAGAAAATCAATAATTGAATTGAGTTGACAACATGTTAATTGACAACCCATCACTATTTTGATTCCTTTTTCCACCGTCTTGTCCGACATTATGCTGAAAGTGGCCTTTAGGTCTTACGGGCCGGGGCTTTGTCTAAATCTGCAAGACCAAAAACGCACTGTCTGCCCCATTTAGGATAAAGATGTGACAGTGTTTGTGTGTTAAGGAGCTACCAGAATTTTCCGGGGTCCAGTACTGCCCTCTTTTGAAATAAATCATTTGAAAAGGAAACTGAGATATCATTTAAAATTTTGTCTTGACCAGGCTCTAGATAACTCTCCAAACTATTTTAAGGACTACTGTCTACAGTTTAAAGGGAGAACGTCAAGGTTTTCTAGGCTCATAAGCCAAAAGTGGCCGTTTTTCGCAATTGCTTTGTTATCTAGGGCCTGGTCAAGACAACATTTTAAATGATGTCTTCGTTTCCTTTCAAATAATTTATTTAAATTGGGGGCAGCACAGGACCCTGGAAAATTCAGATATCCCCTTGAGACGTTTTTGGAGAAAACGCTGCAGAGCAGTTTTTTGCCGCTTCTTCTTGCGTTTAAGAAGCGACACTAAACTGAACTGTAAATTAATGATCATGCCAACAACTATCATAAAAGAGAAAGAAAACTTTGACAAAATGATTGTGTGATAAAAACATTCAAAGATAATTTTTAAAGAGTAAACCCTCTTTAGTAAACCCTCGATTCCCATGGGTGGCTGAAGAAAACCGGACAGACCGAGGAAGCATTGGAGTGATGATTTCAAACATTTCAGAAACATTGGTCGCAGTTTGCCTGTGACAGGGATAAGTGGAAGGAGTTGGGGAGACCTTTGCCCACCAGTGGGCGTGGAACAACGTAGGTTACCAAAAAAGATTTATATGATTTGAAAAGAGTTTTTAATTTCCCCTTCATACACTCACATTATCTACCAAGAGGAGTTTCGTGGCTCGGCAGAAGTACGCATTAATAGCGCTTTCGCGAGTAAAGCGACATCTGGCATGGTCCGCACTTAGATGGGCGACCACAAGTGGCACTAAAATTTCTCGAGCTCCTCCGTGTTTCGGTAGGCACTTATAAGCCGTTGGTCCTGGCTGTCAATATTGTAAAGTCGCCAAGCTATGTCAGATGCCTTTAAGCAGCCAAAAAATCTGACACCAGTGATGGCCACTTACACACACATAAAACAAACATTATCTACCAAACCTGTTGCTACCGACCGTACCAAATCACCTAAGTAAGCGCCAATCCCTTGAACGGCCTTGAATAATAAAAGAGAGCTGAACCTGATCCATCGACCTCTCAATCTTTACAGCTCAGATAAAACAGTCAATAAATTCCTGCGAATTTTACGAGATTGCTTTTAGTTATTTAAAAATAGATAAGTTTTAGCCAGGAAACAGTCCTTGGATAGTTTGATGATCGACCTCCATGGCGTATTGACAACCATCTAGCTAGTCCGCCACTCGGTGGTTCTGGGTTCGGTCACCGGCCAGATATTTTTTTTTTTTACAAATAACACTGATTGAGCTAGCCCCATAGTAAGTTCGAGACCTGTGCCATGGAACACCAACTCAACGATACCATACTTTATAACAAATACATATAATATTATAGATAAACATTTTCCAACTTGCCCTGACCGGGGATCGAACCCGGGACCTCTGGGTGGCGGACTAGCATGGTGACTTACGCCACGGAGGTCGTCATTGTTAGAAAAAGACCTTTTTCAAATTCTGGGTCTTGGGTTTTTATCTTTAAGTGTATTTATCATCAATTAAAGCGTTGAGTTAAAATCCCAAAGGACAAATTTTAAAAAACTTTTTTAAGTCTCTAGCTTTATCTATAGTAGGGCGGGTAATAGTTTAAGTATTAAAGTTAAGCCGTAAAACTTCAAGTTAATCCCTGAAAAGGGTTTTTCACTTTTTAAATACTAAAATAAGGAGCAAGCCATATGTCTTTTCATCATCATCATCCGAGCGTATTCCCGGTTGCATCCTCAGCAGTAACGCTTCAGAGCCCGGGGTCCGCTACCTAACCAAGGAGATTTGACGAGGTTACTGATTTTTACACAGAGCGACTGCCGTCTGACCTCCACAACCCAACGGGCAAACCAATCCTTGGATAGTTTGATGATCAAACGCTAGATGGCGTTCGGGACACACAGTTTTACGTGCCTTCAGAAACACGGAATCATCTTTCTTTTCGGATAATCAGGTGATTCAAGCCTGCAATATCCTATCCAGACTGGAAACAACTTTTCACAAAGTATGCTTCCCAGTGGGAATCGAACCCATGACCGCCGGGTCACAAGGCGAACGCCTTGAACACTGGACCACGGAGGTAGTCGAATGTCTTTTCATCCAAAAATATTACAACTCGAACAACAAGAAAACTTTAACGCTATTCTGGCTAAAACATGCCGTCCGAGAGCCGTAAACTGAAAGCCAAGTCAAGTATAACACGCATACTAAGGGTTCCGTACTAGAATATAATTGTTAACACTATTATTTAAGTGAATTTAAGAGCCACCAAGCTCTTTTTAGGGTTCCGTAGTAAACAAGGAACCCTTATAGTTTCGCCATGTCTGTCTGTCTGTCTGTCTGTCCGTCCGCTGTTTTACTCGGCGACTACAAGTACTAGAAAGCTGTTATTTGGTATGGGTATGTATATACATTATAGGGAGAAAGTGGTTAAAGGAAAAACTGAAAAAAAAATTTTTTTTAGAGTAGCTCCCATACCCCTAAAGTAAAAAGTCAATTTTTATTTCTCGACTAAACAGTCATGTGGGGTATCGTTGAATAGTTTTTTAAAAATATTATGAGCTTGTAAACACCGTTCTTCGCTTTAGGGATCCGTTTTTGAAATATTTGGTTTTAAAGGAAACATTTTTGTTAGAGTCAAGTGTCCCCCCCCCTCTATCTGCTAAACGGTTATATATGGACACGTGAAAAAATTCTCAGCTATAGTAGATATAACGAAGTTTAAAGGAAAACTATCAGAGCTAAGTAGGGTTAAATTAAAAAGTTATAGGCTATCTTATAAAGTGTACTCGGAAAAGGAAACATTCGTACAAATTCAATAAAAAAATAGTTTTTAGACGTTTTCAGTGGCATGAACTCAAATTTGGTATTCATAACTACGGAACCCTAAACTGCGCGTGGCCCGACACGTACTTGGCCAATTATTTTGTATATAAATGATATTCTATCAACTCCCTATCTCTCTTTCATCTCTGCGTATTCCCAGTGGCATCCTCAGCTGAAATGCTGAGAAGCCAGGGGCCCGCTTTCCAACTTTTTCTTCGCATTTTAAGACGATTAGCACACATATTACTCCTGAAGATGTTAAGCCAGAAATTCTTGGGTCTACCACGCCTACCGGGCCCTGGTGGAGGCGGCATGGCTCTACATTTGTTTCCCACGAAGTGACCGTACTAAAAGTATTCTATTAACTTTCTATCACTTACGGTTTTCCTGTACTTTATTAGGTCTCGTCAACGTTTGGGTAAGGAATTCTACAAAGAAAAAAAAAACAAGGACTGCAAGTAGCGCTAGGTGAAACGTTGCGAAAATTATGAAAAGTTGCTCGCAATTTTCTTTGCATAAAAAATGTAATTTATATTCGTTTGACTTCATGAATTTTCAAGCCTCCTGAAAGACCGCCTTGTTGAATAGGAACTATTTAACGAAGGTAAATTATACCTGGCATGTTGTAATGTTTGAAAATTATTCGATTAACAACACTGATTTGGTTAAGACAACTTTGATGTGCCATCTGAAGAATAAGGGCCTGTTCAGACAAAGATTTAGAATATACAAGTAGTGTGTTCGGACGACACGTGCTCGCCTTGCGCACGATTAGCACGCTTTGAAATTCTTGTTCCATATGACTTAAGTCTTATCACACATCAATACAACTCAAATTGCATTAACTGCCATACCACAGCAAAAATCGAATAACACAAACTTGACATATTTCATTTTTCGATGTTCAATTTTTTCACTATCCTTCGATTAGTTCATTAACGCCTGTTTGAAATGTATCCATTATATTCTTAAAGTTCGGTCATTAGATCCAAAATTTGAAAAACGATAGTTGATGACGTAGGCGCACTCCCCACGAGACTAGCCAACTCCCTACGAGACTAGTGTATGTTCGATTTACCACCTTCTTCTATATTCCCTGTGCATTAGACCTCAATATAGAGTAACGAATCCCTTTGTCTTCTCTCTGTTGTCAAGAGTGTATCATTATGTGTATTTACCCATTTGTTTCAGTGTAAGCCTTACTGGCGTACAGAAAATAAGCCAGTGTTTGAATTTATTGTAAGTGTGCGTTGATAGCGATTTGTAGATGTGGTAGTAGAAGATTTTTCTGCGCAACTTATCCTGTATTAAATTATCTAAGCTACTATCGTATTATTCAATGGAGCAACCCCCCAGAATTTAAACCAAAACATACCTTTGAGTTTTTACTTGATTAAAAAGTTATTTATTTAAATTATTATTTATTTATATTTTATAATGTTAAGAATAACAAGTCTCAAAATAATGTCATTTCTGATTGATCATATTTTGAGCTTTACTTGACTCTAAGAAAATATGACGTCACGGTTTGGTATTTCATACAAATCCCATTGAAGATGTAGATAAATAACCAGCCAAGTGCTAGTCGGACTCGCGCACGACGGGTTCCGTATCGTAAAATTCACGTTTGTTGTATCAGAGCCCCACTTAAATTTATATATTATTATGTTTTAGTATTTGTTGTTATGGAGGCAACAGAAATACATCATCTGTAAAAATTTCACCTGTCTAGCTATCATGGTTTATGAGATATAGCCTGGTAACAGACAGACGGACGGACGGATGGACAGTGGAGTCCTAGTAATTAAGTCAGATTTTTACCTTTGGGTACGTTACTCTAAAAAGTGTCAGTTTGTCTTCTTCGAAACCAGTGAATTATGATCGTAAATAAACATTGACACAAACTTATTCAGACATGAACTTATTCAGTTAGCGGCTAGTCAGCGGTCCGACACAAAAAGTCCTTGAAAAACTCGCTGATGGAAAATCTTTCACGTGCAATAGAAAGTATCATTCAGCGGTCTGTATTAACAAATGAATGAACGTTACGGACAAAGAAAGCTGCGCTATACTTTTTTATTTTTAGAAAACGGGTAGGTAAATCGTTTAAGCAATATTTTTATTTAAATATGATTTATTCGGCCTATTTTTACGCAATACAAGCGCTCAAATATGTGTCATACCTTAACTTGGTGGAGCTCGGTGGCTCGGCGGGAGTGCGCATTACTAGCGCTTTCGCAAGCTAAGCGACACCGGGCGTGGTCCGCACTTGGATGGGTGACCACAAGTGGCAAAAAAAATTCACATCCGAACGCTTCTTTGATAAAGCCGCCGACCATCCGAACCAACTAGTTAGAGAAGCAGCTAACTACATCTCGGAGCACAAGCCTCGCCGTCTCACCGGCAGACGTCCGAGGCATGTTCTCTCTGATTCCTATGACCAGATTATGGCTGACATGGTCCAATTCGATACCTCTGCGGTTCCGAGCAGCCAGAGGAATCTCGTGGTCCGACCCCCCCGCATTCGTCGTAATCGAATACGTAGGCTTAGGAACATTAGCCCGTTCACTAGGTACCGCCCGGCGGTACCTGGACAATTTGCGTCCTAAGTAGGCCCTTCTGGCACCGTAGCTTCGGCCCTTCCGGCAAAACATGGGTGTTGCAGCACCCCAAAATTTGCCATAGCCCCTAGCGCGCCCAAAGCCGAGGTTTCCTCCTTGGGAGCCCTTTGCGCTGCTGCTATTAGTATATAAATATAGGAAGCCGGGCCTCTGGCTCGCTCCTCAAACCTTGTCCGGTGAAGTAGGGAATGCCGTCCGAGACAACCAAATGTATGTCATTTCAAAAAAAAAACCGCTGGTCTCTTGCGACTCCACACGCAGCGGACTCAACACCAAGCTAAGTAGCCCTGGTTGGCTACTCATCAGGCCTAGTGCTAGGCCCACGACCCTATCTAGATCTCTGTTCGAATCTGTGTGTGTACTGTTTTTGCTTATTCATTATACGTCTCATTTGTTCTGGTTCCTAGGTGTTTATTATCTCCAAACCAGTTAGACCCTAAAGGTTAGTCTACCTACCCTAAACGTCACAGCGGGTCTGTATGATTTTAATTATGTAAGCAAGTGTGGCTTCAAATGGGATGGGAATAGGTATCTCAAGTTCCTCCGTGCCTTGAAAAGCACATCATGTCGTGTCGTTGTAAAATGTTACATACCTATAGCAGCTTGAAAAATCTGTCACTAGTTGAGCACGCTCTATATACTCTATTTATTAAATCTAGTGAGCAAATACTCAAATGGGTAGATTGAGTACTATCCACTGCCCATCACTAGCTGTTACGCGACGCAAGTTGCGTCCCGTCTGTTGCGGCACTTACTATATGACTCTCATAAGAAGGCTCAAGGTCGCTCAGCGCGCTATGGAGAGGGCAATTCTCGATGTTTCTCTACGTGATCAAATCAGAAATGAGGAAATTCGTAGAAGAACAAAAGTCACTGACATAACCCAGCGGATTAGTTCGTTGAAGTGGCTGTGGGCGGGACACATAGCGCGAAGAACTGATGGCCAATGGGGCATAAAGGTTCTCGAATGGCGACCGCGTACTGGCAAACGAAGCGTAGGACACCCACCCACAAGGTGGTCAGACGATCTGATCACCTTGTGGGTGAGTGTCAGCGCTGGATGCAGGCCGCTCTAGATCGGTCGTTTTGGAAATTGTTGGGAGCGGCCTATGTCCAGCAGTGGACGTTATGCGGCTGAAATGATGATGATGAAATAAATCACACAAAATACTAAATAGTTAAATGAGTTAGTTTTTTTTTTAATATGCATTAACTATTAATAAAGGCCCTACTTTTACTAACAAGAACAATCAGTGGTAACACTTATTGTAACATTTGTAACATAGACTTATGCCATCTCGCGGAGAATATCTAATTTTATTATACCGTGGTTATTATACGGACAAGACTATTTTCTATCTAAACTTTTTTTTTCTAACAGTTTCGGTCCCACAGTTAGATAAAGTCCTATGAGTATTAATCGAAGAAAGTCACTACCCGCCATCTGTCCCTAGTACGCTTACATCTTCTAAACTACGCAATGGATTTTAATGCGGTTTTCATCAATAGATAGAGTAATTACTTATTGATTTTTAACAGTATTACGATGCTCGGATTATTGTCCAAATTAAAACATGTCATGTAAAACAGAAAAAAAATCTTATCACGCACTTGTGGCAAACTTTTTCTGCATATTTTTTATTTTTTTGAATAGCTAATATTTGGAATAAAACTAATTACAAGACAAAATTGTTTTTCTTTTTGTCTGGTGGGGGCCTGGTGATCTGTCATACAGGCTTCGCCTAGTACAGTCACCAGACTCCTAACGAGTAATTATTCTAGTGATGGGTAAATAAATAAATAAATAAAACCTTTATATGTTTTATGTTATGTTATGTAAATTCTTTATTGTACAAAGAGGACCCAACACAGTACGAATACAAAAGAAAACAATACAAAGGCGGACTTATCCCTTTAAGGGATCTCTTCCAGTCAACCTCAATCCAGAGAAATGACATATAGTAGGGTGGAACATTGTACAATATTTATGGGCAAATATACAACCAAACTTATAAATAAATAAACATAAATATATATGAATACATAATACATATAAAACTCAATCCAGCGGCCTTAGTATGATATTTTATCTGAGATGTCTTTACGTATCTTCCCTTGTAACGACAAGATTAAATTCATGAATGGACACCACAGATGAATTAAAGCTATGGACACGTAGTAAAATGAGTCGTTACACGCAGGCAGGTTTTAAACAGTGTTTCTAATGTCTGCTAAGAAAATATAATAATTTTAAATTAAACGTTTCAACTCATGTCGTACAACCAACATAAAGGAAAATACCACCGCCGAATACGTATGCATTCACCGCCGCCGAAGTGGTTGTAGGATTCATCAAAAGATGGCGCTATAGTTTATAAAATATAAATATATTTTTAAGTTTGTAAACTTCAATAATACATTGTTTAAAAATGTCTGCTTACATTTAAATATGTAAATATACATTTATATATATACATATTTACCAAGTTAGGACTGGGATTTAATATTAGTTCAATGGAATGACTGTTTAAAATACGATTAAAAATGGTTTAATTGAGTCTTATGTGGGTTTAGCAAATCGGCGACAAATTTACATGATTTCGCGTTGCCAACCGTCGATATGTCTACTTTGACCTGTCAAAACCATGCTCGCACGGGAGTTAGGCATGAGATAAAATACGTTTTATGAATGAAACTTATTTTGTCGCTCAATTTTGTCTATGTTTGTTGCGGTGAATTACGCGAAATGCGACAAATTTGAAGGATAAAATTTGTCGCCTTAATCATACTTGCCTCGCTGGTCAGGAATCTTTAGTTTTGACCCTAGCTTTAATTGCCTACTTATAATAATGATTTATTGCCCAATTAGAGCACGATGCTACCTTAATAACGCCTTTCATAGCGTCATAAGCCGTAACAATACATATCATCTTAATTAGGCCTGTTAACGCTGAGAAGCCTCTGTCTCTGTTTCCATTATATGCCTGGCGAAGATACGTGAGGAGCGACTAATGTGCCTTTAAGTGGTGGCAGCAGACACGCTACTTGGTCTGCGATTACTTGATCTAGCTGCGATAAGCGATTTAGTCGCGTTTCTGAAGATATAGTAACATAGGGTTCCCACACGAATTATGTAGATTGAAATTATGTCATATGGCTTGCTCTTATGGGGTAAAGTGGCTAACATACATGCTATCTCTGTGCTTCAGAGCTGCTGATCTGTGCTACAGGATGACCTCCGTGGCGTCGTGGTCACCATGCTAGTCCGCCACCTAGAGGTCCCGGGTTCGATCCCCGGTCAGGGCAAGTTGGAAAATGGCCTTTTTCAAATTGTCCTGGGTCTTGGATGTTTATCTATATATGTATTTGTTATAAAATATAGTATCGTTGAGTTAGTATCCCATAACATAAGTCTATAACTTACTTTAGAGCTAGCTCAATCAGTGTTATTTGTCCCTATATATTTATTTATTTACAAAAGAGAGTAATTCGGTCGATCTACGGACTTAAATCACGCGATTCCTTAAGAGTTATTTAAATATAAAAATATTCTTAACATCTCAATTTATTTACTACAATCTTCTGTTTGTTAAATCAAGGTTAAATAATTTCAAGAAAAATAGTGATGTTCACAATTGTAATACTCGCAACAAAAATCAGCTTCATACGCCTAAATTTCGACTTGCTAAAACTAGAAGGTCACTCTTAGGTCTAGGTATAACATTATTTAATAAACTTCCCGAAGCGATCGTTAATCTATCAATGGCAAAATTTAAAACACATGTTAAAAAAGTTTAATTGAATAATGCGTACTATACTATCAATGATTATTTAAGAGATACTTCCTAAACATTTTCCATTACACTCCACACATGAAACATAAAATAGCTGCATTTTCTGTTACCATAATAAGCTAACTGTAAAAACATGTAAATGCTCTGAGATCAATAGGTGACCAACATATAACTAATATTTCCTCTTGACAAGTTCTGCGAGTTCGGGTTTTTTATGCTTACTTAAATGTCCAATCCGGTGGTGGCGTCACTGGTCGGGTCGTTGGATTCGCTCTAATATGGTTGAGTTTAACGATGGCTGATCCGTGCGTCATCTCGTGAACGGGTGCCGCCAGGAGGGACTGGTCAGCTCGGCTTCGCTTTTTTGACTACTTAATATTTTTTATTTTTTATTATGCAATTTATGTTTGTTTACTTGTTCGCAAGCATTACATATAATGTGTCAACATTGTATTATATTATAAGTATTTATTAATTAAAAGACAATAATAATAATAATATGACAAAGCCCTTCTGGCGAGTAGGCGACCAATACTGTGAAAATGAGTTTCTTACGGCGGTTCTTCTCAGCAGTGGTCGTTACGAAGCGCTGGTATCGGTAGCTATTCTTTAAAAATAAATTAAATTTAATAAACTTTACACGTAACATAAATTATACTTATTGACGTGTAAAAGTGCCTATAAAGGTCTAATTACTGAATAAACATTTGAATCTTTAAATCTTTGAATCTTGGAAAAAACAGTCGTAGAGTAAGAGTGAGACACGATAAGGCTTAATAAATACATTTATTTGTCAGCAGCACTGATAATAGTTATTTAGGCAACTGTTGTATAATAAAGGGTATTAAAACACGAATGTGGGTTAATAGTATCACATGAGTGTTTTAATACCTAATTATTACAGTTGCGTACAAGACTTTATCTACACCCATGATATGAATCCTCTATAAAAGGTTCTGGAACCATAGGGTATTTTACCGTATTGTAATATCTTTATATAAATTCATAGTAAGTATTGCTGAGTATCTAATACAAACAAAATATGTATACGTAATAGTAGAATTATTTATTGTAATAATTATTTACATTTTGGATCGTAATTTTTTTTCCCGTCACAGACCCTCCAAAACCATAGTTTCAGCAACCATGACAGGCCAAATCGAAGATTTTCAATTTTTAATGTAGTATATCTGGATGATACCCTCTTTGATAAATAATTGCACTAGCAATTTTTATAATATCACGTCTGTGTGTATTACGGGACAGATAGAGCCCAAGCTAATGGGCCTAGAGCCATACCCAGCACAGGAAACTATCGCCCAGCGACGGACAGGGGCTTAAATTTAGGGATCAAGTTTGCGTTGCATAATGAAATTTAGTACAACATTATAACACTCGTTTGCGTTGCATAATGAAATTCAGTACAACATTATAACACTCGTTTGGGTAATATTATGGTTATAATGACATTGGTTGTTTTAATGTTGGCAATTAGCTGTTTCAGAATTTTTTATAGAGGATTTATAGCATGGGTGTAGATAATATTATATAATTCAATTTGCTTGTATCAGAGGTAATGGAGGAATGATTCAAATGGTAAGGATGGAATCAATGTGTCAATAATTTTTCAAAGCAAAAAACCGACTTCACCCCCAAACTACACAACCGATTTTGATAAAATTTCCATGGTACTACCTAGAAAGTATACCCTATCAAACAAAAAAAGATTTTTTTAAATCAGTCCAGGCCTCTTTGAATAATCGGTGAAGACACATAAAAAAAATAAAGGATCGCGGCGAATAGATAACCTCCTCCTTTTATGGAAGTCGGTTAAAAATTTAGAAACTGAATTTAAAAATGAAATTTGAACAGGTAGATAGAATGAAATGATGGAGAAAGGAGGTATTTAAGGACATGAAGGTTTGGCTCCTTCCCAATTAATAAAATAGTTGCCAGAGTATATGAAACAACCATGCCATGCCGTTGCCACGTGTATTTCTGTGCATGAAAATCAGCCCTGATACTTTGAGAGAAGTTAATTTTGGCCCCTGTACCAGTCAATCGGCGTATGTTTTCAAACTAGCGTGAATACGTAAACCAAAAGTAACGCTACTCAATCGCAGAGAGGTCCTGGGGGGTTACTCCATTAAATAATACGATAGTCGTCCGATAGTGACATACCCTTCTATGTCAAGGAAATCTGCTGTTCCATACTATTTTACAATACTTAGAATCCCAAAATGTATGAAACAGCTGATTTATTTTTCGGTTGGATTGAGTCGGTCCTATACAAAAAGTTGTTGATATTCATGAGTACTTTCACCAGTAGAAAGGATGCCAATGATTTTAAAAACACTCTGTATATAAATATGATATAAAACTTCCAACTAACACTATTTTGTACGTATTGTGCGTTTTTTTGTTTACGCCTAGACCGATATGATTATAATTTTTTTATTTCATTGAAAGGATATACTTGTCAGATGGTCCCGTAGAGATCAAAACCGGTTGTGAAATTTTGGGGTGAAGTTACACATCACTCGACAAGAAATAATAAGATACTTACCTATATGAACCAGATTTCGTTTTGTGCAAAACGCAAGCAGTAAAACCATTCATTGCGGCTTTATGTATCGTGTCTGCAACAGATTTTAAAGTGGCTATTTAGGCAAAGCCGTCGCGGTAATAGAGCCAAGTTTTGGCCTGATGTCTCTTGAATCTACAATGTTTCCTTTAATTACAAACAAACGGGAGCACAGCAAGTTATATAACTATATAATAATTATAAAGAGAAAAAAAGGATTTGATTGTTTGTTTTATGTGTTTGTTCGTAACGGATAAACTGAAAAACTATTGATTTGATTTTAAAAATTCTTTTACCTATAGAAAGCTAGATTGTCAGCGAGTGACATAGGCTAAGTGAAGTTAAAATATATAATAATAATAATTCATTTATTTCAGGCAATAGCATTGTACTTACAAATTTGTACAATGCCAGAGGACCATATTATAAATACCTTATAACTAACATACATAATATATAATTCCTATCCTAATTTACACTTAGTGTCGGAGACGTGTGACGCACGGTGTCGTCGGGCAGCCGACCTCGGAACCTCCGAAATACGACACCCTGCGGCCAGAAGTCCTCCTTCATGAAGGTTGGCAGATGATGCGTCGGCACTCTCACCACATATGAGTTAAAATTCGCTTTGTGGCAAGACTGCAGCCGCTCAACCCTCAAGGTGAAGTTAGGCTTCTTTCGGACGTAGTCCCCGACCTCCTCTGTCCTCGTAGACCAGTGCAGACGGGACACGTACAGCTGCGTCGATGGTACGGCAGGACGCAGGGGAGAGTCCGGTCCGGGCGGCGCGGTTCCGCAGTTGTTGCGGCTCACGGGCTTCCTCCTCTTCCTTTCCACCTTGACGAAGCCCTCTTTATCGTGCTGGTTCCTCTCGGGACCCGGTGGTGGCAACGGCTTGGTAGGAGCTGGCTTACGCCGTCTCTCTGTTGGCCCCTGTGCCAAAGGCCGCGTTGTGGTCGCGGCGGGGGTGGCTGCGGGCGCGGGCGCAGCGGCAGCCGCGGCATAGGCCCGCGGCCGCTGCGGCGCACCCGGGCTGGACGTCACCGGGGCAGGGGTGGGGGAGCGGGCGGCGGCCTGTGTAGCGCGCACAACAACAGGCGGCGACGGCAAACTGCTGACGAAAATATGATATCTACCAAAATGTAGGCAACGCTTCGGAAAACAGCTGATACATTTATATAGGAAGATCGTTTCGATAGCGTGATAGGGTTGATTATTGTATGGACTGTAAATTATTAGTAAAAGTGCGTGTGGCTCTCTGAAATTTATTGCAGACTAAAATACATTAAAAAGCATCGATGCTTATAAGTACATAAAACACAGGTGTTTCAAAAAGGCGAAATAATATTTAAGGGCATGCTCAATCAGTGGTATTAAACAAGTTACACTATTTTATATCTATGTTTAATACCACAGACTGAAATAAAATAAGTATACGAGCTAGTCACAGTAGACCTGCTTAGAGCCGCAACACCCAAAATACTCTGTTTGTCCCATTAGAGATGAATACGTGAAAGTACCTATGTAACGATGTTACAATGAACCTCATCATTCATGTTCCCGATTACTTCCTTTCTCCATTTCATACTGTCCACAATTCTAAATATAATTTCATTTCCAAATTCAATTTTTAAATTTTAGATTCCTTCCTCTTCATTCGTATTAATTCCGCTACCATCTCTCGAGCCGATTATATCTACATATCTATATCAGTATTAAAAAAAAATAAGTTATAATAAATAAAATAACTCTTTGTTATTTATCTTAAGCTCTCCACTACCTCTTACCTCACCTACCTCTTAAGGCGGCCCTTCCCGGCGGCTCTGTCGTAAACGCGAGCATAGTTCGAAAAGCTTGTTTTTTTATCCATCATATGAAAAGTAAGACGGGAAGGCTGCTCTTAATGTAGGAGCTCCCTATTAGGAGCTCCTACATTAAGAGCAGCAATTAAATAAAGTAAAAAAAATATTTCGAGACATCCCTTATTTATCGCAAGTTGCCCCCGGTTATGTACCTTTAATTAGACATTGCCTCTCCTTTGTCTTTCCAGTATATTAACATTTTTAGAAAATTTTGTAAGACAAATTACCATATTATTTCCAAGACACTGGTCAAAGAAACGACTTTTCCATATAATGGCTCAAAAATATTTTGTTTGCGATGAAACAAAACAGAAACGAGGCAGCACTCACACTCCTTGGCTCATGAAATATTAAACTATGCTCATTTGAATTTGAGAACTCTTGCACTGTCTGTGTGAATATTCCCTTTATGATTACTAAGAAGTTGTTAAAAGTGTTTACCTCACTGTTTGTACCTTTTAGAAAATTGGTTTAAAATAGTGAACAAGGAATTAAAAAACCGACGATTAAAGGATCTCGTCTAAATCGGTAATTTAGACAGGAAACAGATATCTGGTCATTAGCAAAATGTCTCACATCAAGGATGGCGTAGACACGAAGCCGCACAAATAAAAAGAGAGAAGTCTAGTTAAAACTTAGGTTTCCAAAAAAAAACATAGTAAAGTAAATTATGTGGCATTTCCGCCAAAGTGGGTTTTGGCGGAAATGCCACATAACATCAACTTCTCCAAAGGGCCTCTACGTGTTGGATCTGTATCCCCACGCAAGTCTTCTAAAAAAATCGGAGTAAATACACGTGGTTTCGTCACTTTTGTTTTGTTTTTGTTTTGATACACCCAGTGTCACTCTTACAGTAAATACAAATCTAACGTAATCTCTTAAGCTAAAATCCATCGAGCCGTTCAGGCTGCAGAGCGTGACAAACAATTATACATACATACCCAATAAATACATACGTACATACCCTCGAAAAACATAATCTTCCTTCTGGCGCAGTCGGGTAATTAATAAAAATACATTTATTACCAAAACTATAAAATGTACGTTTCCCCAGTATCTATCAAGTTAGGACTGGGATTTTTTGAAGTTCATGCTTCATTAGGTGTCATTTGTAAATTTATCCCCGAACAACCTCATAAAAGGTCATCAAACGTTTTGGGTTCATTTATGTTAGCAAAAATGGCGAGAACGCCACATAAACCCCTTTTTTATGCTTGCAAGGGGCATTTGTTGGCATCTTAACCCTCTCGGAAACACTAGGCGTCACAATAAAACATTTATGACACTTCAATGCCCTACTTGGCGATTTAACAACGTATTGACTGGTTGCATTCGTCGTATATTTTTCTTTTAAATATTATTTAAAAA
This sequence comes from Acrobasis suavella, assembly GCA_943193695.1. Lineage (NCBI taxonomy): Eukaryota > Metazoa > Arthropoda > Insecta > Lepidoptera > Pyralidae > Acrobasis > Acrobasis suavella. The sequence goes on along the minus strand of OW971934.1, from coordinate 2,854,730 downwards.
GGAAATTGTCATTCGTAAGATACAAATCATCTGAGGGCAAATCTAATAAATAGGTTAATTATTTACTTGGTTGGAATTTCGTTTCAAATCAAGTACATAATTAAATCGTCGTCGTAAATTTATGTTCGGGCATAAATTCTTAATATATAATTTTTTAATTTGTTGTATGTGTTTCATTTCCAATAATATATTAAACTCGATTTTACCACGCAAAGTTCTTGGTCAGTATAATCATAGAGTCCAATTTTCTAATAAATAAAAAAAACAAGTGTCAGCCTTAATTTCAAACATATAACAATACGACATTGAAACCTTCAAAAACAATAGTCTATATCTTCCTGAAAGGCCGACAACGCTCCTGTTCTACCCCTGGTGTAGCAGTTGTCCATGGGCAGCGGTGATCACTTACCATCAGGTGACCCGCTTGTTCGTTTGCCGCACTATAACATAAAAAAAACACAACCGCTTTTGGACGAGCAGCCATAGCGCTCTGCCCTTTATCCTTTACAACCAGGAGTTTTAATATTAGTCAAGTTTCCAGTAGGACCTCGAAGGCGAACTAATTTAACCTCTCAGAATGTTCTCGGTCAGTTCTCTCCTCTACTTCGGGACGTAGAATCTCGTGCTCAGCGGCTATACAGAGGCTAATGTGAATTTAAAGCCCCATTGAGCCCCATTTTCGCTGAATGTAATGTTTCCTATAAAAGTATAAACCGTTCAAGAACCGCTTTTAAACGGAACGGTCTTATTTTGTTCGGTTAGATGGTGATTTAACCGGATTAAATGTATATATTATTTAGGAGATTTGACAAAATTATTTTCACAAACTTTGAGCTTAAAGAGCAACAACTTTGTAAAATATAAAAACTAAAGACAAAATACTTACTAATCAATAAAAACTTAATAATTATCCACATAATATATACAAGTGTAAGAACGTATGCAAAGAATGGCTAAACTCTTTATCCTATGATGCTATTAAAGACAAAAGAGTATAACACACATTTAAAAATACACACATACACACATACATACACCCTTATGCACATACACACATACACATCCTCACATACACACAAACACACACTCTAATCTTATTTCCAATTCAAGATATATTTTATTTTTATTTTTTATTTCTAATTCAATAATTTGTAATCTATTGGTATTATATGTTATACCTAGTCATTATAATTTAACAAATAGTACCTAATATTGCGAAACCATGTTATCTGAAATTTACAAGTACCTTAATACATATTTTATATACTAAATCGTATTTTATAATAATAATTATTTTAAAAGGAATTATATTTTGATAAATTTTTAATTGTATTTGTTTCGGAGGAAGGAGGGCGTTGATGCCTGCGACACAATTTTTTTAAAAATCATCGTACATTATGTTTTTAAAATGTATTATATACTAAATAATATACATATGTTTAAAGAGTATAGAACTATTAAAACGTCCAGATTATATTTCTGAACAATCCTTTCTCAATGTTATCTCACCCTTACAGAGTTGCAAAATTTCCAGTGTGTTATTAAAAACCATTGTGATACACGTTCCACTGTGTGTTATGGGTACATTTTTTATGAGCCACACCCTAGTGTTGCAAGCAATAGTATAAAATATCGATAGCCTATCGATACTATCGTGGCCTTGAAAAACTGTCACAATATCGATAGGACTGTCGATAGTATGGAATAACCGATACTATCGATAGTAGCGATTGTCAATAGTTAGCAATACTATTGATATAAGGTGGACTGCCTCCGTGGTCCAGTGGTCAAGGCGTTCGCCTTGTGACCCAGAGGTCATGGGGTCGATTCCCACTGGGAAGCATACTTTTTGAAAAGTTGTTTCCAGTCTGGATAGGATATTGATGACTTGAATCACCTGATTATCCGAAAAGAAAGATGATTCCGTGTTTCGGAATGCACGTAAAACTGTGGGTCCCGAACGCCACCTAGCGTTTGATCATCAAACTATCCAAGGATTGGTTCCTGGTTTGCCCTTTGGGTTGTGGAGGTCAGACGGCAGTCGCTCTGTGTAAAAACCAGTAACCTCGTCAAATCTCCTTGGTTAGTAGCGGACCCCGGGCTCTGAAGCGTACTGCTGAGGATGCAACCGGGAATACGCTCGGGTGATGATGACTATTGATATAAGGTAAAACTATCGATAGTATCGATACTATTGAATTTAGATACTATCGATAGTATTCGATACTATTATTATTATAGATACTATCTAAATTCAATAGTATCAATACTATCGATAGTTTTACCTTACATCAATATATTACAAACTATTGACAATCGATACTATCGATAGTATCGGTTATTCAATATATCGATAGTCCTATCGATATACAGTAAACTATTGATAGTCAAACTATCGATTATGCAACGCTACCACACCCAAGTACGTTAAGAAAGTAAAAAAAAAATACTTCTATTTTATTTTCTCCGATAAACGTTTTGCAAGCTAACAAAAATAATAAGTGACCTTTGCAATAATATACCACTGAGGAAAACCTTCAAACACCTGGCTCTAACAATAGTTATTTGATTTGTAATATCAACAAGAGGTGTCACAAGACACAATGTTGTCTCAGCGGCTGTCTGTCTGTCTACAGCTCAGCAAATATTATCCTGCCACCGACGAATTCCGCTCTCTCGTTCTTTACAATATTTTTGTTGTGAACTGCTAAATCTTTGATTTTTATTACGGTTCCGTACCCAAAGGGTAAAAACGAGATACTATTACTAAGACTCTGTTGCCGTCTGTCAGCCCATCTGTCCGTCTATCACCAGGCTGTATCTCATGAAGCGTGATAACTAGAAGTCGGAATTAGGTAGCGTTATTTATGTACTTACACTGATTTCATACAGCGAAAGAATAAAGTGGATATAACTCAAATCCCGGGATTAATTTTAAACAGCAAAAAATCCCGTAATTTCTTAAATAAAAAGTTATTAACTTCTACACAATTTTAACCAATGCACGCGTGACGTTGCCAATATGTAAAAACGAATTAAAATACTAATGTATATACTACTAAAAATTGTATGTTAATTAACTTTGTTTTATTTGTCTTATCTGTCTCTAAGGTTTTTATTATTATTTATTTGTAATATTGTTAGCAACACGGGATTGTCCATAAGCAATCCCGGTAAGATCCATATTCCGAGTAATATCAACATTTCGATGCAAGTACATAAATAACTCTACCTAATTCCGACCTCAGGTGATAACTGATTTTAGTACAATCGGAACATGTATTTTTTTACCAATTGACATTAATTTCAAATTTGACATCATTCTTAAGGGGCTACCTGAATTTTCCTGTGTCTAGTGCTGCCCCCATTTGTAATAAATCATTTGAAAGAAAACGAAGATATCATTTAAAATTTTGTTTTGATCAGACCCTAGAACCCTCCAAACTATTTTATTAACTATTGTTAACAGTTTAAAGTGAGAACGTGAAGCTTTTCTACGCACATACGCCAAAAGTGGCCGTTTTTTGCAATTGTGCGTAGAAAAGCTTCAAGTTCTCAATTGAAACTGTAAACAGTAGTTCATAAAAAAGTTTGATGGGTTATCCAGGGTCTGGTCAAGACCAAATTTTCAATGATATTTCCATTTCTGTTCTAATGATTTATTTCAAATGGGGGCAGCACTGGACCCCGAAAAATTCAGGTAGCCCCTTAAGCGGTTAGGGACCGCAATAGCCATAGCGGTCGTCGCGCCGAGCCTGTGGAGCCAGAATAGCACACGGCCCCGGCCCATTACGGCTAAGAGATGACACCGCGGTTTTTTTTAGTGGTAACACCACATAACCTTACCGGTTTCCCGTGACCGGTAAGAAATCCGAAAGGATTTTTCGCCACGAGAAAAAGAAAATAATTGGCCAAGTGCGTGTCGGGCCACGCGCAGTGTAGGGTTACCTATGTAACCCTACACTGCGCGTGGCCCGCTTACTCTTACGTGGCTCGTTACTATTAACGAATGCCCACTTTGAGTTCATGCCACTGAAAACTTCTAAAAACTAATTTTCTATTGAATAAGTGTGAAATTTTCATTTCGCGAGTACATTTTATAAGTTGATCGCCTATAACTTTTTGAATTGTAAACCCTACTTAGGTCTGATAGTTTTCCTTTAAATTTCGTTATATATACTAAAGCTGTGAATTTTTCCACGTGTTTGTATATAACCGTTTAGCAGATAGAGTGGGGGGACACTTGACCTAAACAAAAATTTTTACTTTAGAACCGAATATTTCAGAAATAGATCCTTAAATCAAAAAACGGTCTTTCCAACCTCACAATATTTTTAAAAGACCTATTCAACGATACCCAACATAACTGGTGAGTCGAGAAAAAAAAGCCTTTTCACTTCACTTGTACGGGAGACACAAGAAAAATTTTTTTTTTTAGTATTTTATTTTATTACTTTTTCAGCCTAATTATTGTACATATCCATGCCAAATCACAGCTTTCTAGTACTAATAGTCGCTGAGTAAAACCGCGGACGGACAGACAGACAGACAGACATGGCAAAACTATAAGGGTTCCTTGTTAACTACGGAACCCTAAAAAGGATCAAGTACTTAAGGCCTGACAACACGCACACAATGACTTTACACAATGCTTCTTAAAGCTCTACCTAAAGCTCCTTCTCGTATTTAAGGGTTCTTACTAAAAAATAAAGGGAATGGTTTCTCAAGTTCTGTCGATTTTTTGTCGTTAATGACTGTGCCATCAACAGATGGATTTGGGCTTCCCTACGGAGTAGATAAGCATAGATACCAAGCTTTATTATCTATGCTGCGAAAAAAACAGCTACATATAGAACAATCGTTCGTGACAGGTATTTCCATACGTTTTGAAACGACTAAGTTAAAGCTGTATTAACATTACTGTAAATATATTTTTAGGGTTTTAGACATGCAAAATCAAAATGCAGTACTAAAGTACTTAAACTAAATTCATTATTTAGTAGATATAATTATTGTTTATAAAATTTTCAACGTTTTCCATTACATAATTTTTCGATTTGGTGAAATCAACATTAATGTTTAAATGACTTAAATTTCTCTTGGCTCTAAGTCAATACTCTAATTAGGACAAACAAACGGAAGTTAGAAATAATAACAAGGCAAGTGCGAGTTGGACTCGCGTGGAGAGGGTTCCGTACAATACCAAAAAAATTTCGTAAGTGAACGTATTGAGTTTACTACTTTATTTTCAATTGATAGAATTCTTATATTATTTTTCCTGTAATCTACAAGTAATAAACTATATAATTTTTTTTTTTTCAAAACTTTAGGCTCAGTTGTTTTTTAATATAATATTTTTAATTGAGATCCTCATCACAAGTTCTTTCATTTGATATATGACACAGTAAGGTTAGCAAAACATTTTTTTTAATTTTCTGATTTCCGTCGAAAATGACCCTTATTAAAAAAATATATTTTTCCTATAATCTACAAGCAATGAACTATATTTTGTATTTTTTTTAGAATTTTTTGGCTCAGTTGTTTCGGAGAACAGGGGGGGGGAATGGTCAATTTTCATCTTCTTTCACGAATAAAATCAAAACTATTTATTTTAAAATAATAACAAAAATATACTTGAAATTCCTCATAATAAGTCCTTTCATTTGATATATGACACAGTAAGGTTTGCAATACTTTTTTTTTTAATTTCCTAATTTATCCCTCGAAAATTACACTTATTTAAAAAAATATATATTTATTTACTATACACATTTATGTTCGGGTCATAGGATTACACCATTCTGCCAAATTTCACCTGATTTGGTCTAGTAGATTCGTAGCAAATTGGCTGTGACAGACGGACGGACAGACAGACGCACGAGTAATCCTTTAAGGGTTCCGTTTTTCATTTTATGTACGGCACCCTAAAAACAAAATATTGCATCATTTGACCAAAGATTTTAATCTGAAATAATAACATGGGTAAAGACTGATGTTTGGTTTTAGTCTATCATTTGTTTGTAGTGTACGCACATCTATGTAAATCTACGTAGTGTGATGACACATGACGTTACACGACCTTGATAAATAAATAACATTATTTTATTATCTTATATCTCTACGTACATCTACGTAATGTAACGTCACTCGACCTAGATAAATAAAGAATTGTTTTAATTATCTTATAAGTTCAATGTCAAGTGACGAAAGTCTACGTTGTGAAAATCTATAAGCTTAGGAAAAACCTACAATAAACAGTTCTGAATTCACCACAGTTGGGATACCAGCTCTCACAAGTATTGTGTTTTACTAATTACACCCCCAATTACTTATTTATTGAGAATTTTTTTTATTAATTAATTAAGTGGCAAAAAAAAATCTAAATCCCCTCTGTACTTCTGAAGGCACGTTAAACCGTTGTTTTCGGCTTTCATCGTTAGATGGCAGTCAACAGGTCGCGTGAGATTTCTTTAGGCAGCTTGAATAGTCACCAGTATTATCAATTTACACACGCGAAAAGCAACAAGAGTCCAGAACAAAAATCTTGTCTTTACAAAATAGCTACTCTGTGTTTCGGGCTTTGGGCGAGCGAAGTCCGTCCGTATTTTTTGCGGGCAGGAAGCACTCATTATCCCTCAGGAGATTAGGCTTCTGTATGTAATGGCCAGTGATGAGGCGATTCACTAATTTGGAGCAATCTAGATTGCGCCCGTGACGTCACCGTGACAGTTCTTTTGAATGTATTGTGGTTTTTAGATTGGGGAAATTTTAGCAGCGTTATCTTAAATAGACTTATTTTTAATTGTAATAAAATTAAAATTGTATCACTATTATTAATATTCTTACTTCCTTACTAATATATGAGAACATAGTCTGAGACCCGGTCTTTTTTACCCCAAAAATCATCCATTATGGGAATGGAAAGAGGAGTGGAACTTTGTTTAGAGAATATATATTTTGCCATACAAAAGTAGACTTTATATTTGTCAGACTTTGAAACAAAATATTTTTACGCAAATTATTAATTATAAATAAATCTTACAGTTTATAAATGTGCGAAATTTCATGTAGGTTAAATAGGTTTTGAGTTTTGAAGGGATCAAAAGTAGCTTAAAATGAATTGTGTAAATAACACACGCCTGCTGCATCGCCAGTACCTTTTACTTTGAACTTGGCTGGACACACTGCCGAGTGTCTAGATTAAATACCAACCTCAGATACTCAGATACTCATTTATTCATAATTATTATTACACGTCAGCAACCTTAGCAGTCAATAAACTATTTTCAACGTTAAACTATAAGTTCGGGTTAATCATTATCCATTGCCGCGCGTCGTAATAGGTGGCAATTTGTTGTAGTTTACAAATGGCCGCTGGCAACTTGCGCGAACTTGCAGGCTGCAACTACTGCAGTTAATTTTAGTTGGAGACATTTTTAAAGTATCCTCGCTGTTTCACTCTATGTTTTATTATTTCCAGCTTATAGTCTCATTAAAAGTATGTAAAATAAACTTCGGGAGAAAATTTTCAGAACTTTGTGCTTTTCGTGTGTATTTGTGGACAATTCTTGTGTATTTTTTTTCATGTTTTTTAAATTAAGTTATGATTGACTATCGATAACATCGGAGAATAATTACGTGCCTTATAAGTTACGCATACAGATTCAAATACTTCTGAGCTCTACAGGCTTTTATACCCAACAAAAGATGCCTCTTTTTATTTTGTAAGCATAAAATATATCTAGACCAATCTACAAGGGTACAAACATAAGACGAAACGCTTCGAGAAAAAGAAGGTACTTATAGGACCTGCGCTTGCGTTTTTGGCGGAGGCACTTCTGTGCGCACAAACAATAGATTTATCTATGGGGGTTTACAAATGGCTGCCGGCAATTTGCTAGAACAATTGTCTTCGTTGTTTCATTTTTCATTATTATTTACAGCATAATGAGCTAAACTTGATAGAAATGTTTAATAACTTTTTCTTTTGTGTGTGTTTGTGTCGAACTCTTGTCTCTGAATTTTCAAAAAATAGCGATTACATCTTCATGTGACTTCTGAGTCACCCATCTAAGTCCAGTGCGTACTCAGCAGTGCTTTACCCACTAACATGACCACAATAAATCTCACGCAACGCTGAACTATTGAATTCCACTGACTCTTATTCTTATACTAAGGAAACTATCTTTTATTATTTTCTATGCCAGATAATTTTAGTTGGAGACATTTTAAACTGTCCTTCTAGCAGGATTCAGAAATCGAACTACAAAAATAATAAAAAAATGTACATAGGAACCAGAAAATTCAGTAAACAGAAACAGAAATTCGGCTGCGAAAAACAGAAAACCCAGAAGCCAGAAGTGAAGAGTGTCAAGACCAGTAAACTGAAGTCAGGAGTCAAATTCCAGAAGACAAACCAGAAGGCCGCACTATTACGACAGTGTCAACAAATCTCTAATCTTAAGAAGAAGACCTGCAGAGCAACGCGACGGATACAAAACAACAAAGCAGTCTATTATCCTTCCAAGTATATATCACACACCATGTATTTATCTATCCTCCCCATACTGTTTTGATGCTGGTATTCGGTCGGTTCTTTCAACTCCCTCTCTCTCCCCTACTCCCTGACTGCGAATATCTCCTACACTCCTTTATCCCTATCTACGAGTCCAACTGGTTTCTCGAGCCATGAGAGTGGTATAACGAGGTTTGGCGTCGCCATGTTCTAGGGACTGAGGACGATATACATGCATCGGCTTTGGTCTGCAAGCGTGATGACGTACTCTCCAAGGTAAACCTCATTCATAAGCTCTTGCAGCGTAACTGCTGGCTGGGCGGACTCAGAACAGAACCGAACAGAGACATTTTAAACTGTCCCTTTGGTTTACTGTATCATCATTATATTCACAGCGTAGTCTCATTAAAAGTATAAAAACTGAACGTGGAAAAGCAAAAATGCTGAATTTCAACATTCCTATGTTGAAAATCTGTATTTCTTAGGCTGCCTAAGGTTATTTACAACGTGGAAGGATATATTAGTATTCGGTTTAAAAATCAAGAAAAATATACCAAAGAAGTTAAATTAATTCAAACTATAATACATACCCGTAATAGATCAAACCACGGGCTATATATACTACATCACTATAGTATAATGAAATCAAAATAACATTCAAAAACCCAAAAAAAAAACGACATTCCCGTACAAATTGCCCAGGTGGCTGCACACATTTGTATGGATGTGGCGAATTTTTTTTTGTTGTGTTTTCGCTGTTATTTCAATTTCATTATACTATAGTGATCTAGTACAGGGCCCGTGGTTCGATTTATTACATATATACAAATACACAACCTATTTATAATACATAAATAGGTTGTGTATTTGTGTGACGACCTCCGTGGCGTAGTGGTCACCATGCTAGTCCGCCACCTAGAGTTTCCGGGTTCGATCCCCGGTCAGGGCAAGTTGGAAAATGGCCTTTTTCAAATTGTCCTGGGTCTTGGGTGTTTATCTATATATGTATTTGTAATAAAATATAGTATCGTTGAGTTAGTATTACATAACACAAGTCTCGAACTTACTTCGGGGCTAGTTCAATCTGTGTGATTTGTCAAAAAAAAAAATACAACGACAAGATCTACAAGCGTTTAAACCACCGTTCCTTAAGCAGTACAACATATTCTCTTTTTTAAGAGAAATTACATTGAAATATTTAAATCGAATCCCTCGTAAGCTAGAGACCTACTGCAGGGAGGTGTTTATGATAAATTTGTAGAAGGACACAACATATTTTATTTTTCATTCGTACGAAAATTAAATTAAAATGTTATAACTTAAAACCAACAAAACAAATTACCCCTCGAAGCGTTTCGACGCAAATAAACACCGGCAAAAACAAGATTCGAAGGCATCTTTTGTTCCCCTACTGTTCTCATTAATCTTTCACTCAGGGCTGTCTCCACAAACGTAGTATCAAGGAGCAAGTACTAAAACGTGGTCTGGATTAATTAATTTTACTTCTTTGGTATATTTTTCTTTATTTTTAAACCGGATTCAAAAAAGAATGAGTGTTGATTTATATTATTGTTTTTTTTTTTAAATATCTTATTGATTAATATGTATGCTTTGTTTAGGGACTTGTTATTGTAAAAGAGATTATATTTTGAGGGAGCGTGTTGATTTATATTATTTTACTTGCAAAAATCAATCTTTATTTTTGAACTATAGCTGGTATACTTTTAATGCTGGCAACCCCCACTAATGTCATCTCTCTTCTCTCTTGCATTGTGCTAGTAAGTCATACATACATTCTTCCAAGTAAAAGTTAAAACAATATAATTTCATACTTTACCAGTTAAATAGTATTTTAATTTAGCCCAAACTGAACAGATATTCCAACAAGGAGGTTCTCAATTCGTCGGAATCTTTTTAGGGTTCCGTACCAAAAGGTAAAAAACGGGACCCTATTGCTTAGACTCCGCTGTCTGTTCGTCCATCTGTCTCTGTCTGTCACCAAGCTGTATCTCACATGAACCTTGGTAACTATACAGCTGAAATTTTCACAGACGATGTTGCCGCTTTAACAACAAATAGATACATACTAAAATCAGAATAAAATAAATCAGGAGCTCCCATACATCAAACGTGTTTTTTTTATAGATTATGGTAGCTTTTGATAACCCCTTTTCATTACACGTTGTATATGATTTCAATACCATACTAGTGTTGTCAATAGTTAGCAATACTATTGATATTAGGTGGACTGCCTCCGTGGTCCAGTGGTCAAGGCATTCGCCTTGTGACCCGGAGGTCATGGGTTCGATCTCCGGTCAGGGCAAGTTGGAAAATAGCCTTTATCAAATTTTCCTGGGTTTTGAATGTTTATTTATATATGTATTTGATTTAAAATATAGTATCGTTGAGTTAGTATCCCATCACACAAGTCTCGAACTTATTTGTGGGCTTGTGGGCTAGCTAGTGTTATTAAGTTTTACTTCTACCGTTTGTTTGGAAGTTAAGTATGTGGTGTACGTACTGTAACCTATCAGAGTTTAATAATATAAATGTAAGTGTACAACCATTGTGAACTAATAAAAAAAAATTGTGAAATGAATACTGTCATCCTCTGTAATATAACACAATGGTAACGTAAGTATACCTACCAGCTTCCAACTTAGAGCCCCCTTACCCTGAACAAAATCAGACTTTACCATACAAACGTTCGTATATTTTCTTTTAAGTTCATAATTTTACTGTAGGAAACCAATAACCCTAGATAATTGCAATTTCTTTAAAATTACATAATGTTGCCCATATTCGACATGTCGTTTCAAAATAAAACGTAGACTACGTTTGTATGGGAAAGTCTAAGGTTTAATTAGATTAGCTGGTATTGCTAGGAATAAGATAACGTATGTCAGTAACTACCTTAGTTGATGAAATAAACGTATTATTATGAAAATATTATTTTATGCAACAGTTGTATAAGAAAGTTCATAAAATGCGAGTGGCGCAGGTTACGATGCGAGCCTTGGCGAGCATCGTAAGGAGACGCCATCGAGCATTTTTTAACATACTTATACAACGTTGCATACAATACTTTTTCTACGACTACATTTACTAAAATAAATCCAAATTTAAACAAAGAAAAGTATAAAATACTACCATATGATATTTATAATACCTAGATACTAGGTATCTATGGAAGACTTAATTTTTATTGACGTCTTCCTAGTGACCAAAAGTGCCATTTTTTAAACATGAAGTCACTTAAACGAATGTTTTTTCATACAAAAAACCGTTTGTTCAGTGACTCCACGTTTGAAAAATGGTACCATATGTTAAAATAACGATATTATTATGTTGGCAGTATGGTAGATCTAAAGAAAAAAGTTATAGGGTTATGACTAGGAGTATCGTTTTGGCGAAATAACGACACATGTGCTATTATATTAGGAATAGACTATAGACTTTTCTGAAATCATATAATCTATGTTCTTATATTAGTGTTCGGGACCATTTAAAAGACAGATAACAGTACAGGAGTAGAAAAATAAAATTTCACCTCAGAGCAATTTCAACACATAAACACCGGCAAAAACAACTTCTTGCCGGTGTCGTCATCTTTCCCCCTCCACTCCTCATTAATCTTTCATTCAGGCTGTCTCCGCAAACGTTGTACGAGTATCAAGGAGCGGCCGCTAAAATGTGGCTTGGATTAATGAATTTCGCTTCCTTTGGCCTGTTTTTTGTCTTTTCTCCTATTTTTTTCGTGTAATCGATCAAATAGAAAGTTTTTTACCATAATTCAGATTGCTCGTATTGAGATTCATATTAGCTCAGAGGTAGTTGCAGCGCCATATCTCACGGGAAGAGCTTCCCTTTGTGGCAGTCACGCACACCTCGCTCCCGCTTGAAATCTTTTCATTAGAAATTATTATCGAAATAAAATATTGCGTTGTTTTGACCGTAACAGTAAAATTAAATGTCCACTCTCACCTTGACACAGATTTCTTTAAAAGCAGCATCTTACCGTCCAGCGAAACTGGAAGGAAAATAAAACTGCTTTCACCGTAAGTGGCTGCATCACCGTAAATCGGGCATAAGTGACAGCTTATTTGCTATAGGGGCCATCAATATATTACGTCACGCAGAGGTTGACTTTCAGACATCTCCTATCTTTGTGACGCTTTTTTACCTTTTACACGTACTGTCACATTTGGCATGCTCCTCCCTCTCCTCGTCGCTGTGATGTAATATTTGGATGGCCCCATAGATTTACATACATATTATCACGCCTGCTTCCCACAGGGGTAGGCAGAGACTTTTGACCTCCACTTGCTACGATCCTGACAGACCTCTTTCGCTTCATCTACACTCATCGCTCTCTTCATGCATGCCCGACGGTTACGGGTACTTCTGACTTCTCCTTTTTTAAAAACGTCTGCAATCTGATCCTGTCCCCATAGATATGGCTTACTATATTATGAATTATGATACATTATTTCATGCGGGTCTGTGAGAAAAGGAAAGAACCCGGCCAAGTGCGAGTTGAACTCGCAAGGAGAGGGTTCCGTACAATGTTTAATTTAATACAAAATATTACATTTGCAATTCTCACAGTAAGACGCGATTAAACTACTACTAGCGCTATCTAGTGGATTTAGTGAACTACTTTCCGTAAGTGAACGTATTATATTGAGTTTACCACTTTATTTTCAATTGATTAGAATTCTAGGTTTTCCTGTAATATTTGAGGCTCAGTAGTTTCGGAAGTCAGGGGGGAATGGTCACTTTACGTCTTATTTCATGAATAAAGTGAAAACTATTTATTTTACATTATTACAATAATATTAAAAACATATTTGAGATCCTCATAAGTAAGGGTTAATTTTTTTTTTATTTCCTTATTTGACCCCGAAAATAACCCTTATTTAAAAAATCTATTTATTATACTTTGCACATCTGTGTTTGAGTCACAGAATGACACTATCATACCAAATTTAGGATTAGATCCAATAGATTCAAAGCATATTGGCTGTGATAGGCGGACAGGCAGACAAACAGACGCACGAGTGATCTTACAAGTTCAGTTTTTTCATTTAAAACCAGTTGGGTTACAAGCCGTTTTACGGAGAAAAGCAGCCAGTATATTTTGAGACGAGCGTGGAAGTAATACGTACGATGCGACACAAATAAGTTAAGAGCGGCCTTCCCGTCTTACTTTTCATACAAACGCTCGTACGTGATTATGGCGTTGTATCTGATCTTTCTTGAAAACTTTTGAACCTCACAGGTATCTTGGGCGATATTTCTAGATTTCCATCGAAAAACTTAGAAAAAAAAAATTAGAAAAACATGTCAGTATAAGCCTCCAAAAATCTGCTTTTTTGCACAAATGTTTACTGAACTTCGACCGTTCATAAAGTACTCATAAATTGTAAAAGTAAAGAAAATATTTCGATACAATCATCGCAAATATAATGAAAATTTTGAATACAAAACATTTATTGTACATACTTGTAAGGCTTACTAATAAACACGTATCACCTGGGACAAGTTTTATAAAATTTCCGCACCCTATGAATAGTTAATATTCGTTCAATGGATAGTTAATAATAATACTAATTTCATTTATTAGAATGCAAACCATGCCCTTAGGCGCTATATCTCCCTTTTTGGTTTGCCACTTTTTCTAGCATTGCCCTGGATGAAACACCAAGCTTTTCAAACTATGCTCGCGTTGAAAACAGAGCGGCCGGGAAGGGCCGCCTTAAACAAAAATGGCGGACTTCACTGCATTTTTGTACAAATTCCCGACATGTGAATTGAACAAAATGGCAGTCGTCCGCGCATTACTGGTACCTGCGCCGAAAACCACCATTTTGGTTCATCCTACGTGCTGGGAATTTGTACAAAAGAGCTTTGAAGTCCGCCATTTCGGTTCAACTTAATTGAGTCGCTTTGTAATTATATATGTACCTAACAAAGGTTATAACAACAACTATTAACAAACATATTATGACAGTCATAAACTTGATAGCGAGGATAACCGAGGTATGTGTAACTTCGGAGCCGATTACAAGAGATTAAACTACGGCCATTCCTCAGTTTATAAGCCTTTGGAACCACGCGAACTACGCTAATTTTGGCGATCTTGTGGGTACAGGGTGTATGCTCTCTACTAACTTGTTGTTTGCTCAGATAATTTACCGCGAACTGTAAGCTAGCATGAACAGGCAAGTACCAAGATACCTGACCAGGCCCTCTACTTATATCTTGAATTTACTCTCAAACTAAAAATGATATTAACATGAAAATTTATATTCAGATAGATTTTAATTAAGTCTTTTTAAATATAAGTTTTCATGCTATAAATATTATTTTAACTTTAAGAGAAAATTCAAGATATAAGTAGAGAGGCTGGTCAGGTATCTTGATAATTCACTGTACATATTATGATGAAGGTGTTCGTGCCAGTGGTTAATTTTAAATAAATAATAACCAGACGAACAATAAAGACAATTCAAATGACTAATAAAGTTTTGGTCGTCGTAACGACAACGATTAAAAAATATACAACCAGGCAAGTGCAAGTCGGACACGCGCACGAAAGGTTCCGTACTATTATCTATACAAAATCAAGTTTGTTTCAGTGTCGAAATAGAAAAAAATAGGTTTTATTCTTTGACCTGCGAAATATCTTTAGCAAATTAAAAACTGATTATCTGCAAATTTGAAGGCAGTTCTAATTTGAAGGCAGTCACACCCTGTATTTAGTAGGTAATCTTCACACCTGTTTAGGTCTTTCTAGACAGTGATACAAATCAAATTTTTTATTATCACCATATTTAGTTTTAAACAATTTATTTCAAATGAGGGTGCCACTTTAGCTACCACTTCGTCTTAAAATATAACATCTCATTTGGAATCCTCACAGTATAACGCAAATTTACTACTTCTAGCTCTATCTAGTGGTATTTTAGTGAACTATTTTCCTTAAGTAGACGATTATTGACCCTTATTTAAAAAAAATGCACTTTGCACACCCTTGTTTCGATCATAGAGTTACACGATCCTACTAAATTTCACCTGATTTGATTCAGTAGATTCGGAGCAAATTGGATGTGACAGACGCACGTGTGATCCTATAAGGGTTCCGTTTTTCATATTTGTACGGAACCCTTAAAATTACATTTTAGACTACTTTTAACTTTGACAAGTTGTTATTTTCGCTAATATAAATAAATGGCTAATAGAAGACTGTTTGCGATTACTATCATTTAGAACTATGTCAGTTAAATTAGATTACACTAGGCACAATTCGCTATAAAATTTAAAAAAGAGATATACCTAGTCGGCCTCCTAAAGCAGTTTGGAGTAACACTAGCCCGCCGATTTCCGAACGGACGAGCGGCTTCGTTTCTGAACGGGGATTTGACAAAATCATAGACAAAATCACCATTTGACATGTTTCGGTTTGACACTTCACCAGTTTGGCGCTCTCCGATAAACTAGCTCTGAGTTCTACAATGGGGAAGTATGAAAGTTTTAAAATCGCTTAAACTTATTTGTCTCTAATAAATATTATATTTTTCTGTGCAGTCTATTTATTTAAAAATATATATTTTAAGCGCAATTTCGTTCACCATTCAGCTTAACGCTGCCATTTCTTTTGCCCGTCTCGTCTGAAGTATAAAAAAATTAATGTAAAAATGAGGTTTATACATTAGACAGTTAGACGAGACCAATTATTATCGAGACGGGCAATAGAAAAGGCGGCGTTTAAATGCGTGGTGAACGAAATTGTGGCGTAATACATTTTTAATCCGGTATTTATTTACGACAAACAGAAACGTTATCCCTAACAATAGAAAAAATTCAGGTGTTTTTCAAATTTCCATCCCTTTCCCATTCCTTATTCACTAAGAGTTGGAATTGGAATAGATTAAGATTGCTACCATTATTGTTTCAATACTTGACAATTGAGTGCCCTTCATTGTAATCTTTAAAGTGAGATTGAACAATCGTGTCATCCAAATACCCACAATGCGACACAAAGAAGTTGAACAAAAATTGCGGACTTCATTTTTGTACAAATACTCACGTAAATTGAACCAAAATGGCAGTCGTTGGCGCATTATTTGTACCTGCGCCGATAACCGGCATTTTGGTTCAACCTACGTGCTGGGAATTTGTACAAAAATGCTTTGAAGTCCGCCATTTTTGTTCAACTTATTTGTGTCGCATTGTACCTGTGTTTTGGTTGGATCCACTAAGAATACCCCAAAGTTATTATAAAAAATAGGCAGGAGTATGCCGCAGACCTAGAAATGCTTTCTGTTTCAATTCTCATCCTGTATAGTAGATAGAATAGAAGGCCGTCTTTAACAACCCAACTGGAATGGCGCGTCTTCAATTTACTGTTATAGCTTCTCCCACGGTTTCTCTAGGGAGATTGCCGAAATTTTGTGGTGCATTCAGCTTTAACGGCAGGAAAACACCGTCGATTCTTTTAATATCTTCTAAGACGTAGATTCCCACATTTTCAAGTTCTTTTTCATCTTGGGTCAATTTTAAAAGCTTTTATTTAGTTAATAGATTCAGGTGTTACTTTGCGGAAGTCAAAGTTACCTACTACATGATTTGAATTACTTTGTGCAATTCCGCCACCAGTTAGTTCATGCAAACTATTGCCGGCCGGCGCCCACCCACTACTGTTAGTCCCAGCATACCTGCCACCAACAGCCCGTGTGCACCCGCCACCAACAGCTGATGCATGCTCCCTCCGATACTGCTGCATCCGCTGCGGCTGCAGCAATATCGGACACCGCATACGCGACACGTGTTTCGCCTCTCCACGAGGCATCTTCAGGCACCAAACATGTTGTTGATCGTTCGGCAGTCAAGCGTCGAATGATAAAACTACACCGTATTGCCATCCTTTTATACTATTAGAGAAGAGGGTGGGGGAGCGGAGTTGCCCGAACTTTCTATAGTAAAAATATTTAATAAAGGGGAATTATTTACCTCAAGCTGTTTATTTATTAATTGAATATTAGATTTTATTTAAATAAATTTAAAAAATCTAATATTCAATTAATAAATAAACAGCTTGAGGTAAATAATTCCCCTTTATTAAATATTTTTACTATAGAAAGTTCGGGCAACTCCGCTCCCCCACCCTCTTCTCTAATAGTATAAAAGGATGGCAATACGGTGTAGTTTTATCATTCGACGCTTGACTGCCGAACGATCAACAACATGTTTGGTGCCTGAAGATGCCTCGTGGAGAGGCGAAACACGTGTCGCGTATGCGGTGTCCGATATTGCTGCAGCCGCAGCGGATGCAGCAGTATCGGAGGGAGCATGCATCAGCTGTTGGTGGCGGGTGCACACGGGCTGTTGGTGGCAGGTATGCTGGGACTAACAGTAGTGGGTGGGCGCCGGCCGGCAATAGTTTGCATGAACTAACTGGTGGCGGAATTGCACAAAGTAATTCAAATCATGTAGTAGCTTTTATTTAGTTTCTCCTGTCCCGATGTCTGACTGTCGGTAATCAAATCTTAAATTTGACCCACTTCCCGGTTTCCGATTTAGCTGAAATTTTGCACACGTACGTATATGGCGTGACAATGCAATATTATGATGATTGATCGAGCTGATCTGGTGATGGAGCCAGAAGGTGGCCATAGGAACCGTAATGAAACGACGCAATGCTATTGAGTCTGGCCTCGTTTGATTCGTCTTGAGAAGCACTTTCGATAAACTTCTTTAAAAAAATACTTTTTTATATAATTTCGCCACGAGTGGAATTTTTCATCACATGTTTTAATTTGGATAATAATCTGAGTAATTGTAATGCTGTTCAATGCCAATAATGTTATTTTTTTTAATTTTTACTTGTTTAATACTGACTGGTTCTTTTTTCCAATATTGTTTATATATGTTGTAACCAAAGGAAATGTGTTTGTCAAGTCATTGACAAATTTAACATTATTTGGAACTAAAATCAAATTGTACAAGAAAGGTTATCATACAAGAGGGCGTGATAGAATTCAACCTCATAAATAAAATAGAATCATAGGAAGATTCTCTGACTAAAATTTAGACGATCAGAAAATGCAAGTAAATAGAAAACTTTTCCCGGAAACATAAATCTCTTTTTAGGTATCTATGGATACTGGGTAGACAAAGTCTCAAGACATTGAATTCCACTGCCAGATCTACTGATTCTTGTCTTAATTAAGCTATCGACTCGATCGACAAAAACAGGCCGAGTTCCTCTGATGGATGACGTCATCCGTCTTGCTTGAGCACACGGCCGAGTGCTCGATTTTTCTTCATGGTGACATCGGCACATGAAAAAATGTAATAACGTGTTCTTAGATATTTTTCTTGTAAGATATTATCGGTTTATAGTGAGCGTTAGAAGCCGAACAGGTGTAAGTAATCTAGTATTAAGAAATAAAGTTTTAAGTAGTAATTGAGTATTAAGTATTGCGAATTTTAATATTATGTTGTGTAAGCTAATTCTAACATTCTAACCTGTTTTGCAGACAACGACATCCAAGTAGTGTTGCAAGCAATAGTATAAAATATCGATACTATCATGGCCTTGAAAAACAGTAACAAAATCGAAAGGACTATCGATATTTTTTTATTAGTACTATTGATAGTATTGATAGTAGAGGTCACCATACTTTACTTTAACTTGCTTTAGGGCTAGCTCAATCAATGTTATTTGTCCCTATATATTTATTTATTTATTTACTATTTGTTTTAAAAACTATCGATAGTATTGAGACGAATATCGATATTATTATACTATCGATAGTAATTTAGCTATCGATATTTTTCCGTACAAAAAGTAGTTACAGTATCGATAGTATCGATATTACCAATTAAAAAGTATTGATACTATCGATCGATAGTATCTAAATTCAATAGTATCGATACTATCGATAGTGTTACCTTTCATCAATAGTGTAGCGGGAGCGAGGTGATATGCTCGCTCCGGTGGTGACCTTGACGTGATTGTAGTTTCTCATAGTGGCCGTAGAGGTCGCCACAATAGTACATATTGCAAACTATTGACAATCGATACTATCGATAGTCCTGTAGATACCTTACTAGTCTGTCTGAAGCTACTGGATGTTTCCTAGCTACGTGTATGTCTAGGTGAGTGTGGAGGTACCTAGCCATCAGGGTTCAGAAAGTTAAGTCAACAACACTTTTATTCTTCTATATATTATAAGTTCCAATTCACACGCACAGTTTAAACAGTCACAGGTTTCTGCTACACGGATAAACAGACGAACTAACTGCGGGAGCTATCTAGGGTCAAGCGCGTTGATGGTGCTGATATAAGCAAATTTTGAGCGAAAGTATAATATTAACTAGTAGTTAGTATAAAATGCTAAAATATTAGAAGAAACCATACCTATATACCATGTCCTTTTTAATTTGTTATTCAGTCCATCATTTTGAACAACTTTGCCCAATAAATATGTGGCGACCTCTACGGCCACTATGAGGAACTACAATCAAGAGACAACCGACAATATAGTCCACAAGAAGCATATGAGATGGCGCCAGCAGAGTATCCTACATCTCGATCTCAGAGTTCGCCCGATTCGCTGCATATATACAACTTCCGACGATACACCGTCGGAGCCGCGGTTCCCCAGGCGCAACACCATGCCTGGCGGGAAGATCTTCCCTTTGTGGCGGTCGAGCATATCACCTCGCTCCCGCTACAAATATATATCGAAATACAAAAAAAAAATATTTAGGTTCTCATACAGATCGAAGTAGTCACGTAATATCGTTACTATGAAAAATGCAAAAAAAATTTTCGTATTTCGATATATATTTATTTGGAAAAGTTGTTCAAAATGATGGACTGAATCACCTCTTAAAATATTTGTACTTAATTAAAAAGAACATTGTATAATACATTACCTAAAATATACTTACAAATATTGTCGTGAAAATGAGTTTCTTTCGGCGTTTCTTCTCAGCAGTGGTCGTTACAAAGCGCTGGTACCGGTAGCTTTTCTTAAAAAAAAAAAAAAATTTTAATATACTTTACACGTAACATAAATTATACTTATTGACGTGTAAAAGTGCCTGTAAAGGTCTAATTACTGAATAAACATTGATCTTTGAATTTTTGAGTCGTAGTGTTCAACCCCTCGTCATTATATATATATATATATATTATATACATATTATACATTTATATTTCATACTTTATTGATTCATAAAAAAATACATTGTGTCTGAAAGAAGGTACAATTCTACATATACATTAATAATTAACAATCTAAATAACAATTTACATAAATACGTTTTTAAATTAACAATTCAAATAATAATACCTATATCAATTTAAATGTCAATATAGTAAAGAATGTCATTAAATAAAATATTAATTAATTATGTGGTTTCTACCTATCATATCTGTGTCTATCTACTCCCTACAGTGTGTTTTAAAAAAATTAACATAACAATATAACAAAAAAATGTGTGGCACTCGGGGACTGCCGCGGTAAAGCTATTGCATAGCATTTTTTATCAACTTATGCAATTATAATTTTATATAATTGCATACGTTGATAAGATAGATAGATAAGAAAACATTTTTTTTTTATTGAATTAATGAGAAGTTAATTTCGTTTAAAATATTTTTATTATCTTACAATACATGTAAGTTATTCAGAAAATTTTATATGAGCAGTTAGCCGCTAGTTTACACGCATAATTCTAATCGCACACACACAAACACCGTGCCGAAGTCTGTCGAACTGAAACGACGTTAGACGATGCACAGCTTTCAACACCGCACCTCGGTACCGATCACCGCTTGCCGAGAAACGTTTAGGCGGAGTGGGGGGTGTTAGGTTTTATTTTCGTTACGGAATTTCTTGATTCGGTCGCCGCGCTTAAAGCCCGGGATAAAAGCTATGCGGTAGCTCAAAAATTATAACTAATGATGCCAAACTGAAGCTAAGTTGATAATAGCCGTTGGGTCCTTAAAAACGAAATTCGTTTGCTAGGCCATGGTAGTCTGCAAACTAAATTTGGTCCGCGGCTCTGCCTTCTAAAGTGAAGTCGGGTTTAACTACGACTGACCGAATGTTTATTGGTGTACGGAGTACACTGGCGATGCGGGAAAACTGAAAATCAAAAACAGAAAACAAGAGTAGTTTATGAAACTTTATGCATATTATCACGCCTAATTTCCCATTGATAAAAGATGGAGGCAGAGAGATAGTAAAAAAAGAAACAACAAACGGGACATGCAAAATTAAACCGTTTAAAAATAATGTTTTAAACGGTTTAATAAAAGCAAAGGAGATCTCCATTTGATAAGGTTATTTAGTTTGCCTTGTTTGTTGTTATTTTTTTACAACACTGCCTTTTGCTCTGACATTAGACTTTAGACATCAGACAACCTTTGTGGCCTAGTGGTCATCATGCTAGATTGTTACACCGGAGGTCTCGGATTCGATCCCCGGTCGAGTCAAGAAAGAAAATTATATTTTTCAGATTGACCTGGGTCTTGGATGTTTATTATATGTATTTGTTATAAAATATAGTATCGTTGAGTTAGTATCCCATAACACAAGTCTCGAACTTCCTGTGGGGCTAGCTCAATCTGTGTGATTTGTCCGTATATATTTATTTATTTATTTACATTCAATGTACAAATCGACTTTTCGTAGACAGCTTTTCGTACCGCGAGAAACAAGACGAGATAATTTGCGAACTGCATGGCCGCCGTTTATATTAGAACCCTAAGGCTGGTTACACAGCTATGCGGGAGATCTGTACGGGCTCCCGAAGCTAGTACATACGTGAGGCGTTAGAACATCCCTTCACAGCGACGCGGATCCTATAAGGAACACGCTTCGGGCAGAACACTTACAACGCTACCCGCTCAATCGTACCGAACTCTTGTTTCACAGCACCGCGAACGGTTTCCGTACGGGTCCCTCTTACTCGTATTACGGCCGAACTGTACGGGTCTCCTGCACAGCTGTGAAACCAGCCTAAGTAGCATACGTAGTAACCGTCCTACGGGATTCTTCTCTGGGGGAGTGCTGCTAATATACAGACTATTTTTATTTTACAGAAAAGGACAATTCGTTTTATTTATGATTTAGGATCGAGAGACTCCCTAAGAGTTTTTTTTAAGAAAATTGATATACTCACTGTACCATCCCAGTACATATTTGAAAATATAATGTATGTGAGGAAAAATACTGCCTTATTTAATAAAACAGGTGATATTACGGGTAGAAACTTACGTAACATAAATTTTTTAGTTACCCCGTATTATAGGCTGAAAACAGTCAGTAAATCGTTTAAGGGAAACTGTATAAAGTTTTATAATAAATTGCCAGAATTGGTCCTTGATATGCCAGATAGAAAATTTAAAGCTTATGTAACGAAAGTACTTTGTAAGGAGGCTTATTACGGAACCGATGATTATCTTAAAGACAAAAACGTCTGACTTCAGCTTGGCGCGGGTCCCTTTTAAAGGTTTATATTGTACACTCACAAATGACATAATTTTAGTACAATCAGTACATGAATTTTATACAAATTGACATTAATTTTAAATTTGACATTTTGAATTAATAATTATGACATAGCAATGTATTCTCAGTCCACACATCTAATTTTAATATCAGTATAATTGTAAGGTTGACGTTTTTGGAGAAAATGCTGCAGTAAAGTTTGTTACCGCTTCTTCTGTACTTGCGCTTTGGAGGCGGCAGTAAACTTAGTTGTAAGTAAATGATCTGACGTCAACAACTAACTATTAAGAAATCGAAAGAAAAAAGAAATGACAATTATTAAGTGATATAAATATCCAAAGATAAATAAATGATTTTTGACTTTTGACTTTGACCGCCTCGCCAGTGTACATTCCTCGTATGCACTTGTGTAGCGTGAGTTGGAAGCCGCGGCGAAGTGGCGGGGAGCCGTTAAGAACTAATTTAAAACTTTGATTCCAGCATTAAGCGGTCAGGAGTCGAGATAGTTTGGTTTGGTTAGACTTTAACATAATTAGATATCGTTGATGGACATTTTTGCCAAAGGGCATATACTCACTACGTATTCTTACCCCCACCAAAACTTGACTAACGATCAGGTGTCTAAACAGTTTTATTTTTGTTTCGCGTTCTTATTAGGTATTGTTGTTTGTTGTTGAAAAACAACATTATGTAGGTTGTACTATTTTTTTAAGTAAAAATTTCTTTAGGCGCGTTGAGCATGCACAGAAAGCGTTTTTTGAGATGGGGAAAAACTAGTGAGCTCGGTACACCGTGACGACACCTCTTTATATATCTTTTAAAATGAACTTTATATCAAATTAATGAGGTTGAGACTCGCTTGTGTCAAGCGGCCCGATAGGGCCGATCAATTTATTGAAAGTGTTGATTTTGATGGAGTTCTAACAAAAAAATTCTCGGAATGTTTACTCAAACTGCTAGTATATAAGTAAATATATGCACTTATTAAAAAATATATACTTATTATTTTCGCATTTTTTGTTTGTAAGGAATAGTATCCTTGTGTGATAACTATGAGACACGTCAGCTTTCATCCCCCTTTTCCGGACTGATTATATGTCTAAAGCTTTTTCTATTAAAGTCTCACGTCTCTGGAATGCTTTACCTGTTGATATCAGAAAAATATCTACCAAATTCTCTTTTATATAAGACTGTAAAGAACTGTAACCATGAATCGGTATTGCTTAAATTATTCAATTTCAATTAATAATTTCTATTAAGTGTAGTCATCACTGTTCACATTAGTGTAATTTTAGCATTGACTATTAATATGAAAGTATGATTTAATTTCAAATCAATGTTACTTACTTACAAAAATACCTACTTTCCTATTAACAACCTACATATATCGATAAAGACTGTACTCACTACACTACAACTGAGATTTCTCTTCGCAAGTAATTCCGTTTAAAACGTTCAGCGCTGAACCGTGTTCGACTGCATCATTACCAAACCGCTTTAGGATTCGGACTTCGCAAAAAGTAAAGACAGCGTTTTGTAGAACTATCAAGACAGGGCGAAGAATGTTGAGTAAGAACAGCTGTATTTGTTTGAGGATGAAAAATTCCATCTGGTGAACCTCTCTATTTTGGTGTTATCATACAGTAAAACTCGGTTGCCCAGGTACTTTTTACTTAACTTCCTATTGATAAAACTTAAAGTTTTATAGTGCCTACATTTCTCTCCAACGACCGGTTGTCTAGAAGAGATCACTCTAAGCGATAAGACAGCCCATTGAACCTATGAATTTTAAATTGTACAACTTCCTTTTTATGTACTTTTTTATACTGGTGCAATATTCATTCATTCATTCATTCATTCATACTTTTTATGTGCATAGACTTTGACAATGGGTCACTAAAATGAATTTTCCACACGCTTCCTCAAAATTCTTAACGTAATCTGCATAGATCCTGATTCAAAGGTTCTCATTACACCTGGTGCATTTCAACGCTGAATAGCTATAGAAAGCTTTGAACCAAATAAACTACAAAACGAAATTCATTAGTACTAATATTTAATTAGAATAGCAGGTAGCAGTAGCAGAGTTCCCATCGAGTTCCCTTAGTGGTTTCTGGTATATACTTACGCATTTATTATAATTATAACCTACGTATATCGGCGCACCGCGCATTAAAATGTCCATTTTCTATTTACATAATCCGTAAACGAGCAGCATGGCTGGATTGCACACACCCACATATTCAAAATACGAAAATTTTCGCTGGTTATTCAAATACACTCACAATGACAAATTTTGTATAAACACGCTCAGAGACGTGACTCAAACTAAGTAAATAAAAACATGCTTATTATAAACCGGGCATTGAACGGCTTATTAATCTATATAGAACCTAATTAGGTAGGTATTTCATTCGTTTCATAGTTTTATGGCTGTACTAGCCCAAATTCTCACCCAACGCCACTGGTAGGTAGTTATTGATTTCGTAAAGAAAGTTGCCGTGCACGGCGCGGCGTCTTTATTTCTCTGTCGGTCCTCTGAAATAACCTGGTTATCAGCTGTCGAGGAAATAGTCTCAGGCAGCAGGAAGGACTGTTCTGCACCCTAGGTTCCAATTTAGTACGTGCAGTAGCTACATCTAGTTACTTTTACGAGTAGCATGTACGAGTAGACACGTATATAGGTTTGCATTTGCGCTTAGGATACTTCTCGTAGATACAAATAAACTTAGCTGAGTAGGTTCAACTTTACTAAACTCTATGCTTTGCTGCTATGCGACGATCACTAAGAACCTCCATTTGAAGGCCTGTCAGGCAGGGCGCCTAGGACTGTCTGGAGCTTATTTGCGGCGTACTTTGAGTTCAAACTAACTGCAAAAAGTGCCGTGTCGTCGGCGAAGAGTGCCAACTAAGCCTGGCCGGCAACGGAGATGTCGTCGGTGTATTACGCGTATCGCCATGGAAAACAGCAGTTCATTTTCGTAGTAAGAGGCGACATAACAGTCCTAAATAATGTTGGTATGGGTATTCCAAAAGCCTCTCTAACCAAACCTTATCTAACTTTTTTTATATGGAAAAGATTTATCGTTTCGTCGACCCAGCCACGGGAAGCTGGGTGGAACCTAACCCTTTTACGTGAGGAAACGAATCAAGAAAAATTGTACCCGCTAGGGTAAAGGCGCGTGTTGACACAAACGCGCTTTCAACTCGGTGGACCGTATTTGTTGAGCGACGAAATCCAGTTTTCCTCGCCCGACTGGCCCATGTTATGGAGACAACAGTTCAAGTCATAGACCCGCCTCCTGCACCCTGTGCGCTGGGGGTGGATAGCCAGGTCGGTCTCTCTCCGCCGCCTATTTGCGGGGCATGACGCTCTCCGTAAAGGCTTGCACTGCTCTCCACGACGTTCAACCACAGGCGACAGCGGTCGTTCCCTACTACCGTGCACAGTTCAGCACAGTCTTTCGCCCCAGCTGGGAAGTCCGTCAAGGTGTGAACCTAACCTAATCTGTCTCGTAGTCAAGGAGTACCAGAAGGCGCGGAAATTTTATTAAAATCAGTTGTGTAGTTTGGGAGTGAAGTCGTTTCTTAGTTTTAAATAGTTATTTGATACATTTTCATTTATTAATTACTAGCTTTTGCCCGCGGCTTCGCTCGCGTCATTGTAGCTTTATGCATGCAAAGTCTCAGCCCGATCCGTTTAAAATTGACAAAGTTTCATACAAACTTTCATCCCCTATTTTATCCCCTTGGTGGTAGAATTGATCAAAATCCTTTCTTAGCCGATGCCTACGTCATATCATCTACCTGCATGCCAAATTTCAGCCCGTCCAGTGGTTTGGGCTGTGCGTTGATAGATCACTATGTCAGTCAGTCAGTCACCTTTGAGTTATATATATTTAGATTTGTTACAACCATTAACCAAACCTCAACAAAATTTTCTTTATAAACAAAACAAAATGCAAAAGTATCTATTGTTTCAAAACTCCATTATTGCCAGAGATTCTTAGAAACCACTGTTCTCTCAAGTTTATTCTAAAAATTACCAATTCATAATTAAGCCCGAACTTCGCTGTTAATTACCTACAAAATTGGCATCTTAGCATTTTGAATACATCAAAGAATTATGAGGAAACTTCAATTACTTGAGGAGAAAGCCCTGGGCGTAGCTAGGGTCGCTGCTTACCCGTGGTACTACCAGTTTTCCTACTGGTACCATGGTAGTTTTTTTTTGCCAGTGGTACATCTGATATTTAAAGTAGAAAGGTCACAGGGGTCATCTAACAGTTAAACAATGTGGAAGGGACGCGTACCCATAATAAATCGAACCACTGTCTATACTTAGATCACTATAGTATAATGATTATACAATAACCTTCAAAAATTAAATGAAAAGTCGTCATTTCCATACGAAAGTGTACAGCTCAGCAATTTGTAAGGAAATGTTGATTTTTTTACCGACTTCCTAAAAAGAGGAGATTATCAATTCGTCGCGATCTATTATGTTTTTTTTTTAACGAGGGTCATTTGAAAAGTTCTTAGCCTAACATAGTTTGAGTCATTGGTATATTTTATAACTACCCTCATTTTGTAGCTACATTATTTAGTAACAAGTATGCAAAGTTTAGTTTGTTCACAATAATTCATTGTTCGTTTACACATGATATCGTAAATCAAGTCAGAGCTGTTTTTGAAAATGGATAAAATTGAACTTCGTGCAGTGATCAAATACTTGAATTTGGAAGGTTTAACTCCAAAAGCCATACATGAAGACATGTCTGCTACTTTAGGAGAGTCCGCTCCTTCGTATGCGACTGTTAAAAACTGGGTAGCAGAGTTCAAACGTGGTCGTGAGTCCTTTCAAGATGAGCCCCGTAGTGGTCGGCCCTCAACTGCTTCCACTGATGAAAACAAAGAAAAAATCTGTGATTTAATTTTATCTGATCGAAGATTGACTGTCAAGGAAATAGCTAAGACTGTAGGCATCTCTTCTGAGCGGACACATCATATAATTACTACTGAACTTTGATTCTCTAAGGATCGATTTATAATTTTTTTTTGTTGATAGTGTTTACTTTTAAGAGGGTCCCATTTAAATTTTAACAAAATCGGTCGTGACTTGTTTAGTTTAGGGGTGAAGGCGATTTTTTGTTTTGAAAATATATTCTATTGCCTTTAATTGTTATTTTAATTTCATTATACTATAGTGATCTAGTATAGCCTGTGGTTCAATTTATTACGGGTATGTCCCTTCCACGTTTTATATGTTTATGTGTTTAATGTGTTGTATGTTTGGTTGTTATAACTAAACATACAACAAATGTTGACCACTTACACACACGAAAAACATGTTGTTATAACACAAGTCATAAACCTGTTCGAGCACGTTACTTTTATGTCTATCTGCTAAGCTAGATTTCTATTTATCCCGAGGGTTGATTGGTAGTAAATTAGCATTTAGTCCGCCTTTTGTGCCATGTTGTTTTGCTAAATAAAGTTTTTAATTAATAAATTAAGATCAAGTGCTTATTAGGTTCTCAGACCGCTCATTGTTGGGAACTTCGATGGCTCGATGCCATATCTCGAGTAAATATATCTCGTGTTTTTTCAGAAAACAATAAACACTTTTTGTGACCATGATGTTTTTGTAATGTAAGGAAAAACAAACGTAAAAATCCGAAAGAATACTCCAAATATCCAAAAAAGTGGTCAAAAAAAATATTTTCATTTCTTTATTTTTTTCCGTGTGCTTGCAGTGTGTAGTAAGAGGCGACTAAAAAAGGTATAAGTTAAAGAGTCGTCTGTGCGATCACCGCAGATGTAGGTGTACACCTAACTTACAAATTTACCTACACAAAATAAAGTAAGTACATGTTCTGAATACATTGTTATGTCTCTCATAATAATTAAAGCTGAGAACATTTCAATTACTTTCAGAACTCAAGTTTTTAACGAGGTATTCGAGTTTCCTTTGATAATTCATAACCAGCAACCTTTTCTTGAAGAGAAAAGCCATTATAATAAAGTATACGTACTTACATGTCAGCATAATTGTTTGTTGCAAACAGACGTTTTAATTTCAAAAAAGAGAAAGGAGGTTCTTTCAGGGCCGTAGCTAGGGATGGGGGAGGGGGGACTGGGGAAATTAGTCTTGAAGTTGGCACTTATCTGTCCGCACGGAACAGCACTTTAGTATGCTGCTATCCCTTTCTGTCGCTCAGAACCGTCATGTGCTTAGAGCGAGAGAGCGACGGAACGCCGCGGAACGGGTCGATGCGCATCGAGCTGACAGATAAGTCCCAATCCCAACCCTTAAATTACTATACTGACAATGACGACTTTCCTTGGCTTTCGTTTATACGGCTCATCCACGGTGAGGCCGCAGAGGTCTTGAGAAAAAGCCATTATAATAAAGTAGAAGTACTTACATGTCAGCATAATTGTTTGTTGCAAACAGACGTTTTAATTTCAAGAAGAGAAAGGAGGTTCTTTCAGGGCCTTGGCTAAGTATGGGGGAGGGGGGAGTGGGGAAATTCGTCTTGGAGTTAGCACTTATCTGCCAGCACGGAACAGCACTTTAGTATGTTGCTATCCTTTTCTGTCGCTCAGAACCGTCATTTGCTTAGAGCGAGAGAGCGATGGAACGCCACGGAATGGGCCATGCTGATGCGTACCGAGCTGACAGATGAGTCCCAATCCCAACCCTTAAATTACTATACTGACAATATGTAACAAAAACCCCGTCCGATCCTTGTAGGAGCAACTTAGACCATCAATATGAACAATTTTTCCTATGGGAACAATGCTCTCGAATAACTCGAAGAAAAAAATCGTCATTTTCATACAAATTGCCGGGCTGGGCGAACACTTTTGTATGAAAATGTCGTTTTTTTTTTCAAGTTTCAAGCATTGGTCCCATAGGAAAAGTTGTTCATATTGACGGTCTGAGTTGCTCCTACAAGGGTCGGACAGGATTTTTGATACATATTGTATAACTCTGTAAATATAAAATTATATAGTAACGTAATTATGCTAAGTATTATTATTGTTATTTCAAGTTGCTACTTTAAAAGTGTATTAATTAATCAGTGTTATTAATTGAAATAAAGTAAATGTAGGAATCATTGTTGAATATGTCTTTTGTTATTTTAGTGAAGTTTACAATACTTCTTCTTATCAAGTGTGATAGCTAGTACTGGTGTCAGATTATGTGTCAGTGTCAGAGCTGCTGACGAAATTCGTCTTGAATCAAGACGAATTTCCCCAGTCCCCCCTCCCCCATCCCTAGCTACGGCCCTGAAAGAACCTCCTTTCTCTTTTTTGAAATTAAAACGTCTGTTTGCAACAAACAATTATGCTGACATGTAAGTACGTATACTTTATTATAATGGCTTTTCTCTTCAAGAAAAGGTTGCTGGTTATGAATTATCAAAGGAAACTCGAATACCTCGTTAAAAACTTGAGTTCTGAAAGTAATTGAAATGTTCTCAGCTTTAATTATTATGAGAGACATGACAATGTATTCAGAACATGTACTTACTTTATTTTGTGTAGGTAAATTTGTAAGTTAGGTGTACACCTACATCTGCGGTGATCGCACAGACGAATCTGTAACTTATGCCTTTTTTAGTCGCCTCTTACTACACACTGCAAGCACATGGAAAAAAATAAAGAATTGAAAATATTTTTTTTAACTACTTTTTTAGATATTTGGAGTATTCTTTCGGATTTTTACGTTTGTTTTTCCTTACATTACAAAAACATCACGGTCACAAAAAGTGTTTATTGTTTTCTGAAAAAACACGAGATATATTTACTAGAGATATGGCATCGAGCCATCGAAGTTCCCAACAATGAGCGGTTTGAGAACCTAAGGAATATTGTCATGTTGGAAGTTCGGTATTGATGACGCAGCCCAATCCATAAGAGACAGCGGTTATAACCTCTCAAATCGCGGATTGCATTCTCAATAATTTTTCAATACTAAAAACCGACAGCAACTCTAAACTATACAATCGATTTTGATCAAATTTGTTTGGGACCATCTGACAAGTATGCCCTTTCAAACGAAATACGAATTTCCCAAATTGCTCCAGGATGTTTGAGTAATTGAGAAACATACCTACATAAATGAAATATACATTCGAATTCATTACCTCCTACTTTTTCGAGAGGTTTTATTTATTTAACTTCTAAGAAAATACAAGTGTAATGGCGAGCTTAAAGCCTAAGGCCTTATTTACCAGTCAACGAAACGGGTGATGTGGAATGTCAGGGGTAGTGCAAAAGTTGAAATATGTATGTGGCGAAAAAAAGACTAAGTATATGTAAAAATAATCTTCAACACAATAAACTACATGCAAATAATACACACTATTAAGTATTTACTATGATAACCAATATATACATAAACTACATAAATACACTATGATCTATCTGACAGTTTTTGAGGAAAATGTGCCTTCAGCTGTTTCTTAAATGAAAAGCGGGTTTTAGCCTTCCGGACATGGACTGGTAAATCGTTCTAGTTTTATAGCTTGAACGATAAAAGAATGTGTAAAGAACCCACCCCGGTGAACTGGCAAAAATTAAGAGGTTAATCTATATCTCGTTATAGCGCTCCTAATTGCATCCTTGGCTGCGCTACTTCGAAGCCCATAGTCCACTGGATAGCTTCGTCGACACTTTGCCAAGCCTAAGACAGTATTTTTAAAATAGATGAGCTGTTTGTTACAGCTTCTTCTGTACTTGCGCTTAGAAGCGGCAGTAAACTTAGCTGTAAGTAAATGATATCACGTCAACAACTACGTATTATGAAATCGAAAGAAAAATTTACAAGTGATACAAATATCCAAAGATAAATAAATGGTTTTGACTATGACTTTGACTTGGAGCTTGGCCTCTCTCAAACGAGCAGCACTTCATTATATTTGTAATGATGCTGCATGATACCTTCATGCTGCATGCTGCTATTCACCTCATTTATTCATCATCTCATTCTGTTGCTTTTCTAAATCAAATTCCATTTTCAAATTCTTGACTCATTCTCATCAATTCCTCCTTTGAATAACCATTATCATCTACAAGTAAATGTATACTTACTGTAATATATAAAAATACAATGTTCAAAATGTAGGAGGTTGTAAGCAATTTGACGACTGTCATTGAACGATACGATACAATACAATATCATTACTCTTTATTGGACCATAAACAAAAGGAAATACAAAAAAGAATATGGAAAAAAAGACAGACTTACCACATATCAATTTTTTCAAGTAAATTTATGGGTAGATTTATGGGTCTATCCAGTAGGAGCGACTCCTACTGGATAGACTGACGAAGACAATAGAACCACAACTAATTCAGGAGCAGGCTGGTTCCCGGCCAGGTAAATCCTGCTGTGGACAGATGCTCAATCTGACGCAGCATATTGAAGATGGTTTCGAGCATTGTTTAGTTACAGGAGTAGTGTTCGTGGACCTGACTGCGGCTTATGACACTGTGAACATAAAGCGTTTACTGGCGAAGGTGGTAACAAGTGTTTTGTAAACATCTTAAGAGAAATGTTGCAACTAACCGTTTTATATACGCCGATGATCTGGCTTTAACATCCCAAGCCAAGAGCTTTGAGGCGGTGGAAGCCAACCTATCACAGCACCTGAACCTTCTTTCAAACTACTACAGAAACAACTCATTGCGCCCAAATCCAACAAAGACGGAGGCCTGCGTTTTCCACCTGTGCAATAAGCGGGCTTACATGTCAAACATAACTTTATACCTACATGTCTCGGGGTTACTTTGGATCGATCCTTGACGTACAAGTCACACTGTCAGAGTGTAAAATCCAAAGTAAACTCTCGCAACAACATCCTGCAACGTCTCACTACTACTTCCTGGGGCGCATCACCTCATACCCTCCGCACAACTTGCCTGGCTTTGTGTTTTTCATCCGGCGAATACGCATGCCCAGTCTGGGCGCGCTCTGCTCACGCCAAGGAGGTGGCTGTGGCACTTAATGCCTCCTGCCACATTATCACCGGTACACTAGAGCCAACACCTTTGCCCCACGTGTATACGCTTGCCGGAATAGCTCCGCCTAGTGTATGAAGGAACGTGGCTTGTTCTGTGGAGAGACATAGGCAGATACACGACTGCAGACATCCAGTCTATGGCCGTGTTCCACCACCCACACGTCTGGAAAGCCGGAACAGTTTTCTCCGACAGCCAGCCCTGGATGCCAAAGACGCCGCTAGATGAAGAAGAGTGGAGCTATGGGGCAACAAATTTCCAGATTCTGATATTCCGCCTGCTGAGAAACTTCCACCGGGTGCCGATCTCCCCTGGGCAGTCTGTCGAAGTCGTTAAATAGACTCCGGACTGGCGTTGGAAGATATCAAGAGACCCGAGTTAGGTGGCGTTTCTTCAAAAACGACAAATGCGAGTGTGGTGCTATCCAATCAATGACCCACTTATTGTCCTGTCCAAAAAGCCCCACTACCTGCACATTGCAGGACTTTAATGAGGCAAATGATCGGGGAGTCGCCGCGGCCAAACACTTGTCAAATTTATTATAGCCTTTCGACTCGAGAAGAAGAAGAATAGGTAGAGGGAGAAGTGAATATTTAAGAAATAAAAGGATATATTATATATATTATTACTCGAGTGTGTAATAAAAGAGATCTCTCTGAGTTGTTTGGCAAGCAACTCAGGGAGGTCTCTCTTATTAGACACTGATTCGAGTATTATAATAATATCTACAGTAGATTTCACAACTGTGCGGGAGCGGTACGGGCTCCCGGAGCGGAGACACACGTGGGGCACTAGAACATCGTGTCACAGCGACGCGTATTGTTGCGTACGGAACACGCTCCGGGTAAAGCCCGTACAACGCCACCTATTTGATTTTTAAGGAACGTGGCCTGGAAAGTCCCTCATTGTACCGAACTCTCGTTTCACAGCACTGCAGGCGCTTCCTGCACGGGTCTTCTGTATTACGGGCAACCCGTACGGCTCCCGCACAGCTATGAACCAGCCCATAAACTCGCATTCTTGTACCACACTACAAGAATCGCAGAGATAACACAGAATGTTAGCCGCAATTTTATCTCCAATTCAATTGTAAGTACTTATATACCAACTTTGTGATATTGAAGGCTCCATTCCTCTCATGCCTGTGGAAAAATATACGAGTTAGTGTTGTCGCTCTTTAGTCCACTATCGATCTCGATAGACTATCGATATATTAAGCAAATCCACTAGTATCAATAGCAGTTTTTAATGATAATATTGATAACCAGCAATACTATCGATAGTTTTGAACGATCTATTGATACTTTTAATGCAATAGTATCGTCATCAATTCCGTGGACTGTCACCGACAATGTGTCGTTTATTTGTCAATGTCAAATTTTGTCACAGTCGCCATATGACGCAGCGACAGTCAACGACCGTCCGCGACATCAAATGATATCGACATGCAACGTCGCTGATTGTAGTCGAGAGTCGGTGACCGTCGCTGCGATAGATAGCGACTGGGACAGAATTTCGTGGACTTACGCTAGCTGTCGTTGACTGTCGCCATCTATCGCCGTCTGTTACAGTCATCATATCGGCGACAGCCTGCGACAGACGGCCACGATACCATTGTAATAAAGGCAACAATTGATCGTTCAAAACTATTAATAGCATCTTTAGATAGTTTGTTTTAATGTGAATGAAAAGCATTACTATCGATAGTATCGATAGTTTGCTCGTCGTGATCGATCGATACTTTCGATAGTATTGCTGGTTATCAATATTATTTCTCAAAAACCGCTATCGGTACTATCGGTTTCGATACTACCGATAAGCCTATCGATAGTTTGGCATTTTTCGATTGAAACTATCGATTCTTCGGCAATACCAATACGAGTGTATCGTCTGAGTTAAGTCGAAATAAGGTTGGAGGTACGTACATGTCTAGAATCCGCTAGTTTCCAACGAAAGCATGTATTTTCGGTCAATTTCTAGTACGCGTAAAAACTGTTTGGTGCTTATTTTATATGCAAGGTCAATATCCTTCAATATACGAGTTGTTCGCACATTAGCGATGTGTCTAAAATATATTACACTGGGCGGATATGTCAATCGAATGCGATCAGAAAGATAGGCAAAGTAAGTAACATTTTGGTAACCGGAACTGACCGGAAGGCCGGTGGGGTAGAGGTAGACCCAAAGGCAGGTGGCGAGCAAAATCTGGATAAGTTTTTGTCTGGATGAGAAAAGCTTGCAGTTTACAGGTATAAATGGAGAAGCAAAGAAGGAGGCCTTTGCCCAGCGGTGGGATATAAAACCAAGTCGCAACTTTTCATCAACTCAAATCAATAAACGTCAAACAAACATATTCTATGGTGATTGTTTGAAGTACAGGCTAGAGTCAAATAGCGCTCTTATCTGCAAGATACTCTTTCACTTTGAAAACGGATATGATCAGGACAAGTGACATTGTTTTGTGACATTTTATTATCTTAATAGTACCAAATAATTTATTTTTGTCCCAAGAAAATACCTAGAAGGCTAGAAAAAAATCTCTCTTTTCTTTTTGCCTCTACTCAGGGGAATTTGAGACCGCTTCACAAAATCTCGGCTAAACAAGTTTATATAAATAGTACACGTTCCCTTAAAACTTGCTTTCTTTTAACCCTACCTTTGGGACGTACCCGTAGATGTCAATTTAAAAACTTTCTTTGACAAATTTACTGCGTTCGGACTATAGGTAGGCAACCTACAACTGTTTTTTTTATTTTCAATTTCAGTAAGTCATTGTTATTTCTACCAATTTGACATTTTACATTTTATATTTTGACATCAAATTTTTTTTTATTTTAGTTTCAGTTTATCGTACTTTTATATACATTTTGATTTTTTTTTTACACTTTATATTCCTTACCAATTCAATCTTATTTTCATCACAAGATAAAAATGAATATTTATACCTAGTAAAATTAATTACCTATGTTAACATTACATAGGATATAGTTAAATGGTTATTGGAATTAATAAGAATGATTATTTTTATAATATAGTTCAATTAAGAAAGATCTTATGGAGATGAAATCAGTGAAATAAATATGAAAAGGGAGTCGCGCTACAGTCGCGCGTTCAGGTCACCCGCTACGATCCACCAGATCCGCGCCTGGGGCTATGAGCGGGGGCCACGAAAATGTGCCTGAAATCAAAACTATATATGCATGTGTGGCCGCAACTACCTTCATATATATGTTTTATTTTATATATTTATAATAAAAAAGAAACACTTGACATCATATCCAAAAGTTTAAGAAATATAGCATTAAAATTGCCGCATTATCCCACAGTGGCAACGCACTAAAGTAGTTTTTCCAAGCAGGGAGTGTTTTAGCCGGTAAGAGTCCGGCACTATTTGGGTTACTCCATTTGGAATTCCCAGATGTCTATGAGGATAACACCACCTGCTTATAAAAATAAAAACAAAAAAAAACCTACTACTGCAGGCAGTAAATCTACAAAATTTGGCCAAATAAAGACCATAATCTGAAAATTCTCTTAATTGATCTTCATCTTTCAACAAGTTTATTTGCCAAGTAAATAAAAAAAACCCGACTTTTAAGCAGTAATCCCCAATTATTATTATTTTTTAATGTTATAGGGCGGCAAACGAACAAGCGGGTCACCTGATGGTAAGTGATCACCGCTGCCCATGGCCAACTGCAACACCAGGGGTGTAACAGAATCGTTGCCGGCCTTTCAGGATTTTGCCCTCCCCAGAATGGGGGGGGGTTACTTAATAACTTTTAAATGGCAAAACCAGTCTTCTTAAAAAATCTCGCATTGAAATCGGTCCATCCGTTTGACAACTACGATACCACAGACAGACAGATATTAGCTTCAAACTTATAACACCCCTCTTTTTCTCGGGAGTCAAAAATGTGAAAGTTTGTATGGATGTTTAAATATTTGTTTCGCTTTCATACCAAAACCGCTAAACGGATTGGAGTGAAATTTGGCATGTCGATATTTTATTCCCTGGATTAACTCAAATGATACTTTTTATTCCAGTAAATGTGAGATTCCCGTGGGATTGTCAACAATTTGACCACGCAAAGTGAACGCAAAATCCTAAGTTAGACAATTTTGTTTGCCTTTTCATTGATGCAAACGACTATCTAGACAAACTATAGGCCATTAAATAGACTCATCATCATCATCCGAGCGTATTCCCGGTTGCATCCTCAGCAGCAACGCTTCAGAGCCCGGGGTCCGCTACCTAACCAAGGAGATTTGACGAGGTTACTGTTTTTTACACAGAGCGACTGCCGTCTGACCTCCACAACCCAAAGGGTAAACCAGGAACCAATCCTTGGGTAGTTTTATGATCAAACGCTAGGTGGCGTTCGGGACCCACAGTTTTACGTGCCTTCCGAAACACGGAATCATCTTTCTTTTCGGATAATCAGGTGATTCAAGCCTGCAATATCCTATCCAGACTGGAAACAACTTTTCACAAAGTATGCTTCCCTGTGGGAATCGAACCCATGACCTCCGGGTCACAAGGATAACTCCTTGACCACTGGACTACGGAGGCAGTCAAGGACATTAAATAGACTATAGAATTCTATTGATGAGAGACAACCTAAAGTACCTTGGGCAAGTGTTATAAAATATATAGACCTCCTCCGAGTTTTGGAAAGCACATTATGGTATTTGCCCAAGCTACCATCATTGGTTATGTCAGTATTTTAGCTATAATTACACTAACACTCATGTAAATCAAAACAAAGCCTACTTTGCCCCAATAAAGTTTTGTTGTAAATACCTACATTTCAAATACCCCTAATTTTTTACCGACTGCCTAAAATGAGGAGGTTATCAATTCGTAAAGATTTTTTTTTAAGTATTTTCACCGATTATTCGAAGACGCCTTGGAATTTTTTCAAAGTGTTTTATAGGGTATATTTTCCAGGTCCTATATAAATTTTATCAAAACCGTATTTGTGTAGTTTGTGGGTGAAATCGTTATTTAGTTATGAAAAAAATCTGTTGCCGTTTAAAATTTAAAACTTTAAAAAGACGACATCTTAGGTAAACATATATTTTAAGGCCCTTTTTTGCTCCACAATTTCAGACAAACGCTAGCCCATAACCTGAAAATATCGTTTAACCTTCTCCTGACAACAAACTTTCAGTGACAAATTCGTTCCCCTGTAGTGCACTCGAGTCTTGTAGTGCATTCTTCAAGTTAAGTCTAAATTAATTCCCTTCTTCGAGAATATTAACCTTTTCGCGTTTGTCTTGGGAGCGGTAATCTATTGAGGATATTTTGGAGTATCTAGAGTGGTTTAGAAACGTAATTTATTCTAGCAAAGCAATAGGTACTACATGATTCTTTCCATATTATGTCTAATAAAGAAGATTAAATCCCCGTGGTTCTACCACTTACAGCCTAAGAGTTTCTTTTACTCCGAAACTCTAAAAATGAGTTCTATTTATAGTTGGTCCGTACAAAATTTCGTTTCAGTGATAATTTTTTCTTGGAAACCTTGTTGGAAACAAATAGAAAAGAATTATTTTAAAAATTACAAAACCTGAATTGTATACACTTGAAAGTAGAAAATTAAATCATCATCATCCGAGCGTATTCCCGGTTGCATCCTCAGCAGTAACGCTTCAGGGTCCGCTACCTAACCAAGGAGATTTGACGAGGTTACTGGTTTTTACACAGAGCGACTGCCGTCTGACCTCCACAACCTAAAGGGCAAACCAGAAACAAATCCTTGGATAGTTTGATGTTCAAACGCTAGGTGTCGTTTGAGACCCACAGTTTTACGTGCCTTCCGAAACACGGAATCATCTTTCTTTTCAGATAATCAGGTGATTCAAACCTGCAATATCTTATCCAGACTGGAAACAACTTTTCACAAAGTATGCTTCCCAGTGGGAATCGAACCCATGACCTCCGTCTGACAAGGCGAACGCCTTGACCACTGGACCACGGAGGCAGTTGAAAGTAGAAAATTAAATATGCTTAGCAAAAGAGTAAGTACTTATTTCAACATAATCTTTGGAACAAATCTACATTACTCAAAAAATTAATGAATGTTAAAAAAAAATATTTCTTTATAAGAAAAATCATAATCCCAGAACTCCAGATGTTCTGTAAAATTATTAAGAGAGATTAAAAAAGTAAATCATCCCTGTTGACTTAACAAAACTCTTGAATGAGATAACTTGGGAGAACTCTTAGCTGTTGTCTCTTTGGCAAACATTTCTTTTTAAGCAGCAATTTGTAATAAATGTAAATCTTTTACTGATTTTAATATTAATAATGTCGGAAAGTAATCCTCTTTGCTCGAAGGCTTGGTCAACTCAGGGTTTGTAGATTGGGGTTCTCTCCACGATTTTGGGGAAAATAATATTGTAGGATAAAAATAGAAAAAGTGAAATTGTTGGCGTACTTACAGGTTAGATAAAGACTTTTTTTAGTTCATTTCATTCTCTTATACTTTTGTTATATTAGCTAAAAGTTTTGATTATTATAAA
Organism: Acrobasis suavella; assembly: GCA_943193695.1. Lineage (NCBI taxonomy): Eukaryota > Metazoa > Arthropoda > Insecta > Lepidoptera > Pyralidae > Acrobasis > Acrobasis suavella. Next base: position 2,815,121 of record OW971934.1, on the reverse strand, counting down.
GCAGTAAAACAATTTCTAAAGGTTCTTACTATATGACTCCTTCCAGATAAGTTTTCTTGTTTATAGACATAATACTTTAATCCTTCAAGCACATAAATCGTAGACACAATTGAATTCAATTGTTCTTTTGACCCGATCGGGCCAATCGGTGCTTGAAGGGTTAAATTAAAACTCGAATTGATTCAAAGCCATTCCCATTTTGATGATTATTTCTAGTATGAAAAGAATGTCAGACATGTTTTCAAAGTTAATTGGGAGAAAATAAATTTTTTAGAAATTATTTTTTAATGTCCGTTGAGATTTTAGGTAGAACTGATAATTATAAAAAAAGGTTCTTACTTAGAACCGTTATAAACGTAAATAATGGGTAACATTCAGGAAATCCATATGGCAACCCTGAACCTGCTCCTTGGAATATTCAATTCTTGAAGCCGAATTAAATTGAAAGCCTGAAACAACCAGCTGAAATAGCGCTGCGCTGTTTAAACTGTGTATTTATTTTCAAATTAAACAAAGCTTTACAATGTACACTTGGGTTCGGTCGGAAATAAAACGGGGCCCGGTATCTCGTTCTAGGAAACGATCAGTTTACTATCTATGCTTTTCATATAAAAATAGTATTTCTAGTGAACAAAACATACTGCGAAAGAAGATTTTTAGTTTGTAATTTACTAAAATTACGAGTATGTACACTAAATCTTTATTAATGAATTTAAAGTTATGTACAAATTAATATGATATCGCGGTAATAGGGCTAATACTTAAAAAACGTGCCGCGATTTAAAAAATGAAAATAAAATTTTAATAAATATAAATTTTAAAGGAGAAACTTATAAAAAATACCCTTTGTTGTAATCTTGAAAGGTATCTATATAAGTAAAAATTTAGTGAAACTTTGAGTACACTTACTCGTACAAAGTCAATCCGTGTTTGTATGAGACGTCCGGTTGAGTAGCAGCCCTGATACTTACAAAGTGATTTAAGTATGTTACCTCTGTTTTGTATTTGCAAATGTTAGATATGATATAAAGTAAAAAACGCCAGATGAGTTTGTAGTACGTGAACTTAACCAGTCGAGCAGAAAATGCAGAAATAAAAATATCTCCGTGTTAGAGCCCATTTTGACCACCGCGGTAATAGAAGCTTTTACCTTAATATCCCATAACACAAGTCTCAAACTTACTTTGGGCCTAGCTCAATCTGTTTGATTTGTCCGTATATATTTATTTACTTGAATCCGTTCAGCCATTTTATATGAAAGCGTAACAAACATCCATACGAATTCCCATTCATAATATGGATTAGTAAAACACTTATTGTATTGATAAACAGTTGAAGACTCACTACTTGCTTTCCAAACTTAAATTGAAAAGTTATTTCAAAAGTGATTTTAAAGTAACTCCGCTCTGTCCAAACACTCCGCAGATGTATGATATTTCCCGACGTTATAGCTTCTCAGACGTCGCAAAACAAATTTAATAAGTGCACAAGACATCGGACTGGCGTTGACACAAAACAATAAATGAACAGAAGTAAAGCTAATAAATAATATAACCTGTCCACAATTTTCAGTAATCATGATTATGGCAGGTGACGTCTCTATTGCAATATCCCAGAATCAGTCCATTCCGACCAAAGACCTTTCCCTTTTTCCTGCAATAGATCTTTCTCCTGCTGAAATCTATTCAAGGGTAGACTTTTCATAGGTTAGGTTCCATTAATAGGTTTTGACAGGAACCGGTGTCACTTTAGTTGCGAATGCACTAGTGATGCGCACTCCCGCCGGTCTACCAGGCTTCTCAAGCTCAAGTCAATATGCGATGCAACTAGAAACCCATCACTAGCCTGATTCTGTCCAAACCTTGTATATTGGATGTATACACAATAGTAAAACAATGCATTTTGACGTGATGACGTCTTAATAAATCAATGAACGCCGGCTGCACGCACGAAAAATAATCACGTTCCGCCTGAGCCGAGCGTGCAAGCAAGAGCGAGGAACGAGCGATAGAGAGGCACGATCGGCCTAAGCGTTTGGCTTGTTACGCATCTATCATGACGTTATCACAAAACTAGACTATTATCGTCTGTAACCAACTTTACAGACAACCAATTTTTTTGCATAGATCTACGCATAGTAAGGATAAATACACGATAGTTTATTGATACTGCAGCGCTATATCTGTACCCTATTTAATTTGTGGCGTTGTATTGAAAAGTTGTTTCGCTGGAAATAACATTTCAACTGCGAGCAAACAATGTAGGTGGTCGCTTGGCCGAGATTACAGCCTTTGTCCGGAAAAAATAGGTTTCGACGGACAAAGTGCTAATATTTTGTAAGGTGGAAGCAATTTGCGGACGTAATCATTTTTATAACTTTGAATTTACCATCTTTTCTGCTACGTCCCAAAGGTGGAAAATGCTTTTGTACTACACTCTTAAGATACCTTACAGACAAAAAGACTGACTTGAGCTTGGCGCGAGTCCCTCTTAAAGGTCTTTATTTGTACACTCAGAAACATAGACCTAAGATTTTTTTATGCTCAGAAATGTCATAGTTAGAGTACATTCGGTTAAATTGACTTTAATTTCAAATTTGACATCATTCTTAATTAATTATTATGAGATAACAATATATTCTCAGACCACTTTCTAATTCTAATATAATTGTAATTGTAAGTTGACTTTTTTGAGAAAATGCTGCAGTACAGTTTGTTGCCGCTTCCTTTGTACTTGCGCTTAAGAAGCGGCAATAAACTTAGCTGTAAGTTTATGATCTGAGGTCAACAACTATTATGAAATCGAAAGAAAATTTTACAAATTATCAAGTGGTTCAAATATCCAAAGATAAATAAATAATTTTTGACTTTTGACTTACAATTAATTAAATTTAAAAATAAAGCAGTTTATAGCATTTTCTTTATTTTTCTAAAGATACAGATACACTATCACGTCTTTATCTTTAACGGTACAGACAGAGCCCAGGGCCATAAAACTTTTCCCAGGATCATCAATTAGCCCAGAGCTACAATACTATAATAAAAGGTGCGACCTTTGAGTTTTATGGCCCTGGGCCATAAACCGTTTTTTTCTCTGTTAGTGTATTAAGCGCAGCTTATATGTGCTTTCAGAAGCACGGAGGAGCTCAAGAAATTTTTGTGCCATTTGTGATCACCTATCCAGGCGCGGATCACGGGACCACGTGTCGCTTCACTTGTAATGCGCACTCCCGCCGGGCCACCAAGCTTCTCACGCTAACGTGGCCTGTGGGTCTTAAATCCTTCGGCTCTGTCTGTCCCGTTATGGATAGAAACGTGTAATTTTTCTGTAATATATTTAAAAACACAATCACGAGACAGAACGGTTATTACTCTGGTAATTCCATCTTCCACTTCAAAATGGCCGCTACACAATTACATTGTGTAGAGCGGGGACGCGATTACTTTTTTATTTTATTTACTTTTAAGAGCCACAGATTGTAAACAAAAGCAATTTAGGTTGATAGCTTCATGATTGCTCTCTGATACCCATTTGTCATTATATTGTGTTATTTATCGTGTATGTTTTTTTTTAAATTATTTTACGGCTCTGGATACTAGTCCTTTAAAGCCCATCTTTTTTTATCATTTCTTTATTCCTAACCCTAAACCTAACTATACAATCAAAAGTTGGTGACATTTGACTGCTTCAGGGAAGTTTCTGGCGACAAATCTATACGAGTCCACTGGTTTTCATAACCACAGTCCGCAAATAAATATCACTACAGCCGCACTATGAGTGTCCACTTTAAACATTTTACTTATTGTCCATGAGCATGAGCATTTATAACACTAAACTACACCGATTTCATATTACTGGAATCAATTTGCAAAACAATTTAAACCAAACTCCAATTGAACCCCTTGACTTCCCGCCAAAAAACTCTTGCCTGTATGTGTGTGTGTATATATTTTTTTATTTTTCCATGGCCCGTATGCTGCAATTTTATAAAACGTAGTCCCTTGGTGATTTTATTTTGTATAATTACTGATTTTTTTAATGAAAAGCTGCATTTCAACTAAATTTTTTTATACTTAAATAACAATATTTGATGATTTATTCTATTACTAGATGATGCCCGCGACTTCGTTCGCGTGGACTTTATGACTCCGGCGTATAAATATAAATAAAAACTAACGAGAGAGAGAGAGAGAGAGAGAGAGAGAGAGAGAGAGAGGGAGAAAGTACTTGTAACAGTGTTAGGAGTTAAAAGTCAATATTATTTAAAAGTCAATATTAATTCTTTCCTTCGGGAGCCAATATGAAAAGAGCTAAAGTGTTACTAACCCTGGAGAAAGCCACAATAAGTAGGCCATGCGAAAAACCAGTCCTTAGATCGACATCAGCAGCTTTAAGCCTCTAAACTGTGACTTATTTTCATAGCAAAGCAAGTTAACATATGGAATTGTGTATTTTCAAAAGGAAAATTGTGGGGGATGAGTGGCATACGCGGAATAAATACAGTTTCACTGGCATCACTCACTTACTGTGAGCTTTAAGTGTCTCAGCAGACTATGCCGAAGTTTAGTGGCTAAAGTTCAGTGTCTAAAGTTCGGTGGGGATGACACACTAAATAAGCTGAAGTTCAGCTGCTGAAGTTCGGTGGAAACGCCGGACAGTAGTGATGTGCCAATATGAGAATTTAATCTTCCGTCTTTGGCGCGTCTGCGGCGAACGGAAACGGGAGCGGAAGAGGGAACGGAAGTGGAAGAGGGAACGGGAACGGGAACGGGAGCGGAAGCGAAAGCGGGAGCGGGAGTGGGAGCGGGAGCGGAAGCGGCGGCGGCGGCGGCGGCGGCGGCGGAGGCGGCGGCGTCGGCGGTGGCGGAGGCGTCGGCAGCGGCGGCGGAGGAGTCGGCGGCGGCGGCGGCGGCAGCGGCGGCAGCGGCGGCGGCGGCGGCGGCAGAAGGGGCGGCGGCGACGTCGGCGGGAGCGGTGGCGGCGGCGTCGGCGGCGGCGGCGGTGGCGGGAGCGGGAGAGGGAGCGGGAGCGGGAGCAGGAGTGGGAGCGGAAGTGGGAGCGGGAGCGGAACGGGTACAGGTACGGGTACAGGTACGGGTACGGGTACGGGAACGGGTAAGGGTACGGGTACGGGTACGGGTACGGGTACGAGTACGGGTACGGGTACGGGTACGGGTACGGGTACGGGTACGGGTACGGGTACGGGTACGGGTACGGGTACGGGTACGGGTACGGGTACGGGTACGGGTACGGGTACGGGTACGGGTATGGGTCCGATTCAGGCAAAAGCATCGGAAGTTCGGCGTTATGTGTTGCTAGTAATGCAAATAACATTGCAGACATGCATTGGCTGAAATTCAGCCGCTGAACTTCGGCATACAGTGCTGAGACATTAAGTTGGGTTCCGTTACACAGTTTCGGCGGACTCAAATTTCGCATCAGCATTATTGGCCCTCCGACATTAAGACTTATTTTGTGAGCCGTGAGTCCATTTGCTGCAAGTGAATTAAGAAACTCAACTGGATAATTGGTGGCGTCGTCAACAACACTATCCAAGAAATCTAAATATATATCTAAATAAATATGACTCAAAGGTGACTGACTGACTGACATAGTGATCTATCAACGCACAGCCCAAACCACTGGACGGATCGGGCTGAAATTTGGCATGCAGGTAGATGTTATGACGTAGGCGTCCGTTACGAAAGGATTTTGATCAATTCTACCCCCAAGGGGATAAAATAGGGGATGAAAGTTTGTATGAAACTTTGTCAATTTTAAACCGATCGGGCTGAGACTTTGCATGCATAAAGCTACTATAACGTAGGCATCCCCTAAGAAAGGATTTTGATAAATTACACCCCTACGCGAGCGAAGCCGCGGGCACAAGCTAGTTAACAATAATTTGCGTCATAAGTTCTTTATTAATTGATTTTTAATTTTTTGGTGTCAATATGGCGCGTTCACATAACCAAGAATTTTCTGGTGTGTTATGCTCTGAAGGTCCGCAAATACTGAACTTATAAGTTCTACTTCGGACAAAACAACTTTTTTTTTGAAAAAATTTCAATGTACAGACATACTTTTTACTCTTTTATTATAGTATACATTTAGTATGTTTTTGTTCAGCGGCAACAAAAAACATCATCTGTAAAAATTTCAACTGTCTAGCTATAATGGTTCATGAGATACAGCCTGGTGACAGACAGACAGACAAACAGTCGGACGGTCTAAGTAATAGGGTCCCGTTTCTACCCTACCCTATGGAACCCTAAAAATCGAATAAAATAAGTATTTGGGGGGCTCCCATACTACAAACGTGATTTTTCATAGATTATGGTACGGAACCCTTCGCGCGCGTCCGACTCGCGCTTGGCCAGTTGTATTATAACTCAACAAAAAGTTCTCATCAGACTTAACAACTTTTGCTAAGGCGGCATTTTAATATTTCTTATAGTTTAGCTGGACCATTATAGTTCTGCATCATGTGTTCCATTTTCTAAAATCAATTATAGCCTATACGTGGGGCGCACTATAAGTTTCCGGAATGAATATGAAAAAATACTATTAAAGGTACAAAATTAATTTATTGTTTTTCAAAATAATCTCCCTTGGCGTCTATGCACTTTTTCATTCGATGAAATTTGTGCCACTCCTCTGTGGTGACCTCTGAAACGTGTTTTTCATACTCCTCGACAGCCTCTTCTGGTGATGAAAATCGTTGACCGCGTAATTGGTTCTTAATTTTTGGGAACAGAAAAAAGTCACAAGGTGCCAGGTCGGGACTGTATGCAAGATGACTCATGAGTTCTACATTTTTCGCCTTCAAAAAGTCGTTTGTCTGTCTGGCCGTGTGAGAACTAGCATTGTCGTGGTGCAGGATGATACGGCGTTTACGGTTATTTTTACGGAGTTCGGCAATAACTTCCGGCAAACAAATGGTCGTATACCAGTCACTATTCACTGTACGATTCTCTAAAGCAACAGTAGCCACGTGTCCAGTTTTATTAAAAAAAGAAGCAATCATCCGCTTAGATGCACTTTTCACGCGAGCCACTTTGGTTGGTTTCGGCTCATCTTGAAAGACCCATACGCTCGATTGCTGCTTTGTTTTGGGATCGTAGCAATAAATCCATGTTTCGTCACCTGTTACTATGTCCCACACCAAATTTGACGCACCTTCGTTGAATCTGGTAAGCATGGCACTGCACCAAGTAACGCGGTCCGTTTTTTGAGCCTCGGTCAAGTTGTGTGGGATCCACCGCGAGCACAGCTTTCTCACACCCAAATGTTTTTGTAGGATTAATTGTATTTGACTCATGCCTATTTCTAAGGATGCGCGAATTTCATGGTAGGTCACATGCCTGTCTGTTTCAATCATACGGCGCACAGCATCGATGTTTTTGTTGGTCACAGCGGTGGACGGCCGACCATCGCGAGATTCGTCACTGAGATTGATACGACCACGCTTGAATTTTGCAAACCAACTATAAACAGTTGTCTTGCATGGTGCTTCATTGCCAAAAGCTGTTTCAAGCCGAGCGATGCTCTGTTGAGCTGTCAAATTACACTTACAATCGTAGAAAATCATACTACGAAAATTTTCCCGAGTTAAATCCATGTTGATGCAGACACACAATTTTTTAAATGGCGCCACAAGGTAAAAACAAAAGACAGTCAGATGAAACAAACTGCATTCTACAGCCAAAGAGTTCTATTTTCAAATGTTGCAATAAATTTTTAAATATTGTTTATGTAAGTAGCCAGTTCCGGAAACTTATAGTGCGCCCTATGTATGTTGCCTAGGCTTCACAGCTATATAACAAAAAAAGTTTCATTCGAATCCGTCCAGTATTTCCGGAGATTAGCGTGTACAAACAGAAAAACAGACAGACATTTTTTTTTATTTTCTTACTCTATTACTATATCTCCATCGCCCCAAATATTTTTTTTTGAAAAATTTTCAATGTACAGACAAATTTTTTTTACTCTTTTATTATAGTATAGATTTCATGAATTTTTGTAAGTTTTTAGCATCGAAGCGACAACTTCGTAGCATCAAGCTACGAGTGCTACGACTTTGTAGCGTCAACCCATCAAGGCTACGACGTTGTAGCATCAAGCTACGAGTGCTTCGAATTTGTAGCATCGAGCTACAAGGGCTACGACTTTGTAACATCGAGCCAACAAGGCTACGACTTTGTAGCATCAAGCTACGAGTGTCATGAATTTGTAGCGTCGAGCTACTAAGACTACGACTTTGTAGCATCGAGCTACGAGTGCTGCGACTTTGTACTTAGTTGACTTTGACGACCTCCGTGGCGTAGTGGTCACGAAGCTAGTCCGACACCCAGAGGTCCCGGATTCGGTTCTCGGTCAAGGCAAGTTGGAAAAAAGGCCTTTTTTTTAATTTTTCTGTGTCTTGGATGTTTATCTATATATGTATATGTCATAAAATATAGTTCGTTGAATTAGTATTCCATAACAAAAGTCTCGAACTAACCTTGGGACTAGCTCAATCAGTGTTATTTGTCCCAATATATTTATATTTATTTATTTATATTGTAGAATCGAGCTACGAATGCTACGATTTTGTAGCGTCGAACCTTCAAAATCGGGTATAAAATCTGATTAAGTACTACTGTACTATTATACAAGTACTATTTACCTTTTCTATAATTCAAAAAGACATTAAGTGTAGACGCAGTTCAATATATGACTTATTTCGTATATTATTTGTCGTGTCTTTATTTTTGTTATATCTTTTTTTAAATAAATTTTAGCCCCATTTAAGTTAAAAAATTCTCACAGTGTTAAAAAACGTGACATTCGCTCTGATCTTTAAAATTTCTCGCTTTACAGTTCAGGTTTCCATGTCGGCTCGTTCATCAAACACGACAAATGCCTGCCGGATGCAAATCCATGCAAAGTTCGGACGCATCCCGCCAGATGCATAATTAATGCAATTAGGAAAGTGTTTTGCATCCTGTCTGAGTTATCGCCTGTCATACTGTGGAGTGGTAAACTAAGTGGTGCTAAGTTTGTTTGCCGAGTGGTGTAAGTGGCCAACGGCTTTAAATAATAAATAAATAAATAACATATAACTCTGATTGAGCTAGCCCCAAAATAAGTTCGAGACTTGTATTAAGGGATACTAACTCAACGATACTATATTTTATAATAAATACATACAACTTGCCCTGACCGGGAATCGAACCCGGGTCCTCTGGGTGGTGGACTAGCATGGTGACCACTACGCCACGGAGGTCGTCAAAGGTTAAGGCATCTGACATAACTTGACTACTGATGGATAATAAATAATCACACTTTTTGACGACCTCCGTGGCGTAGTGGTCAACACGCTCTAGTCCGCCAATCCGGAGGTTCTGGGTTCGATCTCCAGCCAGGGCAAGTTGGAAAATGACCTTTTTCAAATTGTCCTGGGTCATCTATATATGTATTTATCATAAAATATAGTATCGTTGGGTTAGTATCCCATAATACAAGCATAAGCTTACTTTGGGGCTAGCTCAATCTGTGTGATTTGTCCCTATATATTTATTTATTTATTATTATTTATACTAATAGTGTGTGTGTATTCATTACTTCTTCGTACGTTTGTATGCAGGTAGGTGACACCCTGGATTAACAACACAAAGGCTACTTTTTTCGCGGGTAACACCGCGCGGCGCAGCTAGTTAAATATATAGGGACAAATTACACAGATTGAGCTAGCCCCAAAGTGAGTTCGAGACTTGTGTTATGGGATACTAACTCAACGATACTATATTTCATAACAAATACATATATAGATAAACATCCAAGACCCAGGACAATTTAAAAAGGCCATTTTCCAACTTGCCCTGACCGGGGTTCGAAACTATAAGTATTTTGGGCACGCTACCTCGATGTGGCGCTTTTGATGAAATATATTATTTATAAGTTTTTTTTTTTTTATTTTAAGTTGAGTTTTAAGTTTTAAATAAACAATTATGTAACAAAAACCCTGTCCGATCCTTGTAGGAGCAACGCAGACCGTCAATATGAACAACTTTTCCTATGGGACCAATGCTTGAAACTCGAAACAAAAATCGACATTTTCATATATTTTTTATTACTAGTATCGGACAGGGTTTTTGTTACATATTGTAGTTTTTATTCCTTTGTCGTTTATATTTTACTAGATGCGCCCCGCGGTGTTAACCGCGGAAAAAGTAGCCAATGTACGAGTATTAATCCAGGGTGTCAGCTACCTGCATACCAAATTTTATCAAAATTGGTCCAGCCGTTTGTGCGTCAAGAAGTAACAAACATACACACACACACACACACACACTCGCTCACAAACTTTCGCCTTTATAATATTTGTGTGATTAGAAAAGTGTGCTTCCATTTGCCATTTAACTAACCAAACTAAACTGCCATTTAACTAACAATGGTCGACCACTCGACCATTGCTAGCTCAACTCCGTCACATTAACATCATACTTCATTAAGCCGGCTAAGTGACTGTGTAATGAGGATAAATTGGAAATCAATAGGCGATGCCGCAATGCGTAACATTGTAATCGAATAAATCGAATCGAATAAAAACAAGTAATCGAATCAACGTTATCGATTGGAAAACAATTCGAGAAGAAATGAATCATTGAAAGTAAACATAACAGGAATTAATATAGCAATGAGTAATTTGAAAATTTCTTCTTTGCTAGTCTGCAAGAAAAGCAAAAATGTTTATATGTATTTGTTATATAAAAAAATATAGTATCGTTGTGTAAGTATCCCAAAACACAAGTCTCGAACTTACTTTGGGGCTAGCTCAATCTGTGTGATTGGTCCGTATACATAATATGTATAAATGTACATAATATGTATAAATGTACATATTATGTACATTTATTTATTTATAGTTCTAAAGTACTCTAATAAAATAATGAAATAAGGAACGGTGAAAAAATACCACCTGAGCGACGACGCAAGCCTAATAACGTGTTAAAGGAATAGGATATGGTGGAGAGATTTGGCGTGCGATTTTAATGGGTATATCCCATTCGTCCCCAGTTTGGACCTTCCCACTGGGGACGAATGGGATATACCCACAATTTTTAGTTTTGTGAGTTTCGATTGTCCGCACTGCGTTGTCCCTACTAGAGACGAATGAGAATAACTATTTATTCACAGTGCCATTCGTGCTCAGTGGGGACGAATGAGACAAACTTCCATTACAGTCCCATTTGTCGCCAGTGGTTACAAAGGCCTAATCATAAAAATATTAAATATTTGACTGACATACATGTAACTTGTATTCCTATATACATAAAGCTCTTCTTTCAATCTATCCTAAAATATACTTTTTAAAAATCATTATCAGCTATTTTCTTTAACATAACTAGAGCTGCTATAATATCCATTCCATTCACCACTACTGGGGTCAATTTTCCATTAGATTCCCATCTAAAAACGAAAAAAAAAACCATTAGGCATCACTGGGGATAAATGGGAATTGTAATGGAAGTCTGTCCCATTCGTCCCCAGTGGGGACGTCCCCACTGGGGACGAATGGGATAATTTTTAGTTTTGTGAGTTTCGATTGTCCTATCGAATAACTCTTTCATTTCATTTCATTATTTAATTCCAATTAGATGCGGCTAACAATCCATCACTATTTTGATTCACTTTCTATCTTCATGCCCACCATCATGTTATGTGGTCTTTGGATATAAAGGCACTGAATCTTCTTTACCCCTTTAGGGATAAAAATGTGATTATGCTTGTACAGTATCAATAAAATAGTTGGAAAAAAAGCTTTTATGATGAGAACGTGAAGCTTTTCTACGCACATGAGCCAAAAGTGGCCGTTTTTAGCTAATGTGCGTAGAAAAGCTTCACGTTCTAACTTTAAACTGGAAACAGTAGTTCTTAAAATAGTTTGAAGGGCTAGGCAAAATTTTAAATGATATAGGTATCTCCGTTTCCTTTTAAATGATTTATTTAAAAAAGGGGCAGCACTGAACCCCGAAAAATTCAGGTAGCCCCTTAAGTACTTATCAAGACATCGCGCGATTAACGAATAATTATACACCTGATATATCACTACAACCTCACGCTTGTGACATTTTGTGATTTTTCCGTACCTTCCCTTCCCTACTTTTAAACCACACATGATTAATGGACGATCTCTAGTAATCGAAAACCGACTAAAACAAATTACAGGTAGTGTTGACACTCTCTGCTGCATCCAATTAACATTGATTCATTTTGCTGACAGTATTAAAGATACTGTTGCATGAAATAAGAAAAGTAAAGAAGTCTAGCCTTGAAGTACACCGATTGCAACCATTAGCTGGTAGAGTGGACTCATTCTTCGCTGCATCCAATTAACATTTATTTATTTTGCTGACGGTACTACATATGCTACTGCATAAAATAAGAAAAATACAGAAGACTAGCTTTAAATACACCGGTTGCAATAAATTACAGGTAGTGTTGACACACTCTCCGCTGCATCCAATTAATATTTATTTATTTTGCTGACGGTATTCAATAAACTTTGGCATGAAATAAGAAATCTACAGAAGACTAGCTTTAAATACACCGGTTGCAATAAATTACAGGTAGTGTTGACACACTCTCCGCTGCATCCAATTAATATTTATTTATTTTGCTGACGGTATTCAATAAACTTTGGCATGAAATAAGAAATCTACAGAAGACTAGCTTTAAATACACCGGTTGCAATAAATTACAGGTAGTGTTGACACACTCTCCGCTGCATCCAATTAATATTTATTTATTTTGCTGACGGTATTCAATAAACTTTGGCATGAAATAAGAAATCTACAGAAGACTAGCTTTAAATTCACCGGTTGCAACAAATTACAGGTAGTGTTGACACACTCTGCGCTGCATCCAATTAACATTGATTTATTTTGTTTACGGCTCTACCTACGCTATTGCATGAAATAAAAAAGGACAGAAGATGAGCTTTGAAAATCTGATCTGATACAATCTTTACGAATGTAAAGACAAATGTGACCAAGTAGAACCATAATAAAATTTGATTACTTACTTACCTAATGTTTTAAACCTATTTTTTCTACCTTCCGCAGGTTTGCTCGTTATTAGTGTGCTGCCATCTCTGTGGGCAGCCAAGACTAATAATTTATCTACAAGTTTCAGCTGAAAGAAGACTAACTGTCTTCTTTCAGCAGAAACTTGTTGATAACTGCCCCATTTTGAATAAATTATTTGATAGGAAGCGCAGACATAATTTAAAACTTTGTCTTGACCAGGCACTAGATAACTCTTGAATTATTTTATTAACTATATTGTACAGTTTAAAGTGAGAACGTGAAGCTTTTCTATGCACATATGACAAAAGTTGCCGTTTTTCGCAATTGTGCGTAGAAAAGAGCGTAGAAAAAAAAATCACGTTCTCACTGGATGACGACCTCCGTGGCGTAGTGGTCACCATACTAGTCCGCCACCCAGAGGTCCCGGGTTCGATTCCCGGTCAGGGCAAGTTGGAAAATGGTCTTTTTCAAATTGTCCTGGGTCTTGGATGTCTATCTATATATGTATATGTTGTAAAATATAGTATCGTTGAGTTGGTATCCCATAACACAAGTCTCAAACTTATTTTGGGGCTAGCTCAATCAGTGTAATTTGTCCCTATATATTTATTTATTTACTTTAAACTGTAAACTTAGTTCATGAAATAGTTCAAAGAGTTATCTTATGCCTGGTCAAGACAACAACTTAAATTATGTCTCCGTTTCCTATCAAATGATTTATTTGAAATGGGGGCAGCACTGGACCCCGGAAAATTCAGGTATCCCCTTAAGTCCACCTATTACATTTGTAATAAAATAAAATAATTGAAATAAAAAGTTAAAATTCAAAAACCATTTATTTACCTTTAAATATTTATTTCACTTGACAATTGTATTTTTTTTTTCTTTCGATTTCTTAATAGGTAGTGGTTGACGTCAGATCTAAGTTTACTGCCGCCTCCTAAGCGCAAGTACAGAAGAAGCGGTAACAAACTGTACTGCAGCATTTTCTCTTATAAAGTGGTATGAATGATGCAGAAGCCTCGGTGAGCGAGTTTGACTCTTGTACGGTTTTATTTAAATATAAACTATAAAATGTCATCTTCAGTTTCCATATTTTACAGCACCAGCTTCGGATTATTTACCTTGCCGCTAAAGCCTGAAAGCCCTATTGGAAATATTTAAATAACGTGCAAACACCACTGAAGTGCTATTCTTGAAACCCGGAGTCACCTAGACGAATGGGTTTTCCCTATAAAAAACTGTTCGTTCAGTGACTCCGTGTTTGAGAAATGGCACCACTGATATTTGACTCATCAATTTCACTGGACGAAATTCAACTAGATTGGGAGGCAGTGAGCCAAAATTGATTGAGTTTGGATGAATTATTATACATACTGTCACTTCTTTATCGGCAGACAGCATTTTGGATCTGGCTGCTCTAAGCAGATAGAGCAGACAGAGGAAAGGGGACTCAAAGGGCACTTTTAGCGTGATGGTGGGCGAGAAAGTGGAAAAAAGGATTTAAAATAGTGATGGGTTGCCATCCACATCACCTATTGACATGATTTGCATTTTCCGGTTCAGGTTCCGGCTAGCTTTCTATTTTAATTCCTTTTTGTCCAAGCAGATTAGCAGAAATTCGCTCGCTAGTTATATTTTTTCTTTCGCTTGTCCCATAATTTTTCGTGAATTAATCCTTTGTTGTGCTCTTTTCGAGTGTTCTTTTAATAATTTACGAATCTTATTGCTTGGTACTACTGAAACTCGTAAAATATATAAAAGGAAAATTATTTGTGGAATTCCGTAACAGTTGAATTATCGAATAGCTTACCCAGAAAATGAATTCTGATACTAGAAACCTGATCGAATTTGTATGTGAACGTCAAAATTTAGTAAGTGCCACATTTTTACTACATCTTAAAATACCAGCAGTAGCACATGCTTCCTCAGATTTCACGTTTTCGAGAACACTTTTTTGGCCACTACGCCACGTAAGTCGTCAGAAGAGTTGTGGCAAAGATTTGACAAAAGCCTCATTAGCTCCTTCAAAGATGCGGCTTTTGTGTCGCGCCGACAGTCTATAAACCATTCAAGCGAACGAACTGTGCCTTGCCTGTTATTCTGCCTTTCTAACTATAACCACATTTAGTGACATGTCATAAATGAGTTAATAGCATATTCAGAATCAGGACAACGAGCTCTACAATAATATTTTGTTTAAAAACCTATTAGAAGTTGGAACTCTCTTTAGAAAACAATTCCTACACTTAACCACTGTAAGAAATTTTAACAGGATTATGACTAGTGTAGTAACTAAAGTGGTTTGTTTTTCGTGTGTGGCCAACACTGGTGTCAGATTCAGGCTGCCTAGAGGCATCTGACATAGCTTGACGACTGCCATACAATGATGACAGCTAGGACCAACGGCTTATACGTGCCTTCCGAAGAACGGAGGAGCTCGAGAAATTTTTATGCCACTTGCGGTCACCCATCTAAGTGCAGACCCCGCTCTGTTCCGCTTTACTTGCGAAAGCGCTAGTAATGCGCACTCTCACTGGGCCACCGAGCTCCCCACTTAAAAGTAAACTGGTAACGACTTAACAAGAAAGATACTCAAGTTTAAGTACTATGTCGAGAACACATAGTAGCGATGGCCACCCGAGCGCAGCTGTTGACAATCCTTAAGTGGCGTTTTACTCTAAAAAATGAGAATCCATTTATTCAGCAGCATGGCTGCAAAATCACATCACAAAAATTGCATTTCAAGAGTTAAAACAAATTTTCAAAAGCTCTTCTTGTGAGACAAATGAAAGAAGTTTTGTCAACAATTTTATTTTTGAAAGAAATTCCGAATGCAGAGAGATAGTTGCTCTCTTTTTAGAAACTTGATTTCATTTTCTGTCTGCATTTTTTAACATAAATTGCTTAATTTACGTTTTATATTTTACTTTTACTTTTTGTCTTTAAAACTGGACTAGAATTAGGTATTCTTTTTGCGTATTGTTCTTTATCTTGTAACTACGATTTAAAAAGTAATATACCCGTTAAAATAAAACCACGAGCTATACCAGATTACTGTAGAATAATGAAATGAAATAACAGCAAAAACACAACAAAATCGGCTTTTCCATACAAAAGTGTGCAGTAAGCAATTTTTATGGAAATGTCGAATTTTGTTTTTGTTGTTATTTTAATTTCATTTTACTATTTACGATTACGATCTAGTATAGCCCGTGATTCGATTTATTACGGTATGTCCCTCCCACGTTGTATATTTTATAATTTGCACACTGCTGGTGATCCTATAATAATAAAATGACTACTTATGTGTTATAATTAAGTATGGTTACATACAATATGGCGCAGACAAAACAATACTTATAGTAGGCCATCGAAATCTGAAGATGATTATAACATATATTCTATGTTCTTAATTCTATGTTCTTAACCATGCTAGTCCGCCACCCAGAGGTCCCGGGTTCGATCCCCGGTCAGGGCAAGTTGGAAAATAGCCTTTTTCAAATTGTCCTGGGTCTTGGATGTTTATCTATATACGTGGGGCGCACTATAAGTTTCCGGAATGAATATGAAAAAATACTATTAAAGGTACAAAATTAATTTATTGTTTTTCAAAATAATCTCCCTTGGCGTCTATGCACTTTTTCATTCGATGAAACCAGTTTTGAAAACTTTTGTGCCACTCCTCTGTGGTGACCTCTGAAACGTGTTTTTCATACTCCTCGACCACCTCTTCTGGTGATGAAAATCGTTGACCGCGTAATTGGTTCTTAATTTTTGGGAACAGAAAAAAGTCACAAGGTGCCAGGTCGGGACTGTATGCAGGATGACTCATGAGTTCTACATTTTTCGCCTTCAAAAAGTCGTTTGTCTTTCTGGCCGTGTGAGAACTAGCATTGTCGTGGTGCAGGATGATACGGCGTTTACGGTTATTTTTACGGAGTTTGTCAATAACTTCCGGCAAACAAATGGTCGTGTACCAGTCACTATTCACTGTACGACGATTCTCTAAAGCAACAGTAGCCACGTGTCCAGTTTTATTAAAAAAAGAAGCAATCATTCGCTTAGATGCACTTTTCACGCGCGCCACTTTGGTTGGTTTCGGCTCATCTTGAAAGACCCATACGCTCGATTGCTGCTTTGTTTTGGGATCGTAGCAATAAATCCATGTTTCGTCACCTGTTACTATGTCCCACACCAAATTTGACGCACCTTCGTTGAATCTGGTAAGCATGGCACTGCACCAAGTGACGCGGTCCGTTTTTTGAGCCTCGGTCAAGTTGTGTGGGATCCACCGCGAGCACAGCTTTCTCACACCCAAATGTTTGTGTAGGATTAATTGTATTTGACTCATGCCTATTTCTAAGGATGCGCGAATTTCATGGTAGGTCACATGCCTGTCTGTTTCAATCATACGGCGCACAGCATCGATGTTTTTGTTGGTCACAGCGGTGGACGGCCGACCATCGCGAGATTCGTCACTGAGATTGATACGACCACGCTTGAATTCTGCAAACCAGCTATAAACAGTTGTCTTGCATGGTGCTTCATTGCCAAAAGCTGTTTCAAGCCGAGCGATGCTCTGTTGAGCTGTCAAATTACACTTAAAATCGTAGAAAATCATACTACGAAAATTTTCCCGAGTTAAATCCATGTTGATGCAGACACACAATTTTTTAAATGGCGCCACAAGGTAAAAACAAAAGACAGTCAGATGAAACAAACTGCATTCTACAGCCAAAGAGTTCTATTTTCAAATGTTGCAATAAATTTTTAAATATTGTTGATGTAAGTGGCCAGTTCCGGAAACTTATAGTGCGCCCTATGTATGTATTTGTTATAAAATATAGTATCGTTGAGTTAGTATCCCATAACACAAGTTTCGAACTTACTTTGGGGCTCAATCAGTGTTATTTGTCTCTATATATTTATTATAATTTATTAACTAAAGAAGATTCGCTTTATTTATAACGTAAGTAATGTGAACGTTATGTCTTAAATTTTGATACCAATTTGACTGAGAAATCCCAAAGACAAAAGAGGTCGGAAAAAAATAAAGTAGCTATAAAATGCATTAGGCGAACAATAGCTAATACTCCCCATGATTGATGAAAACATAATAATTCACCGAATCACTTTGATTACAACGTTGCTTAACCGTCTTACTTTTATTTCCATTTCATTGTAAACCTGCGATCAATCTTCCTCAGACAAGTTCCTCGGTAGCTACAGATAATTGTTTCCTTGCTTCCGTGATGGATAAACGATTCTGGGAATAATGGGAAGATACAATGCGTTTTGAGTTATAAGTTATTATTCTTCTTGTACCAAAAGTGTTTTGTTTTGCCTTTTTTAAAAGGTATAAAATATCAGCGACAGGAAGTCCACTGCTGAACATAGGCCTCTCCCAAGGATTTCCAAAACGACTGATCGGAAGCGGCCTGCATCCAGCGCCTCCCTGCAACCTTGCTCAGGTCATCTGACCATCTAGCAGATGGGAGTCCTACGCTGCGCTTACCGGTACGTGGCTATTCGAGAACCTTTCTGCACCATCGGCTATCAGTTCTTCGTGCTATGTGCCCCGCCCACTGCCACTTTAATGAGAGAAAGAGTGCAGTAGGTATTTATCGATTTATTTCGAGGTGACTGCTTATAGCTAAAGCGCGTTGAAAAGGAGGACGAACATTCCAAAAACTTGTTTATATAGTGTGCGTACAATTCTTCTTTTGTTTGCAGCAAGCATACTTGTCAAATGGTCCCATAGATTAAATCAAAATCGATTGTGTAGTTTAAGGGTGAAGTCGGTTTTAGTTTTGAAAAGTCTTTAAATTGCCAAGCAAGCATATCCTTAGCACGGTGGGTTGGTGAATTGATGACACTTATAGAGTTTTTAGTTAAATCATGAGCCAATTTGGACAATAGTTCACTCAGATATGGACTCGGAACTGTGAATTCGCGGGCTTTTTGCAACTTACGAACCACGCACCCAGCATATAATTATATGATGTGCGGGCATCTTAAAGCGCCGGATACACTGAAAAGACGTAAGAAGTGGACGGGGCGCAGACGTGTCTCCTCGGCGTCTTTTTCATACAAAATGAATAGAAACGTCGCGATGCAGAACACACGGGAATGACGGGGCGCGGACAGGGCACAGACACGACGCTTACTCGTTCGCGTCCTGTAGTAAAACACACAGAACGGACGGGGCAAGGGCGCGAGCAGATGAAACAGGGTTGGGGGCGGGTTGCGGGACTTGCACATCGCCAGTGTTACCATAGATACGGATTTGTTTATATCTGTCACGTCCGTGCCTCGTCTTTTATATGTCGGAGAGTTCAATGTAAAATTTCCTTTTTATTGTTTTACACGAGCAAAGAGAAAATTGTTTGCTAAAAAATGCAACGGTTGGATTTTAAATTGCAATATTTATTAGCAACAAGTTATAAAACCGGTCGCCTTAGCGACAGTGACACAGTCTTGTTCGAGCGGCCGTACAGTGCACAACTCGTTTGTCAAGACGGTAAGCCCAAGTGTATACACAGTATTCAATTCTGTGGGGCCAGGGAATTCAAACATGTTTGGTTGGGATTCACATTTTTATAAGGCTCACGTAAGATCTCTCATGTGGCGGCATCGGTAAGGTGACGTGACTGTATGTAAGTTTTCATCCTGACATTAGTCTGTTCTCATACTGTTAGTAAGAGGTGGGTAGTTCCGTCACTCGAGATGTTAGATGCCGATCACGCCATGCTCTCCCCACCTCTATTACTCGGCCGTCTGCGACATATATATGTTTTTGAAAGTCGCGACGGCGCCCCGTCTGTGCCCCGTCCGTGCCCGTCTGCGGCTTACGTCTTTTCTATGTGTCCAGCGCCTTATATTGCTTTTCATAGAATTTATACTCACCATTCGCAACACGCGCATGTTACCTACAACGCAAAATGCCCGCTATTTTACAGTTCGGAGTAAACTTAGTCTTTTTCAAAAAAGGGCAACACTGGCGCTAGAACATAGCGTAGAGTACTATAATATAATTGAAATTTAAGCCTGGTCTAACATTGTAAATAGCCCTTGAGCCCGTGTACACACGCCCGCAAAACAATAGAAAACAAGGGAAGGTTTACCTCGCGACCGTTCCAGTTAACGTCGGCTAAGCCAGCACAAATAAAGGGTTTGGCACAAATTTTCTGGATCCTGAACAACCATAATGTAGGCGACTGTGTACAGTTTTAATATTCTTGGCTCTTTACGAACTTTCACATGAATTTTAAACTCACCTGTACCCTTCACCTGCCAGATGTTTTATGAGTTAGGCAGTAAATATTGTTATTTGAGTATCAACGAAATGCCCATGAAGGGACCCATGAAACTGGTAGGTAGGTAAGAAAAGGCTTTACCAAAAAAAAACAACATGGCGGATTCCTCCCTTTTTCTACTTTTTTTCGTGTACAGTGACGTGCACCAATATTTTTGACAGGGTAGGCACTAATATTAACCTAAATTACGAGAACAGAAGATTACAATTGCCACTTTTGGCGTATATGCGTAGAAAAGCTTTACGTTCTCACTATAAACTATAAACAGTAGTTCATACAATAGTTTGAAGGGTTATCTAGTGCCTAGTCAAGACAAAATTTTAAATGTCTCCGTTTCCTATCAAACGATTTATTTCAAATGGGGGCCGCACTGGACTCCAGAAAATTCAGGTAACCTCTTAAGCAAAATAAATTTTTCACTATTTATAGGGTGACACAGGGTAGACAGTCTATGAGTCTTTATGAAATGCATATACTAGGTATATATTTCTTTCTAAATTGTCAATATACCTGTATCCTTCTAATCTAAACATCCAATAATCTAATACATCTAAGTGCCTTCCCAGCAACATCATAGGCTGCGCCGAGACCCACTTTCCGCTGTCTGAGATTACATCCACATTCTTAAATTGCTATTTTTCAGTAGGACAGTCTATTGCCAGTACGAGATAAGTTTGCATTAGTGGGCCTAACTAGATTCTGATCAAGCATTTGGATGATTGCCATATCAGCTTTGGTCTCAGAAACTGATATTACGTAAACTATTTCTACTAATGTACGTTAGGTAATAAAAGAAAAATATAATATGCATTGACTTCATCATCATCATATCAGCCACAGGAAGTCCACTACTGGATATAGGCCTCCCCCAAGGATTTCCAAAACGACCAATCGAAAGCGGCCTACATCCAGCGCCTCTCTGCAACCTTGGTCAGGTTATCCGTCCTACGCTGCCGCTTGCCGGTACGTGGCCGTCATTCGAGAACCTTTCTGCCCCATCAGCCATCGGTTATTCGCGCAATGTGCTACGTCGGTGACCTTCGTTCTCCTTCAAACCTCCTCATTTCTTATTCGATCGCGTAGAGAAACCTCTCCATAGCCCGTTGAGCAACCTTGAGCCTTCTTATGAGACCCATAGTAAGGGACCACGTTTCAGAGCCATAAGTCATCACTGGTAACACACATTGATTAAACACTTTCGTCTTGAGGCACTGAGGTATTTTAGACGATAAAACACTGCGTAATTACCCGGACGCTGCCCAGCCGAGTCGGATTAGCCGAAAATTAATCCTCCAATTAACAACTTAACCAGCACGCAGGTATGAAACTTCATAGAAGCGCAGTATCATTTATGCCTACACTACTACAAATGAAACTACATATCTGTGCACACGGCAATGTGTGTGTGTTTGCCTACAGCCCTCGCAGCCCCCGCTCAACACCCATGACAAGGCGAGAATGGGGGAGAGGTGCAGGGACGGGAAATGGGGACGTATGTTGCGCGGAACCGTAGTAGATTCCGTTCTGTAGTAATCCTTATATTATTTATATGCCAAAAGTCTTCTATTAAAATTATATTACAATAATAAACCGAAATTCCCTACCGCAATTAAAGAATGATTAGGTAACCTCAATTATTAAAAGCCGCATCTTTGGCCGGAGGTTTGTGAATAAATAATTAAACCATTAGCTTTTTTGTCCCGAGCGCCCGAGCAGTGCCCGCGAGTCTTTGTCTCAGCGACGCGCCATTTGTTATTTTCGCCGGTTTTCGGCCAAATTCGGTCGCTCTAGAAGAACCTGAGATCCAAATGGAGATTTTAAAAAAAATTTCAATTTTAAGCCATTGTGGAGGTCTTTTAGTCCTCCACGTGGTTTTTCCCAAATGGACTGTATCATTCGTAAGGGTCTGCTGAGTGGTAGAGCCTGCCGGGAGGTGGAGTAAATAAAAGATACTATGTAATGCGAAATTATAATAATTACAATACAACAGTTGGACGCGTGCGTCTCGATCGAAGGTTGGCAGAGAAGAGAGGGAGCTACGGAAATAGTTAGAGCGAGACGGCAATCGGATGTCAAAGACAACGAGATTTAGGTTTTTAATTTAGTGTCCTGGTAGGACGATATTTGTATGTTGGTTTCAACAGCCATCAGGTCTATAATGCAATCAGGTATACGTATACTCTACGTTTGTTTCCTTTGTCCCAGACCAGGATGGAAAAGTTTCGACAACTTTAAACTTCGAGAAAATCGTAAAAGAAAAAAAAACGGTTATTTCAAAATCATTTTTTATGGCACGGATAGTTTCCCATTTGGCGTTTCAATCATTAGCATTTTCACTTACTTATTTACAATTAGCATTTTCATTTAAACACAAACCTCCATTATTGTTTTCGCGTTTCTTGGACATCCTCCGAACAATCGTCTCGGGTATTAATCGCCGCTCGCATTCAAGGGTTCGTTTCACAAAAAAAATCGCTCGTTGAATTGGAAAAAATTGGACCTGATGTCTAAATCAACGAATTGTTAGATCTAGATTGAAACTCCAAAGTGTTTCCACGAAATTTCTTGACAAAATTAGATTAGTGTATTTTATTGTACGGTACGTAGGTATTTTAGTGGCTATACAACATTGGTGTCAATTTGTTATTCGTTGTCTAAAGTATCTCATTACGCCTTTTACATATTTTAAATAATTACAATTCAGGAAATAAAGTTTTCTGACATAGGACTAATTTATATTTTTTATTGAGAATATTATATTCATTTATCTTTTTATGTCTTATGTATGACATATCACATAAATGTTACTATAATAACCAGATCTCAGTTTTGGAAAATATGGAACGAGATGAAATTGTCATTCTGGAAAACTTGGAGTAAGCATTATTTGAATTTGTTACAATGTCGGCCAAAGTGGCAGGTTGCTCAGCCAAATGTAAAAATAGGGTCACTTGTAATACTCAGGGATAGAGATGGGCAAACGACCGGGTTTTTACCCAGTCAGTGGGTTTTTACCCAATAAGTACCCAAAATTTTAAACCTTTGGGTATTTATATGGGTATTTATTTTTAATAATTTAATTTATAAAATCAAGCTAATAAATAATCTCAAAGTATATATAACTAGTAGCGCCATTTAACTTGTTGTATTTTATATTACCTGATTAAATTGAGCTATATTTATGAGGCGGTTTTCGACGGTTGCATTAAAATAAAACGTACACTGTTCTTTATTTTAACGATATTTACGCTACAAGAATAATATTTTTATCTTTTAGAAAAGAATAATAACTAAAACACTAGACGAGTCTTTAATATACCTGTCTCACATGCATAATTTTTTTGTCTCATTCACACCTGCGTATTCCGTTTCGTTTTCTCTTTCTAACTTGTTGTGTGTGGTTCGTCGTTCGTTGCCACCGTTACTTTTATTCTGTACTCAAGTCTTAGTCTTATCAGTCGTGAATTCACTTTGCTACGTGAACCTGCGGCATTTGATTTGCAATCGGTTAAGCAGTGATATTGAGATTTCATAACATACATTAATTTACTTCAGAGACTTCGCATAGAAGGTAATTATATTTTTGGTTATTTTTAAGTACTTAACATATGTTTTTATGGGATTATTCCGCATTTATCCGGGACTGTTCTCATTCGACGTGTTCTTAATTCTTGACTCATTCTTAAATATTATCCTTTATTTTCTCATCTTAAATGATATAAATTATTTTTATTAGTTGTTTATTTACTTTACTACTTAGCTATAATCCCTATCTTTGCACGCAAATTTGAAGTAAGTATTGACTTATTTTGTATCAATGAAACAAAATAAGTAAATTTTTATTCTTTAAATATTGACTTATAATAATCAATAAAAAAAAAAAAATTAATATACTTTTCAAATGTTGCTATATATATTGCTGGAGTAATATCCAAATGACGGGTCTATAACTCGATAAGTTTATCTAAATAGATAATAGTTTTAAATATTTCATTACTTGTTATACTCTTTTAGTCGATATTCTATATTAAAAAATATTTAAGATCATAAACAAAACAGGTATATGTCTCTTAGGTCTTTGAATTTCTTGTGAAATAGGGAACAATAGAGCTAAAGATTCCCATTGTACTTTTCAACACACGGACTACCTGAATCTAACCTTAACCTGTTTTCTTTTGTTTTAACACTTGTCCCATTGATGAATTTCCCGAAAGGTGAAATGATTACGCCAATCCTTATCAGTTGCATTACACAAAGACCATCGGGTGTTAATATTTTAAAATGTCCCAAAATAGTGTTCATTTCATAAGATACTTAAAATATTTGTCGTCCTATTTCCTTCATGTAAATGGTTCCATGTTTTTATTCCTTGTCAGTTTTTTTTTTGTTAATTGTATGCTTCAAACAGTTTTATAGTCATAGTTTTGGGTTAAGTTGAGAACTGAAATGGGTTGAGTCAAGGAAAAATAATGTTCACAATAGATTTCATGGGGATGAATACGGAATAAACCTTTTTATGTTTCTTCAGTTTTATTTTTCTCATGTTAAGTATTTGACTTACAGTCTTTTGTTATTTTAATTATTAGAACTAAATTTAACCTACTTAATTTAAGCACTTTGATGTAATATTGGTTTTAAACCGCATTACAATGCTCAGTTTAATAACTAAATGAATAATATGTGAATATGAGTTTTTTCATTACATATTATTTATTTAGTCACTTTGATCAAAATTATATATACTACTGCCTTGCTGACTATTGGTTCATTTAATTTGCACAATGACAAAAAGTTTTAACAAAAGGCCAATAATCAAAATAGACGCTATATTATTTCGTTATAATAAATCTTGTTATTATTGGATTGAAAATAAAGTAAATTGGTAAATCTAAATAACTGTTATTTTTTGTGATTTGTTAAATGAGTACAACTTACTAAATGCCTATTATTATTTTATTTCAGTTACAATGGTGCGCAAAAAAGATGAACGCGTATGGCGGTACTTCGATATATTATCAAAAAAATCGCCCAAGTGTAAATTTTGTGACAAAGTGTATCGATTC
The DNA here is from genome assembly GCA_943193695.1 of Acrobasis suavella. Lineage (NCBI taxonomy): Eukaryota > Metazoa > Arthropoda > Insecta > Lepidoptera > Pyralidae > Acrobasis > Acrobasis suavella. The sequence continues at coordinate 2,789,666 of OW971934.1, read as the reverse complement.
AGCAATCTTTTTAAAAATGACTAATCATCTCGTTACATGTATTAAAAGTCCACCTGTTGTAAAAAAGCAGATGAAGAAAATATTGTCCGAAAAGCTGGATGAATCTAAATTGCCAGATGATGTGTTGCCAGCACAAGAACACAGCAACAATGCTCTTTCCGAAAACCTTGAACCAACACCCGGAACAAGTACTTCTTATCAAGAGCTTCCTATAAGTACATCAGTCTCTACAGAATTTGACCTGGCTACCGAGTTTGCAAGAGCTAATTTTGTTACTGGTTATCCATTATCTATGGTTGAACATCCTTTATGGATCAGGTGGTTCAAAAGAGTTAAGTTTGAAATGCCATCAAGGAAAACACTTGCTACTTCATATCTAGATAAAATTTATAAAGAAATTCGTACGGATATAAATGAAGAACTACAATCTGCCAACTACCTACACCTCCAATGTGATGGTTGGAGTAATTTACGCAATGAAGGCATAATAAATTTTGTGATTTCCAAACCACAACCAGTTTTTATAGAAAGCTTGAATACTGAAACCAACCGCCATACAAGCCAGTATATAGCTGACGAAATAGAAAAAGTAATGAAAACTTACGGAGTAAATAAGTTCGTAGTTCTAATTGGAGATAATGCTAAAAATATGCAAAAAGCATTCGATTTAGTAAAAATCAAACATCCACATATTACGAGTCTTGGTTGCTGTGCCCACATACTAAATTTACTAAGCCAAGATTGTGCAAAATCACAAACAATGAAAAATTTTATAGATGAGGCTGTGAAAGTTATAAAAACGATAAAAAAAGTCAAATTCTGAGTGCACAATTGTCAAAAAATATTAAAAGTAAGGGCCATGGAGAAAAATTAAAATTACCAGTTAAAACACGTTGGGGAAGTACAGTAACAGCATTAAAAAGCTTAAAAAATAACAAAGCTGCTTTACAAATCTTAGCAGTAGAGGAAACTGTACAACTCCCGGGAGAAATAAAAACATCATTGTTGCATGAAGACTTTTGGACCAAAATAGACGAATCAATTAACATAGTAGAACCGATCACAGACTCTATATTTCAACTAGAAGGAAATGACCACTGCATCAACAAAGTATATATGGCAATGAAAAATATTAAATCAAAGCTCCAATTTGTACTTCCGTCTATATCAATACTAAGTGATGAGGAAAAGCGTGACATTTTAGTTTCTGTAGACATGAGAACGTGTATGTGTCTTAAACCTATACATTTGGCAGCATATATGCTTGACCCTCATGCTCAAGGTTTAGAATTAACACAACAGCAAGAATTAGATGCGATGGAATATATATTTCAGCAAGCTGAAATATTAAATTTGGATGTAATGTCAGACTTAGCGAATTACAAAGCCAAAGAGTGTTTTTGTATGGCGGTCCCTGGAAAACGTTGAACCAGTTGTGTGGTGGAAAGGTATATGTTCTCCTACAAATCTGAGCAAAGTAGCTGTAAGAATTTTAACAGCCCCATGTACATCCGCAGCAACTGAACGAACATTTAGTGCCCAATCAAATATTCATAATTTAAAAAGAAATCGACTGACTTCAGAAAGAGCCGCTAAAATCACTTTTATTTCCTATAATTGGAATATTTTGTATGAAAATAATTTACAAGAAGAACTTAATAATGATGATATGGATCCCATAAGCGAAGAAACTCCACAAAGTTCACCTCCATGTCATAATATTGCGGCAGACTATGACATTACAGAATCTCATTCAAGAACTCTGTCCGATTTAGAATTTGTTAATTGTGAAGATGTTAATAACTCTGAAAGTGATTCAGATTAGATTGATTAAAGATTTTTTTTTAATTCTAAAGCTTCATTTGTGATTTTTTTTAAATAAAATAGTATATAATATTATTTTTAAGTTTCATTGTATTGATTTCATCATCTATACTTTGTATGAAAATGTTTCGAGCATTATGCGATTTTATTTTTATATTGTTTAAGTAGTTTTATGCTTCATTTTGTATTTTATTTTTTTATATTATTTTTTAAGTTTAATTTTCTGATATTATATGCGAAATTATCATGACAAACGTTTCTTGTTTTATTTTTCCTAAACAACTAAAATCAAACAAATATTTTTTTAGTTTGTTATTGATTGCAGTGTACGATACACTGGTTCTATTTTCAAGATTTCATTTAATCGTTCGAAATTTTCATTTTAAAAATAATTACCCATCGTTTGGGTTAAAATTCGGGTAAATACCCATTTTAACCCAAACAACCCGGTTTTTATCCTTTTTTACCCATCGGGTAAATACCCACCGCCCATCTCTACTCAGGGATGACAATTTGCCACCGATGTATTGGCCTTTAGCCAGAGTAATAAATACCTATCCAGGGGATGATGGAAAGGTACGTGTGGTTGAAGTGAAGACTTCAAACGGCCATACACACAGAAGAGCTGTAATGAAAATATTTGTATTACCGCTAGAATGTGAAGACTGCAGCTGTGCCTAGTAGTACTTCATATACTAATCCCAAGATACATATTTGTATCGCAGGGCTAGGTACAGCACCCGCCTATATGTATTCTCTTTTTCAAGTATAACTAATTACTAATTACTTTATAATGTAATTTAGTTAAAAAGTCTTTGCCGATTGTGTAAATGTTGTTGTTTTGGCTGTCGTCGTGAAATGGAAGACGTCACAACGAAGGAGTTAAGTTACTTGCACTCCGTGTCTGTGACTTGCACAATACCAGGCCTGTCTCACTCCGCGTGTAGGTATCGAAAATATGCACGTACCAATTGCGACCGCTTGCAAGGGGGAAATTCAGCAAGGATGACTCGCCAGCAACCAGTGAGCAATGACGCACGCGCGGTTCGTTTACCTGTGTTCACCAACTTCGTCGTCATGGAATGAAAAAGAAAGAGCACAAAAAAACTGTGCGCTGTTTATTTGCTTAAGAACTGCGACCCAAATTTTTTTTTTTTTCGCTTTCTTAGTATGCTAAGGGTTAAGGTCTACTTTAGTTTAGTGTTTTAGTGATTATTGTGACATTATTATGTACGTCTACGTACCTATTTAGTATATTATATGATAGGTATACTAAGGTATATATGGTTATTGTTACGAAAAATTATCTATCTATACACGATATATACTCGTATGTTACCTATGTAGGTACGTTTAATACTTATTTAGGATGAAAACTATATCTATATCACATACCCAGTAATTAGGTGAATATAAAACTATTACGGACGAAAATTAAAGGGATTTCTTTGAAATTGACGATCAATTATTTTATTTCTGTTACTGGCATAATATGGCTAGATAAATAATGTATATATATTTTATCATCCGTTACTCTGATGAGACGGCTCGGCAGCGTAGCGCGCGGTGTCTTGCGTCGCTGCGTTGGCTGCGCATTGCCTGCGATGCGACACGGGCGCGGTGCGCTAGATGGCGATAGTAGTAACTTATAACAACAGTCAACCCTAGCGAACGGCTCACTCAATCGGTATTTTGCAGATACCTACCAATTATGAACCGTTTGTTTAGAGTTATAAGGATGAAATTGGCTTGCAACTGAAATTCTAGGTATAAAACGAGGAGGTGTCGATTTCTGGTGCGAGCTAAATTAAACCATATCTTTAATAACTTTGAGTATATATTTATTTGAATTTATTTTTAGAGTAAGACTTCTGTACGTGAGTACTAGTACTTATTTTGTGACAATACGGTGTTTGTATATATAAAGATAATAAGAAACTCGAGTATCTCCGATAGGTTTGTGAGATTTGGTAGTCTTGTAGATATAGATATGGCCAATAGAATTTTAACTTCGAACATGAGCCAAATCACTCAAGGGGTTGCTGAGATTGGGGTTCGCGGTTTCACAGTTCGAAGCGAACTACTAGTTACCTACTCTAATCTTCGTCTAATACTTTAACGCAGCCTACAAAATATGCGTATCACATTAATTTTGGCCACTGAGATCCTGGCTAGTTATAAAATACATTTCGGACACGCCATTGCCAAAATAGCAGACGTGACCGGGGCCAGCGTGACCCAGTTTGCAGTCACGTCTTCAGATTATCCGGTTTCTCGAAACATCCCTCCGCCATTAGCTTGAACAACGCTTGAGGCGGCTGAGTTCGGGGGAACTCGAGGTACGGACAGCAAAATTACTATGAATCAGTAGCGTGCATTTCATACAGACGCATAGAATTTGTCTACTCTGTGCTACCCTTATGATATAATATAATAGAATTTATGTGGTGCGAGTTCCAAGCGCACAGCCGGAGACGTTCACCCAAGTGGTGTTGTCTTCCGGAGTTATCGCGGGAAGCTACCGGACAATGCGACACCGTGCAGTGCGTCACAGAAATAGCGTATGTTATTGTATAATTATATTTATGCTAGTCTTTAAGGTATTTATTTTATGGGCGTTGTTGCCTAAAATAAAACGATTTCAATATCGGATACCAGCGAAAAATGTATTTTACTTGATATGCAACCGTTCTCATAATTTAGGTAAGACTAGTGCCTACCCTGTCAAAAATATTTGTGAACGCCCCTGCTACAAACTAAGTCAAATCAAGTCATGGGACTCACTGAACCATATGGCCTCAGAGGAGCTCGTTGGCTCAGTGGGAGTAAGAATTTTCGCACTTGCAAAAGTTTTTATTGATATTTCGCAAGTTTGTATTTCGAAGTTCAGTTACGAACGCGATATTTACAATTTAGAAACTAAAAGGGTCGACGTCCATACATCCATATACATATACATATACAATGTGTAAAGAAAAGAGGTTATCAACCCGAAAGGGAGTAAACTTACTAATCTATATGAACAACTTTTACTATTAATCCATCCCGGAAATTGCAAAGAAAAATCTTCATGCACCATAACTCATGGTAAACCAAGTGCGTAAAAATATACCTACATAAAGTCTTTTGGGATAATAGGTTTTATGCAAAAACTACTGCATTAATCAATTACAAATTTAGTTTATTAAAATTTTCGATATCTAAGCTATGTCAGTGTGGACTTCGTTTTGGAGATATTACACTTCTTTTATTACTTATTTACGCCAAAAGTTGCGTACAAATAAGCGTAACATACTAATCTCTGATGGCTTATAACTTTTTTTATGCAACCATTCTCGTAATTTAGGTAAGACTAGTACCTACCCTGTCAAAAATATTTGTGAACGCCCCTGCTACAAACTAAGTCAAATCAAGTCATGGGACTCACTGAACCATATAGCCTCAGAGGAGCTCGTTGGCTCAGTGGGAGTAAGAATTTTCGCGCTTGCAAAAGTTTTCATGGATATTTCGCAAGTTTGTATTTCGAAGTTCAGTTACGAACTCGATATTTACAATTTAGAAACTAAAAGGGTCGGCGTCCATACATCCATATACATATACAATGTGTAAAGAAAATAATAGGTTATCAACCCGAAAGGGAGTAAACTTACTAATCTATATGAACAACTTTTACTCTCCCTATGAACAATCCCTGAAATCGCAAAGAAAAATCTTGATGCACCATAATTCATGGTAAACCAAGTGCGTAAAACTACACGTAAAGTCCTTTGGGATAAGGGGTTTTAGGCAAAAACTACTGCATTAATCAATTACAAATTAAGTTTATTAAAATCTTCGATAAGTACTTACGCTGTGTCGGCATGGATTTCGTTTTGGAGATTTTACACTTCTTTTATTACTTATTTACGTCCAAAAATTGCGTAAAATAGCGTAACAAACTAATCTCTGATAGCTTATAACTTTTTATTGATTGATTATATTATTGATCAAACAAAATGTGCGGATATTAGACGAAATATTACGGACAAAATACAAAAAAAGATAGTTATGTTAGGTATTTAAAAAGTCCAGGCACTTTAATTTTTTCGTCAATTATTTTTCAACTAATTTCCTGTTTGGTATTGTTAATTATTTTTTACTTTCTTAGCTTTAGCTTTGTAGTTTTCAAATGAGACAACTTTGAAGAAAATACGCCGTTTCCTTAAAGAGAAAAAAAAATAAAATTCGAAACACGACTTTTAGAAAAAAAAATTAAAGTGGTAATAACGATATTTTTCCGGTTATCTATAATATTTCGTCTAATATGCGCAGATTTCGTTTGGACAAGTATAAAAAATACACATTGTATATATTCATTATGTATTGGTAATGGAGATGACAGGGTGTGAAGGTCGCTCAGGGTCGAGGTCGACATTGACACACATTTGACACAGTTCACACGATCGATAGCATTGCATACAGCTGGATTTATTCCCAGCGTGAGTGAGGATCTCTGTGTATTTTTCAAAGCTTTTCCACCATCATAAATTCTATTTGTATCATTCATTTATATCTAACGAGGTAGATAGAGCCTTGGGCTGCAAGACACAGTTAACGTTATGAAGGCATGAAAATGAGAAAATCAGCCAAGCGCGAGCGGGCCCGCGCACTAAGGGTTTCGAACCATTATCTATAAAAATCACTTTTGTTGTACGGGAGCCCCACTATTTACTTTTGTTATAGCGGCAATAGAAATAGGTCATCTGTGAAAATTTCAACTATCTAGCTATCACAGTTCATGAGATACAGCCTGGTGACAGATAAACATTCGGACAGACAGCGGAGTCTTAGTAATACGGTCCCGTTTTTACCCTTCGGGTACGGAACTTTAATAATCTCAGTTAGATTATTTAAAAATAATGGATAATTAGACACCATCACTATGTTGATTCCTTTTTTAGAGTTCCGTACCTAAAGGGTAAAAACGGGGCCCTATTAGGTACTAAGACTCCGCTGTCCGTCTGTCCATATGTCTATATGGACTATAGAGTCCAACTCGCACTTGGCCAGTTTTATTCTGACCCAGTATCATCATTATTGTCCAAAACGGCTTCATCAAGTAAGCAAATTAGTTACCTACTTAAGGTAGTTACTTATTTAAAATGCCACCAATTTGTATGTTCCAATTCTCGAAAAGAATCTCGTTAAGTAATGGACCCCAGTCAATATCTTGTTTGTTAAACTTTAGATAAAGAATAAAGAAGATGTAGCACCACTTAAAAAAATCTCGACAAACAAATAACACTGAGCAAGAAGTTAGGTACTTCATATCCGGCCGGGGCACGTTTGTTGCAAAGAATATATATGCGGAATAAGATCAGCTTTTTTAACCGATTTCAAAGAAGGAGGGAGTTATCAATTCGATCTGTCTGTTTTTTTTTTGTATTTATGTTATGCGAAATCTTCGTCACTTGTGAACCGGCTGGTAATTCCTTTTTTTTTTTATTTGAAAGCCTTGAGTAACACGTTGGTTCCGTAATAATGTGGTGAAGATATGATGAAGAACTTTCGAGGTATGGAAGAATCTCCTAAAAGAAAAAGAAGTATGTTGCTCTTTTTATTTAAAATAAAATTATACTTTAATATTTATACACATACAGATTGCTAGCAATATAGAACAATCTTTCAATTAATTAATTACTTTAACCAATATTTTAAATTGTAAACTAGATGACACAAGTTGGATCCAAGCAACACTACCAATTCGCCACGGTGGTCTTGGAATCAGAAAAATTTCAAGTGTAGCACTTCCAGCGTTCCTGTCCTCAGTCTATAGCACGGCTAACCTCGTCGGTAAGATTTTAGTTCCGTCGCTAAGCGACGTAGGGGCGCCGGCTTAGCTGTGGCCAGGGATGCTTGGATCGGTGCAACCGGTCCGGGCCAAGCTTTACCCTCGAATCCGGCTTCGCAGCGGCAATGGGATGAGCCTCTCTGCCTACTTGTTCAGAAACAACTATTAGATAATACGAATAGTGAGGTGGAGAGGTCTCGCCTCTTAGCCAGCTGTGAGCCGGAGTCGGGTTACTGGTTAAATGCCATACCGTCGGCAAGTATAGGTACCCTCTTGGAGAGAAATACATTTAGTTTAGCGGTCAGTCTACGATTAGGGGCTAGAACGAATGAGCCACATCGCTGTCGTTGTGGTGGGGATGTCGATCCCCTGGGTCACCACGGCCTGGCTTGTCGTCGCAGCGCAGGGCGTATTTCGCGTCACGCCACCTTGAATGACGTCATCCGTCGGGCTCTTGCCAGTGCCGGTGTGCCAGCAATTTTAGAACCGAATGGTATCACGCGGGACGATGGCAAGAGGCCCGATGGCATGACGCTCATCCCTTGGAAGAACGGGCGGTCGCTTGTGTGGAATGCTACATATGTAGACACTGTAGCTCCATCCCATGTACGAGCGACTGCTCGAAAAGCGGGCGCGGCAGCGACGGCAGCGGAAGCCATCAAGAGGCGCAAATATTCGGCTTTAGGGGAGCCGTATATATTAGTGCCTTTTGCAGTGGAGACCTTAGGGCCTTGGGGTGCGGAAGCTCGTCAAATTTTTAAGGAAATTTCCGCACGCCTGATCGACGTTTCGGGGGACCCAAGGGCCGGCGCGCATTTCGGACAGCGTCTAAGTATTGCTATTCAAAGCGGAAATGCCGCCAGTCTCTTGGGTACTTTGCCCTGTGACGGCAGCGATTTGGCCTCCATTTTTTATATAATTTAATATAAGTTTTTATTATTTAATTATTTTAATTTTATTTAGTTTTAATTGAAGTAGGTAGTATTTTAGTTTTAATTAAGTTTTTTTTTCCTTATTGTATATATTTTTGTGTGTTTAATAAAATAAAGTTGTTACTATTAAGTAAGAGGTACGAGGAAATAGGAAAAATAATAATGGCAACAATGCAAATAAAACTTTTTATTAAAAATCAATTAATAAATTTTACGTTATGACTAAGAGTACTTACACAAAATGACAATACAAAAAAAAGGCTATGTACAGTAAATTTTTTGAAAGCATTACACCATAAACAAGTGATCTTGGGTGAGAATTTGGGCTAGTACATGTATAAAACTATGGAACGAATAAAATACCTACCTGATTTGGTTTTATAGAGGTTGATAAGCCGTTCAATGTCCGGCTTATAATTCGCATATTTTTATTTTTATTCACTTAGTATGAGTATTGTCTCTGAGCGTTTTATAAAAAAATTATCATTGTTAATGTATTTGAATAACCAGCGAAAATTTTCGTATTTTGAATATGTGGGTGTGTGCAATCCAGTCATGCTGCTAGTTTACGGCTTACACACTGTAACGGTACGCGGATATACGTTAGTTATAATTGTTGTTAGTAATAAATCCGTTTATATAAGACTAGCTTTTGCCCGCGACTTCGCTCGCGTAGGGGTGTAATTTATCAAAATCCTTTCCTAGGGGATGCTTAGGTCATAATAGATTTATGCATGCAAAGTCTCAGCCTGATCGGTTTAAAATTGACAAAGTTTCATAAAAACTTTCATCTCCTATTTTATCCCCTTGGGGGTAGAATTGATCAGAATCCTTTCTTAGCAGATGCTTACGTCATAACATCTACCTGCATGCCAAATTTCAGCCCGATCCGTCCAGTGGTTTGGGCTGTGCGTTGATAGATCACTATTTTAGTCAGTAAGTCACCTTTAAGTTATATATATTTAGAAACCTCGATGAAGAACTCGACGGGAATTGGCTTCTAAGGAGGCCCCGCGACTGCATTACACACAATACACATACTTACATGTAATGAAACATCTTGTGAGAATATAAAAACCATTAATATCTGCCTAAGATGCCGAAAACAGATAAATACTTAAGGTTGTATTGATTCCAACCCGAATTCCGGAAAACTTCCGCTGAAAGTAAATTAAGTTATTTTCCCTGGAGTTCCACCTTCTGTCCGTCGACAAAATTTCTCGAATTTCACTTCGGTAAAATTTCGAGAGTTTATAAATAAAGTATTAGATTCGAACCAAAAATATTTTTCGCACGTTACATGGGTCCGTCTAATCGAGTTTCGATAAGAATTTTAAACATGTGCATTCTTCAGAAAATGTGTCAGGTATATTTAGCTTTAGATGATATTTTTCAACAAAGATTTACACGCGTCTTTGTCTATGTTTTTCGTATTGCAATACAAACAACACAATACAAATTATTGCACCATAGCACACAAAAATTACAAAACAACAAGAAACAATATAGACAAAAAGGCGGACTTATCGCTATAAATGCAATCTCTTCCTGCCAACCTTTACTAGTTTAGTTTCTAGTTTTGTCCGGGACTTCACCCCCTTGCACCCCTCAGGCACCTAAATAAAAGTTTTTATATTGTGGTAACGAAACCTAAACAAAAAGTTACCTTGTGTTAAGTCTGGAATTCTGGATATGATCTACCGTCGCGTCGTGTCTAGATTCACTAAATATTAAGTTGTTTTGACTGTTTGTTTTTACAGTGATTATTAAGATACTAGGTCACAGTGCAGACTACGCCCGGTGTCGCTTGACTTAAAAAAGCGCTAGTAATGCCCAAGATTAAGTTAATACATGACCTGTAAAAAAATACTTTTATTCAATCACACTAAAGACAGACAAACAGAAATTTTATATACCTATACGTAACACAATTATTTTCAAAAAGACTCAGTTTCGTGAAATTTTTAAAAATTTCTCATAATAAATATTCTGTATGATAAGATTTAAGCAAAGTAAACGTTATTCAGAACGTCTCATCGAATTTCGGTGGAATTTCGTCGCCAAAATTTTCTGTGGATATCTCCGTTTTTTCTTTCGTTGGATTTATTTCTTATGAATATTTTGATGATATGGTCCCTCGAGACAGTGTCAGCTTGAATTTTGATTTAGCAATGTTATTTTATTTTTAAACCCGAACTGAAAGATTTTCACTTTTGCACGTCAAAACGGATTGTATGGTTATAATCAACAAAATATCATGTAAGTACCTAAGTAAATTATAATCAGAGGTCGGAATTAGGTAGAGTTATTTATGTACTTGCGTCGAAATGTTGATATTAATATGGATCTTCCCGGGATTTCTAATGGATTATCCCACGTTCCCATCAATATTACAAATAAATAATCATAAAAACCTCAGAGATAGATAAGACAAATAAAACTAAGATTATAACAAACAATTTTATTAGTATCTACATTAGTATGTTTCTTAGTTTTAACATATTGGCAATTCGTCGTGCGTGCAGTGCTTTAAATTGGGTAGTTAATAACTTTTTATTTAAGAAATCGCGGGATTTTTTTGCTCTTTGAATTCAATCCCGAGATTTGAGGCATATCCACTTTATTCTTTCGCTGTATGAAATCAGTGTAACTACATAAATAACTCTACCTAACTCCGACCTCTGATTATAATATACTCATATTTAACTTCATAAAGGACTTATACCCCTTCTGGTAGAGCATTATATCAAATCAATACATAAATAACATAACTATTAATAAGTAAAATCTAAATATAACTCAAAGGTGACTGACTGACTGACATAGTGATCTATCAACGCACAGCCCAAACCACTGGACGGATCGGGTTGAAATTTGTTATGCAGGTAGATGTTATGACGTAGGCATCCGCTAAGAAAGGAGTTTAATCAATCCTACCCACAAGGGGGTAAAATAGGGGATGAAAGTTTGTATGAAACTTTGCCAATTTTAAACCGATCGGGCTGAGACTTTGCATGCATAAAGCTACTATGACGTAGGCATCCCCTAAGAAAGGATTTTGATAAATTACACCTCTACGCGAGCGAAGCCGCGGGCAAAAGCTAGTTAAGAATATAAACTGAATATTTGCCTATGTAGCTAAAACAAAAACTATGGTAATAGTACATAGGTTACATAAAAATATATCCAAAAAATCGCCTACTGCAGTTGGAATAGGTAATTATTACGTGTGCAATGCATATTGTAGTTATCTCAGCGATACTTTTATTATCATACTAATCTTACAAAGGCGAAAGTTTGTGAGTGTGTGTGTATGTTTGTTACTTCTTCACGCGCAAACGGATGGACCAATTTTGATAAATTTGGTATGCATGAAGCTGAGAACCTGGATTAACATATAGGCTACTTTAGCCGCGGGCAGCCTTCTAGCAGCGGGTAACACCGCGGGGCGCAGCTAGTAGAATTATAAATAATACAATTTATGCCGACATTTGGACGCCGTTTTAACACTTCGATCCTTTTTATTTCTGCCTACATCAAGTGCATCACATTACTCAGCCCCTCGGAACGCTCGTATTTTACAATTTTTTGTGAAGTATTTAGATACATAGGTTCCGTTGTGACAAATTCATAAGCAGTGAAGGTTAAGAGTAGGCACAACATAAAATCTGTTGTCTGTAGGTTAAGTTAAATAATGTAATTTATCGAAATAAAATCTTTCGCATTTACTAAATACATCATTTTAATTTATAAAACCGTTGCCGAATCTTAATTAGGTATCAATTGTGTTTGGAGGATTTACCAGTAAGCAGTGAAGGTTAAGAGTAGGCACAACATAAAATCTGTTGTCTGTAGGTTAAGTTAAATAATGTAATTTATCGAAATAAAATCTTTCGCATTTACTAAATACATCATTTTAATTTATAAAACCGTTGCCGAATCTTAATTAGGTATCAATTGTGTTTGGAGGATTTACCAGTAAGCAGTGAAGGTTAAGAGTAGGCACAACATAAAATCTGTTGTCTGTAGGTTAAGTTAAATAATGTAATTTATCGAAATAAAACCTTTCGCATTTACTAAATACATCATTTTAATTTATAAAACCGTTGCCGAATCTTAATTAGGTATCAATTGTGTTTGGAGGATTTACCAGTAGCCTGAATAGGCTCGAGCCCAGGGGTGAAGATCGTAATGGGTATTTTGTAAATAAATTATTTTTTATTAATATAATAAATTTTCTTTGAATAATTTATTTTGAAGTGATAAGAAAATAAAACGTCGAAAAATAACGTAACTTGTTTTTGAACATATCCATTTTAAAGAGATTTTAGATTTATTATTGCAGAAAAACGCGCATTAAGGGGCTACATGAATTTTCCGCGGTCCAGTGCTGCCCCCATTTAAAATAAATCATTTGAAAGAAAACGGAGATATCATTTAAAATTTTGTCTTGATCAGACCCTAGATAACCGTTCAAACAATTTTATGTTAAAAGTGAGAACATGAAGCTTTTCTACGCACAATTGCGAAAAATGTATGTGCGTAGAAAAGCTTCATATTCTCACTTTCAACTGTAAACAGTAGTTCATAAGATAGTTTAAAAGGGTTATCTACGGTCTGATCAAGACAACATTTTAAATAATATCTCCGTTTTCTTGCAAATATTTTATTTAAAATGGGGTCAGCACTGGACCCTGGAAATATCATGTAGCCCCTTAATAATAAGAGCGCTGTTTGACTTCAAAAAACAATAACGTCATCTGCCTGTCTTTCGTATAAATCCCAAAGAAAATGTTTGTTTTGACGTTTAAAAAAAAGTATCTGATTTGACTTGTTGGAAAATAGCGGATTTGTTTGCATGGTACTCCAGTGACCGCAGGTTAGAGACAGCAAAATATGAATATCCACCAGCGGCAAATGTCTAAATCCGCCGCTAGCTATTATTCGATCGCCTAAAAACACACCATATTTAGGTTACTTTCACTCGAAAAGGGTTATATTGTATCACGTGCGTGGCACAACAATCAATTTGATCACGCAACGAGGCTCAGATTGATGGCGTGTCTTCAGCAGACACGAACAACTGAATAAAGGACCCAACAACTTTTTACAACACGTTTTATTTGTAAGGATCTAAATTGTTTTTTTTTTTGATGCTGTGTTTGATTGAATTTATTTGTTAATTGTTTTTAGTCGAAGAGAACGTTTTCTCTCTCTTGTCGAGAGTGATAGATGACACTGGTGTCAGTTTATGCAATTTCCGAGACTTTCGGGACTTCAATAATTATTTTTTATAACTTTTTTTTGATATTTGCGCCAATCGGCAATCGACAGTTTTCAGCCTGACTGCGCCGTTCGCTCGCCAGTCGTCTAGATTTTATGGCCCTGGTACTTACAGTAGTACAGTTATTATATCGTGTGTTTTTTGAAACCTACTTTTGATAATACCAACTTTAGGGTGTTCAAAATTAGAGTGGCTACATGTAATTCTTAACATCTTGACGAGTATATGTATACTCGACAAGATGTTAAAAATTAGCGCAAAAATATATGTAGAGTATCGTAAAAAGTTTAAATATTTTTGCGCTTCTGATTTTTATTACTTTATATTCTTTAAAACAAATTTATAACTCGTTTTGTTGTGTAATTGTTTTAGTTGATTCATTATTAAGAAAGAACAATCCGCTAGTTTCTAACAAGTCAAATCAGAAACGTTTTTTCTAAACGTCAAAACAAACATCGTCTATGGGTTTGTATGAAATAGCACGGCGTGACGTCATAGTTTCTTGGAGTCAAATAGCGCTCTTATTATCGGTTTTTCTGCAATAATAAATAATAATAATAAATCTAAATCACGTTGAATATGGATATGATCAATGATAGGTGACATTATTTTGAGACGATTTATTCTCTTATCAGTACAAAATAATTTATTTTGGACCCTGGTTACTACCCTATTGAACTAATGAGAAAACAAATTATATTTTTGTTAACCTATTCACACTTTTAGTAAAACTAAGTACAAATTAGTAATGATTTTCATTTTTTAAATAAGCATTTAACTTGGGTACCGAAATTCTCGAATTTCTCGGTTTTTCCGGTACTGGCTTAGACCTGGTACCGGTAATTAAGTAACACTCCTTAGTACCGAGAATTGCATCCTATACTTTGTTATAAAATATAGTATCGTTGAGTTAGTATCCCATAACACAAGTCTCAAACTTACTTTGGGACTAGCTCAATCAATATATATATATATATATATATATATATATATATATATATATATATATATATATATATATATATATATATATATATATATATAATACATATGAGTCTCAAGACTCAAAGGCCTCTTTTAGCGTGACGGTGGGCGAGAAGGTGGAAGATGAATCGCCTAATAACATGATTCGCATTTTCGCCCATTCCTTCGATCGGCTCCTACGATCTGCGCGGGAAGGGAAGCAGCTGGTACATCCTAAGTTTCATTCTTTCCTCCCAAACAGCTTTTACCACACCACACTAAATAAATAAATAAATAGGGACAAATCACACAGATTGAGTTACCTCAAAAGTAAGTTCAAGACTTGTGTTATGGGATACTAACTCAACGATACTATTTAAGAATCCCCTTACCCTAGACTTTTCCATACAAACGTAGTCTACGTTTTATTTTGAAAGGACATGTCAGATTTCGGTAATAATTGTAATTTTAAAGAAATAGCAATTATCTAGGGTTATAATTGTTTTCCGACACTAAAATTATAAACTGGAAAGAAAATATAAGGATGTAGATGTAGAAGTTTTCCATACTGATGGTCAAATATGATATAATACACTATATTCTCTTTTAAGTTCATAATTTTAGTGTCAGAAACCGATTATGACACTAGATAATTGCATTTTCTTTAAAATTATACAATTTTGCCCATGTCGTTTCAAAATAAAACGTAGACCACGTTTGTATGGGAAAGTCTGAATCTGTCCAGGGTAAGGGGACTCTTAAGGTACAGTAATTCATATATATCAATAGCCCAATATAAAGGGCAAGATTTATTTCACACACATAAATAAACAAACAGTTTACCATATAAGTTGGGCAAACAACTTTGGCCAGCGATCAAACTACTTTCAATGGGCGAATATGAAAAGTTTTTTTATTTATTGCCGCTTTCAGTCTGGACAGTGTGAGAGCCTCGGCGGGTTTGTTTTTTTAAGAGCGGCCTTCCCGTCTTACTTTTTATACAAACGCTCGTACGTGATTGTGGCGTTGTAACTGATCTTTCTTGAAAACTTTTGAATTCACAGGTGTCTTGTGCGCTATTTCTAGGTTTTTTATCGAAATAAAAAATTTTATTAAAACAAATTCAGTATAAGCATCCAAAAATCTGCTTTTTTGCACTCATAAATTGTAAAAGTAAAGAAAATATTTCGATATAAACCTCGCAAATGTAATGAAAAATTTAAATAAAAACAATTATTTCATACACTTATAAGTACTGATAAACACGTATCACCTGTAATAAGTTTTATGAAATTTCCGCACCCTAAGAATCGTTCAATGAATAAATGATAATACTAATTTCATTCAATAAAATACAAACTGTGCTCTTAGGTGCTAACTCGCACTTTTTGGTTTGCCTCTGTTTCTAGCATTGCCCTGGATAAAACAACACAAGCTTTTTAAACTATGCTCGCGTTAACGACAGAGCGGCTGGCAAGGGCCGCCTTAAGCAGGAAAATCCGATGACATACGAACATATTACTTACGAAACATACAAATAACTATTAAGGAATCGAAAGAAAAAAGAAATGACAATTATCAAATGATACCAATATCAAAAGATAGGTAAATAAATGACGTTTTTTTTTAATTATTGGTTTTTAACAGCATTATAATGCTCGGATAATTATCCATATTAAAACATGTGATGAAAAATTTCGCCACGAGTGGGATTCGAACCCGCGTCCCTCACGTTAACGTGGCTTCGAATCTTCCTGACGAAAATTTTCGTCACATTGTACACATGCATTTGAAGCATGCGTTATTCTTCACTACTATCCATTATTTAGAAGTGTGGTATTCAACTTAATTCAATTTAGATGAATTGAAAGTTGATTAAAATGAAGAAGGCTTTTGTTTAAATTATTGGTTTTTAACAGCATTACAATGCTCGGATAATTATCCAAATTAATTTTTTTTTTTACTTTTTCACTTTGACTTGACTTATGGTAAATGTTAATAATCGCATTTATAACATATATTTTATCTTTAGGCTAGTGGACGTTTGTGCTATGCAGTTTATTATAATATAATGCCATTTTATTAATTCAATTTAATTCAATTTGATTTAACGCAATTTAATTTTAATCTGATTTAAAGCATTTTCATGAAACACAATTTTATTTATTAAAATTGTAAATATTAAATTCTTATTGCATTCAGCTGTTCATCATATTATATTTTACAAATAAATGTCTGTTAGTCAGATCCTACAAGTGGTAAATAAATAGATAAATATTTAAGGACAAATTACACTGATTGAGCTAGCCAAAGTAAGTTCGAGACTTGTGTTATGGGATACTAACTCAACGATACTATATTTGGTGGTGTGGCAGAATATCAGTCTTTTACTCATATTTTGTACTAGCTTTTGCCCGCAGCTTCGCTCGCGTAGGGGTGTAATTTTTCAAAATCGTTTTTAAGGGGATGCCTACGTCATAGTAGCTTTATGCATGCAAAGTCTCGGCCCGATCGGTTTAAAATTGACAAAGTTTCATACAAACTTTCATCCCCTATTTTATCCCCTTGGGGGTAGAATTGATCAAAATCCTTTCTTAGCGGATGCCTACGTCATAACATCTACCTGCATGCCAAATTTCAGCCCGATCCGTCCAGTGGTTTGGGCTGTGCGTTGATAGATCACTATGTCAGTCACCTTTGAGTTATATATATTTAGATGAGTAGGTAAACTATACACTGAGCCACAGCCCATTTGATCTGCTAAAGCGCACATAAAAAAAAACGATGTTATTTCCTCTTTGTGTAGGTATAGTTTATTATTGTGTATAATGTGTATTTTTAGATCAAATAAATCTATGTTTATGTCTAACATGGAACAGTAAACCAGCGACATCTGTCGACAAACGTCGCCGACTTGTGTCGGTCGCTTGATACATGTCAAACTATCAAAAAGTGTTACGCAACCGTCGACGACGATCGCCGATAGTTGCCGAAAGTCGCCAAAAGTCACCGATGGTCACCGATAGTCGTCGATAGTGGCCAACGATCACGCGAAAGTTTTTGACAGTTTGTAACAGATTGGAATGTCTCGCGTCGGCGAGACGGCTCGAGTCAGGTCGGCGTCGGGACGGTCGCCGACCGACGCCGACAGCTGTCGCGGGAAAACTGTCGCTCGTCTGTAATAGCTCTAAAGGTAATGAGAGTTTTTTTATTTATATAACAAGTATACAATATGTAACAAAAACCCTGTCCGATCCTTGTAGGAGCAATTCAATATGAACAACTTTCCCTATGGCACCAATGCATAAAACTCGAAGAAAAAATCGTCATTTTCATACAAATTGCCGGGCCGGCCATACGCTTTTGTACGAAAATGTCGATTTTATTTTTTCGAGGTTTAAGCATTTATCCCATAGGAAAAGTTGTTTATATGGAATGTACACGTCCAGTTAGTACGTGATGTGCTAAATTAACAAAATAAATTAATTGCTTATTAATTAAATATATATCCTAGTTTGCATCACGTACCTACGCATAAGGTACGTATAAGGATGCTGCCATAATAGTGTTTCGCATAAAAAGTAGTTACTAATAATAGTATCGATAGTATCAATTAAAACTATCGATTCTATCGATACTATCGATAGTACCTAAATTCAATAGTATCGATACTATCAATAGTTTACCTTTTATCAATAGTATTGCAAACTATTGACAATCGATACTATCGATAGTCCTATCGATATTGTGACTGTTTTTCAAGGTCAACTATCGATAGTCAAACTGTCGATTGTTATGCAACGCTATCATCAAGCATTCGGGTAACATGACCGAAAGAAAATAAAAAACGTAAATTTACCAACTGCACCGACTTTTTGTTAGTATTTATTTGTACACGAAAACAAACCACTACCGTTTCGGCATAATGTGTAGTCTTCCTAAAAAAATATTGTCACGACCTTTTCGAAGTGTTGTTTGATTTTTTATTTTATGAAATAAACCTAAAGGACGGTCTGTTTTCGTTAAAACATCATCTAATTAAAAGAGGCCATACTTTCCCAAAATGTTTGTAAGCTCAATCACATTTTCATTGCTCTATGACAACAGACAAGACTACCGACCTTTCTTAACTGCTCTATGGCTCGTTAGTTGCAAAATGGCACGAGACTTGCCCATTTCAATTTCTATACCAACTTTAATCTGAAGACGCATACAAATTATCACTTGAGTATCGATGTCATGAATATTAATAACTTTTAACTTTAAATTCTCTTGAATATGCACTTTAAATTCTCGCAGACTTGGCAAGTTTGCAATATTTATCTCAAAAGTCTCAAAAGTAAAACGATTTAGAAAATCTTTTGAAAAGGGTATCCAATTATTAAAACTATTCAGCTGCCTTAAGTCATTCATTTCATTATTTACAGAAACCAGGTCACGTGATTATTTCAGTTACTTTGGGACGCAAAAAATCTTATTTCAATACATTATTGTTTTATGTATCCGGGACCGCGGATATGACCAACGTTCGGAATGGTACCTGGTTCAAAGAATATCCATTGCTATTCACAGAGGCACCGTAGCGAGCGTAATGGGTACCTTTTAACCGGGGACAATCCGGGGAGGGATTTTTGTCCCTCTGTGGCGTGCATGATGCATGTTAGGTTAAGTAAGTGTTATAAGTAGGTAATTAGAATGTCTTTAATCGAAACAAAAATTACATTATTAATATACAGCGGCTTATAAATAAAATAAGTACCTAATTTAATGTTACAAGTAATTTTTTAACCGACATCGGTTCGTCGGAATCTTTTATGTTTGTTCACTCTAAGACGCCAGACCAGACCAATTTAAAATATTATCTTTTGTTTGAAAATGCATCCTTATTAGATAGTCCCATAAATTTATCATAATCGGTTATGTAGTTTGGTGTTTAAGTCCGGTTTAAGTTGAAAAATTGATACTTGTATTATGTGTGTTAGAGATAAAACAAAATAAATATTTTATTTAATGCCCAAATAAAAATTTACCATCTATTAAGAGGCTACCTGAATTTCTCGGGGTCCAGTGCTGTCCCCATTTGAAATAAATCATTAGAAAGGAAACGGAGATATCATTACAAATTTTATATTCACCAAGCTCTAGATAACCCTTTAAACTATTTTATGAACTACTGTTCACAGTTTAAAGTAAAAAAGTGAAGCTTTTCTACGCACTCTAGCGAAAAGGCCACTTTTGGCTAATGTGCGAAAATAGTTTAAAGTAAGTATCTAGGGTCTGATCAGGACCAAATTTTAAATGATATCTCCGTTTCTTTTCAAATGATTTATTTCAAATGGGGGCACTAGACCCCAATAAATTCGGGTAGGGCAAGGAATTTTATTTAACCAAACCCTAAACAACCCACTTTGTAGTTATTTAAGGTAAAGTAAATGAAACTGCTGAAATAAATCACTCGGCCTCAGGTGGCCACTCCAGGCTCTATTTGTAAGTACACGATAAAAGTCTTTCAAACTTAAATAGCTTTTACGTCCTCCGATTAAATTAAACAGAGTTACAGAAGCGACGATACAGGTTCTAAAAAGGTTTCATTACACATTAAGAGCGGCCTTCCTACCTTACTTTTCATACCAACGCTCGTACGTGATTATGACATTGTAACAGACCTTTCTTAATTTTTTTTCAACTAACAGATATCTGGTGCACTATTTCTAGGTTTCTATCAAAATAACAAAATTAAAATTAGGAGAAACAAATTCAGTAAAAGCCTACAAAAAACTGTTATTTTGCACAACTTTTACTTGAACTTCGACCGTTTATAAAGTACTCATAAATTGTAAAGGTAAAAAAAATATTACGATAGAAACCTTGCAAAGGTAATGAAAATTTTAAATAAAAAACAGTTATATCACACACTTGTAAGGCTAACTGAAAAACACGTATCACCAGAAACAAGTTTTATGAAATTTCCACACCCAATGAAAAGTGAATATTCGTTCAATGTTTAGTTATTAATAATAATAATAAGATGCAGCCATCTCACTTTTTAGATAAAAAGGTACTAAAAGGCCTCTTCATATTGGCTTTGGCCCCATGAACGCCTCAAAGGACCGGGTCCCCATAGACCCGTGGCTGAAAAGCGTACCATAATAATAATAATTACATTCAATCTAATGTAAACCGAGCCCTCAGGCGCTATCTCTCCCTTTTTGCTTTGCCTCTTTTTCTAGCATTGCCCTGGATGAAATAACAAGCTTTTCAAACTATGCTCGCGTTGACGAGAGGCGGCCGGGAAGGGCCGCCTTAAGGAACCATGACAGAACCGAGCAGGGCGCCCGAAGACGCCCTGAGTTTCTTGTAGGAGTTGGGCTGATTCGTGACTTAGGCCGTTGATAGTTCCTCACGCAAGACGGATCCGGACGATGTGTCTAATTAGCGAAAAACTAATTGAAAACGGACTGCGGAGTCTTAGTAATAGGGTCCCGTTTTTACCCCTTGAGTGTGGAACCCTAAAAGAACTCAGAAGAAGTAAGTGACTTTACACTAACACAAGCAGCGCATTGCTTTTTGACCAATAATTATGCCGAGCCTTTTTGTGCTGCTGCAGCATACATACACACATCTCATCGCTCAATACCTGTATATTTATTATACGCAAAAGTTATTTGTGTATTGCCTTGTGTGATCGGTTTTCACAAATAAACGATTTCTCTATAACTACACGGTCTTTTTTAATTAGGACTTAATTTTTAATACGGAATAATAAATAATTTTAAATAGGTACGATCTATTATTATGCTGCGGATTCAGCTTGAGTTCCGGTATACTGCGAGACCATTTATGCTGGACGCATCAAGGCCGGATCTACAATGTTAGGTAAGGGACTCTTAATTCAATCCTGGCCCTAACCAATGCCCTGGGCACCTAGGCAATTGACTACTCTGCCTAATAGATACTCAGGTCCTGAGTTGTGCAAGCATGTGATATCTATACCCAGGTGGATTTTCTAGACGTGAAAGACACTATAGATGTACTGAGCCCTTAGGCTTGACGATGGACGGTTTTAACATAAAAGTGATCCTTCTCTTACCTCCCTAATTTTGTGCTACAAGTTGGGAATTTTACACAATCTCATATCGGTAACTTTATTAGCAACTTGGAGACGTCTGCTGCAAACAACTGAAACGAGTTTTGTAACTTCTACAAATGTACTTAAAACGTCATTATTATGCGCTTCACCCTATTTCTGTTACTTTCATAAGGTGCTCTTACAAAATATAACTAGTTAATTCAATGTACCTTAAGTTAATGCTAGTCTTCGAGCAAATACAATACAATACAATACAATACAATACAAATCAACTTTATTGCACCATAATAGACACACAAAAATTACAAAACAACAAGAAACAATATAGGCACAAAGGCGGACTTATCGCTATAAATGCAATCTCTTCCAGCCAACCTTTGAGTGGAGGAAAAATTTATTTGAAACAAGGTGGGCGCAGTACTAATTCTATTTTACCTACTTACATATGAATATATACCTAAATACATATACACACATTTATAATACATAATAAATATATATATACATAAGCATAAATAATACATACTTATATGATACATAAAAATATTTACATAAATACATATAGTAACACTGAACAGAACTGATTATATCGTCAGGTAATATTTATAAAGGCGATTTTTAAAGATTGTTTTAGTCTTAGCAGTCCGAATTTCAACATTTGTGCATCTGCTTCTCCTCCCGTGTAAATCATAATCATTTATTTATATTAGATAACAGTGATCCATACAGAATACAATTAATAGTAACAAAATTATGTCAAGCAAAGAAATGTCTAAATCATTTATTGAATAATGAATAATTTGTGATAATTAACATTTTTTAATAATTGTTATTTGTCACTCTAAATTTATTTATTAATTTCAGCCGCATGACATCTACCCGTAGACCGGTACATAGGACTTACCTAAGGATTTTCAAAATTACCGATCTAAAGCGGCCTGCATCCAGCATTTCTAAGCGACCTTGGTCAGGTCGTCGGTTCTACTTTTCGGCCAGGTGGAAAATTTGTAACATCATTCAAAGTCTTATTATGTATCTTGGCCTGTAATAAAGTTAAATAAATAAAGAACAAACACTTCGTCGGGTACTTGCAAAATGCCAGTAGTACCTATTTTGTTTCATTATACTCTTTAAAATTGTTAAAAAACTAAAAATATATTATAATTACAAGTCATAAATTGCCTTCAAAAGCCTGATTTCAAAATAAATTTCTAAGTTTAGTTTCTTGAAATGTCGCCTGCAATCCTCAATAACAAGCCCGAAAAATATCGCCGCATTTTGCGGAATGTGATTCCAAAATCTCTTATTATAATTTGAACGTGCCACCTTATTTGTTATTCGAATTTCGACTTTATCACCTAGACATAAGGGGCAGCAAACAGCCGACCTTTCCCCTTTTCGCCGGCGCGCATAATATTAGTTAATTTGACTCGAAATTTCGCAAAGTTTCTCGTACGGAATTTAATTCACACAATTCCAATGCAAGGTATTATTTGCTTTTTGTTTTGATAAAAGGTGTGATCTACATTTTATTGTGATGTTGCTTGTTTTCTGTTAAATACATTTTTACTTTATATCAAGTCATAGATTTAATTAAAATTAGTAATATAAGAAAAATAACGCTCAATGCTTGGTATCATCCTGCACAATCGAATACGGAACAACAACATTTGTCGACGCACAAAAGTCACAGATATCAGTGAACGAACTACACATTTGAAATGGCAATGGGCTGGTCACATCTGCCGCAGGGATAATGACCGATGGAGTCAGAAAGTTCTGTATTTGCGACTCCGCACAGGAAAACGAAGCGTAGGCAGACCAGCAGCCAGATGGTCGGATGACTTTAAAAAGGCCGCAGGGCCGACCTGGACCAGAATCGCCGCAGCAAGATCTAAATGGAAATTCATAGAAGAGGCAAATGTCCAGCAGTGGACGCAGACATGTTAAGAAAAAGAAGTAAAATAAATCTAGACCAGTAACCTCGTCAAATCTCTTTGGTTAGGTAGCGCGGCGGACACCGGGCTCTGAAGCGTTTCTGCTGAGGATGCAGCGGAAAAATAGGCTCGGATGATAATGATGAAGTATAATAAATCTAGATGTAACGACGAACTAGTTTAATTTCGACAATGAAGTGGCATTTTTATTCCACTCTTTTCAACCAGAAAGCAATTAATCCCAATAAATTTCTCAACCCTCTTCACCAAACCACAATCTAACCACAATTAAATTGCTCTATCTCTCTCTCGCCACCATTTCAAGCTACTCATAGTACCAAGTATATTGAAATGCGAAGATACATAATCACACATTACATACTACGCTAAACCAGCACACTATTATCATTTCAAACCGTCTATATTATCACAGATTACAGCTGAGCGATTGCTATCAATACGTTGGATTATTAATTGTCGACCTCCGTGGCGTAGTGGTCACTATGCTAGTCCGCCACCCAGAGGTCCCCGGTTCGATCCCCGGTCAGGGCAAGTTGGGAAATGGCCTTTTTCTTGGCCTGGATCTTGGATGTTTATCTATATAAGTAATTGTTATAAAATATAGTATCGTTGAGTTAGAATCCCATATCACAAGTCTCGAACTTACTTTGGGGTACTCAATCAGTGTTATTTGTCTCTATATATTTATTTATTTATTTATGAATGGATCCAGCACCCGTACTCAATCCGCTTAGAAAATAATCTATGTGTAAAATTATCCTCTAGTTTCTCCAATTATTTTAAATGAAAGCAAATTATGTGATTTAAATGTACTAACTTCTAGAGAAGTTTTACTACTCATCTAAAACAAAGTAAAGCATACATGCTAGCTCTACCTAGCACGTTATTTAGATTGATAAAAACTTTATCTGTGGGCATAGATAGTCACACACACACATACAAAAGAAAAAAATAAGTAATTATACTACGTACTCGAATACCACTCCAAAATATTCCAAATCGTATTACAGATTACAGCTAAGCTATTACTATCAATGCGCTGGATTATTAATTAATGGATCCAGCCCCGCGTTCAATCCCGCGGGTGTCGCTTATAAATTGATGTATTATTAAAATCACAGGAGCACCTTGCTTTTATTTCGTCTATAAACCGGCGTTTTATTTCCACCCTTTCTGCCAGAAGCCAGAAAGCAATTTATTTTATCCGCCACCATTGGTTTCCGAACCTTCTTCATTATACTTTCGTGTTTAACTAAAATGAGAAAGACCGGATATTAAACCATGTAAATGAGCTTGCCATTGGCCTCATGACACCGAGAGTCATATTCTCCAGATTAAAAAGGAAGACTCCATTAGATTTATGCCAATAATGACTGGTGACCATATTAAAAACTGATATGCCCTATTATCGACTTTAATAAGGTGTTCAAATCATTGTACTTGGACCACCAAAACTGCTAAATAAGAAACATAAATTTATTGCTAAATGTCCATAAGAGATAGATTGCAATACCAAGAAAAAAAACTACAATGAGATAGCAAATCCAGTTTCTTTTTCTTCAGGTGTATGTATGTCTAACTAGCCGATGCGTTGCCTGCGTGGTATATTTTTGACAAACCCACGGGAGCCTCACATTTTCCCGGGATATAAAGTATCTGTATTAAGCCAGGTAATAAGCTATCTAAAACAAAGTAATAAGACGTAATATTTGACGACCTCCGTGGCGTAGTGGTCACCATGCTAGTCCGCCACCCAGAGGTAACGGGTTCGATCCCCGGTCAGGACAACTTGTAAAACGGCCATGTATTTGTTATAAAGTATGGTATCGTTGAGTTAGTATCCCATAACACAAGTCTCGAACTTACTTTGAGGCTAGTTCAATCAGTGTAATTTGTCCCTATATATTTATTTATTTATTTATCTACATGCCAAGTTTCATTCCAATCCGTTTTTGCGTGAAAGAGTAATAAACATCCATCCATACATACAAACTTTCGCGCTTATAATAGTAAGATAGTAAGACTAACCAGACACTGTCAAGGTAATTGAAAGTATCTGAGTACCTATCATCAATTGGTGAAAGCCTAGATCTTAACATATTATATAAGGCTTTCATCATCATCCGAGCGTATTCCCGGTTGCATCCTCAGCAGTAACGCTTCAGAGCCCGGGGTCCGCTACCTAACCAAGGAGATTTGACGAGGTTACTGGTTTTTACACAGAGCGACTGCCGTCTGACCTCCACAACCCAAAGGGCAAACCAGGAACCAATCCTTGGATAGTTTGATGGTCAAACGCTAGGTGGCGTTCGGGACCCACAGTTTTACGTGCCTTCCGAAACACGGAATCATCTTTCTTTTCGGATAATCAGGTGATTCAAGCCTGCAATATCCTATCCAGACTGGAAACAACTTTTCACAAAGTATGCTTCCCAGTGGGAATCGAACCCATGACCTCCGGGTCACAAGGCGAACGCCTTGACCACTGAACCACGGAGGCAGTCATATACTTATTATATAAGGCTTTCCTTCAACAAAAATTGTCCCCAAAAATAATTCGTTCTTTGTCTAACTTATAAAAACAGTTTTACTCGGTAACCGGAAACTTGGGGTTCGGAGTATTAGTTATTATCCACATTGATAGCCTTCTATAGATTGACAACTTCGTTAATACACCTCGCCAATATGGGCTTTTCTTTTTGGTCATTTTGGCATTTTTAAAACCCTTGCATTATATCGCACTGCCAAGAATTAACCATCACCTTCCAATTAAGTGCCAGCACCCCGATGCTTTGCCTACATTGGAAGTTAAAAAGGGATCATATCCATCCAGCCATCATATCATACCTCTAAAGATATCTTCACAGTCTAATAATCTTGATCGCATTCGATGCTCCGCTGGGAAAGTCTTAGCTTTGAAGTTTGACGTTCATTGTTATAGAGAACAGACGGGCCTTACAATGAACTTCGTACGGTAATTTGACGAGATGTGTAGGGCAAGGGTTCCAAATCTAATAAGGGTTGGGGGGCCTCAGCGACATATCATGGGAGGCATGATAGAATATAGTACCTACCTATATATAACCTGTAGCGGGAGGAAGGTGGTATGCTCAACTGCCACAAAGGGAAGATCTTCCCGCCAGGCTTGGTGTTGCGCCGGGAAAACCGCGGCTCCAACGGTATAACATCGGAAGTTGTATATATGCAGCGGATCGAGATAAAGGATACTTGCTGTCGCCAACTCGTATGCTTCTTGTTAACTGTGATATCGCTCTACATTCATTGTTTTAGGCTTTAGTTAGCGTCCGATATAGCTTGGTGACTGCCACGTAATGATGGCAGCCAAGCCCAAAGGTTTAACGGTGTGTATGAGGAGTCGAGTTATTTGTCATCAATCTGGGAAGAAAATAAATGTCTTAAGTTTAAAATTACATTTTTAACCAAAATAACTTAGGTATACACTCGTATACCTTAGTTATTTTGGTTAAAAATTAATTTTAAGTATATAATCATATACTTAGAGAGGGGACGTGAAATTGGGTACTGGGTACTTAGGTATTGAGTCAAATTTTTTTGTTACTGTTAATAGAATGAAACGGCACAAAATAATGTCACTTGTCTTGATAATATTCATTTTCAATGTTAATTTAGAATGACTATTGTAGAAAAACTGATATTAAGAGCGCTATTTCACACCAAGAAACTATGACGTCATTAGTCTATATTTCATACAAATCCCATAGAAAATTTCTGTTTTGACGTTTAGAAAAACAATCTGATTTGACCTGTTGGAAAGTAGCGAATTGCCTGTTATTTGCAAGCTGCGGAGGCGCTACGGCCAAAAGTTTGAGAACCTCTGATGGAGAAGGGTATAGGCTAATTGAGAGGGTTCGATTGTAGGACAGAACCGTAGGCCTTTATTATATTGATTGACAATTTGAGATAACAAGGGTCTTTGATTGAGATTATAGGTTATTATAAAATTTTCCAACTCTACGGAGGGATTAGTAGGTTATAGTGGATTTTGTTAAACAAAATTTCAATGTAGCAAGTGAATTGTATAAACTATCATCTAGGTATGTAATTGTATCTATCGCAGTTGGATGTATGATCCGATTTTTGACAAAACCTCTAGCTATTTTGCATTAAAGCTCGGTTTTGTAAAATACCTGAAAATCGTTTAGCTGGATTGTCAATGTGTTACGTTTAACAAAACAACTAACCGCACGTTTGGACTGATTATAGGGTTACCATGATGAAATAGAACTGTGTGGTAGGTATTCAACAAATATATGACGGTGCAATAGTTATTCTTTATATTTTTAATCAGGCGTGACTTGGAAATAAAACCTCTATTAAACTTCTTACAATATAATCCAATCTCAAACATCATAGAACACCAATAAGGAATGATAAATCAGCTCAATGCGATTCGATATCGAAATTTTGTAAACCCGACATCTCAATGGCGTAGCGGTTTCTTACGGCCTTCATTTGATCCACGTAAATTCTCCATCTTCCCGTAAGGCGGGCGTCAAAATAAAAATATGGGGACCAAGCTGAAGTTTTGATTAATTCTTCTCAACTATTTGCAGTCCGAGATAGGCGATGTACCCGATACTTCTCGATAAAAGCATTTACTTTCGAAACGCGGTGACGGATTTACCGTAACAGAAGCCATGTTTATTGGTAACAACCAATAAACATGGCTTGGCACTGACAGCCACAAGTGGCAGAATTCCGACCTAAAATCTACAATCGTGATCGAAACAATAGCTGTTTAATTAAACGTAGCTAACACATTGACATAACACATTAGCTTATTGATTAACACATTGACAGCACGGTTTTGTAAAACAGCTGAACGAATTTCAGCTGTTATACAAAACCGAGCTGTTATGCCAAACAGCTAGAGGTCTTATCAGCGGATTATACAACTTAACTGCGACATAATTTATCTATGTATCCACAATTCATAATAGATTATAGATTATGCTGTATCTTTGAATTGTATAATATTTTGATACCTATTAAATAAAAATGGAACAATTTGAAAATTATTTTTGAAGATCCGAGGGTAAATTAAAATAACATTTACCTAGATGAAATAATAGGCTCAGAGAGAGAGGCAGTTATTTAAAAAAAGAATTCATAACAGACTTGCTAAAATTATCTTGAACCTTCAAAAATATACGGTACTTTCTTTAATATCCTAGAGTAATATTGACGCAGACATTCTTTCTCATCTGTTTTTCATTTTTCCGTTTACAATTTAAAAATTTATGCAAATTCTTTAAATGAATTTTTGGTAAATCATGTCTTTCTGTGTCTATCAGTCTGTCTGTAGTCTGTCTGTCCGTCCGCGGTTCACTCAGAGACTATTAGGCCTAGAAAGCTGTAATATGGCATGGTTTTTTAATATTAATTTCTATGGATGCGCGTGGCACACTGTAATATAAACACACACGAAAATTCGCGCAAGCGCCCTGCGCCGCGTAAACGAAACAGCAGGCGCAGGCATACATTTTCGCCGCGCCGTAGAAAAAGAGTACTTCCTCTCCATCCACTCTACTCTCCATCCGTCTTACGAATTTTCGATCAGGTACTGACGCCTTGACGCGAGTTTAACATTTTTTAACCATTACAAAAAAAGTGTACAACGCCGCTAAAGAAGTTAGCTAATAATTTTATGGGGTAGATCACGTACATGTAAAGTTGGAGTATTTTTTTCTCTCTTTTAACCCATGGCGATATCGTTAAATAGGTCTTACAAAAAAATTTTTTGCTTATGTTGTGAACACCATTTTTCGATTTAAGGATCCGTTTCTAAAATATTTGGTTAGAGACAAATGACACACTTAGATAGATATCGAGGACACTTGAATTATAAGCACGTGAAAAAATTCACGGCTTAGTATATACAACGAAGTTTAAAGTTAAACAATCAGAGCTAAGTAGGGTTTACAAATTAAAGATTTATACCCGACCAACTTATAAAATGTACTCGGAAAAGTAAAATTTCATCCATTTTCAATAGAAAATGAGTTATTAAGACGTTTTAGTCCCATGAAATCAAAGTAGGCATTCGCAACTATGGCAAGGTTACAGTTTAAACAGTAAAATACCTAATCCGCTTCAACAAAATATTTTGTGATATTCAGGATTTTCTTAGCAAGATAAAAGTTACAAAAGAATTCCACAGCTAGTGGAAATAAATGGAATGGAAGTTGGGATTATCGGCTAACCCGAGGTGCGGATTGAATGGACCTCAGCGAATCCATTATACTCTATTCACGAGGACTGTTTGACGGTGGATCTGATTTCAGATTCCATCTTTTACTAGCTGTAGCTTTTTAGGTATTCTTCCATGCTGGTCTGAGAGAAGGAAAAAAAGAAATGTAATATCAGCTGCTACTCTTCCTGCGCAGATTAAAAAGCCGAGAGAATGGGCAAAAATGCGAATCGATGTTTGTAGTAGATTGTTAAACAAGGGTTGTAAGTGATCAATTACACCCCGAGATATTATAGTTCGAGGTAGTGTCTGACCGAATGTTCGGTTTCGGTTTCGTTTTCGGTTGAGTTTCGGCAAAAACACAAGTTTTGGTTTAGTTTCGTTTTCGGCGGCAAACTTTCCGAAACTACGACCGAAACCGAATGTGCATTCGGGAGTTTTCGCGCTGTGATCAGTCATGTTCGGCGCATTGAATGAACGAATGAATCCCATCAGAGCCCATGTCTCTTGGTATATTCAGCCATTGCAGGTAGCCAGTGCGCTTGTTTTAAAAATAAAACTCAATTCATGCATATTAAATAAAGCAGCCTGATTGACCGCCAGGCCGCCTTTCATTTTCTTTACTTACCTCCCTTAGGATGTAAGTCGAATTTACACGGTGATAACTGAAAATCAGTGTTTGCTCCCTGAGCAATTATAACGCTAAGTTATTGCCTTTTTGTATCACTTCGTTTCACCTTATTTTTACGACTGATTGTCAATGTTTTTTTGTTGATTTGTGTATTCATGAAAGTATATGTGTGTGCGTCAGTGAGACAAATAAAGTGTTTGTCTATCTATCTAAACAATTTTAAGGTAAAATACGACATCTCATACTAAAAAGCACTTGTCAATTTTGGATGTCACTTGTCAATTCCCTCTAATATGGTTGAGTTTTACGATGGCTGATCCGTGCGTCAACTCGTGAACGGGTGCTGCCGGAAAGGACTGGTCAGCTCGGCTTCGCTTTTTTGACAACTTAATATTTTTTATTACGCAATTTATGTTTGTTTACTTGTTCGCAAGCATTACATGTTATAATGTGTCAACATTGTATTATATTATAAGTATTTATTAATTAAAAGACAATTATAATAATATGACAAAGCCCTTCTGGCGAGTAGGCGACCAATACTGTGAAAATGAGTTTCTTTCGGCGTTTCTTCTCAACAGTGGTCGTTACGAAGCGCTGGTATCGGTAGCTTTTCTTTAAAAATAAATTAAAGTTTTAATATACTTTACACGTAACATAAATTATACTTATTGACGTGTAAAAGTGCCTGTAAAGGTCTAATTACTGAATAAACATTTGATTCTTGAATCTTTGATGGATAATTTCAACGATACCTTATAGTCATGTTACTTTCATTCATGTTATTGATGTTGTGACCAGTTTTTGTAAGAAACATACTTCATAACCAGTATTTTATTTTTGTGTTTTTTTGAACCTATAACCGGAGAGAATACATAAATAAATAAATAAATATATAGTGACAAATTACACTGATTGACCTAGTCCCAAAGCAATTTCGAGACTTGTGTTATGGGATATTAACTCAACGATACTATTAATACCTTAAAACAAATACATATATAGATAAACATCCAAGACCCAAGACAATTTGAAAAAGGCCATTTTCCAACTTGCCCTGACCGGGGATCGAACCCGGAACCTCTGGGTGGTGGACTAGCATGGTGACCACTACGCCACGGAGGTCGTCAATACAATAAATATAATACAAAAAAACAATAAAACATGGAAAGAGTGTTGACAAAGCAAAATAAATTTGCAAGGATAGCAAGTAGCAAGTGGAAATCCATAGGCTCTGCCTACCCTCATGGGAAACAGGCGTGAAAATATGTATATATCTATGTAGGTACGAGTTTTGTTACAATAACGTTATTTTATTCCAAATAAATAATTTTAAGTTGGTAGCGAAATTCGCGCGATAAAGTTTAATAATTATTATGATCTCTCTGACTCGCAAATTAACCTCTTTTTAGACCACTTATGTATGTTCACACTAGTACTTCTGTTTCGTTATATAATTTACATCACTGGTATTTCTTATAATAATTTTAATTACGTTTTAAACATGCTAAATATATGTACTAATGACCAGTTTAAATAAGTAGCTAACCAGCTAAATTACCTGAACTGCAAACATAACTTCAAAGTTGGCAGCAAAGTTTGCGCGGTGAGGTTTATTATGAACTTTCTAACTCGCAAATCACCCTCTTTTCGGACCAGTTCGCTTCGCTGTGGTATTTATATTTTGCGTTATAATCATTTGGGTACACAAAATATCTACTAAATATATGTATAACTAAACATTTTCAAAATTAAATATAATCATAATCATAATCATATCTTTATTTGCTTAAAACATGGTAATATAGGTCTTACAATAAATATTAAAGAACAAACATATTTTGCTACTTGTATCTAGTAGTAATAGCATGCAAAAATTAGTCCAAGAATTGTCTGAGGCTATAAAAGTTTTTGTCAACAAGCCATTTATACATTTTTTTCTTAAAGAGCCTGACATTTAAAATCTTTAGTTCTTCTGGCAATTTGTTGAATATTAGTATACACATATATAAACAACTACTTCTGTATTTTTCAAATTTAGGAGCAACGTCTAAAACCAGTCTATTCGGATTTCTAGTATTACGGTGATATAAATCTCTAGCTTTTAAACAGTGATTTATATACTTAGATATATATATATATAAATATATATATTAGATATATAGATAGATATACTAGAAATCCCTACGCATAGCCATATCCTAAACGCTCGATAAGTCACCTTTCATTGCAAATTATAAAAATTATATCTCAATCACTTTACATATCCATTCGGGAGATACAGTGCCGAAGAGGCAGACAAACAGAGGCACGTTCACGCGTAAACTTATAACAACCCTTTTATTGCTTAGGGGGTTAATAACTAGTTAGTTAGGGCTTACCAAACAAAAAATAACTAAAGAAAGCTCATTTAAAATTCCAAAAAACAAAAGGTCTTAATTAATCAAAGGCGAGAAAGAAGTTATTATCCTGAGCCGTAGACAATACAGAGAGGCAATCAGGGCAACGATTATTGCCGGGAGGATTTAAAGAAAATTAGAATCGATCTCGTTTGCACAGCGGGGCCAATCGAGAAACGAATGGTCGGGAATTTAAAAAAGCTTTTAAATTTCGTCTTAATTAATATAGATCCACTCAGAAATTTGTCGAGTTGACACGATAAGAAAGAGATTATATCTCTTAGGCAAAAAGTGATATTTTTTTAAGCAAAGGAAGGCGTAACATTGTAGGTACACACAACACACTTTGGGCGACATGAAGAAAGCCTCGAATCACATATTTAGTACTCTCGCTCTCGGCTAAGATGGATAATTCATTCAACGTGAAAAGGACATACCCGTAATAAATCAAACCACAGGCTTCACTAGATCACTATAGTATAGTGAAATTAAAATAATAACCCAAGAACCAAGAACAAAATTCGACATTCCCAAACAAATTTCCCGGGCGGCTGCACAGTGTTATATGGAAATGTCAATTTTTTTTGTGTGTTCGCTGTTATTTTAATTTAATCTAGATCTAGTATAGCCAATGGTTCAATTTATTACGGGTATTCTTCCTTCCACGTTTTATATTCTAAAGATGTTCTCCGCCTTTTGATCCTACATAATCTATATAAAGTAAAGCGATCTCTAAAGAGTTATTAACTAATGTTTTATACCACTATATACACAAAAGGATGACTAAAACTTATCCTCCCAGTGAAAGGACAAAAAGTCTTGAAACCTGTCTTTCTTCTTCGACATGAGTTCGTATTCAATAATATTCAATAATGATATATGAAAATTTAATAATCACAACTATGTTTAAATATAAATAAATAAAGAAACTTTTTATTAACTGAACACACAAAAATATACACAAGCTCTGGATATAAACATTACAGAAATATAAGAAGAAAGAAAAAGAACGATTAATTGATGAATTATATTATTAATTTATTGATTCATTGATGTTTGTATATATGTAATGTAATACAGTTTTATTAATACTTAAAACTTTTGTATAGAGAGCGGGTATCCTTCTTTCCACGTACGAGTAACAAGTACAGCATCATCAAAATTAAATTCCAAAGGTAGCTTATTACAAGTAGCCCCAAATGTAACTTCCCTTACATATTATACTTAGGACTTGCTGTTTCATTGTAACAAGCTTATAAGTTATAATACGTGCTGTTAAGATACGATACCAAAGTGAAAGTATTTCACCAAATAACAGAGTAACAAAATTCATAAAACGCTTTTAGTAAGTGACTAAAAGCGTTTTATGAATATGATCTTATTACAGTAGATTGAGATCTGTATTTGTTTCGATAACTTTTTTGCATAACACATACATGGCGGTCGCGTATAAATAAAGACAATGAAAAATGAGAAATTTGTATTGTAAATATAAAATGCAGATGAGGCGCCAATAAGCCGACGTGGGAGCCCAGCGTGCATCTGAATGAATGCATTGTCGATTTCCAATATCTGCTCTGATGTAATACTTATTCTAGAGACGACAATAGACATCTTATTTATTTTATTCCTAGATTTATACTTTATTTACAAGCATTTAGTTATTCTGAAATAATTCTGCGTGTCTTTGTTTATGGACAGATCCGCAAAATATGTGCATTAGACTTCTAATAGTAATAATTGGCCAAGTGCGTGTCGTGTAACGCGCAGTGTAGGATTCCGAATGCCAACTTTGAGTTCACACCACTAAAAACGTCTAAAAACTAATTTTCTATCGAATTTGTATGAAATTTCCTTTTCCGAGTACATTTTATAAGTTGATCGCCTATAACTTTTTAATTTGTTAACCCTACTTAGCTCTGAAAATTTTCCTTAAAATTTTTCATATGTCCATATATAACCGTTTAGCAGATAGGGGGGGAGGACAATTGACTGTAACAAAAATTTTCACTTTAATACCAAATATAAGTAACGACCGAACCAGTAACGAAACCCTAAATTGAAAAACGTTGTTTACAAGCTCATAATATTTTTAAAAGACCTATTCAACGATATCCCACATGATTGGTTAGTCGACAAAATAAAATTGACTTTTGACCTTACAAGTGTAGAAGCAACCCCAAAAAAAAATTTTTTTCAATATTTTATTTTACTGTTTTTTCCGCATAAGTAATAAACATACCTATACCATATTACAGCTTTCTAGTACTTATAGTCGCGGAGTAAAACCGCGGACAGACAGACAGACAAACAGACAGACAGACATGGCGAAACTATAAGGGTTCCTTGTTTACTACGGAACCCTAAAAAAGGCGACCGAGCTTCTCCCGATGGGCAAAACGACGTTCTTTAGAATTAAACCTAGTCTGGTATATCGGTATTAATAGTTTATGAAGAACAGAGAAAAATTAAGAAAAGAAACAAAAACCTTTAAACTTTTTGGATAGTCTTTTAAATTACCGACTGAGCAAAATTTTAGAACTGAATTAATAATATTTCGTATGACTAATTTTGCTTGAATACACAAAGAAAACGTGTTTCTCTACAAAGAAACCTAGCTAGATCGATTTTTCAGCCCTGGCACTTCCTAAATATCAAAATCGATGTAGTACTTACTAGGTTTTCGGACGATCATGAGGTTGCAGGAAAAGTATGCAGGCCACTTCCAATCGGTTGTTTTGGAAAACCTTAGGGCAAGCCTACGTCCCATTGTCCTATGGCTGATATGATGACATTTGAACAGAAATCGATTCCTTTCATAAACTTCAAGGTGCATCAAGTCCCCAGCTCTTCCAGATCGACATAAGCCTTACTGATACCCCATTATGTATGACTGAACGGAGGCTTACCCCGAACTATGGTCTCTAAGGGCTTGGCTCAAGGCACGTATCTTTCATTTGTTGGCGCGGGAAAAGTTGGGGATTTGGCTGATTGATGTTGCTATATGCACATCGTTTTATTTGGAAAAAGCATCCAATAGTCTGTCAGTCAGTCTGTGTCAGTAATAAATAACTCAGTGTCAATCATCTTTATCCCATAGGAAATAGGAAACCAAAAATTTCTAGGTCTGTGCGTGAACCGTACATTTTACGTACAAGACTTAGACCTCTACGTAAGAATGTACGGTTCACGCACAGCCCTAGAAAATTTTGGATTGATTGCCTATTTGATTTGATATAAATATATAAATTAAACAAATGAAGGCTGTAAAAGAATATATTTAATCTTAAAGTTAGTAATAACATGATTACGTGACTAATCGATAAACAAATAATAGGTATTGAACAACTTATTTCTATTAATTATATTTTGTTATGTAGCACAAGGGCGAAGCAAAATTAACATTATTTTTTTTACTTTTTATATAAAAATCGAGTTGAAGTGTACTATAGTCCATTTGTTTAGGTATTTAAAAGAATGTAAACAATCTTGATATGCCTTTTTTATTAAAATATATACTTTATAAATCAATACCTTCGCTAATTATAAATTATTTATTTTATAAATTATGAATTACATCATTTATTTATAATCTTTATCACCTACATCGTTTATTTTTAATCTTTATACAAATAAATGATGTAATCAATAATTTATAATTTATTTTATAAATTATGAATTACATAATTTGTTCGTAATTTGCAAAGGTATTGATTTATAAAGTGAATATTTCAATGAAAAGACGTGTCAAGATTGTTTATATTCTTTTAAATACCTAAACAAATGGACTTTAGTGACTAATACTATCAGTTGTTCAACATACATACATTAAATACCCAGCGTTTGTATGATAAAGGTGCTCACGAGCGGTCAACCTGTTTCCGCGCTCACCATTTTTCACGTCACCCGCAACTCCCGCAAGATAACTTCTTCCCGGAAAGTAATGGCCCCACTATGTCAATGTTATGCAAGCCTTGCCACCCACACACAAACACGAGAACAAAGGATACTGTTTAAAAGGATATTATTTATTAGTCTTAGTAAGTGTCTACCTGCACAAAGGCAGAAAGAATGCATCATGAGTAGATTTTGATAAATGTCTCTGAGTTCGTAAGCATTTACGTAAACAGGTACAATCATATTTTTTATCGATTTATTAACTTTAAATTTTAGTTGATTGAAAAAGTCAATTTTAGAATAATAGAAAGTTTAAAAATAATATCACCATAGAACTTTCCTAAAATATTATAGATACTTTTGTTGTGAGACCAATGTTGTAAACGCAATATTTGACATTGCACCCGAGCAACTGTTCTTACATCACGCCTACAAATGCGACATAAGTGACGTCACTCTGTCCGGTCTTTCTAAGGCGCTCCGAGACGCCCGCTTTCCAGATGTGACTTTGTAACCTTTACATCTTAAAGAGATTTTAGGTTAGTAAGGTAGTTTATACCATTCCCCCTCTAAAAAGTTTATTTTATTCACTGAAAACAGTGAATAAAGGGCACTTTTACTCACTATTTTGGTAATTTATTGTATTCACTAAAAACAGTGAATAAAAAGCACTTTTAATCACTATTTTGGTGTTTGAGTTTAAAAAATTACTCTTGATTTGAATAACTGTTCCAATTGCAACTTGCATTTTAATTGATTTAACCTTCCTTTTTAGGGTTCCGTAGTAAACAAGAAACCCTTAGAGTTTCGCCATGTCTGTCTGTCTGTCCGTCCGCAGTTTTACTCAGCGACTATAAGTACTAGAAAGCTGTAATTTGGTATAGGTATGTATATTAATTATGAAAAAAAGTGGTAAAATAAAATATTGAAAAAAAAAATTATAGTAGCTCCCTTACAAGTAAATTCAAAAGTCAATTTTATTTTGTCGCCTACCCAATCATATGGGGTATCGTTGAATTAATAGGTCTTTCAAAAACATTCTGAGCTTGAGAACACCGTTTTTCGATTAAGGGATCAGTTTCTGAAATATTTGGTTTTAAATTGTTAGAGTCAACCGTGTGTGTGTGTCCCCCCCTCTATCTGCTAAACGGTTAGATCATCATCATCCGAGCGTATTCCCGGTTGCATCCTAAGCAGTAACGCTTCAGAGCCCGGGGTCCGCTACCTAACCAAGGAGATTTGACGAGGTTACTGGTTTTTACACAGAGCGACTGCCGTCTGACCTCCACAACCCAAAGGGCAAACCAGGAACCAATTCTTGGATAGGTTGATGATCAAACGCTAGGTGGCGTTTGGGACCCACAGTTTTACGTGTCTTCCGAAACACGGAATCATCTTTCTTTTCGGATAATCAGGTGATTCAAGCCTGCAATATCTTATCCAGACTGGAAACAACTTTTTCACAAAGTATGCTTCCCAGTGGGAATCGAACCCATGACCTCCGGGTCACAAGGCGAACGCCTTGACCACTGGACCACGGAGGCAGTCAAAACTAAACGGTTAGATATAGACACGTAAAAAAATTCACAGCTATAGTAAATATAACGAAATTTAAAGAAAAACTATCAGAGCTAAGTAGGGTTTATAAATTAAAAAGTTATAGGCGAAACTTATAAAATGTACTCGGCAAAGGAAAATTTCATACAAATTCAATAGAAAATTAGACGACGTTTTTAGTGGCATGAACCCAAAGTTGACATTCGTAACTACGGAACCCTACACTGCGTGTGGCCAATTATTTTTCTTTAAATGTCTATTTTTGTTTAAATCTTTCTTTTTCTCGTAGTCATGGTATAAAGTATAGTATGCATTTCTTGAATAAAACGGATTTAATCGAGGGCCATGAATCACACGCGTCGCTCAGGATTCATCTATGGCCCTCGAATTAAATCCGTTTTTTATTCACTAATTGCATAATATACTATTTTTCTCGGATGTGCCTAGGTTTAGGAACTCTTTCCATAGCACAACGAAATAAAGAGATGCATCCTCCCTATTTATTGACCTAGAACCAAGCATAAACCTTTATCAGTCCACGCTGGACTAAAGGGCGCTCCCAATAAAACACGATCTTGTCAGATTATAAGATCGTAAACACGCCACAGCAAACAATGCCTATCTTCACAATATTCTGAACAAGTTAAGAACTTAAATTCTTCAAATCTATTTTGAAAGAGTTTGTAGTCATTCTATACCTCATGGTACTTTTTTTTTATAAATTCCACAACATAGATAGGTAACGAACACTGCTAGCTCGCAAATAGGTGTAAAAAAAAACTATTTTAACGGTTAGCACTCGGCAGAATTGGATGTTGTTGAAAAAACATGTGGCGCTCACCGGAGGAGAGTAAATATTGACATGTAGCCACGACTAAACGAAGCATGTGACAAATTAAAACTTACGTAGCTGGCGGGAAACTTTATATTTGTATCACAGAAGATATTGTACACGAATTGTATTTTTTTTCTAACCTGTAGGTTTTATGTCCTAGAGGTTGCTTTGAGACGCTAGTATCGGTACCTAGATTTTCTTTTAAGACGAAGTGGTAGCTAAAGTGGCGCCCTCATTTGAAATAAATTGTTTAAAACTAAATATGGTGATATTTAAAAATTTGACTTGTACTAAAGTCTAAAAAGACCTTTAAACTATTTTATGCATAACCTTTGAAAGTAATATTGTTAGTCCGTCTAGTTTTAAAACTGTTTTAAAACTAGACGGCCTATTAGTAATAATTTAAAAGGTTATTCATAAAATAGTTTAAAGGTCTTTCTAGACATTGATACAAATCAAATTTTTAATTATTACCTTATTTAGTTTTAAACAAGTTATTTCAAATGAGGGCGCCACTTGAGCTACCACTTCGTCTTAAATAATAATGAAAATAAATTAAGTATCCTTAAATAAACATTGCAGTAATGCAATTATACGAAAATTATTGACGTGTAAAAGATTAGATACTACATAACTAGTTCCCCATATCTCGGCAACCCCTTGACTGTTTTGGCTCATGTTCGAACACAACATTTCATTAACAAGTTAGCGTCGAACAAATATACATACTAACGGCAGATTGTTCAAGTAGACTCGGAGAACTTCGCTCGTTCAAATATTTAATTATTAAATATTGTTATTTAAATTATTAATAATAGTTATTTTCAAGAAAGTCTGCCGATTATCGTTTCGGAACGACCACTGTTGGGCAAAAACTCCGACAATATTGGTTGCCTATCCTTCTAGAAAGGCTTCTTCATCCCGGATCAGTGATTCAAATCTGCTGTTATAAAATCGGGCTAAGCTGGATCATCGATCAAGCTATAGGCTAGTTAAACATTGTATCAAGATCGTATCTAAATTAGACGTCAATTTGCGGCAGCCGTGACCTCCAGCAAAGACAGCACCCTCGTCACTACCATTCGTGGTAGGTGTCTGAATGGCAATGATTGTGTTAATATTATAGATGTGTAATCATTTTATTTCTAAACCTACTTAATTTTATTTATTTAGAAACGAAATCACATTCTTCTTATTCTTCATTGCCGGCTATCAACAAGTACACTCGTTAATAGATTCAGGTTTAGGTACTTTGCGGTAGTCAAAGTTGCAATGCGACACAAATAAGTTGAACAAAAATAGCGAAGTTCAAAGCATTTTTGTACAAATTCCCGGCACGTAGATGGAACCAAAATGATGGTTATCGGCGCAGGTACGAATAATGCGCCGACGACCGCTATTTTGGTTCAATTTACGTGTCAAAAATTTGTACAACAATGCTTTAAAGTCCGCCATTTTTGTTCAAATTATTTGTGTCGCATTGTACAATACTATGGCACGTGTTTCGCCTCTCCACGAGGTATCATCCTCAGGCACCAAACGAATTTGTTTGGTGCCTGAGGATGCCTCGTGGCGAGGCGAAACACGTGTCGCGTATGCGACGGCCGATGTTGCTGCAGCCGCAGCGGATGCAGCAGTATCGGAGGAAGCATGCATCAGCTGTTGGTGGCGGGTGCACACGGGATGTTGGTGGTGACAACTACTGCTGCTACATGCTGAGACTGACAGGAGTGGGCGGACACCGCAAGGAAATAGTTTACACGAACTAACTGGTGGCGGAATTGCACAGAGTAATTCAAGTCAAAACTAGACACCGATTTCACCCCAGCACTACACAACAGATTTTGCTATCTGCTCATACTTGTACCTGTTGGTATCTGCTTTTTCACTCTGACATGATTTGTACCGGTACTAGTACCGGTATAATACCGGTACTATGTCTGGCACCGTTACTCCAAGTTCAATTGTACCGGTTCCCATAAAAACCGGTATTTGTATATACTGTGAGCAAGGCTTACCTTGCTCACAGGTACAAATCGCGGCTAGTAAGGATCGTTGTGTCACGCAGACGCAAAACCAATGCCTTAACTACTTGGCCACTGCTTCTATCTTATATACAATCATTGGTCATGGTCAATGGCGTATTTAGAGATATGTACACAGTGTTCCTGAGTAACTGGGCGATGGACATGTGTGATCTCAATTCGAAACTGTCGCTTGTCGCTGTGATGACACACGATTAAAAATACGGTAAAGCGGTTGGCTCACCCATAGAATTATAACCCATAGAGGCAAAGAAGGCTGGCTAAATTAGACGCGATGAAATATAACCATCTTTTTTTTCTTCCTGTATGGGAATTACAGTCTACAATCACACAGGATATTTTCACATGAATCACACAGTCTTCTAAATTAGTTTAAGGCACTTTTCTCTCACTCTATATTTAATTATAAACTAAATAACAATAGTTTTTTTTTTAAATATATTTTCGTCGAGAGAACCTTTTATGTACTCGGAAAGACATAAGCCATTTTAATCCAAGCAAGTTGAATTGGAATACAATGACCCCAAGAAAAGGAACTAGATATTTAATTCACAGAATTAAAAGACATCCGTTTGATATCATGACATTAATGACACTCATTGAGTGACACCACGATAAAACCAAGAAAATAATACGATCAGTTGTTTCAGTCGCTCATATAGCAAAAATCATTATCGCCGTGTGAGTAACATTGCTAATGTCAGTTATTACTTAAAATGACTAAATAATAAAGTATCTTTGTATATCTCTTATCTCTGGGCTCACCAGGCCCCTGTTTCACCAGACTTACATTTGTAACCGACGGATGACAGGCGACAAGTTAACAAATCGACAATTGAACGATTTATAAAACTTTTGGCCTGACCATCGAATAATAACCCATAATATCCCTTATCTCTGGGCCCGACATAGGTATTTGTAAATCGGAAAAGCTGACTTTGTCAAATTGTCACAAGAATTTGACATTTTAGTGTTTCATAATAAAATACAGGTGACAATGAAAATACGACAAATTGTCGCTGTTTTTCCGACATTTGTCGTTTATGAAACACCCAATTGTCAAAATTTAATTACAAACTTGTCGAATTGTCGCAATCTTTTAGCTCGGTATATGGGCTGTGTCAGGTATTAGATGAATATTGTCGAATGCTGGAGTAAGTTGTATTTAAATCACTAGTCAAAAGGTTTCTTCGCCGTGATAAAAGAAGTGAAAGTGACTATGATTAATTAGAAGAAAATAGGTCAAACAAAGAATTTTAAGAAAGGATAAACTTTTCTTTTGAAGTGACTTTGCTTTTAAAGAAAAAATTCGGATGAGTCGAGTCAAGTGACGGATTTTAAATCGTGAAACTAAATTAGCCGATGCCGCGATGGCCGATGGAGCAGAAGTGTTCTTGAATAGCGGCCACGTACCGGCAAGCGCAGCGTAAGACACCCACAGACTAGGTGGTACATTTTGTTCTCAGTTATGTTTGCGTTTGTATAAATAGGGGTAATTGAACAAATTTTGAGGGTATTACGTATGAGTATATAAGCATCCGATTCGACAATGACTTGACGCACTTACAATTACCATACCTGTCACCTGCCTTCGACAGATGTTTTATACAAGACTTGTCATTAAAAAAGTTTTATAAATCTGTCAAGTTTTAAGAAACGCCAATTGTCTTAAAAATCCGTCAAATGCCGCCTTTTTTGACAAATTATCGACTTGTAAAGTTTAGTGAAATTATAGAATTATATATCTCTGGGTGAAATAGGGATCAGAATATTTTTGAAGTGATCTAAATATAGGCATATTTTTGTTCTCCATGGCGCGTAGAAGCTAACAAACACTTTTATGTTCCTTTAAAAAGCAATAAAGTTGATGTTATTGTACAGTCAGCATTATATATGTAGGTACCTTTTATTTTATTAGACGAGTAGGCACGAGTATGTTTTGTGGTATATGTACGTATGTACATACTGTAAATGTCCCAAACATTTCTTTTTTCTATTTATATACTCAGAAAACAAAAAATTTTAGAATGTACCCGTGTAGATCGTAAAATCCGATACGA
Source organism: Acrobasis suavella (assembly GCA_943193695.1). Lineage (NCBI taxonomy): Eukaryota > Metazoa > Arthropoda > Insecta > Lepidoptera > Pyralidae > Acrobasis > Acrobasis suavella. The sequence continues at coordinate 2,746,129 of OW971934.1, read as the reverse complement.
GATACTGACGATTTGCATCATCACGATACGAGTAAACGTGGCCTATTTCTTTGCAGAGTAACGTAGAGTTTCATAAGTCATCCAAAAAGCTATATAAAAATAGTAAATCTGACGTATGTCGTAATCATATTATTACACTAGCTGTGGACCGCGTAATTAAAGGGAAACTGACAATCCCAATCAACTCAACTTGGCGTCGGACCGTCATCTCAGAAGTTTTTTTTTTTTTGTTTTTTTTTTAACAGCTTGGATTATCCTGAAGCGATATCAAGAGCACAGCGGTTTATAGATCGAATTGGATGTTGTGTCTGCCCTTTTCCCCGACAGGGGGACATAGGAAACGATGAAAATAATATTAAAAATATAGTAGATATCGTTGAATTAAGTCCCATAACACAAGTCTCGAACTTACTTTGGGGCTTGCTCAATCTGTGTGATTTGTACCTTTATATTTATTTATTTTATTTATGATGGGAGACAATCTCACATTTTTACGGGATAAAACTTATCCATGTTTTTTTTTCCAGGTAATAATGCCAAAATTCTGTCTAATCCGTTCAGCCGTTTTGCCGTAAAAGCGAAACAAACATACATATATATCCCAAAGTTTGAAATTTATAATATTAGAAGGATAACGTCCTGTCCTTTTATTACGGTACTCTCAGTACTCGTCCCGTAAAGTATCCCCCGAGCAGTAATATTTACATGATCACCGTTTACATAATATACGCGGAGGTAGATTCGTAAACACTGAATATACTTATACTCATGTAGAAACACTGCCTTTGGTTTTTTATTGCTGGGACTGGGGAATATTATTATTTATAGATACAATCTAAAACGACATTTTAGAGACAAGTACATAATGTTATACTAAGGTATTCTTCAAAAAAGATTCGCGACATCTCAGGAATAACCGACCTCATTTATTACGTGTCGCAGAATTCAGACTTTTCGAACCCTTCATGCTTTTTACTATCCCTTTAACATGTATTGTTTCATTTGGTAGAAATAAATAATAATATAATAAATAAATAAATAAATATATAGGGACAAATTACACTGATTGAGCTAGCCCCAAAGTAAGTCCGAAACTTGTGTTATGGGATACTAACTCAACGATGCTATATTTTATAACAAATACATATATAGATAAACACCCAAGACCCAGAACAATTTGAAAAAGACCATTTTCCAACTTGCCCTGACCGGGAATCGAACCCGGGACCTCTGGGTGACGGACTAGCATGGTGACCACTACGCCACGGAGGTTAATAATGTTTACTTATTGTTTCATATTTCATAGATTTAAAAATTTCTCATGAAAATTCTAATATGCGGGAGATTATCATATTCGCCATCAAAGTTCACAGCGGTTTGCGTTGCTTTGTGCGGAAGATCTTTTGAGAGCGTTTATATCCCGCTCTTCGCCTTAAGACGAAGTGGTAGCTAAAGTGGCGCCCTCATTTGAAATAAATTGTTTAAAACTAAATATGGTGATAATTAAAAATTTTATTTGTATAAATGTTTAGAAAGACCTTTGAAAGTAATATTGGTAGTCCGTCTAGCTTTAAAACTGTTTTTCGCCAAAAGTGACCACTTTTGGCAAAAAACAGTTTTAAAACTAGACGGACTATTAGTAATAATTTCAAAGGTTATTCATAAAGGTCTTTCGAGACATTTATACAAATAAAATTTTTAATCATCACCATATTTAGTTTTAAACAATTTGTTTCAAATGAGTGCGCCACTTTAGCTACCACTTCGTCTTAACACATGTTTTCATACAAAAGAATATCGTTACCTTTAAAATTGAATATTAAATTTAAGATGCCTTACCTTCGATTTTTTGGCGTAGGTATAAATGAAGACTTGTGCCTGCTCGTGTGTTTGCAACCGTGCTACAAAAAGATTGACAGAAGCCAAAGAAATTCTAAGTCAGACAAAATATTAACATACTTTATATATCCACATATATTTTTATCATACCTATTATATTTCTTTATTACAATAGATAGAACCAGTGACATTTAACACTAACTAACAACATGGGACAAACAATGTAATCAACATGTGAAATCAACGTAAACAAAATAAGTAGTTTGCATTTTCAACGCTGTTGTGGCTTGCATGTTAACAACGGTAGAATTGCTGTAGATTATACATTTATGGAAATTGTGATTTTAAAGATAGATTTATGAAATGAAAGAGCCCAAATAGGTACCTTAGCGATTATGCGACCGATTCCTTGACTTTCAAAAAAGGAGTTAAAAATGGTGCAAGTCAATAATATTTATATTTATTTTATATTTATTTAATAATTTAACATACAGATTAACAGTATATATACACCAAAATATCTGCATGCTAGAGACTAACAAACATAATAATTAAAATTAATTGTCAATCATTTACTTGCACATATAAAAACAAGCTTCTCTAATTAACGTCACAATTATAATAATTAATGTTAATGAATATAATATAATAATTTCATGACAAGGCTTAAATAATGTAATTAATAGAATTTAAATAAGTTATCAAATTGCGGATAAATACTCTCATAGAATCATTAAAAACATCCACGTTATTGTACTGCACGAGCATGTCACCGAGCAGATGTAGGGCCCTCGTTGTCGGAGCGTTTTTATAAGGAGGCAAAACTTAACTCCGCCGACAAGAGAAAGCTCATAAAATACAAGAAGACCTCGACTTTTCTCTTTTTATAGCCCTCGTTGTTTATAATTTAATTAGGTAATAACCGAGCTGGGAAAAATGATTATACGCTCGAGTAGCGAGCTTAAAACACGTCTTTTTACCAAGGGGATACTTAAATGTATCACCTACACTTACTGAAGAGTGTTGGTGCCATACTGCTCTCAAGGAAATGATGAATGGGAGCCTTCCCATTTAAATTTCAATAAATATCATCATAAGTTCCCAACTTACTTACATATAGCTATGGGAACGGTGGCAGCTGAGGCTGAATAGGCTTGTAATGATGGTCCTTCGCGCCGGACTCTAGGGATTAAGCCGCTTTCCCTAATTGCAGCTGTCCGGGCGTAAAGCCACGTCATCTTGATGGATTATGCTTAGTCTTTAGTTGCGCAAACATTGTGAGGGAGCTATGCTATATCTTATGACGAACAGATATATCACAGGTTAGGTACAGTATGCAGCAAAAATATGTCACCATATAAAATCATTTTCACAAAGCGTTATCCATGTAAAAACGTTTTTATTTGATGACACACTTTTGCTGCTGACTGTACTTAGTCGTGTAATAATAATGATATTCAGCGATGATGATTTTGAATTCTTAGTTCTTACGAAGGAGAACTTGCCAATAATTAAAAATATGGTAAATATTATCTGCCATATTCAGATCAATTAAAGGAGAGAATTTGACAACGCTCCTAAAGTCAGTAGAAAGCAGGGACTGTAATACCGATATTTTATACCGATATATCGATAACCGACACTAGTATTTTGTTAATATTTTTATCGATATATCGATACAAATATCAGTATTTTGTATCGGTATAGGGATACAAAATATCGGTATTCCTGTCCCTGGTAGGAAGCATTCTGGTATAGGTTATATATACCTAACTGAATTAAGATTTTTATAAATAAGGCAGTTTATAAATAATCCTAAACCACTGAATGCGATTTGTTCAGTGGCTCCAGATAAACAAAGATAACTTTTACAAAACGTAACAAAGTCCGAATATAAAACATGGTCCCGAAAGTTCATCGGCCGTGACTCCATTTGTTCTTGCCCATTGGACTGAAAGTGCCCTTCGAGCATAGCCTTAGGTTAATACAATGGCCATTGAAATAAAAATATTTCATACGTTTCTCACTGAATATTGGGTAAATAGGTACGTCATTGTAAAGATACTTAGGTGGTCTGAAGAGAGGGTAATTTACGAGTTAGAGAGTTCATAATAAACCTCATCGCGCGGACTTTGCTGCCAACTTTGAAATTACGTTTGCAGTTCAGGAAGCTTTCTGCTTATCAGCTAACCCAAACTGGTCACGTTACGTAAGTACCTACATGTATTTAGCATTTATCAACCGTAAATTTCATAAAGCTAAATAGAAATACCAGTGTTAAGCTACTTAGTCTGAAAAGAGAGTAATTTGCGAGTTAGAATAAACCCTACCTCACTTGCTGCCAACTTTGAAATTATGTTTGTAGTTCAAAAAGTTTGCTGCTTGAGTACTTACCTAAACTGGTCACGTTACGGAGGTACCTACATTTATTTAGCATTTATTAGAAGTAAATTTTATAAAGATTAAAATAAATATCAAAATTATCTACTAAGTGGGTTGAAAAGAGAGTAATTCGAGAGTTAGAGAGTTCATAATAAACCTTACCGAGCGAACTTTACTGCCAACTTTAAAATTATGTTTGTTGTTCAGAAAGTTTGCTAGTCAACTGTTAACCTAAACAGGTCACAATACGTTGGTACATATTTAGCATCAAACGTAAATTTTATAAAGCTAAATAGAAATACCAGCGTTAATTGCTACTAAGTCTGAAAAGAGAGTAATTTGCGAGTTAGAGTTAGGTACCTCACGGCGCGAACTTTGCTGCCAACTTTAAAATTATGTTTGCAGTTTAGGTAGTTAGCTCCTTACAACATTTATTCACAACATATACCTTCATACCAACATATGTAAGTAGAGTCTGGCCAACAAAAGATGAACCTAATATACTGGTGGCAATTTTAAAATACACATTTTTATTTAATTTGAATCATTATTCATGTTATTTATGTGCATAACAACACAAATTTAAAATCCAAAAAGAACCATCTATTTCATTATTTGATGAAAAATGAAGACCACATAATACGTAGGTATAGGTAAATAGTACTAAGTATGACTGAGGGTCAGCCAGTATAGTTTCACACAGGCAAATTAAAAAAAATTTTGACTCTAGTTTCGGAGATCAGGGCCCCAATGGTAAATTTTAGTCTTCTTTCGGGAATAAAATCAAAACTATTTATTTTACAATAATAATAAAAAAATATTTGAGATCCTCTTGACGAGCCTTTTCTGTTATGTAAGACAGTTTTGACGACCTCCGTGGCGTAGTGGTCACGATGCTAGTCCGCCACCCAGAGGTTCCGGGTCCCGGTCAGAGCAAGTTGGAAAATGGCCTTTTTCAAATTCTCCTGGGCCTTGGATGTTTATCTATTATATGTATTTGTTATAAAATATAGTGTCGTTAAGTTAGTATCCCATAACACAAGTCTCGAACTTACTTTGGGGCTAGGTCAATCAGTGTTATTTGTCCCTATATATTTATTTATTTACAGTAAGGTTTGCAAAACTTTATTTTAAATTTAATATTAAAATATTTATTTACTTTGTTGCACATCTGTGTTTGGGTCATAAGATTACCCAAACACAGATGTGCACCAAATTTCACTTAATTTGGTCCAGTAGATTCGGAGCAAATTAGCTGTGACAGACGGATGGACAGACAGACGCACGAGTGATCCTATAAGGGTTCCGTTTTTTTGTACAGAACCCTAAAAATCTTTTAAAAGCAGATTCACAAACCCTTTAAAGCTTTGGTTAGACGAAGCGGTCCCAAGCTGCAACAATAAAATGTTGGAGAAATATCGAGCATTACGGACGGAAAAAGGAATTGTTCTCGTTTAAAGAAGATTTAACACCGCTCGGCTACTTATTGTGTTTTATTAGGCGGTTATCCCGAGGGAACGGTTTGTACGAGAACGCTTGTACAGAAATTTACTTTTATTTTTTTTTGGTGCTCTAGATTGACTGGTTTAGCTATGTTTTACATGTTTATGTTTATTTGCTTGCAATTCTCCAAGAACGAAAACATCAACAGGCTAAATTGAAAAAAAAAGAAAATTTTTATTTATTTTTTTATTCAACAGAGCCTGTCACTGTTACTGGTACTCCGGCCGGGACTTACCGCGATTATTATTATTTTTACCCAGATATTTCGATGACTCTTCTGCCGTGATGGTCACTGGTAGACACATGACACTTCTAGCGACCATGACTGCAGAAGGGTCGTCGAAATCATCATCATCCGAGCGTATTCCCGGTTGCATCCTCAGCAGTAACGCTTCAGAGCCCGGGGTCCGCTACCTAACCAAGGAGATTTGACGAGGTTACTGGTTTTTACACAGAGCGACTGCCGTCTGACCTCCACAACCCAAAGGGCAAACCAGGAACAAATCCTTGGATAGTTTGATGTTTAAACGCTATGTGGCGTTTGGGACCCACAGTTTTACGTGCCTTCCGAAACACGGAATCATCTTTCTTTTCGGATAATCAGGTGATTCAAGCCTGCAATATCCTATCCAGACTGGAAACAACTTTTCACAAACAGGTCACAAGGCGAACGCCTTGACCACTGGACTACGGAGGCAGAAGGGTCGTCGAAATATCTGGGTAAAAATGATAATTATCGCGATAAGTCCCAGAGTACCAATAACAGTTATTGTGACCGCGAAACTCTAAAATCATAAACAGAACCTGTAGATGCGTTCGTTCTTGGAAAACGTTTTTTTTTATTCAACTTCTCGATGTGTCCCACAGCTGAGCAAAGGCCTCCCCTTAACCCTTCCACTGATCCCTATTAACAGCCGCCTGCTGCCATTCTTTCATGAAGCTGTCGATGTTGTCTCGCCATCTTCGAGGTCACGCTCTACGTATCCCTACGGGTGGCAGAACGAAAGACATAAGGGGAGACAAGAGTCCGGAAACTTTTTTTTTATATTTGTAATTCGAAAACCAAAGAGCAGCACATGCGCTAGCGCGCGCTTTTTCTGTTAATATAGGGATTTAAATAGTGAAAATCTATTAACTCTTCATCTGTTGCAAATAATAAAACAATAGATAAACAATTGACCAGGGAGGAATTCCTCCCAGTGACAGGTAAGGGGTTAAGCGTACTTTTTTCAACAATTTTTATTATCTATCTTATTTCAACCTTGAATTTTCTAGACTTTTCCACCAGTACAAAGAAACAATTTTAGCAATAACTCCCAAGGGATACTTACTAGAAGACAAACGAGACCCAAAATCTCATTCGGCTTGGAACCCTATCCCATCTCTCACAATGCGACGTTTCAGTTATCAGGATTCCCAATACGTATAATGTTTCGCACCCTTTTATACGATTTCAATAAAAATTACTCTTACGCCACATAATAGTAAAATACAGAAGTGCAGCATAAACTAAACATTCCATCATGCAGGGAAAAATGATGCTTTTACATCCTCCCGCGCTGAGTGATTTTAATCCCGCCCGATAGGCCTTAGTTGTGGTTAAGAAATAATAACAACCACTAAATTTATCACATCACTTTAATGTGTTTGCATTGAAACTATGGAATGAAACAATATGTGTTAATAAATTATTAAACAAAATTTATATTACCTACGATATATGTGAATAAGGAACAATTCGGACCAAACAGATTTCATTACAGACATGAAATCATAAATTGCAGACATTTTGCTTTTGCAGGCAGAATTTTGTTTAAAATAATTATTTTTTTCGAAAAGAAGTAAACAAATGCTATTTATATTAGAACTTCAATACTTTTTGCGTTTTAATTTCTAAATTTGCTTTTTTACATTAATTATAATCAATGCTTTAATTTTATAAAATATTGTAATAATTACAGACAAATAAACATAAATTAGTATAATAAATAGTAACTCTGTACAATATTATTATTATTAGATATACACACGATTAACTAAACACCGATACCTTTGAAGCAAAGCGGTTTAAAATACAAAAAACTTCGAATGAAATTGAAGGGCCTGCTTTTTTTACAGTTGATGGTTTTTGAGAGTTAACAGTCTTTAAACGTCAATTATTGATATTATTTCTGTATTTACTGTTTTTATGTTTCAAAACAAAAATATTTTATTTTGAATTATTATACAAAAATGTTGATAATTTTTCTATATGTACAAAAAAGATTATCTAAGCGAGCATTGGACTAAATGTTGTAAATGGCGTTTTCCTCAGTTTTTATTTGGTAAGAAAACGATCATAGATATAATAAAAACTTAAAAAAAAACTAAAAACATGTAGTTTTTCTTATTCATAATTTTACATTTTATGTTAGACCGCTTTGCTTGTAGTTTTATTAACTTAACCCATAAAGTTACACAATAAAATGTTGTCTTTTGTCTAGACGGCAACTAATATTTGAATGTTGCCAATTGACTTAGATATTTTTTACAATTTTTCCATACAAAATTACAGGCTATGATGTAATTTTACTCCCATCTAGCTTAAAAACTAATCCCCCTCTTCACTACGATAATTATTATTCCAAAAATACTCATTGTGACATTTTGGGTGCGTGCAAAAGTTCGACTCTGAATCGGATTCGTCCACGCTCTAATCTATCAACTAATCGTGCGATCAATCCGGCACTCTCGTTATAAGGAGAGATGTGCGAGCCATGTATATGAGGACTTATTTTTGCTTGTGAGCGTAAAATGTGTGGGGCGAACAGTTTTAAATTAGACGATCTGTACACGATTTAATTTACTCGTTAGGCCTTCTCCATTTAGTACCACCGATTTTGTCTAGAAATCTAATAGTGTTTCCTTTTCAGGTACTACCTTATACTCATACTATACAGGTATTTCATTTATTTAAATTTATAAAATCAGAGCTTCCGGATATCTTTGCGAGAGTTGTAATCTTATGTCCTCTATAAAAAGTAATTTAGTTTCATGAACGATATACTGAATTTAAAAAATAAACTCTGAATTTGAAAATAGTAGGTGCTTTTTTAAGAAATCTAAAAATGACAGCCAGACACCACATGGCAAGTAAATCAAGACTAAACTAAGACGAATATATCATAATACTTATAAAATGGACGAAGCACTTTGTACACAATACACACACATTTATTCAATTATTTGCATTATTTACATATATGCTGCTTAGTAACTAGGTATTAGACACGGTTTTACTCACGTAGGATAGTCGGAAAAAGCAGAATAGTTTCGATCTGCCTTGAGCATGATCGTCTAAACCGATCGACACTATTTACGGCTACAGTACGTGAGTAAAACCGTGTCTAATAATACCTAGTTACAATGCCATCTCACCTAAGTAGTAATAATATTATTCTGCTTGATGTCACTCTAAAATACTTATTATATTTAAACTACTTACACAAAATAAGTAATAGATATAAGGGTTGGGCTGCATCTGCATGGAATAGCACTTTTCTATTCTGCTATTCTTTTCTGTCGCTCAGAACCGTCATTCGTTAGAGGGGGAGAGAATGACGGAACGCTTCAGCACCGGGCATGTATCGAAAATATAGCTACATTATTACTATGAGCGCGGCGACCACTTCGAAAGGGATAATTCAGTTAAATGAATCGTTTGTCAAGAGTAATAAAATGAAATTGGCTTGCAATGGATGTCTAGGTATGTAAACGTAGGGGTGAGGAGTACCGACGCGAGCTAAATTAAGGCGGCCCTTCCCGGCCGCTCTGTTTTAAACGCGAGCATAGTTTGAAAAGCTTGGTGGTTCATCCAGGGCATTGCTAAAAAAAGAAACAAACCAAAAAGAGAGAGATAGCGCCTAAGGGCATGGTTTGCATTCTATTAACTGAAATTAGTATTATTATTAACTAACTATTCATAGGGTGCGGAAATTTCATAAAACTTGTTCCAGGAGATACGTGTTTATCAGTAAGCCTTACAAGTATGTGAAAAAAATGTTATGTAATAAATTTTTTTATTACATTTGCGAGGTTTGTATCGAAATATTTTCTTTACTTTCAGATTTTTGGAGGCTTATACTGACTTTATTTTTCTAAATTTCAATTTTATATTTCGATAGAAACCTAGAAATAGCGCACAAGATACCTGTGAGTTCAAAAGTTTTCAAGAAAGATCAGATACAACGCTATAATCACGTACGAGCGTTTGAATGAAAAGTAAGACGGGAAGGCCGCTCTTAAACCATAGCGCCAACCACATTAAGATATTTCTTTGAATTTCTTTTACTTAGTAAGATTTCTGTACGTGAGTGCTAGTACTTATTCTGTAGCCATGCTGGTTTTAAGCTGACAGATGTAGACCCAAAGATCGTGATTAATAAACCATAGCGCCAACCACATTAAGAAGATATTTCTTTACATTTCTTTTACTGAGTAAGATTTCTGTACGTGAGTGCTAATACTTATTCTGTAGTCATGCTGGTTTTAAGCTGACAGATGTAGACCCAAAGATCGTGATTAATAAACCATAGCGCCAACCACATTAAGAAGATATTTCTTTACATTTCTTTTACTGAGTAAGATTTCTGAACGTGAGTGCTAATACTTATTCTGTAGCCATGCTGGTTTTAAGCTGACAGATGTAGACCCAAAGATCGTGATTAATAAACCATAGCGCCAACCACATTAAGAAGATATTTCTTTACATTTCTTTTACTGAGTAAGATTTCTGTACGTGAGTGCTAATACTTATTCTGTAGTCATGCTGGTTTTAAGCTGACAGATGTAGACCCAAAGATCGTGATTAATAAACCATAGCGCCAACCACATTAAGAAGATATTTCTTTACATTTCTTTTACTGAGTAAGATTTCTGAACGTGAGTGCTAATACTTATTCTGTAGCCATGCTGGTTTTAAGCTGACAGATGTAGACCCAAAGATCGTGATTAATAAACCATAGCGCCAACCACATTAAGAAGATATTTCTTTACATTTCTTTTACTGAGTAAGATTTCTGTACGTGAGTGCTAGTACTTATTCTGTAGCCATGCTAACATGTTCCGTCGCTCGCTCTCGCTCTAGTGAATGACGATTCTGAGCGACAGAAAAGGATAGCAGCATAGATAATTTTTTATAACTTTTGCGTTAGGCCTACATGCTAAGACTATATTGTGTTAATAGCCACTGGGGCTATGCTTGGTGTTTCTAAGTAAAGGAATCAGAAATAAGGAAATTGGTAGGAGAATCAAAGCCACTGACCTAGCGGATTCACTCATGGAATTGGTAGTGGGCGGAACACAGCGCGACGCACCTATGGCCGATGGGGCAGAAAATTTCTCGTACGTATTGACAAGCGATAGGACACGTCCAGATTGTCAGACGATTTGTCCAAAGTCTCTGAAAAGTGCTGGATGCAAGCCGACACCAGACCGCTTTAGATCGGAAATCCTTGAGAATGGTCTATGGCCAGCAGTGGACATCATGCGGCTAAAATGATGATAACACAACTCGTTAAACCTGACGGTACGCGCCGCTCTCGCCGCGATAATTTTTCAGCATTACGCATTTGCCAATAGACGTAAAGGAGCTCGGTGCGAGTGCGCATTACTAGCGCTTTCGCAAGTAAAGCGACACCGGACGTGGTCCACACTTGGATGGGTTACCACAAGTGGCATAAAAAATTCTCGAGCTCCTCCGTGGTTCGGAAGGCACGTATAAGCCGTTGGTCGCGACTGCCATCATTATATAGCAATCGTCAAGCTATGTCCGCGAAAAATCTGACACAAGTGTTGGCTACTAACACACGAAATAAAAAAAAAACAAGCGTACACATACAACACTATATCATCATTACATAAATGGTATACTGATTAATAATATTAAACTTTTTTCTACACATGTGCTTCACAAAAGGCCTCGCGTGGTTGACACTTCTATAAAAAGAATTATTAAATAATGGTTTATGATTATCCAACTATAGTACAGTAGTTACCTAGAATTAAATATAGTTATATTACAAACATAGTAATTAAACATTATGCATTACATACTAGCTGGGCGACCGAGCTTTGTTCGGTTACTTTTTTATGAAAATCATTTTTAGCTTTGTCACTCCCTCTAAATACCGAGTTTCATCAAAATCGTTGGAATGGTTGTTACAGGACTTGCTTGTTAAGTATTGGATTTATTAAATGTAACAAAATAGACTGAAAGTATTTTAAAGGTGAATTCGGTACGTGATACTGAATAACTTTCCCCAAGGAACATTTATCGAAATATGAAAAATATTTTTTGGCGATTGAGCTGATCGGTAATTTTTATTTTTATGTTATAGGGCGGCAAACAAACAAGAGGGTCACCTGATGGTAAGTGATCACCGCTGCCCATGGACATCTGCAACACCAGGGGTGTAACAGAAGCGTTGCCGGTCTTTCAGGAAGATATAGACTCGTATTTTGAAAGTTTCGATGTCGTATCGGTCCCGGAACGCTGATGCAGGAAGTTAAAATTAGAATGAGAGGTCAAATATGTTTTTATATTTCGATTTATGTCCGTTGGGAAAAGTTGTTCAATATCATGGATCGAATCCAGCCTTAAAATAGTATCTGTATATGACTTGACTATAAGTTTTGTTTTTTATTTATTAGAATTTAAGGATTAATAATTAACTGTCCATAGTGTCTATTTTCAGAAGAAGAAGAAAACCAGTAACCTCGTCAAATCTCCTTTGTTAGTTGTTAGTCATCATACGCTCGAATGATGATTAGTGTCTATTTTCAGAAGTTTGTAAGTGTGTGTGTGTGTGTGAGTGAGTGTGAGTGTGTGTGTGTGTGTGTGCGTGTGTGCGTGTGTGCGTGTGTGCGTGTGTGCGTGTGTGCGTGTGTGCGTGTGAGCGTGTGTGCGTGTGTGCGGGTGAGCGTGTGTGCGTGTGTGCGTGTGTGCGTGTGTGCGTGTGTGCGTGTGTGTGTGTGTGTGTGTGTGTGAATGTGTGTGTGTGTGAATGTGTGTGTGTGTGAATGTGTGTGTGTGAATGTGTGTGTGTGTGTGTGTGTGTATGTTTGTTAGTTCTTCACGCGCAAATGGCTGGACTGATTTTGATAAAATTAGGTATGCAGGAAGCTGACACCCTGGATTAACACATAGGCTACTTTTTCCGCGGGTAACACCGCGGGGAGCAGCTAGTTAAATATAAATTAAATGATTCAACCACAAATCCCTTTATCCGAACACATATTATACAGTGGTTTTTGTTTGGTCAAAAATCTGAAATTACATCTATGGCTAAAATTTACTTAAGTCTGTTCGCGGAGAGTTGATAAATTCAGGGCTTCTCAACTCATTACAAATTGCGGCCCGCTAATTATTTAAAAACTTACATAATTTTATTTTTACAATATCAAACAATTATGTACTGTTTTAAAGTAAACACTAAACACCCAAACGACTCATTCGAAGTGCATTCCAGAACGGAATGGCAATAAATGATCGCGCCCGCTTGCCCTTTCGGGCCGCGGTTGCTTCAACTACGTGCCTCGTACTACGCGGCGAAAGCGAGAAACATGCGAAGTCAGTTTGAGATAGCGACAATCACTAGTCTGAGACGAATTAAAAAATTTATCAACTCTCGGCGAACAGACTTTACAGCAACATACTCATACATTAGGTGATTGTCATTTCACCAAATATAATAAATACAATGTTCTTTTCTATTATGTATGTACAAAAATTAAAGGGGCGATTGAGTCCATCATTTTAAACCACTTTTCCTAATAAATGTATATCGAAATAAGAAAAAAAAAACATTTTCATAGTAACGATATCACACGATACTTCAATTTGCATGATAAAATACTTTGTTTTCGTATTTCGATATATATTTATTGGGAAAAGTTGTTCAAAATGATGGACTGAATCAAACCTTAAATTATTTGTAATTATAAAAAAAGACATTGTATATTTGTATATAAACTAGTATTTTCTACAGAACAACAATTTATTTGCCCTTTTTATTGACATTTTCAACATTGCCAAGATAATACATACATACATACTATCACGTCTATAACCCTAACGGGGCAGACAGAGCATTTTGTATCTTGCGGCTCTTTGTAGACAGATCCCAGGGCCCCAAGACTCAAAGGCCACTTTTAGCGTGTTGGCACAATACATGAGGGTAGATATCTACACAATATTTTTACTGCACCATAAATAAAAGCATGCAAGAAATATGATATAAAGGCGGACTTATCGCATAGCCATCTCTTCCAGTCATCCTTTGAATATAAAAAGAAGTGAAAAAGGGTTAAAATACGTGATTAAAATAGATGTTCGACAGGTTAACTACTAAGTTATTGGACTTGAAATTATGCCTTCAGTTGTTTTTCAATTTGTGTAATGGGTGATTCCATGTTATATAAGGTTCCGATTTTTCTTGCAATATGGCGAGAACCTCTAATTTATTTGTGAACATATATGAATTTTTCGGGGTCCAGTGCTGCCCTCATTTAAAATAAATCATTTGAAAGGAAACGGAGATATCATTTAAAATTGTGTCTTAACCAAACCCTAGACCTAACCCTTTTATGTACTACATAATGTTAACAGTTTAAAGTTACATTAGCCAAAAGTGACCGTTTTTCGCAAATGTGCACAGAAAAGCTAAATTTCCTTACTTTAACTGTAAACCGTAGTTCATAAAATAGTTTGGAAGTTTTTCTAGATCTTGGTCAACAAGACAAAATTTTAAAATTATATCTCAGATTGCTTTCAAATGGGGGCAGCACTGGACTCCGAAAAATTTAAGTTTCCCCTTAACTACCTCTCGTTATTTCTACTTTAGTTACTATCACTACAATTGCACATTACACGTCATCGAACAGTCCCCTAGGCGGCATGGTCATCTTGTTCCGATCAGGCCGGATCGCCGTCTGCGTGCTCTCTCCGAACCGTTGCTCCAGCTCGTCTTCGAGCGTCAAATTGTTCCTATTATAGGGTAGCTCCGCCCGTTGGTACCCCGTGACATTCTCTGTGCGGTCAGGGCTCGGCGTGACGTAGTAATCTGAGTCGACGTCGGTCAGAAGGCCCGTGTGGGCTGCAAAGGACGGCCATAACAGTAACCGTGGTATTAATGATGTTACTGTACAGTGTGGTGGTAGTCACGTGCCGACACCGATGGCGTGTGAACATATAAAGACCAAACACATAACTGCGTTGCGGCGCCGGCGCAACCCGCCTAGGCGGTAATTTCTAGACGCTTCTAATTGTATGCTATCAAGGACTGGAATAACGATATTTTGTATCGATACCCGATACCAGTATTATACCGATATTTTGTATCGATATACCGATATTTTGTATCGATATACCGATATTTTGTATCGATATACCGATATTTTGTATCGATATACCGATATTTTGTATCGATATACCGATATTTTGTATCGATATACCAATATTTTGTATCGATATATCGATGCAAAATACCGGTATTGCAGTCCCTGCATGCTATACAGTTCAGGTTATTTATAGATATCGAACATTTGAATTAACTGCATGTAACGTTTCTTTTTTTCATATTTTGTCATTATGCTATGTCAGATGCATTTAGGCAGCTTGAAAAATCTGACACCAGTGTTGGTGTTGTAGAGAGAATAAAGGATTAGTTATTGTGATAGGGACGGATGTGGGTGCCGGTCAATATAAATAGAGATATAGTGTGGATTAGTTTATATTTTATACTTGATCTAACGAAATGTAAGACAAAATAAGATCGATAAAAACCGCAAAAAAAATTGTTATTAACACTATTTTTTTTTATTTTTTGTAAAGGTTGTTTCGATTTTTATTTTTTCTCTTTATGTAAACGGCGTATTTTCTTCAAAGTGGTCTCATTTGAAAGTTAGAAAGTTTAAGAAGCTAAGAAAGTAAACAATAATTAACAATACCTAACATGAAATTAGTTAAAAAATAAAAGTACCTGGATTTTTTAAATGACGAACATACGATATTTTTTTTTCTATTTTTTTTATTGATAATATTTCGTCTAATATCCGCACACTTCGTTTGATCAAGAATAAAAAAATGCACATTGTATAGGAGGGACATATCATAATGTTTTAATCCCCGACGGTAAAAACGAGGTTTTATAAGTTTGACGTGTCTGTGTGTCTGTCTGTGGCAGCGTATCGCCTAAACGAATGGGTCGATTTTGATGCGGTAGATTGAAAGCCGACTTGATGGAGATGATTTTTTCAATTTGCCTAGCAAATAAACCTGGTTGAGCTAGAATATTCAGCACGTTGCGGCGCTGCAACGAAGTTATGTGTTTAGGCCCATAGTGCGGTAGACACAAGTGCAACATGTATTTTATCCAAATCAAGAACTATTGACACCGCGTCGCATAGTAGTACTAATAGCATTTTCTTAGTACTTGTGGTCACTAAAATGAAAATTTGGATACATAATCTCAATAGTTCTCGGTCTGGGTATGCATAAATGAAAATTTTATATTAGTTTTCCAAACCTTCCTAAAAGTTAAGGCCCATTTACACAGTGAAGTTTTTTGCCTGTGTCATACAATTAAATTTAAGCAATAAAAGATAATGGTTATAATTTTTCAAAACTAAAAACCGACTTCGCCCCCAAACTACACAACCGATTTTGATAAAATTTCCATGGTACCACCTGGAAAGTGTACCCTTTCAAACAAAAAAATATTTTTTTAGATCGGTCCAGGCGTCTTTGAATAATCGGTGAACATACATAAAAATAAAATAAAGGATCGCGACGAATTGATAACCTCCTCCTTTTTTTGAAGTCGGTTAAAAATTTTACAAACTACAAACAAAATGAATGGTTTGCAAAGAGATATTCTGAGAAAAGACATTTCACATGTTCACTTCGAGAAAGGGACGTTACGATACTAAACCAGCTCAAGACTTCGTCATTTTCCAAACAAACACCTGGCCACCACCAAAAGCAACAAACAACTACTACTTTTAAGGGGATACATGAATACATTGCAAAAAACGGCAATTTTTAGCTAATGTGCGAAGAAAAGCTTCACGTTGCAACTTTAAATTATAAACAGTAGGTCATAAAACAGTTTGCAGGGTTATCAATGAAGACCTCTGTGGCCTAATGGTCAATACGCTAGTCCGCCAATCCGGAGGTTCTGGGTTCGATCCCCAGCTAGGGCAAGTTGGAAAATGGCCTTTTTCAAATTGTCCTGGGTCTTGGATGTATATCTATATATGTATTTATCATAAAATATTGTACCATTGGGTTAGTATCCCATAACACAAGCTTAAGCTTACCTTGGGGCAAGCTCAATCTGTGTGATTTGTCCGTATACATTTATTTATGTATTTATCTAGGGCACAATGAAGACAAAATTTTGAATGATTTCTCCGTTTCCTTTCAAATAATTTATTGGAAATGGGGGCGCACTGAACCCCAAAAATTCATGTATCCCCTAAACTATCTACTAAAGGTATGTTTCGCGTTATTGAAGGTTTTTGAAAATATGTGTCACCAGATGGCAACACAGTGACGTCAGATCCAATCGACTATTGTGATTGGATTTTCAGTTGACAGGTTGTTTTGCTCCGTCAAATGTATCCAATAACAGTAGCTTATCGGACCTGACGTCACTGTGCTGCCATCTTGTGTCCAATATTTTTGAAACCCTCTTAATTTAGTAACAAACTAAGAACCAAACATATATTACCTCCATCCTGCTTGTCCCTCGCCGAGCGGTAGCTCGAGAACCGCTCGCTGTAGTCGCGTCGGCGAGTCATCGATTCTTCTGCGCGTTGGCGCTTGCGTTTTTCTTTGGGAAAAAAAGATGCTACTTGATATACAATAAGAACCATTGTACAAATTACAATAATTGGTACTCATGGTCAAAAGTAAAAAATCATTTATTTATTTTTTTGATATTTGTATTTTGTATATTTGTATCACTTGATAATTGTCCGTTTTTTCTTTCAATTTCATATTGTTGACGTCAGATCATTTACTTACAGCTTCCTAAGCGCAAGTACAAACGAAGCGGTGACAAACTGTACTGCAGCATTTTTCCACAAACGTCAACCTTACAATTATACTGATATTAAAATAAAATATGTGTACTGAGAATACACTATTATGTCATAACTATCAATTGAGAGTGATGTAAAATTTGTAAATAATGTCACTGTAAATTTATGAACAATTTTTGATTTCTATTTTTTTTTAATTATAGCTGATTTGAGTTACACTGAAACGTTACGCGAACCTGAGCTGAGTTACACTGTATCTTGATTAAGACTGAAAAAACCAAACTCTCTTGATGAGGACCCTCGTCCACCAAATCGGTGGTGAGCTCGTCGTCACCAACGAACTCTTGACTAAAGCTGAGCTGAGCTAAGATGAGATGAGCTGACCTCAGCTAAGCTGAGCTGAGCTGACCTGAGTTGAACTGTATCTGAATTAAGACTCAAAAGCCTACCTCTCTTGACGATCTCCCTCCCCTCGTCCACCAGGTCGGTGGTGAGCTCGTCGTCACCCACGAACTGCTGGAAGCCGCACAGCGACAGCAGGCGGCTGCCCAGCGACAGCCACGTGGCCAGGCACAGCAGCACCACCAGCATCGGGAAGTAGATGTTGAAGCCCTCCGCGATGATGCCCAGCACGTCCATGTGGCCCATTATCTGAAACCACATTCCTTATTAATATGCGATATAAGGGTCCCTCACACAGAAATTCAGCCGACATGTTTCGACTTCATTCGGAAGTCCTTCTCAAGGCGAATGTGAGATGAGGTCGAAAAATGTCGGCCAGTATAAATGAATGAAAAAAATGAAATACTAAAAAAAAAACATTAAAGGAAGTTTTTCAATTGAAAATACATAGGTATTAGGTACAATGGGCGGTCTTATCGCTTAGGACAGTAGTTGACTACGTGAGCGATCGGTATATCGCATATTAATAATGCCTTTACCGCACCTTAGTTTTAACAAGAAAAAAAAATATTCATTGTTATACAAATTATTACTTTTTTATTCCTAGCAGAGTAGACAGAGCCTAGAACCGCAAAACCCAAAGACCACTCTGAGGGAAGGGAGGCGCGAAAGGGGAAGCCGCTCTACTTTCTTTGTTTTTTTCTTTCTTCCTTACCAGCATGGAAGTAAGGTAAAGTCTCCATGAAGCCCTCGTGTGGTGTTGCAACACTTACTAGGTAGGCAAGTGGAGTAAGGGGCAAGGGTAGAAAATAGGTAAATATATGTATACCTATCTAATTTTACATGTTTGTGCCAACATAACAGAACGTTGAGTAGTTATATGTCAGCAAGCATACCAACTGCGCGCGTAGTCGCCTACAACTCCCCCTCGCGTCCTTCACAGGTTAAATGCTCCACGGCTACGTGGCGACCTCTACGCCATTTCAAAAAACTACAACCACAACAGTAAAGCTACAACTTAGTTCACAAGAGGTATACGAGATGGCGCTGACATTATTCTACATCTTTGCCTGGCGGGAAGATATTTCAGAGATACAATGGTATACACTGAAAGATGAGGCTGTATTCATTGGTCTGGTGGTGCGGTCTTGTAGTTCAGAAGAGACAAACGAGATGGCGCTGGCAGTATCCTCCATCTCGATATCAGAGTTTTTGTTACAACTTGACATATACAAACTGTGACGAAAAGATATTCCAGAGAGACAGTATGGCATACACCCTCACCTGAGTGTAGGAGGTCTCCATGAAGGTCACCTTAATGACGTGCGTGTCCATGTGGATGAACCTGAGGAAGTTGAGGCACATGGCGGGCGTGAGGTGGCACACCAGCATGCCTGAGAAGATGAGGCTGTACCCGTTGGTCTGGTAGTGCGGTCTTGTAGTTCACAACAGGCACACGAGATGGCGCTGGCAGTATCCTCCATCTCGATATCAGAGTTTATGTTGCAATTCGACATAATCAACCTCCGACGAAAAGATATTCCAGAGACAGAATGGCATACACCCTCACCTGAGTGTAGGAGGTCTCCATGAAGGTCACCTTAATGACGTGCGTGTCCATGTAGATGAACCTGAGGAAGTTGAGGCACATGGCGGGCGTGAGGCGGCACACCAGCATGCCTGAGAAGATGAGACTGTACTCGTTGGTCTGGTGGTGCGGTCTCGTAGTTCACAAGAGGCACACGAGATGGCGCTGGCAGTATCCTACATCTCGATATCAGAGTTTTTGTTGCAACTTGACATGTACAACCTACGAAGAAAAGATATTCCACAGACAGAATGTTATACACTCTCACCTGCGTGTAGGAGGTCTCCATGAAAGTCTCCTTGATAACGTGCGTGTCCATGTGGATGAGGCTGAGGAAGTTTAGGTACATGGCGGGCGTGAGACGGCACACCAGCATGCAGGAGAAGATGAGGCTGTACTCGTTGATCTGGCGGTGCGGTCTCGTAGTTCACAAGAGGCATACGAGATGGCGCTAACAGGCTCCATCATCTTGATATCAGAGTTTTTGTTGCAACTTGACATATACAACCTCCGACGAAAAGATATTCCAGAGACAGAATGGTATACACTCTCACCTGCGTGTAGGAGGTCTCCATGAAAGTCTCCTTGATGACGTGCGTGTCCATGTGGATGAGGCTGAGGAAGTTGAGGCACATGGCGGGTGTGAGGCGGCACACCAGCATGCCGGAGAAGATGAGGCTGTACTCGTTGGTCTGGTGGTGCGGCGCCAGGTAGTACAGGTTCAGCAGCCGGATCTTGAGCACCGTGGAGTACGCGCAGTAGAACATGTACGCGATTATTATGGTGGAGATCGACTGGAAGTGAGAAAACAATGTTAATTCACTAAATTATTTCGGTAATAATACAACTATGTATCTAAGGTATTTAAGATAACTGATGTAGGAGTAAAAACAGCCATATTAAAGTGGTACTGGGCAGGACACGTCTGCCACATGCACCCCGGAAAATTGGCACACATTTCTACAAATTGGATACCAAATGGGCGAAGAAAACCGGGACGACCAAAAAAAAAAACATAAACGGAATGATTCGACCCAGTTTAAAAAGTGGAGGATGATATCAAGGGACGTTTTCTTAGATGTCATATTTTTTCCAGTAATTTTGGTTTAAAACCATATTTTGATAAAATTTATATGGGAACAATCAGATAGTATATCGAAAATAAGAATTCTTCTAATCGGTTTATAAATGACGAAGTTATAAGTTAACAAATTTAAAAAAATTACATTACCTTTTTTAAGTCGGTTGAAGGCACATTTTAAGCGAATACTTCTTAGTCTTATAATTTTTCAAAACTAAAATCAGACTTCACCCCTAAACTACACAATCGATTCTCATAAAAATTTTATGGGACTACCTGACACGTATGCGCTTTCAAAAAAAAAAGGTTTTTCCAAATCAGGTCAGGCGTCTTCGAATACGTAATAAAAAGATTTCGAATTGATAACCTCCTCTTTTGAAGTCGGGTAAAAATGACGTCCATAATTAATGATTAAACGAACTTACACTAAGTTCTATAATTTATTTATTATCATAATTTTATGGGTTCATTCGCGCAAAAACGCAAAGCATAAAATAATATACCTAAATGTTGAAATCTGAAGAATGAATAAACGAGGTAAAATAAAATAGAAGTTGTGCTACTGGAGTTAAGGCGGCCCTTCCCGGCGGCTCTGTCGTTAACGCGAGCATAGTTCAAAAAGCTTGTTTTTTCATCCAGGGCAATGCTACAAATAAAGCAAACCAAAAAGAGAGAGGTAGCGCCTTAGGGCACGGTTTGCACTGTATTGAATGAAATTAGTATTATTATTAACTATCCATTGTACGAATATTAACTATTCATAGGGTGCAGAAATTTCATAAAACTTGTTCCAGGATATACGTTTTTGTCAGTAAGCCTTACAAGTTTGTGAAATAAATGTTTTTTGTTTAAAATTTTCATTACATTTCTGAGATTTCTATGGAAATATTTTTTTTATTTTTATTATTTATGAGTACTTTATGAACGGTCGAAGTTCAGGTAAAATTTGTGCAAAAAAAAGCTGATTTTAGGAGGCGTATACTGAACTTGTTTTTCCAAATATTATTTTTTATTTCGATAGGAAAAAGTGCACAAGATATCTGTTAGTTCAAAAGTTTTCAACAAAAATCACTTACAACGCCATGATTACGTACGAGCGTTTGTGTGAAAAGTAAGATGGGAAGGCTGCTCTTAAGAATACTCACGACAATGGCCGCGTAGTTGCAGCTCCCCTTGGCGGCGATGACGATGTTGGCGAAGATGGACAGCACAGGCTTCTTGCAGAAGAAGGTCAGCTCCGACCACACCACGGCCACCGACATCACGCACGTCACCACGCACATGCCCTTCAGGAAATAAGGCTTGAGGAAGCACTCCCAGTACCACTCTGAAACAATAAAATCTCCCTTCAGATCAGTTGTACCATTGACTAGTAAATAAATAAAGAAAAATAAAGACAATCCCTGTTATATATGATCAATCAGATCCTTTTTTTCTTAACACTAAAACATAAATGTTCTATGGGATTTGTATGAAATACCAAACCGTGACGTTATAGTTTTTTGGAGTCAGATAGCAATCTTATATCAGTTTTCTGTAGTTTTGTTCTCTTCATACATACCAAATAATTTATTTTTGACTCAGTACCTATACTACCACATTTTTAGCCATCCTCTAAAGGTCAAAGGTTTCCAACCAACTGCACTCTTAAGGTCTAGGTCACCAGGTCAATATCGCTTCATTTCTTTCGCTCTGCTCGTCACAGTCGCAGATAATGGTCAAATGAAGGGTAGGGCAGGAAAAAGCTCCCCTTGAATGTTGTTTACAGTGAACAGCATTACAAATAACTTGGACAATAACCAGAAAGCTCTCGCATCGCGCTCTTTATTTTTGTAGGCACCAAAAGGCATCCTAATAAACTTATAAGTACCTCACACGTATTTAAAGCAGTCTTGTCGTACTCACCAACCATCGGCGGGTATAATATCCTCTGTAACCTTGGTCGTGGTGTGTGGAATGTATGTTGGAAACGCGGGTCAGGGGATCGCAGATTCGAAGCTACGTCTTCCAGGTGGAACACTCTTTCCATAATGAGACCCCATTGAGTCTCTGTGCGTTGCAGTACTTGCAACGCTTTGATTGTCTGTAAGGAAGATATAAAAGAAATATTGATGATATTTTGCATTGTAACTTGAGATAAATTGATAGTCACTTTTAAGAGTTCCGTAGTAAACAAGGAACCCTTATAGTTTCGCCATGTCTGTCTGTCTGTCTGTCTACCCGCGGTTTTACTCAGAGACTATAAATACTAGAAAGCTGTAATTTGGTATTAGGTAAAAAAGTGGTAAATCAAAATATTGAAGAAAAAAAATTTTTAAGGTTGCTTCCATAAAGGTAAGGTAGGAGTCAATTGTTTTTTTCTTGACTAACCCATCGTGTGGGATATTGTTGAATAGGTCCTTTGATATTGTGCGCTTGTGAACATAATTTTTCCATTCAGGGATCCGTTTCTTGAAATGTTTGGTTTTATATTGCAATTTTTTGTTAGAGTCAAGTGTCCCCCTTCTATCTATTAAACGGTATATATATAACACGTGGAAGGGCTTACCCGTAATAAATCGAACCACAGTCTATACTAGATCACTATAGTATAATGAAATTAAAATAACGGTCTAAAGGCAAAAAAAAATTTTGGCTTTCCCATACAAATTGCCCGAGCGGCAGCACGCTTTAGTATGAAAATGCCAAATTTTTTTTTTTATTTACTTCATTATACTATAGTGATCTAGTATAGCCCGTGTTTAGATTTATTACGGGTATGTCCCTTCCACGTTGTATATGGACATGTGAAAAAATTCAAAGCAGTACCTAGTATATATACTACAAATAAATATATAACGAAGTTTAAAAAACTATCAGAGCTAAGTAGGGTTTACAAATTAAAAAGTTAAAAGCGACCAACTTATAAAATGTACTCGGGAAAGGAAAAGTTCATACAAATTCAATAGAAAATTAGTTTGTAGACGTTTTTAGTGGCGTGAACTCAAAGTGGGCATTCGCAACTGCGGAACCCTACACTGCGCGTGGCCCGACACGCTCTTGGCCGGTTATTACACATAAATCCTGAAAGACTTAAGAAATTATGGAAGTTCGTAACTGTTACTTGCAGCACCGTAACCCGCTTATTTCCCACAAGTCAAATCAGAAACTGTTTTGCAACTATGGAACCCTACACTGCGCGTCGCCTGACACGCTCTTGCCCGGTTATTACAAATAAATCCTGAAAGACTAAAGAAATTATGAAAGTTCGTAACTGTTTCTTGCAGCACCGTAACCCGCTTATTTCCCACAAGTCAAATCAGAAACTGTTTTTT
This sequence comes from Acrobasis suavella, assembly GCA_943193695.1. Lineage (NCBI taxonomy): Eukaryota > Metazoa > Arthropoda > Insecta > Lepidoptera > Pyralidae > Acrobasis > Acrobasis suavella. The sequence goes on along the minus strand of OW971934.1, from coordinate 2,721,936 downwards.
TCGCATAATAATTTTTCAAAACAAAAATCCCGACTTAACCTCCAAACTACACAATCGATTTTGATAAAATTTCTGTTGAAGCATACCCTTTCAAAAAAACAAGAATTTTCCGAGTCGGTCCAGGCGTCTTTGAATAATCGGTGAACATACATTAAAATAAGATCGCGACGAATTTATAATTTCCTCCTTTTAGGAAGACGGTTAAATACAGACATTTTCTTTGGAATTTGTATGAATTACTAGTGAACAGTTTTTGACTGCCTCCGTGGTCCAGTGGTCAAGGCCTCTCACAAGGACGCCTTGTGAGCCGGAGGCCATGGGTTCGATTCCCACTGGGAAGCATACTTTGTGAAAAGTTGTTTCCAGTCTGGATAGGATATTGCAGGTTTGAATCACCTGACTATCCGAAAAGAAAGATGATTCCGGATTGTTTCGGAAGGCACGTAAAACTGTGGGTCCCAAACGCCACCTAGCGTTTGAACATCAAACTATCCAAGGATTTGTTTCTGGTTTGCCCTTTGGCTGTGGAGATCAGACGGCAGTCGCTCTGTGAAAACCCAGTAACCTCGTCAAATCTCCTTGGTTAGGTAGCGGACCCCGGGCTCTGAAGCGTTACTGCTGAGGATGCAACCGGGAATACGCTCGGATGATGATGACCAAACAGTGAACAGTATTTCTACATTAATAAATCGAAAATTCCGTTTACATTATTTGTGACGATTTATTCTCCTATCAATACAAAGTAATTTTTTTCTGGCCAAATACTTGTAACTTTCAACAAGATGCTCTGCGTAAGAGAGAGAGAAGAAAGAGGGATATTTGACGTACCTTTCTAATGCAAATTGACGAGCGACTTGAGACAAGACGGCGTGGTCCTCTCAGTCTCGGAGCTGAACGGGTAGCTTCAGCAGGATGATGTCGTAACAGAGGGAGAGAGAGATTATTAACATACCTTTTAAAGCAAATTGATGAGCGACTTGAGACAAGGCGGCGTGGTCCTCTCGGGAGGCGGGCGTGGTGGCAATGGTGCCGTAAGGGAGAAAGAGAGAAAAGGAGAAAAAGAGAGAGAAAGAGATTGTCGACATATATTTTTATGCAAATTGACGAGCGACTTGAGACAAGGCGGCGATGTCCTCTCTGGCGTCGGCCGCGAGTTCAGGCGTAGTGGCAATGGTGCCGTAAGGGAGAAAGAGGGAGAAGGAGAAAAAGAGAGAGAAAGAGATTATTGAAATACCTTTTAATGCAAATTGACGAGCGACTTGAGACAAGGCGGCGTGGTCCTCTCTGGCGGCGGCCGCAACTTCAGGCGTGGTGGCAATGGTGCCGTAAGGGAGAAAGATAGAGAAGAAAAAAAAGAGAGAAAGAGATTGTTGACATACCTTTTTTTGCAAATTGACGAGCGACTTGAGACAAGGCGACGTGGTCCACTCAGAAGGCGGCCGCGAATTCAGGCGTGGTGGCAATGGTGCCGTAAGGGAGAAAGATAGAGGAAAAACAAAAAAGAGAAAGAGATTGTTGACATACCTTTTTATGCAAATTGACGAGCGACTTGAGACAAGGCGGCGTGGTCCGCTCGGGAGGCGGGCGCGAGTTCAGGCGGTCCCGGAGCTGCGCGGGCAGCTTCAGGAGTATGGTCTCCACGTGCCGCTGCAGCGGGTGTCCGGGGCCCACGGCGGAGTTCACGGAGTTGAGGGACTGCAAAGCAAAATACAACTTACTGACTATCACGTCTTTACATTCTACATGATTTGAATTACTTTGTGCAATTCCGCCACCAGTTAGTTCATGCAAACTATTGCCAGCCGACACCCACCCACTACTGTCAGTCCCAGCATACCTGCCACCAACAGCCCGTGTGCACCCACCACCAACAGCTGATGCATGCTCCCTCCGATACTGCTGCATCCGCTGCGGCTGCAGCAACATCGGACACCGCATACGCGACACGTGTTTCGCCTCTTCGCGAGGAATCCTCAGGCACCAAACAAGTTGTTGATCGTTCGGCGGTCAAGCGTCATTCGACGCTTGGTGGCAGGTACGCTGGGACTAAAAGTAGTGGGTGGGCGCCGGCCGGCAATAGTTTGCATGAACTAACTGGTGGCGGAATTGCACAAAGTACTTCAAACCATGTAGTACGTAACTTTGACTTCCGCAAAGTAACACCTAAATCTATTAACTATCACGTCTTTATCCCTGGGCAGAGAGAGAAATTTGGGTCTCACGGGAAGATGGAGCCCAAGGTCGCAAGACACAAAGGCCACTTTTAGCATAAAGGAGCACGAGGTGGAATAAGGAAATGTAAACATAAACCTAGGACCAAAAAAGGAAGTAACTAGAGTATATAAGGACATTGAAAAGGACAGATTGAGCTAGCCATAAAGTTTGTTCGAGACTTGTGTTATGGGACACTAAGTCAAGGATACTATATATTAAAACAAATTCGCAAATAAACATCCAAAACCCAATTTGCGTATTTTCTTGGGTCAAATATAAATTAATTTGTACTGATAAGGAAATAAAACGTCCCAAAATGTCACTTGTCATTGAACATATCCATTTTAACGTGATTTTAGATTTATTATTGCAGAAAAGCTGATAATAAGAGCGCTATTTGACTCCAAGAAACTATGACGTTATGTGCCTGTATTTCATACAAATCAAATAGAGAATGTTTATTTTGACGTTTTGAAAATAATATCTGATTTGACTTGTTGGAAAATAGCGGATTCCCCATTTTGTAAACAAGTCAAATCTGATACTTTTTTTCTAAATGTCAAAACAAACATTTAAATGATCTGACGTCTTCGACGACTTCGACGACTTCGACGACGAAAATTGACAGTTATCAAGTAATACAAATATCCAAAGATAAATAAATTATTTTTGACTTTTGGAACGAAGTTCGTTATCGCGCGTTGCGAAAGGGGGCTAGACGGAAGAAATTAAGACCAAAAGTTGTAACGACACTACTTGTTCATTCAAATTTATGAAAATAATAAAAACTTGATTTTAGAACGCAGAATGTTTTGAATGTTATTTAGACCTATTTATATTTTACTTCGTTCCATCTGGGTGTCCCTTAACACCTCTCAAGTTTTTTTTTTCTGTATGGGATTTATATGAAATACAGGCTAATGACGTCATAGTTTCTTGGAGTAAAATAGCAATCTTAATATCAGTTTTTCTGCAATAACAAACCTAAAATCACATCAAAAATGGAAATGATCATAAAAGTAACATTATTTTGTCTCGTTTTAATTTCTTAACAGTACCAAATAATATATGTTTTACCCAGGAAAGTGTCAAATTCAATGCAGTTTGATCCGATAACAGATAACTTTATCTGTAGTGATCTGATAATAATGTTATCAACAATACAAATGAAGAGCGTAAACCAAATACAATAAGTTATTGGGGAAACCTTTATCTAATTCTGCTAATATAACACTGCAGGGCACACAAGGGCACAAGTTGATACATATAATATATTGACTCATGGATCATGATTGAATAGATAATACTCGTACATATATTCGTAGTAGTTAGTATAGTACTCCAGAATTGAAAATTCAAGATGTACCTACTGTTTTAGAACAACCCCATGACTCATCAACTAGTTGACTAATTTTGCTCATGGTCAAATTGCCTATAAAATGTCATGAAGTTTCGACAGGCCTGTGTCAATCCTCTTAGGTATCGAAAATATACCTACATTATAACTATGCGTGCGGCGATCACTCCGGAGGGGAAAATTCAATTACATGAATCGTTTTTCTAGAGTAATAAGAATGAAATTGGCTTGCAATAGATGTCTAGGTATCTCAACGAAGAGATGAGGAGTTCTGACGCGAGCTAAATTAAACCACACCCCGCGGCTAGCACCGCGCCCCCGCGCAGATTGACAGAATTTACGCGCGGGATGCAATCCCGCGCGGTGACACGTTGTCAGTATGTTGGACTAGGCGTGTTTTCTATACATATTAAAATACTTGCATACAATGCTAGATCTGCGACCCCGCGCTCCGCGACTGTGCACGGTGCAGTGAGATAACCGCCTAAGTTGTTTTTTTTTTCCTTAGTAAGACTTTTGTACTTTATTATTGTTATTGTTCATTAAATAAACTTTGCTAAATACGGCTTCTGTTTTCAGGTAAAACGGAATATACCAAGTATTATAAACAATAAAGTATGTAAAGAAGAAAAAGGTTTTTTTATAACTCACATCTAGAATATCATCCATAGTCTCTTCAGCCTCACACTTGTCCGTGCTCAGCTTAGCTATCTTGAAGTATGTGTACGTAAGTGTGTAGTTCTTCTTGGAGTTGTTCCATAGGTTCCGAGGCACTTCCACTAGAGCGTACCCCAGCAACAGAATGAGCAGGAACAAACCCCAAGTGTTACTTGCTGACGATGCTATAGCCTGAAATTTTTTTAATTTTAAGTTCCATCTGAGTAAGGGAACCATAAGGCAGTATTGTATGGATATATGGAAAACCATTTTGATGAATATTCAGAGACAGAAGGTACAAAACCATTCAGAATTCACCGACGCCGTCACCGTCAGTATGTATGTATATATATAGAAACAAATTACACTGATTGAGCCAGACCCAATATGAAAAAGGCCATTTTCCAACTTGCCCTGACTGGGGATCCAACCCGGAACCTCTGGGTGGCGGACTAGCATGGTGATTACTACTCCAGTCAGTTAAGATCCAAAAAAATAATGGACCGATATTTTATTTATCAGATTAGTAAAAATTCACATATATACAGTGCAATGAAGTTCCATAGTGAGAACTCGTGATGGTCACGTACAAGCTAAACGTACAAACCGCACTTGGCTATGACGTTATGCGAAATTTAAATGCACTGTATCTTAAACAATATTTCTTATTAACCTTTTGCACGCCAGCGCTTGTTAACGTGACTTTACCCCCGACGCCAGGCCTAGTAAAAATATTTTTTAATGTGTTAATAATGTCTAGTAAAAAATAGTTCAATTTCGACCACTTAGTTGTCAATAGCGACTCAGCCATGCGACCGTTTTGCAACTCAAGTAGTCAAAGGCGCTCAAAAGGCTAAGAGAAAAGAAAAAATTGGTGTAGAATATTTTTTTTAATCTATGTGATGAGCCTTGACCTTATCTCAAAAGCATGGCATATGACAAACCCTGAGTTTGGACTCGGGGTTTGCCAACGAGCCATGGAACGAAGTATACTAGGGATATAACTAACAGATCATGTACGTAACACCAGCATTCGCTCCAAAACTAAGATAGTAGACATTGGGAAAAAAGCAGCCAAACTAAAAATGGAACTGGACTGGGCTGTGTAAGATGCACCCAGATAGGTGGGCCACGATTGCTACAGAATGGGTGCCGGTAGGCTGGCGTCGCAAGAGAGGTCGCCCAAGGACAAGGTGGTGTGATGATCTGGCCCTTTTTACAAGACTTGGACATCCATCGCGCAAGATAGAGATCAGTGGTGTACTAGAGGGGAGGCCTTTGCCCAGCAGTGGGACAGTATAGGCAAATAAATGTAAATGTAAACATATGATGAGCCAAAAATATTTCTTCTATCCACATGCATATCACTTTAATAGGAAAACATTTATCGAGTTTTATAATACCTTTATTTTCGATCCGTCAAGGTGTATGTCAGGTTTCAGAGCAATGTATATCAGCAGGATGCCACATATGAACAAGTAGGAGCCATAATAGATGGCGTTGTCCACTAGGGCGGACTTGAGCTTCCCTTTGACAGTGAAGTCTCCGGCCTTGCTGTAGGACTGCATCATTGGCATTATTAACCTGGTAAATATAATTTAAAAAATTAAATACAAATTAAGTAAATTCAGTGATTTTTATTAAAAATCAAAATAAGACTTTAAATTAAAAAAAAATTATGAAATAACATTCCTTTCCATCCACTGGTTGTCTGGAAGAGATCACTTTAAGGGATAAGACTGACATTGTACTCATTTAATTTAAAATTATTTCTTTGTTACATTTTTCTTTTGGTGTACAATAAAGAGTTATCTATTGTTTTGGAATTTCATAATATGTGACGAAATTTTTTCATTTGTTCACTGGCAATTTTTTTATTGGAAATAGCAAGAAATTCATAAACAAATAATTAAAAAAAAAGATTTTTTTTTTAAAACAAGCTTTTATCTTAATCAATGAATTTAAAAGTGTAAGACAAAGTGTCAAGAAAAATCAAAATAATTAATTGGGGTGCGTCGTTTCATAACAGAGTTCCTTGTGTCACCTTCCGGCTCCATCATCAGATCAGCTCCATGTCATCATAATATTGTATTGTCACGCAGTATATGTATGCGTGCAAAATTTCAGGTCAATCGGAAACCGAGAAGTGGGTTAAATTCAACTTGCAAGATTTGATTACAGACAGACAGGCAGACCGATAGAAAAGGGGACTGGACGGGTATGTACTTCATACAGCATTATACCATATTAATACTAGAAATGTAACAACCGGTTTAAAATACTCATACATATGTGATAAAGCCGTACACAAATAATAACCATCAGCCTTCATATCTTATGGTTATATTGTATGAATATTGGCAGTAAAGACAGATAGAGATAAAATAAATATCCTATAATAATAACTTTAATTTGAATTAAAAAAATTTAACTGGTAGATATAACATCCCTCTTTTAACCTTTCAAGCACCAATCGGCCGGATCCGACGGCGTGTACTATAGTCACGCGGTGACGCAAAACGCCAATCGGCCAGATCCGACCGCGTTCCCCGTCTCACTATTTTCATAATTTTGCAATTCAGAGGCAACTTTTGTATGAACAAGTTTGATCATAGAGAAACTTTACTAAATTTGCTACATAATGAAATGCAATTGTATGACGTCAGCGGTGTTTTTAATCTATTTTTCTGTATCACAAGTGTCAACATTTAATTTTTGGCAATTCCTTAGGTGACAGTTCATGAAATGAATAATGAGTAATGAGAATAATGAGTCTTTTACCATGTCAAACATTGTGAAGTCCAGTAAACCACTCTCCAGAGGTTAGGGAATATAGTTTGCCACGACTGATCCGGATCTATCAGGGGTGGCGCTGTGGAGGAGTTATTGCCAACCTGGGTTGTGCTGTTCTCTTGAGAACGCTGGATAGTCTGCAATCGTGAATAAAAACCCATCATTTAAAAAAAAGTATCTGAAAAAATTGCCTTTTTATTATAATAAATATATCTGTATACAAATCACACAGATTGAGCTAGCTCCAAAGTTAGTTCGAGACTGTGTTATGGAATACTCAACGATACTATATTTTATTACAAATACATATATGTACATCCAAGACTCAGGTCAATCTGAAAAAGATCATTTTCCATCTTGACCTGTCCGGGGATCGAACCCGGGTCCTCTAGTGTGACAGTCTGGCATAATGACACAGAGGTCATCAAGTATTGTAAGACCAAAGTACTTAAGACAAACGAAATAAGCCCAAATTCGATGGAGTTGTGTTGTTTTATTACTAGGTTCAATCAACCACCTTCCATCTCCATGATCAGACCCTAGGCATGGTCTACCATTAAGTGCTTGTCAAGACAAATCCGAGGAGTTTTACTCAATGAAGTTATATTGTTTTATAATTGAGTTCAGTCGAATATCTCCTGGCTCTATCATCAGAACAGCTCATTCATCATCATCCGAGCGTATTCCCGGTTGCAGAGCCTGGGGTCCGCTACCTAACCAAGGAGATTTGACGAGGTTTCTGGTTTTTACACAGAGCGACTGCCGTCTGACCTCCACAACCCAAAGGGCAAACCAGGAACCAATCCTTGGATAGTTTGATGGTCAAATGCTAGGTGGCGTTCAGGACCCACAGTTTTACGTGCCTTCTGAAACACGGAATCATCTTTCTTTTTGGATAATCAGGTGATTCGAGCCTGCAGTATCCTATCCAGACCAGAAACAACTTTTCACAAAGTATGCTTCCCAGTGAGAATCGAACCCATGACCCTCTGGGTCACAAGGTAAACGCCTTGACCACTGGACCACGGAGGCAGTCGAACGCATCAGAACAGCTCATTGACTGCATAATATTGTATTGTCATCTGACTTACACAAGTATACAAGTTAAATAAAAGCTTGTAAAAAACAACTTTGTGTTTTTCTTTAGCTAATTAAATAGTTATAGAAAAAGGTAAGATGATAATATTGATAATACTCACATAAGTTATATCCAATGGCAAAATAAACATAATAACAAATGAGAAGTACCATGCTATCAGCACGGACACCGTCACTATTATGTGATTCCTGTAGCAGTCCCCATATCTGTACAGCAGCGTTGCCGCTAACACGAACGCCGCGATTAGTTCTATCACAAATAACGAATACATATTGAGGTTCGAAGGAGTTAGTTTTTCTTGGCAGTTTTCTGCTTTTCTCGCCACACTCTCGCTGCCTCGTGCTGTAGCTGCTCAAACCGTATCTGCGTACTTGTCTTTAAAGGCAGTAATCTAGGCTTCTCAATCTCGTAATCCGACGGACATTCCTCGTAAAACAAAACTCCTGAGTCAGGCAAAATTGGATCGACGTCAACACTCTTGTTTTCCGACCCGTTTGCGTCACTCATCTTAGGTGAAAATTAAAGAATATGTCAGCATGTTGGTCTCAGTGTTCATTGAGAGTTTAAAAACAATTTTAAACACATAAGCAATAACACAATCTGGAAATTGTGATTTCATCACACTATAGTATTCAACTCAAATGAGATCAATTCAATATTTTTGTAGCTGCAGTTATATTTTCTTGGAACGAACATAAATAAAGTTTTTTTCACTTTTGAGAACCAAATCGTTTTATTTTCTATTAGTTTCAAAATATTTTCGATAAAAGGGATCAGAATCAGGGAACACGAGTCACGACTGTCAAGTGTCAAAGAAAATATTGCTGACATTGACATTTGTAAATGCCAAATCTCCACAGATTATAAAAAATCATTTACAAAGATAGGTTTCATGTTAAAGCGGATATTGGATGTAGAAAAGAATTCGTGATGAGAAAATAAAAAAAAATTATTATTATTTATTATACTAGTTGTAACCCGCGCACAGAGTACTTTTGTATATACTGAAATAGAGACCTATCTTCGCGGTGTGAAGCGGAAATAAATTTTGCAATGCATAACTAACGCCATCTGTTATTTTTAGTAAGGATTAGATATATATATCTATACCACGAAGCCGTCTATGGTATACCTACTTTATAGTTTACCTACGTATGATGTTTTTGTTTTGGGAGATAAACCTGCCATACTTCACAATGTTTATGTAATTACGCCAAAGAGACAATTAATGGAGATGGCAGTCACACAATATTTTGGATTATAAATAATTAAGTACATAAACAATGCGAAATAGGCTTAAAATAAAAGCCTTATTTAAAATGTAATGAAAATCAATTATATTATCAAATCACACGATCATCGCAGAATATACATGGTTGAAATGACAAAACATATCCAAAATATAACACAGTTCTATTTGTCTCAGCACATACTTTATATATTTAGTAAGTTTTCTTGATTTTTGTTTCACACCAAAGTTCACATCACAACATTACAAACTAGTACCTACAAGTTTAAAACTTTATCGGTGTTGCCATTTACAGATATAGAAATTGTACCAAGACAAAATTGACGTTGATGTAATTTTACGGACATTTGTCTTTTTATGGTTTGTTAAATGTTTTTTTAGTTAAAATCATATTTATTGGTTTTATTTTCACCCTCATTTGTATCGAATTATATTTTTTATTATTATTAAAATCTACTATCGTTAAAAATGAGTAAGTAACTAGAGACATCTTTTCAAATTCTATTGAACTATTTAGTTACTTTTACTAGTTATGCCATCTGTTATTTCTAGTACGAACTTATATTATATGACCAAATAAAATGATCTTGGTTTATATAAGGATCATACAAAGATAGAATACATTTTGAATCGATATCATTATACATCATAATTTCCTACTTTGTTGTACTAACATTAACCCCTCTGAACCCGCGACTTCATCTGCGTTGAAGCCAAAAATGGTTGTAATAGGATCTTTAATTGGTTTTTACCTTATAAATTGTGTTATATTATTATCCCGTTCCCGTTCCTGTTGCCGACATTTGCTAGAGCAAAAGAGAACAAATGATCTATTTGTCTGAATTTTTTTGTCTCTCACTCAAAAAATTGACGAAGTTTCATAATAATATAAATTCGCAACCCCTAATGCACCCCAGGGGATGCAATTTTAATCTAATTTCTGTATTATTATTTTTTATTGACCATCTAATTAAAAAATGTCATGTCATTCATCATATAAACTTGCAACCCCTATTTCACACGTATAGGGATGTAATTTTAAAAATCTAATTATTGCGTTATTATTTTCTACTAACTATTAAAATATATAAAAAAATGTCATGTGTCTCACTTAAAAAAATTGTTCCATACAAACTGGCAACCCCTATTTCACTCCCTTAGGGATGGAATTTCCAAAAATCCTTTCTTAGCGGACGTCTCCTAGTCACAATCTACCTTCCTGCCAAATTTCATCTTCATTGGCTAAGTCGTTTTCGAGATTTCGTGATGAGTGAGTGAGTAATTTTCGCTTTTATATTTATAGAAGATTATTTTTTTACTCTTTTGTATATGTAATAAAAATGGGACCCTATTACTAAGACTTCGCTGTCCGTCCGTCCGTCTAGTCTGTCACCAGGCTGAATCTCAGAAAGAGCAAAAATATTTTTTTAGGTTTGTAGTATCTCATGACATGAACCGTGATAACTATAATGCGTTTGTTTAGGTATTTAAAAGAATGTAAACAATCTTGACATGTCTTTTTATTGAAATATACATTTTATAAATCAATACCTTTGCAAATTTCAAATAAATTTATAATTTATAAAAAATATAATTTGAAATTTGCGAAGGTATTGATTTATATAGTGTATATTTCAATAAAAAGACATGTCAAGATTGTTTACATTCTTTTAAATACCTAAACAAACGCACTATAGATAGTTGAAACTTTCACACGTGATGTATTTCTGTTGCCACTATAACAACAAAATACTAAGAACAGAATAAAATAAATATTTAAGTCCCATACAACAAACGTGATTTTTAGGGTTCCGTACAAACAATGGAACCCATAGAGAATTACTCGCGCGTCTTTCTGTCCGTCCGTCTGTCACATCACAGCTAATTTGTGTCAATGGACCAAATCAGGTGTTTGGTAGGATGGTGTAAATCCTACTATGATCCAAACATAGGTGTGCAAAGTAATTAAATATTTTCTTTAAATACGAGTAAGTTTCACTTTCGGGGGTCATGTTCGGAAAATAATAAAAAGTTTTGCAAACTTTACTGTGTCATATATCAAATGAAAGGGCTTGTTATTCATATAAATAGTTATTCATTTATATGAAATGAAATAGATTTAAAAAAAATAGTTATTATTATAAAATAAATAGTTTTGATTTTATTCATGAAAGAAGACTAGTCTATAACAAATGTGTGTTGCCAGTGATGACTTATGGCTCTGAAACGTAGGCCTTTACTATCTCATATAAGGCTCAAGGTCGCTCAACGCGCTATGGAGAGGGCTATGCTCGATGTTTCTCTACGTGATTGAATCAAAAATGAGGAAATTCGTAGAACAAAATTCACTGACATAGCCCAGCGGATTTACTCGTTGAAGTGGCAGTGGGCGGGACACAGCGCGACGAACCGATGACCGATGGGGCAAAAACGTTCTCGAATGGCGACCGCGTACTGGCAAGCGAAGCGTAGGACACCCACCCACAAGGTGGTCAGACGATCTGACCAAGGTCACTGGAAAGCGCTGGATGCAGGCCGCTCTCGATCGGTAATTTTAGAAATCCTTGGGCTCTCCCAAGGAAGGACATAGGCCTCTGCCTATGTCCAGCAGTGGACGTTATGCGACTGAAATGATGATGAAAGATGACGAAAATTGATCATTCCTCCCCCTGATCTACGAGAAATACTAAGCCTAAAATTTTGAATAAAATTCAAAGTATAGTTCTCTGCTTGTACATAACAGGAAAATCTAAGAATTCTATCAATTGAAAATATGTGGTAAACTCAATATAATACGTTCACTTTCGGAAAATCTTTGGCATTTTACGGAACCCTCTCCACGCGAGTTCAACTCGCACTTGGCCTGTTTTTTTATATATAATGGTACGGAACCCTTTATTCGTTAACATGTATTGTGTCATTTGTGTCCTCAGACCAAGGATCGAGAGTTGTTAAAAATAAAAGTAAAGTTTCATTTGCAATTATTTATTTTTAATTATTTCGTAATGTATGGACATCATTATCTAAGCAAAATATACATTTGACGAGACGTAAGTACGTACGCTGATGCAAATAAATTCACTGGCCTTACTCATGCTACAATACAAAAATAAGGTACCATTACAAAAATAAAATACATATCAATACTCTTGAGTATAAGGAACCATTGCACTAAATATAAGGAATGGATCACACGATTAGGTTTTTACAATTTATTTAACAACTAAACCAAAAACAATCGAAGCTATTGAAGAGTAGAATAATAAATGCTAATACATTTGTGTTATATTAGTACAAGTGACGTCAACAACCACTTTCTACTGTGGCGACCTCTACACCACGAGGCATACAAGAACTATTGAAACAATAATGAAGACAAGAATAATACCAAGATGGCGCTCACACATCCTGCATCTCGATATCAGAGTTCCTGTGATTGATTGCTTAAAGGATCGGTCGATACTACACTATACTGTAGGGAGCTAGGGACATTTGTATTTAGTAAGCAACTTTGACTTCATGCCGCTGTGCGCCGTCGAGGCACGCCAGTCGTCCGCGGCATGCAGTCAAAGTTGTCCCTAGATAGTTCCCCGTAGTGTAACTCAAAGAGAATTCAAATACGTGTAACTGTTTCTCTATTTGTAAGTTGTGTCATACATCATGACATTAAATTGTAACCGTAAACTGAAAGTAAAGCAACATTGAAAATGTTGTTGGACTTTTCTCTTCTGATCAACTAGATCTGATAGAACTATCGATAGTAATGCAAAGCTAGACTGTAGAGTAAGTAGTAAGTACCCAACAGTCTAGCTTTGCATTACTATCGATAGAATCGAAAAACCGATAATATCAATTTTGTCAAAAGTTTGCAATTCTTTTGATGTAAGGTAAAACTATCGATAGTATCGATAGTTTAACTTAGACTTGAATTTAGATACTATCGATACTATCGAAAGTATCGGTTATTGGATAATATCGATAGGCCTATCGATACTGTGAGTGTTTTTCAAGGCCACGATAGTATCGATAGACTATCGATGTTTTATACTATTGCTACTGTTAACGACCTCCGTGGTAAAGTGGTCACCATGCTAGTCCGCCACCCACAAGTCCCGGGTTCGATCCCCAGTCAGGGCAAGTTGGAAAATGGCCTTTTTCAAATTGTCCTGGGTCTTGGATGTTTATCTATATATGTATTTGTTATAAAATATAGTATCGTTGAGTTAGTATCTCATAACACAAGTCGCGAACTTACTTTCGGGCTAGCGCAATCAGCGTTGCTGTTTGAATCAGCGTATTGCTTGCAACGCTACTACACTCTCACTCACATACGATTAGCTAGAACATAATATATTCAGTAAATCTTTTGGAGTCAAATATATACCATAGAGTGGAAGCCAGTACCTACAATACCGTCGTACCTCACTTTTCCACGTACGCTTATGTTGTGGAATAAGCCCCATTCCATGGTTTTCCTTAGAGACAACAACACTCATGGTGTTGCAGGCGTCCATAGGACGCCTACTTCACCCATTTACCTATAAAGTTCTTAAATACCGAATTTATGCTTTAAAAAAACCTATTCCAGCCATGTTAAGTGTGATCCACCCCTAACAAATGAAGACTGATTTAAACGTCAAAACATATACTTCAAAATCGAATTTATACTTTTTTGTTAAAAAAAAGTCTAGCTATGTTAAGTGTGATCCACCCCTAAGAAACGAAGACTGGTTTAAACATAGGCATAACATAAACTATTATAGCCTTACACTCTTCAATATAACATTAGGAATGTACAAAATTATACACAAACCCAAAATCTAATAACTTAAAAATAGCAATAAAATCTAAAGACGCCCAGCGCTTTCAATTAGTACACAACACAATATGTGTACTGTCTCACAATCTTCGGACATTAGCATCACGTTTTTATCTCTTACATGGTAGACAGAGCCTTGGACAATACCAAAGACTAATTTCGGCAACGCCGTAAATTACAGGACTTTATTTAAGGCCTTCGCGAATTACACCGACTCGACTCGAATTCGATTCACTATAAAGCATTCAATTATCAGCTTTTTGTAATTTACCGTACGGTACAATTTGCAAAAAACTAATTGAAAGAAGTCATCGACCACGCATCGTAGATCTTCTTTCAATTAAATTCTTTAGGCTTTCGCTTTTGGAGAATAGCTTAAGCTTCTTCCCATTTCATTTACACTTACAATCTGTGCGGTAGAAGAATATACACTACAATAATTTATAATAATCGATGACGCCTTCAAATTCTTCATAATTCCAAAACATACAACATTTTTTAAAGCTAGTATAATTATTTTTCAAATTCTGTCCTCAAGCCACAGACAAACGTTCTCAGAATAATAGAATAGATTTAGTAAAAGCATAATTATATTTTACTTTCGTTTAACTATCTCCGTTTTACTTTTATTCCACTAATAACATTGTTTCCACGGATGTACCTACCTCAAGTTATTGTAATCAGAAAAAACTCAATTTATTGTAATAAAAAAAAAATGGTTAACAAATATTAAATTATAAACCTAGGATAATGATAGTAAATAAAAGTCTCATGTAAAGAAATAACCGACAAGAGCCGAAGGAAAAGGTGACATATATGCAGTCGGATGCTTTTTTAATCACCATCCGAGTATAGAGTATAAAATTTTACGACGTGCCCTGAACGTGATTTCTGAAACGCGGAGTCACCTAAACGAATGGTTTTCCCATAGAAAAACCATACGTTTAGGTGACTCCGCGTTTCAGAAATCGCACTTCTGGCCGTGAAGTGGGAAGTAAAATGCAATTTACGGTCTAAACCCTTTTTTAATCAATTCTGATATACGCAGTGTCACTCTCACAGTGAATACGAATCTAACGACACCTTTCAATTTAAAATCCATCAAGCCGTTCAGGCTGCAGAGCGTGCCAAACAATAATACATACGTATGTATGTATTATTGTTTGGTTATTTCGAGAGTATTCTCGAAAAAAATACCCTCGGGTAAAAAGTGGCACATCCGCAAAAACATTTCACTAAATATAATACAATTCATAATGTACATCACCGCTATAGAAGCATCAACATTGAACAGTCTACGTCTATCAAAACATCGGCTAACGGCTATCAATGTGCTCATTTAAAGACTAACTCACACCGGAGAAAAGCGGCGGGAAGCCTATTTTATACTGTCAAACCATAATCACCTTTATTTCTATCTACAAAATGCATAGAATAGCTTGAAAAAATCTCGGCCGCGAGGCGCCGCTGGGAGTCGCGAAACTTTTATTTTGTTCAAGCTATACTGTGCATTGCGCAAATAGAACTAAAGGTGAATATGGTTTGACAGTAAAAGTGCCCTGCCCGTCGCTGCCGTTCCGGTGAGTGTTAAGCCTAAGGTTCTTGCAGACGAGTGACAATTCGCGACTTAGAGAACTACGTTCAGCGATTGAAATGTGCCATACTTTGTCTCTGAACCGTAGTGAAAGCATCGATATCTCTTCTTTTTATAAAATTTTATAGAAATAATTGGCTGGTACGTAATTAAAATACTAAACAGCCATAACACTTTAATTGAACAAATCATCAATAATAAAATATGCATTATTATTTTAATTTCATTTAATATTATCTGTTAATAATTATCTGTATTGGCAACACAATGCTAGCTGTCAAAGTGTAGAATCGTTACGGTATAAGGATCAGTTAAGACAAAGAGGAAAAAAGCTCGAATTTATTAACTCAATTGGAAATAAAGACGTATTACATAGCCACTGTATGAGATGTTTAAACATGACAAAAAGCAATTTCGAGACCGCGCGAGAATATTTAAAGTTTATTTTCGAATGACATAAAAAATCCTCTCCGCTGCGCTTCTTTCAGTCTGAACTGACCCTAAACTGGAAGTTCATTGCATTTCGGTGGCGACAGTCGGCGACTATGTTCGCGAGCTACCGCTCGTCTGTCTAAACCTTTACATAAATTATACTAGGATTATACCCATATATTCCGATTTACATTTTATTTTTCGTTATATCTATATCCTCATATGGTGATTTTTTTTTACAAAAAAAAATTGCCAATCCATTTTTATAAGCGGGCAATTACCGGGCAAAAACCCGCTAATAAAAACTGTATGGAAAACAATAGAAATGCAATAAAATGAAAAACTTTAATTATCAAAAGCGCCTGTATAGATTTAAACGAACCTTAATACCATATGAATAAGGATTACATTTGAACTTCGGATTCCGATGCTAAAATAAATCCCGCCGGGGCTGTCACACTGTTTAAACTGTCCGGATGGCAGCACAGTGACGTAAGGGGGTTACTACAAAAGCGGTGTGCAAGACAGACGTTACTGCGTATCCGCGTTTCAATGTCAAGCAACATTGAGCATTAATGTATGATGACAAAGTCTTATTTGGTTTGACATAGAAATAGGACGTCACTTTCGGACGACTATCGTATTATTTTATGGAATAACCCCCCTGGTCCAAATAAGCTGCTGTTATTGGATACATTTGACGGTGCAGAAGAACCTCTCAATTGATATCATCGCGTGAATAATGGACGACCCCTAATTTGTAGAAACTGACATCATTCTTAATTCTTACTTATCACATAACAATGTATTCTCAGTCCACATATCTAATTTTATTTTCAGTATAATTTTAGTTGATGTTTTTGGAGAAAATGATGCAGTGCAGTGTATTGCCGCTTCTTTTGTACTTGCGCTTAGGAAGCGGCAGTAAACTGAGCTTTAAATAAATGATCTGACGCCAACAACTAACTATGAAATCGAAGGAAAAATTTACAATTATCGAGTGATACAAATATCCTAAGATAAATAAAAAAAAAACAACGGGTTGCATTCCGGGAGAGCCGGCAGAAGTGAAACCTTGAATATTAACGTTGTGCATTTCCATGGATGCGCGTGGCACGCTGTAACATAAACACACACGAACATTCGCGCAAGCGCCCTGCGCCGCCTAAACAAAACAGCAGACGCAGGCATACATTTTCACCGCGCCGTAGAAAGAGAGGGGGATACTTCTTCTCCTAAGCCGCGCCGGCTATCTACTCTCCATCCGTCTTACGAATTTTCGATCAGGTCCTGACGCGAGTTTAACATTTTTAACCCATTACAAAAAAGTGTACAACGCCGCTAAAGAAGTTTTCACTTCAAAAATTTGAGTTTAAGAAACGCAGATTAAATGAGTCTTTCGAGACGTAAACATAACGACTAAAAAAATCCTATATTGCGCTCTCGCTCACACCAGTTGTGTGCGAGTGAGATAGAAGTACGAGGAACACATTACGACTGGAACAGATTTTGCTGCTTGACGTCGCTCTCAAAGTCAGTCCAAGCGTTGTTCAGCTCCATGAATATCATCTTCGCTATATTCTCGTTAGGGGTGCCCATTTGCTGCAAATTATGAATAATATCAATTTAAAAGTTGGCGAATAATAATTATAGAAAGTTGGCGTCAATGTAGGAATCAAGTCCGCCAAATAAATAAAATATTACCGTTCTGCGCCAAAAGGGTAACAAACCTACGATTTGCAGACAATTAAGTATGTAGATAAACCGCACTACCGAATTTCCCATTACTATTTTCTATATAGCGAGGTTGCCTGGAAGAAATTGCTTAGCGATAAGGCCGCCTGCTGCGCATTTCCTAGTTTTTAAGATAATAATGTCCTGTATTTATTTATTTTGTGCAATAAAGGGTATTGTATAGTAAAAAAAAACTTAAATTGACTAGCTGTTTGCCGCAAAATGTGCTGCACTTGGATGGGTGACTCCCTGCTTCATACATACATATTATCACGCCTGTTTCCCACAGGGGTAAGCAGAGACTATGGACTTCTAGTTGCTACGAGCCTAACAGACCTCTTTCGCTCTCTGCTTCGATGGTATTATAAGCCCGGTCCTAGTTCATTAGATGGCAGTCGTCAAGCTATGTCAGATGCCTATATTCCATCAATTATCCGACTACTTAAAAAGGGTTAAGCTTAACACTAGTGTTGGTCGCTTATGCACACGAAAAACATACAAACACTACATCAAATACCTAAGGGGGGGTGGGGCGTACTGTATGATAGGAGTACCTAGGCCAAATTTTAGGGAATGGTCGGATGCATGTAAAAACACTAGTATTTTACTTAATAGTTTTACTTAGTAGGGGGGGGGGTGGACCCCTCGAACCCCCTCCACCCCTTAGTATACCAATACTGCTCACACCCTGTAAGCAGTGTTCAAGATAAAAGGCATGCAAAGTCTTTATTTCGTGGGGGGAGGGTTCAACTGCTAGACCCCCCCCCCCATCAGCACATTAAAAACACTGCTCACACCCTATAAACAGTGTCCACGATAAAAGGCATGCAGAGTCTTTATTTCGTGGGGGGGGGGGGTTGAACCCCTAAACCCCCCTCGGTTCGCTGTAAGGTGAGCTCACCTTGTCGGGGTGCACGGCGAGGCAGGCCTTGCGGTAGTTCCGCTTGACGTCGGCGGGCGACACGAGCTGCGCCATGTCCACGCGCGCCCAGCGACACTCCGCCCACACCACCGTGTGCAGCGAGCACAGCAGCGCGCGGATGTTGGACTTCTTGCCCTCCGTCTGGCCAACAGTTTACATTCATTCATTGCAATGAAGATTGAGTAGCATTGGGATCTTTCCAAGGGCGGTCATGGAGTTCATGACTCCCCCTGAGCTGGGTCCGTCCTGACTCCGCAGCCACTTCACTGTGGGTGGTGAATTGGCAGCGGAGACAGGACATACTGCAGTCGATTTCTGACCTTATTTTAAATTGCGATATTGAGATGTATCCTATGTATTATGGCTACACTATCTGTTAGTGTAGCGACCGCGGAAAGATCTTTATTTAACTTACGAAAAATCAAATCGTGACTAAGAGCTTTAAGGCGGCCCTTCCCGACCGCTCAATCGTCAACGCGAGCATAGTTTGAAAATTTTGTTATTTCATCTAGGGCCATGCTAGAAAAAGAGGCAAAGCAAAAAGGGAGAGATAGCGCCTAAAGGCTCGATTTACATTCCATTGAATGAAAATATTATTATTATTAACTATCCATTGAACTAATATTCACATTCATTGGGTGCGGAAATTTCAGAAAGTTTTAAAATACGTTTGTTTCAGTATGCCTTACAAGTGTGTGCAATAAATGAGTTTAATTTAAAATTCATTACATTTGCAAGGTTTCTATCGAAATATATTTTTTTTTACCTTTACAATTTATGAGTATTTTGTAAACGGTCGAAGTTCAAGTAAATTTTGTGCAAAAATGCAGATGTTTGGAGGCCTATACCGAATTAATTTCTCCAAATTTTAATTTTTTATTTCGATAGAAACCTAGAAATAGCGCACTAGATACCTGTTAGTTCAAAAATTTTCAAGAATTATCAGATACAACGTCATAATCACGTACGAGCGTTTGTATGAAAAGTAAGACAGGAAGGCCGCTCTTAATGGTTGAAGAACGTCTAACCGAACTGGCACTTCTCCACGTCCATAAAAACGTACCCAGTATGGATGGAAGTGATAACGCGTTTCGGGAGAAGACGTTAAAGAAAAATTGATTTTGTTATTTAAATATAGGTATTTTTAAGTACGGGAAGTACTTAAATACATAATAAAATACCTACTTTTACACAAAAAGATTTGATTCCTGGTCCAATTTTTCATTAGGTTATGTGATTTAAGGGCTAAAGACTAAAGTGCCCCTACCAAATCTTCTTATAAGCAACAATTTTTTTTCGTAATATTAGAACACATTAAAGAAGATTCTAGCAAAGTTTTAGAAATTCCGCAAAAAAAATACATTTTATGTATCTTCAGTTTCTCCGGGTCCATCTCCCGGACCATCTCCTCCTTCCGCATGGCATTCATGCTCTTGGGCCCGAGGTCCTGCTTCGCGTACCCCTGGCTGCCTCGCAGGTCGCCGAACACGTCAGTCACTACTTTAAAACAACCGCAAAAACATTACCCATTCATGTATCTTCAGTTTCTCCGGGTCCATCTCCCGGACCATCTCCTCCTTCCGCATGGCGTTTATGGTCTTGGGCCCGAGGTCCCGCTTCGCAAACTCGTACCCCTGGCTACCGAGCAGGTCGCCGAACACGTCCGTGGACTTCTTAGGCTTGTCGTCCACTGGGGTTTTGGCTGGCTCGAAGTGGCTGCGACTGTTGAAACACAGGAGATTTATGTAGTGGGTGCTAGAAAGACAACAGTCGCCCTCACAAGAACAAAAGAGATAGCAATCAAACTGTTAATGTAACAAGTTTTGGTAAAAGACGAAGAGGGCCTTGGCGGGCCGACACAAACATAGACAACGAAAATTTTTTTTTTTTTCAAATATTAAATTGGGCATGTTTTAAGCTTTCCTACCTTGGTAAAATGAATACCGATTATTCGTGTAGTAGGTACAAATACAACACGTGAAGGAAGACACCGTGTCAATTTTAGTTCCTATTTTATTCACAATATGGCGAGATCCACTAGGTAGCATAGGTCCTGGGTTCGATCCCCGGTCAGGGCAAGTTGGAAAATGGTCTTTTTCAAATTGCCCTGGGTCTTGGATGTTTATTTATATATGTATATGTTATAAAATATAGTATCGTTGAGTTAGTATCCCATAACACAAGTCTCGAACTTACTTGGGGCTAGCTCAATCAGTGTTATTTGTCCCTATATATTTATTTATTTATCGACATAATATATCTAGACAGGTATGGTATATGGTAATTGTAACTAATCGTGCTGCAGCGCTTCGTCCGATTTTAAGACGTAATTCAAAATGTGTGTCATTCTCATTCATTCAATCTATTGACAGACGTCATAGACTTATAGCATTCATTTCATTCTTATGGCGGCGGGAATTTTGCAATCCGTATTTAATTTTCAGAAAATGAAATCTAGTTACTTAACGATGGAAAATTATCACACAGTACACACACCAAGGTATTTTTGATAATGTTGACAGTGTTTTCTTTTATCAACTATTGCTATTTCTTTTACTAACTTGCAACAATGTAAGGTAAATAGCATATGATGAACGGGAAAAATAATAATAATATGTGGCGTCTACTCTATTACGTAGGTACATAATAGAAAAGAAAAAAGATATATCTATCTAAACGAAGAGGTGAGGAGTTCTGACGAAGCTAAATTAAACCATAGCGCTAGGTTTAATTTAGCTTCGTAAGAACTCCTCACCTCTTCGTTTAGATACCTAGATTAAAAGATAATTTCATTCTTATTACTCTGGACAAACGATTCACGTAATTGAATTTCCCTATCAAGCACACATGCATAGTAATAATTTTACGTATATTTTCGAAACGGGGAGAAAAATAGATCGTTGCATTTACCTGTAGTCGGGTTGGTGTGCGGGCGAGCGCGCAGGTGTGTGCGTTGGTGGTGGCGCGTGCGCGGGGGTGTGCGCGGGGGACGCGCGGGGGGAGCCCGACAGCGACACCGAAACGCTGCCCCCCGCACTGACCGCACCCCCCATCGCACTGCCCAGTAGACCTAAGTCCGCGAACGGGTCCTTCTTGCCCTGGCTCGGCTCCGGAGGCACGCTTTGAGATCGACCTGACAAAGTAGGAGTAATAGTATATTATGCAATTAGTGAATAAAGAATGGATTAAATGGCCCTCGCCCATAGATAAATCACGAGCAAGTGAAGGATTCTAACAACTGAATCACTATCGTAGGGAGTGATTCATGATGATAGAATTTAGAGCGTAGCGATTCAAGTGTTAGAATCCCGAGCGATGAAATCAGTTTTATTCAAGAGTTCATTAAATCATAACTATGAGAAAAAGAAATATTTAAGCGAAAATGGACATTTAACGAAGAAAAAGGAAAGTTAAATTAATTAAAATTGGAATAATTGCTGTATCTTATGTAAACTTTATTTACCAGAACAATATCCTACAAAAAGCCATTAGCATTAAGTCCGCATTAAGCATTCTCTATGGTCTCGGTCTCTTCTTGTTGGTTGCCAATAACTTGCTCTCAATCCCCGATGAGAGTTATTACCTTCGTCCTGTACGGGTTTTGGCGTCAGCAACGGTTCTTGTTTAGGCAGCGGGTCGTTGAGGCCAAACGGGTCGAAGTCGCTCGACGCGGCGGGTCGGCTTTCGGTCTCAGCACTGGCCTGCGCCGACTCGCCGAATATCGATTCTGTAGAGAATGGCTGCAACAAACACTTACGTTATTATACACAGTTGCCGTGTAGTGACAGCAGTGAGCAGAGAACAGCGAACGATAATACTACGAGTGACTTCATACATTATTTAGTTTTAAACTAGCTAGCTTTAAGTTTTAAATTAACTAGTTTTAAATAAATTTCGAGGAACCGTGTGAAAAGTAGCTGATGCCCGCGACTTTGTTCGCGTGGACTTTATGAGTCCGGCGTATCGGCAGCAGGTGTTATTGATCTTCGATTTTAATACCTAAACAAAAATGCTCATCAGCCTGAACAACATTTGCTAAGCCGTCATTTTCATATTTCTTATAGTTCTGCATCAAATGTTTCATTTTCCAAAATCAATTTTGTCGATTAGAAAAAAGTACTGATTTGAGTTGTTGGAAACTTCTTTATTGGTGTGAAGTTACGTCAGTTATAGCTATGGCGGAAAACGAGATGTACAAGGTGGGGCAAAAGTAATCACCCTATGCGATGACTTTTGCAAAAGATGGTAAACATCAATTCTGTTTTGACTCATGAAGAAAACAGTTGCAGAATACACTACAATAAGCCATATAACGCTATTCTCTGGAAAAACGCGAAGTAATTGTACGCTCAAGTCATCCTGAATCTTGAACAAGCGGAGTTCAATATTTTATAGAAAACACAGGGCAACAAAAATGAATATATTTAATGGTGCCTGAAGTTAAATCAGTATTTTGACTTTTGTATGATGATTATCAACTTAGTTTTGTTTTTTACTAATTAGCTCAAAATTGTGGAGAGTGTGTTCTTTTCATTAAAACTTAAAATTCAGTTATTTTGTATATTTTGAAGGGGTGATATTTATAACAAACCAAAATTGTAAAGAGTCAGTTTTAGATTGCAAAATTAAGTTTCACGTTTGCCTTCAAAACAGAATTTGATTCATGTTCTTACCTTTTATTTTGCAAAGATTTGTGAAGTTGAATTAGCCATGCTATTTGCAATACAAAAATTAAAATGCAAATAGTATGGGGAAATTTGATCTTCAGCAAAATCTTGGATATCTCTGTACTGACATTGAATTGACTAATGATTGAAACTCTGTAGCAAAGAGCAAGATTTTTACTATATCACACGCGTATTTATAAAACGGATAAACATTTTTGTACGTTAAGATAATTATTGTTTGAAATTATAAAAATTGCAGTTTTCTTCATCAGATATCATAAAATTGAGAGCTGTTAGGCATATTTTAGTACTGGGTTCGTATTTTACAAACTGAGTTAAGTAATAAACAGCTTTTAGTTTTAACGCACAAAAAACCTTGTTGCCCTGTGAAATCATCATGAGCGTCGAGGCCCATTTTTGCACCTTGTAGTTTGTAAGTAGAACCTACTTGAATGTACTTTTGATGGGTTATTTTTTTGCGCTTGGTTGTATGTACTTCCATAGTATATTTCGCTGGCAGAAAGAATACAATTTGTCATCATCAAAAAAGGCACTTTTACACGTCATTAAGTATAAATTATATTACATACATATTAAAATTTAATTTATCTTCAAAGAAAAGCTACCGATACCAGCGCTGCGCAACGACTACCGCTGAGAAGAAATGCTAGAAGAAACGAATTTTCACAGTGTTGAAAATGAGTTTCTTTCGGCGTTTCATCTTGTCCATTCCCAAAGATGTTATTATATTGTGATTAGGCGTGAAGTTAGGCGACATTATGCTATCTGCTGCGATCTCCAATAACACGTAGCCGGCGTGGCGACTATACGCAAATCGCTTTATTGGACCCTGCCAATCCATAAATCACACCCCTGCCCTGCCTTCAGTCCAGCAGTTGACTGATATACCTATAAACTGATAATGAATAAAGATATCTGAGGTTGAATAAATAAATTCTAAACGTAGATAATAAATAGATATATACAAGAAATTTCACCTGTGCCTCGTCCTTTTTAGAGCTGAGGAAGTCTCCGAAACTCTCATCCGTTGTCTTCTCCATCATGCCGAAGAAATCAAACGAGTCATCATTCGTCAGTTTCTTTCCCTCAGCAGGTGGCGGCGCCACTGTTGCACCGCTTGAGCTGAGGTTGAGGAAGTCAGCGGTGTCGGGGACTGGGGCGGGGGCGGGTTGTGTGTGCGCGGGGGAGGCCTGCGGTCGCGGGGGAGGGGGGCGGGTAGGGACTGGCGCGGGGCGTTCCGGCTCTTTGGCTGGGTAGTCGGCTGTCACTGTAAGAAGAGTTAATGTACCTATATGTAGTTTTATTGGTTTAATGCTGTATGTAGCGTAAGCAAACTTAGGTTCTTGTTCGCACAAACCAAGTGCTATCTTTATGGCTTGCATTGCATTGTGTCCGTAGTACTATTTTACTTAATGCTATAAAGCAAACGTGTCATGTTGTACGTACAATATTTAAATATGTTTTTGGAATTTATGTCCTCTGTTTGAAATGAATTGATAGATAGGGCATCTATTTTACACCATGCTGAGGATAACCGATTACACGCACGCGTGTCCTACTCTTCATACCGGGGCTTGTAATTTTTCGGGCTACGCTAAGCCCAATGCATATAAATTTTGAATAATGAATAAACTGATATTATTATGTAATGACCAACAAATTTATAATGTTCGCATAAACAACATCTCAATTCATGCTGTAATGTAAATAATACAGAAAGAGTTTGCGAAATTCATAGAGACTGTTATGAAATTATAGAAGTCTTATTTTAACCACTAGCCAAAGTTGCTCTAAGCAAGTTTAGTCCATAATATCGAAATACTTCCTATAAAAAAAAATATTGAAAATCCGTAATCCTTCATCTATTTTATTTGCTTTTATTTAATCTTGTTTTGTTGTTTTTTTTATTTTTTATATAAATATTGTTCAGAATACAATGTTGTGCAATTGATCCGGGTATCCTACTTGTATTATTATTCTTGCTGGTACTAGTGGAATAAATCAGTGTCATTTGTACCATCAATGGTTTTGTGCAATGGTACAGGTGGTCCGGAGGGTACTAATGGGATACTTAGGTATCATTTTACAATCAATCGTACTAGTGGAATAAATCAGTGTCACTTGTACCATCAATGGTTTTGTGCAATGGTACAGGTGATCCGGAGGGTACTAATGGGATACATAGGTACCATTTACAATCAATGGTACTAGTGGGATGAATCAGTGTCATTTTTACCATCAATGGTTTTGTGCAATGGTACAGGTGGTCCGGAGGGTACTAATGGGATACATAGGTACCATTTGTACAATCAATGGTTTTGTTCAATGGTACAGGTGGTCCGGAGGGTACTAATGGGATACATAGGTACCATTTGTACAATCAATGGTTTTGCTCAATGGTACAGGTGGTCCGGAGGGTACTAATGGGATACAAAGGTACCATTTGTATAATCAATGGTTTTGTTCAATGGTACAAGTGGTCCGAAGGGTACTTATGGGATACATAGGTACTATTTGTACAATTAATGGTACTAGTGGAATTAATCAGTCACGTGTACCATCAATGTTTTTGTGCAATGGTACAGGTGATCCGGAGGGTACTAATGGGATACATAGGTACCATTTTACAATCAATCGTACTAGTGGGATGAATCAGTGTAATTTTTACCATCAATGGTTTTGTGCAATGGTACAGGTGATCCGGAGGGTACTAATGGGATTCATAGGTACCATTTTACAATCAATGGTACTAGTGGGATGAATCACTGTAATTTTTACCATCAATGGTTTTGTTCAATGGTAAAGGTGATCCGGAGGGTACTAATGGGATACATAGGTACCATTTTACAATCAATGGTATTAGTGGGATGAATCAGTGTAATTTGTACCATCAATGGTTTTGTGCAATAGTACAAGTAGTCCGGAGGGTACTAATGGGATACATAGGTACCATTTGTACAATCGATGTTACTATTGGGATAAATCAGTATCATTCGTACCATCAGTGGTACGACGCAATGGTACAGGTGGTCCGGCGGCGCTAATTTGTATCATCATCATATAACTAGCAGAAAGTCCGATACTGCACATAGGCCTCCCCCTCCCAAGTATAACCTGAGGAGCTCGGTGGCCCGGTGGGGGTGCGCATTACTAGCGTGGCCGGACCTGGATGGCTGACCGCAAGTGCCATAAAATTTTCTAGAGCTCCTCCGTGCTTCGGAACGCACGTATAAGCCGTTGGTCCCGGCTGTCATCATTGTATGGCAGTCGTGAAGCTATGTCAGATGCCTTAAGGCAGCCTGAAAAATCTATTACACACACGAAAAATAAACAATAATGATGTGAATGGGAAAGCGATTGTTTTCTAATTTTCTATTAATTGTTTTCGAAAAGTACCGTCATCTCATATGACACATACCGTCAGGACATAGAGCTCTTCCAAGGTTTTCCAAAATGACCGATCAAGAGCGGCCTGCATCCAGCGCTTTTCAGATCGTCGGACCACCTAGTGGGTGGGTGTCCTACGCTTCGCTTGCCAGTGCGCGGTCGCCATTCGAAAACCTTTTTACCCCATCGGCCATCGGTTCTTCGCGCTATTTGTCCCGCCCACTGCCACTTCAACGAGCTAATCCGCTGGGCTATGTCAGTGACTTTTGTTCTTCTACGAATTTCCTCATTTCTGATTCGATCACGTAGAGAAACACCGAGCATTGCTCTCTCCATGGCGCGCTGAGCGACCTTGAGCCTTCTTATGAGACCCATAGTAAGGGTTTAAAAATTTGGCTGGTGGTTAAAAAGTCAACACGTTTGTTTGATCGATAACATAGGTACTCTACTGCTAATGATGGGGTCGCTAGATGCATGTTCAAAATAAATAAAAACACCAAACTTCCAAAACATGCAGATCAAATTGGCAAATTAAAACTTAGTGCCATTGGAATTAAATAAATTAGAAAATATGTGGAACACAGTATTGAAAATGATTCACAATGATTTCGCTACAGTCATCTACAACGTACTTGTCCGAGCCGCAGCGTTTCCTTGCAGATTTGCTGTTCAAACATACACATAATTATAATATCTACTAATAAATACAAATCAATACATGAGAGTATACATACACTAACTATCATGACTTAATGAGTGTTAGCACTTTACCCTAAACTTTTCCATACAAACGTAGTCTACGTTTTATTTTGAAATGACATGTTAGATTTTGGTGATACCTTGACTGCCTCCGTGGTCCAGAGGTCAAGGCGTTCGCCTTGTGACCCGGAAGTCATAGGTTCGAAACCCACCGAGAAGCATACTTTGTTTAAAAAGTTGTTTCCAGTCTGGATAGGATATTGCAGGCATGAATCACCTGATTATCCGAAAAGAAAGATGATTCCGTGTTTCGGAAGGCACGTAAAACTGTGGGTCACGAACGCTACCCTGGCGTTTGATCATCAAACTATCCAAGGATTGGTTCCTGGTTTGCCCTTTGGGTTGCGGAGGTCAGACGGCAGTCGCTCTGTGTAAAAACCAGTAACCTCGTGAAATCTCCTTGGTTAGGTAGCGGACCCTGGGCTCTGAAGCGTTACTGCTGAGGATGCAACCGGGAATACGCTCGGATGATGATGATGATGATGTTAGATTTTGGTAAAAAATTGTAATTTTTAAGAAATTGCAATTATCTAGGGTTGTAATTGGTCTCCGATGTAAAATAATGAACTGGAAATAAAATATAAGGGTGTAGAAGTTTTCCATACTGATTCTCTTTTAAGTTCATAATTTTATTGTCGGAAACCAATTATACGAGTAACCCTAGATAATTGCAATTTCTTTAAAATTACATAATATTGCCCAAATGCGACATGTCGTTTCAAAATAAAACGTAGATCTACGTTTGTATGGAAAAGTCTGATTCTGTCCAGGGTAAGGGGACTCTTAAGCCCAGTATACATATTGACAAGTGACAAGTGCGAGTGACAAGAAAATACTGTAAAGTAGGTGTTCACACGTCACTGACAAGTTGACATGCAGTAAGCTCGTTACACGGCTATAACAAGTCGTGCGTGACGTCCGGTTACAGCTGAGGCGCTGGGCGAGTGCGGGAAAAGCGAGGCAGCGCGGGGGAGAGTTACTTGTCAAAGAATAGAAAAAGCTGTTATTTACAAGTCACTCGTCAGTGCCTGTTCACACGCACTCTCCACTCATCACAAGCACTTGTCACTTGTCAATATGTAAACTGGGCTTTAAAGGAGTGCAACACCGTGCTGCCGATAGCAACATCGGGACGCAGCTGGCAGCCCTATTTAGAAAGTGGCGGGGCGATGCGCACACTCACGGTCTTCTTGGTTCATCGCTCGCCGCGTATGGTTGTGTCAGTTAATATACTTTGACTTTATTACCGAATTTGTACATGACAGATAATTACGGAGGTAATAATTAGATTTTTCATAAATTACTAGTGATCAATGTATTAAGCTTAACGGTTTATCTAGCAAAAAATAATATGTGTTATGTATGTATAACTGTGTCTAATATTTATTGTTATGATATGAGGCAGACAGCCTAAGCAAACAGGGCCCGGTATCGCAAAACCCAAATACCACTTTTAACGTGATGGTAGGCTAGAAGGTGACAAAAGGATTAAAGTAGTGATGGGTTGCTAGCCGCATCGCCTATTAACATGAATCGCATTATCGCCAATTCCCTCGATAGACTGCGCTGGAAGAGAAGCAGCTGGTACATTCTAAGTTGTTTCTATTCTCTTAGACCAGCATTGAAGCTTATACCTGTATAATATTAGCCTATGTACCACGAAAAAAATGTGAATTATAAATAAAAACAAAAGAGTCCGAAGAATTGACTTACCAAACGTTGAACGTCCGGATCGGTAGTAAGTGGTCTTCCCCCCAGAGGTCGCTGCACGCCTTCCTACACTCGCCGTTCACACCAGCTGATGAATCTTAAGAGTCATAAGAAATTACTTACTAAAGTTATCGATAGTCTCGTCTCGCTCTAACGTAGTGGAGAAGAGAACGTCGGGCGTCCGGATCGGGAACGAGTGGTCTTCCTCCCAGAGGTTGGTGCTCGGCTTCTTGCACTCGCCGTTCACACTAGCTGATGAATCTTAAGAGTCAGAAGAAATTACTTACCAAAGTTATCGATAGTCTCGTCTCGCTCTAACGTAGTGCAGAAGAGATCTTTGGACGTCCGGATCGGTAGTAAGTGGTCTTCCTCCCAGAGGTCGCTACACGGTTTCCTGCACTCGCCGTTCACACCAGCTGATGAATCTTAAAAGTTATCGATAGTCTCGTCTCGTCTCTCTCTCTCTCTCTCTAACGTAGTGCAGAAGAGAACGTTGGACGTCCGGATCGGTAGTAAATGGTCTTCCTCCTAGAGGTAGCTGCACGGCTTCCTGCACTCGCCGTTCACACCAGCTGATGAATCTTAAGAGTCAGAAGAAATTACTTACTAAAGTTATCGATAGTCTCGTCTCGCTCTAACGTAGTGGAGAAGAGAACGTCGGGCGTCCGGATCGGGAACGAATGGTCTTCCTCCCAGAGGTTGGTGGTCGGCTTCCTGCACTCGCCGTTCACACCAGCTGATGAATCTTAAGAGTCAGAAGAAATTACTTACTAAAGTTATCGATAGTCTCGTCTCTCTCTAACGTAGTACAGAAGAGAACGTTGGACGTCCGGATCGGGAACGAGTGGTCTTCCTCCCAGAGATTGGTGCTCGGCTTCCTGCACTCGCCGTTCACACCAGCTGATGAATCTCAAGAGTCAGATGAATAGACTTACCAAAGTTATCGATAGTCTCGTCTCTCTCTAACGTAGTGGAGAAGAGAACATCGGGTGTCCGGATTGGAAATGAGTGGTCTTCTTCCCAGAGGTCGCTACGAGGCTTCCGGCGCTCGCCGTTCTGCACTACGAGGCTGATGATGGCGCTCGTGTTGCCTGAGAAGTGGTCGTTCATCGGCGTTGACTCGTCTATGCCGTCGATTTCAGACCTGCGGGAGATTATTCTATTTTCATAAGAGAAAGTAGTAACTATTTTATTAAGAACGTGAGATAAATTAAATGTGCAGAAAGTGAAGCGAAACCGTCGAATTGTCTCTTCTAACACTGCCCTGATGATAATGATGATTGAAACATGGTATTTTTTTTTCTGAAATATTGTGTGAGTAAACCGTTTATAATATTGACAATGAAACATGATGGGTCGTGCAATCCCGTTTGTAAACTTTGTCAAGCTGTATTTATAGACGTATCTGTTGAGCGAATTAGCTCATTGAAGAGCAGTGGGCGGGGTACATTGCGCAAAGAATCGATGGTCGATGAGGCGGCGAGCACGTACCTCGGCGCGCAGCGTAGGATACCCTGCCTGGTACCTGCCTGGGCCTGAGGTCGTCCGACTACCTGCTAGGTAGTCGGACGACCTCAGCGAGGTTGCAGAAAGATGCTGCATGTATGAAAACCGCTTTAGACCGGTCATTTTGGAATTCCTTGAGAGGCCTATGTCCAGTAGTGACTTTGTAAGGCTGATATGATGATGACCTGTTAAACTTGATGGCGTGCTGGTCATACTGCAGGAAGCCAGTGTGGAAGTGCACGGACAGTATGGGCACGCTGTGCACGCGCCCGAGCTGCTGCCGCGCGTGGAACGCGCACACTACCACGTCACCAGTCACCGTCGTATCCAGAGGCAGCGTCACCTGGGACCACACAACTTACATCAAACTTTATAACTAACTATCTAATGTGAATATCACAATATTAAACTAAAAAATAATCTACTTTTCAAAAATTAAACTTAATTCATTATTTTTCTTCATTCGAGCTCTGAAAGGAAGTTAACTCAAAATCCGGGATGTAAGTTCGATTAACATCCTTAGGGATAAGTAAATTTGAAAATCGAAGGCAGCCGGGCGGCCTCGCAAGGCTACTAAAGAATGAATACAGTTTTATTTTTAAAACAAGCGCTCTGGCCATCACTTATTTCTGAATTGGCCAAGAGCGCAAGGCCATAAAATAAATACTGCTTGGCGCGCCAATTTTTTTCATTAAGATCTTTGTTACAAAAATTGTAAAATGTATTTTTAACAAAACAAATACGAGTTATGTGAAGATGTAGATTTGACGCCTGGATCGGTAAAAATAGAGGCAAAGGCAGTCATAGAACACTTGTAACTTCCGATTTCAAAGGAATTTTCATTGAATTCTAAGTAGATCATCACCAAATCTGTTATAACAGTTTTTTATTATTTCCTCGCTACCATGATGAAAGTAAAGTGTTCAACTTGAGTGTAAGTTATTAATTACACCATCGAGCTATAAGGACCCTCGCTCGCTTCGCTCGCTCGTGCGCCTAATATATATAATATAACTCGGGTGTAATTGCAACCCTTGTTTCATCATCATCATCATCAGGTCTTTTTGGTCTCCACTGCAGGAGCACGACCCTCTCTGTACTACCAGAGCCATACTTGGCCACAGCAGCCAGAGGACTCTGTTTAACAATCTACTATTAAGGGGCTACCTGAATTTTCCGGGGTCCAGTGCTGCTCCCATTTGAAATAAATCATTTGATGGGAAATGGAGACAACATTTAAAATTTTGTCTTGACCAGGCAAGAGATAACCCTTCTAACTATTTAATGAACTACTAATTTAAAGTAAGACCGTGTAGCTTTTCTAAGCACAATTGCGAAAAACGGCCACTTCTGGCGTATGTGCGTAAAAAAGCTTCACGTTCTCACTTTAAACTGTAAACAGTAGTTCATAAAATAGTTTGAAGGATTATCTAGTGCCTGGTCAAGACAAAATTTTTAATGTTATCACCGTTTCCTATCAAATGATTTATTTCAAATGGGGGCAGCACTGGACCCCAGAAAATTCAGGTAGCCCCTTAATATAGGAGCCCTGGAGCCCGCCCGGCCACCTTCGATATTAAATTTACTTCCCTCCCTAAGGATGGAAATCGGACTTGAAACCCGGATTTCGAGTTAACTGCAACCTCCTTTCAGAGCTTGAATGATAAAAATCTATTGTGTCTGCAATGCTAGCAGTCAAAGTGTTAAATAGTAAAAATAGACGTTTAATTCTTACTTTCCCTTCCGCCATAGTGTAAACGTGCAACCGGTCGTAGTCTTGTAGCGTTGACAATAGCAACCGGTCTTCGTTGTATATTTCTATGTAGGGTCGGCATCCATCTCTGAAATCATAAGAATAAATATCGAAATAACACAAGCGGTAAGAAAGAGACCCAATGCTGTAGTGCAACTTGTTGCCTGTAAAATAGGTGCTCCAAAGAACGAGAGAAATTGGTATCTATCGATTTATATTGAGCTAATTGCTTAGAGCGAAAGCGCGTAGAAACAGAGAACAAAAATTGTTTTAGTAGTATGCGTACAATATGACATCTAGTGGCGGCTAATCGAATCACTTATTGAAAGGAATGCTTATGGCATCAAGTATGACAGTACTAAGTACATAATGCAATGCAAGCTATATAGATGGCGCTTGTTTCTTCTGCACTTTTGCCTAGAAATCGGCAAAGTGTGACGTCAACCGTTGTTTTAAAAATAAATCAATAACATTTTTATTATTAAAAAATAAATCTTCTTCTTTTTCTTACCCTACTCTAAGTGAGGTCGGTACACCACGTTAATGGCTCCCATGTACCCTATTCCTCGTCATTTCTACTGTCATATATTTTTTTACGACTTCCAAACATCTTTTCCCTGACCTTTCTCTATATTTTTTTTTCCAAAGTAAGTTCGAAAATCGAGAAATGTTTACATCCGTTTAGTTATTTATACGAGTATATTCTATATTTAGTTCTTTTTTTTCACGTTTTTTTTTTAGATATTATAAATCTCCTCACCAATTTTAAGAACTAGGTTCTTGTCGGTGGAGTATTTTCAATGTCTCCCTATTTTCGGCTAAATAATAAATAAATAAAAAAACGAACAATAAAACAAAACAAGTATATAAAGATTTTGAAAAACAAGTCTTACCTTGCCTTGGTGAAGAGTGGCACCGGTTGTATGGTGAGGGAGACCAACGTTACAGGCCTGAAGTGCGGGAGTACAGGTTCGGGCCTATAACAACAACATTTAACAATTGCGGTAAGCGCCACTGAGTTGTAAACAAAACGCAGTTTTGACCTGACCTGGCCTAAGAAAAGAAGTATCTTTTATCTTACTTTTCTCAGGCCAGGTCAGGTCAAAACTAATGAGGGTTTAAAATAAATATGAGACACCAGATGGCAGCGCAGTGAAGTCAGGTACAATAAGCTGCTGTTATTGGATACATTTCATGGAGCAAAAGTACCTGTTAACTGATCATCCAATGACAATAGACGACTGGACCTAACGTGACTGTGCTGCTATGTGGTGCCCTGTGTGGCAACCTCAACGCTACTATGAGAAACTACAACCACAAAAACAAATAACTGACAACCGACAATATAGTTTACAAGAAGCATACGAGATGGCGCCAGCCATATCCTACATCTCGATCTCAGAGTTTGCCCGATTCGCTGCATATATATAACTGCATATATATAACTGCCTACAATACACTGTCGACATACACGAACAACGAGCCGCGTTTTCCCAGGCACAACACTATGCCTGGAGGGAAGATCTTCCCTTTGTGGCGGGATATCACTCTCACTACACCCGTATTTTTAAAAAACCATCATTGGAATCAGTAATTATTCTTTCCGATACCAAGCGGTCTCATGAAATCGATACACTCCACTATACGTAACAGTATACAGATCTGTGTGGTTTACTTTATTTCTACAGTTTGGTCTAATTTTGAATAGCTGATGACGTCGCCGCGTCGAGCGAGGGTTTGAGCAATTCGATTAACCATCTAAATCCCAAACCTATCTTGCCATACAACACAGTCATCATAATGATCATTACATCAGCCACAGCTGGACATAGGCCTCCCCCGAAGTTTTTCATAACGCACTGACTGGCAGCGGCGCTGCTAGTACTTTATAAATATATGAAGCCGGGCTGCTGGCTCGGTCCTCACACCTTGTCCGAAACTGGCATAATCAATTTTGCTCGTAATCTTTTTTTTAAGTGAAAATTTCTTTAACGGCGTTGTACACTTTTTTTGTAATGGGTAAAAAATGTTAAACTCGCGTCAGGGCGTCAGGACACGGGACCTGATCGAAAATTCGTAAGAGGGATGGAGAGTAGACAGCGGCGCGGTGCGGCGTAGGAGAGGAAGTATCCCCCTCTCTTTCTACGGAGCGGCGAAAATGTATGCCTGCGCCTGCTGTTTCGTTTAGGCGGCACAGGGCGCTTGCGCGAATGTTCGTGTGTGTTTATGTTACAGCGTGCCACGCGCATCCATGGAAATGCACAACGTTAATATTCAAGTTTTCACTTCTGCCAGCACTCCCGGAGTGCAACCCGTCGTTCCCCCTCCCCCCCGTTGAACACAGGCCTCCCCTCCAGACTTTTATTTGTTTCTATCTGTAGCAGTAGTTTGCCATTTTTTATAAAATTAGAATCGTCAGACTCGTTTGTAAGTTGAAATATTCTATGTACAAGAATATATTGCATAGTTTAAGTCAACAACTGAGTTAGTGACCTTAAACGAGTGCGCCACCGGACGGTTTTTATCTGTGTTATTGGCGATATGCTGTGTTAAATTTAGTTCCGATTTTTTCCGCAATATGGCGAAGTCCTCGAACTAATTTGTTAACCTTTACATCAAAACTAACCTGATAATATTGCTAAGGTAGTAAAGGTATCGGAGCTGGCTTGGCGCCATGTTGATAGGCGCGCGTTTGACCGCGAAGATCTGCAGCGCGTCTTCTGGAATGGTCACCAATTTGGCGTACAGCAGTAGGCCGCACAGCACTATGCAGGACATCGATTTGCCGTCCTGAAAACATAACCAAGCTATTACAAAATTGTTCAGAGTGAGACAGTTTTTAAAGTGTTACAAAAATATATGTCTTCTTCACCATTGCTCTTCTCGGTTGCATCCAACTATATAATTTCCTAAAGTCCCGCGCAATATGCGTCCCCGTTAGCCGTCTCCGCACCTCTCCCCAGTTCCCGCCTTGTCGAGACGACTGCAGGCGCCTGCAGTAGACCTTAAGGCGGCCGCTCTATTGTCAACGCGAACATAGTTAAAAAGCTTGGTATTTTATCCAAAGCAATGCTAGAAAAAAAGGCATAACAAAAAGAGAGAGATAGCACCTGAGGGCTCGTTTTGCATTCTGTTAAGCGAAATTAGTGTTATTATTAACTATCAATTGACCGAATATTAACTATTCATATGGTGCGGTAATTTCATAAAACTTATTCCAGGTGATACGTGTTTATCAGTAAGCCTTACAAGTGTGTAAAATTAATGTTTTTCATTTAAAATTTTCATTATATTTGTGAGGTGTGTATTGAAATATTTTCTTCACTTTTACAATTTATGAGTACTTTATGAATGGTCAAAGTTAATTTTATTTTTGATACCTGAAAGCCTAGAAATACCGCACAAGATACCTGTTAATTCAAAAGTTTTCAAGAAAGTTCAGTAACAACGTCATAATCAAGTACGAGCGTTTGTATGATAAGTAAAGCGGGAAGGCCGCTCTTAGGAGATTCCGTTCTATAAGAAATGTTTATATTAATTCTGTGCCTGTGCTATGGAATGCAGGGTGTGCTTTTCCGCCTTTTTCGTCCAAATATAACATGCTGGTCTTGTAGTAAAATTAGTAGATTAAAATTTACAAAAAGACGAAGACGTTTCTTAATATTTTGTGTTTTATTGGTGATTCAGATTTCAATATTTAAATACAATGTCTCTTGCTATTAAGTACAAAGATTTTAAGGGGTGATTCAGACCATCACTATGTTTTTTTTTTCATATTCCGTAGTAACGATATCACGTGACTACTTTGATTAGTAGTATGAGAACCAAAAATTTCATTTTCGTATTTGGATATACATTTTCGTAGGCAAAGTTGTTCAAAATTTTTGACTGAATCACTCCTCAAAATATTTGCACTCAATAAAAAAGGTCATTGTATAATTAGTGGGTGCAAAATCAACCTGTATTACTGAAACTAACCTG
This sequence comes from Acrobasis suavella, assembly GCA_943193695.1. Taxonomy (NCBI): domain Eukaryota; kingdom Metazoa; phylum Arthropoda; class Insecta; order Lepidoptera; family Pyralidae; genus Acrobasis; species Acrobasis suavella. The sequence continues at coordinate 2,685,282 of OW971934.1, read as the reverse complement.
ACACGTGGTCACGAGCGCGCTCTTATCATCCTTTCCAAGATACTGGTACACGCTCTGCACCAGCAAGTAAAAAGGCGCTAGCAACAAGCCCGGAGCTAGAGACACTCACTGCACGCCTATTTAAGGGGCTACCTGAATTTTTCGAGATCCAGTGCTGCCTCCATTTGAAATAAATCATTTGAAAAGAAACGGAGATATTATTTAAAACTTGGCTTTGATATAACCCTAGATAACCCTTTAAACTATTTTATGAACTACTGTTTATATTTTAAAGTGAGAACGTGTAGCAAAGATTCAAAGATTCAAATGTTTATTCAGTAATTAGACCTTTACAGGCACTTTTACACGTCAATAAGTATAATTTATGTTACGTGTAAAGTATATTAAAATTTAATTTATTTTTAAAGAAAAGCTACCGATACCAGCGCTTCGTAACGACCACTGCTGAGAAGAAACGCCGAAAGAAACTCATTTTCACAGTATTGGTCGCCTACTCGCCAGAAGGGCTTTGTCATATTATTATAATTGTCTTTTAATTAATAAATACTTATAATATAATACAATGTTGACACATTATAACATGTAATGCTTGCGAACCAGTAAACAAACATAAATTGCGTAATACAAAATATTAAGTAGTCAAAAAAGCGAAGCCGAGCTGACCAGTCCCTCCCGGCAGCACCCGTTCACGAGTTGACGCACGGATCAGCCATCGTTAAACTCAACCATATTAGAGGGAATCCAACGACCCGACCAGCGACGCCACCACCGGATTGGACATTTTAGTGAGCATGAAAAACCCGAACTCGCAGACCTTGTCAAGAGAAAATATTAATTATATGTTGGTCACTTATTGATCGCAGAGCATTTACATGTTTTTACAGTAAGCTTATTATGGTAACAGAAAATGCAGCTATTTATATTTCATGTGTGGAGTGTAATGGAAAATGTTTAGGAAGTATCCACGCGTTTTTATCTCTTAAATAATCATTGATAGTATAGTACGCATTGTTCAATAAAACTTTTTTAACATGTGTTTTAAATTTTGCAATTGGTAGGTTAACGATCGCTTCGGGAAGTTTATTAAATAATGTTATAACTAGACCTAAGAGTGACTTTCTAGTTTTAGCAAGTCGAAATTTAGGCGTATGAAGCTGATTTTTGTTGCGAGTATTATAACTGTGAACATCACTACTTTTCTTGAAATTATTTAACCTAGATTTAACAAATAGAAGATTGTCGTAAATAAATTGAGATGTCACAGTAAGAATATTTATAGATTTAAATAACTCTCTTAAGGAATCGCGTGATTTTAGTCCGTAGATCGACCGAATTGCTCTCTTTTGTAGCACAGAGATAGCATGTATGTTAGCCGCTTTACCCCATAAGAGCAAGCCATATGACATTATGCTGTGAAAATAACTAAAGTATACTAGCCTAGCAGTTTCAACGTTAGTACACCGTCTGACCCTCCTCACAGCATATGCTGCCGAAATAAGTTTCTTGGCAGTAGCCTCAATATGTTTATCCCATTTTAAGTTCCAGTCTACAGTTATGCCTAAAAATTTGGTGTTGGGTACCCATTCTAGAACTTGACCATTAAGACTCAAAGGTATGTGAGTATTAGGTTTATTCAATAGTGAAAAATTAACGCACTTAGTCTTTTGTGTGTTTAAGGCCAGATTATTAGCTTTTTATAGCATTGCGAAAAACGGCCGCTTTTAGCAAAAATGCCATGAAAAGCCTATGAAAATGATTTATTCCAAATGGGGGCAGCACTGAACCCCAAAAAAATCAGGTAGCCCCTTAATAGGTACACTACTGACCTGACACGTGACCACAAGCGCGCTCTTATCATCTTTCCCGAGGTACTGGTACATGCTCTGCAGCAGCGAGTAGAACGGCGCCAGCAACGGAGCCCGGTGCGCAGGAGTGGGCCACAGCGCGCGCCACGCGCCCTCCGCGCCGGCGCCGGGTTTTCCGAGCTGCGTGCGCGCACCGCGGCACAAGTTATACACACAGTACTTCCCGCCCGGGTGACGACTCTCTAGGAACGCCTGTGGATAAACATACGTTAGGGTTTTTGATTTGTAATAATATTATATTATGCAATTAGTGAATAAAAGACGGATTCACAACGAGGGCTAAAGATGGATCACGAGCAAGTGAAGGATTCTAATGACTGTTTAGTCATTCAAGTGTTAGAATCCTGAGCGACGCGAGTGATTCATGACCCTCGACGTAATTCCGTTTCATTCAAAAGTTGCATACTATACTTTATACCATGACTACGAGAAAAACAAACATTTAAGCAAAAACAGACAAGTAATGAACGTTCAATCAATTTGAAAGCACATTGAAATCGGAACTTGCTTTTTATTTAATGTTTTTAGTAAATAAAATAGATTTAGTTTATTCACTGTTTTCAGTGAATAAAATAAACTTCTTAGAGAGAGAATGGTACAAATATTTTTTTTGTAGATGTTCTGCACCAAGCCGCCGAGTTGAAGTGGGATTGGGCAGGCTACGTATTCACCCAGATAAGTGGACCTAATTAATCACAGGAAAGATTCCTGCAGACGGTCACAGGAAGACGGAGGCCTTAGAAACGTTGGAGTGATGACATCAGACATTTTGAGAACAATTGGTCACAGGTCACACTAAATCGGTATCACTGGAAGGATATGCGGGAGACCTTTGCCCAGCAGTGGGCAAAAAAAAGTTAAAAAAATATACGGACAAATCACACAAATTGAGCTAGCCCCAAAGTAAGTTCGAGACTTGTGTTATGTAATACTAACTCAACTATACTATATTTTACTAAAAATACATATATAGATAAACACCCAAGACCCAGCACAATTTGAAAAAGGCCATTTTCCAACTTGCTCTGACCGGGGATCGAACCCGGAACCTCTGGGTGGCGGACTTGCCCGGAGACCACGCCACGGAGGTAAGATACTACTTTAAAAAAAAAACAGAAATTTGTTCAGTGATTTGAAAAGTGTCTGTTGAAAACAAAAATATAAAAGATACTTAAGATTGTTTTACTATTGTGTCTGGTTTACGAAGGATGTATCAGTTAACTCCGATCCACACTTGGATGAGTGACCACAAGTAGCATAAAAAAATCTCGGACTTATCTGTGCTTCGGACAGCACATTAAGCCGTTGGTTCCGTCTGTCATCAGATGCCTTTCGGCAGCTTAACAGGTTTAACACTTTGTTATTGGCCACTTACAAACACGAAAAATGAAGAAACATACCCTGACATCATCAATATGATTAGTCTTGTAGGCGCTCTCTAGTCCTTCCGAGGGGTAGGGCATCACGATGATGCGACTAGTGATGTAGCTTATATCCAAATCAGTTCTAGCTATCGACCTGCAAATAAATAAATAAATATATAGGGACAAATTAACACTGATTGAGCTAGCCCCAAAGTAAGTTCGAGACTTGTGTTATGGGATACTTACTCAACGATACTATATTTTATAACAAATACATATACAATATGTAACAAAAACCCTGCCCGATCCTTGTAGGTGCAACTCAGACGGTCAATATGAACAACTTTTCCTATGGCTTCCTACTAGATTACCATAGTATGCCTGGACAAGTTATATGGGAATGCCAATTATGTTTTAATTTTTTTTTTATTCTGTTCTATCTGTGTATCTATCTATATTAGTATAGCCCGTGGTTCGATTTATCCCTTCAATGTATACATACACTCGAAAAACATAATCCTCCTTCTGGTGCAGTCGGTTTTTTTTAATATGAAAGTGTAACGAAGAAAATCATGTAGTTATTCATTTTGAAAAAGGGAGAGAGTAAACATTAGACTGATATATCCGATAAAACACTTTTTACTTGGCATGCGCATGCGCATCGAATAGGTCACTACTTCAGGTTTGGACAGACAGTGTGCCAGCGGCAACACGAGACCATAGTCGGCAACGATCGGCAAACTGTCACACGACGGTCGCCTGTCTCTAACCGGCGCTCGTCTATGAAAGCTCTCACGCGTAATATTATAGATAGTCTTGTACTTACTGTTGGACAGTCTGCATTACTTTCGTCGAAGTGTCTTTCAGATTCTTTAAGAAGCTGCCCGCACCTCCTTTGATAGATGAGAATAGTCCCCCCGAATTGGCATGAGTGGAAGGGGGGTGGTGATGCGGGACGTGGGGCGCCGCGGGAGGGGGCCGAGCGGGTGGTGGGGGGCGCGCTGGCTCCGGCGGCCGAGAGTTTGGCACCTCCTGGGTCACAGGCGCTGGTTCCTTGCCACCTGAAAATGAAAACATACGAGTATGTATAACTCCACGCGAATAAAAAATAACTAACATCACAGAGCTATCAAGTCTACTGTAGGCCCAAACTAAAAATAAATAGTCAAAGTAAAAAAGTTTAAAAAACTTCTTTTTTTGTTGCAAAAATTGACTAATGAATACTTTGAAAAGTTTACTCAGTGCTGTCGGAAAAGGTCAACTAGTTTCTATCTGAATTGACGATAATCAAGGGCGATGGTTAGGAGCGATGACCCGATGGATCGCCTCACGTGTCGAAAGCAATGAGACTCGCCTCACGTGTCGAAAGCAACGAGAGTCGCCTTGCGTGTCGCTGCCCCTGCTGCTCTGATGGAGACGATGACTCCTAAAACTCGCTCTGATGATGATCTTCCTAACCGATCGAAAATACTCGGCCTTTTCCACCCACACGACATGAGTAAACCGTGTAAAATATTCATAATGAATTTATCTACGTCACTTTTAATAACTTTGACGTTAATAATTTCATAACATAACAGACATTGAAGATAAAATTTTTCGTTCCTTATTTTTCCTGATTTACTCTGACATTTCTTGGCACAGTAAACTTGGTAGCTCGGTAGGATAATACCTACATTGTTTCACTGCTCATGTGTTCAATAAATTCAAACCTACATTATAAATACCAACACACGGCCATTGTATGTCTATTCTTTTGTTTATATAGGAGTGTAAGCAGGATAGCTATATAAAATGGCGGTTTGACAGCACTATTCTTAAACCCATTTTCACAGTGCTCGTTTCTAGCCAATTACAATGCGACACAAATAAGTTTAACAAAATTGGCGGACATCAAAGCATTTTTGTAGAAATTCCCGTCACGTAAATTAAACCAAAATGTCGCATTGTACAGTCAGGCTTCAAAAATGGAGTCATCATTTCTCATACTAGTTGTATGCAAAATTATGACTCCATTTTTGAAGCGTACCGTACATACAATTCGCCACTTTCCAACAACTTAAATCTTATACTTTTTTCTGAACGTCAAAACAAACATTTTCTATAGGATTTGTATAAAATATAGATAAACGAAACGTTGAAAATGGATATAATCATGACAAGTGACATTATTTTGTGACGTTTTATTCTCTTAACAGTACCAAATAACTTATTCTTGACCCAGGAAAGTAATAACTAAACAATTAAATAAAAGCAATAGATGACTTGTATAATCTAAAAAAAACATCAACCATACAAAACATTTATTATTACAATTAAAATTTTTGCTAAAATAAATGCACTGTGTAAATGGACCTTTACTCGTAGTTGAAATTCGTAGTGACTGCACAATCTATATAGTTTATGACTGTCCCATAACTACGTAACCTATAGTTATTGACTGAAGGTGGTTTATAAATTTAAAACTTTTTGCAAAATGTATCCTTATTTTGGTTTCATAAAGATTGTTATCCTAAAAATTTATATATGTCGACTTTTAAGATGGTTGTTATCTATTTTTTAAAGCATTGACTCTCTGTCGACGATTAAGTGAACTATTTTGTAAACTTATATTATGGAAAACACAATTGACAACTTGATAAATGATTACATTATTTATTCAAAAAGCAAGAAAAGATAAGTAATGAAAACAAAAAGCATAATGTTATACGTATAGAATACCATTGGCATTTAAATTAAGGTAAGTTATACAGTAGTTTTTTTTTTATATTATGTGACATAAAAATTCTTCATTAGAAGTATGTAAACGTAAATAGGACTTTAGATATCGGACGCAACTAATTCAGAATATTAATTATATAGTTTATAGTTAAACATTTTTCAAAATATATATTTTTTTTACTTTATGCAATTGTGTACCAACATACCGCCTATTTCAAACTATTTAACTGAATATAGGTATGACAGGAAAGTTTTTTCTTTAGAGAAGGTGACATAATCAAAGTTACAGATCAAAACAACAATATAAGTTATACTCTATTTATTTCTTAAATTAAATATCTTACATATTGATCTCTTATATCGCTAGTAGTAACAAAAATATTGCTCGTCTATAAATCAAACAACAAAAAATCTAAGCAATTTGTGATGAGTAACCATTAACGAATTTTAAATTCAAAATATACTCAAAAAAAAAACAAACAAATTAGGGTTTTCAAAAATATGGGACAACAGATGGCAGCACAGTGACGTCAGGTCCAATAAGCTGCTGTTATTGGCTACGACTGACGGAGCAAAAGAACCTGTCAACTGATGGTCCAATCACAACAATCTATTGGATCTCACGTCACTGTGCTGCCATCTAATGTTACATATTTAAAAAATCCTCAATTGGTTCAAATTATAGATCGATATCACATATGTTTAATCATTACGATAGATAACAATTATAAACATTATCACTTACAACTATATACTTAGTAGTTTTACAAGAAGAAATATAAATACTTAACAGTAAAATTATTTTTACGTCCCAGCAGCAAAAATAGTCACTTTATGACCGCTACGCGTGCGGAAACAAGCACTTACTGGTCAGGGAAAAACATAAAATTGGATCACCGTATCATCGCCTCGGCTAATAAATTCTTGTTTTGAAACATTATTTCTGTACAGTCAAGTACCAAGATACCTGACCAGGCTCTCTACTTTATCTTGAATTTTCTCTTAAACTAAAAATGATATTATCATGAAAATTTATATTCAGACAGATTTTAATTAAGTCTTTTCTAAATATTAATTTTTATATTAATATTATTTTTAGTTTAAGAGAAAATTGAAGATAAAAAGTAGGGGGCCTGGTCAGGTATTCTTGGTACTTGACTGTACCTATCTCTACATAACATGTATTTAAAACTTTTATTCTGTTGGAAATATTACTTTTTTATCCCATACAACTCGAAACCGACTGTCATACTGAACTACGGCTTTCAAAATATGAATGTACGGAACTTCGAAAGTTTCTGTATGGAACTTCGAAATTTGCTATGAAGAAATTTTCGAAGATCCGTACATCGATATTTTAAAAATCGGAGTTCAGTTTGACAGTCCTCGAAAGACTGTCATACTGAACTCCGACTTTCAAAATATGAATGTACGGAACTTCGATATACCATATACGAGAAAACGCATTATAAATTAATATTTATTTATAACAAAGTTTAAACTTTGTGGCTAAAGAGAATTATGAATATTATTATTTACATAAAACTAAATAATATACTCATAATCATAACCTATAATTTAAATAAAAGCACCGTAATACTTGTTTTGTACCACGTTTATATTATGTATATTTATTTATCTATAAAAACTTTATAGTTCCACAATAAATAATGAGGACTGGAAAAGTATTTTTGGCCCATCGGCAAGATTAAAAATCAAATTTTGCAGGGCCCCACTCTGGAACTTAGGTGCTCCGTATCTTTGTAAATTTCTACTTTTTTGAGAAACTGTAAAATATGGGTCCATAATACCTTTCTGATCTTGTCGTCACCCCTATTGGCGGACTTATGTCGAAGTTGTCAGGGAATTTATATGGTAACGCGCAAATATGTATGGAAGACGCTTCTGTATAAAAGGGTGTTTCTCCAATGTCCAACCACGGGTGTTTAGCAGTTTTTCAAACGGCTATGAAAAGTCGCCATTATCATCTAAAGTTAGCGTTTTTATGACACTTTTGCCTATCTTTTCAACAAATCCTAACAAGCATAATATATTTATTACACCAAACGAGGTGTACTTTTTATGTTATAGGGCGGCAAACAAACAACAAGATCAAATAAAGTCGTAGTAAAGTCGAACTGGTCCGCACTAGGTTGGGTGACCACAAGTGGCATAACAAATTCTCGAGCTCCTCCGTGCTTCGAAAGGCACGAAAAGCAGTTAGCCCAGACTGACATCTTTGTATGGCAGTCGTCAAGCTACATCAGATGCCTAAGGCAGCTTGAAAAATCTGATACCAGTGTTGGCCACTTACACGAAAAACAAGTTAAGTCGAAATTCAGTAAGAAGAAAATAAACAAAGTGCATAATATAAACGCGGTAGGATATTTGACCTCACGCAGTGGAATGTCACGCTAAGTTAATAGATTATACTCGTAAAAAAAGTCACTCGCTCTCTGTTAAATTAAACTTGAGCGGACGGGTTAGATGAAACACGGGAAGCAGAAATAGTTTAAGGTTGCTACAGTCCTCGAGGCGTAAGCTTCAAAAGTAGTCAAAAAATTACATAAAAAATAAATCAATGTTTTATTAGATACAATTGAACCATTTTGATTATATAAAAAAAAAATAACAAAACACGATATTATGTTATTTTATTTTGTAATAGTTCAAACACAACAACACTGGAACGTCAAGCTAAAGGTGAAGGCAGACAGTGCGCGGCAGGAAGATGACGCGCGAGGGTCGTGCCGCGTCTCAGGCCGATGTGCGAACCTACACTACTCGTATCTGTGTGCACTCACATAAATGCAAAGCTGAGCTTACGTCTCGAGAGCTGTAGCACAAGGGCTATTATGGCGTTTCTACAGGTTTAACTATACAACTTGTGCGGAAAAAAGCATAACAAATTGATTTATATGATACTGTTAAAAAACAGTTCATCGCCGAAAGAAGGAAGACGTGCGTCGCGCCGGCTTAAAAAACGCCCTTACCATAGACATTTCCAAACAAATGTACTCTAACTTTTATTTTGAAACGATATGTCAGATTTCAACAAATTATAGAACTCAAAGAAATTGCGTAAATCTAGGATTTTAACTGGTTTTCCACGGTCAAAATATGAACTTGAAAGACAATATTTTTATGTTGATGGTCTAAAAATAATGACACACTATATTTTCTTTCAAGTTCATACTTACCGTGGATAACCTGTTAAATTCTAGATATATGCATTTTTTTTAAAGTTTCGAAATATCGCCGAAATCTGTCTCTATATTACGTTGGTATAGAAAATTCAAGGATAAAAGCGAATTTATGTCAACAGCTCAAGTTGCACTTCAGGCATCCCTATACAGCCGTAATAGTAAAGGAAACAGATTGAATTTGAGTAACTTGATGCGCTGTAGGCTGTACTGGATGCAACAATACTAATTCGCCATTAACAAGATCTCTTAAATAAATTAATACCTACCGTTGGTAATATTTACCCAAGCTAAAATATTTAAAAATTTGGTAAAATATATTCAACTTTAATTTAACTATCATATAAGTAATATTTAAACAACAATATGGTAACTAATTAATACTACGATGTGGTCATACTCACATCATTTTGTACGCAAGCGTCGGAAAAGGGAAAGACACCGCCGAAATAAATATACGTAATACTTTAGTAAGTACATCTTGCATTGAAATAATACCATAAAAAAAAATCTATTAAAATATTTCAGAAAAATCTTTAACATTGAACTAAAACAATAAAAATGTAGACAAGAGATTGCAGTGAGATTGAGTTATAACACTAAGGGCCGACGCACATTAGGCGAAACGCAGCGCAGAGCATTTTTTATCGCCAAAACATTATCGTCTGTGCTTTTGTTGAAAGAAAATCAAAAATTAATTAACAAAAAATTATCTCTAAAGGTACTCTTTGAAGTTGACCGGAATGCGACAGCGGCAACTGCACGTACCGCGCGGCGGCAGGCGATATTAATAGTTGGTATGGAATGACTTTAGAACCACGCGACTCAGGGCTCGACAGATGCCGCAAATGGCACGCGGCAAGTGAAGCTCTCTCAGTGAATTGAACTGAGCTTATGGACTTGAACGTGCCGCGCGGAGGCAAAGCTAATAGAGCTGCAGTTACCTTCAGAACTGCAGCTGCCGCTGCCGCCTGCCGCAAAACTTCAAAGTGTACCTTAAGAGCTTCGAAGCGACTGCAGGAGAATGCTAGTTAGCGCGCATGAACGCGATCGCACGAGCATTGAGATTCGACGCACGCCTAGACGATAATGTTTTGGCTGTTAATCGCTGCATTTCGCCATATGTGCGCCGGCACAAGTCATAAAATTTCATTAATAAGAAATTACAGTATTGTAATCAATGTACCTATATCGTGATTACAATAAGCTCAAAACTGGTAAGTATAAGCTTTTTTAAAATATTTGCTAGCTGTACGCCCCGGCTTCATTCGTCTGCAAAGACTGGCTGAAACTTAAAATAAAACTATATGGTATATTGAAAACTAAACTTTATTACTCGATTTCAAGGTGTCATAAAAATCAGACAATAATGCCGGAACTTTAATTAATTGTAAATAAAGTTTAGTTTTCAATGAAAAGATTCCTCACACACATGGAACTATATATCTACAATCACATACGGTTTAAGGTTTTCGCCCATTGCATCTCATTAACGCCTACGCCACTGTGACTCGAAAGTATTCAATGTGAGTGTGGATTTTTTTCAAAAGCTTTAAGGCCCATTTACACACTGCACATCTGTTGCCTGTCGCACACAATTAAAGTAATAGATGGCTTGCATGGTGTAAACAAAACATCAACCATACAAATCATTTATTACTTCAAATTAATTGTATGGAACAGGTAAGAAAGTCGTACAGTCTTAATGGGCCCGTAACTCGAGTTGGAGTGGGACCGTCGAGTTGGTGTAATGGACGAAGGCCTTTATAGAAATTTTTCGTGTAATATTAAATTATCACAATTAAACCAATAGACAAAACAATTAAGGAGGTAAATATAAAAACGTTTATCCATAAACTTGCAGGCACTCTGGGTGTTTCTAGGGCCACTATGAACTTGATCTCACATATCCCTCTGGGTGTTTCTAGAGACACTATGAACTTGATATAGATATAGAAACAGCTTTTCCATGGTAAGGAGTTGCCTTGGAGCGAATAACCGATACAACTGAAAAACATTGGAGCTGTAAACCTTTCTACCGCCCTGTATGAAGGTAAACCGATTCAAAAATCTTAATTGAAGCGTTATTGGAATGTGTAAAATTAGGCGAAGGAATAATTTACTTATAAGATATTTATCATTATTGTCTTCAATTACTAGTACATCTATCGATAAGGAGCAATGGTGACTCTTGTGGCGCCCCCAGTTGAAATAAACTATTTAAATTAAAACATAAGATATCAAATTCTATACAACGAAGCACTTGAATAATTGAGTACTAAATCATATATTTTAGCCTCTTGTGTGGCTTATCACTGATCAAAGGTCACTCCTTTATTTCTCCACTCATCTGTGACGGTGTCCGCTATAAGCTTTTAGGTAAACTAAATGGCAAACTTAATTTGTTTTAAATTTTAGAATATTCCATTTCTTGTTTAATCAAAAGATTTATTTTAACTGGGCGCACCATAAAAAGCACCCAAAAATATTTAATACAAAAACAAATACTAAACAATACTTATTTTTATAATGCTAGGTACACATGAGCAGAATTTAGGCAGTCATTTAACAGCCAGTTAAACAATTATATGTAATCAAGGCAAATCAAGGATTGATTGGCTGTGCGTGTGTGAGTTGCCAAAAATTAAGAGCAATGACGTGGTCGAAGAAAAAATGGAGGAGCGTGGCGTAAAAAGCCTATCTGGAAAACGTACCAGGCCGAATCAAACTTCCACCTGGCAGCAATTAGCCCTGGTCTATTAGGAAGGCGTATTAAGAACGCAGGTGGGTCGTTGTAAAGATAATTTCGTTAGGTCAAAGATTTCCAAATAACAGGTTGAGAGTGTACCCAGCACTAAGTCTTTTATTGCAAAACATGAAAATTTTAGGTCAATCTTTGTGAGCATAAATATAGCATTGGCAATGAATACATTAGTATTCTTTAATTTGCAAGATTACATTAAGAGTAAAAAACCATCAAAAGGAGTTAAGTAAATGCCACACTACCCGGTCAGTGCTAAAATTAACACGCACTTTACAATAAATAACGAGTAAATAGGAAAGCTAAGACAGTCTTAGCGATACTTCACGCTTACACGAAGTTAGTAACTGTCTACTTAGTATACTCAATTATGTGATCGATTCGAGAAGATTTCTTAATTTTCGACAAGCAATGTTAAACTTTTAATAAAGTCACTGGTGCATTCGCATTTCAACACGTCAACATCGTATCACTTTAAATTAGTCAGACCAATTGTAAAATATTTACTTTATTTCTACGTTTGTCATAGTGTTCGCCAGGCATATTCAAAATTTTAATAAGCATTCCAGCCAGAAATGTGGATTAGGTATTGGAATTTAACACTTAAATCAGCATTGAATTTATATTTAAATATTTGACAAATTACTAACTTACTTACTCCCAAACACTCGAATTTTGAGTATCTACCTAACCAAAAACTCAAGTCTTATGACAAAGGAAGAGCTACAAACACCTTTAAGGATTTCATTACTCAAATGCGATAGAGTATTTGGCAGTACGTCAGTGTACTAAAAGCATAAGTTCGTGTAAACGAGGCATCAAGTTAAGTCTATAACAAAATACATTGCGAACAAGACATAAAAACAAAATATCTAAATTGAAAATATATGTAATGAAAAAAGCTACAAGTTGACGAGTAGGATTTGAACCAACCACCTCTCACGTCTGTACCGTGATTACTAAATCAACTCAGCCGCCGTAACTTCAATGACATGCCTCAAATGCATGAACTCTAAATATGATAGAGTGGCATGAAGATACTACTCCGCTCAGTTGGTTGCGTTCTCACGGTTCGAATTTTAATCAACAGTAATTTTTCAAAACAAATTTTCAATTTCTATATTGTTTCGAACATTGTATGCAGAGTCTAAACGAAATACTGAAACTGTTTTAAGCGTGTATTCAGTTCATGATAATGAACAACTTTCCCCAAGGAACATAAATCTATCTAACTATTTGTTTTTTCCTTCCGATAAAAATGGACTGATTAGCTGATCCGAGTCACAATGGAAAATATTTTTTTTTTCAGAATTCGATATATGTATGTATGTATTTGGGGAAAGTTGTTCAATATGATGGACTGAATCTACCTTCAAATGGTTTCAGTATATTTTTAAAGGGCGTAAACTGTGTCAAGGAACTCGCGATATGTTCAGTCTATCTCTGTCACGAACTACGTGCGACAGAGACACGGCATCACTTATGACGGAGATAGACTGAAACGGCTCGTGATGCCGCTTGACGCATTTTACGCCCTAAGATGTTATATAAATATAAATATAAATAAAAACAAAATACTCATCATTAAGAGCATATCCACGTTAGCAAGCGGTCGGGGTGTAGGGGCCTGGTCGCATGCGGCGGGCGGGGTCATTTAAACGAGAAAACTATTGGGCACCCGAAAAAGTTGAAAACACCTAAAATGAAAAAGAAAACGTGATATGTATAGCGGCCGGTAAGTAGTGCAATATGTGGACACCTACGCCTTGAGAGAATATTCGAAGACTGGGTGTTTTAAAGAGTTATTCTTCAATTTTTACATTCTGGAAACAAATTATAAAGAAAAGGAAATTCTATTTTCCATTCGCAATTTTTTATGCATTTTTAATTCGTGATACTAATTATCTACATTCTCCAAGAGCGTCGACGAAGAAATCATTTTGCTGTTCCGTCGAATCAGGTTTTTTATTTTAGTTTACTCAATTTTTATAATATACTAAAATAAAGTCAGCACTTACAAAAAAAAAGTTATAATTAATGATCAATTAATTCAAGAATAAACCTTATTCAAATTAATATAACCTTTAGATAGGTACTTAAGTAGTTCTGTCACATGTAGAAGGGTATTTAGTTTCAAGGTTTCAATAACCAATATATTTAACCAATTTCCACAAGTTTTAAGATTTTGTTAGGCTGTCCTTGTCTTTTTCGAATGATCTCTCATTCGAGGCAGACAGACGAGACAGACAAAAGTCGTTCTTTGCCATCGACTACTTTCAAGTTGAGCCCTAAAGATTACATTCTACTAAAAACACCCAGTAGTCATAAAAGTGAAAATCTATAATAATATATCATATTTTTTTTAAATTCAGAAAACTACGTTCCTATTATAGCAAGATAAATTTTAATATTGGGATTTCATTTACAGTTTTAAAATACGGAACCTTCTTAAAAATGCTGAACTAAACGTATCTAGCAATAAATTAAAAAGGCGTAGGTTTCCACACACTGGTACAACACTGACATGCAATGAGTGATTCAAACGAAACATAACAAAGCATTGACTCTGATTGTAAAGGGGCATGCGCATGCGCATACGGTCAAACATACTCTTATTAAAAGATTACAAATATTCTTCTGATCATCCTTGCAAACAATCCTTGTGAAAGGTAATTTAACACTGCAAATGATGTTTCGGTCCTTCAAATTGAAAACAAGCTATTAGGCAAGTTGTTTTACATAGTTAGATACTTAATTACGTCTTAATACTTGACAGGGTAGACAGACCTGTAGACCTTTTTACGTAGCCAACGGAATTAGTGTTAAATCAATTAGATCATTAAAAAAAGTTTGCTTAAACCGGGAATCAAACCAATTGATATTGTAATGTATAGATGGTGATCCTTATATTTGACACAAATTAAATATCTAAGTATATTATAATTTTACTTATAAATAAAGGAGAAGAAAATTTAAATTGCGGATTCCATCCATATTGTCTTTTATCTAAGCGCAAATTCCGACTGGTATAGCAGCAGCTGGCAGCACGCTTTCACTATCAAGCCATATTCAACTTCATTTACGAAATATATAAAATAGCTTTAGAAAAAACAAGTAGAGCGTCTACCTGAGACGTCGCGCGGCCTTTAGCGGCTAAGTTCTCGGCTGGAAAATAAGAGATAAGAGTATTTGAGCGGTCACACGTTGCCGCCGCGTAACAAATACAAAAAAAAAATCAATGCGCGCGGCGCCGCAGCGAGTGAAACTGCTGCCACGAGTGCGCTGCCGGTCGCTGCCGCTCCAGTGTGAATAGACGCTAATCTAATCACCTACCTAATCACTTGTTTCTAGTGTGTAAGGCCCATTTACTCATTCAGTTTCAAGGGTATAGATTTCTTGCTAGCTTCCTACTAGTATCTCTGATTAGTAAGTACCTAATTATCATTCCTTCGAGTGGTTTATCTGCCCTCAATCTGCTAACAAAGTGTAGAAATGTAAAGTAACTAATATCTAGGCGTATTGTAACGCTCACCGTGCATTCGTACGGTCATATTACGAAAACAATTTCCGTGACTTATATTTAATTTTCATAATTTTCGAAATATAATTTAATAATTTTTTTAATGTAGTTTGCCTACACGATGTTAATGTAATGTAAAGCAGTTATTCAATTTTAATCGCAGGGTGAAACAATAATACCGTCCTTTTCTAAATAATAAACAAGTGGAATGAGTGAAAGAGCCAGATATACAAAAATGATGTGATGTGAACACTAGAGATGCCGAAGTATCGTAGTTCCACTATCGATAGTTGGTCTCGAAAGTCAGTTAGTATATCAATAACATAAATGTGGTAGATTCTTGATAATCTCTAGTCATCGAGACCCAATTGTAACGATAGTGTAGTCTATCAACCCTTAAGAAAAGTATGATTGTAATTCTTTTAGATTATCTTAAAATAATGGTCCCATATTTTTCAGTTTACCAAACAAGTAAACATTCTCAAAGATACAGAGCATTTAAGTTCTGGTGTGGGGGCTTGCAACGTCAGCACTAAGGTAAAATCGTACCTTTGCACGTATCTTTGTCATTTTTTGTTTCTAATATTTTTCAATAAACTAACCGATGCTAGGCTAAACATATTATTCCATTCGTTATGTCTAATAGGCAATATTCTTGCAAGACTTCAATGAATATTACACTTTTTGAGCTATCGATACTACGGTACCTACATAGAGTCTTTTCGATATTTTACTGTCAGACAAACTATATGTTTATCGATAGTGGGATATCGAGCGGCATCACTAGTGCGGCCTGTTCGATGTATAAATGAACACTAAATTAGGACTAGCGTCAAGGTTGACGTGCGGCGAGCGCTGAATTATTAATATCCTTGTAATTATACCAGAAGAGCCATTTTGAAACGAGAAGTGAACTAATGGTTTTTCTATACAAAAAAACTGTTCTTTTAGTGACTCCCGAGTTTGGAAAACAGCACCAGACTTTGCAGCAATTACTACTGTAATTTTAGCATTATTTCTAACTAGCAAATAAATTTTTAGTCGCCCAGAAAATAATTTCACTGTATGAATAATCAAACGCGATTTTTTAAACTGATAGTTAATTTCAGTCAAATTTTAAAAGATTAACCTGATTAAGTAGTTATTTTTTTTAAAAAGCTAGGCTTTTGAGCGGTTCCTTCTCAATTTATTAAAAATCTTACCTTTTTTTTTTTTTTTTTTTTTTTTTTTTTTTTTTATTGGTAAACCAACAGCGATACAGTTTCTTATAGTTACAAAATATACAATATACTTATTAGGGCCAAAAAAGGTTTACACAGGATTTTACCAATATAAATAAACTTAATGTTGATTGCAATAACAAAACAAGGTTACATATATTTTGTTTTAAGTAGATAATTAAGGTATACTAGTACAAGCATAATAACCGAGCAATTAAGTATTATTAGGGGGCTCAGAAAGGGAACATCCAAGTTACAAACGATGCATTTTGACAATGTCAGTTTTGAGTCGGGATTTGGAGAGGTGAAACAAATCTAAATTTGAATATGACTCATTATAGATATTAGCCATTCGACACAACACAGAATTCTTGAAATAATTTGTGTGACTGTGGGGTACATGTAGTAATTGCGTGTGACGCGTGCGTTTCGCAGGAACTCGAAGTGCCACTGCATGCAGGAGATCGCAACAGTCTACCTGGCCATTGATTACTGATTGGAGGAAAATCAAATCATATTGAACGCGCCTCATTTCTAAACTATCCATATTGTAGTTCAAGCAGGCCTCAGCGTAAGAGTTGAATGTTCTGTGTTCCTTAAATGATAAAAATTTAAGAAACTTCTCTTGTACGGACTCAATTCTCTGCTTGTGAGTAGAATATTGAGGTGACCAGATATTGCATGCATATTCAAGAATTGTTCTCACAAAGGTAATAAATAGAACTTTAATGCACTCAATATTCTTGAACTCCTGACTTACGCGTTTGACAAACCCTAGTTGCTTGAATGATTTACTTACTATTGCTTCCATGTGTTCTGTCATAAGCATTTTTGAGTCAAACAGAACGCCAAGATCCTTTACAGTAGAAGTGTTTTTAATTATACTACCACATATGTTATAGTAAAATTTTATTAGATTCTTTTTTCGCGAGAACGTAATTTGCATGCATTTTTTAACGTTTACAGTGATTCTGTTATTTTTGTAATAACTTTCTAAGGAGTCTAAATCTTTTTGTAATAGCTTACAATCTTCAATGGACTCGACACTCAAAAAAACTTTTTTGTCATCTGCAAACATCAAAAAATTTGCGTGATTCAAATGATCACCTATATCAAACGGATATGCATTGTACAACAAGGGGCCTAGGATGGATCCCTGAGGCACTCCCGAAGGTATAGAAACGAAGTCGCTTCGCGCTCCACCAATCACGACGGCTTGACTTCGATTAGTTAAATAAGATGCGAACCATCGAAGAAGGTCACCGCGTATTCCCAAAGCATTTAGTTTGCCCAACAGGATAATGTGATCCACACGGTCGAAAGCCTTTTCGAAGTCAGTATAGATCACATCAACCTGCTGGCCTGCGTCCATACTTCGAAGAACATGATTGGTGAAGACAGCAAGATTAGTGACTGTTGAACGTCTGTTCATGAAACCATGCTGCTCATTCGGAATTGACCTATGGATAATTGGACTAATGTATTTGTTAATAAGTTTTTCAAATATTTTACTAATCGTATTGAGAATAGAAATTGGTCGGTAGTTTTCTATATCGATCTTGGATCCAGTTTTGTGTATAGGGACTATAAGTGCCTCTTTCCATTTTGATGGAAAACTACCTTTTCGCAAAGATGCGTTAAATAGGATCGCTAATGGTTTCGCAAGGTTTGTAGCACATTTTTTGTAAAATATAGGAGGAATGTTGTCACTCCCTGCTCCTTTGTTAGTATCTAAGCTTAGAAGAACATCTGTAATCTCCTTCTCAGTGAACACAATTTTATTGACTATTTCACAAGATTTAACTTCAGGAATTTCCACATTATCATAGCAATTCGCAGGCTTCACAAAGACGCTTTCGAAAAACTTGCTAAAACCTTTACATGCCTCAGACTCACCATGGTATTCTTGATCTTTCAGTTTCAAAGTGTTAGGGTATCCAGAATTGTTTTTGCGGAGTGACTTAATATAAGTCCATAGTTTTTTCGGATCCTTACGAATTAAATCTTGTACACGTTTTAAATGGTTCTCATAACATTTTTTTTGAATTTCTTTCTGTCGGGCGCGCAATATAGAAAATTCATCATAATCTCGCGGATTATGGTATCTTTTCCATCGTCTGTGTGCACGCTGTTTGTCTTTAATGATATGTATTGATGCGGCAGAATACCATGCTGGGTGTTGCGTATTATTATTTTTGGTTTTCATAGGTACGAATTCCCTTATAACGTTATACAAAATTCCATAAAATACATTTACCAATTCATTAATTGAGTGACTAGTACCTGTAAATTCGCCAAGGCAAGTAAACCAATTTATTTTTGACAAATGATTGTTAATTTCTTTATAATCAGCCTGGAAGTAATTGTGTTTCTTAATAGGTTTAGGGCGCAACGAGGGTGTAAATAAGTCAGGAAAATTCATAAGTAAAGGTGGATGAGCAGGATCCTCTCTGACAAGGCCATCGGGATTGCGAGATAAATTTACAACTGCATTACTAAATACAAGATCTAATACATTGTTATATGCGTTTACTGTGCTATTGTATTGCCTTAACTCGAACCCATCGCAAGCATCAATCAGTTCACATGACGCTTCTTGAACATCTACTTTACATGTTTTTTGCAATGTAGGGACAGAAGGAACAGACGCCGACCAAGCTATGTTTGGTAAATTGAGATCTCCTACTATAATAAAATGATCATTTAAGTTTTGAGCAATTACTTTTGTAAAATGGTTGTTGAAGGCCCTAAGTCGTGATGCTTTATCATTGTCAGGGGGTATATAAATTAAACCAATGTGCAAGTCGCGGTTGTCAAAAGTGCCAAGTTTATGACCAGACACTGAAATAAATATACACTCTACATCTGAGCAATCCCACTCCGGTCTCTCCCTGACTTGAAGTGCCTTCTTAGAGAAGATCATAACTCCTCCACCAATCTTCTTTGAAGACTTTTTACTATCACGGTCATTACGGAACATATCGTACCGGTCGTCACAGAGTTCTCCTTGGTAGAACCCATCAGTCAGCCAAGATTCAGTTATAAGTACAATATCAAAATCGTTCATAAGTAGGTTTTGACTTAATTCTTTAGTTTTGGTACGTAAGCCGCGAGTGTTTTGATAAAAAATGTTAAGGTTTCTATCCATAATCATCTACCACAGCTGTACCGAAATGTAATAAAACGTACGTTAAATCATTTAGTTGCGACCTATGGTTCAAAAAGACGGTAATAATACAAACTATATGAAAAAGATGCACATGGATAAATACGATGATTGGGCGACTGATGCTAACGTAATTTGTATTGTATCGAATGTTAAAGCTATTTATTAATATTTTTGTTTGCAAGCAAGACAATGGATGTTCCCCTGACAATTTGACACAAAATTTGCAAAATAATGAGACAAATACTTTGAAAGTGATAAGTAGCTCTAAAAGTAACGATAACAATGAGCAATTCAGGTCAGTTTTTCTAGATCCCTTTCCAAGTTTATTGTGATCGACGGAGATTCTTCGTTTTTTCGTAAAAAAATATTGCAATCACGGATCCACACGAATTTGTAACCTTTATTCTTAGCTATTTCTTTGGTCTGTTTCAGTAAACGTTTATTTTCAGGTGTCAGGTGTTCGTTAACAAAGAATTTTTTGGGTGGTCCACTAATCCCAATATTTGAGGTGTTAATTCCTTTGCTTCTCCTCAATCCGGACAAAATACGGTCTTTTAAAGTCCTGTCTCTAAGCTTGGCTACAATTGTCTTAGGCCTGCCTGTTCTTTTTTGCATAGGTTGAACACGATGTGCAAATTCTATGTCTCCAGGTTCAAGATCAACACTGGCATGCTTAGCTATTGCTTTTACGAGATCCATTGTCGATTCGTTGTGCAGCTGAGGCAGTCCTACCACTTCAATGTTTGTCATTCTGGCCCTTTGTTGTTGTTTACTCAATTGTTGTTGAAGTCCGCATATTGTGTTGTTGGCTTCAGATACTTCATTTTCGAGTTTGCTCATGTTCGCAAGCATTTGCTCATGTTCATCCCGTATGTGCACATGTGAGGCCTTAAGTTCTTTAATCTCTCCACTGACAGATTCTAATTTATTTTCAACCACAGAGAGAACTGTAGTTTTCAATTCTTGGATTAATTCCTCCTTTATGGTCCTCAGCTTGTTGTCTAATAATTTCTCTATTTCTGTAAGTAGATCTGGAGCTAAGGCACTTTGTGGTACAACAGATATTGTAGAACTCTTTTGCCCTTCAACAGTGGGATCTCTAGTCGGCTCTTTGCTGATTTGTGACTGGTTTTGAGTTGGTTTTAAGGACCTTACAGGGGTATTAGTGTTGTCGCCCCCTTTGCGTTGAGCTGCAATACACGCGGGGCATTTCCACTGTGCCCGTGGGCTGGCAACTTCATTGAAGTTGACACATTCAGAATGGTACATTTTCTGACAAGGAACACATTTAATGCGTTTTTGAGTTACAGTTATTGCAACTTTGCAAGCCTCACATACGCCAGCCATTTTTTATATATATTTGTTTACAGAATTATAAACTGAGAACTGCTCTTTTAAAAGAAGGAAAAAAAAAAATTTATGTACAAAAACAAAAGTATGAAAAAGAAAGAAAAAATTAGGTATATTTATTTTGAGCCGAAGCGGATTTGAACCATCAATATCACTTAACTGGGTGAGAATCGGAACCGCTACGCCAGAGACGCGCTAAGTAAGGTTGCGAAATAGCCGCTCGGTTACTCGACGTGAACTTAGATACTTGATGCACAAGTGGGATTGTTGTGAGGTGGTTGTGAGTCTTGTTAAGATAGAATTTATTCGTCGACCCTCTTCACAAAATGTAAACTCGCACCAAGTTCTTACACTTTTACCAAGAAATTGTTTACATCCGATTAGGTTCACTGAATCCTTTTATCTTTACGAGTTACTTTTAACACTATCTTTATTCTGATACACTTATACGGCGGAACAATGCAGGCAACGAATTTTAAACTTGCAATCAACACGGAGACTGTGATACGCGTGCCGCGGGGGACCTGTTTTGTTAAAAAGCAACTTATCAGGTTTAATAGAGAAATCATCTGAGAAGAAACCCAAAAGGCTGCTGAAAATAAATAGATATTTAAATTCAGATCAATCGTTATAAAACAGTCAATCTACTTATAAAATTATCATTTAAGAATCTAGGCAAAAGATCCTATGAAGTAAAACGCTGTTAGCTTCGTTTTACCAGAATTTAGACCTTGACTCAAATGCTTTTATTTCTAGTACCTACTTTATGAGATTAAAAGGCGGAAATTATATTGACATTCTGCACGCAAACCCATCTAAAAATTAGTCACAACATAGCGTTATTTGGTGCAATGGTTCATAGTGTTAATTTACAAACAAGTGTTAAAAACATTTACCGTTAGCTTCCTTCCAATACCCATCTGTTAAGGCCACGTTCAGTGCAGACTCGAAATGTATGAAATAAAAACAAACTATGTATGTGAAGAATATACTCATTTATTTATGTATCTAAGCTCTGACATAGTCGAAACTAAATCATATGCACAAAGTATGTGATGACATTATATCTCGATGGAGTTCCAAGCTATTACTATATAAGATCATTTTAAATCAAATACAAATATTATTACGGTGAGTTTAGTCCGTAATACTGAACAACCTTTCCCAACTATCATAAATCGAAACAAGATATATGTTTAAAATAACGACGATCTCCGTGGCGTGGTGGTCACCATGCTAGTCCGCCACCCAGAGGTCCCGAGTTCGATCCCCGATCAAGGCAAGTTGGAAAATGGACTTTTTCAAATCGTCCTGGGTCTCGGATGTTTATCTATACATGTATTTGTTATAAAATATAGTATCGTTGAGTTAGTATCCCATAACACGAGTCTCGAACTTACTTTGGGGCTAGCTCAATCAGTGTTATTTGTCCCTATACAGGGTTACTGGTAACTAACGCAAAACCTTTTAACATCGGAATCAAAATCCTAACATAATATAGATCTGCAAGAAAAAAATAAAAAAATCTAAGAAAAGAAATTGGAATCCCCATAGAAACTCGACCAGGTGATCAGTGAATTTGTATGGGAGGCCCATTTTATTTTCTGTAATTTTTGCCTTTTTTCTTGCAGATCTATAATGTGTTGGGGAGTTTGATTCGGATGTTAAAAGGTTTTGCGTTAGTTACCAATAACCCTGTATATTGATATTTATATTTATTTAATACTAAATACCCGACTACGAGAGCTTTATACGACTAACAAAGGACTGAATGAACTATTTTTGAAATGTGCTAATCAAGACCGTTCATTTGATTCCCCACTCGATATACAAACAAAAATTTTTTTTACTCTAACTTTTTTGTATGTAAGATTCGTTTTATACATTTTTTGCATACAAATTTTAGCCTATTTCACCCGGACAATAATGACGAATCGAATGACATATCATTTAGGAAAATTGGTCAAGCGATTCGGACGCTACAGTAGAACAGACATATATAACCACATACATACATGCTGCTAAAATCATTACCCTTGCTCATGAGTTTGCCGTAGTCGGTTAAAAAATAGCACTTCCACTTATCAATTTGCGTGAGGTATTTTTTTTCATATTTGGTGCACATTTCGTGAAAGTTTGATGTTCAGAATTGCTTCTTTCAATCTTAGCGCGTCCCCGGTTGCATCCTCAGCTGTGATGCTTCTGAACCCGGGGTGCACTTTCCCGCTTCTTCCTTTCCAGATATGATATGCATGACAATGGTCACCCAGGCACAGAATTAATATAAGTGTTAGAAAACGGAATCTCCTAGGGTCCCGCGCAATATGTATCCCCGTTCCCCGTCCTCGCACCTCTACCCCGTTCTCGCCTTATCGAGGGTGTTAAGCAGGCGGCTGCATGCTGCAGGGACGCATATTGCGCTTCGCTTTTCTGACTACTTAATATTTTATATTACGCAATTTATGTTTGTTTACTTGTTCGCAGGCATTACATGTTATAATGTGTCAACATTGTATTATAAGTGTTTATTAATGAAAACACAATAATAATATAACAAAGCCCTTCTGGCGAGGCAGGCGACCAATACTGTGAAAATGAGTTTTTTTCGGCGTTTTTTTCTCAGCAGTGGACGTTACGAAGCGCTGGTATCGGTAGCTTTTCTTTAAAAATAAATTGAATTTAAAAATATTTACACGTAACATAAATGATACCTATTGACGTGTAAAAGTGCCTGTAAAAGTCTAATTACTGAATACACATTTGAATCTTTGAATCTTGAATCTTGGGACCCTAGAAGATTCCGATCTGTAAGTAATATCTATTAAATTCTGTGACCCAAGGGTGCTGAAGACCATGCAAAATAGAGAAGGAATAGCCTGAACAGTTTAAACGATTTCTTTATAGTTTTACTCCCGACCACCTGCCTGACGTTAACTCTCTTTTATTTTATTCTCTTTGGGCATGGGCGTAGCCACAGTGGGGCACGGTGGGGCGCTTGCCCCACCCTGGCTCAGACCTTTAAGTTACCGAACCAAACCTAAAAATTAAATTATCTAGGTACTTACTACAATACTTAATATTCGTAAGAAAGTTCACACTCGACATTTTATATGTAAAAATTAACTCGGGTAAGCGGCGGACCGTGTAGTTTGCTAGTTACATATTATTTCAGATTGCTGCCCCACCCTGAGCCCATGGCTGGCTACGCTTATGTCTTTGGGTTCTCGACGAAATCGCTTCTTCAAATATTAGTAAGTAATTAAAATGCCTTATATAACATTAAGCCAATATTTCTATACAAAGTAATCTTATTAGGGTAAGATCATTCGACATGGCTAATTTGATTTGCCAGTGAAGTGAATACGACAAGGAATGGTTATTTTTACACACTTGACCACAGTTGCGACGGCATAAGCAAATGTAACGCACGAAGTTGTAGTGAGGGAAAAATTCAAGAGAAGGCGAGTTATGTGAAGGGCGGATTTACCAGCAGGGAGTTTGGAGCCTAGGGTTGGTGCTGGATTTTGGAAGCAACCAATTTGAGGCCCTTGCATCGCCGCAGTCAAGAAGGGCTTTAACATATTTTGATTAGCGATGTGCCGCTTCCGGAATTTCCAGAAATTTGAACATTTTTCGAGAATTTTAGTTGAAAATTTTCTGAAGAAATTTCTTGTGGAAAATTTTTCCAGACCTTTTTGAAAATTTCTGGAAATTCTCAAGAACGGCACATGACTAATTATGATATTCCAGTGACCGCTGGTTAGGGGCAAACTATTTTTGTATTTCGGGTGTTCAAGTGGCCAATACTGGTGTCAGATTTTTCAAGCTTCCTAAAGGCATCAGACATAGCTTGACGACTGTCATACAATGATGACAGCCGGGACCAACGACTTATACGTGCCTTCCGAAGCACCGAGGAACTCAAGAAATGTTTATGCCACATGCGGTTACCCATCCATGTGTGGACCACGCCTGGTGTCGCTTTACTTGCGAAAGCGCTAGGAATGCCCACTCCCGCCGGACCAACGAGCTCCTCGCGCAAACTATGAAAAACCTATCCGCCATTGATTTTGTTGTCAAATGAAAACAAATTGTCATTAATACATTGTGTGTGTATTAAAAAATCGATCTCGACAAATTTTCATAATAAGTGACAGATTAATCCATCGTTCTCACTTAAATTTTAATACATGTATTACCCCAACCTTCACATCAGTACCAGCTAATCGGTAAACAGGGACCACTTTGCCGAGCAAGTTTTTTATGATGCCAATTAATACAGGCTACTTTAATGTGACCCAGTATACCACGTGGAAGTGACATACCCGTAATAAATCGAATCACGGGCTATACTAGGTCACTATAGTATAATGAAATTAAAATAACAACCTAAACGCCAAAAAAAATTGACCTTACCATACAAATAGCCCGGGCGGCTGCACACTTTTGTATAGAAGTGTTGTTTTTTTTTTGTGTTTTGGCTTTTACTTTAATTTCATTATACTATAGAGGTAGAGATCAAAAGCCCGTGGTTTGATTTATTACGGGTATGTGCCTTCCACGTCGTATAATAAAACTACCCCGTTTACATCGTGGATAAACCCAGATAAAGATTATACCGCGATGATAGCGCCTCGATATAAACGTAGTCGCCGGTGCCATGCTAAATGATAAATAAATAAATATATACGGACAAATCACACAGATCGAGCTAGCCCCAAAGTAATTTCGAGACTTGTGTTATGGAATACTAACTCAACGATACTATATTTTATAACCAATACATATATAGATAAACATCCAAGTCCCAGACCGGGGATCGAAGCCGTGACCTCCGTGTGACAGCGTGGCATGACGAATACTAGGCCACAGGGGTCGTCAAAATGAGCTAGCCACATGTAATAAATGTTCTTCAGAAACATAGCACAGGCACAAGAACTCCACATTATTTTTGTTTATTTTATTAGCATGTTTTTAATTATTTGTAGCGAAACAAATTACTGTTGATTCTTATTATATAAACCGCCCGCATATATGCTAACACATTCAGTGCCATGTGTATCCTTTTGTACGTGTGGGGGCTACATAAACCACAAAGGGAAACTTCATACGTCACACCACCGCACTCGCGACCGCTAACCACTGTGGTCAAGGCCTTATAATACATTTAATCTAACTTTAATACTTGTACCTTACTATAACAATAATTTCCGTATATTGTCTGGGAAGGTTGGACTGGTTTATATTGATTTCATCAACATTTCGTACAATAAAAGTGTACTGTGACCAAACGAGTTACCTGGGCCGGTCCTCCACTTATATCTTGAATTTTCTCTCAAACTTAAAATAATATTAACATGAAAATATATATTCAAAAAGATTTTTAATACAGTCTTTTTAAATACACATTTGCAAGTTGATAATTTTCAATTTAAGAGATAATTTTTCAAAACTAAAAACAGACTTCTGACTACACAACCAATTTTAATAAAATTACTATGGGACCACCTCGACAGTATACCCATTCAAACAAAAAAAAATATTTTTCAAATCGGTCCACGCGTCTTCGAGTAATCAGTGAACATACATAAAAAAAATAAAGGATCGCGACGAATTGATAACCTCCTTTTTTTGAAGTCGGTTAAAAATTCAAGATATAGGTAGAGCACCAGCCCAGGTATCTCGTTGACTCACTGTACTATCACACTGTTAGACCGTAGACTAGAGGCTTCGCACATTACACCCACTCAACGCCGCGCCAACGCCAC
This sequence comes from Acrobasis suavella, assembly GCA_943193695.1. Taxonomy (NCBI): domain Eukaryota; kingdom Metazoa; phylum Arthropoda; class Insecta; order Lepidoptera; family Pyralidae; genus Acrobasis; species Acrobasis suavella. The sequence goes on along the minus strand of OW971934.1, from coordinate 2,658,341 downwards.
ACTGACTCGTTTCACAATGAATTATTGGAATGTTAACTTTATGTCACGATCCTTACAGTGGAATTTCCAGAATTGAGTTAAGAATACGATGCATGGAATATGAGTATCCGATGTATTCTTTCAATATAAACTATACAACGCGACACAAATACGTTGAACAAAAATCGCGAACTTCAAGGATTCTTCATTCTTAAGGAGCAGACTTCTTTAATGGGTTTTACAGCTCTAAACAAAGAGAACCCAGGTCCGCAAAACTCAAAAATTATAGATTGATGGTGGAAAAATTTGAATCTGTTAATAGGCGATTCAGCTAGCAATCCATCACTATTTTGATTTCTTTTTCCACCTTCTCGCAGTGGCATTTGAGTCTTGCGGCCCTGAGCTCCATCTGCTTAGAGCAGCAAGACCCAAAATGCTCTGTCTGCCCCATCAGGGGAGAAGACGTGAAAGAACGTATGTACGTATGTATGTGGGTTGATGCCATTTTCGCCCATTCCCTAGAAGATCTGTGCGGGAAGAGAAGCAGCTGGTACATTCTAACTTCTTTTTTTTCCCAGACCAACATGTGCTCAAATTATAATCCAATTGAATTTTTGAAAATCCACCGTATTATCGCTTTACAATATGTAACAAAAACCCTGTCCGATCCTTGTAGGACCAACTCAGACCGTCAATATGAACAACTTTTCCTATGAGATAAATGCTTGAAACTCGAAAAAAATAGCCATCTTCATATAAAAGTGTTCGGCCGGCTCGTCAATTTGTATGAAAATGTCTATTTTTTTCTCCGAGTTTCAAGCATTGGTCCCATAAGTTGTTCATATTGACGGTCCGAGTTGCTCTTACAAGGATCGGACAGGGTTTTTGTTACATATTGTATTAAAGCTCACTTTTACTGTGACTGTGAGTAGAGTCGGAGTGGCGTCAGTGTCGAGTTGGTGTAATAGGCGAAGGCCTTTATAATACACATTAACAAATAAAGACCAATGTATTAATTGTGACATTTCAACCGTGTGCTTCCACCAAGCCACCCAAGGAGGTTATACCATATAGAGATTGCACCATAAACAAAAATAAAAAAAAATTTACGAACTTAAATTACATTTTCAAACCCGTAGTAAATGTCTCAGATCACGAAAACTAGACACCCAAGCCAGGTTTAAGGTGACAACAGAGATAATTATACAATTTGATGCTTTTCTATCACCGATAGTGCGTGGGACTATTGGCCCATACCCTGGCCAAGATGAGGCATTCTTCGTCAACACTAGCGATCCGGGGTAGCGTAACTATTTTTTGTTTGTGTTGTAATCTCTAAAATCGGAAAGGATTCAAGCCGAAAAGGTATTTCGACTCATAAATACAAAAATATCTCACTGTGAGACCAGCCATCGGAAAAAACAACAGGATATATTATATTCTTCATACTGTTATTAATATATGATATATGGGTTAGTCACGTAGAGTCAGGTACTGTCCGACACGTTTCGACCTCATCCAGGTCTTCCTCATGGCGAATGTGACTCGAGACACGCGCACGAAGTCGTCTCGAAGCGCACTGACCCAACCTAACCAGTATATCGCATATTAATTTCGATTCTTCACGTTTTAACAAAAAAAAAATCTTTATATACATTGTGATGTATCGAAGTTTCACATTTAATATATCAGCTGATGTTTTTCGCAATATAATCCTATAATAAAAGTTTATTTTATTTATTATTGTTCATTTGGATGAGTACATTTACCCTTCGGCTTGCCAATCTCCGACTAACCTTATTTATAAGCTCCTTGCACCCAACGTTAGTGTATAAAAATAAAAAAAAATACGTCATCCCACTTGTTAGTTATGAGCCTTTGATTTCGTTAACCTTTTGCACGCCAACGCTTAGTTTGCTTTATCCCCTTTGCCTAGTGAAAATAGTACAATTTAGACAACTTGAGTTGTCACTTGTCAAGGCGTCTCATTCATGCGACCGTTTCGCAACTAAGGGTTGGATCTCACTTGTCAGCACGGAGCAGCACTTTTCTATGCTACTATCCTTTTCTGTCGCTCAGAACTGTCATTTGCCAGAGCGAAAGAGAGCGACGGAACGCTATCGCACCGGTCGTGCGATAGCATGCATGCTATAGCATTCTCTCTCGCTCTGGCAAATGACGGTTCTGAGCCGCAGAAAAGGATAGTAGTGTAGAGGAAGCGAGGTGATATATTCGACCGCCACAAAGGGAAGATATTCCCCCCAGGAATGGTGTTGCGCCTGGGGAACCGCGGCTCCGACGGTGTATCGTCGGAAGTTGTATATATGCAGCGAATCGAACTCTGAAATCGAGGTGTAGGATACTGCAGGCGCCATCTCATATGCTTCTTGTGAACTATATTGTCGGTTGTCTCTTGATTGGTTATTTGTTGTAGTTCCTCGTAGTGGCCGTAGAGGTCGCCACAGTAGCATAAAAAAGTGCTGCCCCGTGCTGACAAATGACATACAACCCTAAACTGGTCAATGGCACTCAAAAGGTTAATAAATGTTAGAAATAATAGGGAATAATAAAAAATACTCTAATTTTAGTACCTGAGAAGTATATATCGTAGACATACAAAACATCATAGAAAAATGAGTCGAGTTATATATCTTCCGTACGATATAATAAACTTACGGGAATGTTTCAACATGTATATCTCCTAAAATAGACATTAATTTGTGTACTACCTAGCGACAGGTACCCTAACACTATATGTAAAAGCTAATAATATGCACTTTTCAAATGCATATGGACTTTTTGGTAATATAAAATATATCTGATGAAAATTTCAAGATAGTCACTATACACGTGTAACGATATAACCTTTAATACATAAGACATCTTCATGATCCTAATATCCTAAAAGTGATTTGTTCATACGATTTTTGCCATTGTTCAGACTTCATTTTAAAATTAAAGCTATATACTGTTAAAAATACGTGATGAAAGTATTGCACTAGGATTAAATAACTGAGCTTTTCACCTAATTTTATATTGGGGATTATTTTTAAAATACAAAATCTAAACACCAAATATAGGTAAACCGCATAATTGGCGCCTTGTCTGAGGAACGCGGGGAGAAGCGGGGGGAGCAGATACAAATAGCAAGCAAGTGACGAGGGGCGCCATTTTTGAAACACTTAATCGAATGTTTTCTTTTTGTATTGAAAAAATCATTCGTTAAGTGACTCAGCGTTTCAAAAATTGCACTCAAGGTATGACCGCGAACCAAACATGATTTCTCGTCGCGTTTTCATTCCCTCATTTCCCCCTACAGCACTGAGACATGGTCCGATTTATACGATTAACCTATATTATAAAAGCATCTCAGCTTCGAAGCAACATAATACTAACTTCAAAATACCGCTTGTTGACCGTACATAATAATAATTAATAAATACCAAAGTCAAATAAATGCTATACTACCTTATTTCTTGGAACAATTCATTCAACATTGCCTTACCTTTGGTGATGTTCAATTTGGCGATAATCAACATTGGAATGTTTGAATCACAAAAAATAACCTCTCTAAGGAACTCAATCCGAAATTAAATTATGCGGAAAAAACTAAAAAAAAAATTTGAGTGTAAAAAGTCAAAAAATACTTGACCATTTTTAGCTCGAGTCGGAATGCAAAATAACATAACATTAAATAGGCTTGGGGGCGGGGGGGGGACGTAATAAACGCGCGCGTAATTCCGCGGGAATATTTTCATTTGTATCACACAAAGACCGAAAGTTCGGCGCGAGGGTACTCTTAAGATATGGTAGTGTAATATTTACTTGACTTCTTGTTACCTGGCGAGCTAGTGGCCACGGATTGTTCAACTTTTTTACGCTCAAATTTGAGTGGTTGCTTGAGGTTGACGCTGTGCGATTCCGCGACGGCCGCCAGCCGCTCCAGCACGCTGCTGATGCTCAGCCGCTCCGCCGGGTTCACTGTCAGGCAACCACCTGCGGACAACGCACACTTAAATAAATATATATATATAGGGACAAATAACACTGATTGAGCTAGCCCCAAAGTAAGTTCTTATAGGACTTGTGTTATGGGATACTTACTCAACGATACTATATTTTATAATATATACATATATAGATAAACATCCAAGACCCAGGACAATTTGAAAAAGACCATTTTACAACTTGCCCTGACCGGGAATCGAACCCGGACCTCTGGGTGGCGGACTAGCATGGTGACCACTACGCCATGGAGGTCGTCAATCTTATCACTACTTATCAAAACTTATACAGTACTAGCTTTTGCCCTCGGCTTCGCTCGCGTAGGGGTTTAATTTATCAAAATCCTTTCTTAGGGGATACCTACGTCATAGTAGCTTTATGCATGCAAAGTCTCAGGCCGATCGGTTTAAAATTGACAAAGTTTCATACAAACTTTCATCCCCTATTTTATCCTCTTGGGGGTAGAATTGATCAAAATCCTTTCTTAGCGGATGCCTACGTCATAACATCTACTTGCATGCCAAATTTCAGCCCGATCCGTCCAGTGGTTTGGGCTGTGCGTTGATAGATCACTATGTCAGTCAGTCAGTCACCTTTGAGTTATATATATTTAGATTAAGATTATTATGAAACCCAGACTAACTTTGTTACTAGGTTTAAACTTTCATCCGACCAAATCAAGTTGACATCTAGTAATATTAGACTATCCCACCTGCCAATTTCAATTTCATTTTGGGCGGATAATGGTTTAAACCTAGTAACAAAGTTAGTTTGGGTTTTATAATAAGACGGATAACGTTTTAGTCAGTTTTATATTCAAAAACAAGTCATTATTAAAATAAAAAAATCAAAACCGACTGCCTTTTTATATACCCTGTGTCATTCCCAGAATTAAGACGAATTTAATGACATCTCTCAAGCTTAAACCCACCGAGGCGTTCAGGCCGCAGAGCGTGCCAAACAATTATACATTTACAATGTGTCCCGTCATCGGTGTCGGAGCCTTTAGTGATATGATATACTGCATTTTTTATCGACAAATCACCCCCAATATTTTTTTTTCTTCTACTGTTGTAAAATGGCAGCTATTTTGTTTTTTTGGAAAACAAGGCAAGGACTCTTTAATAATTCAACCATAAATATTCGTGTAAAGATCCTATACTCATAAAATAGCTGTCATTAGATAGCTAAACATGTAGACAATAATTAAACAGCCAACTTGTTTAAATTTCCCATAGAATAAAAAAAAGAAAAAAATCTAAGCGAAAAAATATCATGATTTTTTGTGTATTTTTTTGGATTATTAGCTGTTTTTAAAAAAACTAGGTTATTAAACTGCTTGTTTAGTTTTTTAAAACGACACTACAGAATATTATCTAAAATAAAATCTTAACACCTTTGCTTTCAGTAAGATAGTTTTGAAGTTATTACATTTTGAATAAGGACAATTTAAAAAATTGCATACATTTTTAGAGAAATAAATAAATTTCATCAAAAAAATAAATAAAAAAAAACGACTTAGAATAGTTAATTTGTAGATAAAAACTGCCGTATACCATACCACTAAAGGCTCCGACACCGATGACGGGACACATTGTATATATACTCGCGAAAACATAACCCTCTTTCTGGCGCAGTCGGGTAAAAATTACCTTCAATAATGCATGCAGCACAGCGTGTACAGCACGCAGCCCAGCGCATGGGACCACCTGGACAATTTTTTTTGAAGTCGTACCTAAAGACAATACTCACTGATGATCTCATGAAAGCACTTGTTCCTCTGGTCGTTGGGGTTGAGGCTGTAGTTTCCATTCAGGATGGCCAGCTTGGCAGAGTCCTCGAACGGGTGCTGCATGAAGCAGAGCGTATACAGCACGCAGCCCAGCGCCCACACGTCCACAGCGTGGTCAATCTTGCGGTTGTCCCACGTGTCGAGGAGCTCGGGCGCTCGGTACATGGGGGTCGTGAATTGGGCCAGCTGAAAATTATTTCATTTTAAATCATACAGATCTAGGAGAAAAGAAAAGAAATAAGTGACGATTTAAAAACAACATTATAAACTATAAACTTAAGTTTAAAGTGCTCCTCAAGATGAATCAAACGAGCCTGAACACGATGGGGTTGCGTCTTTTAATTATGGAGTTCCTATGCCACCTTCCGGCTCCTTCTTCAGATCAGCTCCATGTTATAATACCCTTTATTTTTTTTTCCAAATCGGTCCACACGTCTTCGAGTAATCATTGAACATGCATAAAAAAAGATTCCGATGAATTGATAACCTCGGAAGAGGAGAAGTCGGTTATTAATTGATACTCCGCTTCTATGAAGTGCAATAATTATGCCCTTGCACAACTATATAGCTTATTTCCGGTTGCATCCTTAGCTGTGTTGCTTTGGCAGAATGCTATAGCATGCTATCGCACGGCCGGTGCGATAGCCATCCGTCGCTCTCTCTCGCTCACGCAAATGACGGTTCTGAGCGACAGAAAAGGGTAGCAGCATAGAAAGTGCTACTCCGTGCTGAGATGATGAGATCCAACCCTTGGAGCACAGTGTATGTTTTTCGGTGATTTTTGTTTCTAAATACATGATGTGCGTGCATGTTAATAGTCGCCCAAATGCCGTCCGAAGTGGAGAAACAAACGAGCCATTTAAACGATTTGGTGCTTGTTTTACAAACGGCTGCCCGCCTGACGTCAACCTTTGGAAATGTATTCGTACGAAAAGCTTTACATATACAATATGTAACAAAAACCCTCTCCGATCCTTGTAGGAGCTACTCAGACCGTCCATATGAACAACTTTTCCTATGGGACCAATGCAAGAAACTCGAAAAAAAATCTACATTTTCATACAAGTGTTCGGCTGGCCCGGCAACTCGTATGAAAAGTCGTAATTTTTTTGTCGAGTTTCAAGTCCCATAGAAAAAGTTGTTCGTATTGACGGTCTGATTTGCTCCTGCAAGGATCGGACAGGGTTTTTGTCACATATTGTATACAGTCGCCCTGCCTCAAAATTAAATATAATATTATAGTTGTATACAGTATGGTTTCTTCTAATTAGTACTATCGTCCAAAAAATCCTTTACTCGAAGCAGTTCAGGCCATTTTCTACCCATATAACTTCGTTGTGAATAAAACTAGTAGCCTGAATTTTGAGTATTGCTTCAGCACCACTTGCAGGTTGACTGGTAGAAAAAGCATTGGGCCGTAAGGCCGCCCGTTACATTTTTGTAATAAATTTTAATAAATAAATAAACTATGCAGATGTAGGTGTTACACGCGTTACTTGCTCAGTATTTTAGTCGCCTCTTACGACATCTATAGTAAAAATATTAAGTGGTCCCCTTCTAAGACGGAAGCTGTACATTACATCATTTAATACTCAATGAAAGATTTATATTTACAAATTACAAAATCTAATTAGACTCCTATTAGAAAGAGTACTCGCTAACGAAATAAAGTCAGTGTTAATGGATACTTACGTTCTCCTGTATGTTCGTTTGATTAGCGCTTCAAGAGGAATTAATTGAGTAAACACTTCGCCCGCCATTACGCTAAAAGTGGCTTTTGTTTGTCTACCCAGTTAAAGAAAAAGACGGGACAGTGTGAAATGAAAATGAAAAAAAAAACGGCCTAATGCGATTTGGACTTGCGCAAGAAGGGTTCCATACCATTATCTATAAAAAATCACGCTTGTTGCTTGACTTCGGCGCGACTCTGCGCTTCGCCGCTGGCAGCGCCATAGTTTGAACATTATTATGCTATGTACAGTCAGCAGCAGATATACCTGAGCGGGCAGGGTACCCAATAAAACATACACACTTCAATCGTCAGAAAAATATGAACATCCAAGATGTCATTTTCACGTAGGCTTTCAGTTCGTCACATATGTCTTAACTTTTGGGTTGTTCTTTAATACATACACCTTTATTTAATCAGAATGACATTAACGTTTAGAACGTCAGTGGTAACTAAGCACTCAAATACGTACGTCAGCAGCCAGGGTGCCACAAGTTGCTAAGCAGTTGTTATTTCAAAGGTAACTAAGCATAAACGTTTTATATGATTAACTTTTAAAAATATTGCTGCAAGTGTTTGTCATAATACTTATTTAGGTATGTTTCTATTTAAGAAGGCAGTTAAATTTGAGTATGTAACACCTTCTCCTCCAAAGAAGTATTTTGTCATCAAGGGTCAATTTTGAGACAGCAAATATGTCCCTAAGTTCTACGTCATAATCATCGCGATTCCTAGCGTTTGTCCCATGTTTTTGCCCGAACGGGCTTGGAGTCCAAACAAACATTGCAACCCTATTGAACTCCTTTAGGGGTGAGATTTCCAAAAATCCCGTCTTATCCCTTGCTTTCATCATAAAACAAAGCTGTAGTCCAAATTTCAAGTGTCTAGTTTCAGTAGTTTTGCCTGTGCGTTGATGATCTGTCAGGACTTCTTTTTTTTATATTATATAGATTAACCCCCCTCAAGGGTAAAATTTTCCAAAACGCTGAAAGAACTTTCTTTGTATTCTAAAATGTAACCTTTTTACAAAGTTTTAAGTCTCCTGCTCAAAAAAATATGTTTCCCCCAGACAAACTTTGCACCCCTATTTAACCCCCTTAGGGGTGAGATTTCCAAAAATCCCGTCTTATCCCTTGCTTACGTCATTAAAGAAAGCTGTGGTCCAAATTTCAAGTTTCTAGTTCCAGTAGTTTCGGCTGTGCGTTGATCATCAGTCAGGACTTCTTCTTCTTCTTATATAGGGTAAAATGCCAATTACTGGCCACCTCATATTAAAAATGAACTCTATTCACCTATAAACAAAGCTCATTTTAGTACAACGTGGCCAGTAATTGAAGGGTGGCCAGTATTAACATTTTATACTGAAAATGAATTCTGTTTATAGGTGAATAGAGTTCATTTTTAATATTAGGTGGCCAGTAATTGGAAGGTGGCCAGTAATTGGCATTTTACCCTACATGGTGATTTCGGGGTCGTGGAGCAAGAGAAAAGGACATGCTGCAGAATTTACAGGTGAACCTATCGGATCGGATGTCAAAAGTCATAGGGTGATGCCTATGCCATTATTTGTATTTAAAAATAAAAAAAAAAGTAATTCTGTTTTGATTAAATACTACCGTATGTTAATGTTGATCAGTTATGGGTCCGAAAAAATGGTTTTGGATCACAACCCAGAAATCACCCTAGTATAGAAAGATAATAAAACACAAATGAAAAAACTCAAATGCAGCAGGACCTAATATAATCAAAATAATTTTCATGGTTTTATAAAGATATTTGGAGCTCCCGTTCAAAAATTTAGAGGGATGACATACTTTTCTAGACTTTCAGAGCGATTATTTCGATTGACGAAATACTGTGTTAGTAATGCTTCACTTGACACTCGTTTATTTTCAATTTAATGGGAGCATCATTTATCAGTAAGTTTATTGAAAGGCATCTGTCAAACGATTAAAGAGAAAAACGTGAGATGGATGTATGTGATGACAAGACTGTACTGCTTTCGATGATTGTCAAAACGCTTACCTAAAATTAGTATGGCAACTTTTCATTCAATATACGACTATATTTATATGCCCTTAAACGTCCATTTTCCCATGTTGTCCAGATATATTTGACACACTGACTGCTTAGATACTACTGGTTTTTTGACAGCTTCGGTAATAATGACTATTTGTAAGTATAGAAATAATTGAATAGCGACTGTTAAGATTTTTGTGACACGATAAGTGCTCACGGATAAATACAGCCATGACAGTTAACAATTTTTTGATGGTTTAAACGTAGACCTCTCTTTGAGCACCTGGAGCGTATAGTGACTTTTGCTGCTGACTGTACGATTTAGGCGAATAGTTGTGACTCCAAGGAAAATGTAAATTGACCCCTAAATAATTATTTTATTCTGTTTTTTAGCTACAAAACAAATACATCATCTGTGAAATTTTCAACAGTTTTACTATCATGGTTCATAAGATACAGGCTACAGCCTGGTGACAGACAGACGGACAGACAGACGATTTAACCTTTTGGGTACGGAACCCCTAAATGTCCTGCCTTTCTAAGCGTTTACCCCCCATAACTGTTAAACCGCTGAACCGATTTCTATCAAGCATAGCTAATAACCATCTTGATCAAGTCAACTTTCAAACAAAAAAACGCATCAAAATCAGCCTATTCGTTGAATCGCTACGATGTAACAGACAGACACATACACAGACACGTCAAACTTATATCACCCCTCTTACTCGTCCGGGGTTGAAATCAGGCCTCGATAGAACAATGATAGTATGTACTTAAATTCTCCAGCACGTTCCTTTAGTTAACGCTTGAATATGGATTAGTTAGGCATCACGCTAAAAGTGGCCTTTGTTTAACTACCCCGTTTAGGGGTTACCTGAATTTTCGGGGGCCCAGTGCTGCCCCCATTTTAAATAAATCATTTGGTAGGAAACGGAGGCATCATTTAAACTTTTGTTTTGACCAGGCTCTAGATAATCCTTCAAACTATTTTATTAATTACTGTTTACAGTTTAAGGTGAGAACGTGAAGCTTTTCTACGCTTATGCGCCAAAAGTGACCGTTTTTCGCAATTGTGCGTAGAAAAGCTTCACTTTCTCACTTTAAACTGTAAACAATAGTTCTTAAAATAGTTTGAAGGGTTATCTAGGGTCTGATCAAAACAAAATTTCAAATGAAATCTCCGTTTCCTTTCAATAGATTTATTTCAAATGGGGGCAGCACTAGACCCCGGAAATTCAGGTAGCCCCTTAAAGATAGAGCCGTGATGCGATGTATTTGTACTGTACCGAGTGCCGTCTTGCCCGAAAACAGACATCATAATACAAATACTGGCACAGAATATGTAATAGTACAGAAGGATCACACATGGATAGGAAACTTGCTAAAACAAACTCAATTGCAGCATACTAAAGTCCAATTTAGTTTGCATGCCGGGCACGTGACTTTTGACGTATGAGCGTCGGTGCGCTCGCAACGAACCAAAATGTACCTTACGCCTGCGAAGCCACGGTCCATATCACTTTGCATCCAGGGTTGTTAATATGAATTTTTCAACAATTTCTACCTTATGTTTGTGAATCATACCTAAACCACAGAATTAATATTATATGTATTACATACAGATCGGAATCTCCTGAAGTCCCGCACAATATGCGTCCCCGTTCCCCGTCCTCGCACCTCTCCTCCGTTCGCGACGTGTCGAGGTGCTGAGGAGCCGCCTCGATAAGGCGAGAGGTGCTGGAACGAGGAACGGAGACGCATATTGCGCGGGACCTTAAGAGATTTTATTCTGTATGTAATACTATATGCATTCTGTGCCTTAACTGTGGAGTGCGCCTGGCTTAATACTGGTCAAAGTTGTACTCACATTCTCCTCCAGCATATTCCTTTGGTTAGCGCTCCACGAGGGATTAGGCGAGTACACATCAGTCGTAGCCGAGCCAAAGTCGCACAGCTTTATAGTACCTGAAAACAGATAGAAATTAATACCGGGACGGTATAGGCTACTTAATTAACCGGCCAAGTGCGAGTAAGGCTCGCGCAAGAAGGGTTCCGTACCATTATCTTTGAAAAATCATTCATTTGTTGCATGGGAGCCCCACGTAAATATTTATTTTATTCTGTTTTTAGTATTTGTTGTTATAGCAGCAACAGAAATATATCATCTGTGAAAATTTCAACAGACTAGCTATTAATGTTCATGAGATACAGCCTGGTGAAAGACAGACAGACGGACAGCAGTCTTCAGTAATAGGGTCCCGTTTTTACCCTTTGGTTATGGTCTTCTCTTAATATTATATCAATGGTCGTCATAAGGATGCCCAAAGACCTCGCAAAATCGGAACCCAGGCTTCATAGTCATTGAGGATGCTACTGGAAATATGCTGAGACGAGAGAGAGCATGTGATAAAATAAATCAGATGCTTTTGGAGTTCTGACAGCTTGAAAATCTGTCACATGCACATACATCTACAAGTTTATTTGCTTGGCAAATTAAAAAACCACACGACTGTCAAGAACGCCATCTAGTGATAAGTAGTGGAACTACCGATACGACTTGATATCCGTAGGCCCATCTATTATTTGCTAGAGAAAGCTCGAATGTCAAGCGCTAACCCCGAACAACTTTTAAACGGCTGAACCGATTTTAATCAAACATAGCTAAGAAACACCGCCAGGGAACTTGCTTTCACGTAAAAAAACTGCATCGAAATCGGTCCATCCATTCGATAGCTATTGTGAAACAGACAGACAGATATATCAACAGACATTGGCGTAAAACTTATCTCACCCCTTTTTGTGTCGGGTTAAAACAAGAACAATGGCATAGTTTACCTTCATTGGATATAAGGAAATTTTCTAATTTGAGATCACGATGCGCTATTGGAGGCACTTGGGCGTGCATATGCTGTACAGCCCGGCACATCTGGTAGAACACCCTCAGGATTGTAGGCAATGGGAACGCCTGCCCTCTATTCTGCAACGCCTCCATCAAACTCCCCCCCGTACAGAGGTCCGTTAACAACAAGTATTCTCCCATCCCATGGGCAGTCTTAGTCTTATCGATAAAGGAAGCAGCTATGTATTTAATTATATTAGGGTGACCAGACAACTTTTTTAATATGCTAATCTCTTGAATTATATTCTTGTTAGCTTGTTCGTCAGCTGCCATTAGCCGTTTGAGGGCGTACTCTGTACCAGAGGACACATCTTGAGCAACAAACACAAATGCGAACCCACCTGCAAAGTTTACAAATGTTAGCGAAAAGACTTATAAAATTCTGTAAAGTTAACACAGGCCTGTGTCACTCCCCATTTAGATATCTTTAGACATCTAAAATATACCTACGCGCGGAGACCTCTCCAGAGTGGGATTCAGTACTAAATCTGCCGCTCCCTGAACGGTTTTTGATACTTACCTATTATGAATTGTTTGTCCAGGATAATGAGAATAAAACTGGATTGCATTGGAGGTACTTTTCTAAACGAATAGACGCTGAGTTCAAAGGCGAGCTAAATTGAACCATATCTCTAACCACATTAAAAGTCCTCTTACCCTGGACAGAATCAGTCTTTCCCATAAAAACGTAGTCTACGTTTTATTTTGAAACTACATGTCGGATATGGGCAAAATTTTGTAATTTTGAAGAAATTGCAATTATCTATGGTTATAGTTGGTTTCTGACAATAAAATTATGAACTTAAAATAGAATATAGTGTATTATATCATATTTGACCATCAGTATGGAAAACTTTTACACCCTTATATTTTCTTTCCAGTTCAAAATTTTAATGTCGAAAATCAAATCAACCCTAGATAATTGCAATTTCTTTAAAATTACAAATTTTTGCCGAAATCTTACATGTCCTTTCAAAATAAAATGTAGGCTACGTTTTTATGGAGAAGTCTAGGGTAAGGGGATTCTTAATTGGATATTTCTTTGAATTTCTTTGCTAAGTAAGACTTGTGTACGTGAGTACTAGTACTTTTTCTGTGACAGTGTACCAACGATAAAGGCACAGTTGTGATGATTGATACATTTTGAGCAAAATTGTCAAACAAACATACAAATTATGTTAATATCACGCAGAGATACAGCCTGGCGACAGACTGACAGATCGAAAGACGGACAGTGGAGTCTTAGTAATAGGGTCCCGTTTTTACTCTTTGGGTATGAAACCCTCAAAAGACTAAGTAGGTATTTCCATATATTTCTCGAGATTCAAACTTTATTTGGATGAAAGCAATAAAGTAATTCATAATAAGGGTTCAGGCGGTCAGAATTTAACTTTTGACAAAAAAAAACATTCTAGTAAAATCAATAGTATCCTCCAGGCATGTAACAGGAAAACTTACCGTATGTGTATGTGTAATGGACAGCCACATTATCATTATTAGTACATGTAAATGAGCTCAGGGGCCCAGTGAGAATATGATTACTAATGTAAGCTACTTAGGGTGTGGTCGCCAATTGGATTGGGAAACATAACAGGGCATTTTATGTTAAACTCGTCTGTGCTTTAGACGTCACAATAAGCTTATCTGGCTGTCTTCATGAGATGCCAGTCATATAGCTATGCCTTGAGGCAGCATGAAAAACCTGATGTGAATGTTGGCCACTACACACATAAAAAATAACTAAGCCAAGTGCGAATCGGACTTGCGCACTAAGAATTCCATACCATTATCTATAAAATATCTTGTTAGTTATATCGGAGCCCACATTTACTGAACTCTGTTTTTAGAATCTTTTGTTATTGCAGTGCAACAGAAATACATCTGTGATTATTTCAACTATCTAGCTATCATGGTTCATAAGATAAAGCCCAGTGACAAACAGACAGACAGACGGACAGTGGAGTCTTAGTAATAGGGTCCCGTTTGTACCTTTTGGGTAAGGAACCCTGAAAGAACTATCTGCCAGCTTGCAGACACAATAGATTTTTATTTGTTTTTAAAAATCATGTGCGCTTAATGTGTTGATGAAGACTTTCAAAACAAATACAGAAACAGTGATGGGAAGAAATGCCATTAAAATTAAAAATTGGCAGTTTTCACCATTGTCATACTCATTAGTGATACCAAATGCCACCATAAACCATACTTCCTGTGTACCACTTCTAAAAGAGAAAGTGGTGGGAAGTCCATTTAAACAAAGTTATTCAATAATCTAACTATTTTCCTGACATTTTAACTACATGATATTGTAATTACACATCGTGAAAAATATTTTCCTTATGGATAATAAAATACTGGAATATTTTTGTACGTATGGTGGACAAAAAAATTTTCTGTAGGTGACTACAGGTATGGGTTTTTATTTTCAATTCATTTTAACTTAAACAGAATTTTGTTGTTTGCTATATTTGTTCGAGTAAGTATATTTCATCTAATGAAGTAAATGGATCGTTATCACTGACGTGTTTCACGATTGATCTCCAAATACAAGATAGTCATCATGCTATAAACATGCTCTTATAGCTAGAAATTATGACCATACTTAAAACTTTTTCATTCATCACAGAAATGCGACCTATTCAGATACGAGCTATTCTTGAATCCTTGACCATGACCGCAACTAATTTATTGTGGACGCAACGTACTGTGGACTATACGCCCCCATATGTACAGGTCGAGATCGGAGATATGACGTTGATTCCGTAGAATGGCAAGAGCATTGTGTAAACTATCAATCTATTCCTACAGCATGTGATGCGCCGTGAAATATACTCGAGGCCCAGACAAATAAAAGCTTTTACTCACCCTCTGCTATCACCTTTTTCACTCTTAGTTTCATGTTTCCAATTTCCACAAACTGACCAACAAAATCATTATCACTGCCACCATTGGCACCACTTGAACTGAAGTAGCCCATGGCTGATTTAAAGACGCTCATTTTGAACTAATTTTTGTTTAATTATCTTAGGGAAATAAAGAGAAAAAGCTAAATTTTAATCAGCACCCTCTGCCTGGGTCCATTTTACAATGGCAGAAAATGATTGACAATTTGTCACATCAGTTGGCAATTGGCACTGAAATGTTACCAGCTTTTTAATATACCAATAAATTAAGCAAAAAGTCGTTCGTAAGTTAACCCATTTTTGTAGTTTTTTACAGTTCTAAGGAACGAGGTCGTAATAAAAGTGATATGGATTTTTTGAATTTAAAATTGCCTTAAAAGTGGATAAAACTGCCAAAGTTGTTAGTCTTTCTTAACCAATAGTATTTCTTAAATAATTTTTAATTCGCTTCAATTTTGAAAGCCCTAAAGAAACGACAAAAATGAGATTTTTTGATTAATTGATTTTATAGTATAATATAAGTAGTTTTTTAGAAATATCGATTATTTTATTCTCATTAATTTCGTGTGCCGAAGAGTGGATTATCTTTAAGTTGAGAATAATTTCTAATGTATTTACTATAAGAAAAACCTTGCGGCGTGTCCTTTTGTATTTTCTCTTTGCACCGCGAGGCTGTGGGTGGTGGCCCACACCGCCCACGCCTTTCGCCGCTTCTGTAGATGAGCTATAAAATAGTAAATTAATATGTACTTTTTAGAAATTAGTGGAAAAGTGGTTTATATATCGTTTGTTTGGTAAATTAATAATTCTTGTCATCATTGTATGACAGTCGTCAAGCTATGTCTGATGCCTTGAGGCATTCTGAAAAACCTAACACCAAAAAAGTAAATCCACGTTTCGAATTTGTCACATAAAACTGAAATTAGGCAATGCAACAGAAATGAATTGAATATTATCATGATATTAACGTTTATAAACCAAAACAGCGGTTGTAAATTTGTAGAACTATGCCAAATTCAATCCTTTTATGTTCCCCGAAAAATCCAATTGATGTTGGCCATCTACATGTGAAAGCACCAAGAAAATACATATTTAATGCTGCCATCATTTTGGGCACGTTGCCTCGACATGTTCAATATATATAATCACAATTTTAAAATTAGTTATAATTTTTATATATAGTTTACTTATTTTTTGTCATCATTTATATTTTACTCTTGAATTCCTTTATCTTTTAATTTTCTCAGAGTCGCTTTTGGGTTTGGGAATAATTTTACGAATCTATCTGGTCAAATAGTACCTATTTAACTCTTCAATAAAATTCCCAGTGTCACCTGAAGGTGACAGAGATAATTTTTTTTTTCATACTTAAAACAGTTTAATTTTTAGATCCTATTATTGTTGATTAATAGCCATTGAGTGATAGTATTACATATATTTTTCTGGCAAAAGTAACAATACATCAACTGTTAAAATCAATGAGGGACTTTCCAGGCCACATTTTGTCGCCAGAAGCTCCCATGCAGCAATCAAAGGGCCTGCACCAACCTTTGATTGTATATTTAGGGTTAGGGCTAGGTTAGAAATAAAAAAGTGAAAAAATAAAGATGGGGTCTAAAGGACTAGTAGCAAAACTTGAAAAATAATTTAAAAAAAAAATGCTATGGTTTTCCTGGTTTTGCTGTTTCGTTCATGTTGTTGTGATTGTGCATGATAGTCTTTTTTTCTTCTAGCGACTTTAGACCCCTTTCTTTGGACTTTGATTACCGCTTTATATGAAGACATGGCTGTTATATTTGGATTTCGATTATACTGCATTCTGACGACTTGGCTATAATATCTGGACAATACTTCATCAATTATTTGGACAATATTAAGACTTAGGTTCATAATCATACTGCCAGGCGCCAGCGACGCACAGCACCATCTATGATTTTTTTATGGAACGTGGCTTGGAAAGTCTCTCATTACTTGTTTCGCGCGATCCTTTTTTCATAAAGTGACTTCGTGCAACAAAAATTTAAATAAAAAGGTCCAGGCCGTAAGTATTTTTTTTTCCTTATTATATCTTACGAATATATGTATGTATGAAGAGCGATATAAATGTATTTTATGAACATTGTAATAGGTTGGGGAAAAAATCTTTTCGCATGTTATATGAAAATTCAAAACATTTTTTAATATAGTTTATTTACATTTAACTAAAGTATGTAGGTACCATTTTGTTCGATAATGTTTTGCCATCTTATAGGTAGGGACATGATCCCATTGCTATAGAAATTTTGGGGCTTCTGATCAAAAAACTGCGTCAAGTAGTTTTGGCAGTCCTCTCGTGATGTTAACCTGACACTGCCTAAAGAATTCTGAAGAGACCGAAACAGGTGGAAATCTGAAGGTGCCAGATCAGGACTATACGGCGGATGCATTAACACCTCCCCGCCAAACTCTCTTGACTTTTGCTGGGTGGTTAAAGATATGTGAGGTCTAGCGTTATCATGATGAAAAACTACACCCCTTCTGTTGATTAATTCCGGCCGCTTTCTCTCAACTTCTTGCTCCTCTCAGTTCCCAAACGGTAGCCGGCTACCGCGCGGAATGTATATGGCGCCATTCCGTCGGTCTCCAAGCGGTAGCCGGCTACCGCGCTCTCCCACTTGAGTTTGAACCTTATTTTAAGTTAATTTAAAGACTACTTTAGTATAAAGAAGGTTAATGATATATGTTCTTTATTAAATTTCCTACATCCTGAACGCACCAATATTGATAGTCTATGCTCGTTTATATATTTTTTGCCAGTGACATTTTGACATTTTTTTTGGCGGTGCGTCTTACGTCAGCGCATTTTGTTTGGTGTTTTTAGTGGATTATCGTAAATAAATAGTGTCTTTTTATAAAAAAAGTGATTATTCTGCTTATAATGATTATATTTAGGTAAGTCCATGTAAGACATAAATCGTAAAAACTATGATATTAGGCGCAGTAAATTCCCCTTACATTTTGTCAAAGCAAGCCATTTTGGTTTTTATTTGTATAGTGCTAAGGACCAAATTCATACTTATAATAAGAATGCCTTCATAGACCCGAGTTTTTTATGATCATTCAATGGTGGTTTTTGTTTACATTTCAAGCTCATTTGTCAAAATGTTTACACAATTAGATAGCACAGGCCCTTATTCTTAAGTATTTGTTTGAGTGTTCATTCATTTCATTGTTATCCTGCAGATAACACATTTGTTTATTGAAATCTGAACTATAAACATGGATTGTGCATTTTGAACTTAATAAACATGAAATAAAGTTTAGGTCTAAAATTTATTTTTATGTCTAATAGATAGGAAATATATCAATCAGTACATTGTCGTTTACAGAATAATAAAATATGGTGTGAAAATTGAGAAATATATTTTTATGTGAAAGTAATTATTTACGTCGCCATTTTTTTTTATTACCTATTGTGTAAATTTCTTTTATGACATCACGCTCTTAAAGGGTGAGAGGTTAATCTTATCAGTTGTTCGCAGTAGAGTTCTGAATTGATGGTCCTGCCTGGTGGTAACAGCTCATAATGAATAATGCCCTTCCAATCCCACCACACACACAGCATCACCTTGTTGCGAGTTAACCCGGGTTTCACCACAATCTGTGAAGTCTGACCGGCCTTTGACCATGACCTTTTTCGCACGTTCTTGTCGTACGTGATCCACTTTTTATCTCCAGTTATCAATTTCTTAAAAAATGGTTCGGTCTCATTACGTCGTAATAAAGAATCACAAATGAGTACACGGTTCATTAGATTTCTTTCAGAGAGCTCGTGAGGTACCCAAATATCGAGCTTTTTGTGTACCCATTTTCTTTTCATATGCGTCAAAACTGTTTTGTGGTCAATTCCCAGTTCTTCAGCTACGTCGTAACTACTGATATGCCGATCTTGCTCCACTTTTTCAAAAATAGCATCTATTTTATCCGTAACAGGGCGACCAGAACGACGTGCATCTTTGACATCGAAATTTCCGGATTGAAAACGCTTAAACCAAATTTGTGCTACTCTCACAGACACTGCACTTGGTCCATAAACATCGCAAATTTTTTCGCGGCTTGCGTTGCATTTTTACCTTTTTGGTAGTAAAATTTTAAAATGTATCTAATTTATTCATTAGATTCACTCATCTTGACGGTAAGAAAAACAAATGAAAATCACGCATTTTCCTAATTTGAATTTGGAATTATCTTCTTTAAAATTTAAACTTTTAAATGATACCAAAACCAGCCAGGTACAAATAGTATAGCCAAAGTGGTTTGATTACAAGTTCATACATACTATATGCGAAAAGTCTTTTTCCCCACCTAATAATTAAAAGCATTATTCCAAAATCATCCGAATCACTGGGCATTATTCATACACACACCATGACATATTTCAAGAACAAGGGGTAAAAATTGGACTTCTGTTTTTTTTTAAATTTTGGTTGTAATTTTTTCGAACAATAAGTAGGGACACACACATGCTTATGGTTTACGTTATAAAAGTTAGTTACCTTAACCACTGTATTATCTGTAAATATATTTTCCTGAGTTTTCTTACAGATTGACATTAGCTGAAATTACCCTGGAAGACGGTATGGTGACGAACGAGGACAATATACAGTCCGTGATCCCATAGCAATGTCGTGTGGTTTCTAGCACAAGTAGACTAGGGCCACGCCAAGCCTTCTTATGGATATTGTATAAAGCAACTTAGTAAACAAGCTGAACAAAGTCTATACACATCAATAAGACCTCTCCAGCCCTTCTGGCTAGCAAGAAGAGTCTACACTCTTCTTGCTAGACAGAAGGGCTGATCAATTTTAAATTCACTGGCTGTTCAGGCAAATAATGTCTCTAGCAGTACAGAGAAGGTACTCTTCGCAGTGGAGTTGGACTTTGAAAAATATGAAAAGCCCTCAAGCCGTGATGCTACATGCGAAGTTCCATTGCAAATTAGATTGCTGCGTGAGGTGAAGTTGAGCTCTGTAAGAGGAGCTGCTCAAGATTACGCATCAGTTAATTGTAAGCAGCGACTTTTTGGATACTGTCATGAGAATATGCGAAAAATATGCAAAAAGTGTAATATTGGTTTGCACCTCAATATTGATATTTATTTCATAATAATACGAGTAAACAAGTATTCACCTAAGTTAGTTCAAGTTTCTTTTTTACTTAACAAATATTATTATACGTACATAAAAGAAAGTTTTATTATAAAAATCAAAAAGAAAAAAAATACATGAATAGTTCAAATAATGCCCAGTGTCACCTGCAGGTGATACCCCTATAAAAAAAATTGGGGGTAAGTATAATATTGTCGCGTAAGGAGATGAATGACATTGTCAACGTCACGAATTCGAACAAAAAGAATTCAACTGAAGGAAAAAATTCGTCAATAGCGTCAGAACACTATTGGCCTAGTGGGTGGTGGATGGACTGTGAATCCAGAGCCACTTATAGTGTTTTTGAAGTTATGAAAGAAGTTTCTAAATAATACTAGACTAAATGGAAAAGAAAATACGGGACAGAAAATGAGTGAAAGAGAAGGCGATAGAAAATTAGTAATTTGAGTTTGGAACATTGATGCGATTTTGTTCGAATTCGGGGGGTATAAGAACGGAACAAGGCGCCACCTAAGGCAGTTTAGTTGGAAAGTGAAATCTGAAGAAGAAAGAAAGGAGAAAAGAAGAAGAAAAGTATAGAAGTGAGTAAAGTGAAAAAGTGAGTAAAGTAGTGAGTATAGTGTTCAGTGCAGTGAATTCCGCGCGCGTGACAGTGCAGTGACGTTTCCGTGCGCGTGACATTGCAGTGACGTTTCCGTGCGTGTGACCGTGCAGTGACGTTTCCACGCGTGTGACAATGCAGTGACGTTTCCACACGCCTGACAGTAAAGTGACAGTTGGAGTGCAAAGAGGACTGACGCTGTCAATTGTGAGTACGCTTGTATTGTAAGTAAATAAATATATATATAGGGACAAATTACACTGATTGAGCTAGCCCCAAAGTAAGTTCGAGACTTGTGTTGTGAGATACTAGCTCAACAATAATATATTTTATAACAAATACACAAAGAAAATTGTTTTTTTTTCATAAACACGGAGATGGGAATTGAAGAGTTAATTACTGGCAATCTGAACATACCATAGACATCGACTTCTAAAATTATAAAGGCTCGTGTACACAGTAAAATAAATCGATTGACTGAAATAATGAGTGGTGAGTGGTGACCGAGTGACATTACATGACTAGACACTCTTTCTTTTTCATCTGTGAAATTTATTATCTATGGTTTACTATATTATTTTTGCCTTTGGACAAGAAGTTTGCGATTGTCCTCATTTTAATTTTTGTTGGTTTATTGGTATTTTATTAGATTTCTATGATATACCAGTCCAAATTCCATGCCACAATAACTTCAGACTGATGTGTATGGTTCCTCTTCGTAATATCAACAATGGGCTTTGAATCCAAGCGATTTCAAGGTGACGTTGACGAAGAACTTATTTGCCCTATTTGTTCAGGAGTTCTCGAAGATCCCCTTCAGGTTTGTGTTGTGTGCTTTTGTGTTAATAAGTGAGTGCGTATCCTGTGTCAGCTAAGATTCTCATTCTTGTTGCCTCTGTTGTAGGCGCCTGCTTGTGAGCATGCGTTTTGTCGTGCCTGTATCACAGAGTGGATTAGTCGCCAGCCAACATGTCCCGTGGACCGGCAGGCAGTCACAGCAAGCCAGCTGCGCCCCGTCCCGAGAATACTACGCAACTTACTATCCAGGTACATGCTTCATTCAAGTTTCATAACAAACAATGCATGAGTCAAATTACTGTTATGTATAGGTATGTGTACCTTTTTCCTGCTTTATAGATCATTATATATCTCACTTCTGGCTTTCCCCTATTAAAGTTTGTAAAAATTAATGTTTATGGAATGTGTAATAATTATTATCCAAATTATTATCTTTTTTTATTAGTATTTTCCCGGAACTCGGCTAGTATGTGGGAGTGGGACAAAATGATTGTGTTGTGATATACCTATTTTTTCTTAATCATTGATTTATACAGCATTACAATGCTCAGAATAATATCACAATTAAAAATATTTGATGAAAATCTCACTTATGGTGGAATTTTTAATTACATATTTTTAATTTGGCTATCTTGTCTTAATATTTTAAAATCGGAAGGCCAACTTATTTATCACGCAGCAGCGTGTCAGAGCCAAGTTAAAAAAAAAAAGGAACTGGCGAGGCAGCAGCCGTGTGTATATTTACACGAACCATTTCCAGCTACTTTTGACCTCTTGACAACTCGAAACCTATTTAACCTAAATACATGAAATTTTGCACATTCATTAAAGTCATCTTGTTCATTCCAAACCCAAAATTTCAATAATGTAGCTCAAACAGTTATTAATATAATAGCATTTAAAAAACCTGAAAAATGTGATTGACCACTTATCCATCATCAAAAAGGTAACCTACTTCCATATGACCTGGAATGTTGATATTTGGCATCTATGTAGACTATTACGCATATACATAGAAAAAATAAAAAAAACTGAATTTCATAGATTTGATTATTTTTCAAAAAAGGTCACCTACTTCCATATGAACCTGGAAAGTTGATATTTGGCATCTGAGTAGACTATGCGTGAACAAGGGAAAAATTAAAAAAAACAGGGATTTTCGTAAATTTTAAAGTTTTTTAATTAATTGATTTTATTAGATAAAGTGCCCAACAAAATTATATGCGCAAGCTTTTATTCTTTCTGATACTGATGCGCAAAAAAGTTAAATTTATTTGCCGCCCTATAACATAAACAAAAAATATCCCACAATATTTCAATATTTTCTAAAGAACTTGGCGGCCATTAAGATGTCAATTCTTTTTTCGGATTTTGAACTTGACTCCCATTTTCATATTTATGTTTTGGTGGGATTTTATTATAAGGCACACAAACAGACTACAGACAACAGATCAAGAGAATTTTGTAAGCATTAGAAAAACAAAACTAATCAGTAATCCAGTATAGCACAGCAATGCTAAAATAAATTGTGTTATAAATTTCAATCTCTCAACAAGTAAACTATTATTAAAATATTTTGGATCCTTTTTATTTATTATAAAAATTAATATTATACAAGTAATGTTAAATTAACAATAACCGGCCAAGTGCGTGTCGGGCCACGCGCAGTGTAGGGTTCCGTAGTTGCGAATGCCCACTTTGTGTTAACACCACTAAAAACGTCTTAAAACGAATTCTCTATTGAACTAGCTTTTGCCTGCGGCTTCGCTCGCGTAGGGGTATAATTTATCAAAATCCTTTCTTAAGGGATGCCTACGTCATAGTAGCTTCATGCATGCAAAGTCTCAGCCCGATCGGTTTAAAATTGGCAAAGTTTCATACAAACTTTCATCCCCTATTTTATCCCCTTGGGGGTAGAGTTGATCAAAATCCTTTCTTAGCGGATGCTTACGTCATAACATCTACCTGCATGCCAAATTTCAACCCGATCCGTCCAGTGGTTTGGGCTGTGCGTTGATAGATCACTATGTCAGTCAGTCAGTCACCTTTGAGTTATATATATTTAGATTTGTATCAACTTTTCCTTTTCCGAGAACATTTTATAAGTAGGTCGCTTATAACTTTTTAATTCGTAAACCCTACTTAGCTCTTTAAACTTCGTTATATGTACTACTGCTGTGAATTTTTTTACATGTCCATGTATAACCGTTAAATAGATAGATGAGGGGGACACTTGACTCTAACAAAAATTTGCAATATAAAACTAAATATTTCAGAAAGAGATCCTAAATCAAAAAATGATATTGACAAGCTCACAATATTTTTAAAAGACCTATTCAACGATACCCTACAAAATGGGTTAGTCAAGAAAAAAAAAATAGACTTCTACTTTACTTGTATGGGAGCTACCCTGAAAAAAATCTTTTTCAATATTTTATTTTACCACTTTTTGGCATAATTAATATACATAATTATACCAAATCACAGTTTTCTAGTACTTATAGTCTCTGAGTAAGACCGCGGACGGACAGACAGACAGACAGACGTGGCGAAACTATAAGAGTTCCTTGTAGGTACTACGGAACCCTAAAAACTATCCAAATGATCTGAGTCATTTTTATGATTCAATGTGAGTTGTATTAAAGCAGAAAAAAAAAATGTTTATCTAAAAAATACCTCAAAGGGTGGATCCTTTTAGGCATATTGTTTTTAAACCAGCGCCTTTATCTGTAATGAATGATCCAAGTACATTGGGAGTGTTATTATTAGTGAATTAGTGAATGATAAATAATGCCTTTCATACATGTACGGTGGTTCAAAATGCAGAAAAAAAGGTCATTACTCTGTTTTTTGCGTGGGTTGTTTTAGCTGATTGAAAATATCGATTGAGAAGACCACTGTGGCATACTCAACTCACTTTTGATAGTTTCGTGGATGGGATCCTTTTTGTGTAGCGGACAAGGGCGGATCCAGGATTTTTTTGTGCCGTGCAATTCCCATCACTATTTAGATTTCTTTTTCCATCTTCTGGCCCACCATTACGTTAAGAGTGGCCTTTGAGTCTTGCGGCCCTGGGCTCTGTATGCTAAGAGCCGCAAGACCCAATATGCTCAGTCTGCCCCTTAGGGATAAGGACGTGTGTATGTAAATCCTAGAATCATTGGCAGTCACTGTCTTTTTAACCGACTTCAAAAAAGGCGCAGGTTATTAATTCGATTGTATGTTTTTTTTTGTATGTATGTTACGCAATATCTTCGCCACTTGTGAACCGAATTTGATAATTCTTTTTATATTTGAAAGCTTTTAGCACCCAGTTCAAGTAAATCAAGATAAATGACCAGCCCCTGGAATATGTAGAAGAATATGTATATTTGGGTCAAATAATATCACACAGTGAAATGAACACAAAAGAGATAGAAAGACTTATAACAAATGGCTGGAAAAGTTACTGGGCACATAAAGAAGTCATGAAATCCCCGGACCTAAGCATAGGAATGAAACGTAGAGTCTTCAACACCTGCATCCTACCCTGCCTGACGTATGGCTGCGAAACATGGGGACTCACAAAACACCAAAGAGATATGCTAGAGCAGTCTTTCCCAAAGTGGGCGATAACGCCCCCTTGTGGGCGCTGGAGGCTTTAAGGGGGGCGGTAACGGGCCCAGAATAAAGTTGGGGGCGCTGATGTGATTTAAGCAATGAGTGATTTATAACTTCAGCTATTTCATATTTTAAAATTAACTGAAATTAAAATCCTCTTACTACACAACATCCATTTATTAGTTCATATTTATATCATTTTTTATTGTACAAATATAAACTAAAAATGTAATTAATATTTATTATTTTAATGCGTTCACAAGCTATTTATATCTATTTATATCGTTAAAGGAATCAAACACTGAAAAAATTTCGTGTTTTAAAGTTTCGCAGGTGAGGTCCCCACTTCCGATACTCTTTATTATTGTAAAATTGTATTATTATTGCTATTTTCTTTATTTAAAATTAACAATGTTGATTATTGTTATTTTTTATAAAAGATACTCTAATGTACTGGTGTATGTATTATTATTGCTTTCTCTTGTAAAAAAAGTCTAGTTTAGAATATAGGTTGAATTAAACTACAGGCAAGACAAATATGTGATTCAGGTTTTTATGGTGAAAAAAATGGGGGGCGCTACAAAATAACAGATTTTTTAAAGTGGGCGTTTGACAAAATAAGTTTGGGAACCTCTGTGCTAGAGCATTGCCAAAGAGCCATGGAGAGGAGCATGCTAAGTATAAAGAAAAAAAGACAGAACACGCAACACAACAATAAGGAGAAAAACAGGAGCAGTAGACATACTTTCTAAGATAGACCAACTTAAGTGGAGATGGGCTGCCCGTATGTTGCATAGTAACCAGGAAAAGTGGAGCAAAAAAATTAACTCACTGGTATCCGAGAGATGGAAAGAGAAACAGGGGAAAACAATATATAAGATGGGAGGGCTCACCGCAGGCCCTAACTGGAGAAGAGTTGCCAAAGACAAAGCAATGGAAATGGTTGGAGGAGGCCTTTGCCAAGAGGCATACTGAACTCAGATACATCCTATAAAAAGCGACAATATTACCCAAGAGTTCAGGATGAAGGGCTTATACAATACAATACAGCACCTAGTTGGTCCCATATTGATTTGGTGAAGATATGATGAAGTGAATGGAGTCGGTTTTTTTTTAATTGAATTATTATCTAGACAGCAACAGCATGAGGTTATGTAATTTCTTTACTTAAAACATGTTGACTGAAAGTATTAAATCAATAATCTGTTTCAGACTAAGCACCCGCTGCGACAACTCCGGTCATGGTTGTACCGCCATTTTAAAACTGGACGCCTTGCCTGCTCACCTAGCTGAATGTAAGTTTTAACATTTCTTGAATACATCGTGCGTATTCGTATCGTAATAATATTATTTATCTTTTATTACGTAATTTATGTTTTTTTTTACTTATTTGCAAGCATTACATGTTATAATGTGTCAACATTGTATTATATTATAAGTATTTATTAATTAAAAGACAATAATAATAATATGAACCTCCAGGGGGACCATACACTCATGCGCTTACACACACATACACACAGTTACACACCCCCCCGCCTCTGTCTTGCCTTAACTGGCCGGCCAGAGTAGAGTCGCAAGAGCACAACATACGCTCCAGAGTGGAAGTGTATTGCACGTAATGGCGTAATAACGGGGAAACCCGCTCTCGGGGGTAAGCCCCGTGATGGTGAAACCGGAGCCGCACCTCTCGACCCCCTCAGCTGCTCACATTGTGTTGCGCCCTGGCCGCAGTTTCGTGGCTAGTAAGGGTGCCCACAGGCAGTTTAGCCAACGAGCAGCGAGTCACCATCTACCTAGCTAAAATTGTTGTGAGAGATTTTTAGGTAGATGTCCGTATCTCACTCCATAACCCAGTTATCCGGTCCACTAACATCCTATCCATAAAGCCCAAACCAAGTAAATCCCTCCCTGGCAATAGTTCGGCAGCTGTGGAGGACTGTCCGTTAGTGCATCTCAATGGTACATTAAGGGATAGACCTCCATAGATGCAGCCATCTCACTTTTTAGATAAAAAGGTACTAAAAGGCCTCTTCATGTTGGCTTTGGCCCCATGAACGCCTCAAAGGACCGGGTCCCCATGGACCCGTGGCTGAAAAGCGTACTAACATAATATGACATAAATCTTCTGGCGAGTAGGCGACCAATACTTAACTGTGAAAATGAGTTTCTTTCGGCGTTTCTTCTCAGTAGTGGTCGTTACAAAGCGCTGGTCCGTAGTTTTTCTTTAAAAATCAATAAATTTTGATATACTTTGCACGTAACGTAAATTATACTGATTGACGTGTAAAAGTGCATGTAAAGGTCTAATTACTGAAGAGAGGTGAGAAAAGTAAGGACCTGTGAGAAGGTTCAGACAATGCTGTGGAGCAAAGTGGGGACAGAAAAAAAAATGATCTTTTTTGTGCACTCAACATGAGAAGAAGATGGCCAAATGTGAAAGTTATATGTGTATTTGAGACATACACATACACTATCACATTTTAATCCCTAATGGGCAGAGCATTTTGGTTATTGTGGCTCTTAGCAGACACAGCCCCAAGGCCCAAAGGCCACGTTTAGCGTGGTTGTGAGGGAGGAGCTGAAAAAAGGAATTAAAAAAGTGATGCCTATGCTAGCTGCACCGCTTATTAACATGATTCTCATTTTCGCACATTCCCTCCATTGACTTCTACTATCTGCGCGGGAAGAGAAGCAGCTACAAAGCAACTCTAAAGTATTTTTCTTTTCACGCAGACGACCATGGAAGATTTTTCATTTACTCATTATTAACAAAATAGTACTTAACTAGCTGCGCCGTGCGGTGTTACCCGCGGTATACACAATTTGTAAAAAAGCCCTGTCCGATCCTTGTCGGTCAATATGAACAACTTTTCCTATGGTACCAATGCTTAAAACACGAAGAATAAATGTCGATTTTTTTCGAGTTTCAAGCATTGGTCCCATGGAATAGTTGTTCATATTGACTGTCTGAGTTGCTCCTACAAGCTCTAACAAACATACATACACACACACTCACAAACTTTCGCCTTTATAATATTAGTGTAATAGTGTGTTAGGTGATATAATTAAATTGCAGTAGTTATCTAAAGGCTAATTTAAAGATTTAACCTCATGAATTAGTGTATTAGTAGTATAGAGCAGGTTGAACTAGTTAATGCTCTTATGCAAGCAGATTCTTGAATATCAATATGTAGGGTAACGCAACCATATCATTCAGTTCTGATTGAAATAAATTTTTATTGAAATGTATTTCTGGGTTAGCAGATGTAAGAATTACCAAGATTAATAGATTTCTAAGGCCACTCTCATATTAGGGGTGACGTCAGGGTCGAAATAGTATGATTCTGAGGTACTTTCTTGTAATTAGTTGTACCGTTTTGGTTAGTAAAACCTAGATTTAGGATCTAGGAGGATAGATGAGATAAAGGAAAGACTAGATATTGGCAAATGAGATAGGTATAATGAACATTACATTAGTTACAAAGATTCACAAGAACACTAGGTACAGATTAGGTAGTCAGGGTCGTGAGTTATAGGCACTAGATCCGTTGAGTAGCCCTTCTAGGTAGAAGAACTACTTAGCTGGAGATGCAGCCGAAGAAAAAAGAGGACGAGCGCCGGCCGCCGCGCCTTATATATGGGCATGCCCCCCCCCCCCCCCCCCCCCGCTGCGCCGAAGAGGGGCGGAGGAGTGCTGGAGCCCGCGCGATGTCACATAGTCTGCCTTTTAGATTATCCAAAAATAATGGACCCATATTTTTTAGTTTACCAAAAAAGTAAAAATTTATAAAGATTCGGAGCATCAAAGTTCCGGAGTGGGGGCTTGCGGCGTCACTGCTAAGTAAAAACCGTACCTAGACGTGACGTCATGCGAAATTTCAATGCGCTGTACCTTTTGATTTTTTGTCTCTCAGAGAAAAGAAAAAATACGCCTACAATATTTTTTAATAATCACACCGATGGGCTAAACATATTTTTCTATTCGTCATGCTTATTCCTTAAGTTTCTTGCATCTGTTCTCTGAAATTGCCGTAGCAGGTTATTTCGGTATCATAAGATTTTATCTCTGTGTAGAAAATTTTCTCTCTGGTATCACCAATTTATTTGGATTTGGGGCGTTAAGGGGCTCGACCCCCAAGAACATCTGAGCCCCTCCATGAATAATTTAAGGGTCCTGGTATGCAGAAATCGAAGTTGTCAACTTTATAATAAGTGTTTACTTGAACCTACTCATTGGGTTCAAGCTGCTCCCAAACAAAAATCTTGGATCCATCACTGAAGCCCTATCGTGATTGCAGGTGAATTCAACCCAAAAAGGCCGATGCCATGCGAGAAAGGGTGCGGTCTAGTGATACCCAAAGACGAGCTAGCGGAGCACAACTGCGTCCGGGAACTGCGGGCCCTCATCGCCTCGCAGCAGGGCAAGCTGACCGAGTACCAACAGGAACTGGCCGAGCAGCGACTGGTCATCAACGAGCACAAGCGAGAACTGGCGCTCTTGAAAGTAATTATTTCTACATTATTTTGCATCTTGCCCAATGGACTGTCGTTACTTTACACTTTAATACAAAAATTTAAAAAATATCACAAGTTTTTATTTCGAAACGGTGGGAAAAGAAATCAAAATAGTGATGGGTTACTAGTTACGCTGCCTATAAATATAATATATTATTTATTAACTAACTTCAAAAAAGGAGATTATCAATTCGTCGCAGTCTTTTTTTATGTATGTTCACCGATTTATCCGAAAAAGCCTGGACCGATTTGGAAAATTATTTTTTTATTTGGAAGTGCTTCCAGGCGGTCCCATAGAAATTTTATCAAAAATCGGTTGTGAAGTCTGCGGTTGAAGTCGGTTTTCAGGTTTGAAATTTTTTAATTTTTGTACAGTTTCTCTGATTTTTTACAAAGTATTGGTGATAAAATAACTTTCACAATGTCCCTGTTAAATATTCAGGCCTATTTACACAGTTTCAGTTTCTTACATGTTGCATACAATTAATTAAAGCAGTAGGGGTGTTAGTGGTCGTTGCGAAGCGCTGGTATCGGTAGCTATTCTTTAAAAAATAATTTTTAATGTACACTACACGTAATGTAAATTATACTTATTGATGTGTAAAAGTGCCTGTAAAGGTCTAGTTACTGAGTAAACATTTGAATTTGGTTGATGACTCGCATATTGCATAGTCTAAACAAAACCAGGTCTATGTGACTCCCCATTTAGGTATCGAAAATATACCTACACTATCGGAGTGGGAAATTCAGTTATTTGAATCGTTTGTCCATAGAAATAAGAATGAAATTGGCTTGCAATGGATGTCTAAGTATCTAAATGAAAAGGTGCTGAGTTCTAACGCAAACTGAATTAAACCATATCGCTTACTACATTGAGTAGATATTTCTTTGAATTTGTTTTCTGATCGAGAGTTCTATACACGAGTGCTAGTACTTATTCTGTGACAATACGTCAACCATAGAAATCATTTATTGCTTCATTTCATTGTATGCAACAGGCAAGAAACTTGAACTGTGTAAATAAGCCTTTATTTAGACTGGGACCGCATGAGATATATGGATATCATCATCCATAAATTTAATACCTGTATTCTGTAGGTGGAGAATTTTCCACATTTCTACCTATTTATCTGACTACGGCAAAGCGAAAAAAAGAAGAAATAAATGTATTGATTTTAGCAGACTATGAATGTTTGTTGGTATGTTTGTTTGTACGAGTATGTATGTGGGTGTGTATATCTGTTCCACTGTAGCATCTGAATTGCTTGTCCAATTTTCACAAATGATATGTCTCTCGATTTGTCATTATTGTCCGGGTGATATAGGCTACAATGCAATAAATGTATACAACAAATTTTACACACAAAAAACAAAAAACGACGGGTTGCACTCCGGGAGTGCCGGCAGAAGTGAAAACTTGAATATTAACGTTGTGCATTTCCATGGAATTGCGTGGCACGCTGTAACATATATTAAACACACACGACCATTCGCGCAAGCGTCCTGCGCCGCCTAAACGAAACAGCAGGCGCAGGCATACATGCGCCGTAGAAAGAGAGGTGGAAGTTAGGGAAGAGTCCTACGCCGCGCCGCGCCGGTTGTCTACTCTCCATCCGTTTTACGAAATTTCGATCAGGTCACGTGTCTTGACGCCCTGACGCCCTGACGTTAGTTTAACATTTTTTACCCATTACAAAAATTGTGTACAACGCCGCTAAAGAAGTTTTCACTTCAAAAAAGTGAAAGTAAAAAGAATCTTTTTTGTTTGTATATCGAGTGTGGTATCAAATGAAAGGTCTTTAAAAGCATATTTCAAAAATATAAACATTATTAGCCGTATTTGGCTCCCGTAGTCGCGTATTGGAACGAAGTTCCTTATCGCGCGTTGCGAAAGGAAGCTAGACGGAAAAAATTAAGACTAAAAGTTGTAACGACACTTTTTGTCATTTCAAATTTATGAAAATAATAAAAATTTGATTTTAGAACGGAGAAAATAGTTTTAATGTAATTTAGACCTATTTATATTTTACGTCGTTCCATCCCGGTATCCCTTGACACCTCTCAAGTTGTTTTTATTTTTTATACGTTTATCTTGTCGGCTTGCTTGACTTCCTTGTACGACACGACTTTTGCCTTTTCTTTTACTTCATCCATGAACGACCTTTGACCTCCTTGGTCTTCCTTTTCCTCTCTTGTCTTCCACCTTTCCTTCCATGATGTTTTTTATGAAGCTGTCATTCCGTATAATCAAAATTTAATAATTATGTTGTAAAACGCTTTCTAATGGCCACCACACTCGAAACTTAGATTTTTCATGCTTTCAACTTTCATCTGCACTACAGGAGTGCGATTTTCGAACTAGGCATTAAGCAGCTGGTTTTTTTCCATACAAAAAACCGTTCGTTTAGTGACTCCGCTTTCCAAAAATAACACCACAGATCATAGTTGCGTGCGTAGCCGCTATAAAAGATTTTTAGCTTAATGGGGTGTGAAGTGTGAACACAGGGGGCGAGCGATAAGGTAGTTCGTTTTATACACGTGTGAATGTATACTGTCTAAATAACGGTATTTCTTTTCCCTTTTTCCCCGCATTCCTCAGAGATCTAATTTAAAATTTCCAACACAAGTTCAAAGATGGAAAACCATTGTTTTTTTGGTGTGCAATGTTACAAGAGCATACACTCCGTTAGGCGGGACCACTCAACGTGTTCAATCTACTTCTGTCACAAATCGTACGTGTAAAGAGATAGCAGAATACGTCGCGTGATACCGTTTCTCTGTCGCACGTAGAGTTTGTGGTTAAACTTAATGCAGCGTAATTCGATTATAAATTACATAACTTATTCTAAGCGATGGTGACCAAACGTTTTAGGCACTTACTGTACGTGTGTACTTGTGTAATGTTAGGTCATTTCAACTATCACCACTGGCTTTGAAAACCTGCATACTAATCACTATTAACACCTTCTCGGACACTTATGACTGTTTACGCAATTCAATTGTTATTTCTTTTACTGGCTGAGTGTCCCGGAAATTAAATTGTTATTTGTATTGTGTCTGGCTGAGTGGCCCGGAAATTCAATTGTTATTTGTATTGTGTCTGGCTGAGTGTCCCGGAAATTAAATTGTTATTTGTATTGTGTCTGGCTGAGTGGCCCGGAAATTAAATTATTATTTGTATTGTGTCTGGCTGAGTGTCCCGGAAATTAAATTGTTATTTGTATTGTGTCTGGCTGAGTGTCCCGGAAATTAAATTGTTATTTGTATTGTGTCTGGTTTAGTGGCCCGGAAATTCAGTTGTTATTTTTATTGTGTCTGGCTGAGTGTCCCGGAAATTAAATTGTTATTTGTATTGTGTCTGGCTGAGTGGCCCGGAAATTCAATTGTTGTTTCAATTGTGTCTGGCTGAATATCCCGAAAATTGAATTGTTATTTCTATTGTGTCTGGCTGAGTGCCCCGGAAGGTTAATTACCTAGAATGTGAAAAGGAGAAGGCAACGATAAAATTACCATTATTTCTGCTAAAAATCATCATTGTGTGCGTTTATTCTATTTCTATACAATGACAAAAGCCTGCCTCTTAAATGTAGAGAAGAAAATTCTAGTTTTTGTGTTTTTTAACCCCCGACAAAAAAGAGTTGTGTTATAAGTTTGATGTCAATATCTGTTTGTCTGTGGCGTCGTAGCTTTCGAACGGATGGACCGATTTCGATGCGGTTTATTACGGAAAAGCTGGCTTTATTAAAAAAAAAATTAGGTGAGGTGAGCTTGAAAGTCGGGTGTTTTGAATTTGCCTAGCAAATAAACTTGTGGAGTTTAGATAAACGTATTTTTGGTAACTGGGTATCAATGTTCTCAATAAGCTATCCGCAATGTTTCTCAATGAGCAATCCTTATGTTTCTCAATGAGCAATCCGCAAAGTTTCTCAATGAGCAATCCCCAAAGTTTCTCAATGAGCAATCCTTATGTTTCTCAATGAGCAATCCTTATGTTTCTCAATGAGCAATCCCTATGTTTCTCATTGAGCTATCCTCATGTTTGCAGGAGTTCATGCGCGCGATGCGCGTGTCGAACCCGACGATGCGCGCGCTGGCGGAGCAGATGGAGCGCGAGGAGGTGGTGCGCTGGGCCGGCTCGCTGGCGCGGGCGCGCGTCACGCGCTGGGGCGGCATGATCTCCACGCCGGACGACATGCTGCAGGTGGTAATACCGCTTTGTGTTACTTTACAACCGAGATACCACATGGCTGTTATTGTTACCAAGTTTTACGCCTGATGACATTCTGCAGGTAATACCGCTTTGTATCACTTGACGTGCATGTGGCGATCTTTTTATATAAGGACGCAACAATGTCTCCACGCCGGACGACATGCTGCAGGTGGTAATACCGCTTTGTGTTACTTTACAACCGAGATACCACATGGCTGTTATTGTTACCAAGTTTTACGCCTGATGACATTCTGCAGGTAATACCGCTTTGTATCACTTGACGTGCATGTGGCGATCTTTTTATATAAGGACGCAACAATGTCTCCACGCCGGACGACATGCTGCAGGTGGTAATACCGCTTTGTGTTACTTTACAACCGAGATACCACATGGCTGTTATTGTTACCAAGTTTTACGCCTGATGACATTCTGCAGGTAATACCGCTTTGTATCACTTGACGTGCATGTGGCGATCTTTTTATATAAGGACGCAACAATGTCTCCACGCCGGACGACATGCTGCAGGTGGTAATACCGCTTTGTGTTACTTTACAACCGAGATACCACATGGCTGTTATTGTTACCAAGTTTTACGCCTGATGACATTCTGCAGGTAATACCGCTTTGTATCACTTGACGTGCATGTGGCGATCTTTTTATATAAGGACGCAACAATGTCTCCACGCCGGACGACATGCTGCAGGTGGTAATACCGCTTTGTGTTACTTTACAACCGAGATACCACATGGCTGTTATTGTTACCAAGTTTTACGCCTGATGACATTCTGCAGGTAATACCGCTTTGTATCACTTGACGTGCATGTGGCGATCTTTTTATATAAGGACGCAACAATGTCTCCACGCCGGACGACATGCTGCAGGTGGTAATACCGCTTTGTGTTACTTTACAACCGAGATACCACATGGCTGTTATTGTTACCAAGTTTTACGCCTGATGACATTCTGCAGGTAATACCGCTTTGTATCACTTGACGTGCATGTGGCGATCTTTTTATATAAGGACGCAACAATGTCTCCACGCCGGACGACATGCTGCAGGTGGTAATACCGCTTTGTGTTACTTTACAACCGAGATACCACATGGCTGTTATTGTTACCAAGTTTTACGCCTGATGACATTCTGCAGGTAATACCGCTTTGTATCACTTGACGTGCATGTGGCGATCTTTTTATATAAGGACGCAACAATGTCTCCACGCCGGACGACATGCTGCAGGTGGTAATACCGCTTTGTGTTACTTTACAACCGAGATACCACATGGCTGTTATTGTTACCAAGTTTTACGCCTGATGACATTCTGCAGGTAATACCGCTTTGTATCACTTGACGTGCATGTGGCGATCTTTTTATATAAGGACGCAACAATGTCTCCACGCCGGACGACATGCTGCAGGTGGTAATACCGCTTTGTGTTACTTTACAACCGAGATACCACATGGCTGTTATTGTTACCAAGTTTTACGCCTGATGACATTCTGCAGGTAATACCGCTTTGTATCACTTGACGTGCATGTGGCGATCTTTTTATATAAGGACGCAACAATGTCTCCACGCCGGACGACATGCTGCAGGTGGTAATACCGCTTTGTGTTACTTTACAACCGAGATACCACATGGCTGTTATTGTTACCAAGTTTTACGCCTGATGACATTCTGCAGGTAATACCGCTTTGTATCACTTGACGTGCATGTGGCGATCTTTTTATATAAGGACGCAACAATGTCTCCACGCCGGACGACATGCTGCAGGTGGTAATACCGCTTTGTGTTACTTTACAACCGAGATACCACATGGCTGTTATTGTTACCAAGTTTTACGCCTGATGACATTCTGCAGGTAATACCGCTTTGTATCACTTGACGTGCATGTGGCGATCTTTTTATATAAGGACGCAACAATGTCTCCACGCCGGACGACATGCTGCAGGTGGTAATACCGCTTTGTGTTACTTTACAACCGAGATACCACATGGCTGTTATTGTTACCAAGTTTTACGCCTGATGACATTCTGCAGGTAATACCGCTTTGTATCACTTGACGTGCATGTGGCGATCTTTTTATATAAGGACGCAACAATGTCTCCACGCCGGACGACATGCTGCAGGTGGTAATACCGCTTTGTGTTACTTTACAACCGAGATACCACATGGCTGTTATTGTTACCAAGTTTTACGCCTGATGACATTCTGCAGGTAATACCGCTTTGTATCACTTGACGTGCATGTGGCGATCTTTTTATATAAGGACGCAACAATGTCTCCACGCCGGACGACATGCTGCAGGTGGTAATACCGCTTTGTGTTACTTTACAACCGAGATACCACATGGCTGTTATTGTTACCAAGTTTTACGCCTGATGACATTCTGCAGGTAATACCGCTTTGTATCACTTGACGTGCATGTGGCGATCTTTTTATATAAGGACGCAACAATGTCTCCACGCCGGACGACATGCTGCAGGTGGTAATACCGCTTTGTGTTACTTTACAACCGAGATACCACATGGCTGTTATTGTTACCAAGTTTTACGCCTGATGACATTCTGCAGGTAATACCGCTTTGTATCACTTGACGTGCATGTGGCGATCTTTTTATATAAGGACGCAACAATGTCTCCACGCCGGACGACATGCTGCAGGTGGTAATACCGCTTTGTGTTACTTTACAACCGAGATACCACATGGCTGTTATTGTTACCAAGTTTTACGCCTGATGACATTCTGCAGGTAATACCGCTTTGTATCACTTGACGTGCATGTGGCGATCTTTTTATATAAGGACGCAACAATGTCTCCACGCCGGACGACATGCTGCAGGTGGTAATACCGCTTTGTGTTACTTTACAACCGAGATACCACATGGCTGTTATTGTTACCAAGTTTTACGCCTGATGACATTCTGCAGGTAATACCGCTTTGTATCACTTGACGTGCATGTGGCGATCTTTTTATATAAGGACGCAACAATGTCTCCACGCCGGACGACATGCTGCAGGTGGTAATACCGCTTTGTGTTACTTTACAACCGAGATACCACATGGCTGTTATTGTTACCAAGTTTTACGCCTGATGACATTCTGCAGGTAATACCGCTTTGTATCACTTGACGTGCATGTGGCGATCTTTTTATATAAGGACGCAACAATGTCTCCACGCCGGACGACATGCTGCAGGTGGTAATACCGCTTTGTGTTACTTTACAACCGAGATACCACATGGCTGTTATTGTTACCAAGTTTTACGCCTGATGACATTCTGCAGGTAATACCGCTTTGTATCACTTGACGTGCATGTGGCGATCTTTTTATATAAGGACGCAACAATGTCTCCACGCCGGACGACATGCTGCAGGTGGTAATACCGCTTTGTGTTACTTTACAACCGAGATACCACATGGCTGTTATTGTTACCAAGTTTTACGCCTGATGACATTCTGCAGGTAATACCGCTTTGTATCACTTGACGTGCATGTGGCGATCTTTTTATATAAGGACGCAACAATGTCTCCACGCCGGACGACATGCTGCAGGTGGTAATACCGCTTTGTGTTACTTTACAACCGAGATACCACATGGCTGTTATTGTTACCAAGTTTTACGCCTGATGACATTCTGCAGGTAATACCGCTTTGTATCACTTGACGTGCATGTGGCGATCTTTTTATATAAGGACGCAACAATGTCTCCACGCCGGACGACATGCTGCAGGTGGTAATACCGCTTTGTGTTACTTTACAACCGAGATACCACATGGCTGTTATTGTTACCAAGTTTTACGCCTGATGACATTCTGCAGGTAATACCGCTTTGTATCACTTGACGTGCATGTGGCGATCTTTTTATATAAGGACGCAACAATGTCTCCACGCCGGACGACATGCTGCAGGTGGTAATACCGCTTTGTGTTACTTTACAACCGAGATACCACATGGCTGTTATTGTTACCAAGTTTTACGCCTGATGACATTCTGCAGGTAATACCGCTTTGTATCACTTGACGTGCATGTGGCGATCTTTTTATATAAGGACGCAACAATGTCTCCACGCCGGACGACATGCTGCAGGTGGTAATACCGCTTTGTGTTACTTTACAACCGAGATACCACATGGCTGTTATTGTTACCAAGTTTTACGCCTGATGACATTCTGCAGGTAATACCGCTTTGTATCACTTGACGTGCATGTGGCGATCTTTTTATATAAGGACGCAACAATGTCTCCACGCCGGACGACATGCTGCAGGTGGTAATACCGCTTTGTGTTACTTTACAACCGAGATACCACATGGCTGTTATTGTTACCAAGTTTTACGCCTGATGACATTCTGCAGGTAATACCGCTTTGTATCACTTGACGTGCATGTGGCGATCTTTTTATATAAGGACGCAACAATGTCTCCACGCCGGACGACATGCTGCAGGTGGTAATACCGCTTTGTGTTACTTTACAACCGAGATACCACATGGCTGTTATTGTTACCAAGTTTTACGCCTGATGACATTCTGCAGGTAATACCGCTTTGTATCACTTGACGTGCATGTGGCGATCTTTTTATATAAGGACGCAACAATGTCTCCACGCCGGACGACATGCTGCAGGTGGTAATACCGCTTTGTGTTACTTTACAACCGAGATACCACATGGCTGTTATTGTTACCAAGTTTTACGCCTGATGACATTCTGCAGGTAATACCGCTTTGTATCACTTGACGTGCATGTGGCGATCTTTTTATATAAGGACGCAACAATGTCTCCACGCCGGACGACATGCTGCAGGTGGTAATACCGCTTTGTGTTACTTTACAACCGAGATACCACATGGCTGTTATTGTTACCAAGTTTTACGCCTGATGACATTCTGCAGGTAATACCGCTTTGTATCACTTGACGTGCATGTGGCGATCTTTTTATATAAGAACGCAACAATGTCTCCACGCCGGACGACATGCTGCAGGTGGTAATACCGCTTTGTGTTACTTTACAACCGAGATACCACATGGCTGTTATTGTTACCAAGTTTTACGCCTGATGACATTCTGCAGGTAATACCGCTTTGTATCACTTGACGTGCATGTGGCGATCTTTTTATATAAGAACGCAACAATGTCTCCACGCCGGACGACATGCTGCAGGTGGTAATACCGCTTTGTGTTACTTTACAACCGAGATACCACATGGCTGTTATTGTTACCAAGTTTTACGCCTGATGACATTCTGCAGGTAATACCGCTTTGTATCACTTGACGTGCATGTGGCGATCTTTTTATATAAGAACGCAACAATGTCTCCACGCCGGACGACATGCTGCAGGTGGTAATACCGCTTTGTGTTACTTTACAACCGAGATACCACATGGCTGTTATTGTTACCAAGTTTTACGCCTGATGACATTCTGCAGGTAATACCGCTTTGTATCACTTGACGTGCATGTAGCGATCTTTTTATATAAGAACGCAACAATGTCTCCACGCCGGACGACATGCTGCAGGTGGTAATACCGCTTTGTGTTACTTTACAACCGAGATACCACATGGCTGTTATTGTTACCAAGTTTTACGCCTGATGACATTCTGCAGGTAATACCGCTTTGTATCACTTGACGTGCATGTGGCGATCTTTTTATATAAGAACGCAACAATGTCTCCACGCCGGACGACATGCTGCAGGTGGTAATACCGCTTTGTGTTACTTTAGAACCGAGATACCACATGGCTGTTCCGGCTTTTGTTACCAGGTTTTACGCCGGATGACATGCGGCAGGTGGTCAATACCGCTTTGTACTACTTTAGAACTGTGATACCACATGGCTGTTCCGGCTGTTGATACCAGGTTTTACGCCGGATGACATGCTGCAGGTGGTAATACCGCTTTGTGTTACTTTAGAACTGACATACCACATGGCTGTTCCGGCTTTGTTACCAAGTTTTACTCCTGATGACATTCTGCAGGTGGTTAATACCGCTTTGTGTTACTTTATCGCCGTGTCGTGCGTACAACAAATTTTTGTCCACGTCTTTCCCTGAGTCACAATCCATATCCATACCAAATTGTATCAAGTTCAGTGGTTAAAGCGTGAAGTGGTCCCAGACAAACGTAATAAGTTGCGCCGTTTTATTACTGAGTTCCATCGACCACCTTCCGTATAACAATGACGTGTCTGACACAGATGATGATCAAGCGAAGTCTGTCGGAGTCCGGCTGCCCGCCGCAC
This sequence comes from Acrobasis suavella, assembly GCA_943193695.1. NCBI lineage: Eukaryota > Metazoa > Arthropoda > Insecta > Lepidoptera > Pyralidae > Acrobasis > Acrobasis suavella. The sequence goes on along the minus strand of OW971934.1, from coordinate 2,617,909 downwards.
ATCATCGACGAGCTGATGGAGAACTGCCACGAGAGGCGGTGGCCACCTGGCTTGTCTTCCCTCGAAACCAGGCAGAACAATAGGAGGTAATTTAACCATTTCAAACTAACTTTTTTTTAAGATCCGAATCTGTCTTTGATTCTGTTTTTTACCCACTTCAATAAATGGGAAGGAGGTTATCAATTCGTCGGAATTATTTATGTTCTATTTTATGTATGTTCAGTGATTACTCGAAGCTGCCTGGACCAATTTGGCAAAATCTTTTTTGTTTAAAAGGATATACTTGCCAGGTGAGGTACTTGAAGGTGACTTGGTACTTACGAGTAAGTGACGTATTAAGGTTGTGTAGTTTTGTGTTGAAGTCTGTTTTGAGTTATGAATAATTATCCCCTTACCTGTTACTGGGAGTAATTCCTCCCAGGTCAATTGATTTATCTATTGTTTTATTTATAGGGACAGGTAAAAGGTTAAATATCTTTGATTTGACTGTTTTTCGTGTATGTACATGGTCAACATTGGTGTCAGATTTTTTAAGCTGTCTAAAGGCATCTGACATTGATGACAGCCAGCACCAACGGCTTAACATGCCTTCCGAAGTCAACCTTCCATCCAACTGCGAACCACACCATGGGTTGCTTAAATAGGGAATATGCACGTAATTTTTTTTATTTGCTTAATAAATTCCTTATTATCCACAGTAAATAAATATGAAAGAACTTATAAAATATCTCAATCAGCGACGAACATGTGGTACTTTAAAGTTTCAATTAGAAAGAGAAGTCCGATATGGACTGGTGACGTCAAAGTCCATATCATCTATACATTTGCCATAGAAAATAGCGTTTTGCGAGTGAGATAGACATATTTTCGTAAAATAGTTATATCGCGTTCGTATTTCAACCAATTTTTATTCTGTTTTCACAGTTAGTACTTTACTTTTGAATAATCTTGGATAAACTGGTTAGATAACGCATTTTTTTTTTCATGCATATTCCCTACCGGGCTGCCGAGCAGGAACCCGTCATTGCGAAGAAATAAATAAAAACGCCTTTTATTTCTGAAATACTTTGTGTTAGTTACTTTTTTTTATTTAAAGAATCAAAATTTATATAAAGTTTTGGTTGAACAACAAAATTTTCAATCAAAGTATGATATTATTTTTTTTTTAATTATAATTCAACTTAGAATTCCTCTTTGGGTATAGGCCTTCTCCATAGTTTGCCATCACTATCTTGAGCTATTTGTATGCATTTCGTTCTTGTCCCAGTTTCTTGCCGTCATTGCAAATAAGTCTCTCTCTCTCTTTCCTTTTTTTCTCTGTCTATCTTTCTCTTTCTATAATTTCAGCAAATAACTGACCAGAAATAATCAATGCGAGTGTAATTTTACAGACTATACGAGAAGTACGTGTGCAAGCGAGTGCCGGGCAAGCAGGCCGTGCTCGTGCTGCACTGCGACAACGCGCACGTCGACGAGCACATGATGGTGGAACCCGGCCTCGTCATGATCTTCGCACATGGCATCGAGTAATCTCATCCCACCCCGGAAGCCTGCGAGACACTGCAACATTATCAACTGGAAACCTTGGACATTTCCCATCGAGAGATTCCTGGACACAGTGGCAGTTAAACCCATAACCCATCGGGATGCTAGAAAGACTAACTGTGAATAATTGGATCGTTAACTCCTAATAATAGTGCCTGGGTGAGACATTTCCCATCGAGACATTGCCGGAGACACTGGCAGTAAAACCGATTGGGACGCTGGAAAGACTAACTGTGAATAATTGGATCATTATTAAATAAAAGAAACTAGAAGACTGAGCTTCGCTTAAAAACTAAGAAAATGAGGTTCTAAACCCAATAAATATTAAATTTCATTGAAATCATTCGACTCATTTCTGAGATCAGACAAGAATTGCTAATTTGAAGTATTAGTCGATAAAATATAAGGGTTCCGTTTTTTCATTTTTTGTATGGACCCCAAAAATTAACTATAACAACCCACAATAAATTTGTATTGAGTGTCCAATGTACGCAAAGACAAAAATGACTTGCACAAAACATCTACCATAGACAAATTCATGGTAAAATAATGCCTACTGGTAAATGGATCCAGGCATAGCAATTACTTCGAAACGCAAGAATAGTGAAAAATCACACAAACTATTTAAACAATCCAAATTGCAGGTGGATGACCATTTGATGGTGGAACTTTTAAATATGTCATTGTATTTGATGACTAACATAACGTGAAGATATCCAATCAAAACAAAAGAACTTGTGTAAGAACAAAATTCTCATCAAGCTAGAAACCCTTATTGGAAGCCCTAGACTTGATCTAGTGATTTTCAATTCCAAATTCTGATTCATTATAAAGTGACATTAAAAAATATGCGAGAAAATTTTACTCACGAAAAATTGTGGTTCAGTGTTGCTAGTTGCGAAAAACTGTAAGACCAATGATATTGTACAATATATATGATATTGTTTGATACGAGTGTTGATGGTTGATAAAGTATTTTTAAGTATTAAAAATGTTTGTTTCTAGTAATAATTTTGTAATTAACGTCTGGTTTGTAAAGCGAAGATATTGGGTGCAAAATCGGGGAGCGTGGCGTATACGATTCACTTTCTTGCGCGGAACTGATTTGTTCGAGGTATTAATATTAATTGTACTAAAAATGAATTGAGCATTCCGCAGAGGTAAGGACTTTACGCCAAATCTGTGCTGTATTTCAACCACTAAGGCGCCGTTCAGTTATTACGCAAGACAATTTATCGTCGACCGTGTCTTATTTTTTTCTTACAAGGGGGGGAAGAGGGAGTCTTGATATTTAGAGGGGGAGGGGTTCCGCCGATTCCTATTTTACTCACTCAAGGAGAGGAAAAAATGTCTTACTTAATAAATGAATGACGCCTAACTCGCTGTCAAAATCTAACGCGTAGTTTCAGAGTTTATCGGGTACAGACGGACACATTTACGCAGCGAAAGACTTCAAGTTATAATAAACACGGATAGATGAAATTTGCTGTCAGCGAGATAAAAACTTGTTTATCAAATTGCTCTATTTTCTTCTGCCAGTCTTTCAGTTCTTCTTTGCTAAGTTTGGCTGTAAATTGGCAACTAGCCTGGCTAATTGATGATTTTATTTTAATTTGCAGGTTTTTTAATAATGAGATTCTGTCTGATTAATTGTTATAAATAGGCAAATGAATATTAGTCGGCCAGGCCAAGGGGCCATCCGCATATTACATAAGCGAGGGGGGGTGGGGTCATACAAATATGAAAAGATGTGTTAAAGGGATAGAAAAATGCGTGAGAAGGATGGGTAGGGATTCGAATAAAAATTTGCGTGATACGACACGCAATATTATACCCCTAATGGCTATATGTGAACTGCCTCTAATGGTTATAACACATCTCAGCTTTGGCATAAAGTCAACATTAAAGAGGAGGAACATTTCAATTAGCTAATAAATGCCAGTAAAATAATTTCCAATGAAATATTTTACATTTTTTATAATATCAGTGATGATTGAGTGCTGTGTTAAGATATAATCCGTCTTATTATAAAACGTGGACTAATTAATGTTTACTAGGTTTAAACCATTATCCACATAAAATAGGTTGACATTTACAGATATGTCATTTTCTCTACTTAATTTGTTAGTGTCAACTTTATTTGGGCTGGTAAAGGTAACCTAAGTTTAGTCCGCGTTTTATAAATAAGCTATTAGTGTGTATTATTTTATATGCATCGTATTACTGCCTTTTTCGAGTGTTCCAAAATTTTATTCCTATATAATGAGACTTAACGATCGTTTTAGTTATTAGTTTACATGTTTTGTTTGTTTTTAATTGGCGTAAAATTTAATATATTTAGCTCAATCGCAATTAAACATGCCTATTGGATAATTTCTATATAATTTGTGTTTTATTGATTTCTTTTCCTTTTGACAATCGAAAATCCCATTATCTAATAACTGTATGCACGCTGTTGTTTGTACATAGACCTAGATCGATCGAAAGAAAGGCTTTCAGTTGGTTATATCTTAGGCTATTTTATACTAATTCTCCTTTTGAGGCAGTCGATTGGATATAGTATAATTAGTTTTGGCTCTATGATCAACGATACTGGCTGGATCCAGATAAAAAAAAGCTTGTTTGAACGAAAACGTCACGGTGACGTGACATTTGTCATAACAATCAATTTGTCTTGTCAAAAAATTGTCTGTCATTCCGCTAGATTTTGATCCAGTGATTTTGCAAAATAAAATAAATTGTAAACAAATCGTGGAAGGCTAAAATCATGTCTGAAATGGAAGTAACGGAGGGCGGCAATGATGGCGCCAATGATTTAAGTAAGTGAACGGAACATTATAATATTTCTGATAAGTTTTGGCTAAAAGTAACATGGCCAAGTGAGCAGATGTTAACCTGTTTGTTTTTGGCCGGTGCGTGTAATTTTTCTTGATTTTCTGTCTATTTTGTGCTTTTATTTGCCAATAAATATACCAAACAAGAAAACTAGCTCACTTTTAATAAGTGCTGTTATAGTCCAGCATTTGTAGAATTCGAAGATGATTTGGCTAGCTTGAAGACCTATGTTGATTTTGCTGAAAGCAAGTAAGTAGGTACATTATGCAAGCAACAGCTTTATAAATAAATGCTTTATCATCAGGAAAACAAAGCAAAGTCTTATCTCTCAAAAATAAAAATGCTAATGGGATGATAGCTTTTATAGATTTGATGTTTAGCATCTAATGAATACATACAAATCTACCTACGCATTAGCTTATTTTATAAATGTAAAGGTGATTGTTGGACTTCATAATTGGTCCTCCAGTGCTTTCTAATAATTGCACCAGGGCTTTGACTAGCAGTTGGACACTACACCTATTTATTTATTAGCCTTTAGTTTCCAATGGTAGTCTGTGCCAGAAGGAGGGTTATGATTTTCGAGAGTATGTATGTTTCATTATGTATGTATGTATAATTGTTGGGCACCCTCTGCAGCCTAAATGGTTCGATGGATTTTAGCTGGAGAGGTATCATTAGATTCTTATTTACTATGAGAGTGACACTGGGCATATCAAAACAATAATAAAAAAAAGCAGTCGGATTTTTTGTTTTTGTAATAATTACTTGTTGTATTTATGTGTACAATAAAGTATTACAATATTTTCTTTAAAAATTTATAATGACTCTCTGCTAGAGTTTTTAAAGAATGTAATTAAGTGGTTACAGTAACGTTCTTGATTATTTTTATAACAGTGTTGCTTGACCGGGTATTTCTGAGACTTGGGAATGCTGACTCGGACGAGCAGCTGGAAAGCTGCCTCAACCGGTTCCTGTGTCCTGTCATTCTCAAGCTATCATCTCAACATGAACAGGTATTTATGCAGGATAATTTTTATAGTGCACAAGGAAGTAGGAAGGCTATTGGGTAAGACTGCAAATAGTGGGAACTATCAGCTACTGGACATCAGAGGGAAAGATAATAATAAAAAGTAAAAAAACTAAAACCCAACTACGACAAAAAACGACGACGCTGAAAAAGTATAAAATAAGATTTTCAGAATACTGAACTGAACAAAGTTGCTAATGTAGTTGCAAGTAAATGGACACAGTAGACTACCAAGATGCCTTCGTTGTAAATTGACAATAATGTCATACAATACTATTCTGAAGTATGCAATATTCACTATGTAGAGATAAATTTTCATGTTTGGAAAGGCGTAGTCACACGTTACATATACCTACCTACCGTAGCACTTTGACAACGTGTGACTACGCCTTTCCAAACATGAAAATTTATCTCTACATAGTGAATATTGCATACTTCAGAATAGTATTGTATGACATTATTGTCAATTTACAACGAAGGCATCTTGGTAGAGTCTACTGTGTCCATTTACTTGCAACTACATTAGCAACTTTGTTCAGTTCAGTATTTTGAAAATCTTGTTTTATACTTTTTCAGGTCGTTTTTTGTCGTAGTTGGGTTTTAGTTTTTTTACTTTTTATTATATTTTGTACTATTTTGGTGTTAAAGTGTATTTGTGGCGCATAATATTAACAAAAGTTAAATTAATGAACTAAAAACTAGGTAGTTGACATACGACATCTCTTTTGACTTATGCATCGGCGTATATGCAATCAGCCCATGAATACAGGTAAAGTCACAAGCAAATGCTAGTAATATATATATATTCAAAATGTACAAGTAAAGCGCTTTCAAATGATACCAAACACGGCATATTTATTTTAACATTATTTTTTTACTCTGTATGTTTTGTCCGCTAGAGGGCGCCACATTAGATTTTGTGAAACTCCATATAGGCTATAACCAGCGGACAATTAAGACGCTTCTAATGATATGTCATTTGTCGAATTCTGATAAGTAGTTTAGAAGTTACGAGGGAACATACATACATACATACATACATACATACATACATAGCCTGTCAAAATCATAACCCTCTTTTTGCTTTGCCGTTGTCGGGTAAAAAGAGGGTCTCATTTATCAAAATTGTTTCAGCAGTTTAGTTTTTAAAGCAAAATAAGAAAAGAAATAATAAATAAACATATTAATATAAATATATACTGACAAATCACATAGATTGATCTGGCCCCACAGTAAGTTCAAGACTCCCGTTATGGATCCTTACTAAATGGTACTATATTTTATAATAACACATCTTATACTTCAAATGAGCAATTCTTATTATATATAAAGGTATAATGAATGACGACCTCCGTGGCATACTGGTCACCATTCTAGTCCGCCAGCCAGAGGTCCCGGGTTCGATCCCCGGTCAGGGCAAGTTGAAAATTGGCCTTTTTCAAATTGTCCTGGGTCTTGGATGTTTATCTTTATATGATTTGTTATATAATAATAGTATCGTTGAGTTAGTATCCCATAACACAAGTCTTGAACTTTGGGACTAGCTCAATCAGTGTTATATGTCCCCTGTATATATATTAATGAAGATCTCTGAAATGGCTCCAACGATTTAGATGAAACTTGGTATGATTTGGTAATGATTTTCAAGAGGCCGCCCAGCTATAATATAGATAAACATCTAACTAACTTTGTCATTTATGTAAATAATGTGTTTCCACAGGTGCGAACCAAAGTAATGGAACTGTTGGTGCACGTCAACAAGCGTGTGAAGTGCCGTTCGGATGTGCAGTTGCCCGTGCAGACATTGCTGCAGCTGTACCGGGATCCGAACGCCAACAGCTTTATTATTGTAAGTAGACTACGAGTATTCTTTAGAAAGTTTTCATCAAACTTTTCATGGGGTGCAGCAAAAGCCACCTATCTTTTTCTTTTCTGCTGACAACTTTTTATTCAATTTATTGTCTTTAAAGTCCTGCGGCGTTGGGTAAAGGGAAAAGAGGTCCAGTTGTGATGCTCACTGAGTTTTGTCCGATAGGCGGCTTACGTAGTGTTCGCACTCGCATTGCATTGGGGTGACAGTGCGGCTCGGCAGCACCTTCAGCGACGAAGCAGCTCTATTTAGAGAGGCACTGCTTTCTCCGCTCAGCTGGGGAAGGGACTTGAAAAGGTGTCCTATATGTTTTTAAAGTCATTGTTTGCACTTCAGTTATATTTAACATGAAACAATAATATTTTTTTTTTATATAAATATCAGACAGTTGATATGAAACAGAGGGCCACAAGCGTCAGATTTTATAACGAATATTTACAATCACTTTTATTTCACACAGTTTTATATTATGCTGGCTTTAACCCGCGACTTCGTCCGCGTGGCAGTCGAAAATGTTTCTAATAGGATTTTTTAATTGTTTTTTTTACGTTTTTAATTTTATTGTAACATATGAATTATATTGTTTAAATTTCAATGTTGTTCTGTTCCCGTTCCCGTTTCTGTTCCCGTTCCCGTTCTCTCTCATTAAAAAAATGACGAAGTTTCATAATAATATTTTGCAAACAATATGCACACCCGGGGATGCAATTTTAAAAATACAATTAATGGATTATTATTTTTTACTAATTCAAAAATGTCAAGTGTCTAGCTTCGAAAATGACTAAGATTCATACAAACTTGCAACCCCTATTTCACCCCTGTAGGGATGTAATTTTCAAAATCTAATAAATGCTTTATTATTTTGTACTAACTATTAAAATAAATTAAAAATTTTATGTGTCTCACTTTAAAAATTGCGAAGATTTATATAAACTGGTAACCCCTATTTCACTCTTAGGGATGGAACCCCCTTTCTGCCAAATTTCATCTTCATTGGCTAAGTAGTTTTCGAGATTTCGTGATGAGTGAGTGAGTGAGTGATTTTCGCTTTTATATATATATAGATTCTCTAAGTTTTGACCTGCATCAATGACAATACAAAACTTTGCAATTCTACCTATAACGGTTCAGTTATTTATTTTACTAAAACGCTAAATATCACAGCTCTTTTACAAAACCGAGCTAGCTGTTTTGGAGTGCCTTGTTATTTGGAGTCGCGATCCTCGTACCGCGATTATGTAAAATATCGAATTATGCAATCGAACTGCGACATAGGTACATACAACTTTATTGTAATGTTTTATTGACGACTTCTGTTGCCTAGTCTGATTGCATATCGAAGGGAAACACCGAGCATAGCCCTCTCCATAGCGCGCTGAGTGACCTTGAGCCTTCTTACGAGACTTCTTCTTAGTAAGGGACCACGTTTTAGAGCCATAAGTCATCACTGGTAACACATTGATTAAACACGTTGAGGCTCTGAGGTATTTTTGACAAGAAGACACTGCGTAGCTTCCCGAACGCTGCCCAGCCGAGTTGGATTCGTCGAAAGACCTCTTCCTCGAAGCTGGAACTTCCTGCCTGGATCAATTGACCCAGGTAGATGTATTGGTCTACAACTTCGAGTGTGGAGGTCCTAACGAGATCGAAGGTGAGTGATATACTCGCCATTGATGTTGATGCAAAATCCTCCTGTCCAGAAGCTTGAAGGCATCTTCCAGTCCAGTTCAATCTGTGTGATTTGTCCTTAAATAATTATTTATTTTATCTATCGACAGAACTTCACTATAATCTACATCACGATGGGTTTCGGTCGGCTGCCGCGCGAGCAGCAGCTGAGCCTGGCGCCGTCCCTGCTGGAGGCGCTGGAGAACAAGCCGCAACCGCATCAGGACGGGTATGGCTGTTTTTATGTATCTGCAAGTTAGTTTGCTGCTAAACAAGAAAGATAAAAAAAAAACTTGGTCTTATTTCAAATGCAAATCCTATACTTCAAACGAGCAATTCTTGTATGTATATACATATAATGAAGATCTTAAAAACGGCTCCAACGATTTTGATGAAACGCGGTGTTCAGGCAGAATAGAGGGTAAAAAATAAAAAAAGGTCGCCCAGCTATTGTATTTTATATATGGTGACTTTCCAGCTTATTTCAAGGCAAATACTCTTCAAGCGAAATAAAAATACATACATAAACACTTGTTTCAAAATAAAATCCAAAGATTTGTATCACCGCACTCACCGCCCGCTACGGGCGACTGGCGAGCAGCGGCCGGCGAGCGGGGAGGGGGACGGTTGTTCTATTATTTCCCATACGAATAACAATGTCATATATACTTTAAAATATAACCCACCTTTTAAAGTACCTATATCAGACATTTAGAAAAAATACTTTTTGACGACCTCCGTGGCGTATTGGTCACCATACTAGTCCGCCACCCAGAGGTCCCGGGTTTGATTCCCGGTCAGGGCAAGTTGGAAAATGGTCTTTTTCAAATTGTCCTGGGTCTTGGATGTCTATCTATATATGTCTATCTATACTGGGTCTGTATATGTTGTAAAATATAGTATCGTTGAGTTAGTATCACATAACACAAGTTTCGAACTTAATTTGGGGCTAGCTCAATCAGTGTAATTTGTCCCTATATATTTATTTATTTATTTATTACTTAAAAAATATTTTTACAGATAATGTATTTCTGTTACCGCCTTAACAACAAATACTAAAAACATGATACAATTAATATTTAAGTGGGTCTCCCATACAACAAAAGTGATTTTTATAGTAGTAACTTTTTCATATATAATGCGGTTATTTTTCTATAAACTGAGTACTTATTTTTATTGTTTCAGATTGTTGATGCTAGTAATGCCTCTGTTGGGAGAAATCAAGGAGTCGGAGCTGAACCTGAAAGAGAAGCCTAAGGTGGCTTCCTTGGTGCTCAAGTTTGCTACGGATGTACTTCTGTTGCCTTACAGGTCTGTATGTTAGACGACCTACGTGGCGTTGTGGTAACCATGCTAGTCCGCCGTTCGGAGGTTCCGAGTTCGATCCCCAGCAAGGGCAAGTATGAAAATTGCCCATTTAAAATTTTCCTGGACCTGGGCCCAGGCAAAGATCGCCTGCATTTTCAAGACAGGAAGCACAGCAGGAGCTCCAGGTTGGTGAACTAGCCAACGTTCTATTATAGTCTACTCCGCGCCCCCAAAACCCAACGATACTATATTTTTACCCGACTACGGCAAAGCAAAAGGAGGGTTATGATTTTGACAGGCTATGTATGTATGTATGTTCATCTGTTCCCTCGTAACTTCTAAACTACTTATCAGAATTCGACAAATGACATATCATTAGAAGCGTCTTAATTGTCCGCTGGTTATAGGCTATATGGGGTTTCACAAATCTAATGTGGCGCCCTCTAGCGGACAAAGCATACATAGTAAAAAAATAATGTTAAGATAAATATGCCGTGTTTGGTATCATTTGAAAGCGCTTTACTTGTACATTTTGAATATATATATATATAAATATATATATATATATATATATATATATATATATATATATATATATATATTACTAGCATTTGCTTGTGACTTTACCTGTATTCATGGGCTGATTGCATATACGCCGATACATAAGTCAAAAGAGATGTCATATGTCAACTACCTAGTTTTTAGTTCATCAATTTAACTTTTGTTAATATTATGCGCCACAAATACACTTTAACACCAAAATAGTACAAATAATAAAAAGTAAAAAAACTAAAACCCAACTACGACAAAAAACGACGCTGAAAAAGTATAAAACAAGATTTTCAGAATACTGAACTGAACAAAGTTGCTAATGTAGTTGCAAGTAAATGGACACAGTAGACTCTACCAAGATGCCTTCGTTGTAAATTGACAATAATGTCATACAATACTATTCTGAAGTATGCAATATTCACTATGTAGAGATAAATTTTCATGTTTGGAAAGGCGTAGTCACACGTTGTCAAAGTGCTACGGTAGGTAGGTATACGTGTCTGTAACGTGTGACTGTGAAATCTTGTTTTATACTTTTTCAGCGTCGTTTTTTGTCGTAGTTGGGTTTTAGTTTTTTTACTTTTTATTATATGCTAAATAAATATACAATATGTAACAAAAACCCTGTCCGATCCTTGTAGAAGCAACTCAGACTGTCAATACGGACAACTTTTCCTATGGGACCAACGCTTAAAACTCGAAGAAAGAATCGACATTTTCATACAAAATGCCGTGCCAGCTTTTGTATGAAAATTTCGATTTTTTTTCGTGTATCAAGCACTGGTCCCATAGGAAAAGTTGTTTATATTGACGGTGTGAGTTGCTCTTACAAAGATCGGGCAGGGTTTTTGTTACATATTGTATATTTATTTAGCATAAAATATAGTATGGTTGGGTTTTGGGGGCGCAGAGAAGACTGTAATAGAACGTTGGCTAGTTTACCAACCTGGAGCTCCTGCTGTGCTTCCTGCCTTGAAAATGCAGACGATCTTTGCCTGGGTCCAGGTCTGAGGTTTCACACAACTTTCACTTGTTGAAGAATGTTTTTCCTACGGTCGAGATGACCATATTCGCGATGGTTTAGTATTTTAGATGATCACTTTAATTTTATTTGGAGCGGTGCGCGGCGGATGTGTCCAGTCACGTATCAGACAGTACTGGGTCAAAATGCGGTTGTTTGCACTAGCAATGAGAAAAATATCAAAAAGGATGCGGGTAGTTATGAGATGCCTTAGTGGCGCGAACAGGGTTATAAATAAATACACACGGACAAATAACACTAATTGAGCTAGCCCTAAAGTAAGTTCGAGACTTGTGTTATGGGATACTAACTCAACGATACTATATTTTATAACAAATACATATATAGATAAAGATCCAAGACCCAGGACAATTTGAAAAAGGCCATTTTCCAACTTTCCCTGACCGGGGATCGAACCCGGGACCTCTGGGTGGCGGACTAGCATGGTAACCACTACGCCACGGAGGTCTTCAAAGTTAGTATACCATAACATGCCTAAGCTTACTATGGGGCTTTACCAATCCGTGTGATATATCTCTATGTATTTATTTATTATTTAGTTAATGCTACTTGCATGATTGCAAGACAAGGTAGCGTAAATATGGGTACGGCCTACGGGAGGGTAATATGGTAGCGGGTTTATACAGTAATTTTCTCGTTTCATTTTTCATTTATTTATTTCGATACAAAGTCATTTGGGTTGAAATATAGTTTATAATACAACAATAAAATTTACATAATAACTGTTAAATAATTCAAATTACAATAAATAAAATACGAGAGGATTAATAGTAAATAAATCTAAATATTACATAAAAAATTGTCCAATAAAGTCACTACACTAATAAATTAATTTAGGAATTTCTCTAGCGAATAGTAACACTTGTCCAGCAAACATGCTTTTAGTTTACTCTTGAATTCGGCTTTGTATAATAATGCCTTAATTTCTATAGGAAGTCTTAAAAAAGAATACAGTTTTATAGTATGGACATTGTTGTACTATATTCAGACCGGTGCTCCAGCCGTAACTAAGTCCTTTCTTCTGGTTGATTCCCTTTTTTTCCTTTGTTCATCATTTTCGTATCTATGGATATGTTTTACAAGATATGTTAATAATATAAGAATATATAGACTGGGAACGGTAAGTATTCCTAATTCTTTAAAATATTGTCTTACAAAGTACAGTAAAGTCGTTTCTTACAAAGTACGGAGAATAAGGGTTGGGCTGTATCTGGCAGCACGGAACTGTAATTTTCTATGCTGCTATTCTTTTCTGTCACTCAAAACCGTCATTCGCTGGAGCGAGAGAGAGCGACGGACCGCAGCAGTGTCGGCAATTCTGCAGCGTTCAGTCGCTCTCTTTCGCTCTAGCGAATGACGATTCTGAGTGACAGAAAAAGATAGCAGCATAGAAAAGTGCTGTTTCGTGCTGCCAGATGTAGCCCAACCCTAAAAGCTAGTTGTGACTATCAGAAAATAGGTCATAACATAAACAAATAAATCAAAACAGGCAGTGCCGCGTTACTGTTTAACTAACGTCATTTTAAAATGACGTCAACTCGTCATCGATTAGGCGAGCCGACCTGACGCGTCTAATTATTATTATAACATAGATATTAATTTTTAATCCGTGACCTAGAACTACCTTAGCACAAAACTGCTGCATAGTAACAGGTGTTATTACTTATATCTAGTGAATTACATAAGCGTTTATTAGGACTATGTTTTAAAAGAGTGTCAGATAAAGAAGAGTCATGGACAGTCCCTTTAACCGCAGCGCGTTGACGCGCCGCAGCCCTCCGCCCACGCTTTTGCGCTCACCCCCACAACCTGAGCCCAGAAGAAAACAGGAGCAGGATGAATCCGTAGCAATCGTATTTACTCCGGAAATCCAGAACTGGATGACACAAATTGAGCAGTGCCTGAACGAGGTTTGTACCATTTCAACAGAAGGCAAGTTAAATTCAGACCAAAAACTGCGTATTCACAGATTGTGCCGAAAAGTAGGTCATGGAACATCGCAAATGGCCGTCCATTATCAGTCTCTAAAGCAGAAAGCTATTATGAATCATTCCACCATCCAAGATCTTGAGGAAAAACAGGACCTCACGCGACAACTTCAAGACCTCCAACAAACCATCAAGGAGTCCACAAAATCTACCTCGGGAACAGAAATATGTACACCCGACCACTACAAGCTCTGTGGCTATCTATCCCTGTGACAAGATTAAATCCAGCAAAGAGACGAAAGCCCTCGTGCAAACGATTACAAAATCAGACGAAATGAAGTTGCATGTGAGAGGTTTGCGCAAAACCAAGAACGGTGGTGTTATTATCAGCACCGAAACCAAGGCTGGCATAGAGAAGCTTAAACAGTCATCGCACCTCAAGACCTCTGGCCTCACCGTGGATGAGCCGTATAAACGAAAGCCAAGAATAGTCGTCATCGGAGTGCCCTCGGTTATGCAGGAAATGGAAGTCTTTCATTACATATACAACCAAAATCTAGCCGACGACCCTCAAGCCATCTCTCTTGACACTTTTTTCACGTCTATTAAGCTAAGTCATAAGTCGGGAAAGAAGGACTCCCAGTCATGTAACTACATCATCGAAGTTACGGCACAAATACGCAAGGCTATAATAACCAAGGACAGATTGTTCGTGAATTGGTCGTCCTGTCCCGTGAGAGATTTCACCTTAGTAACTAGGTGTTACAAATGTCAGCAGTATGGACATGCGGCCAAGACATGCAGAGCCGATACCGACACTTGCGGTCATTGTGGGCTAATAGGTCACTCGGTAAAAACATGTACGAAAACTGCTGAGCCGCCAAAGTGTGCAACATGCCTGCACTACAAAAAACCGTGCAGTCACAAAACTGGTGACCCCGATTGTCCAGCTAAAATTATAGCCGAAAAAAGATTAATTGACTCCATAGACTATTAATGTGATAATAAATACCATTCTTTTAGATATCATTCGTGTAAATTGCTATTTTTAGGTGCGTTGCTAGTTTTTTCTTTATAGAGTATATTATAAGCTGAGCTTCATATTTTTTGCCTAATGGCAACACCGTCCCTTTAAATATCGTGGCTCGACCGTGAGCGGCCCATTTTGCTGCTCGACCGCCATGCGGATAACACCTTGGTGAAATCTATCTTGTATTTTCCTTGTTTTGCAAGTCAGTAATATTTCAGTTTAATTATTAGTAAATTGTTTACAATGGCTGTTTAGTTTATTTAATTAGTGTCAAATTACATTTATGGATTATAACCTCAAATGTTCTTTAGTATTTGTGTTTTTTTAATTAAAATCCCTTAGGATTGCTAAAATCAGAATTGGGATTGAAACACATTTGCCCACTTATTTTCGCGTTTTAATTTTATTACTGGCTTGCAAAATTATTTGTGTGTCTTCATATTTTTCGTGTGTGTGCTTAAAACAGTGCGTACGAGATCGCCTACCCGCAAACATAACTATAAAAGGCGTACATTGTGTAAATCACGGGATAGGAGTGTTAGTCCACTACGTGATAAGCGTGATCGGCTTTATCTTAAATCGCGGAGTGTTTCACGTACTTCGAGTGGTCACCGTTTTCGTGATCGTGCTATTCAAAGTGTTTGAAGTTTCTGGTGGTCTAGAACGCCATACCAATGACTCGCGTGGCCGTAATCGAACACGTGAACGTAATGAGGCATGCCGTAGTTCTCGTGATGGAGAAGACCGCCTTTTACGCAGTGTTTCATAAATTGGGTTGCGACGTCACCGTTGTGATCATAAGTCGAGGTCAGGTTAGACCGAGTCCTTGAAAAGTGGAAGCCCTAGAAATAATTCTCCATCAGAAAACTTTAAACAAGTCTCCCCATTGTCCTTATACTACTCATAGATAGAAATAGAAGCTACTGTTCCTGTTCTTTGGTACGTTATATACCCGTTGAACAGAGAAGCATTGCGTGAACTCGATCGCTTTGATTATTGAGGAACATTCAGACCATGACAGTTTATTGGAGCCAAAAGAGATCATTAGGGAAACCGATAGTACGTGTACAGATTTAGCTCGTTGCCAGAGGGAGTGATGAATTGCTGTGCATTGTTTGTGTTCTTGTGACCGTACTAGAGTTGGGCCGTAGGCCGCGTGGCGGTAGGCGGTCAGCTCTGGTGGAGGTCGGGTTTCTTGAGGAAACCGTAGGGTCTGGAGGACCTGGCGATCACAGGGTGGTGATGCGCGTTTTTGTATGCTCAGCGACCTGCAATTCTGATCGTTGGTGATTTTGAGCTGATTTGATTAGTTTTGTTTTTAATACGGTTTAATGATCCCTTCTGACTCAATAAGCACTGTACTTTTTAGACATCGTGAAAATGAAGTCATTTTGTTATTTTCGTTGATTAATCAAATGTAAAGTTTAAAAGTCCGTTCCAAATAACAAAAGATCCTGATGGGGTCGATAGTTTTAGGTATTCAGAAGATGCCCAAAGGCCATTTACCAGTCGAAGTTAATATAGAGGTGCATCATAAGAATGACGAGTGGTGTTTTGAAGAAATCTCGAATGAGTGCCCCAACGGCCGTACTAAGGGCGATCGTACCAAAGTCCGTGGGTGCGCGGTGTGCGTGTATGAGGCAATAGTTGTTACTTTTTGGTCGGCTGTGAGAGCAGTGGTGTTGGTGGAGTTCATTCGAGATAGCTACACTATCAGTAGTAAAGAGAAAAGAAAAGAGACATGGAGTTAGAGGCCTAGGGATATATTTTTGTTTTGTTTTGATTATGTTAATCGACTCTGGTACCAGTCTCGATCTTTTAATATCGACGATCGTGTGTTTTTCATAAAGTTTTCTCGCATTTAACAGGGAAACTGGACTCCGGCATGCGCGGGCCATACAAAGTGGTCAAGGTGCTGCCAAGTGGATGTCATGAGCTTCGCTTGCTGAGCGGTGACTACGGCAAGGCGACGCAGGCTGCGGCACAATACATGGTGCCGTGGCGAGGCGAGTGGCAGCCGCTGTGCCGGAAGGCGTGTACTCTGTACGCGTGTCGGGTGCTGTCCCGGTGTGCGCGGACTCTGCGCGTGTCGGGTGCTGTCCCGGTGTGCGCGGACTCTGCGCGTGTCGGGTGCTGTCCCGGTGTGCGCAAACTCTGCGCGTGGCGGGTGCTGTCCCGGTGTGCGCAAACTCTGCGCGTGTCGGGTGCTGTCCCGGTGTGCGCAAACTCTGCGCGTGTCGGGTGCTGTCCCGGTGTGCGCAAACTCTGCGCGTTTCGGGTGCTGTCCCGGCGGGTGCTGTCCCGGTGTGCGCAAACCCTGCGCGTTTCGGGTGCTGTCCCGGCGGGTGCTGTCCCGGTTAACGTGTTCTATGAACGCGTTTCAGGCGCAGTCCTGGCAGCCGCTGTGCTGGTTTTCGTTTTCAACGTGGGGGGAACTTGTACAAGTTCAAGTATGAGTATGAGTGAGACATTTGATGTGGAGACGTATGCATACTTTTGAAAGCGAAGTGTTTTAGTTTTGTCACGAAAGCGTTATTATGTATGAGGGCCTTGTATGTGCGATGTATGACAGATTAGGCAATGGTGTACATCGTCACAGTCAATTAACAAATTATTCGTTTCTTATGCAGATTCTGATGACGACTGTGACGATGCTGGCGAGCCTTCAGGTACCCCCTGCTGTTGATGCCATCTACTCTTCGAGCGACGATGAAGAGGCTTCCGCCGACCCTGCCTGCGCTGCTGAGGGTCTCCTCAGTGCGGCCGAGGACGGCGCACGGTCAGGAGAGGCCGTATAAGCTGAGCTTCATATTTTTTGCCTAATGGCAACACCGTCCCTTTAAATATCGTGGCTCGACCGTGAGCGGCCCATTTTGCTGCTCGACCGCCATGCGGATAACACCTTGGTGAAATCTATCTTGTATTTTCCTTGTTTTGCAAGTCAGTAATATTTCAGTTTAATTATTAGTAAATTGTTTACAATGGCTGTTTAGTTTATTTAATTAGTGTCAAATTACATTTATGGATTATAACCTCAAATGTTCTTTAGTATTTGTGTTTTTTTAATTAAAATCCCTTAGGATTGCTAAAAATATAATATGCGATACTTAGGTCTATTTTGGTATTTTTTTTTTTTTTTTTACATTCTCCATTTATAAGTGTTTTATTGTTATTTTATTTTTGTTTATTTCTCTGTAGTTAATATGTTGGAATTTATTAATTTTTTTGTTGATGACGAGTCCTGGTGTGGTGACCCGTAACACAGGTTCTTCGGAAACCTATCATAGGCACCAGTTCTCCACATCTTTTATTGATTATTATTTAATTATTTTTAAGTTTTATTTTACCTTTTAAGTTACAGTAAGTTTTTTTGTGGAGGAAAATAAATATACATTTATCACATTTATTATTATTATTACAGTTAAACAGTACGTGCCTACAAAATTTTTCCCTTTTTTTAATGTTGTTGTTGTGATGGAGCCATAATCAAAGAAAAGAGGAAGAATTTTCTTAAAATTGATAAAATATTAGAATATTTACTGTCAAATCACACGCAGCGTATAAAACGCATCGTGCGTTGCGTAACGCGCCTATATTGCGTTTAAGACAAAGTGGCGCCCTCAATTGAAATCAATTGTTTAAAACTAAATATGGTGATAATTAAAAATTTGATTTGTATCAATGTCTAGAAAGACCTTTAAACTATTTTATGAATAGCTTTTGAAAGTAATATTGGTAGTCCGTCTAGTTTTAAAACTGTTTTTCGCCAAAAGTGGCCACTTTTGGCAAAAAACAGTTTTAATACTAGACGGACTATTAGTAATGATTTCAAAGGTTATTCATAAAATAGTTTTAAGATCTTTCTAGACATTGATACAAATCAAATTTTTAATTATCACCATATTTAGTTTTAAACAATTGATTTCAATTGAGGGCGCCACTTTAGCTACCACTTCGTCTTAATAGATTTCTACCCACCGTTCATACCACGCGCAAGTTACACTATGACGCAAAATACATCGACTATTAACATAGATTTTTAATATGTTACTACGTACTAATTCCCTACAAAACGAAAAATACCTGCGCTTTATTTGAATAAAGTAGGACTGAACGAGTAAAAATGAACTTTATCCGTCTTATTATATACTTATAAAACCCAGACTAACTTTGTTACTAGGTTTAAACCATTGCCCGACCAAATCAAGTTGACATCTAAATATATCACACTTTCTCACCTGTCAATGTCAACTTCATTTTGAGCGGATTATGGCTTATAAAACTAGTAACAACGTTAGTCCTGTTTTTATAATAAGACGGTATGGTTTTGACTTAGCATTCGGTCGGCGGAACGGCTAGCAGTAGGTACTTTTCGCGCCACTGCCAGCGAGGAACGGAGGCCTCCCTTTACCCTTAATCCAGTAAGGCTTATTATTACAGGGCACTGCCTAACTCTGGCGAGTGCGAGTTCCAGGTGCCTCCCGGCATGAGCATGAGGACGTACAAGAGGATCGTGGATAAGAACCAGCTCAATCCCAATCAACTCGAAGAGGTGGGTCTGACAATATGATTATGATTATTATTTAGTTTCGTAGGAGATTCGTAGGAGAACAAAGGTTACTGACATAGACAAGCGAATAAGCTTATTGAAGTGGCAGTGGGCGGGGCACATAGCCGATGGGGCAGAAAGGTTCTTGAATGCCCCATCCAGCGGTCACGTACCGGCAAGCGCAGCGTAGAACACCCACCTGCTAGATGGTCAGATGACCTGAGCAAGGTTGCAGGGAGGCGCTGGATGCAGGCCGCTTCCGATCGGTCGTTTTGTAAATCCTTGTTGGAGGCCTATGTCCAGCAGTGGACTTCCTGTGGCTAATAAGATGATGATGATGATTGGCTATGGAGCGCTCATCTACTTAGCCTGAACGACGACGGTTTCCATGCTCTCTCTGTAGTGAGACAGGTCAGATGCATTCCGCAGTTTAGGTATGAAGCTAGGCCGCCCCACAAACGCGGCTTAGTCACAGACATAAGGTTGGACCTAGGTAGAAAATGTTTAATTTTTTTTACGCTTGAGATAAAGGGATACAGGGCCGTCGCTACGCTTAAGGGCGTTCGCTAAGTGACGCGGGCGCACGCGACGGGTTAAGTCTATCTCTGCGTGCGACAGAGACAGGTGACCCGCGCCGGGTTCTGCTATCTCTTTCGCACTCAGAGTTGGTGACAAAGATAGACTGAAACCCGCCGCGTGCGCCCGCGTTACTTAGCGAACGCCCTAAGATGTAAGGTACTTTTTGGCTCGTTCGACGCACGTTAGGCTAATAAATTGAAAGGCATTGGCGCGGCGTGCAAACTAAATGAGACTTTAGTACGTTGTAACTGGGTTTAATTTGGAAAATTTCCTATCCAAGTGTTCTTTCTGTACATTGGTACTAATTGTATGCTAATATATATTGTAATAATTTTTGCCAAAATGAGGAGCTCGGTGGCCCGGCAGTATTTCTCGCAAGTAAAGCGACACCGGGCGTGGTCCGCATTTGGATGGGTGGCATAGACAAGTGGCATAAAAATTTCTCGACCTCCTCCGTGCTTCGGAAGGCACGTATAAGTCTTTCGTCCCAGCTGCCACCGTTGTTTGGTAGTCGTCAAGCTATGACAGAGAGATTGAAAAATCTGATACAACACAAGTGTTAGGCACTTACACACACGAGAAAGCAAAAAAAAAATTTGTACTAATAAGTATTCTGCGATTGAGAGTGCACGGA
Organism: Acrobasis suavella; assembly: GCA_943193695.1. NCBI lineage: Eukaryota > Metazoa > Arthropoda > Insecta > Lepidoptera > Pyralidae > Acrobasis > Acrobasis suavella. The sequence continues at coordinate 2,597,339 of OW971934.1, read as the reverse complement.
CTATTTTCACATGCTTCAAAACCTCAGAATAATTTGAAATTTTGCAAACTTATCAAGGGCCGGTGACAATAGTTTACCATTAAAGAAATACATGAATTTTTCAATTCAGTGCTGCCATTCTGTTCTGTTCTGTTCTGAGTCCGCCCAGCCAGCAGTTACGCTGCAAGAGCTTATGAATGAGGTTTACCTTGGAGAGTACGTCATCACGCTTGCAGACCAAAGCCGATGCATGTATATCGTCCTCAGTCCCTAGAACATAGCGACGCCAAACCTCGTTATATATAATTTTTCAATTCAGTGCTGCCATTTGAAATAAATTATTTAAAAGGAAACGGAGACATCATTTAAAATTTTGTCTTGACCAGGCCTAGATAACCTTTTAAGCCATTTTATGAACTACTGTTTACAGTTTCAAGTGATAATGTGAAGCTTTTCCACGCACATTGGCCAAAAGTAGCAGTTTTTTGCAAATGTATTGTTTGAAATTTTGTCTCAAGCGGCTCTAGATAACTCTTCAAACTATTTTATGGTCTACTGTTTACAGTTTAAAGTGAGACCGTGACATTTTTGCTAAAAATGCTCAGGAAAGTTCTAAGTTTTTAAGTTTTTTTGACGACCTCCGTGGATGTATTTACCATGCTAGTCCGCCACCCAGAGGTTTCGGGTTCGATCCCCGGTAAGGGCAAGTTGGAAAATGGCCTTTTTCAAATAGTACTGATACTTGGATGTTTATCTATTTATGTATTTGTTATAAATATGGTATCGTTGAGTTAGTATCCCATAACACAAGTCTCGAACTTACTTTGGGGCTAGCTCAATCAGTGTGATTTGTCCCTATATATTTATTCATATTTATTTTATTTGACTCCTGCTGGGCAAATGAATGCTTATGATATTTGTCTGTTTGGTCAGATGAAGCTGTCCATCGTGAACTTCATCAGCAAGGACGTGTTCAACCCGGGCGACGTGGTGCTGCCGCTGGTGGTGGCGGCGGCCGACTCCCGGTTCAGCGTCGCCAACCACGCCAACAGCCCGCTCGTCAGGGCCAACAGGTCACTCATACTATTATTACACACACTAACTCACGACTTCGTTCGCGTAAAATTTAACAATGACGTCAACTTTTTTCCTGATATTATGAATGAAATTAAACAAAACCTGTATGTAGCTCGAATCTGAGCTTTATCTATACAATACAATACCCTTTATGGCACAAAATAAATAAATGCAGGACATAATTTTCTTAACCCTTTCACCGCGAACGTCGGATTTATCCGACAAACATTGTCGGGTCCATTCCGCGAGCGTCGGATATTTCCGATAAAAAAAAAAATGCTCGTTTTGCACATAACTTTCGTATCCACATCCCTTTTTGGTTGTAGGTATTTATTTTAGATTTCATACCCCTCGCGCTGGAGGCATGGCAACTGATATAAATTCTCGCGGTGAAGGGGTTAAAAACTAGGAAATGCGCAAAAGGCGGCCTTATCGCTAAGCAATGTCTTCCAGGCAACCTCGCTATGTAGAAAATAGTAATGGGAAATTAAATACCTATCTATCATTGAAAGCCGCGTAAATATCCATCCAGCAGTTTCGAAGATCAGCATGAACATACTCTTCTCCCTGTCACGCCATTTCCTATACGACAATACATGTACCTGTAACACGTTTGCCATAAACATGGCGTAGTATGTGAATGGCCCTTAGCTGTTATATTTAAAAAAATAGAATTTGATTCGGGTATGAACCCCGGTCAGGTCAAGATGGAAAATGATATTTTTCATATTGACCTGGGTTTTGAATGTTTATCTACACATCGTGGAAGGAACATACCCGTAGTAAATCTTACCACGGGCTTTACTACATCACTATAGTACAATGAAATTAAAATGACAGCCAATAAGCAAAAAAAAAATGGTATGTCCATCCAAAGTGTGTAGCCGCTTGAGCAATTTGTATATGGATATATCGTTTTTTTTTTGCATTTTGACTATTATTTAATTTAATTATACTATAGTGATCTAGTACAGCTCGTGGTTTAATTTATTACGGGTGTGTCCCTTCCACTTTGTATATAAGGTGTAACAAAATATACTGAAACTATTTTAAGGCTGAATTCAGTCCGTTATAGTGAACAACTTTCTCCGAGGAACGTTGAGTGAGTATTCCATAACAAAAGTCTAAAACTTACCTTGGGGTAACTCAATCTGTGTGACTTATCCGTATATACTTATTTATTTGTTATGTATGTTTAGTTCAGTGGACTGGTCGCTGCCCGCAGTGGTGGCGCCGCTGTATTCGCTGTACTTGGGCACTTGGGGCGGACTTAAAGTGCCCCCAGATGACCGCAAGGTTAGTTTCCTTAGTCGGATTTTAGATTTTATATTAGGTTTATATTGTGTTATAAGTTTGACGACCTCCGTGGCGTAGTGGTCACCATGCTAGTCCGCCACCCAGAGGTCCCGGGTCTGATCGCCGGTCAGGGTGTTTATCTATATTTGTTATAAAATATAGTGTCGTTGAGTAAGTATCCCATAATACAAGTCTCGAACTTCCTTTGGGGCTAGCTCAATCACTGTAATTTGTCCTTATGGTATGGCAGCCGTCAAGCTATGTCAGATGCCTTTAGGCAGCCTGAAAAATCTGACAGCAGTATTGGTCACTTACACACACGAAAAACAAACAATAGAATAACTCTGTTCTGAACTACCCTGTCATTAACCCTATTACGTTGCCTCAAAAGCTTTGCTTTTGTGAAAATTAGGGTTTTCAAAAATATGTGATAACACAGTGACGTCAGGTTCAATCGACTGCTGTGATTGGACCATCAGTTGGCAGGTTCTTTTGCTTCGTTAAATGTATCCAATAACAGCAGCTTTTTGGACCTGACTTCACTGCGTTGCCATCTGGTATCCCTTGAAAACCTCTTTAACAAATATGTCATGTCTTTACTTTAGCCTTTATGCAAAAAACAGATATTTTCGCCTTTTTCTTCTGTTTTTGAAAAAAAATAATGAAATATTATGTGGGTTCCGTACAGAAAATGAAAAAAAACAGAACCCTTGTAATCACCTGTCACAGCTAATTTGCTCTGAATAATTTTTTTAATTAATGTTCATTTTCGGGGGACAAATTGGGAAAGAGATTTTTGTCATTATTTTTAAATAAATAGTTTTGCTTTTTTTAATAAAAGAAGACGAAAATTAACCATTACCGACCATTGCGTTTAAAATTTTGAAAAAAAGAACAAAATATAGTTCATTACTTGTAGATTATAGGAAAATCTCTATACCTTATAAGAGTTCTATCAATTAAAAAATAAAGTCTATGTAATACGTTAATTTACGAAAAATCTTAGGCATTGTACGAAACCCTCTCCACGCGAGTTCAAACTCACATTTAGCCGGTTTTTTTTTTGAAAGAAATAAATAATTATTTTGATTGAAATGTTCCAAAGGTGCCGGCGTGTACGCGGCTGCGTCTGAAGCTGATCCAGTACTTGAACAAGGCCACGGGGCCCGCAATCATGTTCCCACACTGCGTGCAGGTCAGTTTTATGTACCTACTAACTAGCTTCTACCCGCGACTTCTTCTATCTACGTCATTTAAAACTATTAATTTAAAATTCTAATTTTTCACACTAAGTGGCACTCCCCTTTTCATTACCTTAATGTATGATTTTTGGGATCATAGCAATCCCATATCGTTCCTCATGTCTCAAATGATATCCATACTAAATTTCATCTAAATCGGTTTAGTGTTTTATCACCCTTTGACCGCAAGATTGTAGTTGCCGTGCCCCCAGCGCGAGGGGTAGTAATTCTAAAGTAAATACCTACGACCAAAAAGGGATGTGAATACTTAAGGATGAGCTAGTTCGGAACTCGAACTCGTCGGCGCACGTGGCTAATTTGCGTGCTATTTCGCTGAGAAAGAGATAGACTCGGTTATGAACAGTGCGGAACTATTTACTCCGATTTATACGCACATCGGAACTACAGTCTAGTGTGTCGTATCCGACTTATCGCACAAAAACGTTGCGTTACACGTCTAAAAATTCATGAGTTTGGGAGAAGTGTTCTTGTGATAAAACAGCTGAATGTTTTAATTAAAAGTAAAGTTATTTAAATTTTTTAATAACCGAACTATGCTTGTACGAATTTTGTTTTAGAGATTTTATACTCCTTCCGGTATTTAATTGTGCCCAAAGTTGCGTTAAAATTACGTGTTGAAACGGAATGTTTTGAGACTCATATCTTTTAAGTACTTGTCATTTTACAATTATGATTCCATACAAGCATAGACAACGACAAGACAAATTGATAGAATCCGCTAGTTGCCAACAAGTCAAATCAGATACTTTTTTCTAAACGTCAAAACAGACATCGTCTATGGGATTTGTATGAAATAGCACGTCGTGACGTCATAGTTTCTTGGAGTCAAATAGCGATTCTATTATCAATTTTTCTGTAAAAATAAATCTAAAATCACGTTGAAAATGGATATGATCAATGACAAGTGACATTATTTTGCGACGTTTTATTCACTTATCAGTACCAAATAATTTATTTTTGACTTTGGATACTACCCTATTAAAAACTTTAAACAGACGACACCGAACAACGGAGTCATCACCCTACAGAATTTGTATGGCGAAACACCTGACTAGCGTACCCTTAAGAGCGAACTAGTTGATACCGTATTTATACAAATTTCGGAGGGGATTTATTCCACTGTTTGACATTGTACATGCAAAGTTTAACATGATATCGTTTTGTCTGATTATAAAAAGTGTCTATATGGAAACAGAATAGTAAAATAAAAAGCTAGTAAAAAGTTATGAGCCATGAAAAATCTTTTTTTTTAATTATTTTTACGCAACTTTCGGCGTAAATAAGTAATAAAAGTGTGAATTTAGGGTTTTTTTTTCGCGCCAAGTTAACTATGAATTTATCGTGCATTTCACCTCACTGCTTCGCCCGAACACAATGTTTGGTGAGACAGCATGCTTTTAGGCCGCGCCCACCTGTGAGTTCTGGCCCGCGACTACATCAACCTTAAGTTATGTGCAATACGAGCTTTTTTTCGTCGGAAACATCTGATGCTAGCGGTATGAGTACGACAATGTTTGTCGGATAAATCCGACGTTTCCGGTGAAAGGGTTAATATTGGTCGAGTGGTCCTATTCTAGGCCAGATACCATAGGCCCAAAATTTTTCCACCTGCTGTTATATATTGTTTTATATATTTTTCTGTTCTAGGTGGTGTTCTCGTCGCTGTTCGATCCGAACACCAACTCGCGACTCCGGAATATGGCGCTCATGTTTCTTTTGAATGTGATTAATAGGTAAATATCTTAATGTTATACATAGCTAGGAGGTTCATAATCATCCTGTACATATTAGTACAGGGTGATTATGAACTAGCGTTGCATAACTGTCGGTAGTTTGATTATTGAAAGTTGACCTTGAAAAACAGTCACAATATCGATAGGTCGTCATCGATAGTATCGAATAACCTATACTATCGATAGTATCGATTGGCAATAGTTCTCAATATTATTGATGTAAGCTAAAACTATCGATAGTATCGATACTATTGAATTTAGATACTATCGATAGTATCGAATACTGTCGATAGTATCTAAATTCAAAAGTATCGATACTATAGATATATAACGTCTAAAAAAATATACTGAAACTATTTTAAGGATGAATTCAGTCCATGAAACTGAACAACTTTCCCCTAGGAACATATATCGAAATATGAAAAATAATTTTGGACTTTCCATACAAACTCGGATCAGGTGATCGGTCAACTTGTATGGCGAGCCAAAAAAATTTTTTATATATATTTCGATATATGTTTCTAAGGTAAAGTTGTTTAGCATCATGGACCTTATACTGCCTTAAAATAGTTTCAGTATATTTTGTTAGACCTTGTATATAGTTTTACCTTACATCAAAAGTATTGCAAACATGCCTAAAGGGTTTGCGAGTTCACAGTTCAGGCGAACTACTCATTATGATCTCAACCCTTCTTCCGCCCACTGCTGAACATAGGCATTTCTTCGTAGGCGAACTACTAGTGAAGTTAAATAAATAAACTTTAGGTTGTGAATGTATTCTTGTCTCGGGTGTTTATCTATATATGTATTTATCATAAAATATAGTATCGTTGGGTTAGTGTCCCATAACACAAGCTTATGATTATGATTAAATATGATATGTGAATTGTATATTTATTCATTTATTTATTGGTTTTAGCGGCGACGAGAGCCAACTGAAGAAGGTGGCCACAGTGTTCCTCCAAGGGCTGCTGAAGCTGATCCGCTCGGACGAGTACGCTGAACACCAGCCCAAGGCGTACATGTGTCTCGGTGAGATTTTACTATGTTCACCAGTATTTTTAACCCCCGAGAAAAAAAGAGGGGTGTTATAAGTTTGACGCTAATGTCTGTCTGTGTAGCTCTCGAACGAATGGACCGATTTTCCATGAAAGCAAGTTTCCCTTGCAGTGGTTCTTATCTATGTTTGATGAAAATTGGTTCTGCCGTTTAAAAGTTATTCGGGGTTAACGCTTGAAAATCGGGGGTTTTTAGTTTGCCTAGAAAATAATAGATGGCGTTATCAATTCCACTTAACATCCGAATTCGTTACGTAGTTTCGCCACTCATTATTAGATGGCTTAGATCATTTAATACAGGATGAGTTACGCAGACAAATCTTCTTACAAAACTTTCTGCCGCTTTTGGTGCGGAGGTGAGCTACTACTACATCTAAACAAAATCACACATTCACAGAAATAATTTGTGTCGCTTTAAATGCACACTACAAAATAACTCAAACATTAGCTTATTTTTTGCACACCAATAAAACTCACACTGAAAAAAATGTGTAAATATACACATAATAATACACTCTTGGCAAGAAAGAGAGAGGAGCCAAAAAATATATCAACTCTAATGCACAGGGAATTAAGGCGAAGTTGTAAATCATAAATACATAGTCTCGTGAGGAGTGCGCCTTAGTCTCGTAGGGAGTGCGCCTACGTCATCAACTGATCGCTTTTCAAATTGGAACCTTATTTATTACAGAACCTTAAGAATGTAATTGATACATTTAAAACAGGGGTTAATGAACTAGTCTCGTATGCGATCTTAGATTATTTTATGGGCTTGGAAGGAAATCAGTTGCAAACGTGATTCGATATTTTTTTCGTAATCGATACTAATAGATAGAGTTATCTATTAGTATCGATTACGGAATACATATCTGTTTTTCAGAAACTACATTTAAATAGAAAACAACGTTAATAAAATAAAAAATACTTACTAATGAAAGGTTATGCCATCTTTTGGAAGATTAAATGTGTTTGACCTCTTTTTACACGAGATAATTGCTTAACATGGCATTTTAAGCGGAGCACTTTTAGACGTCTTTTCGATGCCTTACCGATTCACATAATGATCATAATCCATTACGCAACTAGTTTTCATGATCGTATTAGATTTTTGTTCTTATACTTTGGCAGAGGGGAAAGCGCAGGTAAGGCTTATCCTTTATTAAATGATCTAAGCTAGATGGTGACGTCGGGGCGTATATATCAATTGGAATATGTAGTTTCGCTACTCATCACTAGATGGCCTTCTGGATAATCATGGGTTTTTTATTAATTTGTCTGGCAAATAAACTTGTCAGCCATGAACTTGCCGATTTGTAACTGCAAATTGGAGTCTGGAGATTAAATATTTTTATAGAGAGGCAGCAAAATCTAATACTATATGCAGCCATGATATCTGTCGGCGAAGAGACCTTTTTTGAGGGCTTCATCCGCGCCTGTTATAATATGCATGTCAATGGTCACCCATCCTTAGGTGGCCAATGACCTTGTGAAGTGGAGCATAAATCGCCATAATCAGGTGTTTTTGTCTCCACTGCAGGAGCACAACCCTTTCTGTACTACCAGAGCCATACTTGGCACCAGAGCAGCCAGAGGCCTTGGCCTACACTCTACTCGCTGGCCAGACGGGTTGGAGAGGTCTCATTGATATTTATAAGCTTTGTTTAGCTTGTATTCCCTAAGTCGCCTTCTACGACATCCACGGGAGGACTTGGAGTGGCCCTATTCTACTCTGCCGGAAACCACACGGCCGGAGAAGAAATAATAATAAAAAATAATTATATAGGGGCAAATTACACTGTAAACTAAGTTCGAGACTTGTGTTATGGGATACTTACTGAACGATACCATATTATATAACAAAAACATATATAGATAAACATTCAAGACCCAGGACAATTTGGAAAATGCCATTTTCCAACTTGCCCTGACCGGGGATCGAACTCTGAACCTCTAGGTGGCGGACTAGCATGGTGACCACTACGCCACGGAGGTCGTCAAATAGCCGAAACATTTTAAATGATTTGACTCGTCGTCATCTAGCGGATTGTATTTTTAATCGACTTCAAAAAGGAGGGGCTATCAATTCGTCGGAATCTTTTATGTTTTTTTTAGGGTTCCGTACCCAACGGGTAAAAACGGGACCCCATTACTTCGTTGTCTGTCACCAGGCTGTATCTCATGAACCGTGACAGGTAGGCAGTTGAAATTTTACACTGATTACGTATTTCTATTGCCGCTATAACAACAAAGACTAAAAACAGAATAAAATAAATATTTAAGTAGGGCTTCCATACAAAAAACGTGTTTTTTTATAGATAATGGTCACTGCGTGCGTGGGTCGGACTCGCACTTAACCTCAAAGACGCCTGAACCGATTCAGTTTTTTTGTTGGAAATAGCATACTCGTCAGGTGTTTGTGTAGTTTTGTGGTGAAGTTAATTTATAGTTTTGTAAAATTATCTCAACAGGTAGACTAGCAATGAAGTGCCCGGACAGTATCAGCAACCAGTTCGCACTGTTGGAGGAGCTGGTGAAGAAGATACCGGAAGCCACGCCGGAAATGAAGACCGCGCTACGAGACGCGCTGCTCGAGATGGCGGTGGCGTTCAAGGTCACACCGGAAGGTAAATAAATAAATATATACGGACAAATCACACAGATTGAGCTAGTTTAGTTTGGCATATAAATAATTCTATACTATCGGTCGGCTATCGTTTTATTGCTTATATACAATACTAGCTTTTGCCCGCGGCTTCGCTCGCGTATGGGTGTAATTTATTAAAATCCTTTCTTAGGGGATGCCTACGTCATAGTAGCTTTATGCATGCAAAGTCTCAGCCCTATCGGTTTAAAATTGACAAAGTTTCATCCCCTATTTTATCCCCTTGGGGGTAGAATGTTTCAAAATCCTTTCTTAGCGGATGCCTACGTCATAACATCTACCTGCATGCCAAATTTCAGCCCGATCCGTCCACTGGTTTGGGCTGTGCGTTCGTGATCTATCGATCACTATGTCAGTCAGTCAGTCACTTTTGAGTTATATATATTTAGAAGATGTAACAAAAACCCTGTCCGATTCTTGTAAGAGTAACTCACACCGTCAATATGAACAACTTTTCCTACGGGACCAATGCTTGAAACTCGAAAAAAATCGACATTTTCATACAAAAGTGTTCGGTTATAATATAGATTTTTTTTCCAATTTCAACCATTGGTACATTGGTAGGAAAAGTTGTGCATATTGACGGTGTGAGTCGCTCCTACAAGGATTGGACAGGGTTTTTGTTACATATTGTTTATCGTTTTGATGCTTAACCAACTCTCCTAAAAGATGTGTTTATGTAAAAAGCATTCCGAATGCCGCTAGATATAAACCTAATTTCGCTCTCTTTTCAGAGAAATCCACGCCAATGGACATTTCACCAAGCGAAGGGCCTAGTACTGCGCAGGCGCAGATGGAGGTCGACGAGACAATAGACGAGCCGCAAGCGCTGGCGCTGTTCGCGCTGCTTGACCAGTTAGTATAGGCGTACCGAATTAGGGTTTTTTTTTATATTGTCCCTCCAGGAAGTTACACCACTTCCTAGAGGAACAACATAATATGGATGTATCTGTCTGAAATAAAATTTTTATTATTATTACTATGTTGGTACGCTTTTTAGCCACGGGTCCATAGGGACCCGGTCCTTTGAGGCGTTCATGGGGCCAAAGCCAACATGAAGAGGCCTTTTAGTACCTTTTTATCTAAAAAGTGAGATGGTTGCATCTATGGAGGTCTATCCCTTAATGTACCATTGAGATGCACCAACGGACAGTCCTCCACAGCTGCTGAACTATTGCCAGGGAGGGATTTACTTGGTTTGGGTTTATGGATGGGATGTTAGTAGACCGGATAATTGGGTTATGGAGTGAGATACGGACATCTACCTAAAAATCTCTCACAACATTTTTGCCTGGTAGATGGTGACTCGCTGCTCGTTGGCTACACTGCCTGTGGGCACCCTAATTAGCCACAAAGATGCGGCCAGGGCGCAACACAATGTGAGCAGCTGAGGGTGTCGAGAGGTGCGGCTCCGGTTTCACCATCACGGGGCTTACCCCCGAGAGCGGGTTTCCCCGTTATTACGCCATTACGTGCAATACACTTCCACCCTGGAGCGTATGTTGTGCTCTTGCGACTCCACTCTGGCCGGCCAGTTAAGGCAAGACAGAGGCGGGGGGTGTGTAACTGTGTGTGTATGTGTGTGTGTTAGCGCATGTGTGTAATGTGTATGGTCCCCCTGGAGGTAGGGTACGTGGTGTCGCCACTCACCATCAGCTCGCCACAAGCTGCCCTGTACTATTATTAATATAATACAATACATACATAGTTGTATTGATATTGGCTATAAATGTAAAGTGAGCAATAGTTGGAGGCCTCTCCTCATTCGGTCGTCAAAGAATACAGATATCTGAAGTGATTTGTTGTTTCTAATTTTATTAAAAATACAAAATTCAAATGTTTATTCAGTAATTAGATCTTTACAGGCACTTTTACACGTCAATAAGTATAATTTACGTTACGCGTAGTTTATATTGAAATTTAATTTATTTTAAAGAAAAGCTACCGATACCAGCGCTTCGTAACGACCACTGCTGAGAAGAAACGCCGAAAGAAACTCATTTTCACTGTATTGGTCGCCTACTCGCCAGAAGGGCTTTGTCATATTATTGTCTTTTTAGGGTTCCGTAATACCTACAAGGAACCCTTATAGTTTCGCTATGTCTGTTTGTATGTCTGTCTGTCCGTCCGCGGCTTTACTTAGACACTATAAGTACTAGAAAGCTGTAATTTAGTACAGATATGTATAGTAATCATGCCAAAAAAGTGGTAAAATAAAATATTGACAAAAACGTTTTTTTAGGGTATCTCCCAAACAAATAAAGTAGGAGTTGTGGCGACCTCTACGGCCACTATGAGGAACTACAATCAAGAGACAACCGACAATATAGTCCACAAGAAGCATATGAGATGGCGCCAGCAGAGTATCCTACATCTCGATCTCAGAGTTCGCCCGATTCGCTGCATATATACAACTTCCGACGATACACCGTCGGAGCCGCGGTTCCCCAGGCGCAACAACATGCCTGGCGGGAAGATCTTCCCTTTGTGGCGGTCGAGCATATCACCTCGCTCCCGCTACAGTGGTGACCCCGACATGATTGGAAGCAACCTTCTCCATCATCAGCAGCCAAGCAGCGTTCTTCAGCATCGTCGAACTCTGTCATCATTGCTACTCTCTCTCACTCAATATTGGTCAGCAGCAGTCTCACAGCAAGCCAGTACAACGGGTCAATCTTCAGGTCCATCGCAGCCGACTCACCGAGCTTCCTGGTCCTGATACCAAGCACCCACAACTCACTCGACGACTTCAGCGACCGGCGCATCCCCCGTAGCATCGCACCCTGGATCTGAGGCATCTACTCTCCAGCGTGGCACTCCGGCAGGACATCATTCCGGCGCCAACAAGTCGACAACGCTCTACACAGTCTCGACTCACCGCAGACTACGAGCACGCTCAGCACGGTCTCGACTCACCGCAGGCCACGAGCAAGCAATTCACTTCCGACTCACTGGAAGGCTCCCGACTCACTGGGACAAGAATCATCTGGCACTTGCAAGCTACGACATGAAGCACAGACTGCACTTGAAAAAGCTATCAGACCTTCAGTCTTGGGAGGGAGTCCTGTGGCGACCTCTACGGCCACTATGAGGAACTACAATCAAGAGACAACCGACAATATAGTCCACAAGAAGCATATGAGATGGCGCCAGCAGAGTATCCTACATCTCGATCTCAGAGTTCGCCCGATTCGCTGCATATATACAACTTCCGACGATACACCGTCGGAGCCGCGGTTCCCCAGGCACAACAACATGCCTGGCGGGAAGATCTTCCCTTTGTGGCGGTCGAGCATATCACCTCGCTCCCGCTACAGAGTCAATTTCTTTTTTCTTGACTAACCCATCGTGTGGGATATGAGCTTGTGAACATCATTTTTCGATTTAGGGATCCGTTTCTGAAAGATTTGTTTTTATATTGCAAAATTTTGTTAGAGCCAAGTGTCCCCCCCATCTATCTATCAAACGGTTATACATGGACATGTGAAAAAATTCACAACAGTAGTAAATATAACGAAGTTTAATGGAAAACTATCAGAGCTAAGAAGGGTTTACAAATTAAAGAGTTATAAGCGACCAACTTATAAAATGTACTCGGAATAGGAAAAGTTCGTACAAATTCAAAAGAAAAATCGTTTTTAAGCGTTTTTAGTGGCTTGAACTCAAAGTGGGCATTCGCAACTACAGAACCCTACACTGCGTGCGGCCCGACACGCACTTGGCCGGTTATTTTAAATAATAAATACTTTTAATATAATACAATGTTGTATTTACTGCCCCCACATGATTATAATTGTGCTAACTTGTTTTAGTTACATGCAGAGCGACGAGTCCATGATCCGGTACATCGCGATGAGGTATTCTTCTGCGGTGTTCCCTCAGGACTACGTGCCTTCAAGATATCTGCTGCTGCTGGCTAGTGGCGACAGGTGACATCTCTTTGATTACAAGCTATACGTTTAAATACTAATACCCGAGTACGGGAGCCATTTACGGGTAACAATTTATATATTTTTAAAATTTACTAATGCCACAGAATAAATACACTAGTACTCACGTACAGAAGTCTTACTCAGAAAAGAAATTCAAATAAATATTTACTGAATGTAGTTACCGCTAAGGTTTAATTTAGCTCGCATCAGAACTCTTCACCTCTTTGTTTAGATCCATTGCAAGCCAATTTCATTCTTATTACTCTGGACAAACGATTCATGTAACTGAATTTTACCCTTCGAAGTGGTCGCCGCTCGCATAGTAATAATGTAGGTATATTTTCGATCCCTAAACGAGGAGTGACACGGGCCTGCTAATGAGGACCTTTCCCTTGATAGCCAACTCGATATCAAAACAATTGTTTTTGACACGTCCTTTGTACATCACAAAGCGTTGATACAACCACCAACCTGATAAAAATAAATATCAATCTCTCTTAATGCAACTTCACTATTACGATTTATCTAAAGACGCAAGTTACTATCTGGTTGCACATAGAATTACTATTAGTACCTGCTGACTTTTTGAAAATGTTTCCTACTTATAATTTTGTTTAGAAGTCATTGCGACTAAATAATAATATTTTATTTAAATACCGCTTACGTACTTTCAATGTGGCTACTTCCAAACGAGTTTAAACCATAAAAGCAAAGTTGTATTAACAGGGATTGATATTCATTTTTATGAGGTTGGTGGTTGTATCAACCAACGCTGTATTATGTACCGCGTAAAGTTTAGGCGAATAAGCGCCCGATTATCCGATCACTAATTATAATGCATTTCATCATCATCATCATTTCAGCCGCATAACGTCCACTGCTGGACATAGGCCTCTCTAAAGGATTTCCAAAATGACCGATCAAGAGCATAATAATAATAATGCATTTATTGCATACAAATTGTAGCTTATGTCACCCGGACAATAATGACGAATCGATTGACATTGACATTTGTCATCCGTAGCTGCGTAAAAACTAACGTGTGACACAGGCATTATAGGCATGAATTAAACGGGTTGCTCATGTAGAGAGTCAGTTACTGGCAGACATGTTTCGCATCATCCGGAGGTCTTCATCAGGTCGAATGTGAGACTAGAGGACGCGCGTACACGATCTCACGCATGCTCGCACGTAAGACGTGGACGGAGCGCAGACAAATGTCTGCTCCGCTTCCGTTTCATATAAAATATATAGAAGCATCGCAAAGCAGAACACACAGAAAAGACGGGGCACCGATAGGACGCAGACATGACGCTTACGCGTATGGTAAAACACATAGAACGGACGGGGCACAGACGCGAGCGGGCGAAGGGGTTTGTGAGCGGGTGTGGGGGGACTCAAGCTTCGGTGTTGCCATAGATACGGATTTGTTTGTATGTGTCACGTCCGTGCTTCGCCTTTTCTATCTGTTTTCAAAAGTCGCGACGGCGCCCCGTCTGTTCCCCGTCCGTGTCCCGTTTGCGTTTTACTTTTTTTCTATGTGTCCAGCGCCTCAGGCATAAGATGTCATAATTATATATGTGCTTATTAATTTAATCTTCGTTTTAGCCAAGACGAAATATCCAACGAAGCCCTAAAATGTTTATACGGCACCTCCCGCTCAATCGAAATAGAAGATGTTGTCAACAACGTGAGCAAGAAAGAGACGACGACAGCCAATCTTGAGGAGGACGAGAAGAGAGACAAGAACAAAGCACCTGAGGTACTTTAATGAGGGTTTTCAAAAAGGTATGCCAGATAGCAGCACAGTGACGTCAGATCCAATTGACTGTTGTGATTGGACCATCAGTTGACAGGTTCTTTTGCTTCGTTAAATGTATCCAATAATAAAATAATAACAAATGTCACTCCCCGTTTAGGTATCGAAAATATACCTACATTATTACTATACGCGCGGCGACCACTTCGAAGGGCAAAATTTAGTTACTTGAATCGTTTGTTTAATGTTATTAGAATGAAATTGGCTTGCAATGGATGTCTATGTATCTAAAGGCAGAGGTGAGGATTTCTGACGCGAGCTAAATTAGACCATAGCGCTAACCACATTAAATAGATATTTCTTTGAATTTCTTTTCTGAGTAAGACTTCTGTACGTGAGTACTAGTACTTATTCTGTGTACTGACTTCACTGTGCTGCCATCTGTTGTTCCATATTTTTGAAAACCGCATTTTAATTTAAAAAAAGGAGTCGTGTTAGGTTAGGACTTTAGGAGAGGCAAGCGTAAAGAGTATTTCACTGAAATAAAAAACCCTGAACTATTCGTCCATGCTGGTCTGGGTGAAAAAGAGAAAAAAACTTAGATTGTAACAGCTGCGTCTCTTCCCGCGCAGAGCGTAAAAGCTGATCGATGCGCGATTATCTAACGCATGTTAATGTAAATGCGGTTAGCAACCCATCATTATTTAAATTCCTTTTTGGCCGTAAGACCCGAAGACCACGCTAAGCGTGGCCTTTTTTTTCAGGCTTCCCAAAGGCATCTGACATAGCTTCACGACTGCCATACAATGATGACAGCCAGGACCAACGGCTTATACGTGCCTTCCGATGCACGGAGGAGCTCGAGAATAAATGCCGTTATCCCATAACACAAGTTTCGAACTTTGGGACTAGCTCAATCAGTGTAGTTTGTAATTTATTTATTTTACGCAAAAGTCCTTTTAAAAACACAGGAAGCCGAGTTCAAAGTGGCGAAGTTCCGCTCCGTTGTGAACTACGTGTGGGACCAGATGCAGAAGAGGAAGAAAGGGAACAACTCCAAGCAGCGGTTCGTGGTGGGCAACCAAGTGCTGCAGTTCCACCCGCTCACTTACCAACAGGTTGGGAAATTTAAGATAAAACTTCTTTCTCTAATCTCATATCGTAAAACTCGAATTATAAGCTTTGAAACGATTTTATATTAGGACACTTTATAATTTTGAATTCAATATAACACAATATAGGTCTTTACAACACTAAAAATTGTATGATAATGACTATTACGATACAGGGCGAACAATTTACTGCCCTGGACAAAGGTTTAAATGCCCTACAAAAAGTATCTTAAGAAAAAGCAACTCCATTTGCAAATAACTAATTGATGTTAGGGATCTCCCCCAACGAGATGACCATCAAATATGACAGGGGCTCACCATTGGCATCACAAAATAGTTTTTATTCAATTCATTTATTCAAATATTCCAGACAATTTTACTCCATCATTTGTTAGTAATAAAAATTATATGACTTAGAAACTAAATGTTAGTATATATCAGCATTTTTGGTTGTTATTAAATTTATATCAAATATATTAAATTCCTTGTCAAAATTTATAAAAATTTAAAATGAATATTTTCTTTCCTCTATTGCAATGAATAACTTGTTCATACCACTGAATTTCATCGCTCCACTGTAAAAAAAAGAGTGTGAGGAGTGTGTGTGACATGAAGCGCGTGGAGCTGAGCTGTTCCAAGTTTTTGAAAATGGAACGCGATAAAATGCCTGTTTTGTACGCCATTTCTATTCCAGTAGATTCCATTTTATTAAATTAGATAAAATAGTGTATGAAACTGCACATAACTCGGTATTAACACACTCGTGTGGTATATCGTTTATAATACCCCTCATTATGCAATAGTTTCATAAACTACTATTTCATCATATTAGCTCGGAAAGTGCCATTTACCACATTGATTTAATTTATGTAATGCCATTAATTACGCTTACATTCGAAATCGTGCGGTAAATATTACTTACCGCAAGACTGCGGTAAAGTGTTTTTTTAAATGTTTTAGGAATAAGATTCTATAAATCCAAAATATCAAATATTATTTTTAAATCGTAAAATCTCTGCATGCAGCCAGCCTAGACTCATACAGGGAACCGTTTTTTTCTCAAATTATTCTATTTTATAGAATAAAGTAAAATACTGGTTACACAATTAAAATGAATTTACAAATCTGTCTTCTCTAAAATAAAAAACATTTTTTTTTATAAATAATCGTTTGGCTGTATGTGGATTGATTTCTGTGTCTCTCGTACCACTACAGATTCGCGCATGCGTGAAATGCGCTTGGAAAAAAAATCTAATCGCGCCGTATTTGTAATTTTCTTTAACAAGAGTTATTGTAAGTTTAAGTAATAATAATAATATCTTTATTCAAATAAATATTTATTTAAGTAAATTGTTTTATTATTATTTTTTCCTCACTAATGTGTTGGAAACGTATAATTGAAGTGTTATAATTACACAATGGCACACGTGTGTATAGTTCATAACAAGTATCAGCTCCATAGAAATAAGCGCGGGCCTCGCCCGCGCGACGCCTGCGCGTCAAACCGCTTCGACTGTAATGAACAACTTACCACAATTGTATCATAATAGTTATTTATGCAATTGTAGTATAATAAGGGGTATTAAAACACGAATGTGGCGAAGCGCAGCGCATAACACTTCAAAAATTCAAATTAAAGCATTATCGTTTATCGTTGTTTAAAATAAGATCGAAAATGAATTAACACAACAAATTATCTCGGAAGAGCATTAAAGCGACTGCAGGAGAAAGTTAGCGCGCAGGAACGCAATTGTGCTGGCATTCAGATTCCAAAATCAAAATGTAATAAAAAAAATCCAAAAAAATAATATGTAGACAGTTGATAACCCCAGGCACATCCTGAGGTTATCAAAAACCGCAAAGTTATTTTGTATCGATATTTAGGGACAAAAAATGTGTTTTTTTTTTTAGATTCTCCGTTACATGCGAATGTGCCTAAACCGAGACGCGAACCTGACGGATTGCTCCGACCATCCCAACACTACGTCGCCACAGCTCTCGGCGTACATCCGAGAACATTTGTTGGAGACAGAAGTGCTGGAGAGGTACCTCACTATGATCACATCTTTGCTGGCTGCCAGCCCAGGTAACGTTCAAGCTATTTTGAACCCTAACCCTCAAATTCATAAAAAATAATAAGCGTTTGCTAAACTTTTTTTAGTAAAAACATGTATTGTCCCTTTCCCTCTTTTGAATATTTAACGTTGAAAGAACGAGACAAAACATATTTTAAATAAAATAGGTTTAGTAAACGTTTATAATTTTTTATGAATTAGAGGGTAAGTTGTTATATATAAAGTTCATTTTACACTCCGACAAAAAAAGGGTGTTATAAGTTTGACGCTAATTCTGTCTGTCTGTATTGTCTATCTCTGTAGCTCTCGAATGCTCTCGACTTTATTGCAGTTGCCGTGTAAAAGTTATTGAGGGTTGAGATGATGAGATGAGAGATGATGCGGATAAATGTTTATTATACAAAGTACTAAATTTACAAATTGATAATAATGAATTCTTAATCCACCTCATTTTAAAATCATTATAATGTAAGTTGACGTTTTTGGAGAAAATGCTTCAGTACAGTTTGTTACCGCTTCTTCAGTACTCGCGCTTAGCGGCAGTAAACTTAGCTGCAAATAAATGATCTGACGTCAAAAACTACCTATTACAAAATAAAATAAAAAAAATTGACAATTATCAAGTGAACCAAATATCCAAAGATAGAAAATGATTTTTGAATTGAGATTTTTTTTTGGAAAAACCAATAACCTCGTCAAATCACCCAGGTTAGCTAGTCGACCCGCGCTCCGAAGCGTAACCGCTGTGGATGCAAGTTGCAACCGGGAATACGCCCTGATGAGAAAGATGAATGTATGTATATTTTTCAGACATGATGCCGCTGACATGCTTCCTGGACATCGTGGGCTGCGTGCCGGACAAGATGGCCGCCAAGTACGCGCATCTACTGCCCTTCCTAAAGACTTTGTTCACGACCAGCACCAAGGAGGACGTACGGGATATCGCGGCTCTCATCTACGCGATCATCACGGTGCACACGGTGGATAAGGCGGCCATAGACAAGGAGATTGCAGAATTCGTTGTGCAGGTATTTTACAAGATCAATGAGGATTATCAAAAATATGGAACACCAGATGGCAGCACCGTGACGACAGGTCTAATCGACTGATGTGATTAGTCATCAGTTGACAGGTTCTTTTATTCAAAATCGGTTGTGTAGTGTGCAGTGTTTGGTGTCAAGTCGGTTTTTAGTTTTGAAAAAGTATTTGATTACTTGCTTGTTCAAAGAACAAAGGATTTCTGTATGTTTCAGGGTCAAGGGAACAAGAACTTAGAGAGTCAATGTGGGTACCTGAGTGCGTTCGTGCACATGTGTGAGCGGTGCATCGTGCTCTCGAAGAGGGGGAAGTTCGGGGGGAAGGGGTTCAACGCGGCCAACTGGGAGCCGTACCAGCAGGGCGTTGTTTGTTTAGGTAAGTACGGATTTAACGTGACACGTGTATTCTGCCATAACCACAGCAAGAGAGAACCAAAAATTGCATAGGTTTTGTAGCGAAATTACTACATATAATATATTATCAAAAAAAAGTTTTCTGTAAAGTCTGTCTATGCACGATAATTTTACGTGATAACGTCATGATAGATGCGAAATAAGCCGAAAACTTAGGCCGATCGTGCCTCTCTATCGCCCGTTCCGCGCTCTCGCTTGCACGCTCAGCTCAGGCGGAACGTGACAATTTTTCGTGCGTGTAGCTGCCGTTCATCGATTTATAAGACGTTAACGCGTCAATACAATAGATTTTGGTGTTACTAACATAAAGGTACGATAACGGATAATATACTAGATGCTTCACTTCACGCGCAAATCATAAAACTCAATTGAGGTAATGGGCGAGAATTGGAATCATTAATAAGTGGTGCGGTAGAGCAACCCATTACTATTTAGACTTACTTTTTCTACCTGCACGCCTACTATCATCACTCTAAAATTTGCTTTTGAACCTTACTGTCCTACACTAAGGAAAAAAAAGAATGTTTGCTTAGTAGCAAAACTTCTTGCTACCCGTTACCAAAATCGAACGAGCTGATCTCAGGGCTCCTAGTAGTTATACTCAGTTTTATTGGGTATTTTCCTTGATCAAAAATAAATAATGTTGTATCGATAAAAAAATGAAACGTCGTAAAATAATGTCACTTGTCATTGAACATATACATTTTAACGTTATTTAAGATTTATTATTGCAGAAATACTGATAATAAGAGCGGCTTTTGACTCCAAGAAACTATGACGTCATCTGCCTGTATTTCATACAAATCCCATAGTAATTGTTTGTTTTGACGTTTAGTAAAAAGTATCTGATTTGACTTGCTGGAAAATAGCGAATTTTCCATCCGCATGGTTCTGCTAGTAAAAAAAAAGTTTCTTATCTACTAACCAAATCGCAAGTAGCGAAACTGGTTCAGATGTTTCTTTATTTCAGTGTACTCTAGTACCTAGACTCTATCAACCTCGTCAGGTATAAAGGTGTAATATTGTATTTGTATCTGTACCATTTGCAGCCAACTTCCTCGTGGTTTCACAAACGCTGCTCGTCAACCCGTCTTTTACCGCGGTATCCCTGCTCGATCGCTGCACAGGCGCTTACCCGTTAATTGACCGAGCGAGCGAAGCGGCTCAGTTTCGAGATTGTCTGTCTGTTAGTTGTTAGTTTTTCTGGCCGTCTATTCTCGCCTACTGGTCGCATTTATGAACCGAATCAAAATTTTGTAGTCAAGCCTCTCGCAAATCACCCCCAACCCGTGGAAGTTTATCGGAGAAAAAGTTGTACAGACAAAAAAGTTGCGTCTTTATAAAGGTAACAAAAAATATTGACATTTGAAAAAAAAATAAGATGGCTTAAATATGATATTTTTAAAGTTTTCTCTAGAATCTCGTGAAATTTTTTAAACAGGTTCGAAAATTATATAGATTTTTTTTCCGATGCAGGCTTTAGATTTTTTTTTTAAATGGCCGAAATATGGGGGTTGCAACATATTTCTGCCAATTTTTGTCCGATATACTTCACCGGGTTGGGGGTGACTTGCGAGGTCTCCAGTTCACAGAGCCACTAGTGGCAAAGACGAGACAATGTATGTGTATCTGTAACGTTTGCAGCCAACTTCCTCGTGAGCCCACAATCGCTGCTCGTCAACACGTCCTGTACCGCAGTATCCCTGCTCGCTCGCTGCACGGGCCTGCCACTGCCCAACACTTCTCCCAAACAGGTCAGTATTCATCATCATCTTTCTAAAGATTATTCTTCTACAGCTTTCAAGTACCCTCGGTTGCGAATGAGCCTTCTTGTGTCTGCATCCATTAAAGTCTGTTAGCGGAGAGTTGATAAACTCAGGCAACTCATTACAAATTGCGGCCCGTTATTAAAAAAAAAAAAAAACTTATACAAGTTTATTTATACAATTTTAAACAGTTATGAACTGTATAAAATAGGATACAACACCCAAAGAACTCATTCGAAGCGCATTCCAGTACGGAATGTCAATATATAGCCGCCGCATCCACTCGCTCGTTCGGGCCGCGGTTAACAACAACTACGTGCCTCGTACCACGCATACGGCGAAAGCGGGAGATAAGGCGAACGCCGCCATACAGCGATGATCAAGCAACAGTCGCTAGTCGGAGACGAATTATAATATTTATCAAGTCTTGGCGAATAAACTTTAGTAGAGTAGTAAGCCAGTGTTCATAATTTACCGCTATATTCATAAAAAAATACAACGTGGCGACTTGCAAGTGAAATATACAACCAAGTGAAACCCTCGCATGGAATGGTAACAGTGGTGACTTGGGGGGAGGGAAGTGGCTTGAATTTGACGGCTAATGTGACATGTGAACCCCCACCCCTTCCCGAACCGAATGGATCCGCCCTTACTAAGTTGAAACATATGCATAGGAATAAAATTACAAACATTCAAGAATAGATTTTTTAATTCAGTTTTCTGTATGGAAAGTATAAAAAATTAAAACTAATTTATTTCAGGACGCGCTCATGCAAAGCGACAACCCATTCACCAAGACTGATGACTCGGATGACGTCGTCACTAAGTTTACCGTCGCCGACAGGTTGTTCAAGGTCGTCGGCAACGCGAAGTTGCCGTCCAAGGTGAAGGAGAGGTCACTGTACACGCTTGGACTTCTGTGCTGCGGGGAGCGGCTTACGTTCGCCAAGCAAATTGTTAAGGGATTCTTGCAGATGGCTAAAGACGTGAGTTTAGTAGTATTTAGACTAATTTACACGTATATGCACATATACAAAAATAAATCGATGGCAACGCAAAGTTGCCGTCCAAGGTGAAGGAGAGGGCGCTGTACACGCTCGGCCTACTGTGCTGCGGGAAGCGGCTGACGTTCTCCAAGCAAATTGTTAAGGGATTCTTGCAGATGGCTAAAGACGTGAATTTTGGAGTATTTTGGCAAATCTACACGTATACACACACATAAAAAAATTAAATCGTTGGCAACGCAAAGTTGCCGTCCAAGGTGAAGGAGAGGGCGCTGTACACGCTCGGCCTACTGTGCTGCGGGAAGCGGCTGACGTTCTCCAAGCAAATTGTTAAGGGATTCTTGCAGATGGCTAAAGACGTGAATTTTGGAGTATTTTGGCAAATCTACACGTATACACACACATAAAAAAATTAAATCGTTGGCAACGCGAAGTTGCCGTCCAAGGTGAAGGAGAGGGCGCTGTACACGCTCGGCCTACTGTGCTGCGGGAAGCGGCTGACGTTCGCCAAGCAAATTGTTAAGGGATTCTTGCAGATGGCTAAAGACGTGAGTTTAGTAGTATTTAGACTAATTTACACGTATATGCACATATACAAAAATAAATCGATGGCAACGCAAAGTTGCCGTCCAAGGTGAAGGAGAGGTCACTGTACACGCTTGGACTTCTGTGCTGCGGGGAGCGGCTTACGTTCGCCAAGCAAATTGTTAAGGGATTCTTGCAGATGGCTAAAGACGTGAGTTTAGTAGTATTTAGACTAATTTACACGTATATGCACATATACAAAAATAAATCGATGGCAACGCAAAGTTGCCGTCCAAGGTGAAGGAGAGGGCGCTGTACACGCTCGGCCTACTGTGCTGCGGGGAGCGGCTTACGTTTGCCAAGCAAATTGTTAAGGGATTCTTGCAGATGGCTAAAGACGTGAATTTAGTAGTAGTAAGACTAATTTACAAGTATACACATATGTTTAAATAATTAAATCGTCGGCAACCCGAAATTGCCGTCCAAGGTGAAGGAGAGGGCGCTGTACACGCTCGGCCTACTGTGCTGCGGGAAGCGGCTGACGTTCTCCAAGCAAATTGTTAAGGGATTCTTGCAGATGGCTAAAGACGTGAATTTTGGAGTATTTTGGCAAATCTACACGTATACACACACATAAAAAAATTAAATCGTTGGCAACGCGAAGTTGCCGTCCAAGGTGAAGGAGAGGGCGCTGTACACGCTCGGCCTACTTTTCTGCGGGAAGCGGCTGACGTTCGCCAAGCAAATTGTTAAGGGATTCTTGCAGATGGCTAAAGACGTGAGTTTAGTACTATTTAGACTAATTTACACGTATACACACACATAAAAAAATTAAATCGATGGCAACGCAAAGTTGCCGTCCAAGGTGAAGGAGAGGGCGCTGTACACGCTCGGCCTACTGTGTTGCGGGGAGCGGCTTACGTTTGCCAAGCAAATTGTTAAGGGATTCTTGCAGATGGCTAAAGACGTGAATTTAGTAGTAGTAAGACTAATTTACAAGTATACACATATGTTTAAATAATTAAATCGTCGGCAACCCGAAATTGCCGTCCAAGGTGAAGAGAGGGCACTGTACACGCTTGGACTTCTGTGCTGCGGGGAGCGGCTGACGTTCGCCAAGCTAATTGTTAAGGGATTCTTGTAGATTACAGAAGTAAGACTTATTTACACATATAGACACACATACAACTAGTGGGTCCATGAGCTGTAGACCTCGCGAGCTAATATATTGCAGATCGAAGGAACTTTTCACACAAGATGTTTTTCATTGAATATTAAAATCTTGATAATGTTCGTTCCGCTAATCTTTTTAGTCTTTTTTCCTCCTCTGTTCTTAACAGAAGGAGTTTCATAGACCTGATACTTGTCAAACATTCAAAATCGAAGGGCTCCAAGATGACATCAGTAGGTTCAGTAGGTCTTCGAGCCCGAGAAAGTGCGGCGTTAGAGCAACCTACAGCCAGTTCTCTAGACCCAAAGTCGACCACTACCCTGGCTAAAGTCTATCCCTGTGTAATCCCATCGAGTTTAGGCTCGTTTACTTTCGATTCACAATAAAAGATTGTCAAAAAAATAACTTTTTAGTTTAGTTATGAACATGAATTCTTATAAAATTTTAGTAAACTGGTAATTTTGGTAATGTAGACTAAAGTAATGTTTCCTGTAGTTACATAATTCCCAAGAAAAGTTAAGAAAACAATTAAGTATACTCAAAATTTTAAAAAACTTTTGAAATGAACTTCAAAATACGGGTCGCAAAATAAAAATAAATACATTGAACTAAAAAAGAACACCTTCCGGTGAGATTCGAACTCTAGACGCTTAAGTCGATCAGAGATCTCTTTATAAATAAACTGCACTATTCATCTTTTGACAATGCTGGTGAAAATATACACATGTATGTCATAATAGAAAATAAAATTCCTTTGTTAATTCGTTGTCACTACAAACACAAAATGGTCGTTAAAGCCATGAAATCCAAAGGCGCTTAGACCCATTGTGCCAACTCCGTCATACTCAAAAATTTTTTAAAAAATTTCTCTACTATCGATTTTCATATGTTTATCGAACCTGCTTCCAAAATTTCACGGGAATCGGTTGAGAAATGCGACCTCTAGAGGAGAACACACAGACATACCAAAGCATTTTTGGCCAACTTGAAAGGTCGGCAATGCATAGTTGCCGTTCAAGGTGAAGATTAAGGGCTGAACTTGCTCGGCCTGCTGTGCTGCGGGGAGCGGCTGACGTTTGCCGAGAAAGTTGTTAAGGGATTCTTGCAGATGGCGAAAAACGTAAGTTTGGACATGTTCACTAGAAATCAGGTGAAATTGCAAGTATACTTACATATGCAAGAATAAAAAGCAGTGTTTCTACTAATCGACGATATCAAGAGTATAACCATGTTCATTTCTTAAAAAAGACTTACTAGTACAAAGCTATACAAAATGACATCGGAAATAAATCAGTGTAAATATGACAGTGAAGTATCGACAGTTATAACGTTACAGAATGGACTGTCGTGTGCGGTAATATTCTTACTTCGGGCGATATACATGAATCCCTCGCTTCACTCAGGATTCAATCTTAGAATCCTTCGTTTTGCTCGGGATTCAAAATAGCGCTGTTGTCTTACAATATTATCTTTACGCCTTGTAGCACAATTTATTATTAGTAATCTACTTGGTATGTCAAAAATTCGTGTATTTTTAAGTCCACATGCGTATAACAACTTCCTTGTATACTAGCATTGCATGTGGTGAAGATGTTCCAGAGCAACGAGCTATTATGTACTTACGTACTAGATAGAGTAGACGCTGCGTATCACAGTTTTGTTCCGTTCATCATGTGCTATCATTGTTTACCTCATAGTCGCTTGTTAGCATTTATGCGACAAGTACACTCCATAGTTGAGAAAAGAAAATACTATCAACATAATCAAGAGTGCCTTGGTGTGTGTTAAGGTACTGCATTAATAATTCAAAGAACTAGGCAAAATATAAAGGATTAATTTCTTATCTATCATGTAAGTAAATGTTTCAAATAAAATTTTCCTCCACCCAAAGGTTGGCTGGAAGAGATTGCATTTATAGCGATAAGTCCGCCTTTGTGCCTATATTGTTTCTTGTTGTTTTGTAATTTTTGTGTGTCTATTATGGTGCAATAAAGTTGATTTGTATTGTATTGTATTGTAAGTAACTGGACATGATTGTCTGAATATTATATAAGGATTGCAAAATTCTCGCCGCCATAATGAATGAAATGAATACTTGAGTCTATTAAGAGGCTTTTTACATTTGGTTGGCTGTCTCGCTCGCACAATCAACATTTTTAAAGATTATTAAAAATCGTGACTCTTTTGAAGAAAAGTGCTTCATAAACTTTTTAATATATTATATGTTAGATATTGTAGCGCTTTTGCTTTTGATAGCGCTGCAGCGCGGTAAGTGTCAATTACCAAAAAAAGTCACGGCCGTTATTGAAGACAGCTGGTCCAGATATATCATGTCGATGTTCCAGAGCAAAGAGTTCGAGATTCATCTGCAGATAGGCGAGTCTCTGGTGCTGTGCGTGGAGGGTGTCAACTCCAACGAGAACAGGGACCTGTGGACCGAGCTGCCGAAAGAGGTTAATGTTTTTTACATAACATGTTCTATTTTTACAAGCTTTTATTTAGTTTCACCTGCCCCATTGTCTGTCTGTCTGTAATCAAATCTTGCAAGTTAAATTTGACCAACTTTCCTATTGAGCTGAAATGTTGCACGTATACGTATATCGCGTGACGATGCAATATGATGATGACGTGGAGCTTATCTGATGATGGAGCCGGAAGGTGGCCGTAGAAACTCTGCAATGAAACGACGCAACTCCATTGAGTTAGAGCTCGCTTGATTCGTCTTCAAAAAAGCGAAGCCGAGCTGCTGCCGGGAGGGACTGGTCAGCTCGGCTTCGCTTTTTTGACTACTTAATATTTTTTATTACGCAATTTATGTTTGTTTACTTGTTCGCAAGCATTACATGTTATAATGTGTCAACATTGTATTATATTATAAGTATTTATTAATTAAAAGACAATTGTAATAATATGACAAAGCCCTTCTGGCGAGTAGGCGACCAATACTGTGAAAAAGAGTTTCTTTCGGCGTTTCTTCTCAGCAGTGAACGTTACGAAGCGCTGGTAGCGGTAGCTTTTCTTTGAAATAAATTAAATTTTAATATACTTTACACGTAACATAAATTATACTTATTGACGTGTAAAAGTGCCTGTAAAGGTCTAATTACTGTATAAACATTTGAATCTTTGAATCTTTGAGTCTTGAGGAGCACTTTAAACTTTTAAGTTAGTTGTTTTAGATAAAAGCTTGTCTTTTTTTTTTTATTAATTATTACTTTTTTTACGTTATCTTGCTATATTGCCAAAGACCATGCATGTGTGACGTTCCTCCGGACCGCGAATGGCGTTTTATTTATACACGCGCAATAGCCACCTAAGGCCATCCATATATTACGTCACAGCGATGGTCATGCCAAATTTGGCACTAAGTGTTCAAAGGATAGAAATAAAGCGTGACAAGGGGGGCCAATCAAATCACGGGCTACTACTACTATAATACTAGATCACTATAGTATTATAAAATTAAAATATCAACCAAAACACAAAAAATCGGAATTTCCATACAAAACTGGGCAGCTGGGTACACAATAGTGATTTAGTATAGCCCGTGGTTCGATTTATTACGGGTTTGTCCTTTCCACGTTGTATATATCTATCTAGCTTTTGCCCGCGGCTTCGCTCGCGTAGGGGTGTAATTTATCAAAATCTTTTCTTAGGGAATGCCTACGTCATAGTAGCTTTATGCATGCAAAGTCTCAGCCCGATCGGTTTAAAATTGACAAAGTTTCATACATAGTTTCATCCCCTATTTTATCCCTTTGGGGGTAGAATTGATCAAAATCCTTAGCGGATGCCTACGTCATAACATCTACCTGCATGCCAAATTTCAGCCCGATCCGTCCAGTGGTTTGGGCTGTGCGTTGATAGATCACTATGTCAGTCAGTCAGTCACCTTTGAGTTATATATATTTAGATTGTGTCAACGTA
Source organism: Acrobasis suavella (assembly GCA_943193695.1). Classification (NCBI taxonomy): domain Eukaryota; kingdom Metazoa; phylum Arthropoda; class Insecta; order Lepidoptera; family Pyralidae; genus Acrobasis; species Acrobasis suavella. Next base: position 2,569,550 of record OW971934.1, on the reverse strand, counting down.
GCTCCCAAATGGCTGAAAGAATTTAAATTATTTGTGTATTTGTTGACTTAAAAGTGATCTTGCACGGACTGCAAAAAAAGGTTTAATGTTTTTAAAATTTAATATCATTCAAATAGGGTTCAGAGAAGGTCCGCGATCACGAGGCGTTGAAGGAGAACGACGAGCTGTTGGAGTGGGTTCTGCACGAGCTGTTCAAGATCGGCAAGCATCCGCATCCGCACTCCAGACAGGTGAGTGTTTGACACTGTGTAACGTAGTACATATTCTTAGGAAATTTAAAATAATTTAAATATAAACGAATAACAAGTTTAAACATGTTTACTTAAAACTTTACTTAAACTTAACTAAATTAATTATTTTATAAAACCTACTTAAACTTATTTACAATTAAAATCATTAATAAAACATATATTTACGTATAAAACAAATTAACTTTCAACACTAAAGTACTTACGGCAGAAGTTGGTCAACTCAAGAAAAATGTCTGTATTCGCAATAGTGACTGCGACATGCAGCGTTTTTTATATAGGCAGTTGAGTTCCTTTGTCTCGATGCATCGGCGAGCGGTTTACCGGTCAATCGGTGATCATTTGGCATAATTTCCATGTTGCGAGACACACGTATATACGTTCTCATCCCAGACCGTTCTTCACTATACGTTGTCATTTTCAAAAAGTGAATTTTGAGGTACCAATCTTAGGCGGTACGAGTACCTACACCTAGTTTAAAGATTCTTGTTATATCAAGTGCTATTCAAACCCGAAATTCGGGTTCCAGTTTTGGACTTACAAATACCCATAAGGATACATACGACCTTCCCGCGGAAAGACCTAGGCACATAGATATATACCTACTCGAGTCCTGGACAGCCCACAACTACTGGCAACCAGGACAGTACCTCTTTACTTTCTCAAGTGATCAGAACGACCGGCATAGTAGGGCCTCTGAATCCACCCTGAGATATATATTTTTTTTTAAACATTTTTTTTTAAGCTGGAGTTTGTGTTGCACATTTAGCACCTCACGCATTACGCTTCAACTGTCAGTGCTATGACACACACAGACTGTGGAGCTGTTGACCAAATATAACAACATATCGCCGAAGAATGTCCGCTATACCAATTCTCTGGAAGACTTGGTGAACTCCATACTTTAACTCCGCTAGCTGTAGACTGGCTAAAAAACCTACCACTAACCCCTAAATTCATAAAAAATTACAAACGTTAGCTAAACCTATTTCAGTTAAAATATGTTTTGTCTCGTTTGTTCAATGTCAAATATTGAGAAGAGGAAAAGGGACAAAACATATTTTAGCTAACATAGATTTAGCAAACGGTTGTATTTTTTTATGAATAAGAGGGTAAATGTTTAGGGTTCGTGTAGTGACATGCCATACGACATGATGATGATTGTCAGTGCCGTAACTAGGGCGGTGCCAGCGGCGCCCAGGGGACGCATTTTTGAAATCACTTGTCACATTGCGAATGATTTGCGCGAGCTTTTCCACATGGGAGCATTTTTGAATCGATCGTTCGCGAAGGATTTGTTATCGCTTCTTCTGTTGTAACAATGTAGTTTTACAACTTACGTAACAAATTGGCCATCCTTTGTTCTCTTCTATAATTTTTTTTTTAATTCTCTTCAAAACAATGTACTATTTAATTTGCAGTCATTATAATTTTCGGAAAGGAATTTATACAATATAAATGTTTGGATTCAGATTCTAATTAAATGACGTTGAATGACTGACAGATAGACAACGTCATTGCCATTTCCAGATTGTAAAAAAATAACTTAGTTTTAGCATTATTGGAAATCATTCAAGCAAGCCTTCAAAATAAAAAAAAAAAGAGTTTTCAAAATAAATTGCAGGCTCGTGAGGGACTGGAACCCCCGACCACCGGGAAATTGGAGAGAAACTTTAGTGGGACCGGCGCTCTACCAACTGAGCTAACGAGCCGATGAATAACAGACTCGAATCTTGACTATCTTTATGACTGGGTTGCGATGTCATAATATGACGTAATAATGCGCTTCATAGAGGGTGTGTTGCTGCTGTGACGTAGCGTTGGCATTTGATCGAATCTCAGGATAACCCTCAGCATTAATTAAGCTTAGACCCCGCCAAACCCATTAGCTAACGGTAGATTCCAATTTAAGACGACCTAGAGTAAAAAAGGTTGTTGTTGCACATTTGCACCCTGATAGTATCCTTATTTACTTCACACACCATCTTATGTTTCGTTTTCTTTCTGTGGTTTCATGGTTGGTCTTAAATGCTAGTAGTGTTGCACAGGCGTCAAAATAAGAAAATCTTCTTAAAAAAAAATACAAAATAAGTAGTAGACTCGTGAGGGACTCGAACCCTCGACCACCGGGAAATTGGGCAGACAGTTTAGAGGAGACCGGCGCTCTACCAACTGAGCTAACGAGCCGATGAATAACAGACCCGAATCTTGATTCTCTTTGCGACTGGGTTGCGATGTCATAATATGACGTAATAATGCGCTTCATAGAGGGTGTGTTACTGCTGTGACGTAGCGTTGCCATTTGATCGAACCTCAGGTTAACCGTCAGCGTAAATTAAGCTCTAACACCGCCAAACCCATTGGCTAACGGAGGATTCCAATTTATGATGACCTACCATAAAAAAGGTTGTTGTTGCACATTAACATCCTGATAGTATTCTTATTTACGTCACATACCATCTTATGTTTCGTTTTCTTTCTGTGGTGTCATGGTTGGTCATAAATGCTACTAGTGAAGCGCAGGCGTCAAAATAAAAGATTCTTGTTAAAAAAAATACAAAATAAATTGTAGGCTCGTGAGGGACTCGAACCCCCGACCACCGGGAAATTGGAGCGAAACTTTAGTGGGACCGGCGCTCTACCAACTGAGCTAACGAGCCGATGAATAAGCAGACGAAATGTTAAAACATACTGGTCCTATCGTAGACGTCACACTGGGATATCATAATACGATGCAACAATACACCATACAGGGGGTGTGACTGCGGAGCTGTTGCATTTTGTTTAAGACAAGCCCTCATACGAGCTTTTGTTGCACTGATGACAGTGTCGTCATGGCCCATGGATGATGCGTTACAGGAACCGGTATTGTAAGGTATTATGAACACACCACCCTCCGTAAATGTGACACCCTAGCTAATTATAAAATGGGTGTGTTTAATGTTTATATGTTACGTGTTGAGAAACCCACAATGTCATCTACTCCAGGCCATGATGATGGGTGAAATTGCCGGAAAGCGCAAGGTGGGACGTCGCAAAATGTCATGGCTGAGGAACATCCGTCAATGGACTGGTATCAAAACGGTAGAACAACTGTTCAGGCTTGCCATGGACAAATAAATGGTAATTGGTACATGTTGGCCACATACCATGCGCTTAAAGCCTCTTCACAATATACAGGGCTACCAAACGGATAGAACAAGTAATTTTTTTTTGTTTTAAAGTATGTCGAGGCTATTTTTAACTACGATAAAAAAAGTTTTTTACAGTGATAGGTGTTTTTAATTTAGGTTTTATTTAAATATTTTCGGGGGAAGGTTTAAAGTGCCAAAGGTAGACAAAAACAAGCCAAAATGAAAAAAGAACGAGTTTTTAAAATAAATTGCAGGCTCGTGAGGGACTCGAACCCCCGACCACCGGGAAATTGGAGAGAATCTTTAGTGGGACCGGCGCTCTACCAACTGAGCTAACGAGCCGATGAATAACAGACCCAAATCTTGACTCTCTTTGTGACTGGGTTGCGATGTCATAATATGACGTAATAATGCGCCTCATAGAGGGTGTGTTGCTGCTGTGACGTAGCGTTGCCATTTGATCGAACCTCAGAATAACCGTCAGCATACGTGTAAATTAAGCTCAGACCCCGCCAAACCCATTGGGTAACGGTAGATTCCAATTTAAGACGACCTAGAGTAAAAGGTTGTTGTTGCACATTTGCACCCTGACAGTATCCTTATTTACGTCACACACCATCTTATGTTTCGTTTTTTTTCTGTGGTTTCATGGTTGGTCTATAATGCTAGGAGTGAAGCACAGGCGTCATAATAAAAGATTCTTGTTAAAAAAAATTCAAAATAAGTAGTAGGCTCGTGAGGGACTCGAACCCCCGACCACCGGGAAATTGGGCAGACAGTTTAGAGGAGACCGGCGCTCTACCAACTGAGCTAACGAGCCGATGAATAAGCAGACGAAATTTCAAAACACACTGATCCTGCCGTAGACGTCACATTGGGATTTCAAAATGTGGTGCAATTATACCCTTTATATATCAGATACTAGCTCTAACCCGCGACTTTGTCCGCGTAGAGGTCGAAAAAGGTTGTAATAGGATTTTTTAATTGGTTTTTACGTTATTAATCATGTCGTCCAAGCCGTATCCGGCGACGGCGACTCCTATGTGTCTATTCCGGGATCGTTGTTGTGGTGGGCTCTGATGTGGCTAGCAAAGCCAAACTTCGACTTGAAAGTTCGGTTGCATGGTACACAAAAAAGTTGGCCAGTGGAGTTGAAAGTATAGTTGTAGGAGGGCTTCGGTCGAGTCTTCCGTATTTGGCGCTTTGCATCAAGGTCTTCTAGACGCTTCGATTCGTATGCATCTACGTTTTTGTGAACGGTGTGGCGCCATTCCGGTCTAAGACGAGCACGCTCCTCCCAACTATCAGTTGGAATGTTACACGCCACTAGGTTGCGTTTGAGCACGTCTTTGTACCGCAGGTATTGCCCACCCTGTTTTCTTTTCCCGTCCGCGAGCTCGGAATAGAAAACTGCCTTTGGCAACCTGCTGTCATCCATTCGCAAGACATGCCCACACCATCTCAGCTGATGTTTGAAGATAAGCGCTTCAATCCCGGATAGGCCAGTTCGACGCAAGACTTCCGTGTTTGGAACACGGTCTTGCCATTTAATGCGCAGGATCGACCTTAGACATCTGAGATGGAAGATGTCTAGCTGCTTGATGTCTGCTTTATAACAGCACCAAGTCTCTGCAGCATACAGTAAGGTAGGCACGACGATTGCTTTATAGACTAAAATTTTAGTTTGCAGCTTAAGGTCGTGGGAGTTCCAAACACGTGCCTTTAGTTTTCCAAAGGCTGCCGCCGCACTTGCTATCCGGGCTGGCAGCTCTGATGCCAGCGTGTTATCGTTGCGTATACGTGTTCCCAGGTATTTAAAGTTTAAAACTTCTTCCAGCGCTGCTCCTTCCAAGGTGACATTGGAGGAATCTTCGTGGCAACCTCTGGGTGGTTGTTTTAGAATTTGTGTCTTGCTAACGCTTATAACTAAACCAAATCTACGGCATGAAACGGCTAAAGATGTTACAAACCCTTGTAGAGACTCAACAGAATCCGCCATTAAGGCAACATCATCAGCGTACAGGATATCCAAAATCGGAAGTTTGAATACCTGTCGCTTAGATCTGAGGCGAGTTAGATCAAAAATACTTTTATCTGTTCTGGAGTTAATTTGTATTAAGCCGTTGCAAGACTTCGTTGCGTCACGCATGACAGAGGCAAAATATAAAGCAAATAAAGTTGGAGCCAAGACGCAGCCTTGTTTCACGCCACTGGTTACGGAAAATTGGTCTGAAAAGTCATTTTCATGTCGAACTCTGGCCAACATGCCGTCATGAAATTGGCGTATCAAGTTAATTAACTTTTCAGGACAACCAGCTTTTTTTAGAACAATCCACAAGGCTTCACGCGGTACTCTATCAAATGCTTTTTCAAGATCAACGAAGCACATGTAGAGAGGACGATGTTGTTCCAAGCTTTTTTCTTGTATTTGTTTAATTACAAATATGGCATCCACTGTACCTCTGCCCGGACGGAATCCACATTGGGTTTCCGGGAGTATGTCTTCAGCGTGTCGGGATAGACGGGTGTTAATGATATGGGCTAGAATCTTCCCAGCTGCTGAGAGTAGAGAAATGCCTCTGTACGAACTACAATCGGCTATGTCGCCTTTGCCTTTGTATAATTTACAAATAGAGGCATCTCTCCAATCCTGCGGGACGATTTCACATTCCCATATCTTCAAGATAAGTTCGTATAACTTGTTATTAATGTGCGGGCCACCATATTTATACAGTTCAGATGGTAGGTTGTCTATCCCAGGTGCCTTAGCATTTTTCATCTTCCTTAGCGTATCAACAAGTTCGTCAAAGGTGGGTGGATCCGCTAGATCTTCAGCGGTTGGTTGACTTTCCAAGGAGTCGATGTATAACAGGTCGGTGGTCTGACAACTAGGATTCAGAACTTCGTCAAAATGTTCTGCCCAGCGAGCAAGTACGTCTTTCTGATCAGAAAGACGTTGTGTTTTGTCCTTATTATACATTGGAGCTGTCTTTGAAGATCGTGGGCCGAAAACAGTCTTGAGACTTTCGAAAAATCTTCCAGATTGGTTAGTATCAGCGTACAGCTGGATTTCCTGTGCTTTTTGGACCCACCATTTGTCCTTGAGTGTGCGCACTCTTTCCTTGAGACTTTGATGAGCTTTTCTCCGCTCGGGAACGTCAGATGAGAGAAGAGTGCGTCTGTAGTTCTCCACGAGCTTCTTATTTTCCTCGTCGGAATCATCGAACCAATCTTGGTTTTTCCGTTTTGGTTTCCCAATGACTCGTAGAGCACTGCTATGGAGATGCTCGGCAAAAGAACGCCATCTCTCATCAACAGATGCATCTTCTGTGACGTCCGGCATACCGGCACCGAAAGCGTCATCTAGCTCTACAGTTAGGTTTTTATTTCGAATCAACTTTTCGCAGTCTATTTTTGCTGGAATCTTATGGGCAGCTCGACGTGGTGTTCTTAGTTGCAATCGCAGCTTCGATCGAACAAGTCGATGATCAGTCCAGCCTTGGGCGCCCCTCATTACGCGAGTGATTAGTACTTCGTTGAGGTCTCTCTTACGTACAATCACGTAGTCCAGAAGGTGCCAGTGCTTGGATCTTGGATGCATCCACGTGGTCTTATACTTTTCAGGCAATCGAAAACAAGTACTTGTAATGGTGAGATCAAACTCGGCGCAGAGAGTAAGGAGATCAGTACCATTGGTATTGCATTTCCCAACTCCATGTCTTCCAAGAACCCCATTCCAAGCACCGTGATCGCTACCAACACGAGCGTTGAAATCGCCCATCAAGAGGATTCTGTCCGCAAAAGGAATTTTGTTGAGGACTGCGTTAAGTTCAAAATAAAACTTAGCTTTCTCTTCTTCCGGAGATGGCAGTGTGGGGGCATATACACTAATCAGGTGGATATACTTCTTTGATGACAGTTGAAGACGAAGTGTAATTATTCTATCATTGATGCCCTTTGGTAGTTCCTGTAGTGATCGCGCCAGATGGTTTTTAACAGCGAACCCTACTCCACTTGCTGCCCTCTCGGTATTTGGTCTTCCACTCCAATAGTAGGTATAACCTCCAAGCTGCTCGACTAACTGTCCGGAGTCGCTGAGATGTGTTTCACTAATAGCGGCAATGTCGATGTTATACCGAGCTAGTTGTCTTGCTATTAAAGCAGTCTTCCTTTCTGGACACAGGTTTAGATCATTGTCTAAAAGTGTACGAACGTTCCAAGTTCCGATTATAAGATCTTTTACAATTCTTTTTTGTTTCGTTTTTCGACCGCATTAGGTTGGTGACAGATGACTGCGGTTTGCCATCTGCTTAGGAGATGAGACAGACTTGGTTTAGGCCACCTTTTCTAGGCCCCTCCCCGGATTGGGGAAAGCAGAGCGCTCCCTAAATAGGGCTGCTTTGTCGTCATCTGAGCTGCCGAACTTGTCCCCCGTCTCAAGCGGGACATAGAGCGACCATCACCAGAAGACCGCCTACGTGCAGCTGCCAACTAAGGTTCGGACACACCATATCCTCCCCCCACCATCAGCTCACCATCGCCGTAGGTCTTGCGCTCATAGTCCAGATAAACATGCAGGAGTCATCTGCGCGTGAATATATTTTAGTGAACAAGCAGTTGCGCAGGTGCAAGTCCACTCTCTCCTCCTCAACCTTCCGATGCCGATGGACCGGGGATCCGGTACGACCGACAGAAGGCAGAAGCCGCAGAAGATTGGCCGCACGCTACTAAAAGGATCCTGACGTGCGCCCTTTGAGGCATATCCCCGTTGCCTTGCCCGACCGCTGTAGAAGCCAAATGCGCTTGTCTATTGACGTTGCTCGCCTTCTAACACCGGCAGGGACTTGTGTAGATGGAGGATCATCCATAGACTGACTGCGCTAGTGCTGAAAGCTACCCAGCGGGCGGTGGGGGCGTCACTACCCGACGCCTGAGATAACATATGAATTACTATGTTAAAATGTTTGAATACTTATAATATATATCATTTTTTATTATAACGTAGTGATTTAAGGGCCTAGCAGACCCGGCGAACCTTTCTTTCCCGCTCCCTCTCCCGTTTCCTTCTTGTTTCCGTCATTTGCTAGACCGACAAACTTCGGACCCCTATTTTACCCCCTTAGAGGTTGAATTTAGAAAAATCCTGAAATACATACTTATTCATTTACCGTCAGGAGTACTACTGCGAAGTTACGAATAAAATAGTCTAACTAATCTTGTCACTCCATACAAACTTTGGACCCCCGTTTGACCTCCTTTGGGGGTGAGTTTTTAAAAATCCTTTCTTAGTGTACTCCTAGACCTCATAGAAAACCTATGTGCCAAATTTGGAGTCTTTAGACCCTGCGGTTTCAGCTGCGCGTTGATCAGTCTCTATCTATCTATGTCAGCCATGTCTATGTCTATGTCGAAAATGGTTCTTATAGGGCTCTCCCTCTCTCTCTCCCTGTTTCCTGTTCCCTGTTCCCTGTTCCTGTCATTAGCTAGACCGCAAGAGAGCGACGGAACGCTTCAAATTGGTCAAACTAATCTTGTTTGTCTATTCAAAATTTGGATCGTTTCACCCCCTTAGGGGATGAATTTTGAAAAATCCTAAAATACGTATTCACTTATTTACCGCCAGGAGTACTCTTGCGAAGTTTCGAATATAATGGTCGTACTAATCTTTTTTCTCCATACAAACTTTGGACCTCCGTTTCACCCCCTTAGGGGATGAATTTTGTAAAATCCTGAAATGTGTATTTCTTATTTAGAGCCGGGTTACTTTTGCGAAGTTTCGAATAAAATGGTCAAACTAATCTTGTTTCTCCATAAAAACTTTGGACCCCCGTTACACCCCGTTAGGGGATGAATTTTGAAAAATCCTGAAACACGTTTTTACTTATTTATTGCCGGGAGTACTCTTGCGAAGTTACAAATAAAATGGTCAAACTAATCCTGTTTGTCCATACAAACTTTGGACTTAGACTTTGGGGTGAATTTTGAAAAATCCTTTCTTACGAGTGCATCCCTAGACCTCATAAGGAACCTACGTGCCAAATTTGGAGTCTTTAGACTAAGCGGTTTGGGCTGTGCGTTGATATGTCAGTCAGTCAGTCATTCAGTTTCTTCTTTTATATATATAGATGTACCATGCGATTGTTCACCACGAACTATAAAGTGTATACCACCTTCATGCTACACACTGCCCCTTGTGTTTTTTTTTTACATACATTTAGTCTACAAACAGACAATCTCTTCTCAGACATTTGAAGAACCTGGGAGAACATGGGAGCTCGTTCCACTACTTAGGTGTAGAGGTATGAGAAAAAGATTCTCTGAAAATGTACACAGCGTTTTTTCGTGAAGGCTTGATGTGTGATGGTACAGGGAAATTGGTCGTTTATTTCGTGATTTCTGTAGAGTAAAGTAAATCGTATAAACAAAATAAATTAAATGATCAAAGTAATAAAATAAAATATTCAAAAATAAATTTAAGGCTCGTGAGGGACTCGAACCCCCGACCACCGGGAAATTGGAGCGAAACTTTAGTGGGACCGGCGCTCTACCAACTGAGCTAACGAGCCGATGAATAACAGACCCGAATTTTGACTCTCTTTGCGACTGGGTTGCGATGTCATAATATGACGTAATAATGCGCTTCATAGAGGGTGTGTTGCTGCTGTGACGTAGCGTTGCCATTTGATCGAACCTTCAACCCCGCCTCTAACCCCGCCAAAAACATTGGTGCATATTTACACCCTGATAGTATTCTTATATATGTCACGCACCGTCTAGTGTTTCGTTTGTGTGGCTTTATGGTTGGTCATAAATAAATGCCTTTAGTGAAGCAAAGGCGTCAAAGTAATAGATTCGTGTAAAACAAAAAAAAAACTTAATAAATTGTAGGCTTGTGATTGACTTCAAACCCCGACCACCGGGAAATTGGGCAAATAGTTTACAGAAGACCGGCGCTATAGCAACTGAGCTAACGAGCCGATGGACAAGCAAGTGAAACGTTAAAAAACACTGTTCCTACCATCACCGCGTGATATGATCACATAATGTGACCGCGGAGCTGTTGCATTTTTTTAAAGGCGAGCCCTCAGACTTTCTCTCAGACCAGCTCATGTTGCCCCGATGGCAGTGTCATCTTTGCTCATGGATGAAACGTTTCATGGACCAGTGTTGTAAGGTCGTTTACACTGCCCTTCATAAGTGTGACCACCTTGCTAATTAATAAGTGGGTGTTTTATAACACGACCTTTGTGCCACTTACCGTTCGCTTAGCTTAGATTTTTTTGTTTGGGTTTGTATGTTAACTTTATCGAATTTTTAACTATTTAAAAACAAGGTTAGGTTTTTAAAGTAGCGTGTGTTTTCACGTTAGGTTTTATTCTAACAATATAATTGTTTTTATTTTGTGTGCTAAAGGTTGATAAGCATAAAATAAAAGAAGTCTTTAAAATAAAATAAAATAGTTTCAAAAATAAATTGTAGGCTCGTGAGGGACTCGAACCCCCGACCACCGGGAAATTGGAGCGAAACTTTAGTGGGACCGGCGCTCTACCAACTGAGCTAACGAGCCGATGAATAAGCAAACAAAATGTTGAAACATACTGATCCTATCGTAGACGTCGCACTGAGATGTCATAATATGATGCAACAATTCACCTACAGGGGGTGTGACCGCGGAGCTGTTGCATTTGTTGAAGATGAGCCCTCAGACGAGCTTTTGTTGCACTGATGGCAGTATGTCATGGCCCATGGATGATGCGTTACAGGAACTGGTATTTTAAGGTCTTATAAACACACCGCCCTCCGTAAATGTGACCCCCTAGCTAATAATAAAATGGGTGTGTTTAATATTTATATGGTTCGTGTTAAGAAACCCACCATATCATCTACTCCAGACCATAATGTTGGGTAAAATTGCCGGAAAGCGCAAGTTGGGACGTCGCAAAATGTCATGGCTAAGGAACATCCGTCAATAGACTGGTATTAAAACGGAAGAACAACTGTTCAGGCTTGCCGTGGACGAATCAAGATGTACAACAGCTAACTACCAATCTTCAGGAATTAAGCGGCACCTAAAGAAGAAGAATGATTATATGGTACCTTTTGGCCACAAACTTAATTTAATACGGGGCTACGAAACGGGCAGACCGAGTTTCTCTTTTTTTAAAGTTTGTCGAGATAAGTTTTAACTACGATATAAAAAGGTTTTTATAGTCGTAGGTGTTTTTAATTTAGGTTTTATTTAAACAATTCCTAGGGAAGGTCTTGTGTGCCAAAGGTAGATAAAAACAAGCCTTCAAAATGAAAAAAAAAAGAAATTTCAAAATAAATTGCAGGCTCGTGAGGGACTCGAACCCCCGACCACCGGGAAATTGGAGCGAAACTTTAGTGGGACCGGCGCTCTACCAACTGAGCTAACGAGCCGATGAATAACAGACTCGAATCTTGACTATCTTTGTGACTGGGTTGCGATGTCATAATATGACGTAATAATGCGCCTCATAGAGGGTGTGTTGCTGCTGTGACGTAGCGTTGCCATTTGATCGAACCTCAGAATAATCGTCAGCATACGAGTAAATTAAGCTCAGACCCCGCCAAACCCATTGGGTAACGGTAGATTCCAATTTAAGACGACCTAGAGTAAAAAAAAGGTTGTTGTTGCACATTTGCACGCTGATAGTATCCTTATTTACGTCACACACCATCTTATGTTTCGTTTTCTTTCTGTGGTTTCATGGTTGGTCTTAAATGCTAGTAGTGTTGCACAGGCGTCAAAATAAAAGATTCTTGTTAAAAAAATATCAAAATAAGTAGTAGGCTCGTGAGGGACTCGAACCCCCGACCACCGGGAAATTGGGCAGACAGTTTAGAGGAGACCGGCGCTCTACCAACTGAGCTAACGAGCCGATGAATAAGATGACGAAATTTCAAAACACACTGATCCTGCCGTAGACGTCACATTGGGATTTCAAAATGTGGTGCAATTATACCCTTTATATATCAGATACTAGCTCTAACCCGCGACTTTGTCCGCGTAGAGGTCGAAAAAGGTTGTAATAGGATTTTTTAATTGGTTTTTACGTTATTAATGTTGTGATAACATATGAATTTCTATGTTAAAATGTTTGAATACTTATAATATATATCATTTTTTATTATAACGTAGTGATTTAAGGGCCTAGCAGACCCGGCGAACCTTTCTTTCCCGCTCCCTCTCCCGTTTCCTTCTTGTTTCCGTCATTTGCTAGACCGACAAACTTCGGACCCCTATTTCACCCCCTTAGAGGTTGAATTTAGAAAATTCCTGAAATACATGCTTATTCATTTACCATCAGGAGTACTACTGCGAAGTTTCGAATAAAATAGTCTAACTAATCTTGTCACTCCATACAAACTTTGGACCCCCGTTTGACCTCCTTTGGGGGTGAGTTTTTAAAAATCCTTTCTTAGTGTACTCCTAGACCTCATAGAAAACCTATGTGCCAAATTTGGAGTCTTTAGACCCTGCGGTTTCAGCTGCGCGTTGATCAGTCTTTATCTATCTATGTCAGCCATGTCTATGTCTATGTCGAAAATGGTTCTTATAGGGCTCTCCCTGTTTCCTGTTCCCTGTTTCTGTCATTAGCTAGACCGAAAGAGAGCGACGGAACGCTACAAATTGGTCAAACTAATCTTGTTTGTCTATTCAAAATTTGGATCGTTTCACCCCCTTAGGGGATGAATTTTGAAAAATCCTAAAATACGTATTCACTTATTTACCGCCAGGAGTACTCTTGCGAAGTTTCGAATATAATGGTCGTACTAATCTTTTTTCTCCATACAAACTTTGGACCTCCGTTTCACCCCCTTAGGGGATGAATTTTGTAAAATCCTGAAATGTGTATTTCTTATTTAGAGCCGGGTAACTTTTGCGAAGTTTCGAATAAAATGGTCAAACTAATCTTGTTTCTCCATAAAAACTTTAGACCCCCGTTACACCCCGTTAGGGGATGAATTTTGAAAAATCCTGAAACACGTTTTTACTTATTTATTGCCGGGAGTACTCTTGCGAAGTTACAAATAAAATGGTCAAACTAATCCTGTTTGTCCATACAAACTTTGGACTTAGACTTTGGGGTGAATTTTGAAAAATCCTTTCTTACGAGTGCATCCCTAGACCTCATAAGGAACCTACGTGCCAAATTTGGAGTCTTTAGACTCAGCGGTTTGGGCTGTGCGTTGATATGTCAGTCAGTCAGTCATTCAGTTTCTTCTTTTATATATATAGATGTACCATGCGATTGTTCACCACGAACTATAAAGTGTATACCACCTTCATGCTACACACTGCCCCTTGTGTTTTTTTTTTTTACATACATTTAGTCTACAAACAGACAATCTCTTCTCAGACATTTGAAGAACCTGGGAGAACATGGGAGCTCGTTCCACTACTTAAGTGTAGAGGTATGAGAAAAAGATTCTCTGAAAATGTACACAGCGTTTTTTCGTGAAGGCTTGATGTGTGATGGTACAGGGAAATTGGTCGTTTATTTCGTGATTTCTGTATAGTAAAGTAAATCGTATAAACAAAATAAATTAAATGTTCAAAGTAATAAAATAAAATATTCAAAAATAAATTTAAGGCTCGTGAGGGACTCGAACCCCCGACCACCGGGAAATTGGAGCGAAACTTTAGTGGGACCGGCGCTCTACCAACTGAGCTAACGAGCCGATGAATAACAGACCCGAATTTTGACTCTCTTTGCGACTGGGTTGCGATGTCATAATATGACGTAATAATGCGCTTCATAGAGGGTGTGTTGCTGCTGTGACGTAGCGTTGCCATTTGATCGAACCTTCAACCCCGCCTCTAACCCCGCCAAAAACATTGGTGCATATTTACACCCTGATAGTATTCTTATATATGTCACGCACCGTCTAGTGTTTCGTTTGTGTGGCTTTATGGTTGGTCATAAATAAATGCCTTTAGTGAAGCAAAGGCGTCAAAGTAATAGATTCGTGTAAAACAAAAAAAAAACTTAATAAATTGTAGGCTTGTGATTGACTTCAAACCCCGACCACCGGGAAATTGGGCAAATAGTTTTCAGAAGACCGGCGCTATAGCAACTGAGCTAACGAGCCGATGGACAAGCAAGTGAAACGTTAAAAAACACTGTTCCTACCATCACCGCGTGATATGATCACATAATGTGACCGCGGAGCTGTTGCATTTTTTTAAAGGCGAGTCCTCAGACTTTCTCTCAGACCAGCTCATGTTGCCCCGATGGCAGTGTCATCTTTGCTCATGGATGAAACGTTTCATGGACCAGTGTTGTAAGGTCGTTTACACTGCCCTTCATAAGTGTGACCACCTTGCTAATTAATAAGTGGGTGTTTTATAACACGACCTTTGTGCCACTTACCGTTCGCTTAGCTTAGATTTTTTTGTTTGGGTTTGTATGTTAACTTTATCGAATTTTTAACTATTTAAAAACAAGGTTAGGTTTTTAAAGTAGCGTGTGTTTTCACGTTAGGTTTTATTCTAACAATATAATTGTTTTTATTTTGTGTGCTAAAGGTTGATAAGCATAAAATAAAAGAAGTCTTTGAAATAAAATAAAATAGTTTCAAAAATAAATTGTAGGCTCGTGAGGGACTCGAACCCCCGACCACCGGGAAATTGGAGCGAAACTTTAGTGGGACCGGCGCTCTACCAACTGAGCTAACGAGCCGATGAATAAGCAAACAAAATGTTGAAACATACTGATCCTATCGTAGACGTCGCACTGAGATGTCATAATATGATGCAACAATTCACCTACAGGGGTTGTGACCGCGGAGCTGTTGCATTTGTTGAAGACGAGCCCTCAGACGAGCTTTTGTTGCACTGATGGCAGTATGTCATGGCCCATGGATGATGCGTTACAGGAACTGGTATTTTAAGGTCTTATAAACACACCGCCCTCCGTAAATGTGACCCCCTAGCTAATAATAAAATGGGTGTGTTTAATATTTATTTGGTTCGTGTTAAGAAACCCACAATATCATCTACTCCAGACCATAATGTTGGGTAAAATTGCCGGAAAGCGCAAGTTGGGACGTCGCAAAATGTCATGGCTAAGGAACATCCGTCAATAGACTGGTATTAAAACGGAAGAACAACTGTTCAGGCTTGCCGTGGACGAATCAAGATGTACAACAGCTAACTACCAATCTTCAGGAATGAAGCGGCACCTAAAGTAGAAGAATGATTATATGGTACCTTTTGGCCACAAACTTAATTTAATACAGGGCTACGAAACGGGCAGACCGAGTTTCTTTTTTTTTAAAGTTTGTCGAGAAAAGTTTTAACTACGATATAAAAAGGTTTTTATAGTCGTAGGTGTTTTTAATTTAGGTTTTATTTAAACAATTCCTAGGGAAGGTCTTGTGTGCCAAAGGTAGATAAAAACAAGCCTTCAAAATGAAAAAAAAAGAGTTTTCAAAATAAATTGCAGGCTCGTGAGGGACTCGAACCCCCGACCACCGGGAAATTGGAGAGAATCTTTAGTGGGACCGGCGCTCTACCAACTGAGCTAACGAGCCGATGAATAACAGACCCAAATCTTGACTCTCTTTGTGACTGGGTTGCGATGTCATAATATGACGTAATAATGCGCTTCATAGAGGGTGTGTTGCTGCTGTGACGTTGCGTTGCCATTTGATCGAACCTCAGGTTAATAGTCAGCATAAATTAAGCTCAAACACAGCCAAACCCAATGGGTTTGGCTGTGTTTGAGCTATTGGAGGATTCCAATTTATGATGACCTACCATAAAAAAGTTTGTTGTTGCACATTTGCACCCTGATAGTATCCTTAGTTACGTCACACACCATCTTATGTTTCGTTTTCTTTCGGTGGTTTTAATGTTTGGTCATTAATGCTAGTAGTAGTAGTAGGTCATAGGCGTCAAAATAAAAGATTCTTGTTATAAAAAAATACAAAATAAGTAGTAGGCTCGTGAGGGACTCGAACCTCGGACCACCGGGAAATTGGACAGTTTAGAGGAGACCGGCGCTCTACCAGCTGCGCTAACGAGCCGATGAATAAGCTGACAAAATGTTAAAACATACTGATCCCATCGTAGACGTCGCACTGGGATGTCATAATATGATGCAACAAATACACCTACATGGGGTGTGACCGCGGAGCGGTTGCACAAGACAAGCCCTCAGACGAGCTTTTGTTGCACTGATGACAGTGTCGTCATCGCCCATGGATGATGCGTTACAGGAACCGGTATTGTAAGGTATTATGAACACACCGCCCTCTGGAAATGTGACACCCTAGCTAATTATAAAATGGGTGTGATTAATGTTTATAAGTTATTTATACGTTACGTGTTGAGAAACCTACAATGTCATCTACTCCAGACCATAATGATGGGTGCAATGGCCGGAAAGCGCAATATGAGACGTCGCAAAATTTCATGGCTGAGGAATATCCGTTAATGGACTGGCATCAAAATCGTAGAACAACTGTTCTGGCTCGCTATGGACAAATCAAGATTTAAAGACATGACTGCCAATCTCCAGGAATGAAGCGGCACCTAAAGCAGAAGAATGTTTAAAAGGTACATGTTGGCCACAAATGCCTCTTCACTTGATTGAGTATAATTATACATATACAGGGCTAGCAAATGGATTGACCGAGTAATTTTCTTTTTTTCGGTTTGAAGTTTGTCGAGGCTATTTTTAACTACGATATTAAAAGGTTTTGGTGTCCTAGGCGTTTTGTATTTAGGATTTATTTAAACAATTTCGGGGCAAGATTTTGTGTGCCAAAGGTAGATAACAAATAAGACTTCAAAATAAAAAAAGAGTTTTCAAAATAAATTGTAGGCTCGTGATGAACTCGAATCCCGACCACCGGGAAATTGGGTAGACAGTTTAGAGGTGACCGGCGTTCTACCAACTAAGCTAACGAGCTGATGGAATGAAAAACTCTGTATCTACCATCACCGCGTGATGTGATCACAAACTGTGACCGCGGAGCTGTAGCATTGTTTTAAAGGCGAGCCCTCAGACGTTCTCTCAGACGGGCTCATGTTGCCCAGATGGCAGTGTCATTTTCGCTCATAGATGAAACGTTTTAAGGACCAGTGTTGTAAGGTCTCTTACTCCGCCCTCCATAAATGTGACCACCTTGCTAATTAATAAATGGGTGTGTTTTATAATTATAATAGGACCTTTTGCCACACAACGTTCGCCTCACTTAGATATTTATTTTTAAGTTAATTTTATCGAGAAGATTAACTTTGTAATAAAAGGTTAGGTTTTAAAAGTCGTGGGTGTTTTCAATTTTGCTTTTATTTTATGAATTTAATAGTTTTTGTTTCGGAACCGGTATTGTAAGGTATCATAAACACACCGCCCTCCGTAAATGTGACCCCCTAGCTAATAATAAAATTAATGTTTATAGCTTCTTTATATGTTACGTGTTGAGAAATCCACAATATCATCTACTTCAGACCATAATGATGGGTAAAATTGCCGGAAAGCGCAAGGTGTGACATCGCAAAATGTCATGGCTGAGGAATATCCGTCAATGGACTGGTACCAAAACGGTGGAACATAGTCTAGAGCATTTTCGTCAAAAGACGTCTAGAAACCGAGTTTTATTTGTTCTTCTCTATAACTATGAATGGTATCGTTGGATTCCTTGTAATATACTGATCATGGAACTGTCGGTCGTCAAGTGTCAAAGTAGTGGAGGGGGATAGTTTAGCGACCAAAGATGGCTACCGCTCAGTTTCGTTTTTTCGCATTTTAGGTATGTACTGCATCGATATCCCAACTTTAAACGAATTAAGAAAGCTTATGATATAATAAGTTTTTTTTTTATTGACACTGGCCATCTATTTTCCATAGACGGCGACTTATTTTATGAAATATATCCTTTTTTTAAATATTTACCCGTGAGTATTTCTATGAATTTCTCAGTTACCATGCATTTGATGAGTATTTATGTCATAATATAATTTGTAGATAATACAATTAGCAATCCAAAAAGGTATAAATCATTCCGCTACCATTTCTTATCAATGAGCTAGGTCGAACCGCGTCAACTGGAAGAGGATTATAGTCATCTGCTTTTTGTATGGAAAAACAGAATTGTTCTGAAACCTATCGTGTGGTGTGTGGTACCAAATAAAAGGGCCTTTTGTGGTGATTCGAAATATACATCACATCGTTACATTTCAGTCACTTGTTATAATTATACAGGGCTACCAAACGGATTGACCGAGTTATTTATATGTGTTTTAAAGTTTGGCAAGGCTATTTTTAATTACGAAATATAAAAAGGCTTTTATAGTCGTAGGTGCCATAAGAAGATAAAAAGGAGACTTCAAAATAAAAGAAGAGTTTTAAAAATAAATTTAAGGCTCGTGAGGGACTCGAACCCCCGACCACCGGGAAATTGGAGCGAAACTTTAGTGGGACCGGCGCTCTACCAACTGAGCTAACGAGCCGATGAATAACAGAACCGAATCTTCACTCTCGTTGTGACTGGTTTGCGATGTCATAATATGACGCAATAATGCGCTTCATTGAGGGTGTGTTGCTGCTGTGACGTAGCATTGTCATTCGATCGAACCTGAGGTTAACCGTTAGCATAAATTAAGCTCAAACACTGCTAAACCCAGGACTCGAACCCCCGACCACCGGGAAATTGGGCAGATAGTTTAGAGGAGACCGGCGCTCTACCAACTGATCTAACGAGCCGATGAATAACAGACCCGAATCTTGACTCTCTTTGTGATTTGGTTTCGATATCATTATATGACGCAATAATGCGCTTCATAGAGGATGTGTTACTGCTGTGACGTAGCGTTGCTATTTGATCGAACCTAAAACCCCGCCTCAAACCCCGCCAAACCCGTTGGGTAACGGGAGATTTCAATTTATGACGACCTAGAGTAAAAAAGGTTGTTGCATACATAGGGCGCACTATAAGTTTCCGGAACTGGCCACTTACATAAACAATATTAAAAAATTTATTGCAACATTTGAAAATAGAACTCTTTGGCTGTAGAATGCAGTTTGTTTCATCTGACTGTCTTTTGTTTTTACCTTGTGGCGCCATTTAAAAAATTGTGTGTCTGCATCAACATGGATTTAACTCGGGAAAATTTTCGTAGTATGATTTTCTACGATTTTAAGTGTAGTCGTAGGTGTTTTTAATTTAGGTTTTATTTAAACAATTCCTAGGGAAGGTCTTGTGTGCCAAAGGTAGATAAAAACAAGCCTTCAAAATGAAAAAAAAAAGAGTTTTCAAAATAAATTGCAGGCTCGTGAGGGACTCGAACCCCCGACCACCGGGAAATTGGAGCGAAACTTTAGTGGGACCGGCGCTCTACCAACTGAGCTAACGAGCCGATGAATAACAGACTCGAATCTTGACTATCTTTGTGACTGGGTTGCGATGTCATAATATGACGTAATAATGCGCCTCATAGAGGGTGTGTTGCTGCTGTGACATAGCGTTGCCATTTGATCAAACTTCAGAATAGCCGTCAGCATACGAGTAAATTAAGCTCAGACCCCGCCAAACCCATTGGGTAACGGTAGATTCCAATTTAAGACGACCTAGAGTAAAAAAAAGGTTGTTGTTGCACATTTGCACCCTGATAGTATCCTTATTTACGTCACACACCATCTTATGTTTCGTTTTCTTTCTGTGGTTTCATGGTTGGTCTTAAATGCTAGTAGTGTTGCACAGGCGTCAAAATAAAAGATTCTTGTTAAAAAAATATCAAAATAAGTAGTAGGCTCGTGAGGGACTCGAACCCCCGACCACCGGGAAATTGGGCAGACAGTTTAGAGGAGACCGGCGCTCTACCAACTGAGCTAACGAGCCGATGAATAAGATGACGAAATTTCAAAACACACTGATCCTGCCGTAGACGTCACATTGGGATTTCAAAATGTGGTGCAATTATACCCTTTATATATCAGATACTAACTCTAACCCGCGACTTCGTCCATGTAAAAGTCGAAAAAGGTTGTAATAGGATTTTTAATTGGTTTTTACGTTATTAATGTTGTGATAACATATGAATTACTATGTTAAAATGTTTGAATACTTATAAAATATATCATTTTTTATTACAACGTAGTGATTTAAGGGCCTATCAGACCCGGCGAACCTTTCTTTCCCGCTCCCTCTCCCGTTTCCTTCCTGTTTCCGTCATTTGCTAGACCGACAAACTTCGGACCCCTATTTCACCGCCTTAGAGGTTGAATTTAGAAAAATCCTGAAATACATACTTATTCATTTACCATCATTAGTACTACTGCGAAGTTTCGAATAAAATAGTCTAACTAATCTTGTCACTCCATACAAACTTTGGACCCCCGTTTGACCTCCTTTGGGGGTGAGTTTTTAAAAATCCTTTCTTAGTGTACTCCTAGACCTCATAGAAAACCTATGTGCCAAATTTGGAGTCTTTAGACCCTGCGGTTTCAGCTGCGCGTTGATCAGTCTTTATCTATCTATGTCAGCCATGTCTATGTCTATGTCGAAAATGGTTCTTATAGGGCTCTCCCTTTCTCTCTTTCCCTGTTTCCTGTTCCCTGTTCCTGTCATTAGCTAGACCGAAAGAGAGCGACGGAACGCTTCAAATTGGTCAAACTAATCTTGTTTGTCTATTCAAAATTTGATCGTTTCACCCCCTTAGGGGATGAATTTGGAAAAATCCTAATATACGTACAATCCATACAATCTTTGGACCCCCGTTTTACCCCCTAAGGGGATGAATTTTGTAAAATCCTGAAATGTGTATTACTTATTTAGAGCCGGGTTACTTTTGCGAAGTTTCGAATAAAATGGTCAAACTAATCTTGTTTCTCTATAAAAACTTTGGACCCCCGTTACACCCCGTTAGGGGATGAATTTTGAAAAATCCTGAAACACGTTTTTACTTATTTATTGCCGGGAGTACTCTTGCGAAGTTACAAATAAAATGGTCAAACTAATCCTGTTTGTCCATACAAACTTTGGACTTAGACTTTGGGGTGAATTTTGAAAAATCCTTTCTTACGAGTGCATCCCTATACCTCATGAGGAACCTACGTGCCAAATTTGGAGTCTTTGGACTCAGCGGTTTGGGCTGTGCGTTTATATGTCAGTCAGTCAGTCATTCAGTTTCTTCTTTTATATATATAGATGTACCATGCGATTGTTCACCACGAACTATAAAGTGTATACCACCTTCATGCTACACACTGCCCCTTGTTGTGTTTATTGTTTTTTTTTTTACATACATTTAGTCTACAAACAGACAATCTCTTCTCAGACATTTGAAGAACCTGGGAGAACATGGGAGCTCGTTCCACTACTTAAGTGTAGAGGTATGAGAAAAAGATTCTCTGAAAATGTACACAGCGTTTTTTCGTGAAGGCTTGATGTGTGATGGTACAGGGAAATTGGTCGTTTATTTCGTGATTTCCGTATAGTAAAGTAAATCGTATAAACAAAATAAATTAAATGTTCAAAGTAATAAAATAAAATATTCAAAAATAAATTTAAGGCTCGTGAGGGACTCGAACCCCCGACCACCGGGAAATTGGAGCGAAACTTTAGTGGGACCGGCGCTCTACCAACTGAGCTAACGAGCCGATGAATAACAGACCCGAATTTTGACTTTCTTTGCGACTGGGTTGCAATGTCATAATATGACGTAATAATGCGCTTCATAGAGGGTGTGTTGCTGCTGTGACGTAGCGTTGCCATTTGATCGAACCTTCAACCCCGCCTCTAACCCCGCCAAAAACATTAGTGCATATTTACACCCTGATAGTATTCTTATATATGTCACGCACCGTCTAGTGTTTCGTTTGTGTGGCTTTATGGTTGGTCATAAATAAATGCCTTTAGTGAAGCAAAGGCGTCAAAGTAATAGATTCGTGTAAAACAAAAAAAAACTTAATAAATTGTAGGCTTGTGATTGACTTCAAACCCCGACCACCGGGAAATTGGGCAAATAGTTTACAGAAGACCGGCGCTATAGCAACTGAGCTAACGAGCCGATGGACAAGCAAGTGAAACGTTAAAAAACACTGTTCCTACCATCACCGCGTGATATGATCACATAATGTGACCGCGGAGCTGTTGCATTTTTTTAAAGGCGAGCCCTCAGACTTTCTCTCAGACCAGCTCATGTTGCCCCGATGGCAGTGTCATCTTTGCTCATGGATGAAACGTTTCATGGACCAGTGTTGTAAGGTCGTTTACACTGCCCTTCATAAGTGTGACCACCTTGATAATTAATAAGTGGGTGTTTTATAACACGACCTTTGTGCCACTTACCGTTCGCTTAGCTTAGATTTTTTTGTTTGGGTTTGTATGTTAACTTTATCGAATTTTTTACTATTTAAAAACAAGGTTAGGTTTTTAAAGTAGCGTGTGTTTTCACGTTAGGTTTTATTCTAACAATATAATTGTTTTTATTTTGTGTGCTAAAGGTTGATAAGCATAAAATAAAAGAAGTCTTTGAAATAAAATAAAATAGTTTCAAAAATAAATTGTAGGCTCGTGAGGGACTCGAACCCCCGACCACCGGGAAATTGGAGCGAGACTTTAGTGGGACCGGCGCTCTACCAACTGAGCTAACGAGCCGATGAATAAGCAAACAAAATGTTGAAACATACTGATCCTATCGTAGACGTCGCACTGAGATGTCAAAATATGATGCAACAATTCACCTACAGGGAGTGTGACCGCGGAGCTGTTGCATTTGTTGAAGACGAGCCCTCAGACGAGCCCTCAGACGAGCTTTTGTTGCACTGAAGGCAGTAAATCATGGCCCATGGATGATGCGTTACAGGAACTGGTATTGTAAGGTCTTATAAACACACCGCCCTCCGTAAATGTGACCCCCTAGCTAATAATAAAATGGGTGTGTTTAATATTTATATGGTTCGTGTTAAGAAACCCACAATATCATCTACTCCAGACCATGATGTTGGGTAAAATTGCCGGAAAGCGCAAGTTGGGACGTCGCAAAATGTCATGGCTAAGGAACATCCGTCAATAGACTGGTATTAAAACGGAAGAACAACTGTTCAGGCTTGCCGTGGACGAATCAAGATGTACAACAGCTAACTACCAATCTTGAGGAATGAAGCGGCACCTAAAGAAGAAGAATGATTATATGGTACCTTTTGGCAACAAACTTAATTTAATACAGGGCTACGAAACGGCCAGACCGAGTTTCTTTTTTTTAAAGTTTGTCGAGAAAAGTTTAACTACGATATAAAAAGGTTTTTATAGTCGTAGGTGTTTTTAATTTAGGTTTTATTTAAACAATTCCTAGGGAAGGTCTTGTGTGCCAAAGGTAGATAAAAACAAGCCTTCAAAATGAAAAAAAAAAGAGTTTTCAAAATAAATTGCAGGCTCGTGAGGGACTCGAACCCCCGACCACCGGGAAATTGGAGCGAAACTTTAGTGGGACCGGCGCTCTACCAACTGAGCTAACGAACCGATGAATAACAGACTCGAATCTTGACTATCTTTGTGACTGGGTTGCGATGTCATAATATGACGTAAAAATGCGCCTCATAGAGGGTGTGTTGCTGCTGTGACGTAGCGTTGCCATTTGATCGAACCTCAGAATAACCGTCAGCATACGAGTAAACTAAGCTCAGACCCCGCCAAACCCATTGGGTAACGGTAGATTCCAATTTAAGACGACCTAGAGTAAAAAAAAGGTTGTTGTTGCACATTTGCACCCTGATAGTATCCTTATTTACGTCACACACCATCTTATGTTTCGTTTTCTTTCTGTGGTTTCATGGTTGGTCTTAAATGCTAGTAGTGTTGCACAGGCGTCAAAATAAAAGATTCTTGTTTAAAAAATATCAAAATAAGTAGTAGGCTCGTGAGGGACTCGAACCCCCGACCACCGGGAAATTGGGCAGACAGTTTAGAGGAGACCGGCGCTCTACCAACTGAGCTAACGAGCCGATGAATAAGATGACGAAATTTCAAAACACACTGATCCTGCCGTAGACGTCACATTGGGATTTCAAAATGTGGTGCAATTATACCCTTTATATATCAGATACTAGCTCTAACCCGCGACTTCGTCCGCGTAAAAGTCGAAAAAGGTTGTAATAGGATTTTTAATTGGTTTTTACGTTATAAATGTTGTGATAACATATGAATTACTATGTTAAAATGTTTGAATACTTATAAAATATATCATTTTTTATTACAACGTAGTGATTTAAGGGCCTATCAGACCCGGCGAACCTTTCTTTCCCGCTCCCTCTCCCGTTTCCTTCCTGTTTCCGTCATTTGCTAGACCGACTAACTTCGGACCCCTATTTCACCCCCTTAGAGGTTGAATTTAGAAAAATCCTGAAATACATACATATTCATTAACCATCAGGAGTACTACTGCGAAGTTTCGAATAAAATAGTCTAACTAATCTTGTCACTCCATACAAACTTTGGACCCCCGTTTGACCTCCTTTGGGGGTGAGTTTTTAAAAATCCTTTCTTAGTGTACTCCTAGACCTCATAGAAAACCTATGTGCCAAAGGAGTCTTTAGACCCTGCGGTTTCAGCTGCGCGTTGATCAGTCTTTATCTATCTATGTCAGCCATGTCTATGTCTATGTCGAAAATGGTTCTTATAGGGCTCTCCCTCTCTCTCTCCCTGTTTCCTGTTCCCTGTTCCTGTTATAAGCTAGACCGAAAGAGAGCGACGGAACGCTTCAAATTGGTCAAACTAATCTTGTTTGTCTATTCAAAATTTGATCGTTTCACCCCCTTAGGGGATGAATTTGGAAAAATCCTAAACTACGTATTCACTTATTTATGGTCGAACTAATCTTTTTTCTCCATACAATCTTTGGACCCCCGTTTTACCCCCTAAGGGGATGAATTTTGTAAAATCCTGAAATGTGTATTACTTATTTAGAGCCGGGTTACTTTTGCGAAGTTTCGAATAAAATGGTCAAACTAATCTTGTTTCTCTATAAAAACTTTGGACCCCCGTTACACCCCGTTAGGGGATGAATTTTGAAAAATCCTGAAACACGTTTTTACTTATTTACTGCCGGGAGTACTCTTGCGAAGTTACAAATAAAATGGTCAAACTAATCCTGTTTGTCCATACAAACTTTGGACTTAGACTTTGGGGTGAATTTTGAAAAATCCTTTCTTACGAGTGCATCCCTAGACCTCATAAGGAACCTACGTGCCAAATTTGGAGTCTTCGGACTCAGCGGTTTGGGCTGTGCGTTTATATGTCAGTCAGTCAGTCATTCAGTTTCTTCTTTTATATATATAGATGTACCATGCGATTGTTCACCACGAACTATAAAGTGTATACCACCTTCATGCTACACTCTGCCCCTTGTTGTGTTTTTTTTTTTACATACATTTAGTCTTTAAACAGACAATCTCTTCTCAGGCATTTGAAGAACCTGGGAGAACATGGGAGCTCGTTCCACTACTTAAGTGTAGAGGTATGAGAAAAAGATTCTCTGAAAATGTACACAGCGTTTTTCGTGAAGGCTTGATGTGTGATGGTACAGGGAAATTGGTCGTTTATTTCGTGATTTCTTTATAGTAAAGTAAATCGTATAAACAAAATAAATTAAATGTTCAAAGTAATAAAATAAAATATTCAAAAATAAATTTAAGGCTCGTGAGGGACTCGAACCCCCGACCACCGGGAAATTGGAGCGAAACTTTAGTGGGACCGGCGCTCTACCAACTGAGCTAACGAGCCGATGAATAACAGACCCGAATTTTGACTCTCTTTGCGACTGGGTTGCGATGTCATAATATGACGTAATAATGCGCTTCATAGAGGGTGTGTTGCTGCTGTGACGTAGCGTTGCCATTTGATCGAACCTTCAACCCCGCCTCTAACCCCGCCAAAAACATTGGTGCATATTTACACCCTGATAGTATTCTTATATATGTCACGCACCGTCTAGTGTTTCGTTTGTGTGGCTTTATGGTTGGTCATAAATAAATGCCTTTAGTGAAGCAAAGGCGTCAAAGTAATAGATTCGTGTAAAACAAAAAAAAACTTAATAAATTGTAGGCTTGTGATTGACTTCAAACCCCGACCACCGGGAAATTGGGCAAATAGTTTACAGAAGACCGGCGCTATAGCAACTGAGCTAACGAGCCGATGGACAAGCAAGTGAAACGTTAAAAAA
The DNA here is from genome assembly GCA_943193695.1 of Acrobasis suavella. Classification (NCBI taxonomy): domain Eukaryota; kingdom Metazoa; phylum Arthropoda; class Insecta; order Lepidoptera; family Pyralidae; genus Acrobasis; species Acrobasis suavella. Next base: position 2,542,971 of record OW971934.1, on the reverse strand, counting down.
CACTGTTCCTACCATCACCGCGTGATATGATCACATAATGTGACCGCGGAGCTGTTGCATTTTTTTAAAGGCGAGCCCTCAGACTTTCTCTCAGACCAGCTCATGTTGCCCAGATGGCAGTGTCATCTTTGCTCATGGATGAAACGTTTCATGGACCAGTGTTGTTAGGTTGTTTACACTGCCCTTCATAAGTGTGACCACCTTGCTAATTAATAAGTGGGTGTGTTATAACACGACCTTTGTGCCACACACCGTTCGCTTAGCTTAGATTTTTTTGTTTGGGTTTGTATGTTAACTTTATCGAATTTTTAACTATTTAAAAACAAGGTTAGGTTTTTAAAGTAGCGTGTGTTTTCACGTTAGGTTTTATTCTAACAATATAATTGTTTTTATTTTGTGTGCTAAAGGTTGATAAGCATAAAATAAAAGAAGTCTTTGAAATAAAATAAAATAGTTTCAAAAATAAATTGTAGGCTCGTGAGGGACTCGAACCCCCGACCACCGGGAAATTGGAGCGAAACTTTAGTGGGACCGGCGCTCTACCAACTGAGCTAACGAGCCGATGAATAAGCAAACAAAATGTTGAAACATACTGATCCTATCGTAGACGTCGCACTGAGATGTCATAATATGATGCAACAATTCACCTACAGGGGGTGTGACCGCGGAGTTGTTGCATTTGTTGAAGACGAGCCCTCAGACGAGCCCTCAGACGAGCTTTTGTTGCACTGAAGGCAGTAAATCATGGCCCATGGATGATGCGTTACAGGAACTGGTATTGTAAGGTCTTATAAACACACCGCCCTCCGTAAATGTGACCCCCTAGCTAATAATAAAATGGGTGTGTTTAATATTTATATGGTTCGTGTTAAGAAACCCACAATATCATCTACTCCAGACCATGATGTTGGGTAAAATTGCCGGAAAGCGCAAGTTGGGACGTCGCAAAATGTCATGGCTAAGGAACATCCGTCAATAGACTGGTATTAAAACGGAAGAACAACTGTTCAGGCTTGCCGTGGACGAATCAAGATGTACAACAGCTAACTACCAATCTTCAGGAATGAAGCGGCACCTAAAGAAGAAGAATGATTATATGGTACCTTTTGGCCTCAAACTTAATTTAATACAGGGCTATGAAACGGGCAGACCAAGTTTTTTTTTTTAAGTTTGTCGAGAATAGTTTTAACTACGATATAAGAAGGTTTTTATAGTCGTAGGTGTTTTAAATTTAGGTTTTATTTAAACAATTACTAGGGAAGGTCTTGTGTGCCAAAGGTAGATAAAAACAAGCCTTCAAACTGAAAAAAAAAAAGAGTTTTCAAAATAAATTGCAGGCTCGTGAGGGACTCGAACCCCCGACCACCGGGAAATTGGAGCGAAACTTTAGTGGGACCGGCGCTCTACCAACTGAGCTAACGAGCTGATGAATAACAGACTCGAATCTTGACTATCTTTTTGACTGGGTTGCGATGTCATAATATGACGTAATAATGCGCCTCATAGAGGGTGTGTTGCTGCTGTGACGTAGCGTTGCCATTTGATCGAACCTCAGAATAACCGTCAGCATACGAGTAAATTAAGCTCAGACCCCGCCAAACCCATTGGGTAACGGTAGATTCCAATTTAAGACGACCTAGAGTAAAAAAAAGGTTGTTGTTGCACATTTGCACCCTGATAGTATCCTTATTTACGTCACACACCATCTTATGTTTCGTTTTCTTTCTGTGGTTTCATGGTTGGTCTTAAATGCTAGTAGTGTTGCACAGGCGTCAAAATAAAAGATTCTTGTTAAAAAAATATCAAAATAAGTAGTAGGCTCGTGAGGGACTCGAACCCCCGACCACCGGGAAATTGGGCAGACAGTTTAGAGGAGACCGGCGCTCTACCAACTGAGCTAACGAGCCGATGAATAAGATGACGAAATTTCAAAGCACACTGATCCTGCCGTAGACGTCACATTGGGATTTCAAAATGTGGTGCAATTATACCCTTTATATATCAGATACTAACTCTAACCCGCGACTTCGTCCGCGTAAAAGTCGAAAAAGGTTGTAATAGGATTTTTAATTGGTTTTTACGTTATTAATGTTGTGATAACATATGAATTACTATGTTAAAATGTTTGAATACTTATAAAATATATCATTTTTTATTACAACGTAGTGATTTAAGGGCCTATCAGACCCGGCGAACCTTTCTTTCCCGCTCCCTCTCCCGTTTCCTTCCTGTTTCCGTCATTTGCTAGACCGACTAACTTCGGACCCCTATTTCACCCCCTTAGAGGTTGAATTTAGAAAAATCCTGAAATACATACATATTCATTAACCATCAGGAGTACTACTGCGAAGTTTCGAATAAAATAGTCTAACTAATCTTGTCACTCCATACAAACTTTGGACCCCCGTTTGACCTCCTTTGGGGGTGAGTTTTTAAAAATCCTTTCTTAGTGTACTCCTAGACCTCATAGAAAACCTATGTGCCAAAGGAGTCTTTAGACCCTGCGGTTTCAGCTGCGCGTTGATCAGTCTTTATCTATCTATGTCAGCCATGTCTATGTCTATGTCGAAAATGGTTCTTATAGGGCTCTCCCTCTCTCTCTTTCCCTGTTTCCTGTTCCCTGTTCCTGTCATTAGCTAGACCGAAAGAGAGCGACGGAACGCTTCAAATTGGTCAAACGTATCTTGTTTGTCTATTCAAAATTTGATCGTTTCACGCCCTTAGGGGATGAATTTGGAAAAATCCTAAAATACGTACAATCCATACAATCTTTGGACCCCCGTTTTACCCCCTAAGGGGATGAATTTTGTAAAATCCTGAAATGTGTATTACTTATTTAGAGCCGGGTTACTTTTGCGAAGTTTCGAATAAAATGGTCAAACTAATCTTGTTTCTCTATAAAAACTTTGGACTCCCGTTACACCCCGTTAGGGGATGAATTTTAAAAAATCCTGAAACACGTTTTTACTTATTTATTGCCGGGAGTACTCTTGCGAAGTTACAAATAAAATGGTCAAACTAATCCTGTTTGTCCATACAAACTTTGGACTTAGACATTGGGGTGAATTTTGAAAAATCCTTTCTTACGAGTGCATCCCTAGACCTCATAAGGAACCTACGTGCCAAATTTGGAGTCTTTAGACTCAGCGGTTTGGGCTGTGCGTTTATATGTCAGTCAGTCAGTCATTCAGTTTCTTCTTTTATATATATAGGTCCACAGTCACCAATCTGGTTAACCTTATTGACTACGTAAGTACTGAATTAAATAATGGTAGCCAAGTTGATACGTCATATTTTGACTATCAAAAGGCGTTCGATTTGGTTGATAATGACGTTCTTTTACGTCAGTGTTCGGTCATTGGTTTCACACCCAGACTTCTAGAGTTCATGGCCAGTTATCTTAGCAATAGGACGCAATTTGTTACGCTTGGCAAATACACTTCGGAGGGTTATTACACCAGATCTGAAGTTAGCCAGGGCAGTACGTTAGGCCCCACTCTATTCCTGATAATGATCAATAACCTTCCGAAAGTCGTCAATTTCGCTCAATGTCTACTTTTTGCCGATGATTTGAAGCTGTTTCTAGGGGTGAGCACTCTAGACGATACCGCAAAATTACAAAACGATATTGATGCTGTAGCAGAGTGGAGTCGAGCAAATAATCTCTGCTTTAACGAAACTAAATGCAAAACGATGACATTCAGTCGTTCAGCCTCTCCTATAAGAGCTAACTACCAATTGAACAACACGGTTATTGAGCGGGTATCAGAGATTCGGGATTTAGGAGTCACGCTAAATAACAAGCTGGACTTTCATACACACGTAAAAAACATCTGCAAAGAGGCTTCCCGGGCTCTTGGTTTCATTATGAGGGTAGCCAATGAATTTGAAGATAATAGGGTCGCCATTACACTTTATAACGCATATGTCAGGAGTAAATTAGAATATGGGGCAATTATTTGGGACCCTTACGAAAGTACCTATGCTTTGATGGTTGAGAGAGTGCAAAGGAAATTTGCAAGATGGTTATTCAAACGTACCCATGGCTATTATCCGTACCTCTATCCATCTATGTATGTCATAGGGATGGTGGAGCTCAACACTCTTATTTTTCGGAGAAAAATGCTCTTATTGGTCCATTACTTCTTGCTCTTGAGGAACAAAGTAAATAATGAGTCAGCGCTTGAGCAACTTGGGCTTCGTGTTCCCCTGCGGTGGAATCGCAGGGAGGGTGCCATGATCGCACCTCGACGAAGAGCGCGGCTGTTCTCTCCACCAGCGGTTTACACTAAAAATTATACGAAAAATACTCCTACGGTGAAAGCCCTGCAACTGCTTGGGGACATGCTCGTTACACACATTGACCTGGATGTATTTAGTGACTCAACAAATGTATTTATGAACAATTTATTGACATATCTCAACTCAATTAATTATATAATTTGACACATTGTTAGTATAGAACTCATTGACACTGTTTATTTCTAATTTTATATAAATATCGATTGATGTGCATGCTGTCTATGTTTTTATGTTGTTCAACCATATTGACTATTAACATGTAATATTATTGTACTTATTTCTTGACTACAGTGCAGATGCTTTGGTGAATAACTGTTAATCTGTATGTGATTTATGAATAAAATAATAAATAAAAATAATAAATAGATGTACCATGCGATTGTTCACCACGAACTATAAAGTGTATACCACCTTCATGCTACACACTGCCCCTTGTTTCGTTTTTTGTTTTTTTTTTTTTTAAATACATTTAGTCTACAAACATACAATCTCTTCTCAGACATTTGAAGAACCTGGGAGAACATGGGAGCTCGTTCCACTACTTAAGTGTAGAGGTATGAGAAAAAGATTCTCTGAAAATGTACACAGCGTTTTTTCGTGAAGGCTTGATGTGTGATGGTACAGGGAAATTGGTCGTTTATTTCGTGATTTCTGTATAGTAAAGTAAATCGTATAAACAAAATAAATTAAATGTTCAAAGTAATAAAATAAAATATTCAAAAATAAATTTAAGTCTCGTGAGGGACTCGAACCCCCGACCACCGGGAAATTGGAGCGAAACTTTAGTGGGACCGGCGCTCTACCAACTGAGCTAACGAGCCGATGAATAACAGACCCGAATTTGGACTCTCTTTGCGACTGGGTTGCGATGTCATAATATGACGTAATAATGCGCTTCATAGAGGGTGTGTTGCTGCTGTGACGTAGCGTTGCCATTTGATCGAACCTTCAACCCCGCCTCTAACCCCGCCAAAAACATTGGTGCATATTTACACCCTGATAGGATTCTTATATATGTCACGCACCGTCTAGTGTTTCGTTTGTGTGGCTTTATGGTTGGTCATAAATAAATGCCTTTAGTGAAGCAAAGGCGTCAAAGTAATAGATTCGTGTAAAACAAAAAAAAACTTAATAAATTGTAGGCTTGTGATTGACTTCAAACCCCGACCACCGGGAAATTGGGCAAATAGTTTACAGAAGACCGGCGCTATAGCAACTGAGCTAACGAGCCGATGGACAAGCAAGTGAAACGTTAAAAAACACTGTTCCTACCATCACCGCGTGATATGATCACATAATGTGACCGCGGAGCTGTTGCATTTTTTTAAAGGCGAGCCCTCAGACTTTCTCTCAGACCAGCTCATGTTGCCCAGATGGCAGTGTCATCTTCGCTCATGGATGAAACGTTTCATGGACCAGTGTTGTAAGGTCGTTTACACTGCCCTTCATAAGTGTGACCACCTTGCTAATTAATAAGTGGGTGTTTTATAACACGACCTTTGTGCCACTTACCGTTCGCTTAGCTTAGATTTTTGATGTGAAACATCTATAGGCGCACGTGAGACCGATTTCTGGCGTGGCGACGCGTCGCCACGCGCAATCGACTGTGCGTTTCTCTCTCACTCGATCCGGCGTTAAGCCATCTCTTTCGCTCCACTGAGCTCGGATACCTATAATGTATACTCTGTTTATTACAGTACTCATTGACATTTTTAGTTCCTACCACAATCTGTTCTTTTCTGCATACTACTTTTACGAAATAACGTCGATGTTTCACATCTACCAGGCGTCCCGTGACGGCTCCATTTTTTTTTTGTTTGGGTTTGTATGTTAACTTTATCGAATTTTTAACTATTTAAAAACAAGGTTAGGTTTTTAAAGTAGCGTGTGTTTTCACGTTAGGTTTTATTCTAACAATATAATTGTTTTTATTTTGTGTGCTAAAGGTTGATAAGCATAAAATAAAAGAAGTCTTTGAAATAAAATAAAATAGTTTCAAAAATAAATTGTAGGCTCGTGAGGGACTCGAACCCCCGACCACCGGGAAATTGGAGCGAGACTTTAGTGGGACCGGCGCTCTACCAACTGAGCTAACGAGCCGATGAATAAGCAAACAAAATGTTGAAACATACTGATCCTATCGTAGACGTCGCACTGAGATGTCATAATATGATGCAACAATTCACCTACAGGGAGTGTGACCGCGGAGCTGTTGCATTTGTTGAAGACGAGCCCTCAGACGAGCTTTTGTTGCACTGATGGCAGTATGTCATGGCCCATGGATGATGCGTTACAGGAACTGGTATTTTAAGGTCTTATAAACACACCGCCCTCCGTAAATGTGACCCCCTAGCTAATAATAAAATGGGTGTGTTTAATATTTATATGGTTCGTGTTAAGAAACCCAGAATATCATCTACTCCAGACCATGATGTTGGGTAAAATTGCCGGAAAGCGCAAGTTGGGACGTCGCAAAATGTCATGGCTAAGGAACATCCGTCAATAGACTGGTATTAAAACGGAAGAACAACTGTTCAGGCTTGCCGTGGACGAATCAAGATGTACAACAGCTAACTACCAATCTTCAGGAATGAGGCGGCACCTAAAGAAGAAGAATGATTATATGGTACCTTTTTGCCACAAACTTAATTTAATACAGGGCTACGAAACGGGCAGACCAAGTTTTTTTTTTTTAAGTTTGTCGAGAATAATTTTAACTACGATATAAGAAGGTTTTAATAGTCGTAGGTGTTTTAAATTTAGGTTTTATTTAAACAATTACTAAGGAAGGTCTTGAGTGCCAAAGGTAGATAAAAACAAGCCTTCAAAATGAAAAAAAAAGAGTTTTCAAAATAAATTGCAGGCTCGTGAGGGACTCGAACCCCCGACCACCGGGAAATTGGAGAGAATCTTTAGTGAGACCGGCGCTCTACCAACTGAGCTAACGAGCCGATGAATAACAGACCCGAATCTCAACTCTCTTTGTGACTGGGTTGCGATGTCATAATATGACGTAATAATGCGCCTCATAGAGGGTGTGTTGCTGCTGTGACGTAGCGTTGCCATTTGATCGAACCTCAGGTTAATCGTCAGCATAAATTAAGCTCAAACACAGCCAAACCCATTGGCTAACGGAGGATTCCAATTTATGATGACCTACCATAAAAAAGTTTGTTGTTGCACATTTGCACCCTGATAGTATCCTTAGTTACGTCACACACCATCTTATGTTTCGTTTTCTTTCTGTGGTTTCATGTTTGGTCATAAATGCTAGTAGTGAAGCACAGGCGTCAAAATAAAAGATTATTGTTAAAAAAAATACAAAATAAGTAGTAGGCTCGTGAGGGACTCGAACCCCCGACCACCGGGAAATTGGAGCGAAACTTTAGTGGGACCAGCGCTCTACCAACTGAGCTAACGAGCCGATGAATAAGCTGACAAAATGTTAAAACATACTGATCCCATCGTAGACGTCGCACTGGAATGTCATAATATGATGCAACAAATACACCTTCAGGGGGTGTGACCGCGGAGCGGTTGCACAAGACAAGCCCTCAGACGAGCTTTTGTTGCACTGATGACAGTGTCGTCATCGCCCATGGATGATGCGTTACAGGAACCGGTATTGTAAGGTATTATGAACACACCGCCCTCTGTTAATGTGACACCCTAGCTAATTATAAAATGGGTGTGATTAATGTTTATAAGTTATTTATATGTTACGTGTTGAGAAACCTACAGTGTCATCTACTCCAGACCATAATAATGGGTGCAATGGCCGGAAAGCGCAATGTGGGATGTCGCAAAATTTCATGGCTGAGGAATATCCGTTAATGGACTGGCATCAAAATCGTAGAACAACTGTTCTGGCTCGCTATGGACAAATCAAGATTTAAAGACATGACTGCCAATCTCCAGGAATGAAGCGGCACCTAAAGCAGAAGAATGTTTAAAAGGTACATGTTGGCCACAAATGCCTCTTCACTTGATTGAGTATAATTATACATATACAGGGCTAGCAAATGGATTGACCGAGTAATTTTCTTTTTTTCGGTTTGAAGTTTGTCGAGGCTATTTTTAACTACGATATTAAAAGGTTTTGGTGTCCTAGGCGTTTTGTATTTAGGATTTATTTAAACAATTTCGGGGCAAGATTTTGTGTGCCAAAGGTAGATAACAAATAAGACTTCAAAATAAAAAAAGAGTTTTCAAAATAAATTGTAGGCTCGTGATGAACTTGAATCCCGACCACCGGGAAATTGGGTAGACAGTTTAGAGGTGACTGGCGTTCTACCAACTAAGCTAACGAGCTGATGGAATGAAAAACTCTGTATCTACCATCACCGCGTGATGTGATCACAAACTGTGACCGCGGAGCTGTAGCATTGTTTTAAAGGCGAGCCCTCAGACGTTCTCTCAGACGGGCTCATGTTGCCCAGATGGCAGTGTCATTTTCGCTCATAGATGAAACGTTTTAAGGACCAGTGTTGTAAGGTCTCTTACTCCGCCCTCCATAAATGTGACCACCTTGCTAATTAATAAATGGGTGTGTTTTATAATTATAATAGGACCTTTTGCCACACAACGTTCGCCTCACTTATATATTTATTTTTAAGTTAATTTTATCGAGAAGATTAACTTTGTAATAAAAAGGTTAGGTTTTAAAAGTCGTGGGTGTTTTCAATTTTGGTTTTATTTTATGAATTTAATAGTTTTTGTTTCGGAACCGGTATTGTAAGGTATTATAAACACACCGCCCTCCGTAAATGTGACCCCCTAGCTAATAATAAAATTAATGTTTATAGCTTCTTTATATGTTACGTGTTGAGAAATCCACAATATCATCTACTTCAGACCATAATGATGGATAAAATTGCCGGAAAGCGCAAGGTGTGACATCGCAAAATGTCATGGCTGAGGAATATCCGTCAATGGACTGGTACCAAAACGGTGGAACATAGTCTAGAGCATTTTCGTCAAAAGACGTCTAGAAACCGAGTTTTATTTGTTCTTCTCTATAACTAGGAATGGTATCGTTGGATTCCTTGTAATATACTGATCATGGAACTGTCGGTCGTCAAGTGTCAAAGTAGTGGAGGGGGATAGTTTAGCGACCAAAGATGGCTACCGCTCAGTTTCGTTTTTTCGCATTTTAGGTATGTACTGCATCGATATCCCAACTTTAAACAAATTAAGAAAGCTTATGATATAATAAAAGTTTTTTTTTTAATTGACACTGGCCATCTATTTTCCATAGACGGCGACTTATTTTATGAAATATATCCTTTTTTTAAATATTTACCCGTGAGTATTTCTATGAATTTCTCAGTAACCATGCATTTGATGAGTATTTATGTCATAATATAATTTGTAGATAATACAATTAGCAATCCAACAAGGTATAAATCATTCCGCTTTCATTTCTAATCAATGAGCTAGGTCGAACCGCGTCAACTGGAAGAGGATTATAGTCATCTGCTTTTTGTATGGAAAAACAGAATTGTTCTGAAACCTATCGTATGGTGTGTGGTACCAAATAAAAGGGCCTTTTGTGGTGATTCGAAATATACATCACATCGTTACATTTCAGTCACTTGTTATAATTATACAGGGCTACCAAACGGATTGACCGAGTTATTTTTATGTGTTTTAAAGTTTTAAAGCAAGGCTATTTTTAATTACGAAATATAAAAAGGTTTTTATAGTCGTAGGTGCCAAAAGAAGATAAAAAGGAGACTTCAAAATAAAAGAAGAGTTTTCAAAATAAATTTAAGGCTCGTGAGGGACTCGAACCCCCGACCACCGGGAAATTGGAGCGAAACTTTAGTGGGACCGGCGCTCTACCAACTGAGCTAACGAGCCGATGAATAACAGAGCCGAATCTTCACTCTCTTTGTGACTGGGTTGCGATGTCATAATATGACGCAATAATGCGCTTCATTGAGGGTGTGTTGCTGCTGTGACGTAGCATTGCCATTCGATCGAACCTGAGGTTAACCGTTAGCATAAATTAAGCTCAAACACCGCCAAACCCAGGACTTGAACCCCCGACCACCGGGAAATTGGGCAGACAGTTTAGAGGAGACCGGCGCTCTACCAACTGATCTAACGAGCCGATGAATAACAGACCCGAATCTTGACTCTCTTTGTGACTTGGTTTCGATATCATTATATGACGCAATAATGCGCTACATAGAGGGTGTGTTACTGCTGTGACGTAGCGTTGCTATTTGATCGAACCTAAAACCCCACCTCAAACCCCGCCAAACCCGTTGGGTAATGGGAGATTTCAATTTATGACGACCTAGAGTAAAAAAGGTTGTTGCATTTTTACACCCTGATAGTATTCTCATATATGTCACGCACCGCCTAGTGTTTCGTTTGTGTGGCTTTATGGTTGATCATAAATGCCTTTAGTGAAGCAAAGACGTCAAAGTAATAGATTCGTGTAACACAAAAAAAAAAAAACTTAATAAATGGTAGGCTCGTGATTGACTTGAAACCCCGACCACCGGGAAATTGGGCAGATAGTTTACAGAAGACCGGCGCTATAGCAACTGAGCTAACGAGCCGATGGACAAGCAAGTGAAACGTTAAAAAACACTGTTCCTAACATCACCGCGTGATATGATCACATAATGTGACCGCGGAGCTGTTGCATTTTTTTTAAAGGCGAGCCCTCAGACTTTCTCTCAGACCAGCTCATGCTGCCCAGATGGCAGTGTCATCTTCGCTCATGGATGAAATGTTTCATGGACCAGTGTTGTAAGGTCGTTTACACTGCCCTTCATAAGTGTGACCACCTTGCAAATTAATAAGTGGGTGTGTTATAACACGACCTTTGTGCCACACACCGTTCGCTTAGCTTAGATTTTTTTGTTTGGGTTTGTATGTTAACTTTATCGAATTTTAACTATTTAAAAACAAGATTAGGTTTTTAAATTAGCGTGTGTTTTCACGTTAGGTTTTATTCTTACAATATAATTGTTTTTATTTTGTGTGCTAAAGGTTGATAAGCATAAAATAAAAGAAGTCTTTGAAATAAAATAAAATAGTTTCAAAAATAAATTGCAGGCTCGTGAGGGACTCGAACCCCCGACCACCGGGAAATTGGAGAGAATCTTTAGTGAGACCGGCGCTCTACCAACTGAGCTAACGAGCCGATGAATAACAGACCCGAATCTCAACTCTCTTTGTGACTGGGTTGCGATGTCATAATATGACGTAATAATGCGCCTCATAGAGGGTGTGTTGCTGCTGTGACGTAGCGTTGCCATTTGATCGAACCTCAGGTTAATCGTCAGCATAAATTAAGCTCAAACACAGCCAAACCCATTGGCTAACGGAGGATTCCAATTTATGATGACCTACCATAAAAAAGTTTGTTGTTGCACATTTGCACCCTGATAGTATCCTTAGTTACGTCACACACCATCTTATGTTTCGTTTTCTTTCTGTGGTTTCATGTTTGGTCATAAATGCTAGTAGTGAAGCACAGGCGTCAAAATAAAAGATTATTGTTAAAAAAAATACAAAATAAGTAGTAGGCTCGTGAGGGACTCGAACCCCCGACCACCGGGAAATTGGAGCGAAACTTCAGTGGGACCAGCGCTCTACCAACTGAGCTAACGAGCCGATGAATAAGCTGACAAAATGTTAAAACATACTGATCCCATCGTAGACGTCGCACTGGAATGTCATAATATGATGCAACAAATACACCTTCAGGGGGTGTGACCGCGGAGCGGTTGCACAAGACAAGCCCTCAGACGAGCTTTTGTTGCACTGATGACAGTGTCGTCATCGCCCATGGATGATGCGTTACAGGAACCGGTATTGTAAGGTATTATGAACACACCGCCCTCTGTTAATGTGACACCCTAGCTAATTATAAAATGGGTGTGATTAATGTTTATAAGTTATTTATATGTTACGTGTTGAGAAACCTACAGTGTCATCTACTCCAGACCATAATAATGGGTGCAATGGCCGGAAAGCGCAATGTGGGATGTCGCAAAATTTCATGGCTGAGGAATATCCGTTAATGGACTGGCATCAAAATCGTAGAACAACTGTTCTGGCTCGCTATGGACAAATCAAGATTTAAAGACATGACTGCCAATCTCCAGGAATGAAGCGGCACCTAAAGCAGAAGAATGTTTAAAAGGTACATGTTGGCCACAAATGCCTCTTCACTTGATTGAGTATAATTATACATATACAGGGCTAGCAAATGGATTGACCGAGTAATTTTCTTTTTTTCGGTTTGAAGTTTGTCGAGGCTATTTTTAACTACGATATTAAAAGGTTTTGGTGTCCTAGGCGTTTTGTATTTAGGATTTATTTAAACAATTTCGGGGCAAGATTTTGTGTGCCAAAGGTAGATAACAAATAAGACTTCAAAATAAAAAAAGAGTTTTCAAAATAAATTGTAGGCTCGTGATGAACTTGAATCCCGACCACCGGGAAATTGGGTAGACAGTTTAGAGGTGACTGGCGTTCTACCAACTAAGCTAACGAGCTGATGGAATGAAAAACTCTGTATCTACCATCACCGCGTGATGTGATCACAAACTGTGACCGCGGAGCTGTAGCATTGTTTTAAAGGCGAGCCCTCAGACGTTCTCTCAGACGGGCTCATGTTGCCCAGATGGCAGTGTCATTTTCGCTCATAGATGAAACGTTTTAAGGACCAGTGTTGTAAGGTCTCTTACTCCGCCCTCCATAAATGTGACCACCTTGCTAATTAATAAATGGGTGTGTTTTATAATTATAATAGGACCTTTTGCCACACAACGTTCGCCTCACTTAGATATTTATTTTTAAGTTAATTTTATCGAGAAGATTAACTTTGTAATAAAAAGGTTAGGTTTTAAAAGTCGTGGGTGTTTTCAATTTTGGTTTTATTTTATGAATTTAATAGTTTTTGTTTCGGAACCGGTATTGTAAGGTATTATAAACACACCGCCCTCCGTAAATGTGACCCCCTAGCTAATAATAAAATTAATGTTTATAGCTTCTTTATATGTTACGTGTTGAGAAATCCACAATATCATCTACTTCAGACCATAATGATGGATAAAATTGCCGGAAAGCGCAAGGTGTGACATCGCAAAATGTCATGGCTGAGGAATATCCGTCAATGGACTGGTACCAAAACGGTGGAACATAGTCTAGAGCATTTTCGTCAAAAGACGTCTAGAAACCGAGTTTTATTTGTTCTTCTCTATAACTAGGAATGGTATCGTTGGATTCCTTGTAATATACTGATCATGGAACTGTCGGTCGTCAAGTGTCAAAGTAGTGGAGGGGGATAGTTTAGCGACCAAAGATGGCTACCGCTCAGTTTCGTTTTTTCGCATTTTAGGTATGTACTGCATCGATATCCCAACTTTAAACAAATTAAGAAAGCTTATGATATAATAAAAGTTTTTTTTTTAATTGACACTGGCCATCTATTTTCCATAGACGGCGACTTATTTTATGAAATATATCCTTTTTTTAAATATTTACCCGTGAGTATTTCTATGAATTTCTCAGTAACCATGCATTTGATGAGTATTTATGTCATAATATAATTTGTAGATAATACAATTAGCAATCCAACAAGGTATAAATCATTCCGCTTTCATTTCTAATCAATGAGCTAGGTCGAACCGCGTCAACTGGAAGAGGATTATAGTCATCTGCTTTTTGTATGGAAAAACAGAATTGTTCTGAAACCTATCGTATGGTGTGTGGTACCAAATAAAAGGGCCTTTTGTGGTGATTCGAAATATACATCACATCGTTACATTTCAGTCACTTGTTATAATTATACAGGGCTACCAAACGGATTGACCGAGTTATTTTTATGTGTTTTAAAGTTTTAAAGCAAGGCTATTTTTAATTACGAAATATAAAAAGGTTTTTATAGTCGTAGGTGCCAAAAGAAGATAAAAAGGAGACTTCAAAATAAAAGAAGAGTTTTCAAAATAAATTTAAGGCTCGTGAGGGACTCGAACCCCCGACCACCGGGAAATTGGAGCGAAACTTTAGTGGGACCAGCGCTCTACCAACTGAGCTAACGAGCCGATGAATAACAGAGCCGAATCTTCACTCTCTTTGTGACTGGGTTGCGATGTCATAATATGACGCAATAATGCGCTTCATTGAGGGTGTGTTGCTGCTGTGACGTAGCATTGCCATTCGATCGAACCTGAGGTTAACCGTTAGCATAAATTAAGCTCAAACACCGCCAAACCCAGGACTTGAACCCCCGACCACCGGGAAATTGGGCAGACAGTTTAGAGGAGACCGGCGCTCTACCAACTGATCTAACGAGCCGATGAATAACAGACCCGAATCTTGACTCTCTTTGTGACTTGGTTTCGATATCATTATATGACGCAATAATGCGCTACATAGAGGGTGTGTTACTGCTGTGACGTAGCGTTGCTATTTGATCGAACCTAAAACCCCACCTCAAACCCCGCCAAACCCGTTGGGTAATGGGAGATTTCAATTTATGACGACCTAGAGTAAAAAAGGTTGTTGCATTTTTACACCCTGATAGTATTCTCATATATGTCACGCACCGCCTAGTGTTTCGTTTGTGTGGCTTTATGGTTGATCATAAATGCCTTTAGTGAAGCAAAGGCGTCAAAGTAATAGATTCGTGTAACACAAAAAAAAAAAAACTTAATAAATGGTAGGCTCGTGATTGACTTGAAACCCCGACCACCGGGAAATTGGGCAGATAGTTTACAGAAGACCGGCGCTATAGCAACTGAGCTAACGAGCCGATGGACAAGCAAGTGAAACGTTAAAAAACACTGTTCCTAACATCACCGCGTGATATGATCACATAATGTGACCGCGGAGCTGTTGCATTTTTTTTAAAGGCGAGCCCTCAGACTTTCTCTCAGACCAGCTCATGTTGCCCAGATGGCAGTGTCATCTTCGCTCATGGATGAAATGTTTCATGGACCAGTGTTGTAAGGTCGTTTACACTGCCCTTCATAAGTGTGACCACCTTGCAAATTAATAAGTGGGTGTGTTATAACACGACCTTTGTGCCACACACCGTTCGCTTAGCTTAGATTTTTTTGTTTGGGTTTGTATGTTAACTTTATCGAATTTTAACTATTTAAAAACAAGATTAGGTTTTTAAATTAGCGTGTGTTTTCACGTTAGGTTTTATTCTTACAATATAATTGTTTTTATTTTGTGTGCTAAAGGTTGATAAGCATAAAATAAAAGAAGTCTTTGAAATAAAATAAAATAGTTTCAAAAATAAATTGTAGGCTCGTGAGGGACTCGAACCCCCGACCACCGGGAAATTGGAGCGAGACTTTAGTGGGACCGGTGCTCTACCAACTGAGCTAACGAGCCGATGAATAAGCAAACAAAATGTTAAAACATACTAAAACTATCATAGACGTCGCACTGAGATGTCATAATATGATGCAACAATTCACCTACAGGGGGTGTGACCGCCGAGCTGTTGCATTTGTTGAAGACGAGCCCTCAGACGAGCCCTCAGACAAGCTTTTGTTGCACTGAAGGCAGTAAGTCATGGCCCATGGATGATGCGTTACAGGAACTGGTATTTTAAGGTCTTATAAACACACCGCCCTCCGTAAATGTGACCCCCTAGCTAATAATAAAATGGGTGTGTTTAATATGTATATAGTTCGTGTTAAGTAAGAAACCCACAATATCAGGGTTTTTAATTTAGGTTTTATTTAAACAATTCCTAGGGAAGGTCTTGTGTGCCAAAGGTAGATAAAAACAAGCCTTCAAAATGAAAAAAAAAAGTTTTCAAAATAAATTGCAGGCTCGTGAGGGACTCGAACCCCCGACCACCGGGAAATTGGAGCGAAACTTTAGTGGGACCGGCGCTCTACCAACTGAGCTAACGAGCCGATGAATAACAGACTCCAATCTTGACTATCTTTGTGACTGGGTTGCGATGTCATAATATGACGTAATAATGCGCCTCATAGAGGGTGTGTTGCTGCTGTGACATAGCGTTGCCATTTGATCGAACCTCAGAATAACCGTCAGCATACGAGTAAATTAAGCTCAGACCCCGCCAAACCCATTGGGTAACGGTAGATTCCAATTTAAGACGACCTAGAGTAAAAAAAAAGGTTGTTGTTGCACATTTGCACCCTGATAGTATCCTTATTTACGTCACACACCATCTTATGTTTCGTTTTCTTTCTGTGGTTTCATGGTTGGTCTTAAATGCTAGTAGTGTTGCACAGGCGTCAAAATAAAAGATTCTTGTTAAAAAAATATCAAAATAAGTAGTAGGCTCGTGAGGGACTCGAACCCCCGACCACCGGGAAATTGGGCAGACAGTTTAGAGGAGACCGGCGCTCTACCAGCTGCGCTGAAGGCTTGATGTTTCATGGTACAGGGAAATTGGTCGTTTATTTCGTGATTTCTGTATAGTAAAGTAAATCGTATAAACAAAATAAATTAAATGTTCAAAGTAATAAAATAAAATATTCAAAAATAAATTTAAGTCTCGTGAGGGACTCGAACCCCCGACCACCGGGAAATTGGAGCGAAACTTTAGTGGGACCGGCGCTCTACCAACTGAGCTAACGAGCCGATGAATAACAGACCCGAATTTGGACTCTCTTTGCGACTGGGTTGCGATGTCATAATATGACGTAATAATGCGCTTCATAGAGGGTGTGTTGCTGCTGTGACGTAGCGTTGCCATTTGATCGAACCTTCAACCCCGCCTCTAACCCCGCCAAAAACATTGGTGCATACTTACACCCTGATAGTATTCTTATATATGTCACGCACCGTCTAGTGTTTCGTTTGTGTGGCTTTATGGTTGGTCATAAATAAATGCCTTCAGTGAAGCAAAGGCGTCAAAGTAATAGATTCGTGTAAAACAAAAAAAAACTTAATAAATTGTAGGCTTGTGATTGACTTCAAACCCCGACGACCGGGAAATTGGGCAAATAGTTTACAGAAGACCGGCGCTATAGCAACTGAGCTAACGAGCCGATGGAAAAGCAAGTGAAACGTTAAAAAACACTGTTCCTACCATCACTGCGTGAAATGATCACATAATGTGTAATAATAAGGTTTTTATAGTCGTAGGTGTTTTTAATTTAGGTTTTATTTAAACAATTCCTAGGGAAGGTCTTGTGTGCCAAAGGTAGATAAAAACAAGCCTTCAAAATGAAAATAAAAAAGAGTTTTCAAAATAAATTGCAGGCTCGTGAGGGACTCGAACCCCCGACCACCGGGAAATTGGAGCGAAACTTTAGTGGGACCGGCGCTCTACCAACTGAGCTAACGAGCCGATGAATAACAGACTCGAATCTTGACTATCTTTGTGACTAGGTTGCGATGTCATTATATGACGTAATAATGCGCCTCATAGAGGGTGTGTTGCTGCTGTGACGTAGCGTTGCCATTTGATCGAACCTCAGAATAACCGTCAGCATACGAGTAAATGAAGCTCAGACCCCGCCAAACCCATTGGGTAACGGTAGATTCCAATTTAAGACGACCTAGAGTAAAAAAAAGGTTGTTGTTGCACATTTGCACCCTGATAGTATCCTTATTTATGCCACACACCATCTTATGTTTCGTTTTCTTTCTGTGGTTTCATGGTTGGTCTTAAATGCTAGTAGTGTTGCACAGGCGTCAAAATAAAAGATTCTTGTTAAAAAAATATCAAAATAAGTAGTAGGCTCGTGAGGGACTCGAACCCCAGACCACCGGGAAATTGGGCAGACAGTTTAGAGGAGACCGGCGCTCTACCAACTGAGCTAACGAGCCGATGAATAAGTTGACGAAATTTCAAAACACACTGATCCTGCCGTAGACGTCACATTGGGATTTCAAAATGTGGTGCAATTATACCCTTTATATATCAGATACTAGCTCTAACCCGCGACTTCGTTCGCGTAAAAGTCGAAAAAGGTTGTAATAGGATTTTTAATTGGTTTTTACGTTATTAATGTTGTAATAACATATGAATTACTACGTTAAAATGTTTGAATACTTATAAAATATATCATTTTTTATTATAACGTAGTGATTTAAGGGCCTTTCAGACCCGGCGAACCTTTCTTTCCCGCTCCCTCTCCCGTTTCCTTCCTGTTTCCGTCATTTGCTAGACCGACAAACTTCGGACCCCTATTTCACCCCCTTAGAGGTTGAATTTAGAAAAATCCTGAAATACATACTTATTCATTTACCATCAGGAGTACTACTGCGAAGTTTCGAATAAAATAGTCTAACTAATCTTGTCACTCCATACAAACTTTGGACCCCCGTTTGACCTCCTTTGGGGGTTAATTTTTAAAAAATCCTTTCTTAGTGTACTCCTTGACCTCATAGAAAACCTATGTGCCAAATTTGGAGTCTTTAGACCCTGCGGTTTCAGCTGCGCGTTGATCAGTCTTTATCTATCTATGTCAGCCATGTCTATGTCTATGTCGAAAATGGTTCTTATAGGGCTCTCCCTCTCTCTCTCTCCCTGTTTCCTGTTCCCTGTTCCTGTCATTAGCTAGACCGAAAGAGAGCGACGGAACGCTTCAAATTGGTCAAACTAATCTTGTTTGTCTATTCAAAATTTGGATCGTTTCACCCCCTTAGGGGTTGAATTTGGAAAAATCCTAAAATACGTATTCACTTATTTACCGCCAGGAGTACTCTTGCGAAGTTTCGAATATAATGGTCAAACTAATCTTGTTTCTCCATAAAAACTTTGGACCCCCGTTACACCCCGTTAGGGGATGAATTTTGAAAAATCCTTTCTTACGTGTGCATCCCTAGACCTCATAAGGAACCTACGTGCCAAATTTGGAGTCTTTAGACTCAGCGGTTTGGGCTGTGCGTTTATATGTCAGTCAGTCATTCAGTTTCTTCTTTTATATATATAGATGTACCATGCGATTGTTCACCACGAACTATAAAGTGTATACCACCTCCATGCTACACACTGCCCCTTGTTGTGTTTTTTTTTTACATACATTTAGTCTTCAAACAGACAATCTCTTCTCAGACATTTGAAGAACCTGGGAGAACATGGGAGCTCGTTCCACTACTAAAGTATAGAGGTATGAGAAAAAGATTCTCTGAAAAAGTAACACAGCGTTTTATCGTGAAGGCTTGATGTGTGATGGTACAGGGAAATTGGTCGTTTATTTCGTGATTTCTGTATAGTAAAGTAAATCGTATAAACAAAATAAATTAAATGTTCAAAGTAATAAAATAAAATATTCAAAAATAAATTTAAGGCTCGTGAGGGACTCGAACCCCCGACCACCGGGAAATTGGAGCGAAACTTTAGTGGGACCGGCGCTCTACCAACTGAGCTAACGAGCCGATGAATAACAGACCCGAATTTTGACTCTCTTTGCGACTGGATTGCGATATCATAATATGACGTAATAATGCGCTTCATAGAGGGTGTGTTGCTGCTGTGACGTAGCGTTGCCATTTGATCGAACCTTTAACCCCGCCTCTAACCCCGCCAAAAACATTGGTGCATACTTACACCCTGATAGTATTCTTATATATGTCACGCACCGTCTAGTGTTTCGTTTGTGTGGCTTTATGGTTGGTCATAAATAAATGCCTTTAGTGAAGCAAAGGCGTCAAAGTAATAGATTCGTGTAAAACAAAAAAAAACTTAATAAATTGTAGGCTTGTGATTGACTTCAAACCCCGACCACCGGGAAATTGGGCAAATAGTTTACAGAAGACCGGCGCTATAGCAACTGAGCTAACGAGCCGATGGACAAGCAAGTGAAACGTTAAAAAACACTGTTCCTACCATCACCGCGTGATATGATCACATAATGTGACCGCGGAGCTGTTGCATTTTTTTAAAGGCGAGCCCTCAGACTTTCTCTCAGACCAGCTCATGTTGCCCAGATGGCAGTGTCATCTTTGCTCATGGATGAAACGTTTCATGGACCAGTGTTGTTAGGTCGTTTACACTGCCCTTCATAAGTGTGACCACCTTGCTAATTAATAAGTGGGTGTGTTATAACACGACCTTTGTGCCACACACCGTTCGCTTAGCTTAGATTTTTTTGTTTGGGTTTGTATGTTAACTTTATCGAATTTTTAACTATTTAAAAACAAGGTTAGGTTTTTAAAGTAGCGTGTGTTTTTACGTTAGGTTTTATTCTAACAATATAATTGTTTTTATTTTGTGTGCTAAAGGTTGATAAGCATAAAATAAAAGAAGTCTTTGAAATAAAATAAAATAGTTTCAAAAATAAATTGTAGGCTCGTGAGGGACTCGAACCCCCGACCACCGGGAAATTGGAGCGAAACTTTAGTGGGACCGGCGCTCTACCAACTGAGCTAACGAGCCGATGAATAAGCAAACAAAATGTTGAAACATACTGATCCTATCGTAGACGTCGCACTGAGATATCATAATATGATGCAACAATTCACCTACAGGGGGTGTGACCGCGGAGCTGTTGCATTTGTTGAAGACGAGCCCTCAGACGAGCCCTCAGACGAGCTTTTGTTGCACTGATGGCAGTATGTCATGGCCCATGGATGATGCGTTACAGGAACTGGTATTTTAAGGTCTTATAAACACACCGCCCTCCGTAAATGTGACCCCCTAGCTAATAATAAAATGGGTGTGTTTAATATTTATATGTTTCGTGTTAAGAAACCCACAATATCATCTACTCCAGACCATAATGTTGGGTAAAATTGCCGGAAAGCGCAAGTTGGGACGTCGCAAAATGTCATGGCTAAGGAACATAATACACCGTCAATAGACTGGTATTAAAACTGAAGAACAACTGTTCAGGCTTGCCGTGGACGAATCAAGATGTACAACAGCTAACTACCAATCTTCAGGAATGAAGCGGCACCTAAAGAAGAAGAATGATTATATGGTACCTTTTGGCCACAAACTTAATTTAATACAGGGCTACGAAACGGGCAGACCGAGTTTCTTTTTTTTTAAAGTTTGTCGAGAAAAGTTTTAACTACGATATAAAAAGGTTTTTATAGTCGTAGGTGTTTTTAATTTAGGTTTTATTTAAACAATTCCTAGGAAAGGTCTTGTGTGCCAAAAGTAGATAAAAACAAGCCTTCAAAATGAAAAAAAAAAAAGAGTTTTCAAAATAAATTGCAGGCTCGTGAGGGACTCGAACCCCCGACCACCGGGAAATTGGAGCGAAACTTTAGTGGGACCGGCGCTCTACCAACTGAGCTAACGAGCCGATGAATAACAGACTCCAATCTTGACTATCTTTGTGACTGGGTTGCGATGTCATAATATGACGTAATAATGCGCCTCATAGAGGGTGTGTTGCTGCTGTGACGTAGCGTTGCCATTTGATCGAACCTCAGAATAACCGTCAGCATACGAGTAAATTAAGCTCAGACCCCGCCAAACCCATTGGGTAACGGTAGATTCCAATTTAAGACGACCTAGAGTAAAAAAAAGGTTGTTGTTGCACATTTGCACCCTGATAGTATCCTTATTTACGTCACACACCATCTTATGTTTCGTTTTCTTTCTGTGGTTTCATGGTTGGTCTTAAATGCTAGTAGTGTTGCACAGGCGTCAAAATAAAAGATTCTTGTTAAAAAAATATCAAAATAAGTAGTAGGCTCGTGAGGGACTCGAACCCCCGACCACCGGGAAATTGGGCAGACAGTTTAGAGGAGACCGGCGCTCTACCAACTGAGCTAACGAGCCGATGAATAAGATGACGAAATTTCAAAGCACACTGATCCTGCCGTAGACGTCACATTGGGATTTCAAAATGTGGTGCAATTATACCCTTTATATATCAGATACTAGCTCTAACCCGCGACTTCGTCCGCGTAAAAGTCGAAAAAGGTTGTAATAGGATTTTTAATTGGTTTTTACGTTATTAATGTTGTGATAACATATGAATTACTACGTTAAAATGTTTGAATACTTATAAAATATATCATTTTTTATTATAACGTAGTGATTTAAGGGCCTATCAGACCCGGCGAACCTTTCTTTCCCGCTCCCTCTCCCGTTTCCTTCCTGTTTCCGTCATTTGCTAGACCGACAAACTTCGGACCCCTATTTCACCCCCTTAGAGGTTGAATTTAGAAAAATCCTGAAATACATTCTTATTCATTTACCATCAGGAGCACTACTGCGAAGTTTCGAATAAAATAGTCTAACTAATCTTGTCACTCCATACAAACTTTGGACCCCCGTTTGACCTCCTTTGGGGGTGAGTTTTTAAAAATCCTTTCTTAGTGTACTCCTAGACCTCATAGAAAACCTATGTGCCAAATTTGGAGTCTTTAGACCCTGCGGTTTCAGCTGCGCGTTGATCAGTCTTTATCTATCTATGTCAGCCATGTCTATGTCTATGTCAAAAATGGTTCTTATAGGGCTCTCCCTCTCTCTCTCTCCCTGTTTCCTGTTCCCTGTTCCTGTCATTAGCTAGACCGAAAGAGAGCGACGGAACGCTTCAAATTGGTCAAACGTATCTTGTTTGTCTATTCAAAATTTGGATCGTTTCACCCCCTTAGGGGATGAATTTGGAAAAATCCTAAAATACGTATTCACTTATTTACCGCCAGGAGTACTCTTGCGAAGTTTCGAATATAATGGTCGAACTAATCTTTTTTCTCCATACAAACTTTGGACCCCCGTTTTACCCCCTAAGGGGATGAATTTTGTAAAATCCTGAAATGTGTATTACTTATTTAGAGCCGGGTTACTTTTGCGAAGTTTCGAATAAAATGGTCAAACTAATCTTGTTTCTCCATAAAAACTTTGGACCCCCGTTACACCCCGCTAGGGGATGAATTTTGAAAAATCCTGAATCACGTTTTTACTTATTTATTGCCGGGAGTACTCTTGCGAAGTTACAAATAAAATGGTCAAACTAATCCTGTTTGTCCATACAAACTTTGGACTACTTTGGGGTGAATTTCGAAAAATCCTTTCTTACGAGTGCATCCCTAGACCTCATAAGGAACCTACGTGCCAAATTTGGAGTCTTTAGACTCAGCGGTTTGGGCTGTGCGTTTATATGTCAGTCAGTCATTCAGTTTCTTCTTTTATATATATAGATGTACCATGCGATTGTTCACCACGAATTATAAAGTGTATACCACCTTCATGCTACACACTGCCCCTTGTTGTGTTTTTTTTTTTTACATACATTTAGTCTACAAACAGAACATCTCTTCTCAGACATTTGAAGAACCTGGGAGAACATGGGAGCTCGTTCCACTACTTAAGTGTAGAGGTATGAGAAAAAGATTCTCTGAAAAAGTAACACAGCGTTTTTTCGTGAAGGCTTGATGTGTGATGGTACAGGGAAATTGGTTGTTTATTTCGTGATTTCTGTATAGTAAAGTAAATCGTATAAACAAAATAAATTAAATGTTCAAAGTAATAAAATAAAATATTCAAAAATAAATTTAAGGCTCGTGAGGGACTCGAACCCCCGACCACCGGGAAATTGGAGCGAAACTTTAGTGGGACCGGCGCTCTACCAACTGAGCTAACGAGCCGATGAATAACAGACCCGAATTTTGACTCTCTTTGCGACTGGGTTGCGATGTCATAATATGACGTAATAATGCGCTTCATAGAGGGTGTGTTGCTGCTGTGACGTAGCGTTGCCATTTGATCGAACCTTCAACCCCGCCTCTAACCCCGCCAAAAACATTGGTGCATACTTACACCCTGATAGTATTCTTATATATGTCACGCACCGTCTAGTGTTTCGTTTGTGTGGCTTTATGGTTGGTCATAAATAAATGCCTTTAGTGAAGCAAAGGCGTCAAAGTAATAGATTCGTGTAAAACAAAAAAAAACTTAATAAATTGTAGGCTTGTGATTGACTTCAAACCCCGACGACCGGGAAATTGGGCAAATAGTTTACAGAAGACCGGCGCTATAGCAACTGAGCTAACGAGCCGATGGACAAGCAAGTGAAACGTTAAAAAACACTGTTCCTACCATCACCGCGTGATATGATCACATAATGTGACCGCGGAGCTGTTGCATTTTTTTAAAGGCGAGCCCTCAGACTTTCTCTCAGACCAGCTCATGTTGCCCCGATGGCAGTGTCATCTTTGCTCATGGATGAAACGTTTCATGGACCAGTGTTGTAAGGTCGTTTACACTGCCCTTCATAAGTGTGACCACCTTGCTAATTAATAAGTGGGTGTTTTATAACACGACCTTTGTGCCACTTACCGTTCGCTTAGCTTAGATTTTTTTGTTTGGGTTTGTATGTTAACTTTATCGAATTTTTAACTATTTAAAAACAAGGTTAGGTTTTTAAAGTAGCGTGTGTTTTCACGTTAGGTTTTATTCTAACAATATAATTGTTTTTATTTTGTGTGCTAAAGGTTGATAAGCATAAAATAAAAGAAGTCTTTGAAATAAAATAAAATAGTTTCAAAAATAAATTGTAGGCTCGTGAGGGACTCGAACCCCCGACCACCGGGAAATTGGAGCGAAACTTTAGTGGGACCGGCGCTCTACCAACTGAGCTAACGAGCCGATGAATAACAGACTCCAATCTTGACTATCTTTGTGACTGGGTTGCGATGTCATAATATGACGTAATAATGCGCCTCATAGAGGGTGTGTTGCTGCTGTGACATAGCGTTGCCATTTGATCGAACCTCAGAATAACCGTCAGCATACGAGTAAATTAAGCTCAGACCCCGCCAAACCCATTGGGTAACGGCAGATTCCAATTTAAGACGACCTAGAGTAAAAAAAAGGTTGTTGTTGCACATTTGCACCCTGATAGTATCCTTATTTACGTCACACACCATCTTATGTTTCGTTTTCTTTCTGTGGTTTCATGGTTGGTCTTAAATGCTAGTAGTGTTGCACAGGGGTCAAAATAAAAGATTCTTGTTAAAAAAATATCAAAATAAGTAGTAGGCTCGTGAGGGACTCGAACCCCCGACCACCGGGAAATTGGGCAGACAGTATAGAGGAGACCGGCGCTCTACCAACTGAGCTAACGAGCCGATGAATAAGCTGACGAAATTTCAAAACACTCTGATCCTGCCGTAGACGTCACATTGGGATTTCAACATGTGGTGCAATTATACCCTTTATATATCAGATACTAGCTCTAACCCGCGACTTCGTCCGCGTAGAAGTCGAAAAAGGTTGTAATAGGATTTTTAATTGGTTTTTACGTTATTAATGTTGTGATAACATATGAATTACTATGTTAAAATGTTTGAATACTTATAAAATATATCATTTTTTATTATAACGTAGTGATTTAAGGGCCTAGCAGACCCGGCGAACCTTTCTTTCCCGCTCCCTCTCCCGTTTCCTTCCTGTTTCCATCATTTGCTAGACCGACAAACTTCGGACCCCTATTTCACCCCCTTAGAGGTTGAATTTAGAAAAATTCTGATATACATACTTATTCATTTACCATCAGGAGTACTACTGCGAAGTTTCGAATAAAATAGTCTAACTAATCTTGTCACTCCATACAAACTTTGGACCCCCGTTTGACCTCCTTTGGGGGTGAGTTTTTAAAAATCCTTTCTTAGTGTACTCCTAGACCTCATAGTAAACCTATGTGCCAAATTTGGAGTCTTTAGACCCTGCGGTTTCAGCTGCGCGTTGATCAGTCTTTATCTATCTATGTCAGCCATGTCTATGTCTATGTCGAAAATGGTTCTTATAGGGCTCTCCCTCTCTCTCTCCCTGTTTCCTGTTCCCTGTTCCTGTCATTAGCTAGACCGAAAGAGAGCGACGGAACGCTTCGAACTAATCTTTTTTCTCCATACAAACTTTGGACCCCCGTTTCACCCCCTTAGGGGATGAATTTTGTAAAATCCTGAAATGTGTATTACTTATTTAGAACCGGGTTACTTTTGCGAAGTTTCGAATAAAATGGTCAAACTAATCTTGTTTCTCCATAAAAACTTTGGACCCCCGTTACACCCCGTTAGGGGATGAATTTTGAAAAATCCTGAAACACGTTTTTTCTTATTTATTGCCGGGAGTACTCTTGCGAAGTTACAAATAAAATGGTCAAACTAATCCTGTTTGTCCATACAAACTTTGGACTTAGACTTTGGGGTGAATTTTGAAAAATCCTTTCTTACGAGTGCACCCCTAGACCTCATAAGGAACCTACGTGCCAAATTTGGAGTCTTTAGACTCAGCGGTTTGGGCTGTGCGTTGATATGTCAGTCATTCAGTTTCTTCTTTTATATATATAGATGTACCATGCGATTGTTCACCACGAACTATAAAGTGTATTCCACCTTCATGCTACACACTGCCCCTTGTTGTGTTTTTTTGTTTTTTTTTTTTTACATACATTTAGTCTACAAACAGACAATCTCTTCTCAGACATTTGAAGAACCTGGGAGAACATGGGAGCTCGTTTCACTACTTAAGTATAGAGGTATGAGAAAAAGTTTCTCTGAAAATGTAAGCAGCGGTTTTTCGTGAAGGTTTGATGTGTGATGGTACAGGGAAATTGGTCGTTTATTTCGTGATTTCTGTTTAGTAAAGTAAATCGTATAAACAAAATAAATTAAATGTTCAAAATTATAAAAAAAACTATTCAAAAATAAATTTAAGGCTCGTGAGGGACTCGAACCCCCGACCACCGGGAAATTGGAGCGAAACTTTAGTGGGACCGGCGCTCTACCAACTGAGCTAACGAGCCGATGAATAACAGACCCGAATTTTGACTCTCTTTGCGACTGGGTTGCGATGTCATAATATGACGTAATGACGTCACCGCTTCATAGAGGGTGTGTTGCTGCTGTGACGTAGCGTTGCCATTTGATCGAACCTCAGGTTAACCGTCAGCATAAATTAAGCTCAAACACCGCCAAACCCATTGGCTAACGGAGGATTCCAATTTATGATGACTTCCCATAAAAAAGATAATTCTTGCACATTTACACCCTGATAGTATTCTTATTTACGTCACACACCATCTTATGTTTCGTTTTCTTTCTGTGGTTTCATGGTTGGTCATAAATGCTACTTGTGAAGCGCAGGCGTCAAAATAAAAGATTCTTGTTAAAAAAATAATACAAAATAAGTAGTAGGCTCGTGAGGGACTCGAACCCCCGACCACCGGGAAATTGGAGCGAAACTTTAGTGGGACCGGCGCTCTACCAACTGAGCTAACGAGCCGATGAATAAGCTGACAAAATGTTAAAACATACTGATCCTATCGTAGACGTGGCACTGGGATGTCATAATATGATGCAACAATACACCTACAGGGTGTGTGACCTCGGAGCTGTTGCATTTTGTTCAAGACGAGCCCTAATACGAGCTTTTGTTGCACTGATGACAGTGTCGTCATCACCCATGGATGATGCGTTACAGGAACCGGTATTGTAAGGTATTATGAACACACCGCCCTATGTGAAGGTATTATAAACACACCGCCCTATGTGAATGTAGCTAATAATAAAATGGGTGTGTTTAATGTTTATAAGTTTTTTATATGTTACGTGTTGAGAAACCCACAATGTCATCTACTTCAGACCATAATGATGGGTGCAATGGCCGGAAAGCGCAATGTGGGACGTCGCAAAATGTCATGGCTGAGGAATATCCGTCAATGGACTGGTATCAAAATCGTAGAACAACTGTTCAGGCTTGTAATGGACAAATCAAGATTTGAAGACCTGACTGGCAATCTTCAGGAATGAAGCGGCACCTAAAGCAGAAGAATGTTTAAAAGGTACATGTTGGCCACAAACCATCCGCTGAATGTCTCTTCACTTGATTCAGTATAATTATATACAGGGCTACCAAATAGATTGACCGAGTAATTTTCTTTTTTTTTGTTTTGAAGTTTGTCGAGGCTATTTTTAACTACGATATTAAAAGGTTTTTATTGTCCTAGGCGTTTTGTATTTAGGTTTTATTTAAACAATTTCGGGGGAAGATTTTGTGTGCTAAAGGTAGATAAGAAATAAGACTTCAAAATAAAAAAGAGGTTTCAAAATAAATTGTAGGCTCTTGAGGGACTCGAACCCCCGACCACCGGGAAATTGGAGTGAAACTTTAGTGGGACCGGCGCTCTTCCAACTGAGCTAACGAGCCGATGAATAACAGACTCGAATCTTCACTCTCTTTGTGACTGAGTTGCAATGTCTTAATATGAAGCAATGATGCGTTTCATAGAGGGTGTGTTACTGCTGTGACGTAGCGTTGCTTTTTGATCGAACCTTCAACCCCGCCTCTAACCCCGCCAAACCCATTGGGTAACGGGAGATTGCAATTTATGACAACCTTGAGTGAAAAAGGTTGTTCTTGCATATTTACACCCTGATAGTATTCTTATATATGTCACGCACCATCTAGTGTTTCGTTTTTGTTGTTTTATGGATGGTTATAAATGCCTTTAGTGAAGCTAGGCGGCAAAGTAATAGATTCTTGTAAAAAAAAATACTTAATAAATACTAGTCTCGTGAGGGACTTGAACCCTCGACCACCGGGAAATTAGGCAGACAGTTAAGAAGAGACCGGCGCTCTACCAACTTAGCTAACGAGCCGATGAACGAGCAGACGAATTATTAAAACATACTAATCCTACCCTGAACGTCACATTGGGATGTCATAATGTGATTCAATTATTCCTTTCACAGAGCAGATATGTAACATCAGATTGTTCACCACAAACTAATATTATGCCACACTGCTTTTTTCGTTTTTAGGGTTTCGTACCCCAAGGGTACAAACGGGACCCTATTACTAAGAGTCCACTGTCCATCCGTGTGTACGTTTGTCACCAGGCTGTATCTCATGAACTTTGATAGCTAGACAGTTGGAATTTTCATAGATGATGTATTTTTGTTGCCGCTATAAAATAATTACAAATACTGAAAACAATAAAATAAACATTTCAGTGGGGCTCCTACACGACAAACGTGATTTTTATAGATAATGGTACGGAACCCTTCGTGCGTGAGTCCAACTCTTACTTGGTCATTTTTTTTACAACCTACTCATCAAACGGGCATACGGCTCGCATAAAGGTAGCGGCAAGCGTAGCCTGCGCTTGTCTTCAACATCAGTAGTGCCACAGGCGCGATGCCGACCCTGATTAAATCTCTTGTCAATCTCGACACTCTTGTTTTAAAAGATTTTGTTGTAATCTCGGGAGAACATGGCAGCTCGTTGCATATGAGGGAAAAACTTTACCTTAAAACGTACCCGCTCCTATTGAATCTAATCTAAATGTCGATGTCAAGAGATGTATGATGTTAAAGAGATGCTAGGTCGTTTATTTCGTAAAAAGTTCGTTTTCTGTGTTAGTAACGTATATCTACAAAGTATAATAAATTTAATGTTTAAAATAAAAATAAACGATTCAAAAATAAATTGTAGGCTCGTGAGGGACTCGAACCCCCGACCACCGGGAAATTGGAGCGAAACTTTAGTGGGACCGGCGCTCTACCAACTGAGCTAACTGAGCGACGAGCCGATGAATAAGGAGGCAAAATGTTAAAACACACTGGTCCATCCATAGACGTAACATTGGGATGTCATAATATGACGCAATAATACGCCTCGTGGAAGGGGAGTGACCGCGGTGCTGTTGCTAGTTTTTTTAAAAACGAGCCCTCAGACGTGCTTATGTTGCCCAGATGATAGTGTCATCATTGCTCATGACATGGATGAAACGTGTCAGGGACCAGAAGGGCCATTTCTGAAACGCGGAGTCACCTAAATGAATGGTTTTTCCATACAAAAAACCGTTCGTTTAGTGACTCCGCATTTTAAAAATGTCATCACAGGTGTCGTAAGGTCTTATAATCACACCGCCCTCGGTAAATTCGGCGTGTTTAATGTTTATATATGTAATAGTACCTTCGTGCCACAAAACTGAAGAAATTTTTTGTCAGCTATTTTAAAGAATATCTTGTTATAGTCTCAAAATGACAACTTTATGAAATAAAAAATAAAAATCATTTATTTCGAGCAACGAGGCCCATATCTTAGGTTCGTTTATATATTTCAGATATTTTATGTGTAGCTTATTGTATTTCCTATACATCTGCATCCATTCTTTCATCTATCACCTTCAAGATTCTATTGGTGCTCTTACGAATTCTTCGTACAAATAAAGCAGACTTTTTGCGCATGATGGCATAAAAATCATCTATGCCAGCACTCGTAAACATACCCTATGCACTACAGTATCGTGGGAGCCTCAACTGAGCCCTGTAGGTGTTATTGTTCTGAATCCTCAGAGCACTGTAGGCCCTGGCAGTATAGTTGGCCCATAGCGCACACGTTTTAAAATTTTGAAAATATGCTTGGAAATAGTTTTTTTTTTTAATGCACATGGCATTGCAACGAATAAACCTATTAGCTATTAGGCGTGTGAGGGAAAAACTATCTCCCAAAACGTACGTTACCTTTTTTAAAACACAATGTAAATGTCGATATGGCTTCATGTGTGATGTTAGAGTTTAGAGGAATGGTGGTCGTTTAATTCGTAATTTCTGTAATACTAAAATTTCGTCAAAATAAAACGAATTAAAAATTGCAAAATGAAAAAATAAAAGATTATTACCAACGCTCTTCCAACTGAGCTAACGAGCCGATGAATAACATACCCAAATCTAGACTCGCTTTGTACCCGAGTTGCGATGTCATTACATGATTCAGTAATGCGCTTCATAGAGGGTGTGTTACTGCTGTGACGTAGCTTTGCCTTTTTATCAAACATCGACGTAATCGTCAGCATAAATTAAGCTCAAACCCCGTCACACTCATTAGATAACAGGGGATTCTATCATCATGATGTAGTATGGCATGTTACTGCATGAATCCTAAATATTTAATGTTAGTTTCTTAAACCAGTCTACGACTGTCGCGGTTATACTTTGGAATTCGTTAAGTCTTGCAGAGAAATAGTATTGCGGACATTTTTCTGCGATATGTTGTAAGTTTAGCTTTACAGTCGCACTCTAAGGATTTTAAGAATCCCTCTTTTGTTCTTTTTCTTAAATTTTGTATTGTCTGATATGGGATACGGAGAAGGGCCGTGAGTGCCGTGACCTCGAGGGGTTCAACGGGAGAACGACGAGTTGATGTTAAAGTGGCTACTATTAAATGACGTTACAGAATAGTTTTCTAATGCATATTATATACTAACTACTCTAAGAAGAAGTTGTTGTTGTACATTTACATCCTGAATTAGTACTACGGAACGTACTGCAATTAATATCATATTAGCCAGATATTTCGACGACTCTTCTGCCGTCATGGTCGCTGGCAGGCGGTAAGTCCCGTAGTACTAATATACCAGTCATTGTAACCGCGCAGCTCTATAATCATATACTGATAGTAAAGAGCCCTCTGACGAGTATATGTTGCCCTTACGGAAGTGTCATCATCGCTCATGGACGATGCGTTTCAGAGACCAGTGTTTTAATTAAGATCTTCAAATCACTCTGCCCTCCGTAAATATGACCTCCTAGCCAATCAAAAAATAAATGTGTTTGTATAGTATCTTTGTGCCACATACTGTCCTCTTTACCTACTTCGTTCGGTATAATAGCATGCAGTAGCTACCAAACGGATTGACCGCGAAAGCTTACTTTATCAAGAATATTGTTAATTACGATATAAAAAAGTTTTTTTAAGTTGTGGATGTTTTCAATTTAGGTTTTATTTAACAATTTCGTGAAAAGTTTTGTGCGCCAAAGGCAGATAGCATGAAATATTAAATGTCTTCGAAATAAAAATAGTTTTCAAAATAAATTGTAGGCTCGTGAGGGACTTGAACCCCCGACCACCGGGAAATTGGGCAGACTATTCAGAGGACCGGCGCTCTACCAACTGAGCTAACGAGCCGATGAATAAGCAGACGAAATGTTAAAACACACTGATCCTATCGTATACGTCACACTGGGATGTCTTAATGTGGTGCAATTGTCTTTGTTTCGTTTTTAACCCTTGACGCAAAAAGAGGGGTGTTATAAGTTTGTCGCCAATGTCTGTATATCTGTTTGTCTGTCTGTGGCATCGTATCTATCGAATAGAGAGATCAATTATGATGCGGTTTTTGTTACGTGAAAGCTAGTTTCCTTTCAGTGTTTGCTGAAAATCGGTTCAGCTTGTCAAAAGCTATTGGGGGTGAACGCTTGAAAGTCGGTGGTTTGACAATGTGCCTGGCAAACAAACTTGTTACACTAGTAAGCCGTCAAACAGGCAGACGTAAATATAGCCCGTATGACGGTAAGCGGCTAGCTAAGGCTATGGTTGCCTGCAACATCAGTAGTGCCACGCAAGCGATGCCAATCCTGTAGATATCTTTCCCAGACATTCTGAAGAACCATTTGTTTCAGTCACGGGAGAGTATAATGGAAGCTCGTTCCACAACATAAACGTATGAGGGAACAAGTTTATCTGGAAATGTACGCGGCCCTTGTTGAAATCAATGGAAATGTCGAAGGCTTGATGTGTGATGGTAGTGAGATAGTATTCGTTTATTTCGAGATTTCTGTTTAGGAAAGTATATCGTCTAAATGAGATAAATTTCATGTTAAAAAAGAATCCCAAAAAAAATTGTAGGCTCGTGAGGGACTCGAACCCCCGACCACCGGGAAATTGGGCAGAGAGTTTAAAGGAGACCGGCGCTCTACCAACTGAGCTAACGAGCCGATAAATAAGCAGACGAAATGTTAAAACACACTGATCCTACCGTAGACGTCACACTGCGATGTCAGAATATGCGTCATATTCTCTAATAATACGCCTACAGGGGGTGTGACCGTGGCACTGTTGCATTTAGTTTAAGGCGAGCCCTCAGTCGAGCTTATTAAATGTTGCACTGATTGTAGTGTCGATATCGCTCATGGATGATACGTTTCAGGGACCGGTGTAAAGTCTTATAATTACACCGCCCTAAGTACATATGACCACCAAGCTAATTAAACAAACTGGCCAAGTGCGTGTTGGGCCACGCGCGGTGTAGGGTTCCGTATTTACGAATGCCAACTTTGAGTTCATGCCACTAAAAACGTCGAAAAACTAATTTTCATTGAATTTGTATGAAATTTTGTAAACCCTACTTAGCTCGGATAGTTTTCCCTTTTTTCACGTGTCCATATATAACCGTTTAGCAGATTAAGGGGAGGGGGGGAGGGGCGGAGACACACGACTCTAAAAAAAATTCACTTTAAAACCAAATATTTCAGAAACGGCTAACTAAATCGAAAAACAGTGTTCACAAACTCATAATATTTTTAAAAGACTTATTAAATGATATTGATTGGTTAGACCAGAAAATAAAATTGACTTTCGACTTTACTTGTATGGGAGTTACCCAAAAAAAATTTTTTTCAATTTTTTATTTTACTACTTTTTCTGCATAATTAATATACATACCTGTACCAAATTACAGCTATCTAGTACTTATAGTCGCTGAGTAAAATCGCGGACAGACAGACAGACATGGCGAAACTATAAGGGTTCCCTGTTTACTACGGAACACTAAAAATAGTTGTTCCACCCACCAAAACATTGTCGCTGCACTTCGTTCAATATAATAATATACCGGGCTACCAAATGGATTGAACGGGTTAGGTTTTATTTTTGTAGTTTACTTAATGTGGAATATTTTGAACTGAAGTAAATTTTTTTTTTTTGTCATGGTTGTTTTCAATTTAGGTTTTATTTACAATTTCGTGGAAAGGTTTTGTGTGCCAAAGGTAGATAGCAAAAAAAGTCATCGAAAAAAAAAGTTTTCAAAATAAGTAGTTGGCTCGTGAGGGACTCGAACCCCCGACCACCGGGAAATTAGGCAGACAGTTCAGAGGAGACCGGCGCTCTACCAACTGAGCTAACGAGCCGATGAATATCAGACCCGAATCTTGACTCTCTTTGTAACTGGGTTGCGATTTGCGATGTCATAATATGACGCAATAATGCAATTCATAGACGTTGTGTTACTGCTGTGACGTAGCGTTGCTATTTGATCGAACCTCAGGTGCTGGCGTCAGCACAAATTAAGGTCAAACCCCGCCACACTCATTACATAACAGGGGCTTCCGTTAAATGGTATAATGTAGAACAGTAACTTAATGGTACCTACTTCCTACTCTAGAAAATTTGGTTGTTGTACATTTACACCCTGATATTATATTAATGCTACAAAAACAGTATTCGTTTCGTTATTTAATTATTTTGGGGTCATGTGTGTGCCATAGACAGCAAAGCCAAAACGTTAAAATAAAATGTTTCAAGTGCAAAATAAACCTTATTTTTCAAAATAAATTGTAGGCTCGTGAGGGACTCGAACCCCCGACCACCGGGAAATTGGAGCGAAACTTTAGTGGGACCGGCGCTCTACCAACTGAGCTAACGAGCCGATGAATACGCAGACAAAATTTCAAAACACACTGATCCTAGCGTAGACGTCACACTGCGATGTCATAATATGATGCAATTATTCCCTTCATAGAGCAGATATGTAACGTCAGATTGTTTACCACAAACTATTAATAATATAGCACTTTTATGCCACACTGCCCTTTGTTTCGTTTTTAGGGTTCCGTACCCAAAGGATAAATACGGGACTCTATTACCAAGACTCCCCTGTCATTCCGTATGTATGTTTGTCACCACGCTGTATCTCATAAACTGTGATAGCTAGACAGTTGTAATTTTCACAGATGGTGTATTTCTGTTATCGCTAAAACAACAAATACTAAAAACAGAATAAAATATGGGGCTCCGGTACATTAAACGTTATTTTATAGATAATAGACGGAACCCTTCGTGCGCGAGTCCGACTCGCTCTTGGCCGGTTTTTTAACAACCAACTCAACAAACTGGCATACGGTTCGAATGAAGGTAGCGGCTAGCGTGGCTTTTGCTGTCTGCAACATCAGTAGTGCCACAGGCGCGATGCTGACCCTGAAGAAATCTCTTGTCAGACATTTTTAAGAACTCCTTGTTGCAGTCTCGGGAGAGCATTGGAGCTCGTTGCGTATGAGAGAAAAACTTTACCTTTAAACGTACGCGACCCTTATTGAAGCTTATCTAAATGTCGATGTCTAGAAATGTGTGATCTTAAAGAGATGTTAGTCGTTTACTTCGTAAAAAGTTTATTTTCTGGTACCTTTATGCGAGGAACGCCACATATACGTTATATGTGGCGTTCCTCGCATAAAGGTACCAGTAGGGAGGTATTGAGTTAAGGCTGGATCTAGAAGAGTCCCTGTATTATGCTGAATACAAAATATGTTTACATATATATATTTTGTAAAACATTTTTTGTAACGGACATCAAAGTTTAAATTCTAAAAAAACTAGTTTTTTTCTAAATGGAGTTTGAAAGATAAGACAATGGTTTACTCGTTTGTTACATAGATCTTTATGTGTTGTATGTCATAAAGTTTTCTAGAATATGCATCCCATCATGTGATCTGAATTACAATTAAATGGCTCAATTAAAAAAAATCAAGCATGCCCCATGGCCATAGACCATGTAGAATAATAATCAGTAAAAATCACAAAATGCCATATTTTTCACCCGATTTTACAAAACTGCAAATAACTCTACATCTTAATGCCGACATTTGGTACCCTTATGCACATATCTACAAAATATAATAAAAAATACGAGTCAAAAATAAATTGTAGGCTCGTGAGGGACTCGAACCCCCGACCACCGGGAAATTGGGCAGACAGTTCAGAGGACCGGCGCTCTACCAACTGAGCTAACGAGCCGATGAATAAGGAGGCAAAATGTTAAAACACATTGATCCATCCATAGACGTCACATTGGGATGTCATAATATGACGCAATAATACGCCTCGTGGAAAGGGTGTGCCCGCGTAGCTGCTACAGTTTTTTTAACGACACGCCCCCAGGCGACCTCATATGAGCTCATATTGCCCTAATGGCATTGTCATCATCGCTAATGGATGATGCGTTTCAGAGACCAATGTCAAAAGGTCTTAGTATCACATCATCTTACGTAAATGTCACCAACTGGATCCTTAAAAAATGGGTGTTCACAAGCTCATAATATTTTTGAAAGACCTATTCAACGATACCCTACATGGTTAGTTGGTTAGTCGACAAAATAAAATTGACTTTTGACTTTACTTGTATGGGAGCAACACTAAAAAAAATTTTTTTTTTTCAATATTTTATTTTATCACTTTTTCCGCATAATTAATATACATACCTATACCTAATAACAGCTTTCTAGTACTTATAGTCGCTGAGTAAAACCGCGGACGGACAGACAGACAGACAGACAGACATGGCGAAACTATAAGGGTTCCTTGTTTACTACGGAACCCTAAAAATGGGAATTTATTACTAAGACTCCACTGTCTGTCCGTTTGTCACCAGGCTGTATCTCTGTGATAGCTAGACAGGCTGTTGAAATTTGCACAGTCGATGTATTTCTGTTGCAGCTTATAGCAACAATTACAAAAAACGGAAAAAAATAAATATTTAAGGGGGCTCCCATACAATAATTGCGATTTTCCGCTGTTTTTTGCTTGATAGTAATCTAGTAATAACGGCAATAGGTATATACAGAAGAAAGAGGCACAAAATATTCAGTTGTATATACCCAAACGGTGCCAACGGGACGCTTTTACTGAGACTCCGCTGTGTGTCTGTTACAAGGCTTTGTCTCGAGAAGCTTAATAGCTAGATACTTGAAAATTTCACCGATTACGTATTGCTGTGGCAGCTATAACAACAAATTTTTTTTTTCGGAGGTAGCGACCCTTTTATCTTCGAGTCCTACTTACACTTGACCAGTATATTATATTTACGTGAGTAGTTCTTGCGTGCCACAATCCACTAAATATAAAATAAAAATAAAAGTTTTAAAAATAAACTATAGGCTCGTGAGGGACTCGAACCCCCGACCACCGGGAAATTGGGCAGACAGTTTAGAGGAGACCGGCGCTCTACCAACTGAGCTAACGAGCCGATGAATAAGCAGACGAAATTTTAAAACATACTGATCCTACCGTAGACGTCGCACTGGGATGTCATAATATGACGCAGTAATACGCCTCGTGGAAGAGGTGTGACCGTGCTGTTGCAGTTAATTTAAAGACGAGTCCTCAGATGTGCTTATTGTCATCATCGCCCATGGCGTGGATGAAAAGTTTCCAGGGGACCAGGCTACCAGTCGTAAGGTGTTATAATCACACCGCCCTCCGTAAATGTGACAGCCTAGCTAATTAAAAAATGGGCGTGTTTAATGTATGTGACACAGTACCTTTGTGCCACACACCTGAAGAAATCTTTTCTCATACATTTTAATGAACATCTTGTTATAGTCTCAGGAGAGCATAGGATAAGCTCCTATGCTCTCCTGAGAGAACAAGATGTTCATTAAAATTCACAACTTGAGTGTATGAGGGAAAAACCATCTCTCAAAACGTTCGTGACTTTTTTTCAACCCAATGTAAAAGTCGATATGGCTTCATGTGTGGCGGTAGAGGGATGGTGGTCGTTTATTTCGTTATTTCTGTTATTAGTATATCGTAAAAATAAAAAGAATTGCGTGCGCAAAATAAAAAATGAAAGATTCAAAAATAAATATTAGGCTCGTGAGGGACTCGAACCCCCGACCACCGGGAAATTGGAGCGAAACTTTAGTGGGACCGGCGCTCTACCAACTGAGCTAACGAGCCGATGAATAAGCAGGCGAATTCTAAACACACATAAGACTTATCCTGCCTCAACGTCACACTACGAGTATGTCATAATATGACGCAATAGTACGCCCCGTCTAAATAATCCGCCGTAATCTAAAGGCTTATTATCTATTTGCACCTACCGCTCATTGCACCAACTCCACTGCGACTCACAATGTAGCATAGTAATGTGAGCTTAACCTCGTTTCCTTTCTTTCCTCGTAGAATTTCTATAATAAAACGCCATCCGTGGACTACACGTTATAGATTTCTTTCAATTACAGACGAGCTCGGTGGTATTGCGCATAACTAGTTATAAGAATTATAACCCGAAGAAATCATCTTGGCAACGAGCAAGTCTTTGATGGTATTTATGGGAACCAGTACCATTGCCTGACATAGTACCTGTATTATCTGTACCGGTACTATTTTTCTTTCAATATCGGTACTAGTACCGGTACAAATTACGTCAGAGTGAGAAAGCAGATACCAGCAGGTAAAAGTATAAGCAGATATCAGCAGGTACCTAAAGTAGGTACGTCTACTTTTAAGGAGGAGTACCGGTGCCCATCTATAACAGGTACCCAAGTACCGAAATGAAAAGAACCTCTAAATACTGGTACAGTACTTGTACTTTTGGTACCGGTTCCAAGCCTTGCCTGCAAGGCATGTTTTTCTATCGGAGCAAGTGCCTTGTTAACTTCCGCGGATTGTAATCCTGTATTGAACAGAGACAGAGACTATAGTTTGTTTATTCTTTCTCCAGGCGACCAGCATATGGCTGCTAGC
Source organism: Acrobasis suavella (assembly GCA_943193695.1). Taxonomy (NCBI): domain Eukaryota; kingdom Metazoa; phylum Arthropoda; class Insecta; order Lepidoptera; family Pyralidae; genus Acrobasis; species Acrobasis suavella. Next base: position 2,504,207 of record OW971934.1, on the reverse strand, counting down.
GCTGCTGAAAAACTGCCCCGAGCGAGAACCCATCAAGAACAAGCTGCAACAACTGCAGGACGTGTTCATGGATTACCTATCAGAGAATAGTGGTAAGTTTCTTAAATACTTTTAAGGAAGCTTAGGATGAATCTTGGAAAACCACCAATTTGCTGAGCCAAAGACATTACAATTATTTTTCAAAACTAAAAACCGACTTTAACACTACACAACTGATTTTTATAAAATTTCTATGGGGCCACCTATATGGGGTTGTGTAGTTAATGGGTGAATTCGGTTTTTAGTTTTGAAAAAATATTATTATGTAGATTTGTCTTGGGTATTTTAATTACATATTCTTCGTCTTGAAGCTGGATCTTATAGGTGGAGTCTATTTATTTCGTAACGCAATTTTTTTACTTTTTAACGCCTCATGTCACATTATTTTCTGATCCATTTGACACGCACTGAGACGTAGGGTAAACGAGTCTACCACTCAATCCGACAGACGAAATCTCGGTGAACGTTATACCGACAGTTCATTTAGTTTTCATGCACTAGCTAGACAGACAGAAGACGAAATCGAACTAGTTATGAGTAAACTCCCAGTCATCGGACGCTAACAGTCATTGGACAGGACACAATATAACCTTATTTATTAAGGTTGCTTTTAAAACAGGAACACTGCAGCTACAGAGTGTAAAAAGATATCAGCTGCAATAAAAAACTATCAGTGGCTGGAATTTCACCCTAATACGTAGACAGTCCCTTATTGTGTACTTTGTCTTTTAACGACCAGAAAACTGAAAGTAACTATAAAGATTTAATTTTAATAATGAAATTAATAAATTACAAAATGGCGGTAAATAAATTGTTTGTCACACAAGTACGCAAGCTCACGTTCGATTGCTACGGAGACCAACCAAAACGAGAGAGAGGGCGCGCCGAGTAGTGGCGCCTTTATGAATGTATGACGGTCGTCGCTGTCTCCTCCAATCGAGACACTACCGCTAACAGTACAATTAACTAAATTATTTTTATATTTTCCCACAGAAATAGTACAAGACGTAGCCAGCAAAGGCCTGAGCTTAGTATATCAGAACTCCGACAAGGATCAGCAGCAAGCGCTGGTGGCTCAGATCATCGAGCAGCTGACCAGCGGCAAGCGAGCGGTGACGCAGGTCACGTCGGACACCAGGCTGTTCGAAGAGGGACAGCTTGGGACAGCTCCTACCGGGTAAGCTGTACATATAGCTTCACTTCTTTATGTATTACGTTGTGGACAGAGATAGCAACAAGCGCTGGTGGCTCAGATAATCGAGTAGCTGACCAGCGGCAAGCGAGCGGTGACGCAAGTCGCTGTTCGAAGAGGGATAACTTGGAACAGCTCCTACCGGGTATGCTGTACACATAGCTTCACGTCTCTTTACTGTGCGGGATGGACACAGTCAGCAGTTGCCTAGCGTCAAGCGAACAGTAACGCAAGTCACGTCGGACACCAGGCTGTTTGAAGAGGGACAGCTGGGGACAGCTCCTAATGGGTATGCTGTACATATAGCTTTATGTCTCTTTACTGTGCGGGGTGGATAGAGTTAGGAGTTGTCCAGTGGCAAGCGAGCAGTGACGCAAGTGACGTCGGACACCAGCCTGTTGGAAAAGGGACAGCTTAGAACAGCTCCTACCGGGTATGCTGAACATATAGCTTCATGTCTCTATACTGTGCGGAGTGGACAGAGTCACCAAAAAGTCAGCTGTTGACCAGCGGCAAGCGAGCATTAATGCAAGTCACGTCGGTCACCAGGCTGCGCTGGTGGCTCAGATCATCGAGTAGCTGACTAGCGGCAAGCGAGCGGTGACGCAAGTCACGTCGGTCACCAGGCTGTTCGAAGAGGGACAACTTGGAACAGCTCCTACCTGGTATGCTGTATAATCTTATATATCTTCACGTCTCTATACTGAGCGGGGAAGAGAGAGTCAGCAGCTGTCCAGTGGCAAGCGAGCAGTGACGCAAGTCACGTCGGACACCAGGCTGTTTGAAGAGGGACAGCTTGGAACAGCTCCTACCGGGTACGGGGTACATATAGCTTCACGTCTCAGAATGAAATAAATATTTAATTCTCATGCAACCAATGTGATTTTTTATAGTACGGAACCCTTCGTCACAGAATGAATATATATTACATACAGATCGGAATCTCCTCAGGTCCCGTGCAGTATGCGTCCCCGTTCTCCGTCATAACACCTCTCCCCCGTTCTCGCCTCGTCGAGGCGGTTGCAGGCGCCTGCAGCCGCCCGCTCTACATCCTCCACACGGGAACTGAAGAGATTTCGTTCTGTATGTAATATTTATATTAATTCTGTGTCTTTGTGCGCCAGTCCGACTCAAACTTGGCTGGTTACTTTATTTTAGCTTTACGTCTTAATTTTGTACGGCCTGGGTGATGGTTAAAATGTTTGTTTTGATTGTAGGGGCAATCTGTCCACATACAAGGAACTGTGCTCGCTGGCATCAGACCTGAATCAACCGGATCTGCTGTACAAATTCATGCACCTGGCGCACCATAATTCTGTGTGGAATTCTAAGAAAGGTTAGTAATACTGTCGGTGTTTTAGTCTACATGTGAAAATATCTAAAAATATATTGTTGCGATAGCTTAAGCTATCAACATTCGGAAATAGTTTTAGTTCATAAAATAAATTTTTAAATGCAATTCAAAGTTTTCAGTATTTGTAATAGGGAGAGCGGCAACGTAACACAAACACTCCTCTTACCACGCGACCCCTACCACGTCTGTGAAAGAATGGAGTTCACCCCTTCCCTCACAGCCAGACCATTTCGACCTGGAATTTCCTCCGCCCGGCCTTGGGTTCCTCTTCGCTTCCCTGGGGGTGGCAAGGCCGCGAGTACTAAACATGAACACCCCCACGCTACAAGTTGGGAACCCGGTCTTGGGAGGGGTGCACATTACATCCCTAGATTTAAATATATACATTTAAAAAAAGGCCTGTACAACATTGAATATATTTAAAAAAAAAATTGGGGCGATGGAGACATAATAATAGAGTAAAAATTTAGAAAAATAGTCTGTTTGTTTGTCTGTTTGTACACGCTAATCTCCAGAAATACTGGACGGATTTGAATGAATCTATTTTTGTTATATAGCTGTTAAGCCTGGGCAACATACTCGTATACTTATCACCACTTCATGCTTCAACCACTGAACCTATTAAGATGAAATTTGGAATGGATATAGTTTGAGACCCAAGGAAGAACACAGAACTTTTATCCTGAAATTCCCACGGAGAGCAAAGCCCACGGGTACAGCTAGTAGGTTATAATTGATTTTGGAAAATGGAATACCTGATGCAGAACCATAATGGTCCAGCTAAACTATAAGAAATATAAAAATGACGCCTTAGCAAAGTTGTCAGATACGCCGGAGTCTCAAAGTGTACGCAAACGAAGTCCCGGGTATTAGCTAGTAATAAATAGTTCTTAACTACCTGCTGCGTTTGCCTGATTACACCTCCTCATCGCAACAACGTTCGGCCAGGTACCGAGATATCTGACCAGACTCTCTACTTATATCTTGAACTAGCTTTTGCCCTCGACTTCGCTCGCGTTGGGGTGTAATTTATCAAAAACCATTCTTAGGGGATGCCTACGTCATAGTAGCTTTATGCATGCAAAGTCTCAGCCCGATCGGTTTAAAATTGACAAAGTTTCATACAAACTTTCATTCCTTATTTTATCTCCTTGGGAGTAGAATTGATCAAAATCCTTTCTTAGCTGATGCCTACGTCATAACATCTACCCGTATGCCAAATTTCAGCCCGATCCGTCCAGTGGTTTGGGCTGTGCGTTGATAGATCACTATGTCAGTCAGTCAGTCACCTTTGAGTTATATATATTTAGATTTTCTCTTAAACTGAAAATATTATTAACATGGAAATGTGTAATCAGAAAGACTTAAGGGGATACCTGAATTTTCCGGGGTCCAGTCCTGCTCTGATTTGAAATAAGTTATATGATTGGAAACTGAGATATTATAAAAAAAAAAATGTCTTGACCAGGCACTAAATAACCCTTCAAACTATTTTTTTACTAATGTTTACAATTGAAAGTGAGAAAATGAAGCTTTTCTACGCACAATGCGAAAAACGGCCACTTTTGGCGTATGTGCGTAGAAAATCTTCACTTTATCGCTGTAAACAGTAGTTCATAATGTAGTTTGAAGGGTTATCTAGTGCCCGGTCAATACAAAATTTTTAATAACGTCTCCGTTTCCTATCAAATGATTTATTTCAAATGGGGCAGCACTGGACCCTGGAAAAATTCAGGCATCCCCTTAAAATCACTCCGAATATATTTTTTTTATATACCTAGGTATTTTTAGTTCAAGAAAAAAATCTAAATATATATAACTCAAAGGTGACTGACTGACTGACATTGTGATCTATCAACGCACAGCCCAAACCACTGGACGGATCGGGTTGAAATTTGGCATGCAGGTAGATTTTATGACGTAGGCATCCGCTAAGAAAGGATTTTGATCAACCAAGGGGATAAAATAGGGGATGAAAGTTTGTATGAAACTTTGCCAATTTTAAACCGATCGGGCTGAGACTTTGCATGCATAAAGCTACTATGACGTAGGCATCTTCTAAGAAAGGATTTTGATAAATTACACCCCTACGCGAGCGAAGCCGCGGGCAAAAGCTAGTTTAAGATATAAGTAGATACCTGAGTGTACACTCGTGTGCAGGCGCCGCGTTCGGGTTCCACTCGATCGCGGTGTCGGCGGGCGCGGCGCTGGCGCCGCAGCTGCCGCGCATCGTGCCGCGGCTGTACCGCTACCGGTTCGACCCCACCCCGCGCATACAGAACTCCATGGCCAGCATCTGGCATGCCCTCGTGCCCAACACCCAACAAACGGTGAGTACCTTGAAATCAGAGATACCTGACCCCTCCTCAAACTACATCTTAAGCATATGTGTAATATATGTATGTTTATTTGTAGTTTGTGTAGTTTTATGTATATAATTTCAATTTTCTTGTTCCTATACTATATGTATGAACAGGCCTGTATGCCTCTCTTACATTAACATCTCCTCTCAAAGGCCTACTAGAAGAGATCTCTTCTGAGATACGTAGTGCCTTTGTACAACTTTTATTTGTTGTATTCTCTATATAAATTATCCGTGTACGTAAAATGGTAAATAAATATAATAAATTAAATAATATTAACATGAAAATGTGTATTCAGATTTTAATGAAGTCTTTTAGAATATACATTTTCATGTTAATATTATTTTCAGTCTAAGAGAAAATTAAGTGTGTAGGTAGAGGAGGGGTCAGGTATCTCTGATGCTGGCTGTACATTAAACATTTGATAACATAATGGCTTAGTTGGCAAAAGCCTATACTAATCAACCACCGGAGCCAGTCTACAGATACTTTATCGACCTCCGTGGCGTAGTGATCACCATGCTAGTCCGCCACCCAGAGGTCCCGGGTTCGATCCCCGGTCAGGGCAAGATGGAAAATGGCCTTTTTCAAATTGTCCTGGATCTTGGATGTTTATCTATATATGTATTTGTTATAAAATATAGTATCGTTGAGTTAGTATCCCATAACGCAAGTCTATAACTTATTTTGGGGCTAGCTCAATCAGTGTTATTTGTCCCTATATATTTATTTATTTATTTATCAAAGGGAATCGAGGGAATAGTTAAGAATACAGACCATGGTAGTCTACTTTACCCTAAGGTTGGCTGGAACAAATCGCTTTAGTCAAAGCCCGCATTTGTACCTATTATTTTAAATCTACTTTTGATTGTTATTATCCTTTGTTGGTTCAATAAAGAAATTTCATCTTATTTAACCTCTTGTGTGTTGCAAAAAAGGCCAGAGGCTTCCCAGTATCTGTCTCCAGAGAGTACTTCAATATTTTAGTCATTAGTCAGAAAACCATCCGATAACCTTGAGAAACTAATAGTGACCGGGAGAATGGAAGGAAAAAGATCAAAGGGTCGTAGCCCGATACGATGGTCTGACTGAATAAAGGAACACCTACACACCAAGATCTCCAAGGCACCAGCGCAGGCAAAAGATCGTAACAAGTGGAAAGAGATCTTAAAAAAGTTAGGTCGGGCCCATTACGACGCTCAGCAGTGAGCAGACGACTGTAGGAGGTGTTGCAAAAACCAGATACAATACTAAAACAACTGATTTATACCGGATTCCGGTATAGCCACACACAAAAGGTTAAGCGATGCGTTTTCCATCCTTTGGATCTTCCGGTCCTAAACTCTAATTGCTTAAGTGCCATAAGACCCAATTTTCTCAGACTGCCCCATAAAGGATAAAGACATGATAGTGGTATATGTATGTGTAATGTTCTGTTTTTTTTTTTTGCGTGAAATAAAAGTCATTTTTGTTATTTTATTTCAGGTACAAAAATACCACAAGGAAATCCTGGAGGATCTAGTGGCGAACCTGACGTCCAACCAGTGGCGCGTGCGCATGTCGTGCTGCAACGCGCTCGCGGATCTGCTGCGGTGAGTGCTCTACAGACCAGCGACAGTTTGCGACACTAGTCGGTGACCAGGGGACGCATTTTTGAAACCACTTGTCACATTACGAATGGTTTGCGCGAGCGTTTCCAAACGGCATTTTTGAATCGGTCGTATGCGAAGGATCTCGTAATTTTGACATTTGTAGCGTAGATATGACAAAGAATCTTTCATGAAGGATCCGTTCCGATTCACGCTGCTTTTTTATTCGTGGTGAAATAAAAACTATACACATATTTTCAGTCTTCTGCGTAAAAAAATTTGGTTTTCGCTGACACGTCGGTTTCAAAAATATATTTTTGGTGGTTGGTATTTTATGCGGTGAGTTGGAAAACTACACGTTTTGTGTTTCGGTGGGTCCCTCAAAGCAAAATAGCACTCCTGGTCGTTGAACTACGCTGATTGTCGGGGAACCACACGGTACAAGATAATATAAACAACCTCACTAAGGTGTTGTGTCTGTTGAAGTGTAAAAAAATCGATATATTAGAACAGAAATGGAGAGGGCACCATTTCTGTTCTTGTGGATGGCGAAAAAATAATATTACCATAGGATTTTCTTAAAATATTATAGCTTCTTTTATTATGAGGTCAATCCTGTATACGCAATATTTGACATAACACCCGACCTAACATTTTACATCACACCTACAAATGTGACATAAGTGACGTCACTCCTGTCCGGTCTTTCTAAGGCGCTCCTAGATGCCGTCCAAAGGCGGACGTGACTTACAAAGTCACGTCCTTGATATCTTAAAGAGATTTTGGGTTAGGAAGGTAGGTATTTCTTGGACGTGCCTATTTTTAGGAACTCTTTCCATAGCACAACGAAAACAAAATTATAAATCTTCTCTTTTGTATATCAATTACAAAATTGTACGAGAAATGAAATATCTGGCGCTAGGGGCACTTTTTGTCGTAAGAACACGTCTGGCGGTTGAGCTCTACAGCTCACAGACCTTCTAGTATTATTTTTCGTATCAAAATTAAACTTTGTTAATCAGAAACTAACCACCGCGACCACATTTAGATGTCATTCAGATTTGCTTAGTACAAGGAGTCAAAACAGGCAGTGACAAGTGCGAGTGTCAAGCAGCCAGTGGCAAGTGAATAGCATTACTGCATACTTACGTCACTTGACAATATTTACTTGCCACTATCTGTCACTCGCACTTGTCACTACCTGTCACTCGCACTTGTCACTACCTGTCACTCGCACTTGTCACTACATGTCACTCGCACTTGTCACTACCTGTCACTCGCATTTGTCACTACCTGTCACTCGCACTTGTCACGGTTCAACATATCATGATCATTTCAGCCTCATAACGTCCTCTGCTGGACATATAAAATTACCGATCTAAAGCGGCCTGCATTTAGTGCTTTCCATGGACCTTGTTCAGGTCGTCTGACCACCTTGTGGGTTGTCAACAAGTCAACCGGGCTTATCCTTATTGATTGCAGCGGCGCGACGAGCCTGCACGTGTCGCTGCCGCAGCTGGCCACGATCTGGTCGCAGCTGTTCCGCGTCATGGACGACGTGCACGAGGGCACCAGGCAGGCCGCCACCACCACTGCCAGCGTCTTGTCCAAGGTGAGACTGATTTGTTTCATGTAAAATCTCAGGCCTTGTACTTGTGTGTAAGTGGCCAACACTGGTGTCAGATTTTTCAAGCTGCCTAAAGGCATCTGACGCTTGGCGGCTCTCACACGGCTTGAGGACTTTCATACAATGATGACAGCCGGGACCAACGTCTTTACGTGCCTTCCGAAGCACGGAGAAGCTCGAGAATTTTTTGTGCCACCCATCCAAGAGCGGGCCACGCCCGGTGTCGCTTTACTCGAGAAAGCGCTAGCAATGCGCACTCCCGCCGGGCCACCGAGCTACGGCCTTTTACTATAAATATTCTAAGGGTTGGGACACGTCAGCACGGGACGAAATTTTCGTATGTTGCTATCCTTTTCTTTCGCTTAGAACCATTATATTTGTTTTTCTCTATTTGACTCAAAGAACTATGAAGCCATCATTTCATACATATCCCTTAGAAAATATTAGTTTAGACGTTTAGAAAAAAATATCTCACAGGCCTACTGGAAGAGATCTCTTTTGAGATAAGTAGATGTATTCTCTGTATACATTTTCAGTGTACATAAAGGAGTTGTTTCACGAATGTATGGAGCCCCGGCCTGGACATTGTACATGTATAATTTAGAAACTACATTATTTAACATTTTGGCTCATTATGGCTTAAAAAATTGGTGAAAAAGCATTTAATACACTTAAGATAGGCAACACAACACACTCCATAATCATCTTTTCTCTGACAGTGACATTGACATAAGTGTCATTTTTGAAACGCGGAGTCACCTAAATGAATGATTTTCCTTATAAAAAAACCGTTCGTTTAGTATGTGAGTTGTGTGACACCACATTTGAAAAATGGTACCACAGGTGTGAAATATTGTTGACAGTGACACTTGATCACATTTGACGTTTCATTTCAAAGAGCGTGCGTGCGTTCGTTCAGAAATCACAAGTGAATACAGTGGAATAAGTATTCGACAAAACTAAAAAATAGATAAATAAAAAGTTGTGATTTTATGTTCATTAAGTGTATTTTCTTTCTTAAAAACCAAATCATGGCTTTTTTAAATGTTACTTTGACGTCAACTCTCATATTATTACATTTCATTTGGGATTGATAGTTACATAACTGAACACTTCGAATTGTATTTCGAACTATGTTTCAAAACGGATGTGTTGTTGCCTGTTAAAATAAAATATTGCTTTTATAATTAAATTGCAATAAAAAATTTTTGTATTTCTTTAAATTAATGTTAGATTTTTCCTCGATTTTGTAAAATATGTACAATGTGCAGGCCGGAGTTGAAACATCTCCTTTGTAAATAAATAAAAAAATCTGATTTGAGTCGTTGCAAAGTACCGAATCATATGTAAATGTTTGACATGTACTCCATTTGCAGCTGTGCATTCGAGCGTCAGACGTGAGCCAAGGCAAGGACGGCAAAGAGATAGTGTCGGCCATATTGCCGGTGTTGCTGGACAACGGCATCACGAACCTGGTCAAGGAAGTCCGGAGTGTCAGGTACGTGGCCATTTTAACTAAGGTCAAAGGTAAAACGTAAAGAAGTGTAGTACCTACACTCCTTAGTCACGCCTGTATCACTCTCTACGCGTGGCAACCACTGCTCAATAGTAGGTACCTATTTATACAAAAAGACGAATAGTGTATTCAGAATGTCAAGACAAAAACATTAAGCGTTTAATTCTATACCTTGTCATATAGCCAATTGCTACCACTTTATAAAAATGCACTCTTCAAACATTATTTATATTCTAATTACCACAATTTTATTATGTGGCTATGAAATTACACGAAAATATGCTTAATATTTGTTGCAATAGAAAAAAAAATCTACGGTATTACATTTTTTTGAATTTATGACGGGGCTGTAAGGGCTATGTTTCCTTTGCACTAAAAAAACGCGGGAAAGCTAGACAATGACATTGACGTTTCAGGTGACAGTTCTGTTTTTATATTTGGGAAAGACATCTAGCGCTTAATTTCATATAGCCAATTGCTACCAATTATAAAAATATGCTTAATTTTCGTTGCGAGAGTAAAAAATTACGGTATGGTATAACATTTTCATGTTTCCTTTGCCTTAAAAAACGCGGCAAAGCAGTTTCTTAATTCCTTTCAAAGCACGTAGTGATATATGTGTATATAATCAATATACACTTTGCAGTTAACATAATTGCTGTCGGTAAATTTTTGCACATTTCTGGTTATTTTTTTAATGATTTCTTCACATTTATTGAGAAAAGCACTATACATGCCTCGGCAGGAATGGGATTGTCGGACTCGTAATTATTGTCAAGGCATCGTTGACGCTCGGCCTTTAAAAACTACTCATTTGGCAATGCCATACTTCCCGTCCTCTGCAGTAATGTACTATTTGATTTTATTGATTTCAGCCTACTAACAGTGGCGAAACTAGTGAGCGCTGCCGGCGAGAGTCTCAAACCGTTCCTGCCCAAACTGATACCAGCGCTGGTGGGCGCCGCAGGAGATCTGGAGTCAGCCAAACTGTCTTACCTGAGCACTGCGGTCACTGACAGCGGGACCAGGGAGATGCTGGACGATTTGCGAGCCAATGCTACCAAGCAGCACTATACTACTGACACTGTTGTCAAAGTAAGTTTTTTTTAAAGTGTACTTTTCCAATGTGTTTGTAGACATCATTTTGTCAGATCTTTCAAGCTAGCTCAAGGCTTAAACTGATAAAAATGCTGGTGGGCGCTGCAGGGTACCTGGAGTCAGCCAAACTGTCGTACCTGAGCACTGCGGTGACTGACTACGGGACCAGACGCTGCTGGACGATTTGCGGGCCAATGCTACCAAGCAGCACTATACTGACGAGCAGCAGACACTGTTGTCAAAGTAAAACATTATTTTATTCAAGTAGCTCTGTGACATCGCAAAGCTCTTGACTGATTTGCATCAAACTAGAAAAAAAATTGGCTAGCCTATAGTGTCCCATGTTGGAAAAGGGCCTCCCCTCTCCCCAATTTCTTATATCTCTATTTTAGCAGTATAGGGGTGACGACAGGGTTAGAAAAGTATAATTGTAATTGGTCCGTCTTTGAGATTATCCAAAAATAATGAACCCGTATTTTTTAGTTTGACAAAAAAGTAAAAATTCACAAAGATACGAAGCATCAAAGTTCCGGAGTGGGGGCTTGCGACATAACCTATATGTAAAAATCGTACGTAGTCGTGACGTCATGCGAAATGTCAAAGCGCTGTATCTTTGTCATTTTTTGTTTCTCAGTGAAAAGAAAAAACAAATACAATATTTTTTAATAATCTAACCGATGGGCTAAAAATATTTTACCATTCGTCATGCCTATTGTCGCTTCCCTTAGCGGAAAGAAGATGCTTTTGAAGAAACCTGTACCATATTTTAGTATGTTGTTAAGCATGTTATTCTGACTAAAACCATCGGGAAACGGTTCTTAAAGTGGTTGGGTCACCAGGTATGACGTCATCAAAATGGCCGCAACAGCGTTTCAGAATATTGCGTATACAATAGAAAGTATGTCACATGTAAGCTTGTGTGGGGTGTCATAAAAGCAAAATTAAATGCGCTACAACATTATTTACATTTGTCCTTGTAAATTTCATAGTTAGCGAGTTTGAAGTTTAATCTCAACTTTCCCCAAAAAAAAAAAATTATCCGAGAGTATTTCCACGAATTTCTTAGTAACCATGCATTATTTTAGTATTTTTGTCATTATATAATGTGTAGATTATATAATTAGCAATCTAATACAGTATGTATCATTGCGCTATGACTTCTAACCACTGAGCTAGGTCGAACCGCGACAACCGGGCGCGGGTCATCGTCATCTTATTTTTTTTTCAGTTACTTTTTTAAATAAAATTAAAAATGCATATTCCATACATACCATCACAGGGCTCCTCCATCTACGATATGGTTGAATCATTTTTTGTAAAATATCTTTTGGTCTCTTCAACTCGGTTACCTGTTACAAATATACCCGACCAACCTTCCTCCCCCCCCCCCCCTTAAAATGATTAGTATGGTGGCATTATATTCCATAATTGCCCCTTTACAGTGCATGCCGTACATAGACATCGAGGTGATGAAGGAAATGCTGCCAAAGATCCTCGAGCTGACGAAGTCCCCGCAGCTTGGCACCAAGGTGGCCTGTTGCCACTTCATCGTGCTGGCGACGCACTACCTGCGCGCCGAGCTGGAACCGCTGGCGGGGAAGCTCATGGCGAACCTGCTCAATGGGGCCTTCGACAGGAACCCCACTGTGAGGAAGAACTATGCTGAGGCGCTGGGGCAGGTCTCCGCTTTTGCTAAGGTTAGTGATCCTTTTTTTGAAGTGAAAACTTCTTTAGGCGTTGGGGCGAGTCTCCGCTTTTGCTAAGGTTAGTGATCCTTTTTTTGAAGTGAAAACTTCTTTAGGCGTTGGGGCGAGTCTCTGCTTTTGCTAAGGTTAGTGATCCTTTTTTTGAAGTGAAAACTTCTTTAGGCGTTGGGGCGAGTCTCCGCTTTTGCTAAGGTTAGTGATCCTTTTTTTGAAGTGAAAACTTCTTTAGGCGTTGGGGCGAGTCTCTGTTTTTGCTAAGATTTGTGTTTTTTAAGTGAAAGCTTTTTTTAGGCGCGGCAAGCATTTGTTGAGATAGGAAAATCCCATTGAACTCGCGACACTGTTACCGTAATCGACACCAAATGTTCTCTTCTGTCGGCACTCCCATAGTGCCACTGTTTTTTTATTGTGTGTGTGTAAGTGGCCAACACTGGTGTCAGATTTTTCAAGCTTCCTAAAGGCATCTGACATAGTTTAACGTCTACCATACAAATATGGCAGCCGGGACCAACGGCCTTACGTGCCTCCCGAAACACGGAGAAAATCGAGAAATTTATATTTCACTTGTGGTCACCAATCATTGCAATGGATTGCTAGGTATCTAAACGAAAAGGTGCTAAGTTCTGACGCGATCTAAATTGAACCATATCGCGAACCACATTGAGTAGATATTTCTTTGAATTTCTTTGCTGAGTAAGATTTCTGCAAGTGAGTTCTAGTACTTATTCTGTTTTTTACACTTATGTATTTTCAGAGTCAATCAGCAGAAAAGCTGATGAAGAAGCTAGTCGGTCTGTACGAGACGAAGGAGGACGACGCGTCCCGCTCGGCCATCGCGCTCACGCTCAAGTCGGTGGCGAAGGCCAAGATCGAGCACATTAAGGACAACGAGGTTATCCTGGCGCCCTTTGTGTTTCTGGCTATGCACGCGCCCAAAGACAACGATGGTACGTACTTAGACATAGACAATAGACATCATCATCATCCGAGCGTATTCCCGGTTGCTTCCTCAGCAGTAACGCTTCAGAGCCCGGGGTCCGCTATCTTACCAAGGAGATTTGACGAGGTTGCTGGTTTTTACACAGAGCGACTGCCGTCTGACCTCCACAACCCAAAGGGCAAACCAGGAACCAATCCTTGGATAGTTTGATGATCAAACGCTAGGTGGCGTTCGGGACCCACAGTTTTACGTGCCTTCCGAAACACGGAATCATCTTTCTTTTCGGATAATCAGGTGATTCATGCCTGCAATATCCTATCCAGACTGGAAACAACTTTTCACAAAGTATGCTTCCCAGTGGGAATCGAACCCATGACCCCCGGGTCACAAGGCGAACGCCTTGACCCCTGGACCACGGAGGCAGTTTCATAGACAATAGACATGACGAATGGTAAAATATTTTATAGCCTATCGGTTAGATAATCAAAAAATATTGTACACGATTTTATTCTTTTCTCTGAGAAACAAAAAATTGCAAGGATACAGCGCATTGAAATTTCGCATGACGTCACGGCTAGGTACGACTTTTACTTAGCGGTAACGTAGCAGCCGCCACTCCGGAACTTTGATGCTACGTATCTTTGTGATTTCATCACTTTTTTGGTAAACTAAAAAATATAAGTTCATTATTTATTTCTTGTAATTTTCCGTGTACATAAATTGGTTATGTACACGGAAAATTTATACAGATAATACATCAAATAAAAGTTGTACAAAGGCACTACTTATCTCAAAAGAGTAGTATCTCTTCCAGTAGGCCTGTGAGAGGAGATGTTTATGTAAGAGAGGCATACAGGCGTGTTTATACATAAAATAAAGGGGGAACAAAATTAAAATAACATAAAACTACACAAACTACAAATAAACAAACGTATACATACATATATTACACATATACTTAAATAAATACATAAGTCTATTTAGAAGGAAATCTAAATATATATAACTCAAAGGTGACTGACTGACTGACATAGTGATCTATCAACGCACAGCCCAAACCACTGGACGAATCGGGCTGAAATTTGGCATGCAAGTAGATGTTATGACGTAGGAATCCGCTAAGAAAGGATTTTGATCAATTCTACCCCCAAGGGGATAAAATAGGGGATGAAAGTTTGTATGAAACTTTGTCAATTTAAACCGATCGGTCTGAGACTTTGCATGCATAAAGCTACTATGACGTAGGAAAGGATCCCCTAAGAAAGGATTTTGATAAATTACACCCCTACGCGAGCGAAGCCGCGGGCAAAAGCTAGTATAATATATACTTAATATTAACAATATAAATTACAACTATGATTCGCATAAATAATGATCTTTTACTCGTCTTCAGAAACAGTTACCTTTTTTTTTGGAAAATCTAAATTACAAGCATACTTTCGACCCTTTCATTATCCCTATTGGGTATCCTAGGTCAATATTTGTTACTGTTAAGAGAATAAAACGTCACAAAATAATGTAACTTGCCGTGATTATATCCATTTTCAACGTGATTGATTTATTATTGCAGAAAAACTAATATAAAAGCGCTATTTGACTCCAAGAAAATATGACGTTACGACGAGCTTTTTAATACAAATACTATAGACAATTTTTTTAACTAACACGAGACAGACAGACATTGTTATATTAGTTGACTCTCTACGTGAGTAACCCGTTTAATTCATGCTAATAATGCCCATAGACAATGTTTGTTTTTGATTTTAAGAGAAAATATCTTATTTGAATTGTTGGAAACTAGCGGATTTAAAGTAAAAACAGTGGTAATTGATGTTCTGGAACGAAGTTCCTTTTCGGTCGGTACGAAATTGGCGGATGGAGGCTAGGCGAAAAAAGTGTATGAACTTTCCGTCACGAATTGAAGTGAAAGGTAATTTCACTAGTTTGACTTTCTCGTCGATAGCTCAATTAGAAGAGAGTATGCCTGAGACAGTCGATGTTCGCGGTTCAAACCCAGTAGATACCAATATTTATTTTTTAAATGTTTTTTTTGTTATTATTCTCTTTATTCAATTTCAAACATAAGTCATTTATTAATAAAAAGTGTAAGATGATTCCGTTACGAATTGTTAATTTACTACGAAAGTACTTCGTTCCAATCGAGTGTTCCACAACACTCGCGTTTTTTTTTTAAAGAATACAGCAATTTAGCAAAAGATGACATCACTTTGTTGTCAGACTTAGATTAAGTTCTATCTCTCCTCTATCAATTATTTTTATCAACAGATTCGTCAACAATCGAAATGTACGAAGAGATCTGGACGGACATCAGCCCGGCGCGGGAGAGCGGCATCAAGCTGCACCTGCCGGGGATCAGGGACGAGATCGAGAAGGCGCTCGGTTCCAGCAGCTGGACCAAGAAGATACAGGTCACCATTCCTACACATACATTATTTTTAGTTGAACTACTACTGGTATGTAACTAGTTGCTAGCCGCCACCCAGAGGTCCCGGGATCGATCCCCGGTCAGGACAAGTTGGAAAATGGCCTTTTTCAAATTGTCCTGGGTCTTGGCTGTTTATCTATGTATGTATTTGTTATAAAATATAGTATCGTTGAGTTAGTATCCCATAACACAAGTCTCGGACTTACTTTGGGGCTAGCTCAATCAGTGTTATTTGTTCCTATATATATTTATTTATTATTAGTAATTCACATCGAACTGTGAACTCGTGAACCCCGTATACAGGCAATCTTTCGACCGATTTGGCTCATGTTCAAACTTTAAAATTCTATTAGCTACCATCAAAATTACTTGAGTTATCGTCGAGCACACATGCATACTCACATACTATACATATTGTTAGCGAAGCCCGAGTCCTTTCCAGTAGTGTGACTTGGGGCGGGGGGCGGGAGTGGGGAAGCTACTCCCGGACTCCCAACCAAGTAACTAAGCGAAGCCTGAGTGCGAAGGCCGAAGGCTGAGCTCCCCGCTAGGCAGCAAGCCAAGCCAATCCCAACAACGACTGTATATATTTTTTTAATAATTTAACATGGCTCCCGATTTTCATCTGCATATGATTTGACTGAAACTCGGTATCCAGGAGGCTTTTGGGTCGCAGAACCCGAATGTAAACTTTTTTAGGAATCCAAGATGGCGTCCGGACATTAATTTTTAATATATTTTAAATTTAGAAAACATTGAATTAAAATTTTGTAACTTTTCATAAAGCCATTAAGTTCCCACCGGGTTCACCGGCGATACCCATTTTTCAACTAGTTTCGCACCTTACGTTACATGACCCGGAGTCATAGCATTTATAGTAAGGTGCTACACCTTTTGTATGACACTTCTGTAAATTGCGGATTTGACAAAATTTTATTCATCTATATATGTCTTTGTTGAAAAAATATACTGACGCTCCCGTCGTTATACATATTGGAAACAGCCTTGTTTGTAAGAAAACATAAACATCTATTTATCCAAATTAAAGATACACATGACAGAAATACGCGCCACAAAAATAAATTAAATCTACCGATATAAAATATGCAAATGTTTCAAAATAGTCCGTACGTTATGTCAATTAAGATATATAATACAATTCCTGAAAGCATAAAAGTAGAACAAAAAGACACAATATTCAGATCACGCTTAAAATTATTACTGATCTCAAAGGCCTAAAGGTAGATGAATTCTTAAACGACAAGTTCAGTAAATAAATTAGTTTGTAGCGTGTGTTACCTCAATCTCACGTCCACGGAAAAAATAAATTAAGTAGGTATAAATTATTTGAATAACGTGTATATATTGTTTCTTATTTGTTTTTGCTACGCCCAAACTGGGTACATGTTATTCTGCATAATATAATGTTAACTTCTTGCTTACATGTTGCGAATAAATGACTTATGACTTATAAAATAAAGTATTGTTGACTTAGTATCCCAAAACACAAGTCTTGATTTTACTTTGCGACTAGCTCAATCTGTGTGATTTGTCCGTATATACTTATATTATTTATTTCATTGACAGGCAGCCAACGCCATCTCGACGGTGTGCAAGGAACTGTCGTCAGGGTTGGGAGACCAGCGAGAGCCGCTGTTACGTGCGCTGCTGGCGGCCGCGCACGGGAAGACCTTCGACGGGAAGGAGCATCTGCTGCAAGCGCTGGCGGATCTGTGCAAGTCGGTTTATTAAGCTTTTTTGCTTTTTAACTCTCCCTTCCCCCTTAATATGGGGTGAGGTTAGATAAGGTTAAGTGTCATCATATCTGAGAAACCAGAGAGAGACGCTGTTGCACGCTCAACTACGCTACTTCCTTCCCCTGGTGATATCATATCAGCCACAGGAAGTCCACTGCTGGAAATAGGCCTCCCCAAAGGATTTCCAAAACGACCGTCCGGAAGCGACCTTTATCCAACGTCTGACCAAGTGAGCAAGTGGTCAGACGACCCTGACCCCTTCCTCCTGGGGTATAATTTTTTTATATGTTATGCTTGACAAATATATATTTTCTATAAGTATTACATATGTTTATAAAAGTGATGTTTTTCATATCCCTGTACTTACATTATTGTATTAGTACAATATTAATAAAAAAGACACAGTTTTAGTTTAGAAAAACGCTTGATCCTGACATGTTGAAAGAAGAGCACTTCCTCAACGCTCCGCTTATAAGGCGTACAATTACGGCAAGTTAATGTCGCGCACAGCGTTTCAGATTACAAATGGCGCGTTGAATTAAAAAATATATACAATGCGATACAAATAAGTTGAACTAAAATGGCGGACTTCAAAGCATTTTTTCACAAATTCCCGACACGTAAATAAAACCAAAATGGCAGTCTTCGGCGCATTATTTGTACCTGCGCTGATAACCATCGCAGATGATATTTTGGTTCATCCTACTTGCCGGAAATTTGTACAAAAATGCTTTGATATCCGCCATTTTTGTTCAACTTATATGTGACGCATTGTACACGTTGATCTCTTACTACACCCCTCCTCCCCCTTGTCATGTTTTTTCAGAATCGATATTTTACTTTCTCAGTAGTACTTGTATAATGGCGTAGAGGTCGTAAGTACTCAAAATTTTGCAAAAAAAAAAACAGTCAACTTAACCTCTCGTATTCCGATGCGTAGATCTACGTAAGCATTGTTTTACGTATATTGTGACGTCATAATAAAGATTCGTTGAGTAAAGTTGGCAGTTTCCGCTTTCAGTACTGTACTGCCACTGTCGTCTACCAACACAAAAATTTACAACAATTAACATAACGACGGTAATTTAAACTGAAGACATTGACAGTTGACAGATACCATTGTTTCTTAGAGCAGGCATAGGAAAAATGTAATCTTCGATTGCATTGCGTAGTAACTTCCGATTTTATTTTTAAAATTATAGAAAAAGTCCTGCTAACACGTAGAATTATTATATTCAAATTCCTTTCTTAACTTTGTCTACATTTTCGATCTACAGCACTTTTATATTCCTTAGTTGACAAGAAAATTGTCTGGTATTCCGGCATACAAATGATTAAAAGTTATGTCCAATAGTCTCTCCATTCTTCTGTTGAGACAATATTTTTATTTACAGAGTAAAAGACGGAGAGACCCCCCTCTCCCCGAGCCTGGCGGAAGACTGCATCAACGCGCTCATATCAGAATCTCGCAAACAAGAGCTGTCGTACAAGAAGCACGCCATCACGGCGCTGGGCGCGGCGCTGGCGGCCTGCGACTGCGACCGCTTCAACCAGGTCTTCGACATCGTGAAGCTCATCTTGTCCAAGGTAATCTCCTAGTTTCAAACAGGGTGCTTGCATCAGAATCTCGAAAACAAAGAGTTCTCGTACTACAAGTTAATGTGCTAGACAAATCAAAAAACCCTACTGAATCTAGGAATGAATAGCGGAACTACATATTATGTTTTTTGTCGGGGGTTAAAATCATGCGATCACAGCGCTAACGGACTGCGACCGCATCAACCAGGTCTACGACATCGTGAAGTTCATCTTGTCCAAGGTTCTGCTAGTTTCCCACAAGGCTCTGGTATTAGAATCTAGTACAACAAGTTGATATGTTAGGCAAATTAAAAAACTTAACTGAACGCCATCTAGGAAGGAATAGCAGAACTACATATTATACCCCTCTTTTTGTCGGGGGTTAAAAATCATACGATCACAGCGCTGGCGGACTGCGACCGCTTTAACCAGCTCAACGACATCGTGAAGTTCATCTTGTCCAAGGTAATCTGCTAGTTTCATACTTTACACGTAACATAAATTATACTTATTGACGTGTAAAAGTGCCTGTAAAGGTCTAATTACTGAATAAACATTTGAATCTTTGAATCTTCCAACAAGGCTGTGGTATCAGAATCTGGAAAACAAGATATCTCGTACAACAAGTTTATTTGCTGGGCAAATTAAAAAAACCCTACTGAACGCCATCTTGGAATGAATAGCGGAACTACCCCTGTTATTGTTGGGGGTTAAAAAGCACGCGATCACGCGCTGGCGCTGGCTGACCGCTCCAAGTCTACGGCATCGTGAAGGTCATCTTTATTTTTTTATTTTCGCTTACATGCACTTATATTACATGGTTAGTAGGTAAATAAATAATCTTGTCCAAGGTAATACACTAGTTTCCCACAAGTCCAATCAGATGCTTATTTATTAATGTCAGATAAACAGTTTCGTGGGATTTGTATGAAATAGCATGTCGTTTTGTTTTGTTTTTCGAGTGTGCAAGTGTCCAACACTGGTGTCAGATTTTTCAGGCTGCCTAAAGGCATCTGACATAGCTTGACGACTGCCATACAATGATGACAGCCGGGACCAACGGCTTATACGTGTCTTCCGAAGCACGGAGGAGCTCGGGAATTTTTGTGCCACTTGTGGTCACCCATCCATGTGCGGACCACGTCCGGTGTCGCTTAACTTGCGAAATCGCTAGTAATGCGTACTCCCGCCGGACCACCGAGCTCCTCCGACCATGTCGTGACGTCATAGTTTCTTGAAGTCAAATAGCGCCTTTTCAGTTTTTCTGCATTAACAAATCTAAATCACGTTGAATAAATAAAAATAATGTACAAACTATTATGAGGCCCAAGAACTTATAAAAACAAAGCGTCGTTTTATTCCTGAGTTCCATCGGACACTACTAGTACAGAATAAGTAGTAGTACTTACGTATAGGAGTCTTACTCAGAAAAGAAATTCAAAGAAATATCTACTTAATGTGGTCAGCGCTATTGTTTAATTTAGCTCGCATCAGAACTCCTCACCTTTTCGTTTAGATACCTAAACCCCCGTTGCAAACCAATTTAATTCTTTTTGCTCTGGACAAACGATTCAAGTAACTGAATTTTCCCTTTCGAAGTGGTCGCCGCGGGCATAGTAATAATGTAGGTATATTTTCGATACCTAAACGGGGAGTGACACAGGCCTGCTACTAGTGGGCCTGAAACGAGTGAGCCACCGGTTGTTTTGTGTGTGGATGGTCCCATGGTAAATTTAGTTCCGATTATTTCCGCAATATGGCGAGGCCCAATTTATAAATCCTTTACAATAAATGAACATTTGTTTTGTGATTGTTCAGAACGAATCATCACTGGACAAAGACTCTGATGAGGAAGACAACGAGGGAGCCCGGCTGCGGCGCGCGCAGCTGACGGCGCTGAAGGAGGCCGCGTACGAGCTGCTGGGGAAGGCCTGGCCCAAGGACCTGCACACGCAAGGTACACTCAAGTGCTAAACTCTTTTTTACTCGCTTTCATGCACTCATACAGAAGATGGTTAGTAGGTAAGTACATGAACCCTGGCAGGGTGTTGCGAACTTATACGAATTATTTGAGTTTATATAATAATAATAGTATGTATTTATAATCAAGTAGAAAAGATAATTAACATAAATTAAGAGTAAGTTCAATTGATGTCAATGGTTAGAAGATATAAATTAGACTAGCTTTTGCCCGCGTAGGGGTGTAATTTATCAAAATCCTTTCATAGGGGATGCCTACGTCATAGTAGCTTTATGCATGCAAAGTCTCAGCCCGATCGGTTTAAAATTGACAAAGTTTCATGCAAACTTTCATCCCCTATTTTATCCCCTTGGGGGTAGAATTGATCAAAATCCTTTCTTTGCGGATACCTACGTCATAACATCTACCTGCATGCCAAATTTCAGCCCGATCCGTCCAGTGGTTTGGGCTGTGCGTTGATAGATCACTATGTCCGTCAGTCGGTCACCTTTGAGTTATATATATTTAGATTTTGAAACTTGTACTTCAAAAATAGTTGCAATAAGTTCAATGTCAACAAAAAGTTAGTAATTGGTGTTTATTATAGACTGAAAAAATATAATTATTGTAAATATAATTATTGCAAGTGCGTTGGTCACTACTACTAATGGCTACCACATAATTAACTCACACAAATTATTTGTGCGAGTGAATTGTGTGGAAGCCAAGAAATAGCGATATTTAAATTTTTCAACTGTGAATGGAGTTTAGCAGTTGACGTATCTACATTTTTATCCTCCGACAAATAAAGAGGGGTCTAAAGTGAGAACGTGAAGCGTTTCTTCGCACATTTGCGAAGAACACCCACTTTTTGCAAATGTGTGAAGAAAAGCTTCACGTTCTCACTTTAAACTATAAACAGTATTACATAAAATAGTTTGAAAGGTTGTCTAAGACATACTTAAGATAAAGTTTTCAATGATATCTCCGTTTCCTTCCAAATAATTTATTTCAAATGGGGGCAGCACTGGACCCCGGAAAATTCATGTTTCCCTTAAATCTACATTGACTTTTAATGATACTTTCAAAAACTAGTCATGAAATAATTAAAAGGGTATCTGATGCAAAACATGTCGCAAAATGTTAAGCATCACCAAACTAGTAATTCGCCCTGAACCGCGAACCCCATAAATCGTCAAACCCTGGATCGAATTGGCTCATGTACGAACTTATAAATTCTATTGGTCACTTTTACACATCTGCCAATCGTTCATAAAACAGTTTAAATGGTTATTTAGGGCTTACTCAAGACAACATTTTGAATGATATCTCCGTTTCCTTTCAAATTATTTATTTCAAATGGGCGCAGCAATGAACCCCGTAAAATTCCTTTTACCTACCTGAATTTTCCGGGGTCGTGCTGCCCACATTTGAAAAAAAAGCATTTAACCCGTCAGCTTCCAGACGGTCGGATCCGACCGAGATACCAAAAGATAACAATGGGTTTGCAAAATTGCGGATGTTGACGGGTTAAAAGGAAACTGAGATATAATTTAAAATGTTGTCATGATCAGGCCCTATATAAACCTTCAAATTTCTTCATCACTTCATTCAGTCTTCTGTTCGCAGAGAAATATCAAGAAGTATTCTTCGAGCACTGTGCGCAGTCGTACCCGAGCAGCTCTCGGTCCACGCAGCTGGCCATCCTCACGTCCATGGCCAGGGTCGTGGAGCGGCTCTCGGTGCTGGGCGGGGAGCCCATGGAGACTGACAACGTGGCTGCAGTTAACAGGGACAAGGCTATAGCCAGCGTGACGTCACACGTCGCTACGGTGGTCGACTATACGCTCAGTGAGTAGATAGATAACTCTTCAGTGTACACCAAAAATGTAACACAACGAAATAAATTTTACATTAAATGAGTAAAATGGGCGGTCTTATCGCTTAAAGCGATCTCTTCCTGAAGAGGAGGTAAGGAGCTATTGTTTCGAAACTGGGGTTAGAGTAGAATGTTCTGGAAGGAATTACGTTGACTTGCGAATTCAGTATTTTTCTGAAACTTTCTACTGCTAGTCTGTTCTTAACATTCTTTTCGACTCACATACATGGCGAGGGTCGTGGAGCGGCTCTCGGTGCTAAACGGGGAGCCGACTACACGCTCAGTGAGTAGCTATTGTTTGATTTAGAAACTGGAGTTCGAGTAGAATGTTCTGGAAGGAGTGACGTCGACTTGTGAATTCAGGAATTTTCTAGAACTTTCTACTGCTAGACGGTTCTAAAGACTCAATTCCATGGCGAGGTTCGTGACGTGAAGTAATGACTTGAGCGGGAGCTGATGGGGACTGACAATGTGGCTGCGCCGCTATTGTAGTCGACTACAAACACTCAGTGTGTAGATAATGTTAAATATCGCCCTTTATTTATAAAAATTGACAATGAGTTAAAAAATATTTTGTCTCGTGCTTACTTTGTCAAATATTCAAAAGAGAGAAAGGGACAAAAGATAATTTAACTTAAATATGTTTAGCAAACGTTTGTTATTTTTTATGAATACGAGGGCTTGTCACTAGACTAGCATGCTAAAGATAGACACACCGAGTACACCGCCCGCTCAGCTTGAAGCCGCGCTGAGCTGGCGCTATGCCGACCGGCCTAGTGACGTCACAGAAACCACCCCGGCCACAAGCTAGTAAATCTGTCATAACTTCGTTAATTTTTATCACAGAACAATTTTCTTTACATTGTATGTTGTGGCTTTTTTAGTTCTTTAAATCGGCATTCTCAAAAAAATTCGTTACAAATCCTAATTAGAGGCAATTTTGAAAATGATCAGCCAACATACCACCAAAACCCATTGTTAAATATGAATACTTTATATTTTTATCATTATTTCTTTTACAGAAAACAGCAATCAAGTGAGACACAGAAGGGACGCTCTACAGATTATGGAAATACTTATAAAAAAATTAAAAGGTAATTTATTTATTTATAAAAACTTTATTGATATACACTTTACTGATTTTGACGACCTCCGTGGCGTAGTTGTCACCATGCTAGTTCGCCACCTAGAGGTCCCGGGTTCGATCCCCGGTCAGGGCAAGTAGGAAAATGGCCTTTTTCAAATTGTCCTGGGTCTTGGATGTTTATCTATGTATGTATTTGTTATAAAATATACCTATAATATCGTTGAGTTAGTATCCCATAACACAAGTCTCGAACTTACTTTAGGGCTAGCTCAATCAGTGTTATTTGTCCCTATATATTTATTTATTAAAAATTGTTTACGATTGGCTTACTAAACGCTACAAGCGTTCTTTCCCAGTTAACCATAGGGGTAAACAAATAATTTGTTGCAGCGGAAAAAATAAGTATTAATAAAAACAATAAAATCACAATTATTTATGTTGTGTACTTTGATTAACAATAATAATTTGCCTAAAAGCAACTCCGAACCCCGAGTTATGTTAAATGAAAATTATCTTCATAATTGTAATTAGTGTTACTTAAACTAACAGAACTTTATAATTCTCATTTGCAGATCTAAATAAAACAACAGAACTGAACAGGTTAAAAGAAATCTTCCAGACATACGCACAGGACCTCTTGAAGGACTCGTCACACGAAATACGCACTAAAGTAGAAAACATCAAGGTTCTTTTTAAGTAATGTCTCAACTTGTATTAGTAATTTATTAGCAATGGACTCTGACATGCTGTATTAATAAAGGTTCAATTCGTATTTGTTTGTTTCATTTCATGAATAGTTTAATGCAATTATATACGAACAAGTATATTTGCTGGGCAAATTAATAACTACTGAATCACTGTGTGTGATATGAGAGAAAGAAAGGGAGAGATGAGAGAATAAGAAAGAATTAGGGAGATACATAAGAGACCGGGGACAGATGGTAAAGAAGGTACTCTGTGAGAAGGCTTATTATAGGACCGATGACTATCTTAAAGACAACAAAGTCTGGCTTGAGCTTGGTGCGGGTCCCTCTTAAAGGTTTGTATACTCAGAAATGGTCATAATCTGGTACATTAAGTACATACTGAATTTACAACTTGATTTGACATTATTTCAAAATATCGACTTTAAATTATGACAACAAACAATGTATACTCTGTCCACATATCAACTATAAATATTAATTTCATTGTGAGTTGACGTTTTTGGAGAAAATGCTGCAGTGCAGTTTGTTACCGCTTCTTCTGCACTAGCGCTTTGGAGGCGGCAGTAAACTTAGCTCTAAGTAACTTTTTGACGTCAACAATTATTGTGCAATAAAACAAAGTGACGATTATTAAGAGATATTATAAATATCCTATGATAATAAAGATATATTTGAATTGAATGGAAATTAATAAAACGAGCAAAGCAACGGCACCGCCACATGTGACGTATTTTCATTATGATCATTTTAGATCCACCGTACCCCCGGTGGTTTATGATGAAAATAAGGGATAAAATGAGAGAAAAAGAACGAAGAAAAAAAGAAAGGAACCGGGACAGATAAAACTAAATAAAGCAGCAGCGCCTCCTCCAGATCTCTGCGACGGCACCGCCACGTGCGACTTACTTTTATTATGATCATTTTAGACCCACCGTACCCCGGTGGTGGTTAATGATGGAAATAAGATGGGGGGATGAAAGAAAGCAAGAGATAAAAGAAAGAGAGAGATGAGAGATATTAAAAAGGAGATTAGAGAAAGAGGGAGATGAGAGAAAAAAAAGAGAGATAGAGAAAGAAAGAATCAGGTAGATACATAGACACCAAGACAGATGAAACTAATTGAAACAAGCAGAGCACTTAAGAATAACTTTAATAACTACTGTCAACAACTTAATAAGGGTGTCAGCTGCCCTCCAGCTTCACGTCGAGGCAGCCGTACTTCTCCAGCAGCTCCTGCTTCTTCCTCCGCAGCAGCGCCTCCTCTACATCCCGCTGCGACGGTACCGCCACGTGTGACGTAGTGCGAGCCTCTTCGCTGTCATCCTCTATTCTCTTGTCGTCAGGCTGCAAAAAGAGAAACATATAATGAGATCGTATAACTTCTGTTTGTTATTCAAAAAGCACTGGTCACGTACATAGTAATAACTGGCTAAGTGCGAGTCTAACTGGTGTAAGAACGGTTCCATACATCTATAAAATCATGTGACATTTAGTAGGTACAAGATGGATATAGCGTATTGTAAAATTTGACCAGAAACTAAATATTTTTGTTTAACCTTAAAAAGGTTTTATTTGTACCTACTACACGAACTATCGGTAAAGCAGCACGAATCACCATACCATCTTTGCAAGGTAAGATAACTTATAAATTAACAGTTTACAATTTGAAAATCCATTTTCGTGTGACGATGTTCGAGCCAAGATGACGCATTAAATATATATGAAAGTTGATTGTAGCCACATACTATGTAGGTCGCGTGTAAGCTGTTTTACCTTACATTTTACATCTAATAATAACATTCATAGGAGACACGAGCAGCGATCGAGAAAAGACCCGTCACAACCACTACAACATGTACAACTTAACTACAATAAACAGTTTCTACGTGACGTGGTCTTGTGTCTCCACACCATCTAACAACCACTACATCATAATCTCTTCATGTATGGCGCGGGCCTAGGTGACAACCGAAGCCTTCGCCGTACATCATTTTGATTTAAATACGTATTTCAAGTAGTCTTATATGTTTTGTGTGAAATCTCGTGTCATTGTCAAATTGATCGCTATCCATTTTGCTCTTGTTACGATGTAAGTTATCGTATTTCTATTTTCTGTCGGACTCGGCTAGTGTCTTTGTTACTTAGTAAAAAAAAAAAACTAGGTCTATGTGGCTACCGGCCTAGACCATCTTTAGGTGTCGTAAAAGGCAGACCACTCCATCTTTAGGTGTCGTAAAAGGCAGACCACTCCATCTTTAGGTGTCGTAAAAGGCGTCTAAAGCTCAAACATCTTGTGCTACAACTACCTATCCTTTTTTTTTGACGACCACCGTGGACTAGTGGTCACAATGCTAGTCCGCCCCACCCAGAGGTCCCGGGTTCGATCCCCGGTCAGGGCAAGTTTTTCAAATTGTCCTGGGTCTTGGATGTTTATCTATATATGTATTTGTTATAAATATTAATAACGTTGAGTTAGTATCCCATAACACAAGTCTCGAACTTACTTTGAGGCTAGCTCAATTAGTATTATTTGTCCTTATATATTTATTTATTTAACTACATTCCCAAGGAGGGTTGATGTCAGGCAGCGACCGGTTGTAAAACTACAGCCCAGTCGACGAAACTGATCCGGCAATTCTTTTCGATTTTGCATTCCGGCATTCTTGGGCAACCATTGACATGCATAAAAAATAAATAAAATGGTTTTACGAGAAAAAAATTTACTCACATCTTCAGGGTATATGTTTTCTTCTTCTGGCAAATCTTGATCCTTATTCTGTTCTTTGTTCCTCTTCCACTCGTCCACCGCGCGAGCTATGGCTGCAATCCAAAAAAAATTTGCTTTTTTAAGTATTGAAATAGTTGCCAGAGTAATATATACCAGTAATTCACGCCGAACTGTGATCTCGCGAACCCCATATCTCGGTAACCCCTTGATCGATTTGTTTTATGTTCGAACTTAAAAATTCGACTGGCTACTTCTGCACGCCTACCAAATTTCAGACCGCTCCGACCAAAACTGCTTGAGTTATTGTGGAACAAATATAACGCTCGCTCGTTCAGCAAAAATCAGCCCAAAGCTTTCACCTTTGGTTGGCTGTCTCGCTCTCACAATCAAACAATGTTAAAGATTATTAAAAAATGTGACTCCTTTGAAGAAAAGTGTTTCATAACGTTTTTAATATATTATATGTTAGATATTGTAGACATGTTTTTTAGGGTTCCGTAGTAAACAAGGAACCCTTATAGTTTCGCCATGAGTCACATTTTTTAAAAATCTTTAAATATGTTTGATTGTGCGAATCAGACAGCCAACCAAATGCGTAAAGCCTCTTAAAGACGAGTGAGTTTGGGTCCCTGTACCAATAAAGGAACCCTGTTTTCAAACTAGCGAGTATGCGTTAGCTGAAAGCACATATGAACACGATTTCATTGCAAACAAATAATTAGTGAGAAAATGAGGAATGCCTGGCCCATCATAAGTGTAATATAACTGGTGTGGTGTAGTGCGAGTCGGATTCGCGTACGAAGGGTTTCGAATCATTATCTATAAAAAAAACTGGCACTCCCGGAGGTTCGACAGAAGTGAAATTTGCTGTCAGTTACGGTAACGGTAACAGTGTCGCGAGTACAACGGTATTTACCCAGATTCTCAAAAAATGCTTTCCGTGCATACCCAACGCGCCTTAAGAAGTTTTTTGCCCCACTTAAATATTTATTTGTTGTATTGGTTTAGTATTTGTTGTTATAGTGGCCACAGAAATACGTCATCTGTGAAAATTTAAACTGTCTAAGCTATGACGGTTCATGAGACACAGCCTCGTGACAGACAGACAGACGGACAGTGGAGTCTTATTAATAGGGTTCTAACCCTTGGATACGGAACCTTAAAAACGAAAAATCTATATTTTTTTCCGAAATTTTCTCTATGAATGAACAAATAAATATATGTGGAGAAATTAACAGGGTCCTGTTTTTACCCTTTCGGTACGGAACCCTAAAAAGGAAATCCTGATGTTCTTCCGAACTTTTTTCTATGAATAAATAAATATAAACGGACAAATCACACAGATTGAGCTAGATACCCAAAATAAGTTTGAAACTTGTGTTATGGGATACTAACTCAACGATACTATATTTTATAACAAATACATATATAGATAAACATCCAAGACCCAGGACAATTTGAAAAAAGATCATTTTCCATCTGACCTGACCGGGGATCGAACCCGGGACCTCCGGAATGGCAGTCTGGCATGGTGACCACTAGGCCACAGAGGTCGACATAAATAAAGACAAACGATGCAGAATAAAATAAATAAATGTCGTCGGCTACCTTCGGCCTCGGCCTTGGCCTCGAGCGGGCGCAGCAGGCCGTCGTCGTCGTCGCGGTAGCCGTAGTAGTCGGCGTCCACGTCGCGCATCAGGTCGGCGCGCGTGCGTCGCGGCGGCGGCGGCGGCTCCTGCGAGAACAGCTCGCGCACGCCTGCACACCACAGTTGCGCATAGTAAAGGGGCTGCCTGAATTATTCGGGGTCCAGTGCTGCCCCCATTTCAAATAAATCATTTCAAAGGAAACAGAGACATCATTTAAAATTTTGTCTTGACCAGGCTCTAGATAATCCCTCAAACTATTTTATGAACTACTGTTTACAGTTTAAAGTGAGAACGTGAAGCTTTTCTACGCACATCCGCCAAAAGTGGCCGTTTTTCGCAATTGTGCGTAGAAAAGCTTCACTTTCTCACTTTAAACTGTAAACAGTAGTTGATAAAATAGTTTGAAGGGTTATCTAGGGCCTGGTCAAACCAAAATTTTAAATGAAGTCTCTGTTTCCTCTCACTTGATTTATTTCAAATGGGGGCAGCACTGGACCCCGAAAAATTCAGGTAGCCCCTTAACTACTATTGTGTAGTTTGATTGCAAATTACAATTACATGTAGTCAAAGTAAAAGTCAAATTTTTTTATTCAATGTAGTATAAATTTATCTCTTATTGAAAATCATTATTTTTAAATATTATTTTAGTGCTTAAGCTAAAAACTACTAGCGTTTCGGAACGACCACTGCTGGGAAGATTACGCCGAAAGAAACCCAGTTCAGTATTGGTCCCTACCCAGCCTGATGGGCTATATTACAGTTACAATAGATACAGATTTACACTTTAGCTAGGTATACATTATACTATATATTAAACAATATTTCCAAGAATTGTGATCAGACGATGATAAATAGTCATTTAAATGATAATACGCATTTTTGATTAAATAATTTTTAATGGCAGTCTTAAACTTAGATAATGGTAACGCTACTACATTATCTGAAATCTTATTATAGAGGCGTAAGCCAAGACCCACAAAAGATTTTTTTTAAGATAAGAAAGTAATTTCAACTACTTGTAGTCAACTACAAGTAGTTGAAATTACATTAAATTTAACTACAACGATTGAAACTGCTGTAGTTGTAATTTGTAATTGTAATTAAGTAGTTATAACTACAAATGACAATAAGAATTTATTACCGCGGGCGTGTGTTTAAAGGTGTGTTTAAAGTTGTATTTCGAAATTGTAAGTGTAAAAAGTTGTAAGCAAGAAACGAAAATTTGTAAGTAAATCTTCATAAAATATGTAGTTTCAAAAAGTAGTTTGTAATTGTGATTACAACTACTTTTTGTAGTTTATAGTTCAACTACTTTTTCAATTACTTTTTGTAATTACGTAGTTGCGATGACTAACTACAAAATGTAATTGCAGTTAGTAATTAGTAGTTTAATTACATTTTGCCCAACTTTGCCTGCACACACAATACCGGTTTTAGAGTAGAGCGCGGTTGGGCGACCGCCCAGGGCGCCGGATATAAAGGCAGGCCTGTGTCACTCCCCGTTTAGGTATTGAAAATATACCTACATTATTAATATGCGCACGGCGACCACTTCGAAGGGTAAAATTCAGTTACATGAATCGTTTGTCCAGAGTAATAAAAATGAAATTGGCTTGCAATGAATGTCTAGGTATCTAAACGAAGAGGTGAGAAGTTTTGATGCGAGCTAAATTAAACTATAGCGCTAACCACATTAAGTAGATATTTCTTTGAATTTCTTTTCTGAGTAAGACTTCTGTACGTGAGTACTTGTACTTATTCTGTGATAAAGGGGCGCCACGTCAGCCCCTGTAATCGCCGCACTGTTAGAGGCCTTTATACTGAGTCAGAAATTCCTTCAATGAAGGGAAAAAATTGTTAGCTATGTGCGTATATTTTTGCTTTGGCAAGACAAAGGCAAGACCTTTGCCTTTTTTAATTGGATTTGAATTGCAGTTATGTAGGGTGCCCCTTAGAAATTTCGCCCAGGACGCTGGTAGTGCTAAAACCGGCACTGTGCACACACATCATCATTTCATTTAAGAGTCCCCGTACCCTAGACAGAATTAGACTTTCCCATACAAACGTAGTTTAGCTTTAATTTTGAAACGGCATGTCAGATATTAGCGAAATCATGTAATTTCAAAGAAATTGCGTATATTATGGCATATAACTAAGGAACAGCATGGTGACCAGTACGCGACGGAGGATCGTCAATATGATACACTATATTTTCTTTTAAGTTCATATTTTAACTGTGAACACTCACAGTTAAAATATGAACTTAAAAGAAAATATAGTGTATCATATTGACGACCTCCGTCGCGTACTGGTCACCATGCTGTTCCGCCACCCAAAGGTTCCGGGTTCGATCCCCCGTCAGGGCAAGTTGGAAAATAACCTTATTCAAATTGTTCTGGGTCTTGGATGTTTATCTATATATGTATTTGTTATAAAATATTGTATCGTTGAGTTAGTATCCCATAACACAAGTCCCGAACTTACTTAGGGGCTAGCTTAATCAGTGTAATTTGTCACTATAAAAAAAAACTAAAGCATAATTAACCATGAGTATGGAAACCTTCTATACCCTCGTATTTTTTTCAAGTTCATATTTGACTGTCGAAAACTAGTTACGTGCTTTAAAAAAATGGATTTCTTTAAAATCACAAAATACTGCCGAAATCCCACATGTCATTTCAAAATAAAAACTAGACTGTGTGTGTGTGGAAAAGTCTAAGGGGATTCTTAAGAATCCCCTTACCCTGGACAGATTCAGAGTTTCCCATACAAATGGAGTCTAAGTTTTATTTTGAAACGACATGTCGGATATGGGCAAAATTGTGTAATTTTAAAGAAATTGCAATTATCCAGGGTTAAAATTGGTTTCCGACGGTAAAATTATGAACTTAAAAGAGAATATAGTGTATTATATCATATTTGACCAACAGTATGGAAAACTTTTACACCCTTATATTTTCTTTCCAGTTCATAATTTTACCATTGGAAACCAATTATAACCCTAGATAATTGCAATTTCTTTAAAATTACAAATTTTTACTGAAATCTGACATGTCGTTTCAAAATAAAACGTGGACTACGTTTGTATGGAAAGTCTAGGGTAAGGGGATTCTTAAAGACTAAATTCTTGGCGGTGAAGTATTTTCCTTTTACGTGATATGCTAAACCAACAAAATAAAAAAGAAATGTGGTGTCGTGGGACACCAGGTAGGGACGAAGTTCCTTCGGCTAATGTAGAATCGACACAATTTGCAAAAGAAAAATCGTGCTCAAAGGTATTATACACTACTCGCTTGTGTATACGACTGTCGCGCCTGCGCACGTCTCATTTAACGGTTTTATTTAACGAGGTCATCCTTACGGTTTTACTATCACATTTTTTTCAGTTCGGTCGCGCAGCAAAATCCCTATCTCCTCCAAGCCTGCCGTAAGGAACTTCGTTCCAATAATATGCTTCTGGATTAAATATACCTATATCCTTGTGCACATCACGTAAGCTTATAAAGGTGTTATATCTCCTGTTTTACCCGACTACGGCTAAGTCAAGAGGAATAGTAATGATTTTAAGCAGTGTCTGTATGTATGTGGATACTTTTTCCCGCTGTAATATTCTTATGTCTCCCCGGACATTAATCTACGTACCGTTAGATTGTGTTTTTTTACCGATTCAGTTGTTGCAAACAGAATACTTTCTCGTATGCGCCTTATTTGTGACTCTTAAATACTTTATACAGAGGTGACTCAGTGAGAATTTACTAGGTATGCAGAATTGCTCGAAAGTCTGTACGACTATAGACTGTAATTATATGTATACAAATATAATATTTTTTGATTCATAGAAAAAGACCAAATAGTTATGATTTGACAGACATTTGAAATTTTCATAAAAATAAAGGGCCTGCGTTCAGCGCGTGACGTCATATTCCAACGCCTCGCTTGCACGTCGCACTAGCAGACCCGCCAACAGAATGTGACGTCACCGCATCAAATGCCGGCCCGGGTGAAATTCGCGTCGCGCAGTCATTTTAAAATTCCATTTCTAGGAAACTACACAAGATATTAAAATATATTTATACCATTCCCCCTCTACAAAGTTTATTTTATTCACTGAAAACAGTGAATAAAAGGCTCTTTTACTCACTATTTTGGTAATTTATTTTATTCACTAAAAACAGTGAATAAAAAGCAATTTTGATGTTTGAGTTTAGAAAAATTACTCTTGATTTGAGTAACTGTTCCAATTTCAACTTGCATTTTAATTGATTTAACCTTCCTTTTTTTTCTTTAAATGTCTATTTTTGTTTAAATCTTTATTTTTCTCGTAGTCATGGTATAAAGTATAGTAAGCAACTTTTGAATAAAACGGATTTAATCGAGGGCCATGAATCACACGCGTCGCTCAGGATTCTAACACTTGAATCACTTGCTTCGCTCGTGATTCAATCAACATGAATCACTCCTTACGGTCGTGATTCAATCGTTGGAATCCTTTACTTGCTCGTGATTCATCTATGGCACTCGAATTAAATCCGTCTTTTATTCACTTATTGCATAATATACTATTTTTCACAGATATTTTTTATTTTCAACAGAGAATACGATGAGCTAAAAATTTGTGAACATTCTTCATTGCTTTGTTTTGTTACCTGGCAGGTCCTTGGCGGCCCCAAAGTACTTGTAGCCCCTGTTCCCCGGGACCTCCTTCCCGTCCTGGTCCAGCATCTTGGGCCCGACGCGGGCGTGGTCCGGCCCGCCCAGCGCCTTGATCTGGACCTCCCAGTGGCGTTTCTCGCGCATCAGCTTGTTGATCTCGTCGTTTAGATCCCGGATGCGGAACTCGCCCAGACCCGCTGTAAATGTGAAAGGTACAAGATGAGTGAGGAGCTCGATGGCCCGTTGGGTAGGAGTAGGTACGCATTCCAATCGCTTACGAAAGGCAAGTATCCCTGGGCATGGTCTTGATCTAAGAGTTGCATTGTATGTTGGGCAAAGTTAAGTTCAAGATATGTCGTGATGTTTGTCATCTCTAGGGTTGGGCAGTTGGAGCCATTAGAGCAGTCTGTAGTTACTTGAGAATGGACAAACAACTTGTGTAACTTCGGATCAGGGCGGTTTACGTCTCTGATACTGAAGGCTATGTATTTGGTCTTAATGATATTCAGTGTAAGAAAATTATCGTTCAACCAGTCTTACACCAGTTGACCAACATATAACTAATATTTCCTTTTGACAAGGTCTGCGAGATCGGGCTTTTCATCTTCACTAAAATGTCCAATCTGGTGGTGGCGTCGCTGGTCGGGTCGTTGTAGTCTCTAGGATGGTTGAGATTAACGATGGCTGATCCGTGCCTTATCTCGTGAACGGGTGTATGTAGAGTGAACGTAATTATAAATTTTGAAAATTTTCAATATGTTGCAATTTTCTCGAACTCCTCCGTGCTTCAAAAGGAACGTAACAGCTGCCTGTTATCGTTTGTATGGCAGTTATCAAGCTATGTTGATGCCTTTAGGCAGCTTGAAAAATCTGACAAACAAAATTAATGTATCTGTCTTGGCAAACTTAATTGAAATGTGAAGAGGAGGGTGGGCATACTTAAAAGTAACCACGCCTTTGGGAACGTTGGGAACCCAGTATCGTCGCAGGGATAGCTACAACCGTAGTACAAAAATATCTCTTGTAGCAAAAATACAATTTTTATTTGGATAGTATAATATTGTTATCAAAAGTACAGTCTTTTAAATATTTGTAGCAAAAAGTTTGATTGTTCATGAGAAAATAACAACATAGCTGCTGATAATTGCTTGCCATATTTCGCTTGTTTAATTAGCACTTATTTCTTCTTTTTTCCTTTGCCTCCTTTCTTGCCTTTCTTTTTATCTTTGTCTTTGCCCTTCCCCTTCTTAGATTCCTTCGCCTTCAGCTCCGGCGAGCTACACTGCTGCGCGGTGTTACTATTCTCTATCGTTTTTTCTGGAGGAGCCTTCGGCGTAACCAGTTCGATCTCCAGGTCAGTTTTCTTATCACTCGTCTCCATTTTTTTACCAATTTTCAAAATAAAAACGTCTTTTTGGGGATGCACTACTTTTTCCATGTCGACCGGCAGTGGGCAGTTGGTGGGAGTGACGTTGATGATCCTGTTGTCTTTGCCACCGGTACTTTTGTCTGAGCCTTTGTAGGTATATGTCAGGTTGGAAGAATACGTGTTGTTGTTCTTGAAGTCCGGCGGCATTCCGAATTGTATCTGGTCTCCCGTGTTGTATGGCGTGCTCTCACACTCGCACAACTCTTGCATCTTCTCATATTTCCCAATTCTCTCCACTTTTGTACTTTTTGGCACTCTAATTTTCAGTTCGTTTGCGTTCACCTTTGTGAAGATTTCGTCGTATTTCGACCTACCGTCTGAAACAGAAACGTTGTTGAAGAAACCCAGCGAAAAGAGGAAAATCATAATAGGTCAACAACTACCACGCCACGCCACGAACGTTTTTGGGCGGTGCCATGTTAAATAAAGTTCAGATTTTTTATGGCGCAATCAACTTATTTGTTAACCTTTAGATGCCTTCTATATACAGTCAGGCTTCAAAACTGGAGTCACAATTTCTCATACTAGTTGTATGAAAAATTATGACTCCATTTTTGAAGCCTGACTGTACATACTTACGTGGATGGTGGGAATACGCTGGAGGCTCGTAGGATTTAGAGGACAGAGCGCTCGACAACAGCGACGCCGGGCTCTCGCTTCTCCGGGCGGAGTGGTGCTTTCGCTTTCTATTCATTAGTTCTTCATCTAACAGAACTTTGCCCATTTCATCCATTTCGACCTTCTGGCAAGAGTACATTGTCATGCCGTTGTCCTGCTTCAGTAAAAAGGAGGTGCCGTGCGTCTTGGGCGCGGCGCAGAAAGCCGTCGTGATCTCTTTGCCGAGAAACGACATTCGAACCGACACCTCGATGACGCCAATAGATTCCCCATTGTTCTCTTTCCCGCACGACAAGTAGTACATATTCTTTGTTAGCGGCGTAGACGTTGTACAACTAATATTATCGTTCGGTTGCTCCTCGCTCCATTTCCTACAAAGTTCCTCTCTCAGAGCAACAAATTCTGATGTCAAATCAATGCGGGTCTCGCCGATTCTGGTGATGCAAGTCGAGCACGGCGGCTGCTTGGTCAGTTGCAGCAGAATCACAAAATCGTTGATAGCACAAATTTTGTCGTAGGTCATCGCGAACAATGTAGACTTGCCAGCGTTTAGTTTAGTGACGTCCTCGACCTTTCCTACGGACGAGTCGAATAGAACGATGGGTTGCTTGCCCAAAAACGTCGCGGTCACCACGAGATTGTTCAGATCCACTTCAAAACATTCGCATTTCATATGGATTTTGTTGACAACTATTTCAACCAAGAAAAGATGGTACGGGAAGCCGACGTCTTGCGATGTGGATTCCAAGTTCATTTCTTGTTTAGTCTTAGCAATGTCGTCCGAGAGACTTTTTATGGAGTCTCTCAATGCGTTCGCTTCGTTCGTCAGTATCTTGCCCATGTTGGCAATTTTCTCAATGTTCTTGCCAAGTACGGGCGAGTGCGGGCTCGCTGGATCTTTTGTCAACAAGTTCGTCAGTTGGCCAACATGTTCAGTCAGCTTGTCGCTCAGCGTCCCGATGTTGTTCAGTTCAGTAGCATCT
Source organism: Acrobasis suavella (assembly GCA_943193695.1). Taxonomy (NCBI): domain Eukaryota; kingdom Metazoa; phylum Arthropoda; class Insecta; order Lepidoptera; family Pyralidae; genus Acrobasis; species Acrobasis suavella. The sequence goes on along the minus strand of OW971934.1, from coordinate 2,467,309 downwards.
TTGTTCTGGGAGTGTACGCTTTTCGGACTTTTCTGGTCGGCTGATTTTATAGAAATTCTGTCACTTTTTGCGGATGCCTTTCCAGGACTTCTGTTGGCGCCCTCGACGGGGGCTTGCGGTGCGGGCGAGCTTGCCGGTGACTTTGTGGACGGGGTCTTTGCGGCCGGTGGACTTGTGGCTGATGGACTTGCGGCCGGGGGACTTGCGGCTGGTGGACTTGCGGGCGGTGGACTTGCGGCTGGTGGACTTGCGGGCGGGGGACTTGCGGCTGGTGGACTTGCGGGCGGGGGACTTGCGGCTGGCGACTTTACAGATGGTGGTTTTACAGGTGAATCTACGGGCTCCTTCTGTACACTTCCCTTTGCTTCACTTGCGACCGAAGTTGTTTCATTTTCCATTGTTAAAATCGGCAATATATGCCAAATATTATTTTTGTACTAAAATTTATGCATTGTTTGACAAAGTTAATTGAGCCATGGCCATGTGGATGTTGTTGCACATTTGTAAATAGAATATACTACAAAGTATGTAGGTAAATTATATACTTTGCTACAAAAATATTTGGATGCTTTTTCACAAAATGATTTTGTTTACACGTTTTGTGATTTGACCTAAGATAGAGTCTAGACAGACTGCTTACATGTTGCAGCCTAGAAGAAAATGCGTCTTAACACTCAAAATTTTATAATAATCATAACATCAGGTTGAAAATGACCTTTGAGTCTTGCAGGCCTGGGGCTTTATCTGCTTAGAGACGCAAGGCCCAAAGTCTGTCCCTTGAGGAATAAATATGTGATTTGAAAGTTTGTAAAGGTTGGATCTCTCTTGTCAGCACGAAACGGCACTTTTCTATGCTGCTACCCGTTTCTGTTGCTTAGAACCGTCATATGCCAGAGCGAGAGAGAGCCTCAGTGGTGCTATAGCGTTTTCTGAGCTGTAGAAAAGGATAGCCGCATAGAAAAGTGATGTTCTGTGCTGACAAGTGAGATCCAATCCTAAACATAAAATAATAAATATATATGGGCAAATGACACAGATTGAGCTATTCCCAAAGTAAGTTAAGGGATACTAACTCAACGATAATATATTTTATGACAAATACATACATAGATAATCATGCAAGACTACCGGGACCTCCAGAGTGTGACTGTCTGGTATGATTACCTCTAGGCCACAACAGAGGTCGTCATGTGTCAATCATGTATCATACCATTCTGTATTTGGGCGACCTTCTTAGCGATCTCCCTGACTATCTGCAGCCTCCACTTCTCGGCCTGCGGCAGGTCGTTGCACTCGGACGCGAGGTAGGGCCGCCGCTCGCGCTGCCCGCCCGCCTCGGACACCTGCGCCGCGCGCCAGCGGGCCAGCGTGGTCCTGATATATAGGGATACGCAAAATTTTAAAAGTATCGATACCAGTCTCGTTTCAAAAGAATCGATACCAAAAAAGTGTATTAATTACTTATACCGATGTATAAGTAATAAATCTTCTAAATATATACACTGAGAAAAATGGGGCACTATAAACTAATGTGAATGCACAACTTTTTGACCAATTGTGCAAGCACGTAAAGATACGCTGCCGGCGGTGCACATAAAATTATGGTTCCACCGTAATGTAGTGACGTCACAACCTTATTTGCAGCTTACACTATAAAATACAGGTCAAGAAATCAAAACGTATAGGCCTAAAAAAGAAAACATGTAGTGCACCGCTTCAAAATACTTAATTGACGGCATTTTATAATATAATGCATTGCGACTATTCATAGTTCCGTAACATAAACTATTATGTGCGTTTGCATTTTACTTATTGGTGCCTACCAGGTTATGCTCTATAATATATTGTGCCTGCGCATGACAATATTTGATTGCTGGAAGCATGTTTTTACATGCGAATGCACTAACTTCACCTTTGAGTTATATATAACTCAAAGGTGACTGACTGACATAGTGATCTATCAACGCACAGCCCAAACCACTGGACGGATCGGGCTGCAATTTGGCATGCAGGTAGATGTTATGACGTAGGCATCCGCTAAGAAAGGTTTTTGATCAATTCTACCTCCAAGGGGATAAAATAGGGGATGAAAGTTTGTATGAAACTTTGTCAATTTTAAACCGATCGGGCTGAGACTTTGCATGCATAAAGCTACTATGATGTAGGCATCCCCTAAAAAAGGATTTTGAAAAATTACACCCCTACGCGAGAGAAGCCCCGGGCTAGTGTACAATAAAAGCTAGTACACAATAAAAATCACAAATTTAGAAAAGTCAAAAGGGCAAACGCCTCATAACGCTTATTTACGTCACCGTCATGTGAGTCATACTCACATACGCAGTGTTGCTACTTGTTATTTCTGAAATATGAGAGGGAATTACTTTCCTGTAACTAAGGAACTGATAGATGCTGTGCAAATAATGGAACAATTGCATTATTTGCACAGCATCTTTCAGTTCCTTCCTAAAAAAGCTCTTGAAACAGTTCAATATAATACAATGGTAATTGGTAACACACATAAGTGTTTGGCAATGAGTTGGAATTCCCTGAATAACGCCTTAGGTTTAGTTGTAATGTTTTGTTGGAAATAACGATTAATAATTTTCAGTTTTCTTATAATTTATAAGAACCTCTGAGAAAGTATCGATACCTCAAAAGTATCGGAACAAAAGTATCGATTCTAAAAGTACTTGGTATCGAAACAAAGTATCGATACCTTGAGGTATCGATACTTTTTTCGTTTCCCTACTGATATATACATACGTATAGCATAATTTTTAAAACTAATAAATAACTGGCCAAGTGCGTTATTGTATGGAAGCCCCACTTAAATATTTATTTTATTCTGTTTTTAGTATCTGTTATAATAGTGGCAACAGAAATAAATCATCTGTGAAAATTTAATTTAATGCGTTCGTTTAGGTATTTAAAAGAATGTAAACAATCTTGACATTTCTTTTTATTGAAATATACACTTTATAAATCAATACCTTTGCAATTAACAAATATATTATTTAATTTATAATTTATAAAATAAATAATTTGTAATTTGCGAAGATTTTGATTAATGTTTTAAATACCTAAACAAACGCACTATAGCTATCACGGTTCATGAGATACAGCCTGGTGACAAACAGACAGACAGATGGACGGACAGTGGAGTAATGGGGGACCCCATTACTCCAATGGGTTTTTACCCTTTGGGTACGGAATCCTGAGAGTCGACTTGAACACCAAATCACATAAGCCAATTTTGACAAAATTTCTATAGTATCAGCCAACAAGTATGATCTTTCAAACAAAAAAATATTCTAATTTGATCTAGGTGTCTTCGAGTAATTGGGAAACACTATATATAAAATATGTTCGAATTGATAACCTGCTTCTGTTTGAAGTCAGTAAAAAATACAACAAAACTTTATGGTAGATTAAGCTCATAATATTCAATAACTTTATCTAGAAGGAACACATAGCGAAATACAAAAAATAAATTCTGACGTTTCATATGAATAGACTGATACATTTTTATGGAAAGCAAAAAAGTGGTTCATTTTAGACAGTTCTATTTAGTTTTTATTTAAAATATTTATTTGTAAATAAAGCAAATTTAAAACTTATTACCTATATAAATATACTTACATAGCCTTTTCTGCATTTCGAGCCTGAAAAGAAATTAAAAACTCAGTTAAAATTGTCTTCTTCTGAAGTGCCATTTTTCAAACACGGAGTTACCTAAATAAATGGTTTTTCCATACAAAAAACCGTTCGTTTAGTGACTCCCTGTTTGAAAAATCACACCACTGGTCAGAGACATTAAATGATTACTGAAAATGACGCAAGGGGCCATTCATTCACATATTAAGTCATGCAGAATTTTGACGTTTCAAACCACCTCCCCTTGTCACATTTTTTTCCGATCCCTTTTACATGTACTATCACAATTGGCATGATCGCTTTATCCATCTCTATAACGTTATACGCGAATGGCCCTCAAGTAGGATTGACTGAGAACACTCATAAATAAACATACTGTCAGTCCATCAAACTTCTTTTATAATCTGTGATGGAGAAAAAGAGGCTGGTAGTAGATTCTAGGTATTTCTTTCCTCCCAGGAATGATGCTCCTTGGAAAACCTTCACACACACTAAAACACATTAACCCGTCGGTTCCAGACGGTCGGATCCGATCAAGAGAATGGTTTGCAAAATTGCTGTTGTTGACGGGTTAAAATCTTAGTAAATTCTTTATACCATATGTAACAAAAACCCTGTACGATCCTTGTAGGAACAACTCAGACTGTCAATAAGAACAACTTTTCCTATAGGACCAATGCTTGAAACTCAAAGAAAAAATCTTCATTTTCATACAAGTTGCTGGGGCCAGCTGAAACTTTTGTACGAAAATGTCGATTTTTTTTCGAGTTTCAAGCATTGGTCCAGTAGGAAAAATTGTTCATATTGACGGTCTGAGTTGCTCCTACAAGGATCGGACAGGGTTTTTGTAACATATTGTATGGTCTTGTGGAGTATAGCTTCTAACCATCTCAGTGATGCATGATTGAAATAGAGAAAGTCCTTTGGATATATTAAACAAATGAACATGTATAAAATTGGCCGTGGGCCATGGGCATGCACACAAACTTGATAGATGTATGTGATGTCACAATTTTACAGTCTATTAAACCTTCGTTTGCACACAATACCAAACACAATAGTAAAACAATGCACTTTACCGAGGAGCTGGTATAACCACACACAAGAAGTTAAGGTTTGGATGATCATCCTATTGAAAATCGCTTTGTCCACTTGGAACTATAGAATCATCAATTTTATAAACATCTCATTTGTTGATCCACCTCCTTATATTGATCATGAGTGATAATCTGACTCGCACTTGATCAAAACCGTTTTTTGAGGGTTGACTGTGCCTTGTAAATGTGTGAGTAATATTTGCTAGACTTAGCACTAGACTATTTCCAGGCCATTAAAGAACTTATCCCGGAAGTAAATGGGTAGGAATTTGTCTAGCAGTGGGACAAAAGGTAAGTACATAATAAATTTCTTGAATATAGTATAACTCCCGATTGGACTGAAGCGTGCCGGTTTTTATAATGTATGGCACTAGTTGGGTGGAAAAAGGATTTACTGGTGGCTTCTGCTCTCCAAGCTTGTACCAGACCATACTCACCATTTTCAAAAGATTTTATGAAACTTGTTGACTTTCAGCTTTTCACACTTGTGTACGATAAAATGATTTGATGTCGTGGTTGTTATTTTAACATATATAAGGATACATTTTTTTTAATTAATTCGTTTAGTATCACTATTAAGAAGTTGTTTTATATTTTCAAAAAATTAATTCGATATTTCGCATTAATATCGCACAAATCATAACAACAAACATAACCTCTAAAATCAGTCCAGAACTCCAGACAATTTTTTGACAGTGACAATGACAACCACCAGTGACAAATTACAGCGGAATGACAGCTTTAGATAAAAAAAAATATCCATGGATACAAGGCATTATAGAGCCTTTTTTATTTTTTAATGAGTTTTTATTTTGTATAAAGTAAGTGACCACAATTTGATAATTTTTATATAATTAACAAGCCAAGTGCGTGTCGGGCCTCGGGCAATATAGGGTTCTGTAGTTACAAATGCCAATTTTGAGTTCACGCGAATTAAACGTCTAAAAAACTTGAATTTGTATGAAAGTTTCCTTTTCTGAGTACATTTTATAAGTTGATCGCCTATAACTTTTTCATTTGTAAACCATTAGCTCCGATAGTTTTCATTTATCTTCGTTATAAATATTTCCGTGAATTTTTTACGTGTCCTTAAATAACCTTTCAGTAGATAGATACTTAAAGGGGAGATAGACACTTGACTGTAGGTAACAAAAATTTACAACGGATCCCTAAATCGAAAAAAAAATTGGTTGCCTGTAAAGTCGGTATACGGGCGAAAGTTTTACGTGACAACGACTTTGAATGCCCGAGTGGAAGGGACGCGTGCCTCTCACTCGCTCTCATTGTGAGCGCATAACGTGAGCGGAGCGTAACGCAGTTTCTTGAAGTGTCACCCGGCAAACCAATTTATAAGACGTTGTCACGTCAAAATGGTGTTTACAAGCTCACAATATTTTTTGAAAGTCCTATTCAATAATACTCCACATACAAAAAAAATGATTGACCTACATTTTACATGTATACCCTAAAATCCGTGCCAAATTACAGCTTTCTAGTACTAAATAATCAAAAAGACCGACATGGCGAGACTATAAGGGTTTCGGAACCCTAAAATTGCCTACATAAGGGGTCTGTGTGTGCGATCATTCTTGTCAGCGAAAAACGGCCACTTTTGGCTTATGTGCGTAGAGCTTCACGTTCTCACTTTGAACTGTAAACAGCTGCAGTTCATAAAACAGTTTAAAGGGTTATACCTACTTAAATAATAGGGTCTGATCAGGACAAAATTTTAAATGATATCTCCGTTTCCTTTCAAATAATTTGTTTCAAATGGGGACAGTAGTAGACCCTGAAAAATTCAGGTAGCCCCTCAAATAAGCGGCGTTCGTTTTTGAAATGGTGAAATTACTGCGTAATCTTGATTATCGCAGGACATCAGCTCAAGGAGGGTTAACGTCAGCTAAGGAGCCGGTTGTAAAACCAATATTTAGCATCCAAGCAGCACAACTATGCAACTAAGAATGCTATCAGCAACGTAATATCTAAGATGAAGAGTAGTAGCTAGTGATACGAATCTGAATTTATTATTAAATAAAAATCAATTGTTGTATTTTGCCTGTTCATTTATTTTTAACAAACATTTTACAGACATCTTAACACTAATTCAACTCGAATCTATGATATGCAAATAATGTTTTAAATAAACATAGAATCAACAACTACCTACTGCGGTTTTTTCATGTTGACATAACATAGATAAACATTGAAATAGATGAGAAAGGTGTGAACCTTTTGTCATGTCCATCTACTATTACTATAAATAAAATAAAAGAGAACTAGAAGACTAGGACTGTCATTTTATACAAGACGAAAACAAGTACTTAAATTATATTAACTGTACTTAGAGTACTAAAATATTTATCTGTCAATATATATTTGATAATGATATAACTTTGCCTCAAATATATATGTATTTCGAACAACAAAGGAGACGGGTATAAAGTAACTTATAAAGGTTTTTACACAAAGTCAATACCTATTCTATACGAGCAATTTTTTATCAGTAGAAATTAAAATATTCGCCCATTTCATTGGGTAAGATTTAGTATACATATAAAAGAATGAAATTAAAATGAAATATTGCACGATAGTTTACGGCACCCTTATATGCGAGTCCAGCTCGCACTTCGTAAGTTTTTCATTGATTTGAAAACCCAGTTCGAACTGAGTCTACTAACGTCAAATAAATTTGTATTATTATTCTATTAGCACCATAGAAAAAAAGTTTTAGGTATGAAGGTCTACCTACACGTACATTTTGTAAGTAGTACTCGGTAAGTACTTATAAATCAAAGTGTAACCAAGGGAGCCAATGGGACTTATAACCCCTAGAATCCATAGATACATACTAGGTATATTAAAACCAATTCCCTAAAAAAATTCTGACCAAAATCGATTAAAGGCCTAATTACCTAATTTCGCAGTGTAAGATCGACCCGAATACGCGTCTATCGATTTAACTACGCTGTCTACGAATTGGTACCCCAGCGATTTTTCGGTCAGCGATTTTACAAACAATTTGTCTCAAGGATATTAACCCTATCAAGTCTATTTGATAACACGTCATTGCCGACGTTCTCACTGTTTCCTCAAACGGATTTCTGAAGACATTGCTTCCTGATCGAACCACCATCTAAAAGATTCCTCCTTGGTCCGTGAGGTGATCACTGGTTCATTTTAAAGTCATGTTGTCTTGAGTTCCTCGCGCCCCCTAGCGGTCTGTAGCGTTAGGGTTGGTGTAGGAAAAGCCCCTGAAGGGTGCCTGGTCCATGGAGCGCAGCACGTGGGGCTCCACCGCCGTGAGTCGAGGCCTCTCGCCGGTGAAAGCCCGGTCGAAGTATTGGGTGTCCAGTGGGTGTCTCTGAAAAAAAAGATCATTTGTTAAAACGGAAATACAAATTCGTGTACTTAGTTTAGGTACTCACAAATCAATGAAATCCAGACTGATCCAGTGCATGGTACCCTCGTTAAATATAAATTATTTAACTATATAGGTATAGGATAGGTTCAAGAAAATGGCGTCTAAAAGAAGAAGTACCTTCAGTGAGTAATGAATGATAAATGGATGAAAATCAAAGGAATCATTAGACTATGCATTCCCATGATTGGCTTTTTTCTATCAACGGAAATAGAAGAAGCTGAGACCCGTCCATGCTAGTTGGGAGAAGGCAACACAACACTTTATCGTTTTGTCCTCTGGAATTCTATTTAATTGTTTTGTTCTAAAGAAGCCTAGGTTCTCAGGTTTCCTGGGTCAAAAATAAATTATTTGATATTGTTAAGAAAATTAAATCACAAAATAATGTCCATTTTCAATGTGATTTAAGATTTATTATTGCAGAAAAACGCAAATTAAGATTGCTATTTGACTCTAACAAATTATGACATTCAGTAGTCTATATTTCATAATCTCATAGGAAATGTTTGTTTTGACGTTTAGAGAAAAGTATCTAATTTGAGTTGTTGGAAAAAAGCGAATTACAGAGAGACGTCTTACCACTTTGGGTTTGAAGGGAGCGTCCAGCTCGCGGCGCTCCAGGCGCTCCCAGTGCACCGGGTGAAAGAAGTCCTGCTCGCGCACGTCGCCGTGCATGCACTCCACGCCGCCCAGCCGCGATTTCGCGTCTTTATCCAACAACTGCAACATTTATATTTTTATTATTACTCAAAACGAACACACACACATACATTTCTCTAATGGGGCAGACGGAACAATTAAGTATTGCGGCTCTAAGCAGACAGAGCCCAACGCCACAAAATAGTGGTTGGCCAAGAAGGTGTAAAAAGGAATCAAAATAGTGATGCGTTCCTAGCAGCATCGGCGATTAACATGATTCACATTTTCGCTCATTCCCTCGAACGGCTTTTAAGACATGCGCGGGAAGAGAAGAGCTGGGAACTTAGAGTGTACAGTCAGCAGCAAAAATATGTCACCTAATAATAGCGTTTACACATTATAAATGCTTTTATTTGCTTAAACTCATGTTTTTTTTCTTTCAGACCAGCATGGAAGAGATAAAAAATAATAAAGTAGGTACTCAAATTAGCTAAATAGGTACGTCGTTCAGTGTTCAACGTCTTTCTACGGCCTGATCAGGAAACCTGTCATGGAGTGGAGGAACTTAGCTACCTTTGCCAATTACCACATTCCATTACCCTTTCAGTCACTTGGTTAATACTTAGTTCTGTACTTTACGAGTCCGTGCTTGGGGTACGGATAAAGAAACCCATACCTTAAATTAAGTGATTTATTCATAAACACGCAGAAATGCATGCATGGATTCATAAACATCAGTAATCTTATAATAATAAACAGATCAGTACTAAACACATATAATAAAAATCAAAAATAATAATAAATATAAATAAAACAAAAATATTAATCAAATATCCCGCCCCGGATTGTCCTCGGTTCAAAAGGTACCCATTACGCTAGCTGCGTTGCCTCTCTGAATAGCAATGGATATCCTTTGAACCAGGTACCAACTCGAAAGTTGGTTATAAAAGGTATATTATTTGATAAGTAAACATACCCTTGTAAGTATGGTGAGGGCTTGCTGCGAGAGGAAGCGCGGGTAGGACGGCATCTCGTTGCAGATAGACCAGAAGAGCTCGTCTTCGTCGCAGCCGCTGAAGGGGCTCTGTCCGATCAGCATCTCGTACAGCAGCACGCCAAACGACCACCAGTCCACCGTCTGGTTGTACTTGAGGCCTTTGATTATCTATAGAAATCAATATATTTTATATCTGCATCCGATAAATGTCAGGACCTCAAATTTTTCAATCGACACACCAAAGGCAAAGCACTATGTAGTCAAGATAAATCAAATGAGATGAAACATGAGGTTTTCGTCGTTTTATTACTGAGTTCTAATAGCTACCTCCCGGTTTCATCATCAGATTATCTTTGAATATCCTTATATTAGCGGTGGACTTCGCTCGCCATGGAAATTTCGGTATAAACCTATCTTAATGTCCTTCCTTGAGTCTCAATCATACCAAATTTCATATAAATAGGTTCAGTGGTTGAAGCGTGAAATGGTAACAACCAAAAAAGACAAATATACAAACTCATTTTCGCATTTATAATATTTGTTAGGATGTTAGGATAGGTAGAATTAGCATTTTTACTTTATATTTTATTGACTACAGAGCAAGAAATAAATTTTAGCCACGTAAGTCCAGTGATTGCGCTTGACGGGCCTCGTGAAACTAAACAACTCTGTGATGCTGTTGAAAGTCGCATCAGTATTTCTTTACCTCAGGAGCCATGTAGTCTGGGGTTCCGCAGAAGGTGTCCGCGGTCTTGTCGAGGTAGATCTGCAGCTTGCACATGCCGAAGTCGGCGATGCGCACGTGCCCGTCGAAGTCCAGCAGAATGTTGTCCAGTTTCAAGTCCCTGGAAAAACAGAGGTATGGAGTATTACCTAGTCAAGTTGCTTTGTTTATATTGTGGGTGTAAATAGCAAACAGTGGTGTAATTTTTACAAGCTGTTCCTAAAGGCATCCGACATAGCTTGACAAAACACACATTTAATAACTCCTGTTAGGTTTCTGTACCTCCTAACAGGTTCAGATCAAGATAGATGAGGCCCGAATCTGGGCGGGGCAAAACGGAGCACCCGCTCGGTTTCAGAGGTGCCAAAATCGTTGAAAATTTTTATTCTCTCCCCGCTGTCCTCAAGGGGATATTTTCATTTTGACCCTCGTAAAACGTCTAAACTATGATCTTTTGAACCCCTTGTCGGCACATGAAATATTTAGATTTTGCCGTTCCTAAAAAAAAGCGTGTGCTTCGACGTATGCTGTAGAGGCTACAACCTGAAAGAAACCACCTTTGCAGGAGAAGAATATTGAAAAGAAGACACATAATCCGGTCTTGTTCCTCACCTGTACACAATGCCTCTCTTGTGCAGGAACTTGAGTCCGGAAACTATTTCAGCAGCGTAGAACCGAGCGCGCGCCTCGGGGAAGCGGCCGCTCTGCTGGATGTGGAACATCAGGTCGCCGCCGTTCAGGTACTCCATCACGAAGAACAGGTGCGACTGGAAAATGTCACAGATAGTCACCTTTTTATAACAATGGGGCAAACAAATATATTTTGGTTCTTGCGGCTCTAAGCAGATAGAGCCCAGGGCAGCAACACTCAAAAACCACTTTTAGAGCGACATATAAATTTATAAATAAATAGGGACCAATTGCACAGATTCAGTTAGCCAAAGTGAGTTCGAGACTTGTGTTATGGGATACTAACTCAACGATCCTTTATTTTATAACAAATACATATATACATAAACGTCCAAGACCCTTGGCAATCAGAAAACAAATCATTTTCCATCTTGACCTGACCGGGGATCAAACCTAGAACCTCCTGAGTAGCGGACCATTACACCAAGGAAGTCGTCAAATGATGAGATGATGATGGGCGAGAAGGTAGAAAAGGAATCAAAATAATGATGGGTTGCTAGCCGCATGCTTATTATAATGATTTGCATTTTCGCCCATTCTCTCGATCGGCTTCTACTATCTGCGCGGGAAGAGAAGCAGCTGGTACATTCTTAATTTTCCCTTCTTCCAGACAAGCATGGAAGAACCTTTGTTTTCGGTAATAATAGATACCTTTATTAAGTGATTATATTTCAACTTACCTTGTCCCATTATTGGTCTCCACCAACATTAATTCGGCCATTAATACATCAGCAAGTTATGGAGAAGGGACAGGACTAACAGAAAAGGATGCAGAGAAATATGAGAAGTCTTTATTCAATATTTAACTTACATCCGTCTGGAAGGTAGCGAACAAGTGACAGAGGTAGGGGTGGTTGGTGCCCAGGGCCAGCACCTTCCTCTCGATGAGAGTGCACTCCACATCATCGTCCTCTAACACCACGTCCTTCTTCAGGCACTTCACTGCGTAGTAGTACTCCGTGTCTTTCAGCTCGGCCAGTAAAACCTGGGGAGTAAACAACGAAAAATTCATGAGAAATTATAAGCATTTTTTTTTTTGAGGAAGGCCGGTGCAAGCGTAGTTTATAGTCTAATGGCGGTATCTTACTGCAACACAATGTCAATGTGGTTATGACCCACCTCCTCTTCTACCCATCGTGCCCTACCAAGTCAACTGCACTAATGCCACACTACGGATAAAGGCGAGTAGTGTATATGTAGTAAATATACAATGTGTATTTTTTATACTTGATCAAACGAAATCTGCGGATGTTAAACAAAATATTATCAATAAAAACCGGAAAAAAAATCGTTATTAACAATTAAATATTTTTTTTTTCTAAAGGTCGTGTTTCGGTTTTTATATTTTTTTTTTCTCTTTAAGACGAAGTGGTAGCTAAAGTGGCGCCCTCATTTGAAATAAATTGTTTAAAACGAAATATGGTAATAATTAAAAATTTGATTTGTATAAATGTCTAGAAAGACCTTCAAACTATTTTATGAATAACCTTTGAAATTATTACTAATAGTCCGTCTAGTTTGAAAACTGTTTTTCGAAAAACAGTTTTAAAACAAGAGGGACTACAAATATTACTTTCAAAGGTTATTCATAAAATAGTTTAAAGGACTTTCTAGACATTTATACAAATCAAATTTTTAATTATCACCATATTTAGTTTTAAACCATTTATTTCAAATGATGGCGCCACTTTAGCTACCACTTCGTCTTAAGCAAACGGCGTATTTTCTTCAGGTGTCTTATTTGAAAACTACAAAGTATAAGATGCTAAGAAAGTAAAAAATAATTAACAATACCAAACAGGAAATTAGTTAAAAATATTGACGAAAACATTCAAATGCCTGGTTTTTTTAAGTAACTAACATAACGTTTTTTTTTCGTATTTTTTATCGATAATATTTCGTCCTATATCCGCACATTTTGTTTGATTAAGTATAAAAAATACACATTGTATGTCTTGTATTATATATTTACATCAAAACTACAACAAATCCAAACCGAACTTCTGAATCTTCTGTTGCATTAAATTGTTTCGTTCCATAAGGATTTACAAGGCCATAAAGTTAAGTCATTCCTATACCTGCCTGAGACGTAAAATAGTAATGTGTGCTGAAAGCGCGGGGGCGGTGAGTTACGGTGGTAAAATGTGCTTTACGATGGGACCGAAATAGGATGTTGTTGTAGGGCTGGGACGTCACAAGTAATATATAATATCTACGGAATCATAGGTGTAAACATGCCGGATCTTATACTTTTTTTAGGAGGGGTAAAATCTTAATAAATATAGGTAATCGTGCTTTACAACCTATAAACTCCATGTACGTCTACATTCTAGGAATAAAACATTGTTTTTGAAACAAATTATACAAAAAATACATTCATTTACCGTGCTTGTCATAATTTATAATTCACTGTTTAATGACTTTGATATTTTCATGTCGTCTATTGGTTTATATAAAAGGGGAATTAGGTACAATCCAACACAAATAAGTTGAACACAAATGGCGGACTTCAAAGCATTTTTGTACAAATTCCCGACACGTAAATTGAACCAAAATGGCGATCGTCGGCGCAATATTTCTACCTGCGCCGATAACCATCATTTTGGTTCAACTTACGTGTCAGGAATTTGTAAAAAAATGCTTTGAAGTCCGCCATTTTTGATCAAATTATTTGTGTCGCATTGTAACTGAGTGCTGGCACTTGAAATATAGTTAAATGAATGTGTAATTTTCGGTAAAAAATAATAGGTTTAGACGACCCACTACACCACTTTTAATTTTTTCACAGTCTGTTCGGTATTTCTGTATAAGTTATCTGAGGAAACTTGATTGGTTTTGGATTAGTTTATTGTTATTGATAAATTATGTAACGGTTTGTTTCCCAAATAAAATAAAATTAAAAAAGAGTGTTAGTAACAAAGGGAATTTATAAGTATGTTAGTATTACATCTAAAATAGATTTTTTTACAAGGTTTCGTGTCTTTGACTAGGTGAACGCGAGTCCAGTGCTGCATGATAGCACTGTCCATGTCCAATCTAGCCGCAAACGTTTTCACTAGAATGTTGCTCCGCACCTGGTTAATCAAGGATGCCGTGCGCTTTGCCCCAGTTAGCCCTCCTCTAGATCCGAGTGTAAATACTAATATATTTATCACGTACCAACGCTGGCGTCAGAATTTCTGCCTAAAGGCAACTGGCAGCTTGATGATGGTCATTGACGACCGAGAACAAAGAAATTGTGTTCTCCGAACCAGGGAGGAACTCGAGATATTTTATGACATTTGTGGTCATAATTCCAAGTTTGGCCTACGCCCGAGGTTGCTGAGCTCGCGAAAGCGTAGGTACGTACTGCCGATGTGCTATCCATAAAACCCATAGTGAGTTGGTTTTCAGTTTAACGCAATCGTCTATCACCATCTTTCTTCTTAATCTCACTCGTACCGCCTGACGTAATTTATGCGCCGAAATGCCAACGATGAGATGATTAATTTGTGTTCTAATATACTCCTAGGAAATCGGCGCGACGCGACACTAAGTATTTGTTTTAGCTGGAGAGAAGATAAATCAGACTTTCGCCGCTCTCATAGAATTAATATTGTATTAAATACAGAACGGAAACTCCTAGGGTCCCGCGTAATATGCGTGTCCGTTCCCCATCCCCGACCTCTCCCCCGTTCTCGCCATATCGAATGTGTTGAGGGGCGAACACACACACATTGATGTGTGCACAGATGGATAGTTTTGTTTGTAGTGTATTATTTATTAGTAGTATTTATAATGTATGGATAAATGATACTCCGCTTCAATGAAGTGTCACCCTGCCATACCTGTGTCTGTATAGGGCCAGCATCAAAATATGTCACCTTAAATAACACAACTATACAGATACATGATCACGTCTCAACCCCTACGTGGTAAACAGAGCCTAGGGGCGTCAAATGGAAAAAAGGAATAAAAATGGTGATAATTTATCATAATTTTTTGCATCAGATAGAAATTGCAGCAGTCACATGCTCAAAAAGAAAAAAATACAAAATTTTATTAACGCTTTTGCCGTTTTATTGGCCTCTCAAAGACTGGAACAAACTAGCAGGAAGGCGATGGGTTGGCTCACGATTCCGATAATTTAGAATTTAGAGCTAATTCCGGGAAATGGGTAAATTAAATTAGTTATCACACCGTCTTATTTAATTGGCTCATTTATAAGCACCAATGTGTAGTTAATATTGTTTTTCTTTCTTGTGCGTCTTGGACTTCAAAGTCAAGACTATTAAGTGTAGCCTATGGTTTGAAGAGTACAGTTTATCAGTCTCGTTTCGGTGCTTCAAAGTATAGGTACCATGTCATAGTTAATTTGATAAGTAGGAGTATTTTATAATAATTGCTTAAATTTTTTTGTGCCAGGTCAAATACATCATCATCCGAGCGTATTTTCCTGGTTGCATCCTCAGCAGTGTCGCTTCAGAGCCCGGGGTCCGCTAACTAACCAAGGCGATATAGGTGAATCCCTCCTTATTGGTATGTAATATCTACATTCCTACTAGGTCTTTTGTTAAGACCCAAAAATAAAAGAAAATATCGGTTGCTGATTTTCACATAAATGTGGAAACAAGCCCACTCCACAGAATAACCATAAAAATCATGTAACATGATTTTAGGTAGTTTCAAACCAAGCACTAATGCATACGAAATCTGCAGACCCACACAATATACTGAAACTTTCGAAGCTCTTTTGGCTACTGTTTGGAGGTGAACCGAGGTTTTATCTACCTGGTAAGAAACAAATACTTTCTGTATCTTATTAGCACCTGCCATTTGGCACTCGAGTTCTACCAAAAGCCTAACAAATTAAACCTGTCACTTGCGGTGATGCTCGTGCTGACGTATACAAAGACGCGTTTAATAAATGTAGGAGACAATTATTGCGTTTTAACTGGTCACACATACACATAGGGGCCGATGACACGTGTCTGTGACGTCACCATGATGCAAGTACCAGGAATAGCTGCAATTTTGTAGGTGCATATAGCCAACACTGGTGGTAGCACTAGCAGCGCCCTTAGGTGAAATCGCTACGACGCCCTAACTCTAATACACGATATTATAACAACAAGTAGGTACGCTCGAAAGACTTTCCCCAGAAACGAAGTTCCGGATGAGGCCATCAGTTAATTCTGGCGTAGTTCTATTGTACATCGATCATATCATACCTGAACGTTTTGTAACATATTTTTGTAATAAGTATTCTAGTCGGGTTCGATCCCCGGTTGGAAAATGGCCTTTTTCAAATTGTCCTGGATCTTGGATGTTTATTTATATATGTATTGTTATAAAATATAGTATCGTTGAGTTAGTATTCCATAACACAAGTCTCAAACTTACTTTGGGGCTAGCTGCATCAGTGTTATTTGTCTCTTATTATTTTATTATTTGTCTATAAATTCATATTTCTATTAGATTAAATATTATTTCTAGCTCTTACCACTAACCGCATTTAAGCAAGCTTCGTTCTAAAGTATGTAAAGATGATAAATCTATTACATTAAACGAGCAATTGTTGTTATAATAAATGTGTTTTCTGGTGTTTTTTATCGGTCGCCCAGGTATTAAGTATTGTTTGGTTTTAAATAAGAAATAATGTGCATTACCGTCGCCCAACTATTAAATATTATAGTCCATTGCGCCCATAGATTTAGAAGGTACCAGATGGATATAGCGTATTGTAGAATGTGACCAAAAACGAAATATTTTTGTGTGACTTTAAAAGGTATTTGTACCTACTACACGTAACTATCGCCAAAGGAGTAAGATAAAATCTTACCAAAGTAAGATATAACTTACAAATACGCTAGTTTATAGTACTCTGTGTTACAAATTAACAAAGTTTACAATTTGAAAATCCAATTCTCGTTTGACCACAGAATAAGTACTAGTACTCACGTACAGAAGTCTTACTCAGAAAAGAAATTCAAAGAAATATCTACTTAATGTGGTTAGCGCTATGGTTTAATTTAGCTCGCGTCAGAACTGCTCACCTCTTCGTTTAGATACCTAGACATTTATTGCAAGCCAATTTCATTCTTATTACTCTGGACAAACGATTCATGTAACTGAATTTTCCCCTTCGAAGTGGTCGCCGCGTGCATAGTGATAATGTAGGTATATTATACCTAAACGGGGAGTGACACAGGCCTGGTTTGACGCTGTTCGAGCCAGGCAATTTGTATGAAAGTTGGTCTTATTATCAAATTGATCGCTATCTCTTTTGCTCTAGTGAGAATGACAGTTATCGTATTATCTATCGCACTCGGCAAGTGTGGTCTATATACGCAGTAAAAAATCTGGGTTTATGATTGCGCCCCTTTCCATCTATTGCCCCCGGTCGACGCTCCGCCCTACACAACTACTGCATTTATCGCAGATTCGCAGGTGATCACGGTGTACTGGGCTTGGGCCGATGGCAAGCTGCCATGCGGCATCGTGACCGAGGTTACGGTCAGCACAGGGTATGCGACATCATTACCCGCCATCTTGCCAAAAGCAGAGATAAATAACGATGCGATTTATTTGTGACATTTATAGCAGTTCCAGAAAAATAATTCCTGCAATAAACTGGTAAAGTAAGTACCTAAATTAATTAATCACTACCAGATTTTATAAGTTTATTAAAACAATAATAACATTCTGTAAGCTTAAAGAATTTCGTTGCAGAATAATGCCCCTTTCAATTGGTTGTTTTGGAAATCGTTGGACAGGCTCTTTTATTTACCTTCAATGAGTTTACTATACATTAAGAATTTATTATTTTAAAGAAAAGCCACCGATACTAGCGTTTCGAAACGACCACCGCTGAGAAGAAACTCATTTATACAGGGCTTTGTCTATATTTTGATACTTATGATACTAACAAATAAATTGATAAGTAACAGCAATATCTTTTGTTAAAATGTTAGCTTCAATACAGCCTACAAGCGTAGGTTATTTATGTAGTTACCTCATAAACTCACAAAAATACCTACGTAAGCCCGCGGTAACTAAAGCACAATAGAGTTTATTGCACCTAAACTGGAAACACTCGTTTACTATGAAACCTGATGTTTCTCAAAAGTTACAGCGGGCCATAAAGATGGACCAAAACAATAAAACCGAGATGGATTAGGTACACGAACTCTGAGAAAGAAACGCATATATTATTTACTAGCTGATTCCCGCGGCTTGGCCTACTTGTTACAGAATTTTGACAATCCCATGGGAACCTTTTTCGGAATAAATAAATAAATATACATGGATAAATTACACAGATTGAGCTAGCCAAAAAGTAAGTTCGAGTCTTGTGTTATGGAATACTAACTCAACGATACTATATTTTATAACAAAACATACTTATTTATATAAAAATCCAAGACCCAGGTCAATTTGAAAAAGATCATTTTCCATCTTGACCTGACCGGGGATTGAACCCGGGACCTCCAGTGTTTTATTTGTGATGACATGATGATAACTAGGCCGCGGAGGTCATCATCCTATCCTAGGATGAAAAGTATTCTTTGTTGTTATCCAAGTAATAATTTATCTACATGTCAAATTTCATTCCAATCCATTTAGCAGTTTTGGCGTGAAAGTGGGAAAAACATTCACACATCCATGCAAACAATTCCTACCAGTACCAGTAGGTCAAGTAAGAATGAACTGCCTTTATCAATTTGTAATCAATCAAATTGTCCTTTTGGTAGAACCATAAAAATGGACTCGAACAATAAAAACGATGAATCATGGTATGTATTCACGGTACACGAACTGAGAGAAAGAAACGCAAATGTTATTTATTCGCGTTTGTTTGGTGAATCTAAAAAAAGACCATCAATTAAACAGCAGCCAACAATACGTAGTGACATTTCAATGTATGTAGGCGGTCGTGTACGGAACGTAGCTCTACGTATTTTGAGGATTATATCACTCATAATTTTTCAAAACTAAAAACCGACATCACCCCCAAACTACCCAACCAATTTTAATAAAATTTCTATGAAACCACCTGACAAGTATACCCTTTTAAACAAAAAAAGAATTTTCCAAATCGGTCCAGGCGTCTTCGCATAATCGGTGAACACACATAAAGAAAAGATTCCGTCCTCCTCCTTTTTTGAAGTCGGTTAAAAATATGTCTGCCTAGACGACTAGGCTAAATAGAGTAGGAATTAATATTTTGTACCACGTACCTAACTCCGACACAAAAATAATTAAATAGGTACTTAATAAATTAAGTGCGCAATTTGTTAAAAGTATATTTTTACTTTGGAACACTAAAAGCATGATAAATAAAACAACTGGGTTCAAACTACTATGGTTTGATAGTAGGTATGATAGTTTTTATGCTCTGTACCCTGAGCACTCGGTATTTCTTATAACATACTAAGAAAATACAGCTAGTATATCTCTACTAGTCTTGACAAAAACACTACTTATATCATCCACATTGACAAATTAGATAGTCAATATTTTCATTTCAACACGTATTAAAAAAAAACATCATTAAATTGCATGTAAAAGTAGGTATTAGACAATAAAATCTAGACCAAAATTTAATTTATGTCTGCATTATACTTTCTAAAATAATTTCCTACAGGTTCATCGTGCTCGGCAAATGTTAGCAAATCATTTGACATTATGCGCCTTTGATGTGGCTTTCGGCGGCTACTTCATTCAAATAAATTGTTAAATGACCGCCAAGTTTCTCTATTTCAATATTTCCTTTTTTTGTATGTAAAATCTAACTTTAGGATCAGACTTTTTGAGTTATGTAATCTCACCACTCTTGTTAAAGTGTAAATAAAAAGATTTATAGATTTAGATTAAACTATAACTTAAGTAAATTAAAAGAAAACTAAAAACAAAATCTGCAATTTGTACACTTTTGTGCAATTAAGTTTATATAAATAAGTTGTATTTATATTTAAATTTTACTTTATTAGTTTATAATGAATGGACCGTCAGTTGCGGTATTCAGAATTCTTATTTTCTTAAATAGATGCTAATAGGTATTTAAAAAAAAATCTATGTTTTGTAACGATTCAACTTCTGATCGACCCTTACAAAATATAAACAGAATATAAAATCATCGGATTCGGATCAATTATATTCTAATGCAATAATCGGAGACTTGGCGGCGTCACTGTCATATACTTTTAAATATTTATGTGATAATAATCAGCCAAGTCTAAACACGCACGTAGTTTCAATCGTAATTAAGATAAAAATAAAGTATGAGATGATGCGTTAAAATTATCTAATAAAATGTGTATAAATTAAAGAAGATAAAGACGCTGAGCTAATAATAATGTATCTCTCAGGGAGGATTCTATATTTGTGGTGTTTGTGTTGAAACTAGGGTTGCATCGATACGCCTTTTCGCCTATGCGATACCGATACCGATACTCTTATACAAATATCGGCGATACCGATACCGATACCGATACGTTAATTGAATCAAACATGAAGATAAAATGAATAAATCACCAGTCGGATTATTTTTTTATTATTGAAAAGTAGTTACATAGGTCGATATTAGATAATTATTATAAATTTTAGTAGTTCACATTAATAACATTTTTATTTAAACAACAAAGTAATCTTAAGTTTTGCGGAGAAAGGCGATATTAAAAAAAAAGTATCGTTGAATCGGTCATAAAAATATCGTCGATACCGATATATCGGCTAACCCGAAGTATCGCCGATATATCGGTATCGGTATCGGTATCGGATGCATCGCTAGTTGAAACGTTTGGACCATATATGACCATAGCGCGAGGGACTTTCTCAGAAAGATCGATAATTCCGCCCCTGATCCGCCGCTCTAACGCTCGTGGCAAGAGAGCTGGCCTGGCTGCTTCCTTACTTAAGAACTAAGCATTGCTATTCAGAGAGGAAATGCAGCCAGAATTTTAGGCATCACGTCTCAAGCTTTTAAAAAAATTCCCTCTATTTTCTATCAAATACACGCAGTGTTAGAGAGTTATGAATTATATATTTTGAGACGTATCTACGCACAGACTTTGCCGCCGGAAACTTAACGACGAAAATGACGTCGAGTTGATTCCTTTCATCTCAAATTCTTTCAGCAATAGCTAATTAATATATTTGACGCCGAGATTACTGTATCTTAGACATTGAAGCTATTCCTGTCTCGTGTGGACATTGACTTCTGGTTTATAGTACTCATGTGTAGATGTCGTTTTTTCGAGTTTGTAGTTTTCATATTAAAACGAAACTTCTTAAAAAGATAAAGTAAATAGATATGTATCTTGATGTATAGGTATTATTTCTGCCTGCCTGTCTTTGTATATGAAGGTATATGGACCCTAAAATATAATTATAATTATCTGTTTTTCCCTGTGATTGACTGGGAGAGAACGCTTTTAGCGGTCAGTTCGCCAATTCTAAACAATTGCGAATTGTGGAACAATAAAGTTTAATAAAAAAAAGAAATACAATAAAATATACTTAGTTTTATTCTCTATTTACAAAGTTTTTGTAACCTTTAACGTTGTAGGTGTGCTCAAATCTCAAAGTGCTTGTCACTGCGAGTCGTACTCTCCAGTGACCCACTTAGATCTATTCTGGCGGTGCAGGTAGTGAGCTCTATTTTCATTTGATTTCCTAACGTTTGACACAGTTTACGTCCTCTCTGCAATATAACCCGTGTTGCCCGAGATACAAATTAAAAAGAGCATTAGATGTGAAACTTTAGGCTTAAATTTTTGAGCCGTGCTTTTCAGTAAGTTACGAGTCTGCAAAACTTTTAAGGGGCTACATGAATTTTACGGGGTCCAGTGCTGCCCCCATTTCAAATAAATCATTTGAAAAGAAATGGAGACAGGGAGGGTCTAGGGTCTGATCAAGACAGAATTTTAAATGATGTCTCCGTTTCCTTTTAAATGATTTATTTCAAATGGGGGCAGCACTGGACCCCGGAAAATTCAGGTAGCCCCTTAAGAAAGCTATTTAAAAATATCCAATTTAGGGGTATTAAAAAAATAAAAATAGTACATAGTACGCCCGAAAATGTAAATTCGCAATCCTTATTTCTATCTTAATTACATATAAAACGTGGAAGGGACATACCCGTAATAAATCTAACCAGGCTATACTTGGTCACTATAGTATAATGAAATTAAAATAACAGCCAAATCCCGCAAAAATGTTTCGGCATTTCCATACAGAAGTATGCAGCCGCCCTTGCAATTTTTATGGGAATGTCGAATTTCTTTTCGTTTTTTTTTTTGGCTGTTATTTTAATTTCATCATACCTAGTATAGCCCGTGGTTCGATTTATTACGGGTATGTCCCTTCCACGTTTTATAAGTATAATCGACGAAACCCAATCTCGAATTTAAACAATGTTAAGAGCTTTAAAAACTTAAGATTTCATTAAGTTCCAAGAAGAAAAATAACACAGGTCTGCGATGAAAAAGTTTTTTAAATAAATTCATCACAAACATGTAGATGTTGGTCTGTATATAGCAAATATAAACTTTAGTTTAACATATCACGTCACATTCTTTTTGTATATAGATAAATATATAACATGTACATAGTATATATATAGGGATAATATATTGATTCCATGGTCAATATTCCTATTTTATACTCTAGGACCAACCATTCTATAGTCTATTATTACTTTCCCCTGTGAGAAAAAGTAAAAAAAAACGTTTTATTACGTGTTTTAGTCTATGAAGAGCGCATGCGCCAAACCGAGCGCGCAAAACGCTTTCTCCGGGACGACTAATAAACCTTCTGAAAAAAAAAGTGTGGTAAAAGATTGTTTTATTTAATCTAATAATATTTAACTGTTTCATCAGGACGTAAAAGAGATGGAATGAAGATATCAAGGCCGTTGGGACGTTAATATGATGGCGGACTATTGCTCGATGATACACAGAGATGAAATAAAAATTTATAAACGAAAACCAACAAAAAGCAACTTTTTTCAAAAAGAAAACGTTATTATTAATTGTTTTCTTTAAATATACCTTAATGTTGTATTTTAGTAGCTATAGACTCAATAAAACTTTACAAAATATTCTCAAATGATTCTCATTGTTTTTATAAAATTTTTGTTTTATAATTCTTTGTATCCAAATACTATATCATCTTAATCTGATAAATGTGACGTGGTACATATCATGTGAATACAGTTTTCTATTATTTTTAAGATACTTAAAACAAATATTAACCATTTAACAAAAAAACTTTTCAAAAAAAAAATTTTCGCAGACTTGTGTAATCGATTTATCGTAAAACGGTATGTACATATACATAGCCTAGTGTTCCTACCACTGTGTGTGTACCTAGTTATCTTTATTGTATCTACAGTTTTGGCATTATGATGAATTTTACTCAAAAATAAATAATTAAATAAGTAGTTTAATATTTTTGAGAACTTTAGTATATAGTTACTGAATCCTGAATGCATAAAAACCCTATAAAAAGTAATGATTTTGTTTTACAAACGCCAGCTCGTCCTGGTATAGTCCGTCGCCATGAGTGATACTTCTGTAATTCCCTATATTTTTTACCCAAGCATCCGCCAACCGCCATTGTGAATACTGTGATCTGTGATATAACTGGATGGTATTTCGGGAAATGTTACGTTTCGTACGGTGGGTGCCTTGTACCGGTACAACGTGTTGTGAAGCAGAATCGCAGACGTAATGCAAACACTTACTATCTAGGTACGTACGAGTACAGTCAAGTACCAAGATACCTGACCAGGCCCTCTACCTGTATCTTGAATTTTCTCTTAAACTAAAAATGATATTAACATGAAAATTTTTATTCAGACAGATTATAATTAAGTCTTTCTGAATATAAATTTTCATGTAAATATTATTTTTAGTTTAAGAGAAAATTGAAGATATAAGTAGAGGGCCTGGTCAGGTATCTTGGTACTTGGCTGTAAATTAAAATAAATACGTAAAAATGCATAATAGGCATGTGGACTGTGTAAACAATATATTAAAGAATATTAAACCTTTTTTAACAACTGGTTGCGAATTATAGATGCCAAATCGGCCGGAGGGATTTCATTTAGTCCATCAACTAGATTATCGAAAAATAAAGGACCTATATTATTTCCTTTAGCAAAGTAGTAACAATTCACAAAGATAAGACATCAAAGTTTCGGAGCGGGGGTGATTTACGTCACCTTTGTTTAAAAATCGTCGCTGATCGTGACGTCACGCGAAATTTAAATGCGATGTATCTTCGTCATAATTTGCTAATTAGAGACTTTTAAATAATCTACATAATGCGCCAAAAAAAAATTTGTCTACATACCTTTTATTATTAATTCTTACGGGGCAGACAGACCAAGTGCCAACTGCTCTTTTCCCTCCTATATTGTAAAAACCGATCAAGGGAATGGGCGAAAATATGAATAATAATGTTGATAAATATACGAAGCAACTAGCAACGTCACTGTTTTAATAATCTTTTCCACCTTTTCGCCCCTAATCACGCTAAGTACAGTTAGGGTGGCATTGGCACCTTGCAAAAGCGGATTTAGACCTTTTTAGGTTGGGCAAAATCAAAAAATGCCCCATGTCCAGTTATTTCTGGCGTGACGACAAATAAGAGTCCTTAAGTTTGAAGTGGCTCGCGGGGGGGCAAATAATTTGAAAGTCTAGGCATGGTGCGCCAGCCCCTACATCTGATACTTGCGCCTTATTCGAGGGGATAATAAAAATGAATTGGTGTTTGAAGAACGGCTCGACCGATTTGGATAATTTTGGTTTTGAAAGATTTGTGGAAGTCCAGGGAAGGTTTATATTGTGAAAAAAATGGACATAACGGAAACGGGCGGAACGAAGTTTGTCGGGTCAGCAATTTAAAAGGTATAAGATACGAAGCAGTACGATACCATCTTTCCAAGGTAAGATAACTTATTAATTAACAAAGTGTATACACTTTAAAAAGTCCAATATTCGTGTGACGATGTTCGAGCCAGGGTGATAATAGCTTATATGTTTTGGTATGAACATTTGTCTCATCGTCAAATTGATCGCTTTCTCTTTTGCTCTTGTGAGGATAACCATTATCGTATTATCGATAAATATATAAACACATGAACTCAGGATAATTTGAAAAAGGCCATTTTTCAACTTGCCCTGTTTGTGGATCGAACCCAGAACCTCCAGATTGGCGGACTAGCGTGTTGATAGTGGGTAATAAATAGCCTTTAGCCAACCATCTTCACCTAACCCTACACACATTTTATCTCCAATTGTCACACATTCATTTAAGACACATCTTTCGTCGCACACACTCGTCTATGCCGTCTCGCCTCCTACCCAATGTGTGTTTATGATTTTTTTCGCGAATTCTTTTTTCTTGGCAGAATCCCTTGTTTCGGTTATTTCTGGACGGTTCATACTCGTCAGAAGATAACAATGGGGACATCTACAATTCGACTACAAACAGAAATATTTAAATCTAGGTAGCAAGTGACATCCGTAAATCACTGCTTTATTTTGGGAAAATTTATAAAAAAGATGCATCGTCTGCAGCAGGATTTAGCTCGCGCTATGTACTCGTATGCATGTAGAGAGTAAAACTAATTAATAGGGCTCGAGATGAGCGATAGCATGACCACGACACACGGTTGCCGATCGTCGCCGACCTTTGTCGCGCGACGGTCGCCGCCTGCCGCCGACTGTCGCAAACGGTCACGTGACACATGTCAATCTATCACAAACTGTCAAAAACCCGCGCGACCGTCGGCGACCGTCGCACGACGCCGCGCGATGGTCACCGATAATCGCGCGGCAGCTTTTGACAGTTTGTGATAGATTGACATGTGACACGCAACCGTTTGACGGGTTATAATTCTATGGTTTGAAACAGTCGGCGACTGTCACGCGTTGTAACACGACGTCGCGCGACGCAGGTCAGCGACGGTCGCCGATAATCGGTGACGGTCGCCGACAGGTGTCGCGGGCATACTATCGCTGGTCTGTAAGAGCGCTTAATGTTTCGGTGAGCGACAATACGTAAATAACCGATGCGGCTAGCACCCATCACTATTTTGATTCCTTATTCCACTTTGTCATCTAGCATCAAACTAAAAGTGACCAGGGTCTTGAAGCCTTGGCCTCTGCTGCTTAGAGCTGCTAGACCAAAATGCTCTGTCTGCCTCAGTAATAGAGATAAAGACGTGATAGTGTTGCGGTGGTGTATAGTCCTCGAGGCATTAGCTCAACTTTACATTCATGTGAGTGAGCGCCAAAATTAGAGTCAGTCAAAAAATTACATAAAAATAAAATCAATGTTTTATTAGAAAAATATGAACAACTTTGATTATTCAAAAGAAGTCGACGTTGTTGATTTTTTTTAGTTTATTTCACTAATAATTTTGACACAACAACACTGGAACATCAAGTTCAAGCTGCTAGCGCCAGCGGTACCGAAGGTGAAGTGAGGCGGAAAATGCGCGGGAGAGAAATGTCGCGCGAGGATCGTACCGCGACTCAGGCTCAGTCTCAAAAACCAGTATAAACCGGTGCGGGGCGAGCCGTGCCTCAAGACGATGTCTCACTTACACTATCTGTGTGCACTCGCACAAATGCAAAGCCGAGCTTATATCTCGAGAGTTGTACCTGACCTTTCGACCGACTCATCTTTTACTTTCATAAAGGATAAAGATCAAGAAAGTATTTGCATACCTACTTACTGAAATTAATATTCTTAAAGCTAATTTTCAAAAAAATGTAAGAAGTGTGACTCGCATGATTTGTTGTATGACATGTGAAATGGTTTCCGTCCTAATTTCTCAATTTCTACGAATCCTAGGTACAGGGAATTGAAGTTACAATACATCTTGTTCTATTCTCGTCGCGACTCGTCTGAGAGCCTGGCATCCATCTCGATCGGTGTTCTCGTTTCGTTCTTCGGAAAGAAAACAATGACATCTAATTTGATACACAATTTTTGCCGGAGTAGACGTTAAGGTTGCGGAGACCATAGGCCACGCTTAGATAGATACTTAAGAAATAGCTAAAGGTTTGCCATGATCTTTAAGTTAAAGTTATTCAATTACTCCACAGATCTAAATGATTGGCCTATTCTATTAATTTCTGATAGTATTCTTATTTAAAGGTGGGCTGTCAGATACTGCTTATATATTAATGCACGTTATCTTCTGCTTTGTCAATCAACACACTACATTACACACAAGCTACTCGAATTCTCTGCAATTTCACTACAATTCACCACTATAGAAAGGTGCTTGGAATGTAACTTTCTCTGTTGACTTTACCATACAAGAATTCCAAAAGTTTGTGTCTGAATCGACTCAATTTCCAGGAGTAAATTTATTTATTTTATTTTTACTTTATTTAACACAAACATAATACAATCACATCTAATTTCTACAAATCTGTTCTAGACTGTGTTTACTTCCAAAACTGTATTTACAGCATGTTACACATACACAGTAGTTGCTTTATTTTTCTTCCTGGCGCGACGTTAATTCGTCATATTACTAGTGTGTTGTTGGTAATTTAAATAGCATTGCAGGCGTGATTACGGCGAATTTCAAAAGCTGAACTTGGGCATAGTAGGTAGAAAATTTCTATAAAAAGTCGATAAAAGTAACAAATTGAAAAATCTGACCTTGCCGAAGCTGCCTTTGCCCAGGACCTTGATGAACTGGAAGTCTTCCACGGTGTACTTCCGGAAGCGGGGGATGGAGCGCGCGGGGGGCGTAAACCGGCCCGTCTTCCGGAAGATCCCGTACGCGGTTGATTGCTCTGGAAGAAGGTAGCCAGTTATGTTCTGTTTCATTTCGGACAAAAACTTGGTGCTTAACATAATTATCATCGAAGGTACAAATAAATATGATTTAATTCTACTATAATAAGATATTTAGATCTTTTGTCGAGACGGGGCAAGGAACCTCCCATAGCAAAAATGTACATGAGTGTATTCATATTTGAGGATAGTTATTTTGCCACATACCATTGGTTTTAGTGAAAAATAGTGACAATGAAGAGTAAAGACACATGAACAGAGCCTTCCCCTTAATACAGACGGTAAGAAAATGCCGATGGATATTCAAAGTCAAATCATTTATTTATCTTTGGATATTTATATCACTTGATAATTGTCATTTCTTTTTTCTTTCGATTTCTTAATAGTTAGTTGTTGACGTCAGATAATTTACTTACAACTAAGTTTACTGCCGCCTCCAAAGCGCAAGTACAGAAGAAGCGGTAACAAACTGTACTGCAGCATTTTCTCCAAAAACGTCAACCTTACAATTATACTGATATTAAAATTAGATGTGTGGACTGAGAATACATTGCTATGTCATAATTATTAATTAAAAATGTCAAATTTGAAATTAATGTCAGTTTGTATAAAATACATGTACTGATTGTACTCAAATTATGTCATTTGTGAGTGTACAAATATAAACCTTTCAAAAAAATTCTTATTAAGTATTTTATAAAACTAGGTCAATGATAAATTACTCATTAGTCTGAGTTTAGGCTAGATCGTAATATAATTAGCGTATTTATTTAAAATATAGTTTAAAATATAGTCAACACACAGAAAAAAAAAACATACCACTATAAAATTTGTTTGTAATTAGATTAAATGGGTTCCTACAAATGTTAGTCTAGTTTACGGATAGAGATGAATGATTGATGATTTATTCATACACGCTCCTGTATATTTGTAGAGGATGAAATCAGCATGAAAAAAAATTTGGTAGAATACTTTGTATTATTGCGATATTTGGGGGCATAATCTGCGGCACATACTCGTAGTAATCTGATGGATTTAAATACTCAATAAGTAATAAATACGCGCAAATAGTACAATGCGACATAAATAAGTTAAACAAAAATGGCGGACTTCAAAGCATTTTTTACAAATTCTAAAAATGGCGGTTATCGGCGCAGGTACAAATAATGTGCCGACGAGAGCCACTTTGGTTCAATTTACGTATCGGAAATTCGTACAAAAATGCTTTGAAGTCCGCCATTTCTGTTCAACTTATTTGTGTCGCATTGTAATTTCTTGGCTAGTTTCATTTAGTGGTTGCCCATTTTAATTCTAAACATTTTAATATTTAATTTCATTGCATTTAAGGAAAAGTTGGGAGAAGAAAGAAATTCTGGCTTCGAAGGAGCGGACCGCGATAGCGAGAGCTATTGAGCTATTCCGCTTCACTGGTTCGAGAGGAAGAATTGAGTATTCTCAAGTTTTGATTCTATTAATCTTGGATTTAAACTGAAACTGGCCAAGTGCGAGTTAAACTCGCGTAAGTAGGTTCCGTGCCTACAATGCCAATGATTTTAAATTAATACAAAATATCACATTTGAAATCCTCACAGTAAGACGCGAGTTACCTACTACTAGCGCTATCTAGTGGTGTTTTAGTGAACTACTTTCCGTAAGTAAACGTATTGATTTTACCACTTTATTTTCGATTGATAGAATTCTTATAGGGTTTTCTGTAATCTACAAGTAATGAACAATATTTAGTATCATTTCAAAATTTTAGGCTCTATGGTTTCGGAGATCAGGGTGTCAATTTTCGTCTTCTTTCAATAACAAAGATATATCTGAGATCCTCATAACGAGCCTTTTCATTTGATATATTACACAGTAAGGTTTGCAAAACTTTCTCTAATTTCCTATTTTTTTAAATGTCCTTCTGAAATGAATATTATTTTATAAATCTGTGTTTGGGTATTTGGTAGGATTACACCATCCTAACAAATTTCACCTGATTTCCAGTAGTCCAGTAGATTCGAAGTAAATTGGCTGTGACAGACGGCGGGACAGACAGACAGAAGCACGAATTATCCTTTAAGGGAACCCTTAAAGGATAATTCGTGTTTATTAAATTTTTGTACGGTACCCTAAAAACTATTTTGTTAGGTAGGTACCTAATTAGTGTTAGTCTTTGGCAAGCCTTTGAACCTATATATACGAATATATATAGATACCTATTTCATACCATATGTTACGCACTATTATTAGCATATTCATTCATTCATTCGCAATCTATGACGCGTGCATCGACTGTTTACTATAGTTTTGTAAACACACGGTTCTAAATTAGCGCAGAAATGTTTACATGCGTTTATGTCATGATATCAGCCGACACCATTAATACGCAAATGATCAATGAAAATCATTTATATGAGCTGAATAAGTAGGCATGAATTAATCTAATAGAATATATTTCACGACCTCTATGGCCTCGTGTTCATCATACCAAGCTGTCACACTGGAGGCCCCGAGTTCGATCTCTGGTCAGGTCAAGGTGGAAAATGATCTTTTCCAGATTGACCTGGGTCTTGGATGTTTATCTATATGTGTATTTGTCTTAAAATAATAGTATCGTTGAGTTAGTATCCCATAACACAAGTAAGTAACATAACATAACTTATTTTGGGGCTAGCTCAATCTGTGTGATTTAACCGTATATAGTATATTTAAAAAAAGAGATTAAATTTTTAGACAAATACCTAATCCGGCCATAAGTTCTGTTTATAACAGCTGAAGACTGGCCCTAGTCTGACCAGATGGGTCAGATCTGGACGTTTACCCCTTAGACTACAAATTATGGTCAGTTTTAGAAGACTTAGCCTGCTCTAAACGACATGCCGAGACATTGAGTCTCAAAAAATCGCCAAAAATTTAAAGAAAGTATTTGGGCAGCCGACCCTTATAGTAAATGTATTTTCGGTAAAATTTTTAAGATTAATAATTAAATTATAGCTAAATTAGAATGTACCATGTCGTCCATAATTAGCTTTTATCAGCATCACCTGTAGGTGGACTAGTAGAAAAGGCCCTGGGCCCTAAGCCAAGCTAAATAACTTGCAAAGTCCGCCAAACTTACCCACATGATGGGCCCAGCGGTCTACAACAGACTGCCTAAAGAAATCACCCTCGCACTCAGCCTAGCATCCTACAAAACCCGATTAAAGCGGTGACTTACAGAAAAGGCATTCTATACAGTCGAGGAATTCATGGACATTAAATTAACGTAATTAATTAATTTTATTTTATCAAACTTTATTGTTCCAAAGTATAAATATACTTTTAACAAATGGCAGACTTAATACCTACTTTAAAAAAAAGACAATTAATAAACCAATTTGAATTATTTAATATTCCAATGTATTTTGAATTTTGAAGTACACATATGTATGACAATTTTTTGTATATTAATTTGACGTGTAATGTATTATGAATAAATGAGTATTTGAGTATTAATTAGATAAAACACCAAAGACCCAGGTCAATTTGAAAAAGGCCATTTGCAAACTTGAGTGACACAGTACTCGCCGCAGTAGGGCAGAGAGCTGCTCGGCCTTTTTAGGGTTCCGCACCCAAAGGGTAAAAGCGGGGCCGTATTATTAGGACTCCGCTGTTCATCAGTCCGCCTGCCAATCTGTCTGTTACCAGGCTGTATATCATGAACCGTGACAGCTAGACCGTTGAAACTAAACTAAAAACAGGGCCCCCATAAAACAAAAGTGATTTTTTGAAGATAGAGAACCCTTCGTGCGCGAGTCCATCTCTCACTTGGCCAGTTATTATTTTATGTATGTTTACTAGTTATAATAGGGGTGGTGACAGGGTTAGAAAAGAATAATTGTGATTAGTCCGTCTTTAAGATTATCCAAAAATAATGAACCCATACTTTTCAGTTTGCCAAAAAAGGCAAAAATCACAAAGATTCTCCGTAATCAAAGTTCTGGAGTGGGGGCTTGCGGCGTCACCTCTATGTAAAAATCGTGCGTAGCCGTGACGTCATGCGAAATTTCAATGCGCTGTATGCTGTATCTCTGTCATTTTTTATTTCTTAGGCAAAAGAGAAATACTTGTACAATGTTTTTCAAAAATCTAACTGATGGGCTTAAAAATATTTTTCTATTCGTCATGCATATTTGATGGTTACTCGAAGACGCCTGGACCGATTTAGACAATTCTTTTTTTGTTTGAAAGGGCATTCATGTGGCCCCATAAACCCAATGGGTCCCAATTTTATCAAAATAGATTGTGTAGTTTGATGGTGAAGACGGTTTTTTAGTATAGAATTTTTTTACCTGTGTAATTCTGTAATTTTAGTTTGAAATTAAAAGAAAAAATAACATATCAACGTAGAATAATCTAAAAAGTATCCGAGCTGATATTTTCTTTCACTATAGCTAAATTAATCAACAAGTAAAGTGCTTCCACAACTCATAGGCTTACGTAAGTTCAATCACTCTTGCCTGCCCAATGATGACGGGTTCCCATAAATCAGCTTTGTAGAAATTATATTTTTTAGTTTGTATTAGCTAATCTATTCCGCGTAGTGAATTATTGGCGCGAGTGTGTTGGCCCGGCTCGGCTGTTTCTCACGCATGTAGTAGTGTGGCCACATTTGCACGATTTTTTACTAAAAAGAGAGGCTCTACAAATCCCGGAAGGCGGGATAGAGTCAAGAAATCTCGCGGTTAGCGATCGCCAAAGATAAATATTATGCGTGCCAATTTTCCCACCACCAAGGATGCCGATAAAACCAGACAATAACTCTATTGGGAGCCCTAACTGGACACTTTCACAATCGCGGTCATCTCATCACATTTTGTGACACAAATGTCCAAAGATAAATAATTGATTTTTGACTCTGACTTTTGACTTGTGTGTCTAGCTGCGACTTAATGGCCGGTAAGCGTATGGACCTCTTCGAATCAGCATATCCTGAGTTAGATGACTGCCGGCTCTACGCATCAGGTGATATTCTGAAGCTTATGCAGTCCTTCTTCAGCAATCTCAAGGCGGGTGAGTAAGGAAAAGGGTATTTAAAAAATCTAATATCAGTTGTGGCTACTACTAGTACACAAAGAAACAACAACTTAGAATTTTTTGTCAGAAAAGAGTTCAACATATGGATACTGTAGTGTATGTAATAAAAGACAGACGATCGCGGAATGAATCGTTTATTGAGGACAGTAATGTGCGGTACATGGAGGTATACAAATAAAGTTATAAATTAGCTACCTACTAATACACTACACTTTCCTCTTCTTAAATCAAAGACAGATATAGATATGTATCTTATTAAAGTGTTACAATTTAAAAGGTAACTATCAATAATATACAATTATACGGTTGATATATTACTTAAGGCCTAATTGTACATAACTCGTAATGTTTAGGTATAATAGGTAGGTAATTACACTATTTAGACAAACTTTAGCTCCTATGAATATTTATAAAGTTAACTATATTTTTAACTAAAAAAATATACATTTCCAAAGTCACCGCGAGACCAAGTAGCAATGATCATTGTTTTGCGGCGCGAGGTCTCAAGGTCATTCTATGTGTCAAAGTCGCCTGGGCTTGCTCGTCATTATCACTGTCGCGCACAATGGGTTCGGCTATCGGTTCAGGGCTCGATACCGCAGAAGACTGAACGGGAGGAGAATCGGGCCGCAGAACTTGATCGTAAGACGCGTGTTCGTTATACATTGACGGACTCGGTTTAACGACTTCAATCGGTGGCAATGAATGCCGCGATTTCCTAACAGGTTGATTATTTATTACTTGATCAATATGTCTCTTAGTAATACGATCATTATCACTCATTTTGACTGCATAGGAAACCGGGCCTGTGCGCTCCACTACTACTCCCTTCTTCCACTAAAAATCTTGGGTTGAGTAGTCCCTAACGAGGACATCATCGCCTACTCGCGCCTCTCTTAAAACGCCGCCGCCTCGGCGTGCCTCTTGTGCATCCTGCGCAGCACGTACAAGTGCGCCTGTATCGGGTCGCAGTAGGTCTAAACGACCTCGCAATCTATGTCCTAGCAACGCAACGGCCGGTTCCTTTTTTGTGGTGCAGTGTTCCGTGTTTCGATAAGTAAATAAAAATTCGCAAAGAGCTCTGTCGTAATTCTTATTTTCCACAGTTGCCTTTTTTAGCACTTGCTTAACCGTGCGAACTGCATTTTCAGCAGCCCCGTTACTGGAAGGGTGGTGAGGAGCCACTAAAATTCTGCGGATGCCGTTTTTCTCTAAGAATGAAAAGTATTCTGAAGAAGTAAACGGAGGTCCATTATCACTCACTAAACATTTTGGTAAACCAAAACGCGAAAACAGTTTTCTTAAAACAGTGATAACAGCAACGGCAGAAGTAGAGGGTACCCGTTCAACTTCAAGCCATTTTGAATGAGCATCAATTATGATTAAATAATAGTTATTTTTATAAGGTCCCAAAAAGTCCAAATTAAGGCGATACCAGGGCTGCTCGGGCCAATTCCAAGAATGCAAAGGGGCTGCGGGGGGAGCGTCGCGCTGCGCGGCGCAAGCGCGGCATTCGCGGCACACGCGTTCTATCTCGGCGTCAACACCGTCCCACCATAGGTAACTACGCGCCAGCTGTTTCATTTTAACTACACCTATATGCCCGCTATGCAGTTCGCTCAGTACATGTGCGTGATAACTAACCGGTATGACAACTCGATATCCCCATATTAGACAGTCATGTTCTATAAACAAATTTTCTTTACGAATGAAGAAAGGCTTCTCTTTATCATTTGTTACACTGTCGGGAAAGCGAAATTTTACATAACTAATTATTTTATTCAATAAAGGGTCTTTCAGACTAGCGGCTCTTATTTCACGGAAGGTGACCGGTAATTTATCTTCAATAAAATTAAAATAGCTAGTGTTAGGCGTACTTGCATCACTTAAATATTTTTTAGACTTAAGAGGCAACCTGGAAAGGAAATCTGCGAAACAATTTCTAGCAGATGTTACATACTCAATGTCGAAATTATAGGCAGCCAGTTTCACCGCATATCGTTGAAGACGACTGGCAGCGGTTTGCGGAATGCCCTTGTTTTTACCAAAAATATAACTTAATGCCTTATGGTCGCTTCGTAAAATAAAATGCCTACCATAAACATACTGGTGGTGCTTAGTCACCCCAAATAAAATAGCAAGGGCTTCCTTATCCAGCTGTGAATAATTAGATTCAGCTGCATTCAGAGTGCGGGAAGCGCAACTTACTAGCCGCTCGGAGCCGTCGGGGTACCGGTGAGTCAGCACGGCGCCGAGGCCGTACGCACTGCTGTCTACGGATAAAATCAAAGGGAGACGAGCCTCGTAGTGTGCTAACGTTGGTGCCTCACATAATTTATTTTTTACTAACTTAAAGGACCGGTCGCAATCCTCACTCCACTGCCATTTAACACCTTTTTTAAGTAGATTGTATAGTGGTCGCAAAATATGACTGATATTCATACAAAATCTTGCATAAAAATTAACAAGCCCCAAAAAACTTTTTAATTGTGTTACATCGGTTGGGACCGGAGCAGTGACAATTGCTTCTATTTTACTTTTATCGGTGTGAAGACCGTGTTTATCGATGCAATATCCAAGATATGTCACACTGTCTTTGAAAAATTCACACTTAGATAAATTAACACGCAGCCCTGCGCTCTTCAACCGGGATAACACAGCTCTCAAATTTTTTAAGTGAGTAACCTTGTTTCCTCCTGTGACACAAATGTCATCCTGGAAAACCACCGTTGATGGCAAGCCACACAGCGTTTCTTCGATTGCTTTTTGAAAATTTTCGGGTATGCATTTGATGCCAAACGGAACTCTTTTATAAAAATAAGTGCCAATGTGTGTGGTCAGGGCCGTCAACGGTTGTGAGTCAGGTGTGAGTAAAAGTTGCTGATAGGCATGGGACAAATCTAGCTTAGTGAACTGTTGGCCTCCTGCTAAAGTTGCAAATATATCCTCTATTCTAGGTAACGGGTAATGAAAATCTTTTATCAACGGATTGATGGTGATTTTGTAATCACCACAAATGCGAATATCTCCATTTTTCTTTATGACTGGAACTATAGGAGTACCATAATCAGAACGGTCAACTTTAACGACGACCCCATCTTTTTCCAATCGTTCAAGTTCGCGCTCAACAGGCGCGCGCAACGCTAATGGTAAAGGCCGTGCTTTTACAAAGACCGGGGTGTGATCTACCAGGTGCAATCTAATAGGAGTCCTAAATGTCCCAAGTCCATCAGCAAAAACCTCTGGAAATTCTTTACACAAATCATTTAATATATTCGTCGAGGCTCCTTCGGCAATATGATAGCATGGTGTAACGTCCATTTGCAATTTCCTAATCCAAGTTCGACCCATTAATGGTCGACCTCCATTATCTATAACATACAATTCCAATAATTCGGTGACTGACCTGAACGTTACGTTTACCATTATACTGCCTAAAGGTTGAATAATAGTCCCCGTATAAGACTTAAGACGTAAAGATTTCTTATCAATTGGGACATGAGAAAAGAAAGCATCATAATACTTTTTAGAAATTACAGAGATCTTGCTACCG
The DNA here is from genome assembly GCA_943193695.1 of Acrobasis suavella. NCBI lineage: Eukaryota > Metazoa > Arthropoda > Insecta > Lepidoptera > Pyralidae > Acrobasis > Acrobasis suavella. The sequence goes on along the minus strand of OW971934.1, from coordinate 2,430,658 downwards.
GTATCAATTTCAAATTTAATTGTTTTATTATTAATTTTTAAGTTCGTATAATAGGGACCATCTTCGCCATCACAAACTAAGTTATAAAAATTTAAATCACTGTCACCTGAGTCATCCAGAAAATGTTGTTCTTTCGAGTGGCTCGCCCCGCTCGCTCGCCCGTACTTACGACAAACCACCTTTAAATGACCTTTTTCGCCGCACTGATCACAAGAATAATTTCGGAAACGACACCTAGCCGCCGCGTGGCCGTCCCGACCGCAACGTGAGCAACGACCCGGCCGCCCCTCGCCTGCCGCCTTGGCCGCCTCGGTCGCCGGCGCCGGCGTCCGGCCGCCTGCCGCCACGCGCCGTCCTCGCCGGCCTCCGATGCTGTGCAGCGGCTCGACCGCCGCGGACCCGCCGCTACTCTCGCCGCCGCCGGATGCCGCCTGCATGGCGTGCCTATCCGCTGCCTCGAGTGATAACGCGAGCTCCACGGCCCGTTTATAACCTAAATCCTTTTCAGCGAAAAGCCTGGACCTCATGTCCTCGTTGTACAGACCGGAGACAAACTGATCTCGCAGGTTGACTTCTAACGGGTTGATAATGGCCGAGGTAAAATTACAAGTCTTGGCCAAATGTTTAAGGTTCTGCAAGTAATCGCTCACGGTCTCGCCTTGTTTTTGCTTTCTTTGCCGAAAGATGTGTCTTTCCGCGATCTCCGACCTTTGAGGCTCCAAGTGAGCCTTCACAATCGCTTCCAATTGCTCGAAAGTTTTGTTCTCCGGAAAATCAGGTGCACATAAGTCACACATTAATTCGTAGCACGACACACCCACTTGCGTAACTAACGTGGCCACGTGTAGACTCGCGGGTATACTATTTAAAGCTATGAATTGTTTAACACGGCGACAATAGGCATCCCAATTATGGGAACCTATTTCAAAAGTTTCGATTTTTCCAATCGGCATTGCACTAAATTATCACACGCGTCGCGTAAGTAAGAAATTTCTAGAAACCGACTGCGCCAATGTAGTGTATGTAATAAAAGACAGACGATCGCGGAATGAATCGTTTATTGAGGACAGTAATGTGCGGTACATGGAGGTATACAAATAAAGTTATAAATTAGCTACCTACTAATACACTTCAGATACCCTACACGCATGGCAAGAATTTTAGCTAAATTGTAAACATCCTTTCTTTTAAGCCACTGACTTCTGAAGTGCCATTTTTGAAACGCGTAGTCACTAAACAATTTTTTTTCCATACATAAACCGTTTGTTTAGTGACTCCGCGTTTGAAAAAATGCACCGGTTAGGCCGACCGCGCACTACGGCAATGACCGTTGCGGTTTGCTCCCGCAAAAATCTGCGATGTATTAACCATAGTGGAGGTGCATTGCGGTTGTTCAACCGCATGCGGCTAAAAAATCTGTGATTTGCCATAGATTAGTTGCGGTGCGGCGCCGCACGGTTTTTTGCATCCTATGAACTTAGGGCCGTAACAGACGGGGCGCAAGTTGCGCCGCGTAACAGCTAGTGATGGGAGTTGCATAAATACTCAGTTAACCCATTTGAATATTTACTCAATAGATTGAGTAAATACCCGATAAATATCCTAATTTATCCATTTGGTGAGTTGATTGATTTATTTGAGTTGTGACTTATATTTATATTCATATTCATTATTTCATATTTTAATGACAATTTTGAAACTTAAATCTAGTATACACTTGCAATTCTTGTCGGAAAGTGTGTGCATACGCCATATTATGCTTAAAATGTCGGTAAACGTTAAATGCGACGCTAAAATATATGAAAATACCATACTAATCATACACTGAAAGTAGGCTTCTTTGACTAATTATCATTTTTTTGCTGGGAGGTGTGCAAAAACGTTAGTTTATGTTAAAATAAGTAAACAGACATCAAATGCGATGTCAATATATGAGCATGCTCTATTTACTCTATTTATTAAATCTAGTGAGTAAAATACTAAAATGGGTAGATTGAGTACTATCCACTGCCCATCTCTAGCTGTTACGCGACGCAACTTGCGTCCCGTCTGTTGCGGCACTTTTATCAAACTCCGCGCATTGCGGCGGAAAAACCGGAACGCGCCACGTAGCGTTGCATAACTATCGATAGTTTGACTATCGATAGGACTATCGATATTGTGATTGATGAAAGGTAAAACTATCAATAGTAACGATACTATTGAATTTAGATACTATCAATAGTATCGATAGATTTAATGGATACTATCGAAACTATTGATAGCCCTATCGATATTGTTACTGTTTTTCAAGGCCATGATAGTATCGATATACTATTCCTTGCAACGCTTACAGCCCGAGCAGCCACGAGATGATGTTGTCGCCAAACGCTCCGTCCGACGACTCACGCTGCGGCCCAAGCGGTCGAAGCGACGTCGTCCGACGTAGTTTTCCAAACTTTTTTGGAAATTTACGCAATTCATTAAATCTCATAAAGAAAAACTCTTCAAAGGTCTCATTGCTGTTGTTAATGGATGAACCTAATACTGCTTGGGTTTCTGTTTTCTTGCCTTAATAAATAAATTAAAATAACCTATGCACTATGGTGGTTTAGTGAACTTTAGTGTGGACCGCTGACGCTGGAGTGATATTTTTCTTTTAAGGACTTACCGAAACACGAAACGTGTAGTTTACCAACTGACTGCTCGCGTAAAAAACCATTTTGGCGTAATTTTGAAACCGCCGTGTCAGCTAAAAACAATACTGCTTTCTGCTTTACGCAAAGCAGTGCTTTACACAAAAAACACCGAAAATATGTCTATGGTTTTCTAAGAATTTCACCATGAATAAAAAAGCAGCATGAATCGGAACGGATTCTCCATGAAGGGTTCACAAATGTCAATATTACGAGTGGTCGAGACCACTCGTTGCAAATCCTTCGCATACGATCATTTCAAAAATGCGCCCCTCCTTATCCCATGCCACTTTACCACAGTAAATATAAGTTTGTACGTTTTGTTTACATTCATTATAACCCTCATGTTTTCATCGAGTGACATTGCGGTTATGAGAACTTCCACCTAGTGACGTCATTCCAGATGAATCTATACATTTTTAAGCAAGTAATTACTGTTGTTGTTTATTTAATCATCAAAGAAAATCATTTTTAAAGTTTGTGACCGTATCTAATTTATTTTTGTCTCAGAGCGTTGAACTAATAATAGCTAAAAATCAGACATGTAAAGGTGACGGAAAAAGAAACTTTTATGTGGAAAAAGATTTTAGCGTCTTTTACTTATCCTACTCCATAGAAAATATCCAAATTAATTATGTACTTAGTCACAGAATACATTCTAGTACTGACTTACTTTGTTTTTTACGTCCGACAAAAAAGATGTTGTAAATTTGACGCTTATGTCGTAGCTCTCGAACGCACACGTACCGACGTGAAAGCTAGTTCCCTTGCAATAATTCTTAGCTATGTTTGATGAGAATTGGTTCAGCCGTTTAAAAGAAGTGGGAGATTAATTAACCTGGCAAATAATACAATATGTAACAAAAACCCTGTCCGATCCTTGTAGGAGTAATCGACATTTTCATACTAAAGTGTTCGGCCGGCCCGGAAATTTTATGAAAATGTCGATTTTTTTTCTTCGAGTTTTAAGCATTGGTTCCTTAGGAAATGTTGTTCATATTGATAGTCTGAGTTGCTCCTACAAGGATCGGACAGGGTTTTGTTACATAATTATTGTATATGGCGCTATGAATATCAATTCCACTTAATATCGGTTGGAATATTATATCTATTCAGTTTAAACTCATTTTGGTGTTTTTGTTTTACAATCATATTTTTTTCTAATTGTTTTTATTCATTTATAAATGCAGAATCACCTAGTATAGTATAGTTTTGCCGTACAAAAAACCATCATTCGTTTAGTGACTCCACGTTTGAAAAATGGTACCACTGGTAGAGTTTGACGGGGAAAAGCGCGGGAACTTCAATGTATAATTTGTGTCGATTCCCGGCGTGTTTACGTACGATACGAGCACGTGATAGTAGTTACTCTAGTTATGACATAACAAGCGTGACAAATTCACGCTCTTTCACGTCAAGCGAGATCGCGACCGTCGCTAAAAATATTAGCTGAGACGAGCAATATCAAGGTCGCCGCAATTCGGGACTCCGGCCGCCTCTGCCACATTTGTAATACCTTAATGAGATCTTTTTATTTTTATTATAAGGGATTTTCCACGGGATTTGTGATACCTTAAAGAATTCGTTTTGTTTTGGGATATTCGTGGTTTTTGAACAGCGGGCGAAGTTAGCGAGGTTCTCAGAGTATACTTGAAGGATCCGGAGTTTGTATGTATTTATGTGGTTATATTTCGTAGACTATAAATAAAATATTTTTTTAAATTTTGGTAGACGAGTAGATGAGACTAGTATAATATTTTAATTCGAACATGAACTAAATTAGTTCAAAGGTTGCCAAATTTCGGGATTGTAGAAGAGCCCAGAGCTACAAGACGTATTAAGGTATCCGCATACATTGTAGGTAGAACATTTTAAGGGGATACCTGAATTTTCAGGGGTCCAGTGCTGCCTCCATTTAAAATAAATCAGTTGATAGGAAACGGAGACATCATTTAAAATTTTGTCTTGACCAGGCTCTAGATAATCCCTCAAACTAATTTATTAACTACTGTTTACAGTTTACAGTGAGAACGTGAAGCTTTTCCACGCACATACGCCAAAAGTGGCAGTTTTTCGCAATGGACCCCCGAAAATGCAGGTATTCCCTTAAGCAGTGTCGCTCTTACTAGTATCGCGCAAATTCGCAAGTGTCGACTTGAATAAATCCTGACCAAAGAACCACCGATCTGTTAAGAACATTGCTGTTGACAACCTACCTACTCGGAAAACAAATGATACCTATTAAAACAAATGTTCCGAGCGCAGAAATATTGCTTTATTTTTCTCCTAAAATTTCCGCGATCGTGAATGATAGCGATAACAGTAAAATATACGTTCAATTTTTTATCACCAATTTTTAGATAATTTACATTTTACAATGTAATATGAACGTAATATAACAAAAAAAAACCAGCCAAATGCGAATTGGACTCGCGCGCTAATGGTTCTGTACCATTATTTATAAAAAATCACGTTCGTTGTATTGGAAGGGCTCCAATACAACAACCGTCTTATTATAAAACCCAGACAAGTAATATTACACTATCTCACCTGTCAATGTCAACTTCATTTTGGGCCGATAGTGGATTAACTAGTAATAAAGTTAGTCCTGTTTTATAATAAGACGGCAAATGTTTATTTCAGTTTAGTCATAAATTTTTACAGTTTTTTTTTTATTTAATTATTATTTTATGTATTGTGCTGTGTATAATTTATTCGGGAATAAATGAGTTTAATATAATAGGAAAAAAAAATTTTTTTTAAATAAATGTACAACTAAATATTCTGTGAATATTTCAAGCACCTGTTGCCGTTATTAATATCGAGCAAAAAAACGGGCAAATAATTACGTTTGTTGTGTGGGAGCCCCCCTTAAATATATTTCATTCTGTTTAATTTACCTATTTGTTGTTATAGCGGCAACAGGAAATAGAAATACATCATCTGTAAAAAATTCAACTGTCTGGCTATTACGGTTCATGAGACAGCGTGGTGACGGAAGGACGGAGACGGAGTCTTAGCGATTAGTAAAAGGAATAATTAGTAAAAGGTTTTTACCCTTTAGGTACGGAACCCTAAAAAGGTAGACTAACGTTAGTTTTGTTCAAAACATTATCCACTCAAAGCGAAACTATTACACAATATACGAGTATGTCACTTTCGCATGTAATTTGTTTTGGATGAATGGTGTTTGTTTTAGTGTGTAAGTGACCAACACAAATATCAGGCTTTTCAAGAAGCCGAAAGGCCAGTGATAACCTTCTAAGGGAAAAATTTTTCCTACATTAAATTTAAAAAAAAATAGTGTGTAAACAGCCAAGATCAACGGCTTTACGTGCCTTTAGAAGCACGGTGAAATATGGATTAAATCGTATACTTACTCGTGCTAAGGTTAGTCTACAAAACTTTAATAAGGCTGAGACTGGTGTGATATTTAGCACACTACACACAAACCTTGGAACCCTTCACATAGGTATTTAAAGGGTTCCGTACCCATAGGGTAAAAACGGGGCCCTATTTCTGAGTTTCTCTGCCTGTCACCAGGCTGTATCTCATGAACCGTGATAGCTAGAAAGTTGAAATTTTCACACATCATCGACAAAATATACAAAAAACAGAATAAAATCAATATTTAAATGGAGCTCTTATACAACAAAAGTGTTTTTTTATAGATAATGTCAAACAGAAAAAAAAAGAAGAACCCTTCGTGCGCCAGTTCGACTCGCACTTGGCCGGTTTTTTTAATTTGGTTTAAATTCTTAATCTCCATAATCACTCACAGCCGTCAACCTCTGCTGGAAATAATCTCTATACAATCTCTCAACGCGTTTGTTTGTGTGTTTGTTTATTTACCAATATATTATTTATCTCCGTCAATTTGTTCTTAAGATTCATACCATACAATATCACGTATTTTTTTTCTTATGGCACGAACAGGGTATTTTTTATCCTGCCTGCGGCTCTAGGCATGGCCTGTGTCACTCCCCGTTTAGGTATCGAAAATATACCTACACTAGCTTTTACCCGCGGCTTCGCTCGCATCGAATTCATTAAATTTTTTGAATTTTTTTTTATTTTTTTTTAAATATTTTTTTTTAAATTAAAAGTACCCTATGTTACTTCTAGTACCTCCCAGAATATGTGTACAAAATTTCATGATTATTCGTCAAGTAGTTTTTGCGTGAAAACGTAACAAACATCCACGCTTTCACATTTATAATATTAGTAAGGATTATTACTACGCGTGCGGCGACTACTTTGAAGGAGATAATTCAGTCACATGAATCGTTTGTCTAGAGTAATAAGAATGGAACTGGCTGGCAATGGGTGTCTAGGTATCTAAACGAAGAGGCGAGGAGTTCTGACGCAAGCTAAATTATACCATAGCGCTACCCACATTAAGTAGATATTTCTTTGAATTGCTTTTCTGAGTAAGACTTCTGTACGTGAGTACTAGTACTTATTCTGTGTCTACGCAGACAGAGCCTCACTTTTCACGTGATGATGAGTGACAAGATGAAAAAAAAATAGATTTCAAAATAATGATTTCGCACGAAATTCGCTCATTTCCTCTGTCGACTTTATCGACCTGCAAGGGAGAGAAGCAGCATTCAGTATTTTTTCTTTTCTTCCAAACCCGCATGGATGATAGATAGAATAGAGTTGAAACGCAGTACTAAAGCTTAGTACTAAACCCAGCGTTTTATGATACACTGAATAGGAACGGAACGGCAAGGTCGGAGCGTCACCGTTATCAAAAAATATTTAATCTTTCCTAACAGGGCTATTTGCGTCCTGTTTTTGTCCTAAATCGAATATGAAATGGCGTGTATCGTAGCGATTGCTGTAGTAGATAAATAATGGGCACAATTAGTCTATTTGGCAGGGGTATCTGTCGGAAGTGTGCCGTTCTACAGACCGAATAGAAGCAAATAATAGACGCTTATGCATACACCTGACCTATGAACAAGGTACGTGAATATTAATAGATATAAAAATACCTTTTAGTATTTTATTTTTTGATTGTACGTTAGCATTATAAACTAGTGGCTTTGTGAGATCGAGATTTGTGAGAGTGTAGATCGAGCGAGTCACCAAGAACCATTATAGTTTATCGGATTAAAAAGTTGTTCAGGCAAAAAGAGGTTAACAAAAAAGAATTGTTTTTTGAAATTTTTTGGAAAAGGCAGAAGTTTTGTATGATAATTTTAAAGTTTTCATTAACTCCTATATATCAGCCATTTTGAAAAATTTCGAATCTGAACTGAAAATTATTTTTATATAATTTTGGAAAATTCTCACAAAATTTTCACGAGAATCGGTTGAGAAATGCAACTTGTAGGCGAGAACAGCCGGACAGATAGACAAACAGTCGGTTAAAAACATTTTGGCTAACCTCGAGACTGAGACGCCTCGCTCTCTCCATCAATAAAAGTATAGGTATATTTATTTCTTTATTCATGATTCACTTTGAAAACTTGAAGCAACTTTAGTGTACTAATTGATTCTACGCAAAACCTTCATTTGGGAGGGACTGGTGCCTAATCTAGGTTTGATAAATCCAGTAAGAAGAATAAAACACTATAATGTATTTTAAACCAATTTTTTAACAACGTGAATAGGACTTTATAAGATTTTTGGAGAAGTATAACAACTTCCACGCTCGTAAGTCTTTTTCTTAGTAAATGTCTCTCTCAACTCAGCGTATTCTTCTTTTAAGTAAATAGATATATTCAATGATATCATGACGATTTATGAACAAGTTCATATGCTAGGCAAATTAAAAATACCCTGAATGTCAAGAACGCCACATAGTGATAAGGAGTGGAACTACTGATACGACTTGATATCCGTAGCGACATCTATTATTTGCTAAAGATAGCCCTGACTTTCAAGCGTTAACCCTCATAACTTCCGATTTTGTATCAAACATAGCTAATAACCACCGCAAGGGAACTTGCTTTCACGAAAAAAAACGCATCGAAATCGGTCCATGCGTTCGAGCGCTACAATACCACCATGCGTTCGAGTGCTACGATACCACCATGCGTTCGAACGCTACGAATACCACCATGCGTTCGAGCGCTACGATACCACCAAGCGTCTGAGCGCTACGGTACCACCATGCGTTCGAGCGCTACGATACCACAGACATACAGACAGACCGACAGGCATTAGCGTCAAACTTATAACACCACTCTTTTCGTCGGGGGTTAAGAATAAAATAAGTACTTGAACTTGACCGTTTTTGTTCGAATATTATTAACTAAAATATTTTAAAACGGTTTTATTCACTTAGTGTATCGGAAAAGGCCGACTAGTTTCGATCGATTGAGACCATCATCCTTAGGGCGAATGTTAGGAGGAGCGGCGCGGCGGCGACCCGACGGTTTCGTTGTCTGTCCTCAACACACGTGTCATCTCACGTTAGTTTTAATAATGTTATTTATTAATAAAGTATAAAAATTTTGAGGCTTATGCCAAGCAGCAGAAATGAGGATTTAACCCTTAATAACTTAATTTAACCCTTAACGTGTGACCCGTACTTGTTGGTACTTATGACCTTTTCCTCTCCTTAGTTTATAATATGCAGTGCTTCTACAACATACAGGAGCGTCTATAAATAAAATAATAATTTGTCCGGTGATATCACAGCATAGAATGCGGAACGCTTAGAAATGGAACAGTGAACCACTACAGCGCTTTTAGCGAAAGTCCTCCGCTTCACCGCTATTCTTAGCCGCTTTCGAAACACAATTCGCTTTTTGCCAATTGTGCCAGGAAGCGGATTCATTACGCGAACTAAAAAGTTTATCTTGAAATAGTTCATTGAGTGGCGTTTTCAGTTTGTTATTCAAATGGTGATCTCAGTGGCGTACCTAAAAGAAACAGAATCGTGGGCAAGCTACGAATATGCGCCCTCCTCATCGGCATAAAATAATCATCGGTTCTTTTTTTGTCACCACTACAGTAGAACGACTTTGTTTATACTGCCAGAGCCATCTTGGCCGGTGCAGTCAGAGCGCCCTATGATTACGCAAATCCTAACTTACCCATTTTTTTAACTTTCTGCCCCTTTAGTATCCAAATTTAACTGATGATTAGGTACCACTTGGTAATGTTTAAGAATGTGTGTTAGTGGCTGCAAGCAAAATGTAATTTACAACACAATAATTTCAAACTAACTACAAAAGACATAAAGTATAATACAACACCAAATAATATATTTATAAATAATATTTTGCTTAGAAATACTCACACATGTGTATGTATGTTATGTAGGTACCTACTATAGGATTGGTGCAACAATTTATTTCAAGAGCAAAGCACATAACCGGTAATGGTATCGGCCTCATAGAATATCATCAATATGTATATAAATATATTAAAATCGGCGTGTTTTTTTTAATTCAAAAAGGTGTTTTGAGCGCAGGTTTTTTATTTAAAAATCCTAAAGTAAATTGAAGAACGGCCGATATCATATTCCATTGTATTACAAAACGTGGATCAGATAAATCTTGACTATTAAATGCTTTTCTTATGCTTTGTACCCAAGCAATTATTTGAATCAAGATCAATCACAATCCTTGTTTTGTAATAAGACTGTCAATTCTCTTACCGAGTTCCCTCTCCGAAATCTCGAGGGTATCGCTTTTGGTGGGCGGCGTTCCCGTCGAAGGCCCGGGGCTGTCGGCACCTGCATACAGAACATAAAGTAATCTGTTCCTGACAACCTGCCATCAATAGCCAAAAATGTTTAAAACAATGAACAGTATACATACATACATGTAAGACGTACATGAAGTATAGCGTTGCTAAATTGTATCATTTTCTACACAATTTCTAAAAGGCTTTGTAAAAGTCCTCAAATATTATTATTTGCAAAACTGGTAGTATTTTCGACAAGTTTTTCATAATGTTGAGATATTTTGAAGTTTTGTTTAAAGTCAGGAATCAAACCATACCTAATCCAATTTTTTAAAGAAAGTTTTTACTTTTCACTTTTTCCAATCATCACATTAATAAATAAATACTTATATCACCAATGTCATGCTTATGTCTAGTGCAGCTTTTGGCATAGTGATAAGGTAAACAAAAACAGAAGAAAAGTTTTTTAGCGAAGTTTATAGAATGCAAAGAAGAAGAAAAAAGAAATAGAAATACTTAAACAGTGTATTATTGAAAAGAGTTTAGATGTTGTCATGCTTCGGATTTCAAGAAAGGTTGTGTTTGACAGTTTGAAGTAGATATTTTAACATAAATATTTTCCGGGTCTGAGATAGTTCATTGCATCTTTCAAATGTATGTCAAGTTTAGTAATTTAAATATCTAACAAACCATCTTTTTAGATTATGAACAAACAATAAAGAGAAACTACTTAGGTTTACTACAAAGGAAAAAAATGGCATGTGGATTTGCCACCGTCTTTTCAATCCGGAAAGCTTCTAATAAAGGAAAGACAAGGAAGGAGAAAGCCGTAACATTCCTCCAGAGGCAGAGAAAGGTCCTTTGAAACATAAAATCTGCAAATTCATTGCAACGAAACCCTGGTGAAACAATGCCAACTATAGCCCGTCGGATGCGAATAAAAATACGGACTGAAGTTTGAAGTCACGCCAAATAATCGGTGATCAGAGAACTATCGATTTGTTAGTCACGGAGACACGGCGCTGGCAACCGCCGCCATACGTGACCGACTTGCTGATTGATATCTCATAAATCCAAACTAATAACGAACAAAAAATAACACGCATTTCCGAGAACACTTGGAACAATTACACAAAGATCTCTGAGTCAATCCTTTTGAAAAACAACGCCCTTCAGAACATTGTTCAAGGAGCAATCAACTTCCTGAAAGAGGTTTTTTGGCAGATCTACACTGAACTATTCAAAACAACTTAGTATTTTTAATGTCGTCTCAAATCGTTAATGGTTATTGATGGTTTGAAAGAGATAACCGCATCTCTTTCAGTTAATAGTGCCCATTGTGGCTATTAATTCTGCACAGGTGAGAGGCGAGTGATTGGCCTCCATCCAGGCAGTGGCAACCGCATCGCTCTCCCACGCAGATATGTACTCGGGAACATAAACAAATACGCACAATTCTTGATATATTACATGTCTTGTTTCGTAATGGATTTTCATATATTACGCTTTTTAAATAGTAGACGACATCTCCTCTAAACATTGGAAAAGTGATCATTAGATATAAGATTGCCAACTTCCTTTTCATCTGTAGATATCAGGTTAATATTCTTAAAAACGTATTTAAGAAGTTTGAATAACATTGTATTGACTATTTAGTTCAATATTTGATTTGGAATATTTTTGCTCGAATGCTAATAATAGCCGTTACAGACGATAGCCAGCCAATAAAACATAGCTTTATTTTCGAGCGGTACGACTGACGTCGCTGTGACGCTCGTTTTTCCCTACATTTTGTTAGCACGCTAACCTCGAATGAAAGTTTAATAGCTGATAGTCAATTTTCAAAGTACTGAGTCTCGTACGCACCTCTTTTAGATGAAGTCCGAGTGGCCAAGGCTTCTACCAAGAGTCGCTGGTTCACGCCGCATAAATTTGCCGTCAATTTCTCACACTTGCGATGGCAGTTTACATCACAGTCTAGAACAAAGTAACGACACGCCGCGGGCTAAAAGATACGCAAGGTTCGTTACCGATTTGCTGTTAAGCCGTGCAGAAGCTGGCGTGCATTTCGAGGCATATTTACACGTTAGTTTATCGGAGCAGTGTTAGTAGGTGATGTGTGTAGTGTTTCCCTATATCTAACTTAAATTTAATTTTAATGATTACCTTTTTTGATTTGCACGAATCCAGCAGGAGATGTGGGCGCAGAAGAATCAAAGCCGGAGTCATTCGAGCCTGTAGATGTTCGGCCATCTGCGTTGTTTTCGCACTCAAAGAACTCTGCGGAGCCCTCACTAGAATCTGATTCCTCCTCTTCCTCGTCATCTGACGAGTCTTCTTCATCGGAAGAAGTCTCAGAGGAACTTGAAGAATGTATAACTTGAGGCGCTTTCTTTTGAAGAGGCCGTGGTGTCGCTATTAATGGTCGTATGGCTGCTTGCTCTTTGACAGGTTTCTTAACTACTGGAGCTGTAGGCAATTTAACTATATCCTTTGGTGAAGGTTGTTTGATTTCGTCTTGTTTTTTGTCCTCTTCTTTATCATCTTCTTCTCTGCTAGAGTTTTTGATATCAACCTGCTTATCTGGAAGCGGAAGCGTAGCTAATTTATCTTCTGTCTTATGATCAACTAGTTGTTCTTCTTTTTTGTTCGTAGCATTTGATGTTTCAACTTTTTCATTTTCTACATCATAGTTTTTATCTTCTTCAACATTTTTACTGTCTTGTTTTTTGTCTTTCTGGTCAGTAATTTGATCTGGTTCAACACACTTCTGGTTCACAGTCAGTTGTGGATCTTTTTGTAATTTTTCATCAGACTTATTATCCTCTCCTGTCATTTTCATTTCTACTTTATCAATAGTACATTGAATTGGAATGTTATCTGATTTAATGTTTTCAGATTTGTTTACTTTAGCAACTTTATTCTCTTCGGATTTTCTAGTAACATTTGATTCCTTTAATTTTTGCCTCTTTTTGAAACTGCCTTCTTTTTCTGATTTATTCGTTTCTATACATTTATCTACAAGACTTTTTTCACTATGCACAGACGATTTTTGTATTGGGGATGCTTTCTTCTCATTTAAATCTAGCTGTTTCGATTTTTCTACTGTGTCTATTTTTGTATCGATATTGTCTACTTTGCTAGACAAATCCTTCACATCAACGAAATTGCTCTTATTTTCTGTCGAAAAATTATTAAAATCTGGTGGTGTTTTATCTACTGCTAATATACTCTTTTTATCTATGACATTAATCTTGGTATCAGATTGGTCTTTTTGTTTGTCTCCTGTGACTTTAAATTTATCATTTTTACTTGCTACTTTTTTCAGGCTGCTTGGTTTAGAATTATCCTTCAATGTTTTCACTTTGGCAATAGGGGTCTTGATTTCAGTTACATTATTTTCGGGAGCAGAATTAATCAAGATGGGTACATCTGATTTTTCTTGTTTTTCCGGTGTATCGCCTATAACGTCACGTTTTTCAGTTTTTGTTTCTATCAAAGTATCTTTATTTTGAGTAAGGTGTTCTTTTTCCTTTAAAGATTTAGTAATATTTTTACTTTGCGGTATTGAGATTTTAGCTGCTTCACAAGGTTTATTTATTTCAATATTAGTTGAAGACGTGTTTATAACGGGTTTTGTTTCAAGAATTTCAGAAAGCTTTGTGGGTTCATCCTTTGTGATGTTTGTGTTTACTTTTAGTTCATCCTGAATATCGTTAATTTTAGTTTTGAGATCTAAGGATTTTTGGGTATCTTCTTTATCCTGTGATATCTCAGGTATAATTAAAGACTCTTCTGGAGTTTGAATTTGTATTTCATCATTACTACAAGCTTCTTCGTATTCATCTTCGTCTTCTGGAAACCAGAACAAAGCTCTCCTGTGCTTTTGTTTATTTTCTTCTAAGTTTTGTTTCCTTTTTAATAAGTAAACTGTCTCCCTTTTTCCAATTTTGTCCCAGAAATTTCCATCTTCAGGTTCAGGACTAGGAACTGAGTTAACTTGTTTTCCGCTTTTATCAAGTGGCTCAAAATTGAACATAGTTTTGTCTTCCGTTTCATTTATTGGTAAACTTGATTCTTCATTTTTGTTTTCTACTTCAACAACTACACTGCTGTATGTTATTTCCTTTTTAGGAATACGTGGCTTTTCTTCTACTATCAAGTTCTCTATCTTAAATTTAAGTGGGCTAACCGGGGCAGAAACTTCAACTGATGTGGTAATTTTGGCTTTGAGTTTGGGCTTTAATTTTGATTTAACGTTTTCTGACTGTTGTATTGATAATGTCTTTTCTATTTCTTCGATAGCCGGTTTTGCACTTTCTGATTGTTTTACTGCTAGTCTCTTTTCGATTTCCTCAGTAACTGGTTTTACACTATGTAACTGTTTTACTGACAGCCTCTTTTCGATTTCTTCAATAGCCGGCAAATTTATAGTTATTGGTTCTTTTGGCATTTCTGTAATCGAATCTAATCTACAAATGCTACCACCCGACGAAGATTTTTTCAAACTTCTTCGTTTTGAAAGTGGTTTTTGATCTCTAAAAGATTTAAGATTGTCATATAAAGAGTTATCAGATTTTGTTGTTTTTAATGCGTTTTTATGACTTGATTTTCGTCGTTTTATTGATTGAGAAGTATCTGTACTTGTACGAGGTTCTTCTTCTGCTCCTACTTTAGTTAAGTCTAATGTTGCTGTGCTAAGATTTTCACCTTTTATTAACGAATCTAATAAATTCGCCTGTTCTGCCAAAAGTTCCATCGAACACCGCCGATCCGGAAATTTAGTTGGTATTATCTCATTATTTTCTGATGCACTTGTTGGCAAATTTTCTGCACTTTGTTGCGTTTCCCACTTCCGAGGTGGTATTTCATCGTCTTCTTTCTCTTTAACTAAAAATTTTTCTGCAAGTTTCGTTCCCAAACTTTTTTTCTCTCTTTTGTCGTTATAAATAAGGTCGTCAGCGAGCTTATCCCTCCATTTAACAGAATCAGGTTCATTATTGACATCTTCTGCATTTGTTGTGTTATCTTTAGAAGCGTCATTTTCTACATTATCTTCAATCGGTTTACGTGGCGAATCTCTGTCTTTTCTTTTTATAGTATGTAGCCTTACGACAGTTCTTCCCCGCTTTATAGTGCTTCGCTGCTTTCCTGGAGATGAATCAATTCCAGTTTCTGGTTTGCCGTCAACTCGTGGCATAAATGGGCCACTGTCCTTGTCGATAGTTTCCTTTGGTGGTGAAGGTTTATAACTGACTGGCGATGGACTTTTCTTTTTAGGTTGGTATCTATCTCTGGATACATCTATATCGGCGGTATTTATATTTATGGGACGTGGAGTGTAGCTAGAAGTTCCATAAGATCTCTTCAATAAAGGAATTCTTCTAGGACTATTTATTCTTACCGGGCTGGAAGTTCCTCTTTCCGATATGGTGCTGAGCATGGGAGAGTAGTTCCGTCCTGAGCTGGTGATCCATCTCGTGGTCAGCGGAGCACGAGAATATCCTCCGAGGGAAGAGTGATTACTGTAACTCGATCCAGGGTTGAGGTAAGGTGCACTATATGAGGATCCTAAAGAGGAGCTCGTTCCACTGTATCCGTAGGAGCTGCCGGAGTAAGTCGGCGACCCGCCGTAGTACATATTCGCGATATGTTCGGAGTAGAGAGGCATGATGCCGGGCGACGCGTGCGATTCCCGCCCTGGCTCGCGCAGACTGGAGTCGCCGGCGCAGGTGCGCGCCCCGCCCACCGCTGACCGCCCATCCCGCCCGCGTCGCTTGCGCAGGTGATTGATTGATGGCGTTATTCGGACAATAATAACCGCGTGTGACGCTCAAGTTTTCGGAAATAAATTTTTGTAACTGTCTATCAATTTGTTCTTGATAAATGAATGGATAGAATCTTGGATAGGACAATAAAAAGCTGCCTACGTAGATAACGTTATTTTTAGAACATACCTACTTGTGGTGCCAATCGCGAACAAAAATAAATGACAGCACAATACTTTTGTCTTATTTGTATTACAAACGTTTCGTTAATTATACTTATTTGGGATATTTTGAGTTTTGACATTTTAGTAACTTGTGAAAGAAGCTAGATAGATGTCTTAATTGTAAGTGACCAAGAGAACGATATATCCCATATCCAAAAATAACACATTATTTTTCTAGATCTGTGTTTAATAATATAAACGTCAGCCAAAGTTCCTTAATTTTGTCAGTGACTCTCTTAATTACTAATCATAAAAATTCTGAAGTACATCTAGCAGATCCAGAAACTTGAAATTTGGAATTAATAGAGAATTTAGCTTATAAAGAAACGATTTTTTTAATCTTGAAATCTTGGACTTTCTTTGTATTAATAATTTGCTACTCTAACGGTATTCGCCTACAATAAGTTTTCTGTTTTTTTTTTTCGTAAAGGTTTTTTATGTAAGGTCTAAGTTATCAAGACAAATGCAATAAATCCAATCTCAATGGAGTTTGTCGTATTCTTACAGGGTTCTTTGTCATCCGACTTACGCAAGTATGCAAAATTTCAGCTAAATCGGTTAAGGATAACTGGTTTAAAATTGAGTTGCAAGATTTGACCCAAACAAACATACATACAAGATACAATAGTTAATTAAAAGCTTGTAAAAAGGAGTGAGATCCGCCTCAAAAACAGTATAAACTTGCGAGGGATTCCAGTCTCTTAAAATGGCAACCCAGTCTTTGGATTGGTTCTGCTTAAACATCTCGCGGCGCAACTAAAAACTTAAAGGAGGGTTGAACGTCGACCTTTAATTCAAAATTTAAAAAAAAAAACGATTTTTTGAAATGTTTATCCAGTAATTAAACCTTTACATGCACTTATAAGTAAAATCTATATTAGTGTAGTTTATATTTAAATTTAATTTATTTTTAAAGAACAGCTACCGGTACCACCGCTTCGCAACGACCCCTGCTGAGAAGAAACGTCGAAAAAAAAACTCATTTTCACAGTTATTAGTCGCCTGCTATTCGATTGGTTCCGTATGATCTGCGTGTTTAAGTTGCTTCTATTTTTTTTTTCTCTTCGGCAAGCTTTGGTAACTATTGGTACATAGGTATTATCTTTAGAGAAAAAAAACAAGTTATTATTAAAACATTATTTTAAAACAAGCTTTTATCTAACTTAACAGTTAAAACTACTCCTTGAGACAAATCAAACGAGCCCATACTCGATTGGGTTGCGTCGTTTCATTACAGAATTCCTATATTCACCTTCCGGTTCAATCATCAGATCAGCTCCATGTTATAATAATATTGCATTGTCACGCGATATATGTATGCGTGCAAAATTTCAGCATAAAAGCAAAATTTGAGCTCAAAAACCGGGAAGTGGGTCAAATTTAACTTGCAATATTTGATTACAGACAGACAAACAACTTGACAGGTGAAACTAAATAAGAGCTTGTGAAAACCCGACCAAAGCTAAGCTGGACCCGCGACTATGAATGAGCTAAAATGATGTAGATACAAATATAACATATGTAGAGGGCTCCAAAGGACTCGTTTCCAGAGCCGTAAAACTATCCAAAAAAAAAACATGTAGATATGTAAGTAAGTAATACATCTAAAACTTTTTACTTACTTATTCCATATATTTGTCATCAGTGTTTTTTTATGGATATTATGTTAATCTCAAGGCCTGCAATTTTTTTACTGGTTATTATAATGTTAGAAAATGATTCGCTAACATAAGCTATTAGTAGACAGCTAGTAGACAGCAAATCGGCAAACGTCATTTTAATGAAATAAGTTAAGATGCTGTACAACTGACAAAACCAATACATACACTAGATCACGTCCCTTATTTTGGATCTTGCTGCTCTAAGCAGGCAGGACCCTAGGGCCGCAACACAAGGGCCAGATTGATCACGGATTTAATACTGTCAACATTGTATGCCAGTCATCAAGCTTTGACTTGACAGACGCCGCATGGCAGTTAAAAAAATCTGACACCAGTGTTGAACACTTACACGCCCGAAAAGCAAAGAAACTGCGAGTAGAGTTGGAGTGGCGTCAGCGCCATCTTGGAGCAACAGACGGAAGCATTTAGCCTTTTTTGCACTAACGTTTGAGTCGAAGCATTTATAATTGAAGTTATAAAGAAGGTTAGGCCATACCATACATGCAAAATATAAGAATACAGCGCGGATAATTACAGATACTTGTGCTTCCTCATATGGTGAGATATCCTCACACCATGGAACCATAATCGCCACATAAAATACGGTTTGCAGTGCAACGACGACCTCCGTGGCGTAGTGGTCACCATGCTAGTCCGCCACCCAGAGGTCCCGGGTTCGATCCCCGGTCAGGGCAAGTTGGAAAATGGCCTTTTTCAAATTGTCCTGGGTCTTGGATGTTTATCTATATATGTATTTGTAATAAAATATAGTATCGTTGCGTTAGTATCCCATAACACAAGTCTCGAACTTACTTTGGGGCTAGCTCAATCAGTGATATTAAAAAAAAAAAAAAAAAAAAAAAAGAGTATTAATGAGCACTTTGCCGCCGAACTTCGAATGTATACTTATTGACCAGTTGCAGACACATTAAGAGTCCCCTTACCCAGGACAGAATCAGACTTTCCCATACAAACGTAGTCTATGTTTTATTTGGAAACGACATGTCGGATATGGGCAAAATTACGTAATTTTAAAGAATTGCAATCGTCTAGCTAGGGTTATAATTGGTTTCCGACATTAAAATTATCAACGTAAAAAGACATTAAAAACTTCTACACCCTTATAATTTCTTTCCAGTTCATAATTTTATTGTTGGAAACTAATTATAGCCCTAGATAATTGCAATTTCTTTAAAATTACGTGTGTGTCGTTATGTCGTTTCAACATAAAATGGAAAAGTCTTCGTTTGTATGGAAAAGTCTAGGGTATGGGGATTCTTAAGTCTCTCACTGTCTTAAATCTGAACAAACTTATTTTTTCAATTCAATATCATGGACGAACATACTTCAGGAATTCGGCTGGTGTCATCTGTATGAAATCTACCACTAAATTTTATAGTGAGATGAACTTAGATCAAAGAAACTATATCAGAATCTAGAATTAACTAAAGTTTTTTTTTGTAATTTTTACTTGTGGTAACAAGTAACAATTCAAAAAAAAAACTTTAATAATAAAACTTAACGCCACTTAAAGTTTATATTTCCATAACGCTTATGTTTAAATACCTAACGATCCCAAAATATAAATAAATAAATATATAGGGACAAATAACACTGATTGAGCTAGCCCCTAAGTAAGTTTGAATGTTGTGTTATGGGATACTAACTCAACGATACTACTCGTATATTTTATAACAAATACATATATAGATAAAAATCCAAGACCCAGGGCAATTTGAAAAAGGCTATTTTCCAACTTGCCCTGACCGGGGATCGAACCCGGGTCCTCTGGGTGGCGGACTAGATGGTGACCACTACGCCAAGGAGTTATGTACCTATAAACTTATCTGCATCCCTTTCCCGCAAACTGCCAGTGTAATATTATAGAAAGGCACAGTCAGGGCCGGATCTATCATATGGCTTTTTGGGCTTAAGCCCAGGGCCCCGTGGATCCAGGGACCCCCAGCCAAGTCAAAATCAAAAATAGACGATAAAGAAATGTTACTGAACTTGATCAAGATTGAATTACGGGTTGGCAAGAAAGTACCTCAATTGTGCGACAAACCGTCAACCCTGAACACTAAAGCATCTATAATAATCTTATTTTTTTCCTATACTTTGAGTAATTTGGTGGGCCCCTAAGTAGTATTAGCCCAGGGCCCCCTAAACTCACGGTCCGGCCCTGGGCACAGTGAATACCTGTAGGAATCTTTTTTGGGAATGGATTTGCCACTTAATAAACATTCCAAATTGAATATAATTTCTTTGACTAAAGGTGATACATGAATTTTTCGGGGTCCAGTGCTGCCCCCGTTTGAAATAAATTATTTGAAAGGAAACGGAGATATCATTTAAAATTTTGTCTTGATCAAGCCCTAGATAACCCTCCAAACTATTTTATGAACTGCTGTTTATAATTTAAAGTGAGAACGTGAAGCTTTTCTTCGCACGTTAGCCAAAAAAGGGCCGTTTTTTCGCAAATATGCGTATAAAAGCTTCCCGTTCTCACTTTATACTTCAAACAGTAGTTCATAAGACAAAATTTTAAATGAAATCTCCGTTTCCTTCAAATGAAGGCAGTACTGCACCCCGAAAAAATACTGTATCCCCTTAGTGGGTTTACCTTCACATTTGAGCCCTTGCTTAAAGAACCCGTAGAGCAGAGCACCGCAGTGGTCGCAGA